>OX454415.1:106199385-107503749 GCA_949715475.1 Microchrysa polita | reverse complement strand
TTTTACTGTACGTAGCAGTCATCTAAAAACTTATTTGCCGGGTGGCGCCAAATATTTAATCACTCTATCAGAAAATGGTATAATTTTTACATATGGCGTCGTACGTAAATCATGTACATATTTGACTTTTGTAAACTACACGGCTGCAGAATACAAACATACAAAGCAATGGAGCGCTATACAGCGAAATAGCGTGGCAGCCACAATGGATATTGTGAAGGAAGATTTTGCCTGCTCACGTAATCGCCCGTTTGGACGATTTGGCATCGGCCGATTTAATCATCACAAGTTTGTTTCTTAAGGCTGCTGGAAATCGCGGTTTTATGCCAACAAGCTTCAGATAAACACAGAACTTGTGGAGGATATTTGACAGAAATGCAAACAGTTATCACCGAAATTTCTGCATAAAGTAATGTGATGAAACGGCACAAATGTGTATCAACATTGACGCCTAGTCATTTTATCGATATCTTTTCTACCCTAGAAAATTTCCATCAATCAAAATATTTTTTTCTTTTTAAAGTTTTTTTTTCACCACCCTGTAACAATGCGTTCAATTGTTCACTTTTTAGGTTGCATACCTTCTTCATTATCATTAGGCAAGCCACAATACTAAACTGATCCCTATCATCCGCTTATCATGACAGGACATAAATTCTTTTTTTTTAGTACGCACATAACTCATATGTACCTGAAATTGAATTGATTGAAGTTTGATCTTCTCCAGTCTTTCTTGATAAAGCATTAAAAGTCATTGATTGATATATTTATGAATATTTTCTTATCTTGAAGTATGAACAACCTAATTTTTCTAAAATTCAATAAATAATCCAATCAACTATTGTTTTGCCCAAAAAGCCAACCGTAAAATAAAAAAATAAGATTTTTTTGATAATAAAGTAGTATAGGTGAATCCAACAAAAATATCTATGATTCAAACATACAACGGCTCGACACAAGTACTTGATTCCGTTTTCAAAACAATCTCAAAGTCTTATTGAAGATTTTGAAAATGATTAACCTCGTTAGTACGTATATATGAACTTGAATATAGTCTGCATTAAGACTGTCAATGGATTATTATGTGAATCTGCTTGAAAATACCTGAATCTGAAATATGACTTATAATTTTTGTCTATAGTTTGTTTACGAAGTTTACTCAATTTTAAAATTGTATAAATAGCAATTATTATTATTTCAAACTGAATTGAATAAGTGGACCCATTACCGAAATTAGTGCAACTATTTATCTATCTTTGTATCAAACGTGATGGAACCTCTTGGAAGGTCATGCCCTAGTTTTCATTATTTCTTATTATGCTATGTGCGGTTTTCGGCATAAACTTATGAGACATGTAAAATTATGCGATATGCGAAACATCCTTTCATCGGTATAAAAGAAAACGTGACAAGCAATTTCTTCTTGACTTTTTAATTTTTAATTGTTGACATGTTTTTCCAGAGTCGTATACAACAACTCTCAGAATATAAGTGATGGCGTTTTGGAAGCAATGAATCTTAAAGATTATGAACGTTACATCATGCGCTTTATGCGTGGTAATTTAAAAAGCTCTTCTTTTGTTCGAAACTTATTCACTTACCAAGAGTGACATCGAATAGAATGTAAAGAATTAGTACCTGTATACTACTTTCAAATTTCAATGGTGAATTACAAGCTTGACGAGGAGATGGATATGTTTTCTACTTGTCTCTACTTGAATCAATCACTATGCGAGCTATTAGACATTCCTATGATGTTAGTTGGGCTTGGCCCACCACCTATTGGGAGTCGGCAAAGACAATATAATTTGCAAAAACCTAATTCACAATCCCAAGGCAATTTTATTCGTAGTATTCATAGCATTGGCTCATCGGATTGCAACAACAAATAACTCACTATCACATCGCACTATTCAATACATATTACGAACAATGAGACAAAATAGTCAACCAAGACATCAGGATCCGCCATAAGGTTAAATGCATTCCACAATCACCCGTCAAATAGACACCTCGTTGAACCTTGTCTTGTTGTGTTCTTAGAGTACTTGTGCTTGTCATTGGATTCCGTCAAGAAAGATACCGCAGCCGTTGGCCCAGATACAATCGTATCTGGATGTTTTTATTGCAAATATGTACAATATACGAGTAAGTATGTTCTAGCCGTAACGATAAAATTGAAGACATTTTGATGTACAGAGAACACGTGTATATTGACAACAATATTTAAATATTTCAGATACAAGGCCACTCTATATTCTGTACAACATTTTTATCCATATGCATTAGTTTCACATCAGATGCACTTTTCGATTTGCAGAATTAATTGTCAGTATTCGGATAATGGGAGAGGTGCTTATTAAAATGCGTTTGTGTTTTTTTATGCACGAGAAACGCAAGATTATAAAGTTTGATACCCTCAAGCGGCATGTGGTTACATTGTTCGTTATAACCTCAACGTTAAAGTTAAATATCATTGTCTGATATGATGCTGTGCCGCTGCACAGAAAAATATTCAAGAACAACTCTCATTATCATGTCTGTCAAGTTAGCACTACCACTTTTAAATATAGATGAACGCTATAGTGCATTAAACGTCGCGAATTTGCCGTGATTCAATGGCAAAATCAAAAAATTTGCCGCGCCCCTCCTTCCCCTTAAAACAACCCCTAACTGTTTTTCAAGCCCCATAGAGCGTAGGAAGCCTTAAAACGCAAGTTTAAGGCATCGCAATATAACAGATTGTACGCACAAGCACGCTCAAGAGCTTACTTATAATATCTGCACTCATACAAAGTTTTCCGCAACCCTCTACACGTTCAAAAACTACCCCTAAGTCCGGTTTAGCCCCATACAAAGTTTATGGCGTAAAAACTCAAGTTATACGTATAGTCATCAAACAAAATTTATTCAGTCAAAGGCTATACAGGCTAATGATGATATCTGCACCCTTCAAATATTTGCCGCGCCCCTCCTTCCCCTTAAAACAACCCCTGTCGAATTAGCACTAACACCCATGTAACGCCGAAACTAAGAATTTACATAAAACCAAAAGTGTCCCTAAATTTGCCGCAGGGGTCACTTATAACACCTGAACTTTAAAAAAATTTGCCGCGCCACTCTACACCCCTAAAAACTACCCCTAATTGCTTTTATGGTTATAGCGCAAAAACTCAAGTTTTAAACATCGTCATCAAACAAACTGTAATTAGTTGGATCCTTTAGGTCTAACTGAAGATATTTACCCCTTCAAAAAATTTGCCGCGCCCCTCTACACCCCTAAAAACTACCCCTAAATGCTTTTATCGTTATAGCGCAAAAACTCAAGTTTTAAGCATCGTCATCAAATAAACTGTAATTAGTTGAATCCTTTAGGTGTAACTGAAGATATCTACCCCTTCAAAAAATTTGCCGCGCCCCTCCTTCCCCTTAAAACAACCCCTGTCAAGTTAGCACTACCACCCTTGTAACGCCGATACTAAGAATTTACATAAAACCAAAAGTGTCCCTGAATTTGCCGCAGGGGTCACTTATAACACCTGAATTTTAAAAAAATTTGCCGCGCCCCTCTACACCCCTAAAAACTACCCCTAAATGCTTTTATCGTTATAGCGCAAAAACTCAAGTTTTTGACATCGTAGACAAACAAACTGTAATTAGTTGGATCCTTTAGGTGTAACTGAAAATATCTACCCCTTCAAAAAATTTGCCGCGCCCCTCCTTACCCTTAAAACAACAGCTAAACGCTTTTATAGTTCTGGCGCAAAAACTCAAGTTTTAAGCATCGTCATCAAACAAACTGTAATTAGTTGAATCCTTTAGGTGTAACTTAACGTACTCACCCCTTAAAAAAATTTGCCTCGCCCCTCCTTCCCCCTAAAACAACCCCTGTCAAGTTAGCACCACCCTTGTAACGCCGAAACTAAGAATTTACATAAAACCAAAAGTGTCCCTGAATTTGCTGCAGGGGTCACTTATAACACCTGAACTTTAAAAAAATTTGCCGCGCCACTCTACACCCCTAAAAACTACCCCTAATTGATTTTATGGTTATAGCACAAAAACTCAAGTTTTAAACATCGTCATCAAACACTGTAATTAGTTGGATCCTTTAGGTGTAACTGAAGATATCTACCCCTTCAAAAAATTTGCCGCGCCCCTCCTTCCCCTTAAAACAACCCCTGTCAAGTTAGCACTACCACCCTTGTAACACCGAAACTAAGAATTTACATAAAACCAAAAGTGTCCCTGAATTTGCCGCAGGGGTCCCTTATAACAACTGAACTTTAAAAAAATTTGCCGCGCCACTCTACACCCCTTAAAACTACCCCTAATTGCTTTTATGGTTATTGCGCAAAAACTCAAGTTTTTAACATCGTCATCAAACAAACTGTAATTAGTTGGATCCTTTAGGTGTAACTGAAGATATGTACGCCTTCAAAAAATTTGCCGCGCCCCTCTACACCCCTAAAAACTACCCCTAAATACTTTTATCGTTATAGCGCAAAAATTCAAGTTTTAAGCATCGTCATCAAACAAACTGTAATTAGTTGGATCCTTTAGGTGTAACTGAGGATATAGACCCCTTCAAAAAATTTGCCGCGCCCCTCCTTCCCCTTAAAACAACCCCTGTCAAGTTAGCACTACCACCCTTGTAACGCCGAAACTAAGAATTTTCATTAAACCAAATGTGTCCCTGAATTTGCCGCAAAGATCACTGATAGCACCTGAACTTTAAAAAAATTTGCCGCGCCCCTCTACACCCTTAAAACTACCCCTAAATACGTTGATGGTCTCATATAGAGTTTATAGCGTAAAACTCAAGCTTTGAGTATCATCGTCAAACAAAATGTATTTAGTCGAATGCTTTAGGGGTAAGGAAAGATATCTACCATCTCAAGAAATTTGCCGCGCCCTCTCCACCCTCAAAAACTACCCCTAAGTGCAGTTTTGGCCCCATAAAGGGTTTATGGAGTAAAAACTGAAGTTTTAAGTCTCGTCATAAAACAAAATTTATTCAGTTGAATACTTCAAAGGTAACTTAAAATATGTGCACTCTCAAAAATTTTGCCGTGCCCCTTTACACCCTTAAAAGTGACCCCTAAGTGACTCCATGCAGAGTATATAGCGTAAAAATTCAAAGTTTAAGAATCGTCATGAAACATATTGTTTCTACTTGAATGCTGCAGGGTTTACTTAAGATATCTCCATTTTCAAAAAATTTGCTGCGCCCTTCCATGCCCTCAAAAACTACCCCTAATTGCGTTTATGGCCCCATACAAAGTTTATGGCGCAAAAACACATGTTTTAAGAATCAACATGAAACAATATTTATTCAGTTAAATGCTACAGGGCTTAAGATATCTACACATTCAAAAAATTTGCCACACCCCTCCTTCCCTTAAAAGTACCGCTGTCAAGTTAGCACCACCCCAGTGCCCAGTAGCGGCGAATTCAAGAATTTCCTTAAAACGAAAAGTATCCAATTAATTGTCGCAGGGGCTTAAAAGGACATTTTCACTTTGAATAAATTTGCCGCGCCACTCTTCCCCCTTAAAAACTACCCTTAAGTGACAAGCGTACTTACATCAACGCTTTAGCGAAGGAGGCAGATGATGCGGCTTACCGTGGTGAAAGCGATGCCATTTAAGCCACTAATTGGCAAATCGTTAACCACCGACCATCCTGTAAAAAAAAGAAGGATATCTGCTGTTTCGGAAGAACAGCAGCTTCACTTTTTTGAGGTCCTAAACAACCGCTTTGGCCCTACAAGTGCATCTTCATCACCCTAGGATGATATCCAAGATTTAACGTGCGCAATTGACGCCCCCCCCTAATGTGCAAGCACGAAGAGTAACAGTTTTATACCAGTTTACAGGAACCAGCATTCATACTGTTGGATGCGAGGCACTTTCCAAACCTCTGCCGATCTGGGGTCACGGCTCCCGGTTGAAAACGCAACTCCACGCCATATGCTGTGATGTTATCTTCTCGCGATACACCTAAAGGATCCAACTAATTACAGTTTGTTTGTCTACGATGCCAAAAACTTGAGTTTTTGCGCTATAACGATAAAAGCATTTAGGGGCAGTTTTTAGGGGTGTAGAGGGGAGCGGCAAATTTTTTTAAAGTTCAGGTGTTATAAGTGACCCCTGCGGCAAATTCAGGGACACTTTTGGTTTTATGTAAATTCTTAGTTTCGGCGTTACAAGGGTGGTAGTGCTAACTTGACAGGGGTTGTTTTAGGGGGAAGGAGGGGCGCGGCAAATTTTTTGAAGGGGCGAGTACTTTAAGTTACACCTAAAGGATTCAACTAATTGCAGTTTGTTTGATGACGATGCTTAAAACTTGAGTTTTTGCGCTATAACGATAAAAGCATTTAGGGGTAGTTTTTAGGGGTGTAGAGGGGCGCGGCAAATTTTTTGAATGGGTAAATATCTTCAGTTACACCTAAAGGATCCAACTAATTACAGTTTGTTTGATGACGATGTTTAAAACTTGAGTTTTTGCGCTATAACCATAAAAGCAATTAGGGGTAGTTTTTAGGGGTGTAGAGTGGCGCGGCAAATTTTTTTAAAGTTCAGGTGTTATAAGTGACCCCTGCGGCAAATTCAGGGACACTTTTGGTTTTATGTAAATTCTTAGTTTCGGCGTTACAAGGGTGGTAGTGCTAACTTGACAGGGGTTGTTTTAGGGGGAAGGAGGGGCGCGGCAAATTTTTTTAAGGGGTGAGTACGTTAAGTTACACCTAAAGGATTCAACTAATTACAGTTTGTTTGATGACGATGCTTAAAACTTGAGGTTTTGCGCTATAACGATAAAAGCATTTAGGGGTAGTTTTTAGGGGTGTAGAGGGGCGCGGCAAATTTTTTTAAAGTTCAGGTGTTATAAGTGACCCCTGCGGCAAATTCAGGGACACTTTTGGTTTTATGTAAATTCTTAGTTTCGGCGTTACATGGGTGTTAGTGCTAATTCGACAGGGGTTGTTTTAAGGGGAAGGAGGGGCGCGGCAAATATTTGAAGGGTGCAGATATCATCATTAGCCTGTATAGCCTTTGACTGAATAAATTTTGTTTGATGACTATACGTATAACTTGAGTTTTTACGCCATAAACTTTGTATGGGGCTAAACCGGACTTAGGGGTAGTTTTTGAACGTGTAGAGGGTTGCGGAAAACTTTGTATGAGTGCAGATATTATAAGTAAGCTCTTGAGCGTGCTTGTGCGTACAATCTGTTATATTGCGATGCCTTAAACTTGCGTTTTAAGGCTTCCTACGCTCTATGGGGCTTGAAAAACAGTTAGGGGTTGTTTTAAGGGGAAGGAGGGGCGCGGCAAATTTTTTGATTTTGCCATTGAATCACGGCAAATTCGCGACGTTTAATGCACTATAGCGTTCATCTATATTTAAAAGTGGTAGTGCTAACTTGACAGACATCTCATTATCAAGATTTCGAGAAAAATTTACGATCATACCGCGAAGACGCATTTATCATAATATGTAATTGTCTAAATAAATATTTAGAAGAAAAAATGGCAAAATGGTGTTGATCTTGATTAAAACTCGTATAAATGCGATTTAGTGGGTGTGAATATAACGATTAATGTCTTTGTTGATATTTAGATACAATATGTATTTAGCATAAAATCAGGTCAAGGAATCCAACATGTGAATGTGTAAATATTGTATACTTTCCGAAAATCTTATTGGTGGAAAATGTTCTCAGTTAGAATAAATGTACACCAATCGATTTAAAGAACAGACAATCACCTTTCACTAATTTCACGTACATATATCCAATTTTACACTTTACTCTCCATACAATAAGTTTTAACGGCTTTTTATTAATAAATTGTTTGTTATTTTTCCTGTACGGGTATATGTTAAAATGTTATTTTCCAGAGCTCTCTATAAAAAAAATGAACAATTGCCACTGTTAAAACTAATAAAAAATTGCGTTCGCCACAACACACTCGAAGTTCAAGTTCAGACTCTCAACACAATAATGTTTACAGTGACAATAATTTCATTTAAATTCAATTTGATTATTTCTATCGCATACTCGCACAATAATAATCACTTTTTATACCCTTCACTCGTAGAGTAAAGGGTATATTAACTTTGTCATGAAGTGTGTAACGCATTGAAGGAAGCATCTCCGACCATATAAAATATGTTGTATATGATCAGCATAACGAGCTGAGTCGATTGGGCCTTATCCGTCTGTCTGTTTGTCCTTCTGTCCGTCTGTTGCTTCGCGTTGAAATTTTGCACACATGCTTCTTTTTATTGCAGGCAGTTTGTATGTTTGAATCGGTAAAATCGGATCCTACAAACCCAATCTCTTCAATTTGGTTTTTCTAAGAAAACCATTTTTATTTGTGCACCAATTTCAACCAAACTATACGCAAATGTGTTTATATTGATGCCACAAAACATACGTAAGAATGGATGGAATCGGTCAATAGGGTCATGAGGCTGCCATACAAACCCAGCCCCCCAAAATTGAGTTTTCTAAGAAAAACTTTTTTATTTGGGCACTAATTTCAAGCAAATCTCATAAAAGTGCATTTCAATTGATGCCACAAAACATATGTAAAAATGAATGGAATCGAACAATGGGGTCATGGGGCTGCCATACAAACCCAACCCTCCAAATTGAGTTCTACTACGAAAAACCACTTTCAACAAACATTCGTGGGTTAGTTTAGGTTCAGGAGCCGCTAGGTCTACACCCAGCGCACTTAGACCAGAATTTGGTCCATTGTGATATCACCGAGAGAATCGTGCCTCTACTAACCGCTTATGACAGGGAACCAGCCCGTACTAACAATATAACTATTGAGCAGTACTGGGCTCACATCACGAAGGTCATCGGTATCATAAAAATACCTTGCGCCCAGAAAACGCACCGTTTCTCGGACAGGGCGGGACAGTGACAAAGGAGGTGGTGCAGACTCTCTTCCTCTTCTTCGTCATAACAACTTCTGCAAAAGTCGTTGTGAGGAATTCGGAGTCTTCTTGCGTGCTCTCCACTAGGGCAATGCCTCGTTATTACCCATACCACGTTGCGAATATGCTTTCTGTCCAGGGACAACAAAAATTCGTAAAAGTGCATTTCTACTGATGTCACAAAACATATGTAAAAATGAATGGAATCGGACCATGGGGTCACGGAGCTACCATACAAACCCAAGCCCCCATTTTGCATCTTCTAAGTAACATTTTTTCTACACCAATTTCAAAAAACCTTAATGCGTCTCCATCAAAAAAAAAAAGTAAAACAAATGGAATCGTACTATAGGGCCATGCTCGCGTATCCCCCCAATAAAGATTTCTGAGATAATTTTTTTATTTTCCCATTTATTCCAACCAAACCTCACACAAATATTGTTTTATCGACGCCACGGAACTTATGTGAGAACGGAAGGAAAAGAATGGGGTAGGATTAAACACAGGTCATAGGTTCGTCCGAAAAAAAAACTTTTAGCCAGAGGAGAGTGAAGGGTATTCAAATTTCGGCCGCGCCCGATATTAGCCTCGGTCTCGTTATCAAATCGGAGGTGCGCTTATTATACATAATCAATAACACATGGAATTTAAGTGGTTATTTTTAATTGTAATTTTATCAAAGTTGTATTTAAAATCAAAATTGTAGACAGATATGAATACTATGAGAATGTATTTATTGTACTATTCAACTTTTGGTTGTGTTTTTTTTTTCAGAAAATCTCAAAACAAGAGACATGCGTGTTGGAGCGACTGCATTTTTGGCAAAAGTCAAAAAGTATGTACATATAAATGTACAATACAATATTCAATTTTCATTGCTCAATTTTCAATTTTAAATAGACTCGCAATAACGTTAGCTGATCAAAACTGCGCGACTGTTTACCTTATGTTCATCCTATCCTTAGAAAAAGCATAGTAACCCATGCCATACGTTAGTCCAGAATGGCCATCAGAAAATAAAAATGGCACCATTTTCACACTATTGCAGTTCATAGTATGCGTGAAAATTTTATTCAAACGTCAATTTTTTGTTTACAATTGAGAATATAAAATCCGCGTAATATTTATTACTCTCTTAAAATGCCAACGTGATATTTAACCCTTCTGTTGGCGTATAGATCCAGACAGACCATTGGTACTATATCTTGATGAAAAATATCGTTCAACATTATTTTCCATCCTCTCCATATATATTTCAAAGGAACCGACGGCCACAAATGCGATCAAACGTTCGGCGAAATGTAAACTATGTCTAAAGAAACGAAAAAACGGCGCATCATCGTAAGACATAGTATGTAAACTGTTTCAAGATCCAAAATTAAACCTCTACAAAAATTAAGATTGATTTCACAGAAAATTCAGCTACACCTTAGGCATAATAGCTCATAGGCGACGACAGAAGGGTTAATAATTGCATCGAAAATATTTTGACGTTTGAATTATTTCGTGGAGTGTAGTGTAATAAATTTGGAGTCAAACACATATGGGTTGTGTGATAACATAGCCATTCTGGACTAACGCATGGCATGGGTTACTATGCTTTTTCTAAGATCCTATCCTATCCAATTCTACATTTCGTGCTGTACAGTATAATAAATATTTTTTTTTCTGTCTTCTCCTTTGTTGGGTCATGGTGGGTTAACTCAGCCGTTTATAGGCAATTTCGAGTCATCGTTACATTGCATATAATTTCGGAGTATATATAATTTTTCCTATTTCGGTGGGAACTATATATATTTCCTATCCGCACATGCACGGAAATTTTGGACCACGCCGAGATTCCTCCTCTAGATTACTAGCATCGTAGAGTGCGACTCAACCAAGTGAGCCACAGAGCGTGTTTTTGCTGTCTAGAAATAATATAATTGTTATTGAAAGAATTACCGTTATATTTCTAAATAGACGGTTAATTGAAGGAGTACGAATTAATACAGATTAAAACTAAGCACTCCCGTTTAACAATCCTCTTTTCTGATAGGAGCAGTGGCGTACATGGCTTTTCGAAGAGGGAGGGAATCATTGGGCATTTGCTTAGGAAAATGCAATTTAATGGGGTATGGGGGATCGTGCATAAATATAAATTAACACCCTTTTTGTCAACCAGGTACACGATTGCAAAGTGCAAGATGTGTGACCTAAGACGATATTAAACTCGATATTTCTCCCGAAGGGGCACTCTCCACCAACAGACAAAGCTTCGTATAGTTCCTATAGAGCTGGTAACTTTCCATGCCAAAATACTACAGAAATGCACCGCAGCTGTTGTATAGAATGGAACGATAAGTCACGATTTCCACAATTAGTTAATACTCGCACCCACGAAATTGGGAACTGTTTCTAAGAGAAATGAGTAACTCGTTACCTCCATTGCTATTTGATTTTCAAAGTTGTGATGTTTCTGAACTTATTTGATAATTCTGATGTTTTGGTATGCACTAAAATTTCATTATTGTGAATCGCGTTTTAAAATTCAAAGGGGCTTACCTTATGAAAATCCACCTCATCAACTACTAATATTTATGGAAATATTCAGCGTAAAAAAAGCGCTCGGTCTAGTTTTTTTTTACGTTGAGTATAAGACTTTAAATTTTGACATTTGATGCATTCTTTTCAATATTTCCCCAGAGGCAGAAATTTCACTTACCCCATTTTGGCGCAGTGTTCCAAGACTGGAACATTGACCTTACCTTTTTATGGATTTCCCAAAATATAAGCAAACTTTTTGTAACGGTGTTTCTCATATCATCTGTTGTATTTCGTCCGTGGAAAGCATATCGGTAATTCGTGGTGTTTCAATGAGGTTACGTTCAATACAAATATGTACTGCTATTTTCGCATTCGAAAATGTGTATTAATTCGTAAGTTGTAGTTACCAATCATAAAACTTTAAATTTTGTTGATGGATTTTTTAGGATGAGGGAAAATAAGGAGGTCACTCTGAATCTGAATATGGAAAATTGTGAAAGAGACAGAATGGACAGCATACTTGACCGTATCGATAATAATTTCTGTAGTAGCCAAACTCGGCTGCAACTGCTACAGTAACGATTACAGCGCATTTTTGCAGAAAGCGAAGATGACCCATCCCACTAGCTGGATTGATCACTGCAGCTATAAGTTTTCTTCCAGCTTTCCCATTAGTTTTTATCACAACCAATCCCGCAAATGAAAAAAAAATATAAATTTTAAAATTAGTGCAAAAATGGGTTAAAATATTCCGAATTTGATCGTGGCGGACAAATTTAACAGGCAATATCAGAAGTAGGGGTGCCGATCCGGGAAATTATTCAACACCTTGCCGAGGCCACTCACCTCACCACAGCACTAAAATGTTTTTTGGAAGTTTCCCATGAAGCTGCTTCGTAGGAAAGAAGAACATTTTTCTCACTTGCTCCAATAACCTAGAAATCCAAAAAAAAAATCCAAAATTTGCTACTCTTTGTAACTACGCTAGGGGCTCCTGATGGTTGGAGGACCGTGTTCAACCGAACACATGGAACAGCGGATTATCGCAAGGGAACAAAATAAAAGTGCCTCGAGATTTTCATTCGACGATTATTGTCACAACATTAGTTTGGGAAGTTAGAGGTTGTGTGAGGAAGCTGCACGAAACCATTATTTAAGCACCTTATATGAGTAGGATCCAAAATTAATGGGAATTGGATGCAACCATTGTTCGACCAGGTATCTGTAGGGGACACACCTCCTGAGTTAATATGCAAAGTAATGACGATGTTGGTCCATCGTTCCCTTATGAACATTTTTATGGAACGTTGCAACGGACGGCTAAGCCATTTCTGTTTCAAGATCATATTCAGAGCACCATGATTGTTGTTGTGGCCTCTTTGAGCTTATTTTGAAGTTCAAAACACGCCTGATGTCCACATCGCCTTTGCTTGCCTATAAGAAGACTTCTCATGTGAAAAAAAAAATCCTTCATGAATTCCAGCTCCTAAACAGAACAGACCATCAATGGTTCAACAACGATTTTCACTAACAATAGCATAAACTTTGTTGGCAACATTTACTTGCCATTAAGAGGCGTCCTGAACTGGGTCGGCCTCCATTTAACATTTCTCTCTAACGTGATGACCAATCGTAGACTCTGATTTTCCTTCCAAATTTTATAGACCTACGTTTCTCTCGAAAATGGGGAAAAGTTGTTTCACTAAAACTCATGGTTGGGCCAATGCATTTTGATACCACATCGCACACTAACTCAGGAGACGCGTCTCGCTCTCGCTCCCCACCACAGCCCAATTCCTGTTACTTTGGGATGCACCCTCGTACAGTATCATATCTTCAATTCAGTGGCGGAACAATTTGACTCGGGGCCTTCCCGCCAACTTCTTGAGTGGGCCCCTGATATAACTCGTAGGGTCGATTTCTCATAACCCTTATCTAATACCTGGCGGCTGGTTAGTCTTATCGTATAGACGCACACAATTTTCTAGCTTCACATTATATCGATTTGAATTTTGTTTATTTTGCATGTTTTTTTATGCCACACTTTGCTTGATTACGTCATTTCAAGCATAACTCTGCTGGTCAATAAAACACACGTAATTACATATGTATACATACATTTGTTTGCTTTTTGTAATTTTTGTATGAGACATACGATGTCGGCTTAAATGACAGTTGTATGTGATCGACTCCCGCAATTCAGTCAAGTCAGGTGAGGTGGAATCAATGCAATATCGGTTTTAAGATCTGATGCCCTTTAGTATGGTTCGACAGAAGTCCGTCCCCTGTCCAAAAATACCAAGCCGCACCAGTTCTTTATACGAATTGCTACATCCACTCATAGAAAGAGAATTGGACAAAGAAGCTTCATTTTGAGAAGGTTTTCGACAATGTGAATCAAAACTGTTCAAGATTTGCCCATTCACAGTAGTGGCTATTATTAAATGCATAGCTTACGTCGCTGCCAAATTACATCAAAATTCATAGCGAAATTGGACAGGAAAAACAGTTGAATGGGAGATAGCATTGTTGATGGTATATGGGAGGCCTCGCTCGTTGGGTCAAACAAGCCTAATGTGGTAGTGTGCTTTCAGTTATGTTGTCAAAAATCTGGCAAAGCAGTTATCCCAGTGTAAAAATCAAACCTGCCGGTTCCGCTTATGGAAAGTTGCCGCTACGCTTTCCAAAAATCTGTATTTTGGTCAATTTCTGTCTTGGTGAATCTTAAGCCGATATACATATAATTGGAAATAAAGACCAGAACTGCTTTTTGGGGAAGCGAATCGCAAGCGCAAGTGTCAGTGGTTTGAACATATCTTAGGTACCTATACATTGCTGATCTCGCTATTCGATGCAACCTCTTTTCCCAAGGAGTTGGACAAAGAGTCACCCTGAAATCATATTGCATAGGTCTCTGGATAAATAATGTCCGACTTTCGACATTGCAAGAAATGTAAGTAGCGTAAGACGTAAGTGCAATAGAACGCTATTCCCCGAAAGGATTTAAGGCAACCTATAGCAGTAATGAGATACTTTAAGAGGCACCATAGACCCTCCGATCGATCGGCCAGATTTTTTGATTGCGAGATAAATCGGAAGGTGTATGGGACCATAGGGTTAAATTTGATTTGACATGTGGAACGCATTGCCAATGCAATTTTCCGTACAAGCTGTCATGACAATCATGTGTTCTCAGTTGCTGATTTTTTGACATAAGCCTGTGGTCGTTTTTCATGCTGTGGATGTGGTGGTCATTCTCCAACAAAGTAGCAATGGATGTACATCTTCCATTGCCAAAAATGGTATAATTTTCACTATTTTGTGCTGTGCCTTTTGGACCGTGAGACTGTCTATTTCAGATTGCCCGATAAATTGCCTAATGTATGTGCTGTATGGGCGGCAGATCGATTGTGGCCAATCGATTGCCCGATCGATCGGCCGAGAAATCGTCAGTTTTGTGGCGCCCCTTACACTTTAAAATGCAACATACATTAAATAGAAAAGAAATAAATTATTTTTGCGTACATATTTAAGTGTTCATGTTTTAGGGCTTTCACGGCTTGTTCATGTTTCAGAGTAGTCTGGGTGAATTTGAAATTGTTCACGTTTGCAGTTCGCGTTTTCGCGAGTCTATTGTAATTTTCTTTACTGTTCAAAGAGTCGCCATATAGACTATGCTATTAATTGAACAATCATCATTTTCTGCGGAGAAAGCTTATTTTGTGTGGAAAAAGATAATTTTCTGTGCATAAAGCTCATTTTCTGTGGAGAAAGCTTTTTACTCTAGCGAATTGTGTAGTGGAACCTAAAAATGAGTTTACTCCCCAGAAATGAGCTTTGATTCTTCAATCAATCGCATAGTCTATGGCGACCTCTACGCACTTTTCCTTGCAAGCACCGATGTACAAATTTTCTTATTATATGGTAGAGTCGGCATACATTTTCCAATGGATTGAACAATCAAAGGAGAAAGCACATTTTCTTTGGAGAAAGCCCATTTTCTCTAGCGAATTCGGAAGTGGAACCTAAAAAATGAGCTTTCTTCACAGCTTTGATTCACTAATTCGAAACATGGTAAAAGCAGAAACTGATAAGTGCATCACAATTATTGTTGAGTGCCTTTTTTCGTATCACGCTCT
Source organism: Microchrysa polita (assembly GCA_949715475.1). Classification (NCBI taxonomy): domain Eukaryota; kingdom Metazoa; phylum Arthropoda; class Insecta; order Diptera; family Stratiomyidae; genus Microchrysa; species Microchrysa polita. The sequence goes on along the minus strand of OX454415.1, from coordinate 107,488,132 downwards.
GTGGCTCACTTGGTTGAGACGCACTCTACGATGCTAGTAATCTAGAGGTCCGGAGATCGAATCTCGGCGTGGTCCAAAATTTCCGTACATGTGCGGATAGGAGATATATACATAGTGCTTCCAACATTATATACACTCCGAAACTCTTTATGCAATGTAACGTTGACTCGAAGTAGCATATAAACTGCTGAGTGAACGCACCATACCACACAAGGGGTTACGGTACAGAGAAAAAGAAGCCTTTGTTCGAACAATAACCAATATTATTATATGCACGTATATTTTACATCTACATAATTATCCTAAATTAGCGTTAACCAAATCTTCGCAGATCTGATTACCCACCACACAATTGAGCTATGTGGCTAAATTATATTTCTGTATGTACATTAATCTTTTAAATCATTTTAAGAATACGAAAAAAAAAACAAATGTAAAATCTTACCGACTGCAGCTTACTTAAAAAGATTTGCTTGTGCTATCATTACGAGTATAAGACACATTACTTATCCAAACTTACCTGTAAAGAAAACAATAAATTAGATTAATAATATGTATTGTTTATGTGATTAACTTGAATGTTCAAAATTTCATTATTCAGACAAGTTGATAACAAAAAAAGCGGGTAATTCATGCATGCAGTTCTTAATACATATTTCTCAATAGTAATAGCAAACACCAATTCTTAATGTTTGAGATTGCACATATTAATATCTAGTAGTTATGTCTTTTTATTTAAAACTACCCACTAGGAAAAAGTGCACGAAATAAGACCTTCCGAAGTACTTTTTTGGAAGGAAGGAATGCCTTCTTTTTACCTCCCTTTATATCTACCATTTTACATAGCCATGTCCGCGGAAAGAATTCATTCCAAGAAGGCATTCTGTGGGAGTACTTTGGGATGACTTAAAAAAACTTCTTTGAAGGCCTTATAGTCAGTTCTTTGGAATGAAACAGTAAGGGCTTCTACAAAATGCAAAAGCAGAAGTAATTCGGAATTAAATAGTAAGGGTTTCTAAAAGGCCTTATTTGCAGTACGGAATGTAATAGAAAAAGCTTATAGAATGATAATTTTTCACTAAAAATATAAGACTTATTTTTTTGTGCATCTAGTGTGATTTTGTCTCAAATAACAACATATAGAGTACTTCATAAGAAAATGTACCTAATAAGAAACTTCTATGCGATAAAAATGAAAAACATTGGCAAATTATTTCCTTGTTTTTATTTACTAAATCAATTAATTAAATCATTTTCGATTTATAAATATAAAATACATTTGGTAAATATAAAAATTAGTAAGCAAACCTTAGAGGCTATCAACATTGTCGGATTTTTTCCTGAACATATTGTAGGTACCTTCTCGTTTTGAACCGCATCTATGGAAGAATTGTTTTATCAGATATACTCGTTCATTCAACAGAGGGTAAATGGAAAGCAACTTACCAAAAATTTGTTGTGGGAATAGTTTATGCAGATTAATTGGATATTTTTTTTTGAGATCCATTCCAATTGATTTTGATTAGCCGTTCTTCGGTAAAGAATAATCCGAAGCATTTGGATACTATTGTCTCCCCAAATATTTCCCGTATGTAAGTAATCTAAGCCAAAGATATTTAAAAAAATGTGCGCATACTAAATGTTATATTCCTTACTTACAATCTCCTCTTTTGGAATATTTTCAAAATGTTCTTCGAGTGCCACCAGCTCTTCCGTACTGGTTATGGGTAAGAAGTTTAGTCGCGAGTCTCTTACCTCTTCTTCTTCTACTTCCGAACAATATGCACAAAATTTATTTATGAACACTATTTAAAAAATCACAAATTTCAATTTAATCGAACTAAAAATTATGCACAAAAAGTAAATGGTTGACAGCTTACACTCGACTTTTAGGTTTTACACAGATTGATTACTGCGATTAACTGGTACTTAGATTATTAAAAAAAAATAACAAAATTGTGCGGTAAAATATACGCTATAATCTTTCTAATTTGCTTCTAAATACCTGCACGAGAATGATTCGCATTTACACTTTAAACTTATTCTAAAGTCCTCCTTTTTACTTCCTTGGAATGAAAAATAATCATTCTAGACACCTTCCAAATACCTCCCCGAGAATGATTTCACAATGTTTTTTATTCCATTTGCAATCCCTCCACAATTACTTCCTGGGAATGAAAAACACCTTCTAAAAACCTTCTCCGGGAAGGAATTCCAATTTTTCCTAGTGGGTAGTGAGTAAAGAAAGAAAATAACCTGAATTTATATCAAATTATGCAAAATAAATGACTCTACCAGTGAAAGGGTTACAAATTGGGGGATGTCAGTGTGTTTCTTATGTCAGTATGTTGATGAAATAAGTTCCATCCTTATTTTGAGCTCAACGAGTGCATTCAGCGAACGAAAAATGTATCAGAAAAATGCTCTCCCGATTAGATTCTCATTGCGCATGAGGGCTTTTCAGCGGTAGCGGGGCAGGTAATTCTTGTAGCATTTCCAGTGTTTTTCCAGTAAATTTCGTTCGCTGAATGCAGCCAATTCAACAGTCAGTATTGTTAAAAACATACATATTTGACTATTTTCTATTTTATATCCTTCAATACGATGGGAGCTATTAAACCGATCTTATGATACTTCTATAAACTTAATGAGCGCTATAATGATTTCACTCGTACATACGTACGATATAATCTTTGATTTATAGTGTTGATAATACATATGTATTTTATTCGTTCGTGACTACTGGAATTGAATGACAGTATTTAAGAGATAATTTGACGTTAATAAATTTAATTGTGATAATTCAGTTATCACTGATAATTATAAGAGACAACAATATGCACGAGTTTCTTTTAATTGCATGTATTTTTAAAATATGACAATATTGCTTTTTATTGCGCGTATAATTTGTAGGACAAATATGTAGGAAGGCCTCGTGTTTCGGGAGAAGATTTCCAATTTTAGATATTTCTGTGAAATTTTTCACTGTTCTTGAAATATAATTAAATTATGTATGTAATATAGAAAGTTACAGGGTGGAAAATAGTTTATTTAGATTGGAACCGACCTAAACAGTGAACAGGTAATTTTGTTGTAGAATTATTACGACAAGAAATTCTTTAAACAATTTAATAAAAATTTGTAATTAATTATGTATTTTGAAATGCATAAGAATTTTCAAATGAAACCTCGCATAGACTTTTTTGCGGTTTAACCAAAGTACACACATTATTTTATTTCCGGATTGAGTCGTGCGATAATATTATGATCATGACCACATCACATTCAGGTAATTTGCTTATTGCTCAATTACGAGTATATCCGTAACAATATTATCTGCATTAGTATATTTTTTTCTACTACAAAATTAAGTATTTGTGGGGGTGATTCTTTATCATCTTTTTAATCTAAAATTTTAATTGAAATGTTGACGTGCATTGAAAGACAATATAATATGTATTTTCTTACAATATTTTTAAATGCAATGTCAATAGAGAGTTTTAGCAAGTCGTATGGAATAAAACGACATAATTTGACATTCCATATAAAAATTCGCTTGCTTACCGTATACGAAACGAAATATCTTAATTTTGCATGTCCCAAGTAGGCATGGGTGTATTTCCGTATATTTGATTCTCTGGAAACAGTCGAAATTGGCGAAATAATTTGTCGTTTTTTACACCTATGCCTACTTAGGATATGCAAAATTAAAATATTTTGTTTCGTATACGGTAAGCAAGCGAATTTTTATATGGAATGTCAAATTATGTCGTTTTATTCCATACGACTTGCTAAAACTCTCTAATGACAACTTTCCATCCATCACTCAGGTATACGTATGCAAATGTATACACAATTACGATATTGAACGTTTTAGGAAAATATATGTAAAATGACAACAATCAATTTATTTTTATCGTAACAACATCAAAGAAAATATCAGCGTGGCCAATTTATTTATGCGAATTGTCTGCTTAAATTGTAATTACAGGTTAGCCATTATAGACTGCAACTTTTAACAAAAGATGCCGATATCAATTTGCTATTCAATTTTGTTGATATAAATCAGTTTCTGAGTAAAAATCATGTAATTTAGTGGTATTGCAAAAAGTTAGGTAACAAAAAATCTTTTATTTTTTATTTTTAACTAAAAACAGACACTCATATGTGATGACCACTACAAGAAAACTATAGCGTTGACTATTCTTATGGTTATATAGCGAAAATATCTCGCTTGATAAAATCATCAAGCGCGCTTTTAATCATTGTTCCGCAACCGAGTTGACGCCCTGCAAATTTGCTTTATAACTTAATTTTTTATTAAAATTGGAATTTTACAGATACTTTTTTACAATTTGAGTGTTACAATTATTTAGATAAAAATACCATCGAATCTGGTCTTTGAAAAAATATTCTGAGTAAAATTAGGAATAATGGAGCAAATGTGTTATGAAATCTAAACAACATGTGCAAACTTTTAAAATTACTTGCCGCAAGCCCTGGTGCATTTTTTACCGTACTGTTGTTTGAACTTTGGTGAATTAAAAATTGTAATCTCATGGTTTCGCAGGGAAGGTCACATTTCTCTCAAATCTAAAACAGATACTTTTCGGCTTGGGCTGTAATTGATGGAGCTTTTTGTTTCCGTTATAGTGCAATTTGAGAAATATTAAGATTTACTGTTACAGTGACCGCTTATATACCGCAGCAAAGATAAAAAGTTTAGCCAAATTTAAATTATTTTTGGACGGCATATACGGGCTGCACTAACTAATCGAAACTAAATTTAGTCTCGCTCGCAACATATGGCGAGGTGCTTGCCAATCCGTAATGCCTAGACAAGCGACTGTCTCTGAAATTTATCCAGGAAAAGCGAAGTCGTCTTGTTACTGGAATGATATCGTTTTCGATTTTCGTTTCGCTACAAAGTTTATATGAAATTCCTGGTTAGAAAAAACGCGAGATTAACAAATTCCAATCATAATATTGTCCAAATAATCGAAATGTCAGATAAACCATTTCTAAACATCTGCACATTCCACAACCAACTCGAAAAAAAAGAAGAAGAAGAAAGTTAACTAGACTAGGACGGTATATTCACCCTATGGAAAAGGAACTATCTCCAAAAATGTTTTAAGATAGTTTAAATTAAGAGACGGTATATAAGCGCTCAGTGAACAATTAAAACAAGGCGTCACGGGCGTAGCCAGGATTTCGGCCAGGGGGGCAAGCCCACATTTTTTTCAACATCATAATTTTCTTAGAAGTTGAAATTGTCGGTAACGAAAATATTGTTATGACTATGATCTCTATAATGGGGATAAAACATTGCTGAGTGTGCTGTTGATCTCAACACATCAACAAAAAAGCAGTTAAGATCTTGGAAATTGGATGTCACTTACACATCTGTGACGTTGGTCATGCCTGTTATTTTTCTTAATTTTAAAGCCAAATTTTAAGAAAGGACAGTCGAAATTGACTTTCTGCCAGGGATCAATTCAATTCTGCAGCGAAAGAGCCGCGCGTGGAGCGGTTTTCGGCATGCTGGAGCGGAGCGATTTTTGCTTTGAAAATCGAAGAATTCGTTGAGAGACTTGCAAAATTTTGGATTATTTGGAAATTCATTGTGATAAAAGAGGTTTTGCGTTTAGTCATAGTCATCACTCTTCATTATTAAGAAATTCAAGATCATCCATGACAGAAAAGTCCTGTCCTGTACTGGACGAAGGAAACATCCTTTTTAATTTAAATTACTTATTAGGTGTGTTTTATTGAATGGAGTACAGGACAGCGCAGCTTCCATAGCAATTTTACAGATATCGTTCTATACGGGATGTCTGAAAAGTATCGCATAAAGGCACCCAAATATGATACCTTGTGATATTTCCAGCAAAAAATAGGATAAGTAATCAGCTGTGTAAAAAAGTTTCAAATCCAAAATTTTGTGATCTTATTTCATATAAATATTTTTCCGACGGAGGTCTTATTTGGTAGCTAAGGAGTTAAGAATTCGGGATATTCCCGGTACACATATTTTCCTGCAAATGACATTAATAGTCATATTTTGGTGCGCTTATGCGATAGTTTAGTTTCCGGACACCCTATCTAGAACAACTCAATTTGATGTTCAAATTTGTACGAAATTGGTGCTATCCTGTTCTGTACTTGATCGAATAAAACGCACCTATTAAGTCATATTCTATAATACGTAAGTAGATATACGTTGAATTGATGAATTCGCGGTAAATAAGAATAAATATTTACTAAGAACAATGAAGTTTTGTTGTATTTTTGTAATTGAACGGAGCGAAAAATTTGTAGTCGGAGCGCTGGAGCGGAGCGAAGCGAAAAAAAGTGCCGCCCCAAATCCCTGCTTTCTACACCATTTATCGAAAAGTGACCCTACACGTATTTAGACATTCACTGGTGATTCTGATTACATTCAAATGGCCTCCAATTTCTGCATTTTAGACAATAGTTCGTCTATATTTGGTGCTATTTTTGTCTCTTGGACTGCATATTCCTCTTGTGAGATCTAAATTTCATTGCTGGTATGATTTAGCTACAAAATAAATCTTGATTGAATAACTTGAAAGACAAGGAAATGTGAGATTCGTTCTTTATAAGGTCCCTAACTGGGCAAGGCTGTATACCATTTCTCACTAAAATCCATTTGAGATGGAATTTTGATAAATTCTACTACCTTCCCGGAGCGACTTCATGTGACAGTTAAAATTGTATTCTGCAGCTCAGAAGCCATGCAATGAAACGCATGAAAATATGGGATTCTCGCAAAAGAAAAAATAGTCTCCCTAAAGGGAAACATTTCTGATCTACTTATGTTAGCGATTCATGATATTCACACGTAGGTATATCTGTTATGGATATCAAGGGCCTGAAAACTACAAATACATATTTAACTTTTCCACGAGTGAAACGTATGTATTGGGACGCAGCCTCTGCACCTCCGTCAGTTACGAGTAGCCACTTCTTGCTGCCGTTCATTTGTCCGTGCCACCTGGCTGGAAACTATCACGGGCATGCATTCCGCGGCAGTATATATATATATATGGTATATGGAGCGGCAAAGAAGGCATCTGGTTAGTTTTCCAGACTACAGTCTTAGCAGCAGAAAACTTTACGAGGTGCCTGGATTCAAACGCTCATTTTACGCCTTCAAGCATTGTAAAGTGCAGGGATTTTTTTACTACATTAGTAAGGATATTTTTTACCATAATCATCGGCCAGGGGGGACGACCGCCCCTCCCTGCCCCTCTCTGGCTACGCTCATGCAAGGCGTGCATTTTTTCGACTTTCTTTTGATTGTTTGATATTGTTTTCGGCTTGCCGTTGAGTTATGACACACCCTGTATATTAGTACGACATTTCAAAAATAAAATTGTAACAGAAATGGTCTCAAAATTGTTCCATAAACCTATGTTTATTCTATTCTGTGTTTATGGATATTGGACAAGCGCAACTACCGTTTTCAATACCGTCTCAATATGACAATATGGGGCACTGTGGATTTAATATTTTTTTTTGAAGCTGGTTGACTCGCTAAACGTGTGTTTTTCGTTTCGCCCTGTGGCTTCGCGAGAACTTACGGGACTATAGCGCCAAAAAGTTTGGAAAGCAATGGTTTAAATGTATAATATACACTCTGGATTACAATTCTCTTACTAAGGTAATTGTTTAATTCAATTCAATTTCGTTTTTTCTAAAAATGTTAAAAAAAATGTATTCAAAACAAAAAAACGGGTAACTCAAATATTGCTATTCAGAACTGTGGAAATCCCGCACCTTTTTTTCGCCTTTCTTAATAGCACCGTTGCATTCACAAAAGAAGGTAGTTTTTCAAAAATGAGAAGAGAAACTATGCAAGAACGAAAATTGAAGGTTAGTGCAGTTAGTTCCAGTTAAAGTACGACAGTATAAATTAAACCCTAGTATTTTTGTAATGCGGAGGATTTACGCACACTTGCCAGCAGAACAGCCTAGACAGATTTTCCACACATTACATTACATATTCATTTACAAAATTTACAACTAATCACTGTAGTTGTATTTCAACACCCACATTATGATTCCTCCTATCTTTACTTGTCTATTTACTATTTTAATTTTATTTAGCACTAAATTACAGTCAACAATTGGATAATAATTGCTCTTAATTGTTTGTTTATTTTAGACTATCTAGAATCACAACAAAGGATTAAGTTGCATTAAATGTTTACTTAAAATCAACATGCGAATATTATGACCAGGTATACGTTTAGTTTACAATTTACGTAGTGAATGTGTGTTTACAATTTACGCGAATGATGAAATGTTACTTAATTTCATTGTAAATAATTTCTTAATACTGTACTCGTACATAGCTGTACCCATGCACAAGAGTACTTTAAAAGAAGTTTAAATAAAGTTTGTCGATCTAAATTTAAACTGTGCAGATTGGATGAGATCAAGTAAGATGAACGTAATGTAGTTTTTTTTTTTGAATTTATGATTTGTCCAATCGCTGTCAAATATTTGAAAAAAAAATTTTAGTATTTAAGAAGACAAATATCAGTCAATCCTGAGGACAACTTGGACCTTAAAAAAAGCTAGTTTTTCTATTTGATTTACTGCATTTTGCTAATGAAAAATCATATTTATGACTGTCATGTTAGCATCACCACTTTAAAATTTCGGAAATTTTTGCAAATTTGCCATGACTCGATGGACAAGAAAAAAAAATTAGTTGCGATGCGTATTTTTAAAAATTACCCATGGTAACCTACCATAGGCGTCAAATTTCAGAATCACTCAAAAACAAAATGTATCCAATTATTTTCATTTCAACAATAACAAAATCCAGTATTGTCGGAAGGGTTAATTAATATTTCCGCATTTTCAAAAAAAAAAATGTCCCTCCTGTCTTAGTCTTAAAAAAAACTATCCCAAAATTTCAAATTTTACGAATCATCCTTAATAATATGTTCACAGTGAACGAAATTGGTTGGGTACGATACCCCGCCCATCATATTCCCGTTTTTTTAAATCCCGACATTCAATATCCCGCCATTTCAAAATCCCGCCAGTTAAAAATCCCGTCTAATCAAAATCCCACCAATCCAAAATCCCGCCATTTCAATAACCCGCTTATTCAAAATCCCGCTTTTCAATATCCCGTCACAAATACTTACCTTTTGCGACGGGATATTGAAAAGCGGGGCAGAAAAGAATACTTACCTCTTTACTACATTACATTTGCCGTTAAAATATTGATACTGCTATACAGATTGGAAAGTGAAAGCTAGTTAGTATTATCTTATCAGTATGGCGGTGAGATTCAATTTCACTATATGTGAAAATACCTATGTATTTTTCCGAATTGACACGAAGTTTGGAGGATGCAGATGCCAAAAAAATAGCAGATTGGTTTGGAATTAATTATATCCATGGGAAAAATACCGAGTCGGGAAAGCCAGGAAAACCAAGGTTCCCGCCTAAGTTCTGGAGTATTTCTGACGCAGTTGCAGCAAATTTTCCAAGAACTCAAAATAATGTTGAAGCTTGGCACAGACGATTAAACTTTATCACAAGGAAAAGCCATATCGGTATGTACTGGCTGGTGGAATAACTAGGTAACGAATTGCTCCTAGCTAAAAACCGAGGGGAGCAGTCCCGATCCGAAGGTCGCATCCAAAAGCAAACTAAGGTCTTTAGACGTAGCCAACAGTTACTTTCAACTAAAGAGGACTATGAAAAAAATGATTTTTTGAGAAACTTGGCGCATAAACTAATGCAAATAATTGATAAGTCGAACGCATTTCTATATATTTGTTTGTTAACAAAAAAAATTTGGCGGTATTTTGACGGGATTTTTTTATTATTTAACAGCGGGATATTGAATTGGCGGGATTTTGGAATGGCGGGATTTTGAGGTGGCGGGATTTTGAAATGGCGGGATTTTGATATGGCGGGATTTTGTAATGTCGGGATAACGTAAAGCGGTATTTTTTGGAAAAAGCGGGATTATGAATGGGCGGGATTTTGTTTTTCGGGATTATGTAGGTATCCCGAATGAAATCATATAATTTCGGGCTATTTTCATGTTTTCGTATGAAAACAGCCCGAAAACATTTCAATTCCCATACAAATGGACACATTGAAAATACGCTATTTTGCGTGTTTTCTATGAAACCTTGATTTTTTTCAAATGAAAACGTGTAAGCACCCAGGTCTCCAACCTTAATTCCCCTATTCAGCACATTTCGGCTCACTCCAATATTTTAACTGACACCCGAAAAAATTGTTCAGTTTCGTGTGATTGCCAATGTTCTTAATTTCTCCATGATAAGAGAATGGACGGTCAGTTTGCAGTGACGAAATATGTTGTAAATGACTATCGATGACTGCAACAGCACATTTTTAATCTTAGAACGATTTATAGGCAAAATATTATTGTCGGTTGTCATATGAAATTACAAACAGTGCACTGTGAACACTTTTCGGTGATTTCTGAAAACGTACGGCGAAATCAATCCGTTTTCCTCCACTCTGGATAGAATATAAGGCAGTTAATTATCGCAGGGGCTGAAAAATATCGATCCCTGTTACCTAATTAGGCCAAGAATTATTGAGTAGGTGTTGTCTTTTCAGGCACAGTTTCAGTGTAGCTATGAAGTCGAACCCAAGGAGAACCTCCATAGCAGTGGAACGGTGTCATAACCTGTTTGCAATATTTCTGGAGGAGAGTATGCATTCTTGCATGGTTACATTAATGATGCCATGTCTGTCCGCTTTAGATGGCTTCTTAAGACATGCTGGGAAAAAAATATTATATAAAACCCATGCAGAATCCTTTCTTTAGTATGCATTTTCCTTCTTCCTTGCCTCGTTATTTATACCGTTTCCATGGCGTTGCGTCGCTCGGTCTGCGGTGTAGGCACATCGCCCGTTCTGGCGGTAATGTCTTAGCTTATTTCTACAGACTGCTCTATATATTCGATCGTGCCATCGCCGAGACCAAAATAAAACTAGTATGCATGTTCCAAAGAGTCGGATAAAGTATTTGGATTGAGTATAAGGGTATAATATATATAAGGAAAAAATCCTGTAAACTTTTTTTCCAAATCTTAGGGGAAATTTTAGAGGGAACATTAAAAATCTTAGTGGGAATTTAGGGGGTTTGTTTCTTAACAGAAATCGGCTAATTTGTGGCAGCCGCTTTGACTATTTAAATTTGCCTGTTGCGGCCTCGAGAATATATTTGAGCCGATATCAGTGGGAGATATCGGTCATTGGGTTCCCGAGTTATCGAAAATGAACGATTGGCAAACATAGTAGTGTTAATATCTGGCTAAATACCGATCGTATAGGGGTCAAACTTTTCACTTTAAATTTTATCTTTCGACTGCTGTAATTTCTTAGCCTTGAGAGCTAGAGCCCTGAAATGTTCAGCAATTATGAACAGTACAGTTGTCTACAAGTTTTCTTCAAAAATGCCCGCTTACGAAAATTTTCAATTAGAAAACTCAAAATTGTGATTTGGCAAGTTAAACTATCCATGATTTCATGAACAGGGAAAACCTAATCGAAAATATCAATACCGGAGATTCAATATCGAGTGCTCTACTCTTTTCATGGCAACGTCTGAAGCGAAAGTCTATTCCCTGATTTTTGTCTAGGAGAAGTATTTTCTTGCTGAATTTAATCCTCTCTCTGCTTGGATATCTCGTCGTCGGATTGAAGATTGGGAAATAGTCTAAGGCACGGACAATTTCTGTTTTTGGAATGTTGATCTCCGAGTGATTTCTCGATTTACGGGCGTATCTACTCGGAGATTGCAAAAATTAATGGCATTCGTCGGTTTCGATCGACTGCATATGACAAGGCACTCTCATCAGTCTAAGGCAGCTCATAGGATTTACGCCATGATTTTCCGTCGGAATGAGTCTCAGTGTATGGACAGCTAATAATCAAATTTTTGCTGTGTGAGGAACACATGCAACAGTTCCAAATATTGTTTGGCGATATTTTTATACATAATTTCTAATCATTTATTCACATTAGCCAAATTTTGTACAAATTTTTAAGCAAAAAAAGATTTGTACAAAAATTTGCGCGTGTGCGGATATTTTATTACAAACGCATTAAAATGTATGTTCTTTTTTTTAAATGTTAGTAATTTTTTTTAATTATTCTAATGTAAGGGTTTTACTAACAACAAATTCTTCCAATTTTTTCGCAAATAGCTCCACTAGTTTCTTTCCACCGATAGACTAGAACTCCTGAGAAACTAGCATGACAAAAGACATAGCTTGACTAGCAGACGAGCCATCACAGAAAGAGACGGCGTAACAGGGGCAATTTGCGAGGTTCAGGAACCTTTCAATGCGTTAGTGTATTACAATGTTTTTCCTAATAAATACGCGAACTGATATTAAATAATTATGGCATTGACACAACAATGTACAGACCCCACTTTTTGCTGAGATTACCATGTGCGGCTGAGCTGAACATTATGCTGTACGGTTCTGCATGCTGTACAACAGGTCTAAATACTATAATGTACACCAACATGCTGTACGTCTGGTCACCTTACCGTCCTAGACTAGAAAGTATTAAAAGTAATTTGCATTTGATTTAGAATTTAGATTAATACTTGGAACTGTAACTCTTAATAGAGCGTACCAGAGTCATAATGTTTTGTCCATGACTGTAGTATGAGATACGAGTACGTATGTCCACCCTAAAATAAAATTAACCATAATTTTTAAATAATCCCATAATTTAAATAATACCTAATTTATTCTTTTAATGTTTATTTCTATCTACTAAAATACACAACAATTTTCGACATTTTTGGCTACGATCATTTTAAAAATAGAACACATTCAATGACAACAATAATTCGTATAAATCGCTCACATGATGCCTACGTTCTGCATGTAATTTTGCTTGTTTCTTAGGAAATTTGTGCGAAGACGCGCCTAACAGTCAGTATGCTATTTTCATCGAAAATATTAAATAATTTGGAAAATATACGGGATGTTGAAAATGTTTGATGGCTGTATACAGAGAAATAGTGTCAGTACTAAAAACTGCCGCTCTGTAAAATAAAAACTTGAAAGTACATTATACAAATATTTCCTGCAAAAACAGACTTCAATATAACTTCCTTGCTGGTGGAATTGACAACAAAAAAATTATATAAGCTTAGCAGGCTAGCACGATTTACACCATTTTTGTGATATTTAACCCTCAGCTTAAAAAGTACCAAGAACGACAACTAACGCTATTGGAAGAATTCCATCCCGTAAGGCTTCCTAGTTATTCCTTGTTAATACCTAGGACAGTATATTGCATTTCTGCTGGGTTTTCCTCCTCAGCAAAATAAATGTGATCACTGGTCATCGGATCTCTATATTAGTCGCAGCAAACAGCATGTAGTCTGGCTGGTCTAGCGGTTAGTGCGCGCATCTTCGGTGCACAGGTTCATGAGTTCGAATCTCACCGTGGATCATGGTGTTTTTCGAACTCACGAGCTTGTGACGGACTATGATCTCATTCAGATGTTAAACGAGTACCCATTTATGGGGATAAATAACACTGCTGAGCGTGATGCTGATCTCATTACCTCAACAAAAAGCAGATAAGCTCTTGGAAATAGAATGTCACTAACACATCCTGCGGCCTTAAGGTACGTGTTCTTAGAGACAACTCATGTGATGATCGCTCAGCGATCGCCGTTAAACCACCGATTCTGAGCACCATACGTGCATATTTTCTATACAGACATGTTCCTTAGGATCATAGTCGACATAAGGAAAGTAGCACCATTCATAAAATATGAAAATATGGCGCAGAATTGGATGCAAAACTACGATCGCTGAGCGATTATCACATGAATCGTCTCTACGAACACGTACCTTTAGTCCAATGCTGGATTGTCGCGCCTGTTATTGTTATTTTAAACAGCATGTACATACATGAACGAAACCATTGAACTCTCTAACCAACGTTAATGACTCTGTCATAATAGTACAAAAAATGTAGTAAGACTTTCCGGCCCAGATTTTTCAACTGCGCTGCATAGTACACGACAAATTTCTTAAGAACATGCACCAGCCCGCGACCATACTACATAAAATGCAGAAAAAATCCGTTTCGCTCGAAAAACATGCGAAGGCAGTCAAAATACCAAATACGAGTACGAATACGCATATTCAATACTTCTAGGTACTTGAAAAAGTTTTCTTGATTTTCTGTTTTCAGTTGATACATGTTCGATTAATTGCACTAAATATGGCTAGGGCAATGCATTTCGAACGCATACGATACGCATAGTGTAACATGGTCGTCGGCGTTCACATACGAGTCTATAGTCGGCATTTGGCGCGGTGTTCAAAACTAAATAAAAATCAAACTTAAGATTAATTGTAAGTTTCGGAAAATGTTGATTTCTACTATTAAATACTTTATGGCCAAAGTCTAATGGTTCGCGATGCGGGCACGCATATATACAGTCGCAAATAAAGGTGGGCAACATTTACTTGAACCTTATTAGTACTCGCAAGAGTCATGTACCTACGCATACGAATGAGGTTTTTTTCAATGATGTGTTTTCGGATGTTGAATAGTCCATTTCCGATCGTGTAGGTGATAATTATAATGTTGAGTTCAGTATGTCTTTAGGGATTTGTTCAGACCTAATTCTGAGCATTGAATTTCGCAAGACCTTTCAAAGCAAAATTTAACTTGTTTACGTATCATAACACTAAAATTAACTATCTCAAAACAATATTACATCTCATTTAAAATAGCCTTAAGTTTTGCTCTCAATTTAGAATATCTGTTACAAAGTCGAAAAAAATGCATTCATATCTTTACTGACACATAACATCACATCCATCACCATCTATCACGATATCCACTAATTGTGCTATCATCTCCTCATAGTACACTGTAAATCAAAAAAGCCGCGCAACGGCGAAAAGAAACCCATTTTTTTTTGTTTTTCATACACTTTTTTCTTTATCGGAATAATTTTTGGTTTCGGTTTCATGGTCAGTATAACACTCTTGAAAATCTTTGGATTGTATGGGAAAAAAGCATTTGCATTATCTATATCTTTCAATATATGAAAATATAAAACGTAGTGTAAATGTTGTAATATTTGTGTGCGACCCAAACAAAGTTCACTTTCGATCAATCAACTTAAGAGAGTAGGTAACCCTCAAAATGTGCATCTTATATGATTTGGCGTTATGGTTTTATAGTTAATATTCGCCGAAAAGAAAAGTACAAAAATTTAAATAGTATAATTAAATACAAAGTCGTTTTATAAGCAAACGGGGACGATAGTTAAGTAAGTGCAATATGAAGCCAATGAAATGAACCAATTAAATATTTTGTAGTTAGGCGTATCGTTCGTAAAGTAATTTATATGTATTCGATTTAAAGTTATTTTTGACGAGTGAGATTATACACTGCGTTTCACTTGAATAGCACATTCCGTTTTTTCATTGTAATTTGCTTACATATCAATATTCTTATGACTTTGCTAGTAGCTTTTTTTTGTCTTGTTTGTGTGGGCTCCCCGAAAGAAAAATTGTCCTCTCGAAATTTACCGTTACCTTTTTTCACCAATTTGATTCAAAAGAGAGCAGATTTTTTGTTTCACTAGAATAGCACATTTGGGTTTAAGCTTGACATACGGGGTGCACGTGGTTACAATATCAACAATCTAAAGTCATTTTGAGTATTTTAAATACGATTCGTTGATTTTAAAAAAATTTGGGTAGTGGTAAAGCCTTAACAAGCGAAGAACAAGTTAAAATAAAAACCTACAGGGATTGTGACTTTTCAGTGACTAAAATATCGAAAAAAATTAAAAAAAAACAGAAACTTGATTTCAAATTTTATTAAAAGTGATGAAAACTATGAAAAAATACGAAAGGTCGAGTAAGCAGTGTACTCTCTAATGCAGATAAGCGATCTATTTTGCGTGAAGCATCGAATTCACATGATCTGTGGACAAAATTCGGTTAAAATGTTGTCTCAGTGCGAGTAAAATAACTGTATCGCGTGCTAATTCAAAAGCTAAACACCTTAAGCGTCTAAAATTAAAAAAAAAACACCACTTAACCCCGCTCATAAACAAGCTCGGTTGACTTTTTGTCGTACCAACATGTCATGGACCAAAGAGTGGTATGGCGTTGTTTTTTCTGATGAGAAGAAATTTAATTTGGAAGGGCCCGACGGATATAACTGTTATTTTTATGATTTAAGGAAGGAGACTCACCAGTTGGATCTTTTGCACAGTCGAGTTGGCGGCGGCGTTATGGTTTGGGGAGCCAAATCCTACTACGGCACTTGTGAACTCCAATTCTTAGACACCACTATGAATGCTAAGTCGTATCAAGGTGTTTTAGAAAAGGCTTTTCCGACATTCGAAAGTCTCTTTGGACCATTGCCGTGGACTTTCCAACCAGACAATGAACCAATACCGTAAAGTCGTTTATCGAGTCCAAAAATGTTACTCTGTTGAACTGGCCACCATACTCGCCGGATCTAAACATAATAGAAAATGTTTGGGGATGGCTGGTCAGAAAAGTTTATAAGTCTGGTAAACAGTTTTCAACAAAGACTGAACTAATTGAAGCCATTCAGCAATCATGGGCTACAATATCCCTTGCTTACATCAAAATTTTGTACGATTCTTTGCCTAATAGGACCTAGGAGGTTATTTCAAACGGGGGAGGCTCAACCCATTACTAAAATTGCTGATTTTAATTCAAATTGATCTTAACTTGTATTCTGAACAATAATAAGTTATCCTCACTGCATAATAAGTTAATTAAAATAAGTTTTAAAAAAAGTGTGCTATTCAAGTGAAACAGAATTTATGTGTTTTTTCATTGGTGTTTTACATTTTTTTTTTCTCTAAGATTACATGTTGGAAAAATTCAAAGTCTTTTTATTTCAAATTAAAGGTAATTAATCAAATGACAAATAAAAAATACAAAATATCTGTTGTCTTCATTTTTTTTTAAAGATATTAAGAAAATAAATTTAATGTATAGAGTGTGCTATTCAAGTGAAACGCAGTGTAAATAAAAGGAAAAGACAAAGAGTGACAGTACTGTATATTCATATAAGCTATGAATAGGACAGGATAGTCTAATTTTCCCTAAAAATTTAGTCTCGGATTATGCTACGAGTATACAGAACAACTTTTGTCAGATTTAAGAAAATTCCAATCCTGTTCGGGATGCCCAAAAACGCAACTTAAGTTTATATTGTTAAATGCGAAATACAAAATTAATATAAAATAAGAAAAAGCAAAAAAAATATGTATTTTTATTCAAGGTGAGATTATCCCAAATCAATAAATATTGTAATGACAAAAAATATACTAAAGTCCAAAAATAAATAAATAAATCGAAAGATTTAAATGTAATCTGTATTGCAAAGAAAAAATGTAATCACGACAACCAAAGTGATACAGAAAGAAATGCGTATAAATACATATTTTCAGTCATGATCATAGTCTTAAGTTGTATCCAAATTGGTTGCCAATTGGCAGCTCGCATTTACATTAGCTGACATTTGGTTGGCCGTCCACCATATTGAATATCAATATGGTTACTGAATCATCTGTCAGCCGCTTGTCGAATTCAAACTGACAATTTTGCACCTTTTGTTCGTTTTGTGTGTGAAATTGTATAATTCTTGAAAGACCTAATAATTGTTTTTATACCCTTCGCTCATAGAGTGAAAGGGTATTATATTTGTCATGAAGTTTGTAACGCATTGATGGAAGCATCTCCGACCATATAAAAAGTATACATATATGATCAGCATGACTTAGTGAGTCGATTGGGCGATGTCCGTCTGTTGCAGCGCGTTTTTCTCGGCCGCTATAAAAGCTATAGAGATCTGAAATTGCACACATGTTTTCTTATTGCTGCAGGCTGTTTGTATGTTTGAATCGCGAAAATCGGACAAGGGGGTCATGGGGCTGCCATACAAACTTAACCCCCCATTTAGGTTCTTCTGGGAAAAACTTTTTGATTTGTGCACCAATTTCAACCAAACTTCGTTCAAATGTGTTTCTATTGATGGCACAAAACATAAGTAAGAAAAGATGGAATCAGACTATGGGGTCATGGGGCTGCCCTACAAGCCCAACCCCCCAAACTAGATTTTTCTAAAAAAAAATCTTTTTTATTTGTGCACGTATTTCAATCAATCTTCACAGAAATGTGTAGTGATACCACAAAACATATGTACAAATTGATGGAATCAGATGGTGGGGTCATGGGGCTGCCATACAAACCTAACCCCTCAATTTGGATCTTTTAGGGAGCATCCCTCTTAAACCAATTGAAGGCAACATTGTATTAATATATCTTTATCGAAACAACAGAAAATACAAAAATAAAGGGAACAGTACTATGAGATCATTCCCAAGTGACCCCCCCCCCCCCACTTAGTTTCCCCCGTTAAGTTTTCTACTAAATATTTGTTACTTATCCAAGTGGACAACTAACCAAAAAAGTTTTTCCTTTCGGGTATGCTTTCTCGTTCGTTTTAATAAAAACAGTAGAGTTTTTCCTTCTACGAGATATTTTTATTGCTTAAGAATACAATTGTTTGGGGAGTCACAATCTCCCTTCCTCACACAAGTCTAAGTCATGAACTGAGGAAGGGAGCTTGTGACTCCCGAAACAATTGTATTCTTAAGCAATAAAAATATTTCGTAGAAGGAAAAACTCTACTGTTTCAACTAATCAAATTTCACACAATATTGATTTACCGACTCCACGGAACTGTGAAATTGAAAGAAAAAAATGGGGGAGAAACGATTAAACAAAAGTCATAGGTTCGCCCGAAAAAAAATGTTGAGCCCGAGGGGAGGGAAGGGTATTCAAATTTTGGCCGCGCCCAAAATTAGCCTCGGTCTCGTTTTTATTTATTTTTTATGAGATATAATATTTTAAACGCGTAGGGTCCGATTTTGATAATGAAATGTATGAAAACCTCCAAATGAAAGTTTGGTTTTGTCATTTTCCTGCTTGAAAGCCAACAGTATAGATGCTAAGTATCTGCCAAATGGCAGCTCATGACGCCAGTTATTTCCCAACCCTCCAATTAGGAGTCAGTTTGGAAACAGGTTTAGAACGCACATTCACGAGAACTCAATTCGTTTAAATTTAACTCTAACTTAACTCTTCTGATTTAAGTATATATAAATATTATACTCGCTTAGAACTTCTGACCAAAAAAGTGGTTAATGAAGATCGTTGAAAATATTTTTGGGCCAGAAAAAAATCAATTATCACATGTCGAAAGACTTGATTTAAATTGACGCCTGAGGCTTGTGCTGCAATAAGTAGAACATTTGCGGATTGTGTAATGCCAATTTTACATCTCAACGTATCGTTGGTTGATTTAGATATATGCATATGGCTTCTGAAGGCGACTTTCTGGGTATGTTTCACTTTATTATCAAGGTGCATTGGACTCGGTCATAACTTATAAGATCCTAATTTAATGGCAGAAAAAGATCCAGACTTTTGTCCAAAATTAATGTGTGACTGATCAAATTTATAGTGTACCATGATAAATTTAAGAGAAGTTAAAATTTTATATGGAATTGATGAATTATAAGGCGTTTAATACAAACATTTTACTAGCTCATACAAAAGTTTTTTTGAAATTTTACAAGAAGAAGATTAAACTAGAAAAGAAAATTAAAAATTGATATTTTTAAAGAAGTTGATACGAATTTTATAAGCCACTGATACAACTTTTTCACTAGATCTAGAAAGAATGAGTTCGCATGGTAAAAGCGTACTATAGGGAGCAGTGAAGCAACCAAGATTGTATCCTAAAAATTTCAAAGCGAACGCGTGTGAAACTGTAGCATGTACTCATACTATGCGCCACAGGCAATTCTGTGATCGTCGCTCCGTAAATAACAGTTAGGCCGAATTCGTTTCTATAGTTTCGGCTAAAACTTTCGTTATCATTTTGATTGTCTTCTATTTGGTCGATGCAGAAAGATTGACATCACCTCTCAACGTTTTACGAGTAAGGTCAAGAGGTGAAGCGGGGTATTGAAACAAATGACGCACCACAATTAAATCAGAATTCATTTTATTTAGAGCTCGGTAGAAATTATTATCGAAACTGGCGATTTTTTTTTGCTAAAATCACCTTCAACTTGTAAGTTTGTCTCTTCTTTTTCACAAGGATATTTCTCAAATTCTGGTCAGGATGTCACAAAAAGTTGAACAGACCAACGAAACTGGATAGTTATTCGCCATAGGAACACGATTCATATTTTTATAAAACCTTCAACGTACTTCAATTTCTTCTTTCCTCATTTCTGAGCCTCTGAGCTTGAGCTCGCTGGTGAGCGAAAAAAGAATCGTTTGTTATATACATATGTACAAGTTATTATAACAAAATTTAAATAGCGGAAAGACAAAAATTACCACACTTATTTTCTTTTTTCTTGACAAAAATCTTCACGCGATGCCAGACTGCAGACCTCGCAAAAGGGACGTGAACCGAAAAGGTTGGAAATTGAAAACTAAACCTGACCCTGAATAGGAAAAATGCAACATTGCTGGATTTTAGATATACCATTCAGGTACAAAAGTAAGTTTAAAACCAAATTCGCAACATCGAAAACCTTAGACCCTCTTGCTCAGAAGTCTTGTTATTTTCGGCCTATTTTTGGTCTTTCGATATTATCTCATAAACTTATCATTTTGCAATTAATGCCTCTAAAAACGTTATCAAGAGCACACAATTTCAAGAAGTTAAGTTCTATAACAGTTATGTTGGAATAACAGCTTCTGAGATGCACGTCTTTTAGGCAATACACTCAAAATATATACGAAAAACTACTGTAAATTATCGCATAAGCGCAGTGGAAACAGATTTATCATATGATTCCCAGCGAAAAAAAAATGGTTAACCATTTAGCTGCCACAGGCGTTTAACGATGTTTACTAAATGCATTTCCTTGGACTATTCAAATAAAAAGTTCACCCAACAGATTTTTCTAAAAAATCAATTTTGTCACAACTTCTGCCAAGGTGCCTGCCTGCATGGATGATTCTTTACAAAGTGGGCGCATGGTCTTACGATAATATCTTTTTTACAACATTTTATGATAGGTTTATTATTTCTGGCAGTTTGAATACCTCAAAATAAGAGTAGAGTAGAGTTAATTTCTATTAAGTTGTGAAATTAGGTGGATTTGGCTCAAATATGAAACTTTGATAGGGCATACCTCGAAGACCGTTTGGCATAAGGCAAGCTCAGTGCGGACAGAAACAGAGCAAACAGAAATGCTGCATTTTAATCGATATCAATATTCAAATTGACGCTACTACTTTGGCAGAAGATTGACAAAATTGCGATACAAAAAAATATAAAATTTTCATTTTGAAACTTTAAAAAACCAAAGCACTCATCTGATGGCAAATGGGTTTAGTGTTGCTTTTTAGGAATCATTTTTGGCTTGTTGGCTATGATTATTTTTTATATCTGTTCTTCAATCGAACTTATGTATATAACCACCAGATTAACATATACACTCTAAAAACCACAACTGCAAAATTGTATGAAAATCAACTGCATCACTTTGTTTAGTTTTATTGTTTTTTCATATGTGTTCTCCTTCTCAATACTTTTTTTCTCTTTTCTGTCTATCGAAAAATTCTGCACATTGCATAATTTCTAGGAAAAATTGTTATGAAACAGGGTTCAAAATGCAAATGTTCGTTTGCATGCAAAAACCTTAAAACGTGCAATTTCGTGCAATATACTCGTACCCTGAAAAGTGCATTAACGTGCTATTGCACAAGAATCTGGGCTCTATTGATAACTCTTGTAAGAGTCCAAAGCAATGCGAGTAGCAAAATTTCTCCTGAGTAAGTTGCATGATGATGGAAATTTAGCATCATTCAGCGGCGTTTTTCGGAAGGTATGATTTTAACATTTTAAATTCCAAATTTAACAATACAGAAATAATTGCATACCTAAGTTTTCCAATAACAAAATCCTTATAATGATTTATCACATTTTCGTTATTTTTTAATTAGTGGCGTTCTAGGAATCAAAAGCGCCGCGCCCGGAAAAAAATGTGTAAAGGTCCTAGATAAGCAAAAAAGGGCATATGCTTATACAGAGTGTCCAACGACTCATTGTACATACGATAATAATAATACGATGATTGTACAGCTCATTTGGGTACACTTAATGTTCTACATGACCCGTCTATCTTTAACCGTTATAAAGTTATAGCATTTTTTGTTAATAGTGTCAGAAACCTCGACTTGCCGAGCAAAATCACTATTTGCCACACTCCCAAATATTTGATCCGAGGTTTGACTTTACTGTCTGAAACTGCACAAAATTCTACATATAATAACTGTTTTGCCAATTAAATAACTTAAACCCCTACTCAGATACAATAAACCGAAATATAAGGCGTTAGGTCGCAAAAAATTGCTCGGCTCTGGTTTTTTAGGATATTGTTAGGATAGATACCAGAAGTGTACCACCAAGTTTGCAACTTCGAAAAACGTGTGCTAACCCCGTGACCCTCAAAAAACCTCAAAATTTTCGAACTTTTTTCATATTTTTGTTTGTAATTTCTAAAAGGTGCTTCCTACAAGTAAGTTGTCCACTGCACTGTTAAAGCTGAGAAATTCTATCATTTGAGAGTAATCCCAGCTTTTTAGGCGCAAAGGATCCCAAGATACAGCACTTTAAACATTGTTTCTTGGAAAAAAGTTCGAAATTGTAATTTCAGTCATGTTCCGAGCTGAATATCGGCTTAAATGCGCATTCTACGGAGAAAGTCATGTGACATGAAGACATGAAGTTATAAACCAGTTAGCTGTACATATGTCGGAACGAATGGAATCAGACCATGGGGTCATATGGCTGCCCCTGAAAATTAGGTTCTTCTAAGAAACACTTTTTTCTTTATGAACCAACCTTAACCAAACCTCACCCAAATTTGTTCCTGGTAAAGCGTGAAAACATACCTAGGAATGGATGGAATCGGAACATTACGTCATAGGGCTGTCATACAAACCTCCTAAAATACAATTTCGGACTTTTTTACAAAAAAAAAAACACATTTTTTAAAGTGCTGTATCTTGGGATTCTTTGCACCTACAAAGCTAAGATTACACTCAAATTAAAGAAGATTTTCTTAGCTTTAAAAGTGCAGTGGACGACTTACTTGTAGGAAGCACCTTTTAGAAAGTTCAAACAAAAATATGAAAAAAAGTCCGAAAATTTTGAGTTTTTTTAAGGGTTACGGGGTTAGCACAGGTTTTTCGAAGTTGCAAACTTGGTGGTACACTTCTGGTATCTATCCTAACAATATCCCAAAACAACAGAGCCGAGCAATTTTTTGCGACCTAAAATCGTTAAATGACTGGCCTAACAACCATTCAAACTTTAAAGAAATTCGAAAATTGATTTTTCATTGAAAATTCAAATTGTAAAATCGTAACGGTGCTTTGAACTGACAAATGTGCAAAGTTGACGAAAGTTGCCTCATATTGTTAGCTTTCGAACGACATATAAAAATTAGAGTCTATGGATTTGAAAAATTGCATATCTTACGTGTTAAAAAGAAAAAAAACTGGTTCCAAGAGAAAACCAAAGTAAACGTTTTCACAATTTTTATACGAGTTTTATTTAGCAAACAAGATTTTTTTAATAAAAAACGAAAAAAAATCTTGTTTATACGCCAGTAAAACTTTACAGTACCGTTACGATTTTACAATTTGAATTTTCAATGAAAAATCAATTTTCTTTAAAGTTTGAATGGCTGTATCTGAATAGGGTTTTAAATTATTGAATTGGCAAAACAGTTATTTTATGTAGAATTTTGTGCAGTTTCAGAAAGCAAAGTCAAACCTAGGATCAAATATTTGGGAGTGTGGCAAATAGTGATTTTGCTCGGCAAGTCGAGGTTTCTGACACTATTAACAAAAAATGCTATAACATTATAACATTAATTGTACCCAAATGAGCTGTACTATCACCCATTATCGTATGTACCATGAGTCGTGGGACACCCTGTATATAAACGGAAAAAGATCATGTGCCATATCGTATATAAAAGCGCACTCCATCGATTGCGTTTGCGAAGTTTTTCCCTTTGAGCTTTCAAGGAGAGCATAAGTCACTTTAAATTAACAAATTTCTGAACAACTTTTTGGAGAACTTACAAAAATCATTTTTTATTGAGAAATTTTCGTATACAGTCGAGAACGCTTAACTGCAAAACGCTTAAGTGCAAAAAACGCATTTCTGCAAGATTTCTGAAAGCCCCATGATTTTTCACATAGTTTTCATACAAAATTATCTTGATAAGTGCAAAACGCATAAGTGCAAATTTCGCTTAAGTGCAACGAAAATGTATGAAAGGTGAAGCATACGCACACGTAAACTGCAACGGATAAGTGCAATGCTTGAAATAGAATAGCCGCGTCAGCAGAGGCATCGGCAGAAGCAGAATTCTGCTTCTGCCGCTGCTGTCATTGTGGGTCATCAAAGGCAAATGCGTGTGTTCTAAATTGAAATTTTTCTGCTGATGCCGATGCCTCTGCCGATGCCTCTGCTGACGCGGCTATTCTATTTCAAGCACAAGTTCCGATTTTCGATGTCGTGGGGTGCTAAGCTGTGCACTCAAGAGTAAAAAAAAATGCGGACAACTGAAAACATAGCAAGCAAACTAAAATCGAAAGGCAGTGCCTCGGTTGGATATGATACATACTATGAGTGACGAATTTATTGTCACAAAGGAGTATTTGCTTCCTTACATAGAAAGTACAAGAAAGATTATTATTTGCACAACCCAGTTTGTTGCTTATTTGTCACTTCTTTCAGGAAAAAAAAGAAATATTGTTAAAGTGTAAGCAGTAGCTTTTGTTTCACATTCTGCAGATTTCAGTAGGGGTTGGGTTGGGTTGGGTTGATAACATTTAATTGACTTAATTTGAAATTGGGGCTATTTCCGCCTCGGTGTTGGCATTGAATCAATTACGATCCCGCTAGAAAGGATTGCAGCTTTCACTGTTTCAGACTTACATTAATAAAATGCCATGGTTAAAATTTGGCGCCACAGATACTAAAATTTCCCCATTCCTCATGAATTGCTACTGTAATATGTCTGATTACAGAGTCTATTGATACAAATGTACTTGCTCGAATATAATTTTATTCCAACTCAAAATTAAATTCTTTCATGTTTGAATATTATTCAGGTAATCTCAGCCCATATGTCACAGATGTTGTGTAATATTTTTTGAGGACTTTGGGAGGTCTATTTCAAGGCTTTCTGATTTGGTGTGACCGGCGATCGGTGCAACATCATTTGTATTATCGGTGAATCTGACATCTGAACCTGTAGGATAGGCATATCTACTATCCTTACCTTTAGATACGCAGATTGCTTCGAATTATTTCTACCTTAAAAAAAAAACGGAATTTGCAGAATGCGTTTTTTTTTTCAAGGACAAGCAGTTACATACAGAGAATGCAAAGGATGTGACTGAAAATCATTGATGGCTTAAAATATTATTCATACCTATAGTACACCGTAATCTAGCTTAGTTGTTGTTTTCTGTTTTATATTGGGCGACATATTTTTTCTTGTAATAATGCTATTACTAAGATTTACCAGTATCTAATGCCCAATTTCAACATTGGTTTTCGTGCAACGAAACCCTTTTTTATTTATCTTTTCTCTTCCTATTTTCTTTTTGGCACTTCCACACTCTAGAAACATTGAAAATTAAGTCAAATATTATTTTTCGAGTTATAGTTGTCGCCTTTTAAATTACAGATGTTGCCGAAAGACCTCTCTAGGGTTAATAGTTTGGAATTAAAATGTGACAAAGTTGCAATTATTGTAGTTGCGATTTATTACTATCGCAGTTAAATCTGATTCAAAACAACGATCGCATTTAACTTCTCGGTTAAGACCAGCTGCTTGCTCAAACATCTGACACCTGTCAGTTGTTTTGCATCTTTGATTCACTGTCACTCTCGTAGGCTTTTTTTTTTTCATCATTTATTATTTATTTGCAAAATCTAAGACCACCATCAGAAAGATTCTCACATTTGGTTTGAATTGTTATTTTTGTACGTACGACGAGATAGAAAAACAAAATTCCCGTATTTTTCCCCTATGTATTATTGATTCCCCTATCCCGTACAGGTTAGTGGCCCGCGTGAAACATACCTGGGCATCTTTTTTATCTGGAGCTCGTTACTCAAAACTACACGGGATGTTGCGAAAAACGAACCTTGTGTCGATAAATTTTCCACTCATAGTATGTGGAAACTAAAGCGATGTCCATATAGGCTAGTAAAACTGTGACACTGGGAGTAATTTAGGATATTGAAAATGTTTGAAGAGAGCAATAAACTGAATGATTAACTACTCCGCATAACACAAACTTAATACATTTTTAGGACGCTTAATATCTATACTGATTTATTTATACTGAAATTATGATATTTTTTCTGTATATGTTCGAAAACGGATAAGTGAAAAAAACGGATAAGTGCAATTTTCCATGCTGCCGGAGGCGATTGCACTTATCCGTTCCCGACTGTATATGGAAACAGAATGCTTGATAGAGTTCAAATAATATTCGCGGACCCCGCGGTGCGGGGGGGGGGCCGGGCCAAGGGGGCCCGGGCCGAGCGGAAAAAACTAACGAGTTGGTATTGGGTTTGTAATAAATGAGCCTGTGCGTCCATACCGGAATTTCCTTATTTCAGTAAGGTATGGCAGTACGGTACGAGCAGAAAAAAATATCCAAAGCAAAACCTTAAGCAAAAAAAAATTAATATTTTTGAAATACATGCGAAATTCTGGCACCCCAATGTTCCATATCACCTACGTCATTGGTGAAAAAGAGTGAGACGGCCTCTTATAACCAAATGGTTTCAGAAATTTTTTCTATCTTCATTTCTTGTCAGTCTTTCTATTCCATGGTATTCATGCTAAATACTAGTTTGTCTGTACTCGTACCCTGCCTGTCATAACTATGTATAGCCGCACCATAAAACAAACTGATCCTTGGAAATTGAAAGAGACCACAGTTATTCCACGTACAAGAAACTTAAGGGATATTAAAAAGTCAAATTATTTCCCAGAAATTTTCCTTTCATTGGAAACCGTTATTCTTCCATAAAGGAAGAACTATGCTTTCGGTCCATCATAACTAAGGCCGCACATGAAGTTAGTATGGCAAAAAAATGCTTAAAAAGCAGAAATTGAGGAAACATTTAACGGGAAATAAAATTGACTCTGAGAGATTGTTTCTTTATTTTTTACGAAATAATTTTAACAATTTTTCGAGTTTTTTGCTTATTGACTTCTCAGTATCGATAACCGCTTCTCTTATACAGAAACTCTTTGAAATTGCATTCTTTTTTATGAATTTTACCTAATAATGTTTCTGAAAGATTTCCTGTCTAATTTGGATCAATGAGATCAGATCAACTCCGTAACATTTCTAGCATTGAAACCTTCTTGAAGTGCTATGATTGATAAGAGATGATGCCATCTTTTGCTACAAAATCCGCTATGTGTCATGCTTCCTGTGTTAAAACGGAGACAATTTATGGTCAGGATATTCCGGAGAAGTTTTTGCTGTATTAGAGGTCGATACATCAACTTTTACATACAATAACAGCCCTTCTAAATACTATTAAGGAACTCTGTCCAAAATTTGTATTGAGATCAATGAAAATCCGAAAAGTGCTCATTAAAAGTGTTGGCCAGGATAGTCTACCTATGGAACAATTGATTTCGTCACTACCAGCACAGGAAAAATTTCTTAAGATTGTCCTGACGATAAACTGCTTTCATTGTATACATAAGACACGACTCATAACGGATTTGGTAGCAAGAGTGCATTAAGTCTCACCTGTCGTAGAACTTAAAGTTGGTTCCAATGTTACAAATGTTAGAGAACGGGCTTCCCATTGATCCGAATTAGACAGGAAACCGTTAAGAAACATTATTACGTAGAACTTATAAAAAATACGATTTCGAAGAGTTGACTATCTAAAAGTAGAGGTTAAGCGGTCAACAAGGAAAAAAACTCGAAGAGCTGTTAAAATGATTTCGTGAAAAATATACAAAATAATCCATCAGAGTCTATTTTATTCGAAAGAGGATCTTTCCCGTTATTAATTTCATAAGTTTTCGCTTTTTAATCAGCTGTTTCCATAATAAATCCAAGTGCGGCTATAGTTATGAGTTATGACGGAGCGGAGATTTCGTTTTCCCCTTAAGAGAAAAAACGGTTTAAAACAAAAGGAAACTTTCTGTGAAATTGTATGTCTTTTTAATATGTCTTATGTTTATAGTAGGCAAAATAGCTGTGCTCCCTTTAAACTTCCAAGGATCAGACTGTTTTGTGATGAGGCTTTAGTTATGACAGGCAGTGTATGTTGTTATTGCTCGTTGACGAATGGCCATCGCCGGCAACCGAATAAGCGATAAACTTCATTCCAATTTAAGTTTTGTTGTTTATTTTCCGTTATAAACAATGTCCGTAATTTTCTCTCAAACCCCCAAATGCACACAAACACAAGGTTTTTTAATGCGATAGAATAGAACACAAGTTTGACTTTCATAATGCCGGAAACTACACTTTCTTAATTTTAAAATCGTATTTAGTTTTTTTCTATATAAAATTTGTTAAGATTATAGGAGGCCTATAATTTATTTACATTTACACAAGCATAGATTACATATATAGGGGCCCCTACAAATTTTCGTGGGGGGGGGGGCCGAATCGTTAGCGCCGCTAGAGCCAAAAAAGAGCTTAACGATTCAAAAAAAAAAACTCGGAAAACATCTGTTGCTCTTTTCCATGAAAAAAAAATCCGTCCGTTTTGGACTTCATTTAATTAATTTAGCATCAGCTGTAAGTCCAGGACCCCAGCCACTTTGGTTCATAGTTTTACTGTTTCTAAACTTAATTTGACGCAAGAGCTTTTAAGCATAGCTCTGTTTTAGATGAGCTGTAGCTCTATTCATCTTTCCTTCTTGTTACCGAAAACCTTAAGGAAGTTTAGACTAGCTAGTTTGCGTTTTGAGTTTTCGTCTATGTAATAAAAATGTCTCTTCGATAAAAACATATTTTACAAGACACAGAACTACTTTTTTTCATATCATCTTGGTTTCGGGGGTCCTTGTACCACAGAACATATGGAACACTGTACGTTACGCCACACAGTGGGGCGAAAAACCCGAATTTAGGAAACAATTATAAAAACAGGTCAATCCTAATGTATTTGGCCATTCTAAATCGAATGGAATTGGTTTCACGCAGATAGGATCAGCCGTTTTGAATTTATTTCGATTTTAAGGGGAGAGGGGGGATCATTTTTCAGTTTTTCCTAATTTTTTGAATAACTATAAAAGTTGGAGCAAAATGGTTTGAGGACACATGAAACTACTCAAAATTACCTTTGCAATGACATATAATACAATTGACTTATTTTGATAAATTATACCCTAGACCAAAAAATAAAATTGGATATTATAATTTTTTGACATTTACATTTTTTACTGTAACTCTGCAAGAAATGCTAGTTGAGCCAGCATAATTTAGGGAAATATTCTTTATAAAATGAAGTTGACGTTTGCTAAAAATTGAGTTGCTCCGACCAAGGACACGCCTGATTCGCCTACTAGAACTTGTTCAAGTCAAAACTCCTCTCCAGGGGGAAGGGGGGGTGGGATGGTGGAAAGTTTTGGCTGAACGTCAAGACAGAGTCCCTTCATACTCTCCACCAAAAACTAGTTCAATAGGATGAAAACTACGGTTATCTCCGGTTCAAAGGACCCAACATATTTTACAGTAGATATTCAAAAAGCGTGTCTAAAACAGCCAACATGACATAACACAATGGGTTATAAAAGTAGCCTGGGGTTCTATGGGGTTATGATTCTTACATATTAGTAATCTTGAGACTTTCTGGAATAATGTAGCATAAACAGACGCTTGGAGGCACGTGGAGGTAGTTGTTAAAACTCAATGTGAAAAATCCAGTTAGGGTCAATTTGACCTTCAATGATTAAAATTAAATAAAAAAAATTTCCAATTTTTTTTTTACTTTTTTTATGCTAACTTATTAATTATAACTTAAATATTGAAAATAAAATCATAAAACAAAGTTTTATCCGAATTTATAGTCAGGGTTTTCATTGAAACTTGATTATGAAAAAATGTGCAAAAACTGCAAAATCAATTCTCTACACTTTGAGAGCCGCTGATTTCTTACTGTGACAGATATCGGTCCGAAATTTTTTGTAGAAAGAAACTTCAAAATGTTCACTATGCGATGAATCATTCACAAAAGCTCTCCAATAGTACACATTTTTTGAATTTTTGCCTCTACCGCCCCACTGTGCGCCACTTCATACTTAAAAAGCTATTTTACAATTTGTAAAGACCCTCTAGTTTTGTGGACATGTTTCAGTACAAAGTCTTATTGTAAGGTGATTAAAGTTGTTCTAATTCAAAATTAATTAAAAAAAAGGTTTTAAAAAATTGTGCGGAACATTACGCTATCAGCTCTCGTAAGAAGAATTTTCTTGTTCTCTTATCGACACTAGCGACACTTATCTTACCGTCCGCCATACAGCGGACACATAGCGGGGAATATCGGAAACAAAAAAGTTCTCCCTATTAGAACGGATAGCAGAACATACATACATACACGTTATTTTAGTTTAGGTTACAAAAGTTGTTAGGCAATAATAAATAAATCCAATATGCATCTTTATTGCAAACTTGGAATTTAATCACATTTAATTTAATTAAGCTTGAAAAACCCATGTAGTTTAAGGTGTAAATTATGCAAATTAGTACAAACGAATATTTTAGTAAAATCACCACTTAACTACTGTGCATTTTTTCTATGATACAAAAATGGTATAAACAAATATTTAGCAACAACTTATTTCTAGACGAAAAAAAAACGAAATCTTCACAACCTACCTTAACTCACAAACAGAAGAAGATAAAAAACTGTGCAGTTGAAGCTAATCGAAAAAGCGCAGCTGCTACTAAACTTTTGTTACTATTATTGTTTATTATATTTCTTGGTCGATTTTCAATCGAACGTCACAAAATTAAAGACAGTAAATAAGCGCCAGCTGATGATATAAACGATATCTGATGGTTAAAACGAAATCTATAGTAGCAAAAAAAAACGTCTGATGCGCTACGCAAAAGATTTATTTAGAAAAAAACTAGACAACACACTAATAGCAGTCACTACAGGGTGTTGAAGACAGAAAATGTTCGTTCAGCTTTTTTCAAATCGTTTATTGATTAGTGGTACGAGTAGCAATTATTGGCCTCTTTGATAGCTTTATAGCACGTTATCTGACAGTTTATGTTTACACCTTTCGCTATTTTGGCTCAGATATTAAAGATTTTTGTTTGTTTGTTTTTTTTTATCACGAACTAGGACAATACAAAAAACACACACAATAAGCTGTATTATTACGTATTAAAAGAGTGAATGTTATTAAAAATGTACTAATATGGTTACACACTTGACAGTCTATGCTCTTTTTTTGTTTAATAGAAGCACGTTATTTTTAAAGAATAAATTTGTTTTAAATAATTTAAATTAGTTTTTAACGATTTTCAATTTTTTTTATATAGAACGCACCAGTGATGAAAATTCTTTGCCGTTTTCCACAAAAGCACGAGACGAAGCACTTGTCGAAACGATGTATTTCACTACAATGACACTTGTCAGTCTCAAGTCTTGAGACAAATATCAAAATTTTCTTAGATTAACACCGGCGCGACACGACGCGAAAAAAAATAAATCAAATTAAATAAAAATAAAAGAGTCAACATTCGTTTTATATCTTTTTTTATTCACATCAAAATGACGCATGCGTCACATCATACATTCATTGGGGCAGGTAATTTAGTTCAGATCTCATCACTTCATCAGTGTGTTTTTATCTTAAAACTTTATTTTTGAAATAGGAGCAGATGAGAACGTTTCTTTTCATACACTCTCGCGCTACTCGCAGTGATAAAACGGGACAATCGTGTGCTCACCCAAGTCGTAGAACAAAATTAAAATCATCAACAACAGGTGACTATCCCACGAAAATGTTGTTTGATAGCACACTCGACCGACTGACCGTTAAACGCACACAACTCGCGATAATGAAACCAAAGTTTAAATATAAATTA
This sequence comes from Microchrysa polita, assembly GCA_949715475.1. NCBI lineage: Eukaryota > Metazoa > Arthropoda > Insecta > Diptera > Stratiomyidae > Microchrysa > Microchrysa polita. The sequence continues at coordinate 107,455,835 of OX454415.1, read as the reverse complement.
AAAATAAAAGAAATTTTGTGTGTGTTCTCTATGGCTTAGATATTTCAATAAAATTCACTTTTGGTTTTGGTCCACATTTATTCAAACCGACCGCACACGTTAATCACAAGAAATCCACACTATAGATCGAGATGTGGTTCACGACATTGAAACAAAAATACGAAAATTTTGGATTTTTATTTTTTAAATATGTATTAGATACAACTTTTGTGTTTCGTAATATTGCACAAATTTATAAATGACAAATTTATTTCGAATGCACGTTCACGTTCTTTTCCTTTAGATTCACTCGCGATGAATGGTGAAGTTCAAATGATGTCTTTGCATGATATCTGGTTACTACGATTAAAACTTCCACCTTTCTCTATATGAGGAGTGCGTGCATTTTGCAAGTGCACACAGTCGTTTGGGTATAAGGTTTTAAGTTATCTAGTACACTGCGTACGCGTACATATACAAGATACAACTTTGTTTTGCCTTTTCTTTTTAGTCGATCCGCCCGAATTACATCGGTGTGCAAAAAAAGATAAACTAAAGCTCTACGTCAGGTCAGATACGCGCGAATATGAGATTTTAGTACGAGTACCTGTTTTATATCTTACCATGTGCTCAATCGTTTAACAACTATACACCACGGCTTGATGATGACGATGGCATCGTTGTTGTGCCATTTTTTTCCTCAATGAATGATAAATGGGTGGTAGGCCTATATTTTCAACCAATAGTCCTAATTTGAATAGGAAAAAGGAAAAGGAACATAAGATCGTAGGGAGACACTTTATGTTTAGAGGTCGTAACGCATTTATTACTATTACTATGCGAAAACATGCCAGGTGGATGGTTCGCAGTCATGCTAGGGGTAGACACATTCGCGAAACCATGGCAAATATGTATCTATGCGATATGGAACTAAAACAACATAAAAAAGGATACAACAAACGATGAGAAAATCTATAGCTACAGTATAGCTTATTTCTTCCTTTCTTAGTCAATATTAAGGAAGAACATAGCAGCTAAGAACATTTACCCCTTTTGCGAAATGCAAAGCAGGTGGCTTGCGGATATTGGTATGAATATTAATATACCTTTGTGATTTAAGGATATTAATCGTAATATGTTGTCGTTAGCGTAACCTTGATTTTGTTTTTCATGGTCGTAAAAAATGCGGGTGAAATGAACTATGCCTATTTAAATATTTCTGTTCGGTGGTTTTCTTCTGACCTGATATACATGTGTGTATTGTCAGTTCCTTCTCCTTGGAGTACGTTTGCCTGTCAGCAATATCAAATTTTAATATACTTACATATTTTGGAGGCATTACATTTACCCCGGCAACAGTGGCCCCCAATAGGCTATTCACATTTTGCCACTCCCTGTCGAATTCTACAAGTATATTGGTGAAGGAATGCATAGCATAGCTTGCTTAGGTTGAAAATGATACTCAGAACGGATCTCCTTTATTTACCCCCAAATAATTTTCAATTTACCTTCGCACATTAATACGTACGAATGAGCTTTGAGCTTTCCGCTGCATGGATCCTGATTAATCTTTAAGGCTGAGCAAAATTTAACTCAATGGGTATCTTTTATTTGAGCGGCTATTATAATAATAATTAAAAACAATGTGATCCTGCTGTTTCCATGAATGGTGTCCAGAATTGGCTGGGAAATATTGTTAGGGTCAAACGTACAACCCCCTTATCCTGCTATAAGGTTTTTTTGCGACATTTTTTGCGTAAAAATTAAAAAACACGACTCTGAAAAATGCATTCACATTCAAATTTTCATTTTCATGAAATCTTACATAAACTGTTTTTTTTTACTTCAAACATAATCGTACCTTAAGCTGATAAATGTGAAAGTGATCTTTTTCAAAATCATTCAGCAGAAATTTTGGCCTTTTCGTACATGAAAACACCTCATGAAACTCGACAGTTTAAACTTCAGCATAATATCAATTTGCTCCGGATTGGTTTCAATTCTTCATCTACAATTTTGATTTATTCAGGATTCGAAAGAAAAGAAGAATTATACATACATTCATAATTGGATTGAAATGCGAGCATAGATCGTTTACATTAGTTTGTAGTCTTCATAACTGTTTTATATTGTTCTTTTGTTAAATCACAACACGTTCGATTTAATTCAATGAAGTAATATAATGTATTTAAGAATAAGTATTAATAGTACAAATAGATTAACAATGGATAAATTAGGTTTACTTTAGGGATTAATGCAAGCGGCTTGATAAATTCTGATAGAACAAGTTAATAGTTCAAATGTTCAGAGAGAAGTGAAGTACAATAGCGGTTGATATTCAAAATGATCTATGTTAAATGTATGTATGTAAAATGAATGAAACGGGATAGTGATCGAAACATGAAATATATAAAAATTCAAATACATATATAACATCCCCTTTTTTTTCTTTAATAAGATGCTTGGTACTTATTTGTGGGACGCTTGATTCTTGTCGACTTCCGAACCGGCAATTGTTGGTTTTGAGCGTCTCGACAAACGTTTTGCTCTGGAACTAAAGCATTTCCGTGCTCGGCACGCTCATCGGGCATCCTTCTGATGTGGATTGAATTTCGGGTATACTCGCTGTCTCCCACACGTACGACATATGACCTTGCGCTTTTCCGTTTTACGATAAAGCCTGGAATCCAAGATTTGGAAGAGTTATGTAATTTAATAAATACCTTTTCCCCTCTGTTTAATTGACGTAGTTGTTTCGTTGTCCGGTCATAGTATGCCTTGGAGTATGATCGCCTTCTCTTGATGGATTCTGGTACGCCAGATGTTATCTCCTGCTGGAAGTTGATCGTCGGTATGTCGCATCTTAACCATCGGCAATAAAAACGTTTTGCTGGACTGCTACCTATCTTGTTCGGCGTATTTCTCCAAGCTAGTAGAGATTTGTAGACATCCTGGTTGCTATGAGTACATTTCAGAATCATTTTCTTGGCAATTTTCACCGCTGCTTCGGCCTTCCCATTTCCTTCCTGATGTATTGGACTCGATGTGTTGTGGACAAAGTTCCATTTTACCGAAAATTCTTGGAATTGGTGACTTACGAATTGGCCATTATCCGTGATGACGAGTTTTGGGATGCCATGCCTAGCAAAATTGCGTTTGCAAATGTTGACTATTTGGCTTGCTGACATATCGGCTATTTCGTCAAGTTCGAAGAAGTCCGAATAATGATCCACAGTTACCATGTATCGCTTAATGCTGCTGTTTTTCCGAATTTCAAATATATCCATCGACACTGTTTCGAAAGGGTACTTTGGAATGTCGTGGCTAATCATAGGTTCCTTCTGTTGATTTCTTGAGTATGTGATGCAAGTTTCGCAGTTCTGGATCATGTTTTTTATTTGGTCATTGATTCCCGGCCAAAATACGGATTCTCGTGCTAAGTTCGTAGTGTTCTCGATCCCAGAGTGATTTGCATGAAGTTTCTCCAATATTGAGTTTCGCATAGACTTCGGTATTAATATGCGGCTTCCTTTCAGAATGAGTCCATTTTGATTCGTTAGCGTTTCTTTGTAACTGAAGAATTGTTGTAGATGTTGACTCAGCTTGTTTTTGTTGTTCGGCCATCCATTCGTGATTACGTAGTGTAATTCCTTTAAAATATTGTCTTTGCTAGTTTCTTCTTTTATTTTGTTTAAGGTAATGTCGCTGATCGGCAGGTCTGCAGTTGCATCAATTTGTTCAATTAATTCGAATATTTTCTCAATGTTGTATATATCGTATTTTTTTTCTTCATTCGTTATACTTTCGGGAGCTCGCGATAACGTGTCCGCTATATACATATGCTTCCCTTTTATGTATTTTATGTTCATCGTATATCGTTGAAGCAAGAGGATCATATTTTGAAGTCGTTTCGGAGCTTCAAGTAGTGGTTTCTTAAAAATGTTGATTAATGGGCTGTGATCGGTTTCAACTATTACGTCAGATTTACCACAGATATACTGGTCAAAGCGTCTGCATGCAAAAAGTATGGCCAGCATTTCTTTCTCAATCTGCGCGTAATTCCTTTGAGTCGGTGTTAATATTTTCGATGCATATGCAACTGGCTTGTTGTCCTGGAGAAGAACGCTACCGATGCCAAACGATGATGCATCTGTTTGAATGACCACTGGTTTGTTGACGTCGAAATACTTTAATGTTGTTACTGTCGTTAGTTCTTGTTTCAAGTTGATGAATTCTTTCTCGTGTTGTTGTTCCCATTTAAATTGCGATGTTGAATGCGTTAATTCTCGTAGGCAATGAGACTGCTCAGCTAAATTCGGAATGTATTGACCAAGATAGGTTATCATTCCTAGGAATCTGTTCAGCTCTTCTTTGTTGTTGGGGACTTGCATATTTCGAATGGTTGAGATTTTGGTTTCATCAGCTTTCATGCCATTGACCGTTAAAACATGTCCATAAAACTTTACTTCCTTGGTGCACAGTTTCAGCTTATCCTTGTTCAGCTTAAAATTTTCTTGCTCGAGTCGTTCTAGAAGGCTTTTCAAATTGTTGTTGTGATCTGCGATCGCCTCCTGTTCCGTTTCTCCCGTACCGAATATTAATATATCGTCGGCGATGCTTAAAACTCCTTTTAATCCGTTGAGAATTCGACATTGTTCGATTTGGAAAAGTTCCATAGCCGTTTTAATTCCAAATGGCATTCTGAGGAATTTGTAGTTTCCAAACGGTGTGCTGAACGTTGTTAATGCACTGCTTGCGTCATCCAGTTGAAGCTGCCAAAATCCGCGTTTAGCGTCGACTGTTGAGAACACTTTTGCGTTGGCTAACATCGGCGTTATTTCTTGCAACGTTTTAGACGTAAAGCGCACATCTTCAATGTTTTTATTTAATTCGCGAGGATCTAAACACACGCGTAGTTTGTTATTGTTTTTCACGATTACGATGTTGTTTAACCACGGAGTTTGATCATTTTGTTTCGCAATGACACCTTCGTTTTCCATTTCGTTGAGAATGTCTAATAAATTGTTATGAAGGGCAACAGGGACACGTCGCGTTGCTTGCTTTCGCGGCACGGCGTCACTTTTTAGTTTAATTGTCACTAGGTTCTTTAGTTTCCCGAGTCCACCAAAAACTGATTCAAATTGTTTACAAATTTTCTCCGCACTTTGTTTTTGTTCATTTGTTAGTCTTTTTGTTTCGATTTCGTTGCACATTTTTATTAGATTCATAGAAAAACACGTATCAGCTGACAATAGAGGAATATGTTCACCTTCAATTATTTCGAACTCGGTTGTTTTTGTTAAATTTTTATGTTTCAAAGTCAAAGATAGTTTACCGAGAGGAATCACGATATTATTCCCGAAAGCTTTAAGTTTCGTTGATGTTTTTTCGGCAAAAATTTTGTTTACGTTTAGTATAGATTTTAGAGTGTTTAGTCCTACGATATTACATGTTGCGCCCGTATCTAGAATACACTTGACGTTTACGTATTTCTCTTTTTGTTTTATATCTATATCAGCTGTTAGAATGTTACTGTTATCACTTAGTGTTAGAATGATTTGTTGGTTGGACTGTTCGTTCACGATGCTATGGATATGTTTGTTATCGCTTGCTCTTCTCGCCGACATGCATACTACTGCAAAATGACCGCGTTTGTTGCATTTTCTGCACACAGCTGTTCTTGCTGGACAATCTTTTAGTGTGTTGTGATAGCGGTTCCCACAGAATTTGCAGCTTCTCTCTTTTTGATACTTGTGTTGTATATTATGATTTTGGTTGTGATGTGTTGGTTTATATGTACTGTATTTATTAGAATTATTGTTAGTTACGGATTTAGCATGTATTTTATTTATTACATCGTTTGTGTTAAAATTATTAGTATTACTGTGTGAAAGTGTTTGATTTTTTAAATTATTTAGCTGTTTTGTTACTGTTTCTTTTGCGCGGCAAATATCGATTGCTTTATTTAGCGTTATGTCCGGATCAAGCCAAAGTTTTTCTCTTAGACTAAGATCTTTTATAGAACAAATTATTTTATCTAATAAAATATCATCGGATAACTCACCATATTGAGTGTTTTTATTTAATTGCCTCAATTTAGCGAAGTACTCGTCATATGTTTCATCTGGATCCTGTGAAGCCAAATTAAAAATAGCACGCTCATACCTTTTGTTCACCTTAGGAGTTAGATTTTCTTTCAGGGCCTTTAAAATGTTTTCAGTTTTCGACTTTTGTTCCTTTGTTAGCGGCAAATTGTGATAATACTGGAAAACATCCGATCCCACAGCAGTCAGCAAAATGGCAATTTTCGTTTCTTCGGCTTCTTTGTTGAGTCCAGAAGCGACGACATAGTTCGACCAACGTTGCACAAAATTTTCGAAATTTCGCACTATGTCTCCCGATTTAATGTTAATTGGCTCCGGCAAAGGGATGTTGAGATGGCTGGTTGTTGTCGGCACAAATTGCTTCTCTAGCGAAGCCAATCTGCTTGCTAGAATATTGTAGTTCGATTTCACTTCATCCATTATTTTAGCTTGTTCTTCCATATTCTTTTTACGAGTTTTCATGGGTTTGTTCACGCACTTTTCACACACCTGACACCTGACCATGTTTTATATTGTTCTTTTGTTAAATCACAACACGTTCGATTTAATTCAATGAAGTAATATAATGTATTTAAGAATAAGTATTAATAGTACAAATAGATTAACAATGGATAAATTAGGTTTACTTTAGGGATTAATGCAAGCGGCTTGATAAATTCTGATAGAACAAGTTAATAGTTCAAATGTTCAGAGAGAAGTGAAGTACAATAGCGGTTGATATTCAAAATGATCTATGTTAAATGTATGTATGTAAAATGAATGAAACGGGATAGTGATCGAAACATGAAATATATAAAAATTCAAATACATATATAACAATAACTACCTCAAGGGATAATTTGAGCTGGTTTACTTCAGATTTTAGATTAAAACATTTTTGAAGCAAGAAGCTTCCGTTGTAAGATTTAGCAGCTGATGTTGTCTTCTTAACATAAATAGTGGACAGGGCAAGGCATTAACAAAAAATTATAGAAGAATTATACCAGACATGTTTAAAACTCTAAAATACTCGCAATGGCAGGAAAAATTTACTTATAGTCCAGTCAAAATATCCCAATTCATGCCTCCAAAAAGAAGAAAAAAAATAGAGTAAGTCTAATTTGGACTTATTTTCGATTCACCTTAGTGCCAGGAATTTAAAACTCAAAAATTTTGATCGATAAGGTCCCAAGGACACTAATTAATGCTTGATCAGAGGTGGGCATGCGTGGTGTCAAATCAAAGGGAATGCCGAGTACATTACATATCCGGTGTTTGTTTCCCGATTCAAGGACCTCCAACGGAATAAATCGCGTTTGAATGGGAAATTTTCGTGTTTACCGTCGTAACTTATCATCTGTATCTTTCCAAAGTCATAACTACGCGAAAAATTAAAGTTGTCACTACTTTTTTTCATTTTTTAGAATCTATAATAGCTGAAGATTGTATACCATTCAAACAACATCATGCTGGTATAGACGTCGCGGTAACATATCTAGCGGGCTAGGTTCGATTTATGACGGTTCATCAGCAAACAAAGTGAAAATTTTGCTCGTCAATGTATAATAAACAGTCAGGCAAACTAAACTACTAGTGTAATCAAATTGGAAATGCGCAGGACTAGCGATAAAGCGCATCATACCTAGTTGAAATTAGGCGTCCAGGTGAGATAAGTTCCTGCCACATAGAGAGATTTCAATTTTGGAGGCTCAGATATTCTAAAAGACTGTCATTGACAAACTGACGAGACTGCAAACTCGAAACATACTCACAATAATGAGGCGTTTATTAATCGTGCTTTTCGAAAAACATTTCCAATACCTGGCGAACAATACGTGAAAGATTTGACAACCTTAGCATTAGTAAATAGTTAACGATTAAATCGATAATTAATCGCGTTACGCAATATTTGATTTTCCATAACTCGGAAACCCATTGGATGATCTGAAACCTTAGAGGATTTTCGTGTAAATGTTGTGATTAATAGAAAGATCTCCAAGGGGTTTCCTTGAATAAATTGGGCAATATGACTGTTTAATCGGTCGATAGATTTCAAAACTAAATATGAATTTATTCATTCAGAACTATCCCCAGTATATCTGTGACCGTAAATATACCGGCTCTAAAATAAACTTGTAGTCTGGCTGGTGCAGTGGTTAGTGTACTCACCGTGAACGGCTAACTAACTAAATTCATATCCCTCATCATTATTATTTAGAACAAGGCAGGGGAACTAAACTAACTATGTTCAACTGCCTACGATGGAATACATCACAAAAATTTTTCGATTGACATCAGGGACGTAGGTAGAATTTGGTTTCGGGAGAGGTTTAGCATAACAAAAAAAAATGGTAGGTCTGGTACAGGAAATTAGTATTTTAGTGCTGCTGCAGACAGTGTGAGCAGACCAGATCGATACCTAGTTTTCAGTACATACTGGTTTTCTTCAGCACACGGTTACATATTTACAAACCCATGTACCATACAAGGTATTGTTATCTCCAACACTGCACGGGCACTCGCCCTCCGAAGAGCTGAGGGTTTGTTGGGCGTACGTTGTATACATTTCCGTTAGTGCAAAAAGGACAAAAAAGGATACTCTTTAATCATGTGGGGTATCAAATCAAAGGGGACGTCAAGTACATTACATATCCGGTGTTTCTTTCCTGTTTCAAGGACCCTCAACGCAATAAATCGAGATTAAATGGAAAATTCTTGTGTCTCCCGTGTATCTTTCCAAAGCCATAATTACGAGAATAATTAAAGTTGTCACTACGTTTCTCACTTTTCCGAATCTATAATAGCTGAAGATTGTACTAAATTATTTGCTGCGCCGGTATTTTTTTTTTTAATTTTTAGTACTTGTTCGGTATTTTTTAGGTTTTTGTCACATGTTTGTTAGGTAACGTTTTCTTCAGCACTTCAGAGCATGATTTTCTATACAGTTTCCCTAGGTTTTTTGATACTTGTCTTTCCTAAGAAAATCGGGAAGTCGTTGTAGACAACCACAACATTTTTTCCTGTTTTTGACTTAAAATTTAGAACCAGTGATCCAAATTACCTTAGTGTTTCTGCCGCACCAATTCGACAAAGCCTGAAAAACGCTACTGAACGGTAAATAAAAAGCCCCTAAAAGGTACTTAGAAACCTGAAAAATTTACACCGTACGGACTCTAAAAGCAAACCTGAATGGTGTTGGAAAAGACCAATGGTTGGAAAAACGGCATATCGCTTCATATAGCTTTTCTTAATGTTGATTCATTAGTTCGATTTGATTAGGGCGATTGTATGTATTGATTGAATGAAAACATTCCGTAAGAGGTCCGAACCCCTCCCCTGGCTACGTCACTGGATTATAGAGCAACATCCAGTTTTGCTGATATAGGGACATCAAATCAGTGCTGTGCAAAGTAAAACAAAAATACGTAACAGTTATAATTAAATAGTGTGGGTTCTGGAAGGAACTCAGATATCACAAGCTGATCACTGATTTCTCGGATAAATTCGAAATGATGTCACCATCTTACTAAACTAACTAACTTTCTAACTAAACGGATTTCGTTCACGGTAAGATTCGAACCCACACCCACAACCCTGTCCACCGAAGGTGTGCACACTAACCACAACACCAGCCAGACTACTATGACGGGTTTTAGTAGTAGCTTTTTGACATTTAAGTGGCTACATTGCGACCTTAAATATCTAGACGGGGTGTTGATACAATTTACACATTTGATCATAATTTGCTACCTCTTTAAAATAGAATACTTTTTTTTGTATATCGCTTTCTATTTATTTTTTTTAAAGGTTTTGTGCATTGTCAAGTACTTTACTATTATACTATTCATTTTAATTTAAACTTAACATTAATGAATACCTACACAACTTTTCTCCGCCTTACAGGTTCTCAATAATAAAAAATAAATTGAAAATAAATTTATCATATAAATCCACCTACACCTTACTTTCATTTTAACAAAACATATATTTTGTAGGTACATACATAAATACATCGAAATCTAATGACCCAATAAATTAATTATTCATTTACCACTTGACTACTTCATTTAGTTTATTGTATCTAAATCTGAGTCTTATTTTTAAAACGCAAATCCAAAATTAGAACACTGTACTCAATGATGGATTTGTTATTTTATATTTGTTTTATGTCTAAATACAATGTCTACGTACTCTGTCGATTGATATAGAATTTGATTTGATATTCATTGAACTTCTATAATAAATTTATTCATCCGTTCTGTAGTGGTAAATAGTAAAACGTTCGAGGCAAAAAGGTAAACAACCTAAGAGAATGTCTGCCAAAAAATAGCACAACCATCATTTTCTCTAGGTCAATAGTAACAACCTCATTTTGAAAAGGTGAATGAATTGTAGAATTATTTTGGAACTATAATAATTCCGATTAACGACGTTTCAGTACGTACTCGTATGTAGGTGGGATTGTAGTATGAGATTCCTCCGTCTGAAAATGAAATAAAAGCAAACATGATCGATCCATTAAACCAAAAGAAAAAATATTTATTTGCTGCTTCATTTTCAGACATGACAATAATGATTAAATAATTTTTGTTTACAACTAATTATTATTTTGGATCGATTTTGGACGTTGATTGTATCCTTTTTTGTGTATCAAATTAATTCCAACATTCAACTGCAGATATAATTAATCCAATTAATTCTGAGCAGTTATCATTCTACAATAAGACAACTTTTAATGACGGTCACGGTACGAAAGGATAATTTTACTTTGAAAAATGTATCTGGTAATAAGCAGAACTTTATTTAAGTAATTTAAGCTCAAAAAGTTAATCTGGGATAGAATTGTATAGGTTTTAACGGTAAATTAAATTAGTTTCGCCCCAAGCTCCTCTAAACGTTACCAGAAGATCTTCAGTGTACTTAAACTATCGTCTAACCGTATAGATCTTCCTTGTCATTCATTCATTCATTCATTCACACATTTTTGATGGTATTTAGATCTAGGAAGTATGGGAGGTCTTTCCAAAACCTTGATTAGTTGGTCTTGAAACCAATCTTTTATCAGTCTTGCTCTATGATTGACCCAATATCTTGTTAAAATCTCAAAGATGTTGCATGGAAAATGTCGGTAATTTTAAGAATTATATCACCCAGAATATTTTTGTAAGAATGGACGTTGTGAATATCCCTAACTTCCACAAGCTCAATAGTTCCACACCGAGATAGTCAACCCCATACATCGACATTTCTTACTTTGAGTGATGTGTCTACAAAATTAATTTCTTTTTGCTCAAATCGTGAAAATAATACCTAAATCCATCTGAACCGACGAGATTTAATCTTTTCAGTCAGTAAAAATAACGCGTTTGACCAATCCATACAGTTTCTATATTGGGGTTGAATATCTTGGTATGGAAATATTGACCTTTTTTAAATTAGAGGTTTCAGAGTACCCAGACTTTTAAAGGTATTCTTCCTAATGTGTTGCCTAAAACTTCCGACATTTTCCATGCCATTCCTATATAAGATTTTAACAAGATAATGACACCAATTATGTTGCAAGGCTGATAAAAGACTGATTTCAAGACCAACTAATCAAGGTTATGGAAAGACCTTCATACTTCCTAGATCTAAATATCATCAAAAATGTGTGGGAATAAATGACAAGGAAGATCTATACCGTTAGACGATAGTTTCAGAACACTGAAGCTCTTTGGCGAACGTTGTGCGGAGCTTTGGACGAAATCAGCTTAATTTGCCGTTAAAACTTATACAATTAATATCCCATATTAACTTTTTGAGCTCAAATTACTTAAATAAAGTTCTACTTATTACCAGCTACATTTTTCGAAGTAAAATTATCTTTTCGTACCGTTATTTGATGTTTTATTTCCACTGGAACTATCCTATTGACTTCACCATTTGTACTTTTTTTAAGAATTCTCGTAAGAAAATCCTAACGGGACTCCGGATTTGAGACCTTCTATTATTGAAAGAACAAGCAGGCTACTGAAAATATTGCAACCAAGTTTGAAGAAAATACTGTTATAACTTACCGAGATACAGCCATTTTTCAAGTGGAACTATCCTACTGATTGGGAGTGTATCTCTATTGAAGTAAGAATAAGGATAAGGTATATAATTAGCAATGAGTAATGAAAGTGTAAAGAAAAAATCCGTTAGTTATGGTTGATGACTAATTGTACCCTATACCCATAAGATGGTATAGGGTATATTGTTTTTGTTATGAGAATTTATGTAACACCTCAAAGGAGCCACCGGAGGCATGGCAAAGTATACACAGGGTGTCCCTCATTGGTTGGTCAATACTGTAAGGGTTGATAGCGTAACTTGTTTCAGCAAGAAAATTCCCAATACAATCGGAATTTTTTTTACCGTTACCTTGTTATCACTCTTTTTGTGAAAGTCGTCGAAAATCGTGTCTTGTCACGCAAAATCGTAATTTGCAGCACTCCTGATGACTTAATCCAAGATTTGATTTCAGTTTCAGAAACTACATAAAATTTCACAAAAACTGAAGTTTTTCCTGTTGCCAACGTTATCGACACTTTCAAGATACAGTTACTCAAACTTAACAGAAATTTTAAAATAGATTTTTCATCGAAAATTCAAACAGTAATTGCATAACGTACAACTCTGCAAAGTTGATAAAAGTTGCTTCAACATGTTGGCTTTCCAACGGTATATCACTTTTCTTATTTACATTAAAGAACTTTAGGTAAACACGCATTGAATGGTAAAATCATGGCTTCAGTGGAATCTTTAACAATTTTCCCTTGACTCGAAAAAAGACATACAAAGGCAATCATAATTCGGGATAGAATCTCGCTACATTATTTTGACCAGAACTGTAAGATATTTGAAATTTGGTACATTGTTTGGCAAATGCAACGGTACTTATAACGGTTAAAATTTAATATTTGCTATTTATGGCAGATAAACGGGTGCCCGCTCATAATGCGAGACCTATCAAAGGATATTTGGAAAACGAATTTCCCGGAAAGTGGATTGGCAGATTTTGAACAGTTGCGTGGCCTGCGAGAAGTCCCGACCTTACTCCCCTAGATTTTTATTTATGGGGTAACTTAAAACGCAATGTCTATTCCGAACCGATTACCTCCCGGGAACAGCTGCTGCAGCGAATTAATGATGCTTGGGATAACATCAAGGAAACCCCTCCTGAAATCCTTCGGGACGTTTCTTCCATGCGCCGAAAGTGTCGAGTCTGCATACAAAATGGAGGAGGCCAATTCCAGCAGCATTATTCCAATTCATCAAACAGACCCATTTAATCATTAGTTAATATTTTTAGTTTATTGGTTCTTTCTCATATTCAAAACTTTATTTTAATTTTTATTTAACAAATTTTCCAAATTGCAATAGTAAAATATAAAAAATAAATGAATAAAATTTCAGTTTAAATAATCCGATAAGAAAATAATTACCTTGTTTTTTTATATCCAATATGTGTAATTCTAAAATCCCGCAATGTAAATATGAAAAGTGATATACCGTTGGAAAGCCAACATGTTGAAGCAACTTTTATCCATTTTGCAGAGTTGTACGTATAAAGCACCGTTATGAAATTACTGTTTGAATTTTCGATGAAAAATCTATTTTAAAATTTCTATTAAGTTTGAGTAACTGTATCTTGAAAGTGCCGATAATGTTGGCAACAGGAAAAACTTCAGTTTTTGTGAAATTTTATGTAGTTTTTGAAACTGAAATCAAATCCTGGATTAAGTCATCAGGAGTGCTGCAAATTACGATTTTCCGTGACAAGTCACGATTTTTTATGACTTTCACAAAAAGAGCGATAACAAGGTAACGGTAAAAAAAATCCGATTGTATTGGCAATTTTCTTGCTGAAACAAGTTGCGCTATCAACCCTTACAGTATTGACCACCCAATGCGGGACACCCTGTATATAAATTATCAGGGTCATTCCCTGATTCGAATAAGCCATGTCCGTCTGTCTGTCTGTCCGTCCGTGTGTCTGTCAGTTCGCACGATAACTCCCGAAATAATGAAGCTAGCGTTTTGAAATTTTGGTCAGATGATTGTTTTGATAAAAGCTTGGATGGTATTGAAAAAGGGCCAAATCGGACCAACGGTTCCCCTACCTCCCATACAAATGACCCCTCCGTGATAGTTTAATTCGGCTATATTTTTCGACAGAATATCGCTAGCGACCTGAAATTTTAATCAATGCCTAATTGTGACATATGCTTGAAGTTGGTGGAAAGTGGAGAAAGTCTGCCTACCCCTACCCTACATCCTCTACAAAGCAATATTCCGCCATTTCTTTTGATAGAATGTCGCGAAAAAGTTCAAATTTATAGCAAATGATAGCTGCTGGATGCCGTTATAAGATATTAAAGATGTGCGAGATTCGACCTATCTACCCCTTCCCTCCTTAAGAAAAATTAAATTAAATATTTACGGTTTTACGCGCATTCTAGGTCTGTACATGGGTATAGGGTATACATACACTCATCGTGCTATTCGAACGATTAGAACTCGGTCTCGTTTATTAAGAACTTGTGTTCAAACTCAAATCAGTTTACTGAAGAAAAAAATCTGACCCATATTCAAAAACATTGAGTGATGTGAACTCAAAATTTATCACGTTTTTCTCATTGAAATATGCTGAGTGCACTATACTTTTTGTTTACAATGCCACTACACTTCGTGCTAAGTGTCTAATGGAATTATTATTTAGACTAATTGGAACTGTAACGGTATCTTTGATTTTTATGCAACGTTGGCTAAACAATGTGCTAAATGGAATTCATTGCATTTTTTGCCGCGTTTCAAGTCAAATCTGTTAAATGAAACTCTATTAACAGTAACACTACTAAATAAATCATTGAAAATACATCCATAATAATTTCAAACACATTTATAAAAAGTTGTTTTCCATGTATGTAATATGTTCTTATTTACACTTTTATGCATATGTCAACAAAATGTAAAGAAAGCAAACAACTAATAAAATACATATTTGTGAAAAAATTAAAAACTCTTTGTCAATCTAATCAACTGCTTTAAAGTTTAAAGTAAAAGCAAATTCAAATAAAAAAGTATCATAAAAGAAAATTTGTGTTGAATTTATACTTATTTTCTGACACGTGGAGTATTCTGAACTATTTTCTTTTTATTACCATAGACTAAGAGAAGTATTTCGGACTTTTTTTCATATTTGGGTACAGTTGTTCATTGTCTTAAATTTTAGTTTATATATCTACACTATGGGTTGGGGTTTTTTCACATCCCGTCCAGTTTTGCATAATGAACCTTTAGTTGTACGTACTTACGTCACTGATGACTACACGGATGCGTAGAAAAACTATCCTACTAATCAATCATGTGTTTTATGCAAATCCGGAAATTGGAAGTGCATATGCAATTGATTTCCAGTATGTTACCTCAAAGGGATTGTTGTAGAATGTCTTTCTTGACCGTGAAATATATTTATTAATAGGTACAACCACTTATACATCGACTGACTGAATTTCGTGTAGTCGTCTTTTGCGGAAATCATAATGTGATATTTATGTTTGTTGATTTTTTAAATGCCACAACTGGTCCAGTATTTGTTCCTTATTCATCTTACTTTGATAAGTATCTCGTCAAAAACATAATACACAAAGCAAAAACAACCAATGTCAACGGACATACGCATGCAGAAATTCGTTAAAAATATTATTCTGTCATTGCCTTGCCTTAATATCATAATTTCCAGGGATTTACGATAGTAGTGAAATCTTAAACTTAAATAATTTTTATACATATTTATGTATGTAGAAATAGTTTTTTTATAGGCATAATACACCTTAAGTGCTGTGTAGCCGGTAAGCACTTCAAACAAAAACAAAGAGGATAAAGTCAATAAAAATAAATAGTCGTTGCTGGTGAATTACACGTGTACACACAGAATAATACCAGTAATTTGTTCATCTAGTTATAATGGAAAATTTTCAAAGCAAGTACCTAGTATGCTAGGCAATTAGGGCTCCATTACACAGTCATATTTCTATTATAATATCTATTATGAAATAGAAATATTATCATATATATGACCGTGTAATGGCATTTCATAATAGATATTATCATATGTACTATAAATAGAACCTATCATCATATCTAAACGTCAAAATAAAAATTCGTCACAATTCCGTGTTCTTCGCGTCTGGCGACCCAGGGACGTACCCTTAGAATCAAATAGAAAGTAATAAGCGACCCGAAAAACGCACAATTCGCCATTATTTGATGCATTTCCGCGACTAAAGGAATAGGCCAATCAAAGAAGACATTATAGAGAACATCGAAGGGGGTGACGATTTTTTTCTTCGGTATTTTGTTAGGAGTAGTTAGGAGGTACTAATTTTACTCGGAGCTGAGTGGTGCGCTAACGTGGGGAGTTAAAGGTGCAATTTTTTGTGTTTTAGGCTATATCTCGAAAACGGTGAGTCGCAGAGAAAAAAGTTGTGAGTAAGCATTTAAGCTTTGTAAATGTCCTATTTATTTGTCCGTACTTGCTAACGGTTCTTCCAATATTGTTTATTAAAAGTCGAACATTTTCAATTTTCTCTATTTACAAGGATAAAGACAAACGCTGTGATAAAGAGGGAGGGGAAGGGGGGGGGGGGGGATGGGTGTGACTGTTTTTATTTCATGGATCCATAATGGATGGTTCGGAGTAAAACATACATAAATAATATCTGAAGAACCGTTAGGAGTTTTGCATATGTATGGGCAAATAAATAAGACATTTAGAAAGCTTTAATGTTTACTCAAAACTTTTTCTCTACGACTCACCGTTTTTGAGATATAGCCCAAAACACAAAAAATAGCACTAAATTGCACATTTAAACCCCCCTCCCCGCGTTAGCGCACCCCTCAGCTCCGAGTAAAATTAGTAGCCTTACCTCCTGTCAACTCCTAACAAAACACTGAAGAAAAAAATCGTCCTCCTTCGATGTTCTCTACACCCACTTTTTATGCGTTCATTGCTTGGCCTAGAAAACAAATTTTGTATTTGACACTTGAATAAACAATAGATATTATGATATAAATATGATGTAGTGTAATATGTAAAAATTTGATTTTCCATGATAGATATGATAATATCTATTATAATAGATATTATAATATAAATATGACTGTGTAATGGAGCCCTTAGAAATTTTGAAACTTCGGATATATTAGAAGATACCTCGATTTTTGCAAAAGTCTTCCTATCGAGGTTCTAAATAAGACTCCTTCCATCTATTCTATAGCGGTATTACATAGGGTCAAACACCCGCAAAAACAGGTTTTTGTGATAATCTCGATAATGGTGACGTGTACCTATTATAACTAACCACTTTGATGGATGTTCAATATACATACATACATATGTCTATCCTAAGCAGTCAAAAATTATTGTTCGCAAATTTCAGTGCTAAGATTTTGTACAAAAAACTCGATTTACAATAAAATGTATATGATTGCAACGATTCTGTAGTTAGATTAATCAGAATTGTGTGTGTCAAAGGTCTAAAACCGAAATTTCTTGAGACATTTCAACCAGAACTTGTATCCCCTCAAAGGGAATAATTGGCATTTAGCGCTATTTTTTATTCAAATAGAAACTTATTGTAGCATAAAATTATGTTTCGAAAAAGGCATAGAACGTATATATTATATCGTCATTCTGTCGCATTTGCTTCGATAGAACGTACAAAGAATAAGTAATGTTGCCAACTATACGAGGCTTATAGGGTGACACTTAAATTTGATGAAAAAAAAATAGCTCGCGGCTAGCATCGAACCCATGATTATTGATTTTTGCTCGATTGATTGATTATTGCTCGTAAACATTACAAATGTTTACTAGTTGGTTTAATGGAAATGCTTAACAATTCTTAATCGAATCTTCTGCAATGAACCTTCTATTTTATATGATTAAATCTACACATTCATAAATCAAATATAGCCGGGTTCTTCAATTCTATTCTATTCTTCATAGCTATCATTATTTTATTTTATGGTACTGCCATGGTTATGTTAGAGTACTTATTAATTTTCAATTCTATTTCATTTTTTGTGGTTATTGTCCTGGTCTATTATTTTGACATTATTGAAATCCATTATATGTCCCTCTTCTAATTGGTTTTTAAGCAGTTTTGTGTTATTGTGTATTCTTCTTCTCTGTACCGTAACCCCTTGTGGGGCACGGTGCGTTCACTCAGCTTATAGGCTACTTCGAGTCAACGTTACATTGCATATAGAGGAGTGTATATAATGTTGCAAGCACTATATATTTCCTGGGCCACGTCGTGATTCGATCTCCGAACCTCCAGATTGCTAGCATCGTAGAGTGCGACTCAACCAAGCGATCTACACAGCGTTTATTAATAACCTTTTTTTATTTTTATGTCGTTTATTCTTGTTTTTAGAGTTCGTGAGGTAGATCCTATGTAAGTTTCATCAATATTGTTATTTTTACATGTTAGGCATGGTAATATAAATCAGCAGTGACAAGAAGAAAAATATAAGAAATCCCTCCGAAATTAGTTTATGTAAGAATAGGTAAGGTAAGTGATAAAAGGTAAGTGATTCTAAGCAGTGGCGTAGATAGCTTTTTAGAGGGGGGGGATCAGTGGTCGTGAATATTTTTTTCAACACAGGGGAAAGCAGTAAATTGAGGTGTTATAAATAAGTAATTTAAGGAATAGTCACCACCGAATACAAATTTCCTTAGTTCATCGCATCATGGTTTTGGAATTGTTTCAATTTTGAAAATATTGGCACTAGAGATGTTTCATAATCCCCACCTTAATGCTGACATACCCACTTAATTGAAGTTGAACTATAGACTCCTAAATATTACGTGGAAGCTTAATCCTGCGACAGAGCGTCTTAGGACGAACTGAGAAGTGTATAGCGTCACCTGAAATTATCAGTACACAGAATATACTCTTAACTTTAAAAGTTCGATCCTGGAAAGTTGTGGATCAACTTATAATTGAAGGTTCGTCTGCAATACCGCGAGCAATTGTTCAAAATCGTTCCCACACTGGAGATGGATGCGGTAAAAATAGGCCTCAGTGAGTTGTTTGTCTCCAGCATACAATAATGTTCTGAAGTAATGGTCTGACGGATGAGTGAACCAGATTTTATTCGAGAAAAATCCTACATATCTGCATACCGGGTCGCATCATGCAGTATTGTTCAAGCAAGTTAGTACAGCATGTGCCGTAATGCCACTCAATTAGAACATTATTGTATCACTAGATTATCTCAAAATATTGATTTTCCCTATAATGTAAAATTATCTTAGTCAATTATAGCTGATATGTTCTTATAGTGGTCGCATTTCCTAAAAAAAAAACAACGCTTGAAGAAATCCAAATGTCGTGCACGCCAAATTGTCAAAATTCTAGCTAAGGCAGTAACAATTATGCAAATGAAAATACTGTAAAAAGGATTAATTCCGAATCCTCCTGTGGATGGCATTTTGTAGATATTGTTACGAAATGTAGCTAATTAATAGCAAAGAGTTAAATCTATATAAATTTATCTAACAAAATATGTGTGACCGGTGGATCAATCCCCTTGATCCCCTTGATTATACGAAATCTTAATATTGCAGATTTCACTACTATGACTTTACACTATACAGGGTGTCCCGCAACTGGTTAGCCATAGACCAATGGTAGACTCTACAGGATGTTTTAGGAAAAATGTCGCCAAAATTATTTCTCTAGCTTTTACCGTTAAGGAGTAATTGCCTTTTTTGATTTGTGATTTTTTTGTGATTCTTATCAAAAAGCACGACTTTTTTCTAAAAACTCCTATTCTCTAGCTTCCACTTTAGCCAAATCGATATTTTTCTGAAAGTACACAAAATTTCCAATAAAAGGACATATCGAACGTTTCGAACGGTTTCGTATCTTCCGAGATACGACGTTTTGAATTTTGCAAAAATGTCAATTTCAATTTTTAATGTCAAAATTAAACCCGAATTTCGTAACGGTACATTGTAGTGGCAAATCTGCAAAGTTGACAAAAGTTGGCGTAGTATCTTAGTTTTCGAACGGCATATAAGTATAAAGCACAGAATCATCCAGTTTCTGAATAATACGTATAAATAAAAAAAAACCATAGTCTGCAAATGTACCAAACCGACTTCAATCTTGAAAAGGAAGTAACATTTTTACATCAAGCATAGACTTGGTTGTTATGCATTATGGAAAAGTACTTTTCGCTACTGTTGTAGATGCTACTTTACTAATTATAACGGTAAGTATAAAAAAAATTGTTTTATGTGTTGAATTATTTGTACCAAGGTTCGCTGTGTACATATTAATATTGTGAGAGTATTTTTTATTTCCATCGACTAAAGGATAAACATTTAAATTTGTCAGGTATTAATTAGTGTCCTTTTTCCGATCCAATTTTTCCTTAGCAAAAATTAAAAAGGAAGTGCCAACTTGAATTATTCGCGTAGTTATGGGCTTTGGAAAGATACAGATGATAAGTTACGGGAAACACGAGAATTTTCCATTCAAACGCGATTTATTCCGTTGAGGGTCCTTGAAATAGAAATCAAACACCGGATATGTAATGTACTCGGCGTCCCCTTTGATATGATATCCGGAATGCCGACCTCTAGTCAAGGATTAAATAGTGTCCTTTCTTGTCCTTTTTGGGACCTTTCCGATCAAATTTATTTTAGCAAAATGTGTTTAAGACTCCTGGGACCCCACTGATTCAAGACCAAGAAAAAAATAGCCTTACTGTATTTTTTTCTATTGGAAATGCTTATATGACTGAACTATTTCCACGTAAAAGCAAGATTTCTTCCTCTTACGGACTATGTTTTTTCCCCTTTTACACATATTATTCACAAACTGGATGATTCTGTGCTTTATTCTTATATGCCGTTCAAAAGCTTAGGATTTGGGCCAACTTTTGTGAACTTTGCAGATTTGCCACTTCAATGTATCGTTACGAAATTCGGGTTTAGTTTTGACATTAAAAGTTGAAATTGACATTTCTGCAAAATTCAAAACGTCGCGTCGTACCGTTCGAAACGTTCGATATGTCCTTTTATTGGAAATTTTGTGTACTTTCAGAAGAACATGAAAAATATTGATTTGGCTAAAGTGGAAGCTAGAAAATATGAGTTTTTAGAAAAAAGTCGTGCTTTTTGACAAGAATCACAAAAAAGGCAATTACTCCTTAACGGTAAAAGCTAGAGAAATAATTTTGGCGACATTTTCCCTAAAACATCCTGTAGAGTCTACCATTTGTCTATGGCTAGCCAGTTGCGGGACACCCTGTATAGTGTAAGCTATCGAAATCCATTGTTAATAATTTTTTACTTGTAACGGTATTGGTTGTATAGGCAGTTTTGTTCAATAAGAAATGAATTTTTGGCATATGACCCCAAAATTTTAAATACCCGTACCAATCACCTTACTTAATAAAATGGCAAATAAATATACTTTTCACGTTTGGCCTTTGGATAAGAGGACCTTGTTATGGTATTTACGTATCTAACAAAGAACATAACGGTAAATTTTAACGATTCTAGCCAAAAACCTTGATATTTTTGTTGTTTCATCAAAAACAAAAAACGACCGTAGTTGGCCGAGAAACGAATTAAGCCATAATTATCTGCAATTAATGCGACCCCGCCCACAGTAGCCATTTTTATCGGCTAATCTCTGTTTTTCATGTTAACCTTTTCGCAAAATAACATTCATTCTGATGCAGCTTTGAACTTTAAATTGTTGTTACATGCTGGCAATGTTATAATCTCATATGATACTGAAAGTGGGGCAAATCGGAGCAACAGGTCCCACACCTCCCCTACAAATTATAGGTAGAAAGTATATAAGATTAGTCATAACTCTTGGCTGAATTAAACTAATACGCTAAGATTATACTACTAAGTTTTAATCGAATATCCTTCGACAGGACTAAGTATACATCATCATCAATGTGGCACGATAGCCCGACGTCGGGCCTTGGCCGCCTGAATCGTTGACCTCCAATTGTCACGGTTACGTGACCTTGTCCTCCAGTTTCGGAAGCCCAGCAGCTGGTGGGCGTCTTCACCTACGGAGTTCTCCCAGCGAGCTCTCGGTCGTCCACGCAACCTCGCTCCGTCAATTCGTTGTGCGTTCATAACTTTCTTTGGCATGCGATTGTCGTCCATCCGTTGTACATGCCCCGCCCATTACAGACGTTGAAGTTTCACGATTTTCGATACTTCCAGCTCATCGTACAATTGATACAACTCATGGTTGTATCGGATACGCCATTGGTCTCGCTCGCGAACGGCCCCGAAAATTCGCCGAAGGACCTTTCGTTCGAATCGGTCTAGCAAAATTTCGGAGGCTTGGGTAAGGGTCCATGTTTCGCAGCCATAACATAGCACGGGTCGGATGATCGTTTTGTACACGCGGAGCTTCGTGTTCCTGTGCGCAAGTTTCGAATTAATTATAGGGAGGACCGAGAAATATGTCTTATTGGCTAGTTGTATCCGTCGCTTAATTTCGTCGGTTTCGTTGGCGTCCTTTGATAAGTTACAACCCAGATAGTTGAAGTTGTCTACATACTCGATATTAAGGTCCCCCACTGTGATGCTTGAATTTGCTGGCGTCCTTGTTTTCGATTGCATCATGGCCTTTGTTTTGCTTTCGTTGATATGTAGTCCAACTTCCTTTGCGGCGTTATTGAGGTTATGCAGGAGGCTTTCTGCATCACCCAACTTCGAGACATGATGTTGATATCGTCGGCGTACGCTACTAATTGAGTCGACTTGATGAGTAGCGTTCCGGTGCTGTCCATATTCATGGCTCGAATTACATACTCCAAAGCCAGGTTGAAGAGCGTCGGCGCCAGCCCGTCGCCCTGCTTGAGTCCAGTACGAGTTTCAAATAGGTCAGTGAGTCGGTTCTGCACTTTGACCTGCGAGACGGTATTAGTCATCGTCATCCTTGTGAGTCGCACTAACTTTGCCGGTATACCAAAGTTCAGCATAATGTTGTACAGTACACTTCGGTCGATACTGTCGTATGCCTGCTTGAAGTCGACAAAGATTTGGTATACGTCGATGTTGTATTCCCAGCACTTTTGGAGTAGTAGCTTCACTGTGTAAAGCTGATCGGTCGTTGAACGACCAGGTCTGAAGCCGCCTTGATACTCGCCAATGATTTGTTCTGCGTACGGATTGATTCTCTTTTCAAGAATTTTTGATAAAATCTTATAGGCCGTACAAACTAATGATATGCCCCTGTAATTCTCACACTTCAGCTTGTCACCCTTTTTGTGGATTGGGCAGATTATGCTTTTGCGCCAATCTTCGGGGATTACCTCGTCGTTCCATATTTTCAGCAGTAGCACATGTACAGCGTTGGTCAGGCACGTTCCACCATGCTTCAGCAGTTCTGCTGGGATCTCGTCAGCGCCGGGCGCTTTATTATTTTGGAGCGACTGTATGGCAAGACTCACCTCCTCTACTGTTGGGGGTAGAACGGGAGGGCCTGGTTCGGCTAACTGCTCAAGAGCTAGCTCCGCGGGGGATGTTAATGATGCATTGAGGAGCTCTTCAAAATGCGAGGCCCATCGTTTGTTGACGCTTTCGATGTCGCTGATGATGTTACCATCCTTGTCCTTACATAGGCTTGTCCTGGGTTGATATCCGTTCTTGATATTATTTATAAGTTTGTACGCCTGTCTAGTGTTCTTACTGGCTAATCTTTGGTTTATTTGCTGTAACTGCTCGTCAAAATGTTTGCGTTTCTTACGTCTAATTAACTTATTAGATGCTCGCCGAAGCTCGGACTAAGTACAGGGTCGATTAAATCAAAGATTCCACCAGCTCCCCTATAAAAGATCTTACTCTACCAAAAAAATGGTCTTAGTTGCTCGTAATTCGCAAAGCGAAAAGTCGTTTGTTTCGGTGTTTGCATATTTCTGATAATTTGTTTCAAGCTCCCGAAAAGCTTACATAAAAGAGCAACTTTTGTTAATTTTTCAGATTTATTTGTTTAAAGAACCGTTATGATATTAGCGTTTGCATTTTCTATGTCAAATAAAATTTTTAAATTTTCAAAGTTTGAATTACTATATCTTCGAAATAACAGTGAGTTTTGTAATGGGACAGCAGTCAAATTACATAAAATGTTGTATATTTTTAATACCTTAATCCAAATGCTAAATTGCGCAAAGCAAGACAGGTTAAATTTGGGATTTGTTTGGTTACTCTAGCTTTCCCAAAGATTTCATAAATAATGATGCAGTTTTGTAACGGTAAATGAGAGAGCATTATGGCCATATAATTTTTTTCTCTAAATGAGTCGTACTATCTATTTATATCATTTGTAACATCAGGAAGCAGAAACGGTAAAGTGTCTATACTATGGGGTTGGTGAAAGCATCCTTAAAACCGCTCTTTCTGACATTGCGTATTTTAAAATGGAGTCCACCATTCGATTCAGCAGAAACAAGTTCAACTTATAGTCATTTACGTGGTACATTTTACAACAGGACATCTTCACAAATATGCGATAACCGAAAAATCATTGATTTCGCCCCACTGTGCGGCGCAGCAAAATTTGAGGGGCGACATATTTCTGAAATTGTCATAGCTTTGATTAATTTTAACTTTTAGAATAGACATTTCGGGATATTTTAAATGAAACTTGCGAAAACGGACGCTTTGGTCAGTGTTAAAGCGACAAAAATGGTGGGGAATCAAAAAAATGCACGAATTTCATTGTAACATTTCTTCGTAATTTTCAAATGTAATTTCCCTCCATCTACTCCCCTTCATGGCTACATCGTTGCGCTAAGTAGAGGACATTGTGCTCCCTACGCGATTTTTGCTAATATTCTCTCCCACAAAAAAGCGAAAATTTTACCATTACAGCTGGCTGCAAAAGGATCAAACTAATATAACACGTCTGTAATGATATCTGAGCACCCAAGTTGGTTTGGGTTGAAATTGTGAATTGTGAAGTTTATCTATACAGTTTAATTATTTATTTTAATATCACAGTGTTAGAAGCACCACCGACCCTCCGATCGATCAGCCAGATTTTTTGATTGCGAGATAAATTGGAAGGTATATGGGACCATCGAATTCAAATTTTTGATTTGACGTGTGGAACGTATTGCCAGTGCAATTTTCCGTACAAGCTGTCATCACAATCATGTATTCTCAGTTGCTGATTTTTTGACATAAACCTGCGGTCGTTCTTCATGCTGTGGTTGTGGCATCCTCCACCAAAAGTAGCAATGGATGTCCATCTTCCATTGCCAAAAATGGTATAATTTTCGCTGCTTCGTGTTGTGTCTTGTAGACCGTGAGACTGTCAATTTCAGATTGCCCGATAAATTGCCTAATGTAGGTGCTGTACGGGCGACAGATCGGCCAATCGATTGCCCAATCGATCGGCCGAGAAATCGTCAGGTTTGTGGCGCCTTTTAGTGAAACATAGAAAAACAAAAGGAGTCTATTATGGTCGTGATCCACAGCTTAGGGCTCCATTACACAGTCATATTTATGTTATAAGCCTACTCGATTCATTCAGTATAAATTTTTAGACGTGCAATAAGCGGAATCAAGTAGGCTTAAGCATATTATAATAGAAATATGACCAAATATGATTGTGTACTGGAGCCCTTACTTGATAAATAGTGCCATGAGTTGCTTCTGTGCGCCTGTCATTTAATTCTTTACGCAATGACCAAGTCGAAAACGAAAACGAAAATGGCTTGGTTACATTTTGATGCTAGTTTTCTAGCTTTTTATATGTTATCAAAAGCCGGACTGGTTTCGTCCTTCTATCTTTCAGTATTCCAAAACGCTGTGTCCATCTTTTTCAGATATTTCTTTGTAAAAGTAGGCACTAACATCGTCAGTTCGCGTGAAATCGATGCAAATACTGTCAAAATTTTGATGATCGTGAAATCGAATTCGCTTGGTGGTACTGACTTCACATGAAAGTCTCCGCACCGGTTTTTTACATTTCGCCAGCGGAAATAATGCAGTTGTACTTTATTTCATAACGAAAAGATGCCATCGACAATCAATCAGAACGCGAGTGAACATTTATCTTACATTGAGTGAATAAAAAGCAAGTCTCCACGGCACCGTTTTCACGGGAGACATACATATATGCAAGTTTTTCGTCCGGTGAACTCAGTACATACCTTAAGCTCTTCGTGGAATCATCGAATTTCTCTATCAATGACGTAAATGTACTTAATTCAACATGAACTTGGCTTATTAGTTCAGTCGAAAGCAAATCCCCAAAATATGGCCACTGACCGGCAAAAATCATCAAATCAAATCAAATTGGTGTATTTGGTATTATTTTTATTATTGGAACAACTAAATTTTCACACAGACGCATCAACAACTTGTTATGAGCATTCACACCAAATTTCAAGATATAATTCGCATTAGTTTAGGAGGAATTGTGGTGCAAATTGTATGTGTAAAAAAATGGCTCATCGAATTTTATTTTTCGGTCCAGGGTATTATTTTTTAGAAACAAGGCATAGTGTGTTATATGTATATCATTGTAAAGGTAATTTTATGTTGTTTATTTCGTTCTTAGATCATTTTGATGAAACTTCTACCTTTCTTGGAACAATCGAAAAACAAAACTGAGAAAAAACCGTCCTGTAATGAAAACGTCACGCGACGGGCGGAGCAGCACCTGATTGCCGGTAGCTCTGTTCGAAGAGGGAACTTGGCCGTGGGTTTAAGCTAATGGAATGCTCCGACGTTGACGTCATTACGATTAAAAAAACTCAGGTGCAATATCAAACGAAACGGAAAAAAAATTTTCTACTGAATTGACAAGAAGAACCAAAAAAAGAAAACAACGCGGACTGTCCTTTGGATAGGGTCACCCGTCTCACATGGCGACGGCCGAGGGAAAACAAAGCGCAAAAATTAACACATCTTTGATTTTTCTTTTATAACCGAGAACATTGTTTATTCCAACCTTATTTGACTTAAATTATTAATTAAACATCGTTTCTTTCTTTTGTTTTTTTTTCAGGGTCACACACACGACTCCGGAGTTTTTACGTGAATTTCTTTCTACTTTTTGGCAATATAGATATACGAAACGCTTATTTTCCTGGGCGGCCGCTAAGGAATATATATCATACTCAAAGTTTCTAACCGACACGGGAACGAATGCGCGGTGTAACCTGATCACATCACCGATTACTTCAATATCACGGAATAAAGGTTTTTTTATAGAAAAAAATAGAAAATTTGTAATGACAAACTGTAACAACAACAAAAAAATACACTACACTAATAGACAACACAAAACGAATCTTATCTGTGGTTTCCTTTTGGATGACAATTTATTTTTGGCTTCTAGCGGTTCGGCACTCAAATCTTTCGTGCGGCTTGATTTGTTTTCCCTGCTTGCTAAGTTCTTGGATTTATGGCATGCGTCTTCGGTGTCATCGTTTATAGATGTGGTGGACGCGGCTTTGCGTTGAACGCCCAATAAAGATTACAAGAACCACCCTCTTGATTCTGGTTGAGCTTGCGAAGCGCAAAACCTCCGGTAAATTACGGATTTGCTGATATTTCCTCCTTGATTTTGGAGAAGAGAATGGAGAAGCTGGAAGGGATTTTAAACCGCGACGTGAGACCACTCGATTGCTGTTGGGTGGCGGCGGTTGCTCAGACTCGTCTAGCGATTTAGTGTTCGGATGTTGTTGATCCTCGATCGTTTTTAGTTGTAAAGGATAGTCCGATCCGTAATCGGATTTTTCTATGTCAACCAAACTAAATCCACGTGCTTAGAGCGATCGACCATAACCATAAGCTGAGCACTTTTACTGCAACGTCCACAAGCAGCGCTAGGTCCTAAAAAAAAACACGAGCCGAATTAAATATTTCGGTTGTTTTTTTTTTTTTCTTTTTTTTTTCTTTTTCTTTAAAAATGTCTTACCTAGTGCCGGGAGTTCTCCGTGCGTCTATGTCACGCCGTGGTCGTCATCCAAATGGACGAGAACATGACGTGCACACTTTCTTGTGCATGACACGGATGCAGGGGCACAACTTAACGAAACCAAAATCACTCTCTCTGGGTGCGTTCAACAATCTTGAAATGTTTCAAACAAATAAACGCAAGCAACATTTCAAAATTGTTGCACGCACTCCTTTGAAGTTGATACTTTCAACCCATTGAGTGAAAAACAATAGGAGGGTAACGTCAGAATGGTGTCTATTACAGGACAGGGTGGTTTACCGAACTGAAGAGGTAAAACAGGCTGAAGATTCATCGGCGGATATCCTTGGCATGGAAGGTTCCTACCGTCTTACCGGAAAGGTCGGACAATAAATAGCAGGAATCGCCAACTCGTTTTTCCACTCTCGCAGGTATAAATTTTTATCCAGTTTAGAATTATAATGCTCGGTGAATCTACTTTGATTGAAGTTACGTCTGTATACCATATCTCCAGGTTTGTAAGTGACGGGGCGGGAACGCAAGTTATACATTCCAGCATTAGTATCATACGCTCGGCGGATGTTTTCTTGCACTTGTGATCGCACTAATTCGGTTTTCTCTGTGTTGGTAATAGCCGTTGGTTCATTGAGCAGGTTCAAATTCCGAAGAACCGAATATGTTTGTCCATGCGACACCATATTTTGCCCAAACACAACAAAATATGGAGAGAATCCTATGGATGAATGAATAGCTGAGCGTAAGGCACTATTGATGGATGACAACTTGTCGTCCCAATCCTTCTGATCTGCATCCACATAACTGCGTATTGCGGCCACCAGTGAACGATTTACACGTTCTGACGCATTCGCCTGGGGCGAGTACAATGCAGTAAATATATGGTTAATCCCGTAGGCTGTCACTAAGTTTTTAAATAGCGATGACTTAAACTGCACTCCGTTGTCGGAAATAAGTGTTTCAGGGACTCCGAAAGTATGAAATATTCGCTTCTCCAGGAAGTTTACTACATTCTTAGCGGTGAGCTTACGAACGGGTTCAGCAAAGGTAAACTTGGATAAATGATCCAGAACCACTATAATTCCAACGTTTCCTGATCGAGAGCGGGGATACGGCCCGAGGAAATCCACATAAAGGCGTTGGAATACGCGATCGGGGACAACAAGTCGCCCCATAGGAGGTCGTAGTACTTCGTGTGGCGCTTTCGCTTCTTTGCATTTTGTACATTTATTAACGAAGTTTCTAACATCGATCGACATTCCTGGCCAATAGTAGAAAAGTCTTAAGCGTTTTAAAGTTTTTGCAATACCCCCATGCGCACATAAAGGATGCTCGTGAGCTCTAGCTACCAACGACGAAGTTAACTCAGCTGGGACCCATAACTTCCAGGAGTTTTCTTCTTGTGTGACATCCCCGGTCGCATATTCCGAACGTCGATATATGTAACCGTCAACAACCTTTAGGTCTAAGGAATTATCTGGCTTATCTACGATCTTAGATATTAGACTCACGTACGAATCTCCTTTAAATGCCGCCGACTTAAGGTCAATTTCGATTGAGGGATCGAATGTTGAAAGTGATTCGAGTGCGTCAGTAGCATGACTACGCGACAACGTATCAGGAACAACGTGCTGGCTTCCTCTACGGTGTTTAATATCAAACCGGAACCCTTGCAATTTGAGTGCCCATCTGGCCAGTCTACCATGCAAATCTTTCAGGGACATCAGCCATTTTAGGGAGGCATGATCGGTAACAATTTCGAATTCGTGACCTTCAACGTAAGCGCGAAACTTTTTAATCGCCATCACCGCTGCCAGACACTCTTGTTCCGAAACCGTGTAATTACGTTGGGCGGAGTTTAGCTTTTGTGACATGAAAGCGACCGGTACTTCTGTGCCATCATCAGCCGTTTGCACCAAAACCGCACCAATTCCATATTGACTGGCGTCACAGTGAATCGAGAACGGTCGATTAAAGTCTGGACTATGTAACACAGGTGCTGACGTCAAACTATTTTTCAAAGCATCGAAGGCTTTAAGTCCATCCTCCGTCCAAGTAAATACACGCTTTCGGCTCAACATATCTGTCAACGGAGATGCCAGTGTGGCAAAGTTGCCTATGAAGCGACGATACCACCCGCACATGCCCATGAAACGTCGCATTTGTTTGACGTTCTTCGGACGCGGAAAGTCTGCAATTCCCTGAACTTTATCGGGGTCTGTGCGGATTGTGCCGTTGCCAATTATATGTCCCAAATATTTAACCTCTTTCATGAGGAACTTCGACTTCTCGATGTTGAGAGTAAGGCCGCTTCTCCTCATACACAAGGCAACCTCTTGTAACAAGATAATGTGTTCCTCAAAAGTCTCGGTCACCAACAACAAGTCGTCGAGGTAAATGAACACTTGGTGGCGAAGGTGAGCTGGAATCACCTGATCCATCAGCCGTTGCATAGTTTGAGGCGCGTTGCACAGTCCGAACGGCATTGTTACGAACTGGTACAACGGCCTCCCAGGTACAGTAAAGGCAGTCTTATCCCTTGAACGCTCATCGAGCGGTATCTGCCAAAATGCGTCCTTTAAATCGAGACTAGAAATGAATTCCGCTTTAGGTAGCCTGCCCAATATACCGTCGATGAGCGGCAA
This sequence comes from Microchrysa polita, assembly GCA_949715475.1. Lineage (NCBI taxonomy): Eukaryota > Metazoa > Arthropoda > Insecta > Diptera > Stratiomyidae > Microchrysa > Microchrysa polita. The sequence goes on along the minus strand of OX454415.1, from coordinate 107,425,100 downwards.
GGGATAAGCATCCTTCACAGTGACGGAATTCACCTTTCGCGCGTCTAAGCATAAACGCACCTTCCCAGGTTTCACTACCACCGTTACAGGTGACGACCATGCACTTTTAGATTCTTCTATAACGCCTAGAGACAGCATTCTATCTACCTCATCATAGAGCTGTTTTTCTACGGCCGGAGACACTGAGAAATAACGCTGTTTAATCGGTTTATTTTCACCGACATCTATGAAATGCTTTAACACCTTTGTGCGTCCCAACCCTTCCACAGCAAATGAAGGAAATAATGCGATCGTGGCTTTTAGCTGGCACTGCTGCGCAACAGTCAAGACATGTCGATTATCGATATTACCCGATGGTATATCTGCACACAGAGATGACACAAAAAGATCAGGAGCCAGTCCGAAAAGCCGTACGAAGTCTACACCTAGATATAATTGTTGTGAGAGTGAGGGCATAATTAGAAATGTCATTTTCCGTGTCTGACCTTTGAATGTTATGTCAGTAGTAACTCTTCCAACAGCAGTATGTGAAGTACCATCAGCAGTACTAACCTTAACTTTAAATCGATCCCAAGGAAATATGTTATCTTTTAGAAATTTATCAGCCAAATTAGAAGCTAAGCAGCTAATAGTGGCACCTGTGTCAATTAATCCTGAGACTTCCTTACCAAATACAGAAACGTTCGCATAAGGCCGTACGTCTGTTAGGTGGTCACCAGGACAAACAGTGGCACAGTAGAATTGACGAGTCTGTTTCACCCGTTTCCAAAAAGCTTTCAAACGTAAGGTAGACCGTTTAGGACGCCGCACTAGAATCTCTTCCACGCCGAAAATTCTATTACGAGTCGTCTGGTAATCCTTCCATCGTACATGCCAAGGTTTAAAACTAAAGTGGTCTGAAGTCTGCTTTGGAGGAGGAGTATCGAATGATATCAGATCAGGCGTGTATTTGCTACCTTTGCTACTAAGTACACTAGTATCATTCTGCTTTTGCATAGTAGTTGCAATGATTGGAGAAGTTAGCCTTAGCAAGGGGTCACATCCAGTGGAGCTTGAGGTTGACTGGAGGATCGGTTCGGTACGATCCTCGATCGTAGTCCGTTTTTTGGAATTTGACTACATTTGGCACAATGAGGCTTGTAAGTCTCTGGAGCCCCACAACCATAGCAGAAGATGGTTCTAGGTGCGAGACACTCATCAAAACGATGCCCTTCTTTACGGCAATTCCAACAAACTAACTTCAAACCTATAGCTGCCACCTGCTCAGGTGAAGAACCATCTTGGAAATAAGATGTATCTTCTAAAATCACTTCTGAGACATTCTTTTTGCTTTGAATCATACGATCTAGAGGTAGTTCAGATTTTATTTCGTCTTCCAAGTTTTCCCAACGGAATACTAATGTTTTCAACTGCCTTACTGAATAGATGGATTCATTCAGTAGACGACAGCGAAGGACCATTTTAAGATTTCTTCGAAGGATTTCGATTAGTTCCCACTCTGCTATTGGAACAGCTAGACGATCAGCTAGTTCCATGATACCCTCATAGAAAACATCGAAGGGCTCCGTAGATCCCTGTTTTCTTCTTCGGATCATTTCCATGAGGTCATAATCGGACATTTTTTCTTGAAATTGTTCCCTCAATGCTTCACAAAATTGGTCCCAATTAAACCGAATAATATTTCTATAAAATCGCCAATACCAGTTGGCGGCCTTGCCAACTAGAAGCAGATGGAGGTAGCTTGTGACCAAATGTAATTGCCCATTCAAGGTATGACTTGCTAATGTTCGAACTTGGAAAAGGAACTTCTCAACGGACAAGTGCGGATTGTCTCCACTAAAGTGAAGGTTCCAGTTATTGATAATACGCCCTATTCTATCAAGGGGAATTCCCGAAGAATGCGTAGATGTAACAGGCATAGTCGAGTTTTGTCGAGGTGGGTTTGCAGGGACTTCGCCTCTACGGTATGTCCAGGAAGAATCATGAGAGGATCTAGCTACAGGCGAATGTCGGGTCTCCGATACATACCTCACGTCTGGTGCACCAGTTCGAGGAGCGTTGGCATTCAGATTCGAGAATCGATGTGATAATGCCGCTACGTCACGATTCCTGTCGACATAAGCATCTTCAGTCAGGTGATATTGAGGACCAACATCATCAGGGCGTAGAGCTCTAGCATCCCTCACTCCATTAGGAGGATTATAGGGTTCGGACAATGTCAAAGGGGCATTGAGATCGGACGGAATACTTGTCCGTAATTCTCTATTGGAATTAGGAGGCGTTAAGCGTTTCTTAAGAGACAATTGCCCTACTTCACCTAATTGTTCGTTAAGTAGTTCACTCACTAATTCTTTAATTTGCAATTTGAGTTGACCGTCCAAACCAGCTGCCATTGCGGGAGTATCCAATTGTTCTTTTTCAGGATTAACAGCTACCAAGTTCCGACCGAAGTCGAAAGATTTCTGACGTTGCGTTTCACGTTGAACTATTGGTTCCATACGTGAACCTGTTATTGGAGGTGTAATATTTTTCGCACGAGTACGTGATCGTGTAAGTGGTCCGATATGTTTTGGGATGGCACCAGTATCAGGCTTATTGCGAGTAACGGGTAGTTCGTCTCCATCGCAGCAGTCGTATTGGTCCAAAGGTAATTGCCTTTCAGATAGCTTACCGGGATCAATTCCACTCCAACAAATAGGACAAGAACTATTTGTTTCTAGCCAAGTTAGTATACAATCCTGATGAAAATAATGCCCACATCTAGTAAGAACTAATTTATCAATTGAAGCAAAATTTTTCTTGCAAATCGAGCAACATGACGGGTTGTTACCTACTTTTTCAGTCAAATCCTCTTCACTCCTATGCACAGGCATTTTTTTTTTTTTTTTTATATGTCTTCTCTTTCTTTTTATATTATGGTAATTTAATAACTAAAGTAAGGTATGCCACTCTACAATTATTTCTACACATATAACAAATTCTAACTAATTTGCTACAACAAACTTGAATATAACGTTCAACAAATCAAATATATGTTTTCCCTCGGTCCATCGTAACACTTAGATAAAGCTAGCCTAAAGCTGTTAGTTCCAAAACAAGATAAATGAAAGGAAAGTCCACGTGAAGATAGAAAAAAAAAATAAAAAATGCTACGAAAAATAATTTTATGATTACGCTTTCTTCAAAAGATGGTTCTGCACTAAGTTCCTTCGTCACAAAAAAAATAAGGTTAGAATAAGGCGAATCTACATACCACCATAAATCTACAATTCGCAAATTTTTTAGTGCTTCAAGCAAGGCAGATCTCCAATGAAGAAATATTTATAATTAAGGTAAAAAGAGGAACTCTTCCTGACACAGCTGCAAGGATCCATTCAAAAAGAAAAATGCTCACTGTCTATATTAAGGAAATGTCCTTTTAAATAGAATTCAAGAGAGCCTTTCTTGAGAAGGTCCTTTGCGTGATGTAAAACACCCCTTCGACTAATGCGAGGAAGGACTCCTGATGGGAAAAAAAAAACAATTAAAAATGGAAATTACTTACTTAAATTCATTGAGAAGAAAGAAAGAAAAAATAAACATAATGTTTATTGTTCATTGAATGTAAAAATTTGAAATCGGAAATGTTAAAGTATATCGACATCACTAGTGTCTAACTTTAAATCAAAGAAGTTTGGTATTTTAGCCAAATTAACATCGAATTTGCAGGGCACAATTAATACGGAGGTCCTTTCAAATAACTCCTAATTTAGCCCCACGTTGGGCGCCATAATTGTAATGAAAACGTCACGCGACGGGCGGAGCAGCACCTGATTGCCGGTAGCTCTGTTCGAAGAGGGAACTTGGCCGTGGGTTTAAGCTAATGGAATGCTCCGACGTTGACGTCATTACGATTAAAAAAACTCAGGTGCAATATCAAACGAAACGGAAAAAAAATTTTCTACTGAATTGACAAGAAGAACCAAAAAAAGAAAACAACGCGGACTGTCCTTTGGATAGGGTCACCCGTCTCACATGGCGACGGCCGAGGGAAAACAAAGCGCAAAAATTAACACATCTTTGATTTTTCTTTTATAACCGAGAACATTGTTTATTCCAACCTTATTTGACTTAAATTATTAATTAAACATCGTTTCTTTCTTTTGTTTTTTTTTCAGGGTCACACACACGACTCCGGAGTTTTTACGTGAATTTCTTTCTACTTTTTGGCAATATAGATATACGAAACGCTTATTTTCCTGGGCGGCCGCTAAGGAATATATATCATACTCAAAGTTTCTAACCGACACGGGAACGAATGCGCGGTGTAACCTGATCACATCACCGATTACTTCAATATCACGGAATAAAGGTTTTTTTATAGAAAAAAATAGAAAATTTGTAATGACAAACTGTAACAACAACAAAAAAATACACTACACTAATAGACAACACAAAACGAATCTTATCTGTGGTTTCCTTTTGGATGACAATTTATTTTTGGCTTCTAGCGGTTCGGCACTCAAATCTTTCGTGCGGCTTGATTTGTTTTCCCTGCTTGCTAAGTTCTTGGATTTATGGCATGCGTCTTCGGTGTCATCGTTTATAGATGTGGTGGACGCGGCTTTGCGTTGAACGCCCAATAAAGATTACAAGAACCACCCTCTTGATTCTGGTTGAGCTTGCGAAGCGCAAAACCTCCGGTAAATTACGGATTTGCTGATATTTCCTCCTTGATTTTGGAGAAGAGAATGGAGAAGCTGGAAGGGATTTTAAACCGCGACGTGAGACCACTCGATTGCTGTTGGGTGGCGGCGGTTGCTCAGACTCGTCTAGCGATTTAGTGTTCGGATGTTGTTGATCCTCGATCGTTTTTAGTTGTAAAGGATAGTCCGATCCGTAATCGGATTTTTCTATGTCAACCAAACTAAATCCACGTGCTTAGAGCGATCGACCATAACCATAAGCTGAGCACTTTTACTGCAACGTCCACAAGCAGCGCTAGGTCCTAAAAAAAAACACGAGCCGAATTAAATATTTCGGTTGTTTTTTTTTTTTTTTTTCTTTTTTTTTTTCTTTTTCTTTAAAAATGTCTTACCTAGTGCCGGGAGTTCTCCGTGCGTCTATGTCACGCCGTGGTCGTCATCCAAATGGACGAGAACATGACGTGCACACTTTCTTGTGCATGACACGGATGCAGGGGCACAACTTAACGAAACCAAAATCACTCTCTCTGGGTGCGTTCAACAATCTTGAAATGTTTCAAACAAATAAACGCAAGCAACATTTCAAAATTGTTGCACGCACTCCTTTGAAGTTGATACTTTCAACCCATTGAGTGAAAAACAATAGGAGGGTAACGTCAGAATGGTGTCTATTACAGTCCTTTTCCTCCTTTTTCAAGTTTGATAGCCCCCAATCGGTCAATCGGTTTTCCCATTATCCGGTTGCCATCCCCGACCATCCTGCGAAAATCCAGAGATGTATGATTTCTGCCGATCAAATATCGTATATTTCTTTGACTAATAACAAGTGAACTACCAAAAATTTTCACTGAAGCCGTGCTACTGAAAATCGCATAAAAACAATTAATACAAATATTCGGAAGAATAGCATATGATAGGATTTTTCGCATAAGCCCATTAACATTTTCACATCACATCCCAAGTAACAATTTCATCCCTATAATACTTCGTAAAATATTTTCTAATAAACACTGAATAATAGTCCAATAATGGTTTTTGGCGCCGTTTTTTGCTCCAATGGAACCTTATTGTAGCACTGAATTACACGCTTGAAAAAGACATACATCATGTGTTATATCATCATTTTCTCGCGTTTGCAAAAATAAAAAAAAAATCCCGCAGCCAGTGTCGAACCAGCGACTGTCGTACGCCAGTCCGACGCCTTAACCACTCGGCCAACCTCACATATAGTCATCATTGCTTGTAAACACTACAAGTGGTTCGTTGCTTCTATCGAAATGCTCAACACTTCTTTATCGCAATGCACCTTTTTCTTGATATGTCAATCAGTTGAAGCTAATTAAATTCACACATTCATCAATAAAATGCAGCCAGTTTCTGCACTTAGATTATCTTAATTGATTCAATGAGTGAGGAAATGATGTTTTCATGCAATATTTCAATGAATTCAATTCAAGAAACGTGATATTCCAGAGCACTTTATAAGTGTCAATTCTTAAGAAAATCATAAAGTCCATCCTTCTATAAAACTACACTGAACAATTTATTGGATGATGACACGAATGTCACACTATAAAAATGAAACCGACTGTGCTATAGAAGATTATATGCATCTGTGTGTGTTGATTTCGAGTCAGACTATTGCATGTGTGTAAATGTCATGCAATAAAGACTACAAAGAAGTATTTAATGGAGCATCTTTTTAGGCTAACGTTTAGAGAAGTGTTATCGAAGTCTTATTGGATGTAGTCGTGAATTGATTATATAAGAACTTTATAAACTTTTCGAAAACTGTTTTAAGGAGTTTTTATCGGATCAAAATACTTCTATAAACGAGGCACACGATAAACGGATTTGGCGTTACTCTATGATTGCTACTGGATGAAGTGCTTCTTTAAAGCATACGAATTGTTACTTGGGATACACCCTGTTAAGCCATCCATGTGAATGCGACTTTTTCTCGTCTACTTCCAGGCAATACCATAGTGACGGAGGACGGCAATTCAGCTCCTGCCCAGGAGCGCCACAGAGGGTACATCCGGCCCTGTGCTTTTTCCAAATTTGGTTAGTCAATGTCTTACAATATACAGCCTTCTCATATGATCGCTGCCCTTCGCCGAGATACCCATATTTTTTGGTGCATATTTGCTAACTCTTAGTTTAAACCAAACCATAATTTAATTTTATCATTTATTATCACATTTTAGTCTAAAAAATATGGCTGATAGTGTTTAAAAGAAATAAAAACAAACCTTAGTATAAATCGAATCAATTCATGGCCGGTTTCCGCATTTTGAATAAAACTAAATTAGCAAGTACTACTTGTAGCTTAACTACGCAATAAATCAAACCTCTCATGTTTTTTTTACAAAAAAAAAATAACTAAATAAATACAAAAAATAATAAGGTTTCTAGCATATATTTAAATACTTCCAGAATCACATTTCATTGAGAATGCAATAATTTCGCATAGTCTGATTAGATCATTTTTCAAAACCTCCGTCATAAACATTGACCTTTCCCAACCTTAAACTTCATCCTCTAATCGTAAAAATTCCAAATTCATCAAACGTCAATTTCAAGTATCTTATGTTTTTAGTATCTACCTCCTCATCTCGCGGAAAGATAACAACAATACCGATCGAATCAACCCGATCTGTGAACATACAAAAATATTGCACAATGCTCCATTAAAACTCATATGAGTCAAATTGACCATGCAAACAAACAAAAAAATTTGACAAATACCTTAAAAAGAAATAAAACAGTATAAATAACTAAAAATGGTTAGTTATGCAGTAAAAAAGTATCAAAGAATCCATCAAAATTATTGACATTTTACAATTAATATCTTTTTCCTTATGTTTTTTACACTGAAAAATCATGCACTAGGTTCAAAAATGTGCAAAATTTAGATAGGCATATATAGGATGTATGTATATTCATACTGGCTGGAGATGCAAATGATGAGATGTGAAATTCAAAATAAAAGATTGACCCGCGATAAGGAAATGATGTTGCTAAAATCTTAATTTTTATTTGTTTACGGTTTGTTATTGGCCGTTTTTGGCGCGGGTGGAGATCGAACTAATCGATATGTACACCAGTCACAGCCTTGACTTTTCATGGCGTACAATTTGTTAGGTCGTCGAACGTATCGTTTTTGGCTTATTGAGTATGTTTGTCTCGCGTGACTCTGATTGACAAACACGTGCGCGAATTCAATAGAGAGAAAGAGATAGGCATTTCCGTAATATTTATTTGAATTTGTACCTTGTGTTACTTTGTGTGAGAACAATAAATACTTAAATATTTTATCCAAATTTCAATCATTGAATTTTATTGAATAAAACTCATTTTTTCTATTTTTCGACCTAGTGCCCTTTGAATGAAAACCGCACTGTGTAGGATCATTAGTGAAATCTGATGATGACCACGATGTAAACATGAACAATAACAGATAAATTCAAATTGACTAATCAATTTAATAGTGATTGATTTTTTGGAGCGTGTCATATCCGCGCGTAATTCCTTTGCTTATTATTATTATTTGTTATTTCACATTTTCGTATTGCAGTGCCGCCACCGCCGCCGTTGATGATGATTTTGCAATGAAACAACTGAAAACGGTTAGATATCTAAAAGGCCATGTAAATTGCAACCTTTCGCTATTTTATCTACCTACTTACGACTTCACTTTACATGCATCATAGTGTGGCGGTTAGTATTCGTCTTTTTCATTTCTTTCTCGATTATTATTATGATAGTCATGTGACTGTTGTTGGCCTATAGCCAAAGCAAAAGAGAGTTTGTAGCCGCGCAACAATAAAAGAAAAGAAAAAATAGTTGGTATGAAAATCCAAAGTTTTGGCCAAGATTTGTGTAGTTTGTAGTATGCATTTGTCTAAAGTACACTGTTTCCAAACAGGTGGTCCGCGGACTGAAGGTGGTTCCTGTGAATAAATATATTTCTGAGAAAAACTATTTGCTGAATGAACCCCGCATAAATTCAGAGTTCAGTTGGAGGATATGATCGATGCTCCTTGCTGTACTACCTGTTATCTGTTAACACCTAAACTAAGAGAAGATTGTTGTATGCCGAGCTACTTGTTTCGCGAAATAGCTGCTAACGGTGCCGACTTGATGACAACAAAACTTGGGACCATGAAAAATAAATGCGCTGTACTTATCCATGTAGTAGAACCTCGATTATCCGAACTAATTGGTCCCAGGGGTGGTTCGGATAATCGAAAAGTTCGGTTAATAGAGGTTGTTGAATACACGTATAAAAACATCGAAAAAATTAAAAAAAAAGAATAATTATCCATTATGTATGTATTTCTTTAATAGTACATAATGTGTATATACATTCAAGGAAGTTATAAATTTTTGGAATTCTGGAAAAAAACGGTCGACATTCTTTATAGCCGCATAGAATGGCGCATTTGAATACACCAAATGAACTTTCTAGCATTAATGTAAATATTTAATTATAAAGAATGTTGGCCGAAGGAATATCGGCGAATGTATAATCGCTCTCCTAACATGTATTAAGGTACACTTTTCCTCGACACGCAGCGGCCCTAGCGACTCCAGCTACTTTAGCTGGAGTCACCTAGTGGTGTTTTCCTTGATGCGGCTGCAGTGATCGTGGCTTATGTACACTGCAACTTTCCTACCTCAAGCAGCCGTCGCACGAAGCCAACAAACAAGCGAGTGCACCACGTTCACCACTCATGCGGGCATTATTTACAACAAGAGCCGCGCGACTGCTTTCTATATACAGGCTCATTCGTGTAACGGCCGAATGAGTACGACCATTGTGCGAAACAACGTCCCTAGCCCAAGCAGACGTCGGTCGCCCGAAGCCCACAAACAAGCGAGTGCATTATTTAAACATGAGTCGCGCGATTCATTCGACGATAATCTTCATTGTGGACCTATGCTAAGCGATTATCATCAAAAAATGAGTTTTTATATGCAATGAGCCTTTAAGGTTTATTTTCCTCGGCAGCTACTCGCTCATTCCATATAAAAACTCGTTTTTAAATGATAATGAAATGAGTTTTTATATTAAATGAGAGAGTCGCTGTCGCTAGAGCGGCTGGGGTCGTGCCGAGGAAAATAAAGCTTTAAAGGTACGTTGTGCTAGACGCGGCCGCACGACTGCGACTCGCTCATTCCATATAAAAACTCGTTTCTATAATATATGAAAACTCGTTTCTCTCTCATTTTAAAAACGAGTTTTTATGTGGAATGAGCGAGTCGCAGTTGTGCGGCCGCGTCTAGCACAACGTACCTTAAGTAGCAGTGCTGCAACCCGCGAGCGTATGAGGCGAACGAGTGTTGAGATTGGTACGATGGAAAATTGATTAATTACATACTTAGAAAAAATTGCCAAGTGTGGTAGTTCGAATAATAGAGGGTTCGGATGATGGAGGTTCGGATAATCGAGGTTCTACTGTATCGAGATCTCGATACGCTTTGCTCCGAAAGCATGATACAACAAGATGTTCAGAGCCTTTGATGCGGCGCATTCTCTTGGAAACAGTGTCACGGATCATTTTTGATGATTCTTTAAATACTCCACTGTTCAGATGTGGTCTTTTAAATAAAAAAATAGAGTCCCCTTTTTTCTTTCTTTCTTTTCTTTCTTCTTCTTTTTATCCTATTTGGATGAACGACATTATTAATTATTCATTTTTTTTTTAGGAAGTGACAAAGGAACTCATTTTAAATTAAAATAATTTATAGCTATCTAGAATATTGCCTAAGCAAGACCTTTTATTTTTGGTATCGCCGTTTAATTAAATATTAATTTCGGATTTAAATACATACGTTACAAGAGTCGTCATAGGAAATGCACCATGGTCCTATGCACTGATATACCATAGGCTAGGACATTTCGATAGTGGCGTGCATATCTTCAAATTATAGATGTCAAAAACCGGAAGATTAGACCGAAAAACGCTACTTTCCGAACGGTGAACCGTGTTTTCGGTTTTTCTGTCTTCTGATCCGGTCGGTTTTTAAATTTTCATGCTTTAATTTTTCTTTTATTTTCAAACAAATTTCAAGCTTTTTGACTGCTAGAAAAAAATAATGAATGTGAACGACAGTGGCGCTAAAGCCCCTCCCACACTGAGACATTGGGAATCAACCAATCCTAAAATGAAATATGAAACAATCGTTGCGTTTTTTTGCTATCGCGGTTAATTCTAACTGAAAAAAAAACCAGTTGAGACCAGCTTCTCGCTCAAACAGCTGACACTTGACAATTGCTTTGCATCTTTATCTCATTCTCGTCGTCTTATTTTTTTAGATTTGGTTGATTTCATCTCAAAAGATGATTATCTATTTGCAAAATCTAAAACCACCATGCGAAATGTTCTCACATTTGGTTTGTTTGAACTGTTATTTTTTACAGGTACACCAACTTAGAAAACCAAAATTCTCCTATTTTTTTCCTATGCATTAGCCATCCAGTGGCGTATTTAGAAAATTTTCAAAGGGGGGGCTAATTGGTTACATACATTTTTGGTGTGGGGATACCCGAGAGCAGCTACATAGGAAAAACATTGGCAAGACTGAGGGATAGTTGATCCTTGATCCTTGATTTAAGGCGAAACTCAAGGAGACCTTAAGTTTTCAATAGACTTGAAATATAATATTTCAAGGTAGGTGGGTAGCTACCTTGACTTCAAGTGAGGTTGACTATAGAAAATTTCAAGGTCTCCTTGAGTTTCTCCTTAAATCAAGGATGCATTGACTCGTGAATATAAGTGATTTCTATGAAAAAGTATGGAAAATTACATTTATTTTAATTTCGGCATCCTTGACTCAAGGTCTCCTTGAATTTCAGGTTTATTACTCCAAAAGTTTAGTTTCCCTGACAGATCTTAGAATAACACTCATTAACTGCTTTTGGCTTTCCCTGAACCAAAATACGGAGGGCCTAAAAAAAGTTTGCGTAGTGTAGTTCAAAGGAGCCTGAAGCCGAAAACGAATTTCACGAATATGTTCTTAATTGGCTATGGAATTAATGCAATGACCAAAGAGACTGTTTCCATATGACAAAATGGATTCCAGACGGAACACTTTTCTTTGGAAGAGAAATTTCATATATCGTCCGAAATTCTGCCAAATTTCGGACAAATTCCGCCAAAAAGTGGTTAAAAGCTGATACAACAAATTTTGGCTGACAATGTGGTCTTGAACTCCATGGCAAGTTTAAGCGAATTTGTATGCAAAATTAGGATTTACTGAAAAAGAGGCCTTTGTATGTTTTGTCAAAAATCGAGTAACAGATTCCGTAATATCGTAACAAGTGCCGAATAATATTTTACAAGTACAATCCAAAACCGTGTAGTAGGTTGTAAATTTTGGTGTAAACCGGGAGTAAATTTTATAAATAAAATAGTATAACTCCTATCTATTCCAAAACTTGAATCAAATTTATAATTTTAGCTTATTCAAAAATTATACTAATTTTAACCGCTACAGAATAAAACTATCCAAATACCCTTTTAATATTATACATTTTACACCATTCAGGATAAAATAAATTGCATTGAATGTTGTTATAACATAAAAGAGTAGAATCAATCCTACTATGTTATCAAATCTACACTATCAACGCAAGAAACTCATTCAACCTAGAAATCTATTGATTTGTAGTCTGTCTGGTTCAGTGAGCAGCGCGCTTGCCTACAAATCACAGAATTGTAGATTCGAAGCCGACTGCACTCGTATTACAATTTTTATTTTTTCGAGCGGTTTGTATAAATTTGCTTATCAATTTTATACTATTGAAGAGTAAAATTTTTATCAAGAATACTTATACCTTTAATATAGTTCAATTATACTTTTGGTAAAGTTTTTATATGGAAATGGATGAATATATTTTTTTTATAAAAATTACACCAAAATTTTCAGCCGTGTAGGAATTATCCGTGGCATAGAGCCGGGAAGTGATCAATCGATTAATTAAAATAAAGCAACAAAAGTAAGCAGGAAGGAAGGTATGATTGTTTGTTATTTCCATATGTACTACACTAGCTTCAAATAGTATCTGCAATACCTTTTAAAACGAGTCCTAGATGGTAAGCTGAAACAACATGCTTTAACAAATCAATTGCGAAATACAAATGAGAAGGAATGGCTACGATGATGTTTACTTCGTGAAAATTGAAGCATTGAAGAAAGTACCCCAGGCAGGACACCACAAACACCGAACCGTAGGAATTCGAAAATGTATGCTAATAATGCTTTCCCACCAAAACACTCCAATTTTTAGCATTTTAACAGAAAGAGAAACATCTGGTTTAAAGACCTTTACAGGAGCCCAACACGAATTTATGGCCAAATTAAAATGCACAAGTCCGATCGAAAAATCAGACCGATTGTTTCAAATATTTATCAATTCAGCGGCTTCCAAGACATCGATACCGCAACAACATATCCTCAACCCAAGCAACAATTCGTTTGCTTTAAAGAAGCACTCCATACTGTAGCAATCATATAGTACCACGAAATTCATTTATCGTGTGACATCGCTTAAAGTAATATTTTGATCCGATAAAACATCCTTAAAGTATTTTCCGGAAAGCTTATATCATCATTATGGAATAAATTTAAAGATGGTGGTATAAAATTTCGATAAAACTGTCTCTAAACGTTAACCTAAAAACGTACTCCTTTAAATACTCCACTCTTGTGTTTATTGGATGATACAGCACACACATGCAATGGTCTCTCTAAGTTAACTCACACACATGCATTATATTCTTCTATAGCACAATCGGTGTCATTTTTATAGTGTGACATTCGTATGGTCATCCAATAAATTGTTCACCGTAGTTTTATAGAAGGATGGACTTTGTGATTTAATGAATTGACACTTATGAAGTGCTCTGGAATACCACGTTTCTTGAATTGAATTCATTGAAATATTGCTTGAAACCAACATTTCCCCACTCCTTGTTAGCTTATGGATCATTTAAGATAATCTCAGCGCAGAAAATTTCTGTATTTTATTGAAGAATGTGTGAATTTAATTAGCTTCAACTGATTGACATATAAAGAAGAAGGTGCATTGGAGAAGGGCCGATAAAGAAGTGTCGAGCACTTGTAGTGTTTACGAGCAATGTTATTTATATGTGAGGTTGGCCGAGCGGTTAGGGCGTCGGACTGGCGTACGACAGTCGCTGGTTCGACGCTAGCTGCGGGAATTATTGTTTTTTTATCTTTTTTTTTTTTGCAATCGCGAGAAAATGACAGAAAATGATGACATAACACATGATGTATGTCTTTCTCGAAGAATAATTCAGTGCTACAATGAGGTTCTATTTGATCAAAAAACGGCGCCAGATGCCATTATTGGACTATTATTCAGTGTTTATACCCTGTAAAGTGCCCCTATTGTCGTTAGAAGAGAATATTTTACGAAGTATTATAGGGATGAAATTGTTACTTGGGAACTTATATCAACATACATAAGATGGGGTCACTTCACACATGACGAGACTTTCAATAGCAGTCCTTGTTTCCGAACAGATTCATGTCTATGATATGAAGAAATTCTTCTGTATCTATGATTCATGCCGAGATTGGGCAACGTTTCATTACCACCTCGTTGCCTCGACATAATCAAAGCTTGTACTTATTCTCTGAGAGTTCTTGTTCTTGAAACCACGCGTCTATGAAAATAAACTCAACCCGTTCGAAAAACGGAAAGGGTTTATCAACGAGGAGATCTGGCGAATTGAGAAAATGATGTGATGATAATGTTTCGAAAAATATTTACAAAGTTTAGTAATAGAAACAATCAAAATAAAAAGGGAACATTTGGTACTGCAATTTTTAGTATATGGTGTGAAAAAAGTTTGATGTGCTCACAGGGGGGGGGGGGGGACGTGCCCCCTGTAAATACGCCACTGTAGCCATCTATATGACCAGGTGACCAGGAAAGCTTGAGATCCCAAGAATGGCGCAGTTCGAAGGCAGATTAAATCTAGAAATTTTGTAATTAAACCATCATGTTGATTTGTTAATTTCTTAAGCGGGAACACGCGGGAACCTGCAACTAGTATTGATGTATAAAAACACTGAACCAAGACTTTTGTGTCGAAATCTCGGCCCCCGGTCTCAAATTCAATTACGAAATATTAATAAAAACACACTACATATTTACCAACAGGGGGCCATTCTCAAGAATTCTGCCATATTTTTCAAAATACACGATTGTGGCCGCTCTTTCTTATTTCGCACACACACGGTCAATCAAAATCCAATTTTTTTGGATTTTCGTTCTGTCAAAATCATACATTTTTATGGATTTTGACAGAAAGAAAATCAAAAAAAATCGGCGCGGCCGAGGCAAGTATGTATATCCGATTATAAGAAATGTGCATTGATCAAAAACTTACCTATTTTCAGTTTAATTTCTGACATGCTTTGGCAGCCCTTGAATCTAGCAACACCACTTTTAAAAGTCCTTAAAGTCGGCATACATTATCCAATGGATTGAACGATCAAAGCTCATTTCTGTGGAGAAAGCTCATTTTCTCTAGCAAATTCGGTAGTGCAACCTAAAAAATTAGCTTTGATTGTTCAATCGATTGGATAATTTTTCTTTATTTGAGGCAGTTACAAATGAATTTATCTTAAACTAATTAATTTTCGTATTTAAATATGGTCCAAGATTCGTCATATAAGATATCCCATTATTGTATCGATACTAACTTACTCGCTCAGTGGCGTAGATAGCTTTTTGGAGAGAGCGGGATTTTGGATTCTGAATTTTTTTCGCACAGTTAAAAAATACAATAAATGAAGGTGAATTAGTTTAGCAAAAGTAACAGCTGCCAGTACGAGCTATACATTTTGAATAAAGAATTTTTCCACCACTTACATTTTACGTTTGCTTTAACGCCACGGATTTTGATAATAGGTACGTTTTATTGGGTTTATCCCGTGCAGGTTTGGGTAGAACTTCATATAAAAAAAATGACACTTACCCTGGTTAAGTTCACGCGTGCAATTACCCTACACGGGATAGAGCTCAAATGTAGATGGCGGTCGCATATGGGAAATATGAGGGAATTTGTTTTTTCAAACCAAATATGAGGGTTTTTCTCATCAGGAGAAAAGATTTTGCAAAGAAATAATCATCTTTTGTGATAAAATCCACCACATTTAAAAAATAAGCCGACAAAGGTGAGTCAAAGATGCGCGAAAAGTGTCAAATGTCAGCTGTTTGGTCTTAAGCGCACGATAGACCTCGGGCGGAATGAAAATGAAATTTTTGTCCGCTGCGAATTTCGCAATGAAAATGCATGCTTACTGTCATGCAACATGTCGGAAATGATGGGGAATTCCATAAGCTACAATCCGAAAATGGTTCCAATATTTTTCTCGGCCATTTTATGAATTATTGTTCGATTCCCCGGTCATTTCACCGTGGAAAATATCTAATGACCGGGGAATCGAAAAATAATACATAAAATGGCCGAGAAAAATGTTGGAAGCATATTCGGATTGTAGCTTATGGAAGTCCCCATCATTTCCGACATGTTCCACGACAGTAAGCATGCATTTTCATTGAAAAAATCGCAGCGGACAAAAATTTCATTTTCATTCCGCCCGAGATCTATTCAGGCCTTTAACCGGGATGTTACCCGCGATCGTTTTTTTCGAGTCAGATTTACACGCGATACGAAAAAAACGTCGCTATTATATTCTTTATAAAGTTTTCCATTAGACATTTAACTTTATCTAGAATTCATCGCCTTTTCAGAAAATGGAAGGAATTTACCCCGCACTAGGAAAATGGGGAGTCAATACCGATTCAATTTCAGGCTTATTGGTCCGCAGAAATTTTCGTATTGGGAACCACTGCTATAGTATGTCGAGTAATTTAGTAGACTCGTACTTAACGTACGTGCCAGATCAACAACAATATAATAGACGGTAACATTGAATATTGAATCGTGTTGAAGAAAATGATAAATTGATATCGTGTTGAACGAAATGATGAAGACCAAGAAGTATAAGAGCCAGCAGCAAAGATACGGTTTGTAAACTTAATTCAAGATGTTACCACCAGCGACTGGTGGAGCTGGCCGCTGGCTGGCTGGCACAAAATCTGCTAATGATGACGAGTTTTTTGTGATGGTTATCAACACTTACTGCGATATATGTATATGCAGCGTGACACCTTTATTTTTAGATGTTTTTGTTTTCCATATCCAAGGTACTCGTATATCGCTTTTCATCTAAACTACAATACAGATGTAGATATGAGATATGCATCTTTTGGATAAATCAGTTTGAGTATAAACAATTTATTGATGCACGGAATGGCAGCGATCTATACATTACTGGAATAGTATTTAAATTTTTTACATAGTCTCTCTGTCATATTTCTATTAATTATTGTTTACAATGTCATTAATTACTGCAAATCTACATAGGATCTAATGATCCAATTATGAGTTGCGGTTAGATGATGATATCGAATTGACATATTTATTTTTGGTTAATAATAATGATACCTGTAAAAGACCATGCTTCGTAAAATAAAAGCGGGTTTCAAGTGACATTATAATTTCATAGCTATAGACGATGGATTTTTTTTAATTATTGTTAATTCTTTCTATTAAATCAATCTGCGAGCATGAGCGGTTAATTTTCACGTTATAGTTTGTTTGGCATAAATGAGTTTTCTTTGAGTATGCACATACATATATATGTAAATAATTTGCCGTTGTCAGTAAAATTTTTTTTTTTTTTTTGAGATCACTACATAACCCTGAAAAACAAAATCCCGCCTGTTTACAATCCCGCTTTTTACGCCCACTAAAAACCCTGCCGTTTTAAAATCCCGCTAAAGAATAGTGAAATAATCCCGCAAAAATACCGCCAAAAATTATTTTCATTGCCAACAAAAAAAAATCAAGTTATGGTGATGTGTCTCCCATCAAGACTGTCTTACAGGGAATACTTAAGTCTCAACTACCCAAAGACCAGCTATTTTTCAAATTGAGTCACCTGGTCTGTGGGTCTCCGAGAATCAAGTATCCCCATTTGTTGGAGCGAAAGTAGACGAATTCGGTTCTGGCAACACTTTTGCCAAATGTCAACTGGCACTTTAAACTTCCCACTTCCGCGCCAGTTCTCGTCGTCGTCGGACGTGCGGCTACGTATCAAAATCGAATTCTTATACTTTTCTTACATTTATTCTGATTCCATTTTGTCATTGATATTATCATTCAATAAAGCGTTCGGTTATAGACGATAAACCCGTGTTCGTTCTTAATCGGTGGATTTGATCAAACCCTTCCACTTTCTACAGGTTATGGGCCCAGAAACGCGTCGGTAAAATCCGAAAAAATGAACGTTTCCGCGGTAGCTCGCATAGAAGCGCTAAACAAAGACAATTTCGATACGTGGCGTATGCACGTAGAGGCACTTTTGATTAAGTCCGATTCATGGAAATATGTGATCGGCACGTGCGTGAAGCCGGAAGCAACCGAGGCCGACCCGCTAGCAGTCGAACGATGGATCAACAACGATGCAAAAGCAAAATCCGATATTATCTTGTCGATCGGACTGGCTGAATTAAAGCAAGTCAAAGGATCCGTGACTTCTCGAGAAGTGTGGACGAAATTGGAGAACATTTACGCGTCCAAAGGTCCTGCTCGGAAGGCAACCCTGTTCAAAAAGCTCATGCTGTCTCGAATGGCTAGAGATGGCGACGTACGTGAGCATTTGATCATTCTTCGACACGGCTGACAAATTGCAAGACATGCAAGTGAATTTGGACCCGGACTTGTTGTCCATCATGCTGTTGTACAGTCTCCCCGACTCGTTCGAAAATTTTCGATGCGCGGTAGAGTCGCGCGATGATCTGCCGTCACCAGACGTTCTCCGAATCAAGGTGATCGAGGAGAACGACGCGAGGAGCAGAGATGCTTCGTCCGGTAGTGCGCTGTTCGTAAAAAGAAGTGTCGATAAATTTGACTATTCGCGTAGATTTAACAAATCTAAAATTCGCTGTTACAAGTGCAAGGAAATTGGCCACAAGGCGAACAATTGTCGGTCAAAAAGTAAAACTGCAAAACAAGTGTCACTGTGTGCGGTCGAAGCGATGGTGTCGGGCTCGTGCGAGGAACAGTTCGGTGGTAATTGGTGTCTCGATAGTGGGCCAAGCTCACATTTTTGTCGCGACGAAAACTCTTTTTTATCGTTGAATAAAGTACAAGTCAGCAAGGTAAATCTTGCGAATGAATCTTCAGCCGAAATTCGTGGCAAAGGAGAAATTGAATTTGACGCGCGCGTGAATGGTGAAATGACGAACATTAGACTTGACAGTGCATTGTTTGTCCCCGACCTTCGTGGAAATTTACTCTCGCGTAAAGGCGGACTCTATTACCTCCCAGAAAGTTCTCGCAAAGCTGAATTGTTTTCTGCATCCGACAACAGTTCTACCATGTGGAGACAGTGGCATCGGCGACTCGGTCATTTGAACTTTAAAGACCCTGGAAGTGGCGAAACGAATGAATCGCGTGCGAGGCTTGGAGAAAGTTTCCATTGAAAGTGACCCGAATTGCGATGTTTGCGTGAAGGGAAAAATGACGCGTGCCTCTTTCCCTAAACAGTCACAAAGAACATCCAACGTCCTCGATATAATCCACATGGATTTATGTGGCTCGATGCGCGAAATGTCTTTAGGCGGTGCACGGTACTTCGTTCAGTTCATCGATGACAGTTCCAGATGGAGCGAAGTTCGATTCTTGAAGTCGAAATCTGACGTGTTCAAGGCGATGAAGGAAGTGATCAATCTTTTCGAGACACAAACTGGAAAGAAGGTGAAGTGCGTGCAATCGGACAACGGGCGTCAATTCGTAAACGATACAATTGACGAATTTTTAAAAGAACGTGGAATTACTCGGCGACTTACTGTGGCACACAACCCAGAACAAAACGGTGTAGTCGAGCGTCGCAATCGTACCGTCGTAGAAATGGCTCGATGCTTATTAATGCAAAATGGATTGCCGCGATTTATGTGGGCTGAAGCTATTAACTCAGCGAACTATATCCGTAATCGATGCCCAACCAAGTCGTTGTGCGGTAGAACCCCATTCGAAGCGTGGACCGGGAGCGTTCCAGACGTGAGTCATTTCCGTGAATTTGGATGCAAAACGCTAATCTTAAAGATAGGCTCCAAGATGGGAAAGTTCGAATCGCGTTGCAAAACTGGGAGATTTGTCGGATACTCTACCGAGTCAAAAGGCTTTCGAATTTGGCTGCCCGATTGCAGAAAAGTCATTGTATCAAGTGATGTGAAATTCGAAGAAGGACTCGATCACCAGTCATCCGATTTCGAGGATTTCTTGCCGAATGCGATGGAGGAAGCCAATGATAATCACGAAACAACTGGTGAGAATGATTCAATTACAATTGAGTTGACACCCGTCAATACTTACTCGACTGGCCAAGAGGTTCCCGATGTTTTGAGGCCATCAGGCCAAAACGCTTTACCGCGTCGTGGATGAGGGAGGCCGAAGATTAATCGATATGGCATACGGGGTAGACCACGCAAGGGCTACCGGCTTATCATAGATGATGTCGAAAGCGAAAGTAATGGAGAGCAAACTTCTCTGGCTGAAATACCGATGAAGCTGGCCATGACGAGTCCGGAAGCAGACGAATGGCGTTTAGCAACGGCTGGGGAAATTAAATCGGTACTTCGTAATAATACTTGGGAACTGGTGGATTGTCCGAAAGATTCGAAAGTAATTGGAAGTCGAATAGTTCTTCGAAACAAGTTGAATGTGGACAGAAGCGTGGATCGACGTAAAGCGCGGCTAGTAGCGCAAGGATTCGCTCAAACACCAGGTATACACTTTTATGATACATTTGCCCCCGTTGCTCGTTTGAGTTCCATCCGTCTTATGGTGGCTTTAGCAGCTCGAAAGAATATGAACATCAAGCAGTACGACGTAACCACGGCGTACTTGCATGGCAAATTATAAGAGGAAGTCTTCATGGAACCCCCTAAGGATCTATTGGATTTGCTGAAGTTAATCTATCAATCGAACTGCGACGATGCGACGAAACGCAAAGCGAAAACGATGGCTCACGACCTCAAGTCCGGCGACAAGGTGTGTTTATTGCGGAAGGCTCTCTATCGTCTTAGACAGGCTGGTCGCTGCTGGTACAACCGATTAGACGAAGTATTGAGGAGCATTGGGGCAGTTGCGTCTAGTGGTGATCCATGCCTCTACTACATGGGTCAAGGAGAAAAGATGACAATAATCGCTGTCTTCGTGGACGACATTCTTGTGTCGTGTAAGGATTCGAACATCATCAAGTCCATCAGAGATGCGTTATCTCACAACATTGATGTCAAGGCGCTAGGTGACGTATCTTATTGTCTGGGCGTCGAGTTTTCCAGGCGAGGAGACTCAATAAGTCTCAAGCAGAGGTGTTACATCGAAACAATCCTCAAACGTTTTGGAATGGAGGATTGCAACCCGATTGGTACACCTATGGACGCTAATATGAAGCTAGTTAGAGCAGAGGAGGCGAGCTGCTCTCATCCTTATCGTGAACTTGTTGGCTGCTTAACATATCTGGCCGTGACGACTAGGCCCGATATCTGTTTTGCTGTGTCTCGCCTTGGACAGTTCAACAGCTGGAAGGCTGCAAAGCGAGTCCTCAGGTATCTGAAGGGCACCATGGACGTGGAGCTCACTTATAATGCTGGGTCTCAACCGCTAACGGGATATGTTGATTCCGATTGGGGAAATTGTGAGGCCGAGGAAGTCTCAATCAGGCTTTATTTTCCTACTTGGTGGAAGCCCAATCTCATGGGATTCGAAGAAGCAGCGCACTGTGGCATTGTCGTCAACCGAGGCGGAGTATATGGCTCTCACTGAAGTTTCTAAGGAAGCTATATTTCTGAAGAAAATGCTTACGGAACTCGATGTAGGTGGCTTTCTTCCGATAACTGTTTATTGCGACAACTTTGGAGCCATAAAGCTTGCGTAGAATCCAGTATTTCACTCTCGCAGTAAACATATCGATATTTGACACCACTTCGTTCGAGATGTCATCAAGCGTGAAGATATTTACCTACAGCACCTGTCTACTGGGGACATGACGGCGGATTTTCTTACAAAAGCAGTTCCGAGGCCAAAGCATCTACGATGTCTTGAGATGTCAGGTATTAAGACAATCTCCAGCTATGCTTGCCGAACATAATTCGAGGGGGAGTGTTGGAGCGAAAGTAGACGAATTCGGTTCTGGCAACACTTTTGCCAAATGTCAACTGGCACTTAAAACTTCCCACTTCCGCGCCAGTTCTCGTCGTCGTCGGACGTATCAAAATCTAATTCTTATACATACTTTTCTTACATTTATTCTGATTCCATTTTGTCATTGATATTATCATTCAATAAAGCGTTCGGTTATAAACGATAAACCCGTGTTCGTTCTTAATCGGTGGATTTGATCAAACCCTTCCCCTTTCTACACCATTATTTTAACGGTAAAATTGGTGCCGCTATTTAATACCCCGTCATAGAAGGTAAGTATTCTTTCATAAATCGCGCGAGGCGATATTATAAAGCGGGATATTGAATAGCGGTATTTTGAATTAGCGGGTTATTAAATTGGCGGGATTTTGATAAGACGGGATTTCAATTGAACAGGATTTTAAACTGGCGGGATATTGAAATTGCGGGACTTTGAAAAACGGGAATATGATGGGCGGGATATCGTAGCCAACCCTTGCTCTGATAGCCATCAGTTTAAACTTTTTTAGAAAATATTTGTACAGCACTTTTGCTAAAAACGTATGCCAAACCACCCGATTAAAAGCAAATTTAGTTAAGGCAATCAGCAGGCCTTTTGCAATTTTTGTGAGGTTTGTAAGTAAAGTAAGTAAGAAAATGTTTTATTTACAAATTCTTCTGAAAAACGGACATTTTTTACAAAAAAGTGAGGGTCTGCTTGAGCTTTGTTAAAAAAAAATTAATGGGAATTTTTATGCAAAATTTTCAAGACAATTTTTTTTTACAAAGTTTTTCTTCTTCTTCTTTGAGGCTTAGAGAGCACTCAAACTTCCGACTTCCTCGATTTGTGTCATATATTCTACTGCAATTTGAATAATATGCAAGTACATTATGCGATGCATTTTGAATTGATTGATATACGATTCGTCCAGGGTGTTGACTGGATTAATTTTAATCTACCCCAGGATTTGTGGGTAGTCTGTATCGGCTATTACACATTAGCAAATTTTGTTCAAATTTTTGCGCTAAAGGATATTTTCTACAAGAATTTTTGAACGTGAGTATTGCTTTACACAAGCCCTTCCCAGACTCAGAAATTGGGAAAGAAAAAAGTGCAAAACGAAAATAATTTGTGTAAAGCAAGACTCACGTTCAAAAAATCTTGTAGAAAATATCCTTTAGATTAGTTTATATCTGCATCCATGTAAAATATCCCATGTCTGTAATGTGAAAATCTACCATTATTCACAGATTTTCTGTGCTGTTTTTGATAGTAACAAGTATATTGAATTGCTTCGCGGCTAAAAAGATACAGCTCCAATAAAAATATTTTTTCTATTATGGTTGAAGAAAATTATAGGATATTAGATTCAGGGCAGATTCCTTGGCTAAGCCACTTCGTAAACTATTCCATCTGTTCTATTCATTAGGAGTTTTCATATCGTCATGGAAATTGGCTCATATCCAGCCTATCCTTAACCCTAGTTTACTGTTTGGGGTGCAATGCACCCCATCGCATGTTTCACTTAATATAACTTCGAGATTTTTCAAGTTTTCATTATAAATTGTTCAATAGCTTAACAAAATTTAGTTTTGTTTTAGTTTTTAATGTTTGTATAATTTTAGCTACATAAATTTATTTTTTACGAATTTTTTGTGGAAATAAGGCATTGGTTCTGTCGTGGGGTGCAGTTGCACCCCAAATAATTAATTTGAGTTTAGAACTATTTATTTTGATGTTAAACTAATATTTATTTTAAAATAAAGATAATAATATCTAAACTTTCATCTGGGATGAAAAATAAACTTGAAAAATGTTAATAATAGTACTAAATATAGTTTCTTGGGAATGACCTTTGGGACATCAAATGTGGCTGTGTTTCAGACACGATTTCAATTTGAAACTGTTCCATATTTCTCTAAATTTCATAAATAAACAACAGAAACTTAGTCAATGATCAGAGATACTAATTGGAGAAGAGTTTGCTAACTAAAATTTCGAAAAAGAGCTGCATTTCGGAATTTGTGAACAAAACTGCACTTCGAGCCCACTAGTCTCGGCCTGCTATTCTTATCTATGCGAAGCGATTTCACTTTTGTGACTGAAGTAATAAGTTCTGCTGAAACCGTCAAATGATGAGGAACCCGAAGAGATGCATAACACTCGCAAAATCAGTGAATCGAATGCTTACCATACGGAAATTTCATGAACATCACTCTTATTTGAGTTTATCATGTCATTTATAGTATGAATATCAGTGCCTGCCGTCTAACCAAACTGAACATGTATGCCTCCCGCATTTCTGAATTCGCACTCACTATCTCACTTTTGTTTTCCCTATTTAATTAACATAACAGACGATCAGAATGAATCAAATTAAAAAAGATTGGAAGTCAGTTAATGCAGAAATATGGGCATACATACTGTGGGGTGCATTTGCACCCCATAACATGAAACTAGTAAGAAAATTGTTGCGGTAAACTAGGGTTAAAAAAGGTGATGCATGTGATCCCTCGAACTATAGACCGATTGCACTTACCTCAATCCTGTCTAAAGCTTTCGAAACACTTATAAACAACCAAATAATTCAATACCTAGATTCGCATGATCTCATCGGTGATCGTCAGTACGGGTTTCGTGCTTCTCGTTCAACCGGAGACTTGATGACATTTCTCACAGAGCGATGGAATCATTGTCTTCATTGCTTTGGTGAAGCAAACGTGGTTGCTTTGGATATTTCAAAAGCTTTCGACCGTGTGTGGCACCCATCTTTACTATCCAAGCTACGTGCTTTTGGCATTGATCCCACACTAGTCAACTGGATTGAAAGCTTTTTAAGCGATCGCTCAATCGCTGTTGTATTGGACGGCGTTAAATCATCTGTTCATTCAATTAACGCTGGTGTACCACAGGGTACTGTCCTGTCCCCGACTCTTTTTCTGATTTTCATCAACGACCTTTTAAACTTAACTACCAATCCGATCCACAGTTTTGCTGATGATAGTACTCTTGATTTTGGATACTCTTTCAGATCTGCAGCTGACTCTCGCGGTGACGCTACATTAACGCAAAGACATTCTATGTTTGCATCATTGAACCGAGACATATATCTACAATAATTACTTGGGGTGAAGCAAACCGGGTAGTTTTTAATGCTAGTAAAACCCAATGTTGTTTGATATCCAATAAGTTGTACTCTCCTTCTACATCTCTGTCTATAAACGTTGATGGCGTTAATATTTCAAATTCTCCTTCTCTTAACATCCTTGGTACTAGCATCTCATGCAAACTTAAATGGACCGATCATATATTCGACATCGCGAAAAATGCCTTAAAATACCTTGGGTTCTTAAATAGGTGTAAAAAATATTTTTCTGCCAATGATCTAGCCCAAATTTATAAAAGCCACATAAGACCTAGACTGGAATATAATTCTCATATTTGGGCTGGTGCAGGCAGTACTGCATTGTCTATGCTGGATAAAGTCCAACGCAAGGCTTTTAAAATCATTGGCGATCAATCTATTACATCTCGAATTGAATCTCTTGAGCACAGACGTAACGTTAGTTGCCTAACATTATTTTATCGGTATTATAATCACCGTTGCTCCGATGAAATACACAATCTCATTCCAGACCTCGCAATCTCATCACGAACCACCCGACTTTCAAGTCGTGCCCACCAGCATACACTAGAAATCAAGAACAGCCGCACCGTTAAATTTTTCGACTCCTTCGTTACTCGATCAATTAGAATGTGGAATAACTTACCATCTTCAGTATTTCCAGTAAATTATGATCTGCAAAATTTCAAACTAAATGTGCATCGGCACTTCCTAGCCACGCAACCCCCTCTCAATCCCTTACCCTAATTTCCCCTCTGCCAGGGCTATGCATGTATTAAAGGGTTATCCCCTCCTAGAGCCTTGCACTGACATAAAAAAAAGAAGGGTAATTTTGCCTCTAAAATGCCACCGTGTCGGTGTTTAATATACCAAGTTTTTTTTTGTGTATACATAAACTGTTTCGATTGACGGTTATTTTGATATGTGCTTTAATTCTTTTAAGCTATATATTTAGCTTACGGGCAAGATTGAAATTAAAACTGCTGCTACTTGTGTAGGTTCACTGGATTCAACAAGTAGTTTTGCCAGGATAAGCTAGGTTTTATTCAAAGTAATATTCATTTTTGTTATCTATCGACAAGAAAGCTAAAATTTACATATTAAAGGAGCAAGGATGTTCTCATCAACAAATTGTATACCGAGTAGGTACTACAAAGATTGAACGATGCTAATAATTTCTTAGGGTTATTATTCAAACGACACGAAATAGGTCGATTTTCCCCTTACAAGCAGAACGGAGGTTAAAACATCGCATTGGACTCTTATTTTGCGTGGTCTGGCAAAGAATCTTCAACTTCGTAAATTCAACGGTCCAGAAAACTTTCCCATCTTCAAAACATTTGCACTTGAAGTTTATAAGCTGAACTGCGCACATGAGAGAAATTAGAATCACAGTCGAAAAACTGTTTCCGTAAGGCAATCCGGATAAGCTGTTCACATCTATCATTCATGATTAATGGTCGTATCCATCCTGTTTTTGGCAGGACAGTCCTGCTTTTTCGACCTTATGCTGCCGTCCTGTTAACACGTCCAATGTTCTGCTTTTTGTCCTGTTTTGCGAATTGAAGTCTAAATTTCAGAAGCAAATTGTGAAAAATAAACCAAAAATTCGTACAACAACAAAACAGACAAGTGACTCCCCAAGCAACAATTCGTTTGTTTTAAAGAAGCACTTCACACTGTAGCAATCATATAGTACCACGAAATCAATTTATCGTGTGACATCGCTTAAAGAAATATGTTCATCCGTTAAAACATCCTTAAAGCGTTTTCCGGGAAGCTTCTATCATCATTATGGAATAAATTTGAAGATGGGGGTATAAGACTTTGATAAAACTGTCTCTAAACGTTAACCTAAAAAGATACTCCTTTAAATACTCCACTCTTGTGTTTATTGAATGATACAGCACACACATGCAATAGTCTCTCTAAGTTAACTCATACACATGCATATGTTCTTCTATAGCACAGTCGGTGTCATTTTTATAGTGTGACATTCGTATGGTCATCCAATAAATTGTTCACCGTAGTTTTATAGAAGGATGGACTTTGTGATTTTTTAATGAATTGACACTTGTGCTCTGAAATACATAATTTCTGCATTAGAAATTATTGAAATCTTGCATGAAACCCACACGTATGCACTCATTGTTATCTTCGAAATTAATTAAGGTGATCTGCGCAGAAATTCACTCTATTTTATTGATAAATGTATGATAGGGTGCATTGCAGATAAAGAATTGTCAAGCATTTCTATAGAATCAACTAACCATTTGTAGTGTTTACGAGCAATGCTGACTATATGTGAGGTTGGCTGAGTGGTAGCGTGTAGGACGGGCAATCAACAGACACGGGTTTGATGCTAGCTGCGGAAATTTTGTTTTTCTATTTTTTTTCGCAAATTCGTTTAATGACAGAAATGACGAAATAAAGCAAATGACGTACGCCTTTTTTGAAGCATAATTTAGTGCTACAATAAGGTTCTATTTGATTAAAAAACGGCGCCAAGTGCCATTATTGGACTGTTATTCAGTGGTTATACCCTGTAAAGTGCCCCTATTATTGTTAGAAGAGAGTATTTTACGAAGTATTTTAAGGATGAAATTGCTACTTGGGCTATTAACTAAGTGTATACATATATTTTGTGTAATGCCTTTTAAAATGTCTAAATTCAAAACCACAAAAATCTTTATCAGGGGTCAACTTACAGAAATCCTGTAATTCGCTCAAAAAAGATAGAAAGAAGTATAAGAAAAAGAATTGTCTTCATAATTGTGCCCCATTGTGAATTTTTCATATGTCTTGATAGTTTCTCCTTTGGGTAGAGACCAATCCTGTGGTAGAAATTTACTGAAATCCGCTCATATGTTAAGAAATACACGCAGAAATAGGTGAAAACGAGCCCATTGGGAATTTTAGCTCATTGTGAATTTTTTGCATGTTTCAATAGTTATTATGTTTCAAATGTTATTATTCTGGCCAGAACCTAATCCAACAAATCCAAAATCATGTAAATCTGTCCAGCCGTTCTCGAGTTATAAAGGTCCATCCAGACTGTTCGCCAAACTAGCAGTTGTCATTGCATCCAAACTGATCGTCATTTGGGTGTGCGTCATGTTTTGATATTCAATATGGCAACTTAACCAACCGCTTTGACAACCGCTTGCCAAATTCAAAGTGACAACTTGGCAAATTTTGTTCGTTCTTTAGGATAGTAATCAGTTTCTCGCATCAAGTAGCAACCAATAATGACTGTTCGTGATGCCAGTTTTTGGACGCGCAACCATTTGGCGATCATAGTCTGTATGGACGTTAAATGGTGTAAATAACACGACTTTCTTTTTTATATATTGATAGAAGATAGATAATGGCAACAAAGTAACGCAGGAACTTCACATGAAATCCTCATAGCTTCATAGTTTAGTGGCTTTTCAGGATAATCACCCGCTACACTTTTGGTGAAACTTACAAATAAGTCAGAGAATTGAGCAGAACTTTCTAATGATCCTTAAAAATAACGGTAAAATGTCTTTTGATATATTTAAACTGAGAAATAACCTACCGCGATTGGTGTTGATTTATTTTAGTTTTAGAGTCTCCTGAAATAAATGGCAATACAATTTTCATATACCAGTACCAGTTGCGCAACGTTTCGCGCAACGTTTCAAATCAACCGGCCGTTACGGATCAGAAACTTCTCCCTACAAACAGATCCCCTAAGCGCCCCCTTGCGAGGCATAGCTTGATTGATTGACAGAAATTTACAATCTGCCGTCGAACCGTGCATTTCCGCCCTCATTTATTTATTAAACTATTTATGATCAAAATAAAATGTATCTGCATCTCGTTTAAAACTGGAAATTTTAATTTTCGAGCAAAACCTATCAGCTGTGATGTGTCAATTGTCACATTTGTCACTTTCCGAGAAAGGGCGGAAATGCACGGTTCGACGGCAGATTGTAAATTTCTGTCAATCAATCAAGCTATGCCTCGCAAGGGGGCGCTTAGGGGATCTGTTTGTAGGGAGAAGTTTCTGATCCGTAGCGGCCGGTTTGATTTGAAACGTTGTGCGAACGTTGTGTTTTATAACCTCACCCAATCTCAGTCATTTTGAGACATTTTCAAGTCAAACTATCTAAAAGGTAATTTTTGCCGTAGTTCTCCGTTGAAAAAGCCTACCTCGCACACTTTTTATTTCTACTAACAATTTGTACGCCTGAAGTTGCATCCACAAAGACAGAGCTAATTGGCAGTTGGCCATATGCCAATGGCCGTTGAAACCAAAAGAGCTTGCATTGTTAGGCCCAATTATGCTTCTGAGTTTGGGTCCCCTCCTCTAGACAGATATTAATTTGGCAAATTTTGATAGTTTTGAAATGTCGCTGATCATTAGCTGTGAATGCAGTGCATAGCTTTGAATAGCAATGGATAGCTCTGAATAGCAAACAGAAGCTTCGAATAGCAAAAAAGAATAGCTGTGAATAGCAGTAATCTTCAGATATATGTATATCTTTGTATAGTTTTCAATCGATTTGAAAATAGTACCATAGCTTTGAGTAGTTTCATATAGCGATGGATAGTTTGAAATAGCTTTAGATAGTTCCTAATAGCTTAAAATAGCAATGGATAAATGACATAGTTTTCAATAGATTCGCAAACTATTGAAAGCAGCGTTCAAAGGTAAATCAATCACGATTGTAGCTACAGCTGATTTTTTGAGTTTAATTTTGTAATTTAATAACCATATCCATATCCACAGTTAATTTGCATTTTAGAAGTATCAAATCCGAATTCAAGTATTTTCCAACCGTCACAAAATCCCCTTTTCACAATTCATCGTTTCTCAAACTACGCCGCTGAATACTTTAATTCAGCTCAAAAATGACAACTCCGCACAAATTGACAGCACACCGGACAACGACATCTCCATACGCAACTCACTTCAAGTCATGTCCACGTTCATCAGATTCTGTCATTGAATTTTTCCGAAATCAAATAACTCACTAAATTGTGCAATTATTCAGTGAAATACGCTCAAAACCGTCGCAATAGAACGCTAACATGGTAAATATCCACAACATAGTGAAATCCTTTTGATAAAATTGCACATTCGTACGCTACGCGAAATGTTGTGATGGAAAACTTGAAATTGTTCGGTGCTGTCAAAATCACTTCCACTTGCCGATAATGGGAGCCCCACCGGAATCAATTATTGGCAAACATTTCGTCCGGACACAGTTGGGATGTTGATTAGTGAAATTTTCTTTTTTATTCTTATTGTAGCCTCTTCGATTGGATATCAAACGGCGACTTACGTCGCGTTCGGATCGCGTGAAATGTGTGGACTTGCATCCGACCGAACCGTGGATGCTGTGTGCGCTCTACAATGGCCATGTCCACGTCATGAACTATGAAAATCAGCAATTGGTCAAAGATTTTGAGGTTTGCGATGTGCCGGTACGTTCGGCGCGTTTTGTGGCACGGAAAAATTGGGTTATTACCGGATCGGATGATATGCAGGTGAGTAGGGAGGAGGACGAGTGTGTTGACCCCAAGGGTGGATGCATGGATGATTCATGCTGTTTGTTTTTTGTGTTTTCAGATTCGAGTGTTTAATTACAACACGCTGGAAAAGGTTCATTCGTTCGAGGCGCATACGGACTATGTGCGATGCATTGCAGTTCACCCGACACAGCCACTGATCCTCACCAGCAGCGGTAAGTTTGGGGCGGAAGTGACTTGACTTATCTTATCACCTACACTTTCAGATGACATGCTCATCAAGCTGTGGAACTGGGAGAAGATGTGGTCGTGCCAGCGCGTCTTCGAGGGCCACACACACTACGTTA
This sequence comes from Microchrysa polita, assembly GCA_949715475.1. NCBI lineage: Eukaryota > Metazoa > Arthropoda > Insecta > Diptera > Stratiomyidae > Microchrysa > Microchrysa polita. The sequence continues at coordinate 107,394,141 of OX454415.1, read as the reverse complement.
TGCAAATCGTTTTCAATCCCAAAGACAACAACACATTCGCCTCGGCGTCACTCGATCGGACGGTGAAGGTCTGGCAACTAGGTGCCAATTTTGCAAATTTCACTCTCGAGGGTCATGAGAAGGGTGTGAATTGTGTGGACTATTATCACGGTGGCGACAAGCCGTATTTGATTTCGGGGGCGGATGATCGACTCGTCAAGATTTGGGACTATCAGAACAAGACGTGTGTGCAGACACTCGAGGGACATGCACAGAATATTTCTGCCGTTTCGTTCCATCCTGAGTTGCCGATTGTTTTGACCGGATCCGAAGACGGAACGGTGCGAATATGGCACTCGGGCACGTACCGGCTGGAGACGTCGTTGAACTATGGATTCGAGCGGGTGTGGACGATTGCTTGCATGCGAGGAACGAACAATGTCGCTCTGGGCTATGATGAAGGATCAATTATTATCAAGGTCGGCCGTGAGGAGCCGGCCATGTCGATGGACGTGTCTGGTGGCAAAATTATTTGGGCCAAACATTCCGAGATGCAACAGGTCAACTTGAAGGCGTTGCCTGAAGGTAAATTGCCCCTTCCACCTCAATCTGAACTGCGTTTGAACTTAATTTGCTTTCAGGAACCGAAATAAAGGACGGCGAACGCCTTCCAGTCGCCGTCAAGGACATGGGCGCCTGTGAAATTTATCCCCAAACCATTGCACACAATCCCAACGGTCGTTTCGTTGTCGTATGTGGCGACGGCGAGTACATCATTTACACATCCATGGCGCTACGTAACAAAGCCTTTGGCTCGGCACAGGAATTCGTCTGGGCGCTGGAGAGCAGCGAATACGCAATCCGCGAAAGCAGCGGTGCCGTCAAACTATTCCGCAACTTTAAGGAGCGCAAGAATTTCACACCCGAATACGGAGCGGAGAACATTTTCGGTGGCTATCTGTTGGGCGTACGCACCTCATCCGGACTGGCACTCTACGACTGGGAATCGTTGGAGCTTGTGCGACGGATCGAAGTTCAACCAAGGTTTTTTTAAATTAATTTTTTTCTTGGATTTATCTCAATTGATTCCTGTGTAAAAAATTAATTTAAATTAAAGGCACGTGTTCTGGAACGAAGCAGGCACGCTGGTGTGTTTGGCCACGGAAGAGTCGTACTTTATTTTGAAAGTGGACACGACAGCAATTGCCGAGGCGTTGGAGGCAAAACAGGCTCTGAGTGAGGACGGTATTGAGGATGCTTTTGATGTAAGAGAGAGGGAGCGAGTTTCTAATACAAAATTAACTGAGAGCTTTTTTTCAGGTTTTAGGCGAAGTTTCGGAACAAGTGAAGACGGGAGTATGGGTTGGCGACTGTTTCATATACACAAATTCGGTGAACAGGATAAACTATTACGTGGGCGGAGAAATCGTTACAGTTTCACATTTGGATCGAACTATGTACTTATTGGGTTACGTTCCCAAGGAGAACAGGTAAGCGCAAATTTAAACGGCAAGTCTGCCACCGAACCATAGCAATTTGTGACCCCCAGAAGTGTAAATGCATCTGATGGGCCTTTCCTGAGTACATTGAGAACCTCTTTGAGTCTTGTTTCCAAGCCCATCATTTTCCCAGGAGTTGGCAAACCGCGCGGATACCTGTATTTCTGAAAGCCCTCCATAAAATCCGAACCAATTATTCTTTCAGGCAATATGTGAATTGGGTAGAGGTTCGTATGTCTGACAGACAGAGTAAGGCTTTTGCAAGTGAAGATCTGTTAGAAGGGTGATTCTTTGTCCAAGCAGCAGTCAAAAACCGTGGTGCCAAGCGGAAGAGCTACTTACCAGAGAAGCGGTAAGGTCGTCTGTCCGGAATAATAAAATGGATAACCTGCTAGTATCCCTGTATCGGGTGTGCAAGTATTCTGCTTACGCTGATGATCTCCTCATTCTTGCGCAGCAGCTAGATATTCAGGGCTCCCAATTTATGGAGTTGGGTCTCGACCTGGAAAACGATGACAATGAAACTGGGATGCTCACTGTGTGTGATTGAAGTCACGAATATTCAGTGTGGTTGGTATACGCAGGCATGTTATATGTAAATATTCGGGACTAGGTAGACGCACTGTCCGTCGTGAGGTATATGACTCGTTGTTTATTGCACCTCATCGCTTCGTGGAAGACAGGTCGTACGGTTTCTACTGACGCCATGCAGGTATTAATGAGTACCTGTATGACCTGCCTTATTGTTGCTTGGGAATATTTGTTTCATGAGCATAGAGGTATCTCTCAACGCCAAAAGACACCAAAGAGGCAGGTCACAACCTTATCGAAGGAGCGCTGATTGACGTTAATCAGATCTACCGGGACCATACCGCCAGGGGAGTACCTCAGGTGTTGCTTTTGCGAATTGTCCAGATCTTCGGCATTTTATTTACAACCCAACATTCCGCTGGATACACTATCCTCACGCACAAAAGAACATTCAGGCAGCGGTACCGATCCTGATATAGGAGGCTGTTCCACGACGCACTACCTGTCGCCGCGTTTCGCCCTTCACCAGGAGGCAGAGAGGTTGTCGACGTAAGCGCTACACTTACACAATCGTTGCAGGAATCTCAGCAGGTCATCCACCATTTAACTCCAGACGAACGACCCAACGATGGAGCCTTGCGGACATCCCCAACATCTTAACGAATTCATTCACGCCCACGACTAGTCCGAGAAATAGTTCTTCGACAAAGCATTTCCGGGCAGCCAACTGCCTCGAGCTTGTGTAAGACAGAACCCCACAGCAGGTTGGCAAACGCGCTCTTGGATTCTACAAAGATTTCAAGGACCCGTTTGGCACCACTGTCTTTGACTGTCCGACATCCGTTTTCTAATCCTATCCACCAGTATCCTTTCCAGCACTTTACCAAGTACTGGAAGGAGACTGATGCCTCGGTAGGATTATGGTTCAGTTCGGATCTTATCAGGATCTTGCTCCGAATACAGAATCAAAGAGGCTCAGAAGCGGCCCGCCAGATGCTTTATACATTGGGCCGGTCATTCCATCGTTTCCTGACGATTTCCTGCATCTGAGCCTCGCAATGATTGCCTTGATCTCGGCGAGTTACAGAGGAGGGATTGCTTCATCATCTGTAACTCGCTCACAAAGCAAAGCATCGACGGGGTTTGCTGCGGAAAGAAACTGTCCATAAGAACATCAATACGTATCAACCATACTAGAGGCTACCCTGTGCTGCTAGGGTCCGTGGTGTCGTCACTCCTCAAAAATCGGTGTACCATGCCACACAGATATTCTATGTCTCATGGACACAGACTCCCCTGCGGGGGCACCAAGTGAACCGTCAAGGGAGTGCCTGAGCTTTACGCTCTTACCTCCCGGTTCTTGGTCGTTTTGGACCTTCGGCGTTTTATTGACAAGGTCTTATTGTCAAATGGGGATTTCTTCATCCAGTGAATGCACTCACGTTCAGAAGCCCAACCCTGGGGCTGCAACACTAGCTGTTTGACTTGCTTAACAACCTCCAACCACCTTGAATCCAACGCCTTGATGGGCAGAGACCATGGTCCCCTGGGCAAACCCATCCCAAAAGTACACTATTGGTTAAGCCTCCCTGGTTCGTTGGACCTGTGACTACTGTGCTTTTCACATCCAGGTGGCTCCTTCAGTTTACTAGTCAGCAATGCGATTCGGGCCGTGTGGTCATCAATCTACAAACTAGTTAGATGTAAGCGCATAGGCATTTTCCTCCAAGGCCATTCTCCCTAACTAGCCCCTTCTAGGCTCGAGTTATGCGAAGCCGCCAACTCCGAAGCTCACACGATTTGCTTATGATGATACCTCCCCACCAAGGAACCATCGCAATCGTGCTCTGCCTGTATATGACTAACGCTCCGTACCGTAAACTATAGGTGAAGGTCAGTCATGCCAAGAGCTACCCGTACATGAGTCGGGAGTAAGGGAATGGTCTTTGTACATATACACGCCATGGCGTATCAACCATACAAGGGGCCCCCCTGCGCTGCTCGTGGTGCCGCAACTCACCAAATCTGTGTCCCACTACACAGCCGCGCTGTGTCACAGGGACCCAGACCTCCCTGCGGGGGAATAACTGGACCAACTGAAAACCTTCACGGGAACGTAATTAAGCCCCACATTGGGCGCCTATTCAAGAGATTAGGCTTCCGTGAGTTGCCAGGATGGCAATAGCTCCACTACGGTAGAGTTTTCCTCGCACCTAAATCCCTACCCATCATGGTAAATTTTCATCTGGCTGTCAACTGCGATAAGAGTCCTCAGATGCACCAACGTACCTTACTCGAACAGCACTGTGCGAGACCCTATTCCATCAGCTACATTCTTGTCTCTATACCAAACGTCTTATCCCTTACACCAACCAGGCTTCTTTAGTTGTAAAGATATCAATTCCCGTAACTCAAACCAACAATATCTCTCTCTCCATAGACTATATCTCGGCGACAAAGAGCTCAACGTCACCAGCTTCTCCCTCCAACTGTCCGTGCTCGAGTATCAAACCGCCGTTATGCGTCGCGATTTCGAAACAGCCGATCGTGTCCTACCAACCATTCCCAAAGAGCATCGGACACGTGTCGCCCACTTCCTCGAGAAGCAAGGCTTCAAGCCGCAAGCCCTACAAGTCTCGACCGACCCGGATCATCGATTCGACCTGGCCCTGCAAATTGGCGATCTAAACATTGCCCTGAAACTCGCTCGCGAAGCCGACAATCCACAAAAATGGTCACAACTGGCCGACGCGGCTACGAGTCGCAATCAATTCGATTTAGTCAACGAGTGCCTGCAAAAAGCCAATGATTTTGGCGGTCTCCTGTTGCTCGCCACCAGCTCGGGCGACGGCGACATGCTGAAAACACTGAGCGACACAGGCGTCAAACAGGGACGACACAACATTGCATTCCTCTCGACATTCTTACTCGGCGATCTGGAAGGATGTTTGGACATTTTGATACAGACAAATCGATTGCCCGAAGCGGCATTTTTCGCTCGCACCTACTTGCCTAGTAAGATAACGCATGTGGTGGAATTGTGGCGAACCGAATTGTCCAAGGTCAACGAAAAGGCTGGCCAATCGTTGGCCGATCCCGACAAATATGAGAATCTTTTCCGTGGTATTCGCGAGGCCGAAAAGGCCGAGGTGTTCCTCACGAAGGAACGGCAGACACTCATTCCGGCACAACATTCACAAAAGGTTCCGCTCAATATTAATCGTGATCCACTGGCCGAAGTTCGAGCCGCAGAGGATACGGGCAATTTTGACTATGATCCGCACACAAAATCGAATTCGGCCGATGATCCGGAGAAGCAAGAGCGAAAGTCGTCACTACCAAAGCCTCCGCCACCGGGCGATCATAAGAAGAATGACGATGATCTGTCCGACGAATTTGAGCTGGATCTTGATGAGAACATAGACACAACTGTAAGTACCCGTAACCAACCAAACATTTTTCTCAATTTCTTCTCTCTTGCAGGACATAAATATAGACGACGATCTGTTAAGCGACTAGATCCCATCCCATCTTCTTGTATACTGTATTTTAGAAAAGTTCAATTACGGAAATAAAATAAAACAACAACAAAAAACGCCAAGAAAGATTTATAATGTATTTACAAAAAGGAAAGTGAAGCAAAGCTGCATATACTACTGAAAACATTTTTAATCGTTTGTTTACATTTTTGTTTGTTTGTTACGTCGAATCCATAATCAAGAGTTATTATAATGTACGAGTGTGATTTGCGGAGCGAAAGGAGTTGCACCTCCTAATCTGTTTGTCGCACAGAGTACACATGCAAATGAAAAATGTATTTATAGAAAATTAAAGCGAAAATCTCTAAAGATTTTTTTAAGGTTCATTTTTATTTTTCTTTTCGTTTCACGTCACCCCTTGTTACATCCCACAAAAAAACGAAATGTGAAAATATTTGTTATGAGTTCTTTTATTAGTTTCGTTAGTTTCCGTGGCATATAAGCGCATAATGCCTGTCTGTTGTGTGACATAACCTTAATTGCAAAGGCAACATACGCTCTTAAAGAGATACATACACCATACACCGAAACCAGCCGAAACAATAAAATGACGCTGCGCGAAAAACAAAGCCGATGCAGTGGAGAGGAAGTATTGCATGAAAATGAAACATTTATTATAGAAAGAATGAATATTGTTAAATAAAACTATTAATGATAGTGATGGTATAATAATAATTAAAGAGAAAGATAATTTGACATATTTTTTAAATATACTTAATAAAGGATACATTTAGAAAATTAAATGAAAATTAGTTCGGTTTGCTTCCGATTTCAGGTGATAAACTTTTGAAGTCGACAGGGTAAAATACAGAGTAGGCATCCTGTCTTCCAGTTCAAAGTTCAGGAAGAGTGCTGCTTCGATGGCTTTTACCATAGCTATTTATATAGGTGAACCCGAAGGGATTCGCAGCACTAAATCCAGTGGGCACAATAGCTATCACCCTAGTCGCGGATGGGCAGGACTATGCCTGACGATCAAGGTTGATCGTGCTGAGAAAGGAGTTGAGATCGCTTATAGACGTCGAAGCTATGTCGTCCGTGTCTGGATAGGCCACTCCGAATTGTCACCAGCGGCTTCTTCGCAGAATCGACAGTTCGCGTCTTGCACATGCCTTATTGTGCGTAAATGTGATCTCAGGCAGGAGTGGCCTGTAAGAATGCCACAAATGATATGTACTTTAGCTCTGTTTAGCTGAAGCAGCTCAGCTGTTCTTTTGTGGGAATACCCTGCTATGTTTAGATTGTCTAAGCCCAGGCAGCTTATCCCAGTGCCTTAAGTCGTTCCTGGTCTTTGATTAGTCTCTTTACTATACAGGAAGAGATGCTACAAAAGGTCCACAGAAGGGGGATGATGCAGCTATGCGTGCCAGCATAATTAAGTCGTATCTCGTTTTCATGCGATCCGCATTCAATGTATGTACACTGCCCAAACCTGCGTCGCCTTAGGTCGTGCACATACCCAGGAACTGATGTCGACTGTTCACATCCGCGGGTAACCGTATTGTCGTTCTGAACAGAATTTTCGATGGTGTTTCTCCTGTTGATGCGTGTTCGGCTGCACGATATGCCATCAGGGATAGTTGTATGTATTGTCCCATGTTCGTGGATTATTCGACGATACAACTTTGGCTAAGTGCTCGTACAATGTCTTGCTGAAACGCTCGACCATTGCATAGAACTGAGGATGTAGAGACGAAAATCTAGTTTTCCGTATTGCCAATAAGCGGCACACCTCCCAGAACACTCCAGACTCGAAGTTTCGCCCTTGATCCGAATGTCAAAAGGTACTCCAAATCGACAGATCCTATTTTCAACGAGCTGTTCCGCATCCGTTGTCGTTTCTCGATTGGCAATTGTATATACTTCCGTCCACTTGCTAAAATAGTCAGTCACTACCAATGTGTACAGGTTTTCACGATCGGTTTCTGGAAATGGTCCCGCAATATTCATAGCGACCCTTTCGAACGGCGCACTGACGACATATGACTTCATAGCCCCGTTCAGCTTTCTTCTTGCTCCTTTAACAGCTGCATAACTTATACGCCTGCGGCACTTCTTCTCAACGTTACCTCGAGCATGCACCCGATAGAATCGTTCGGGCACTTTCGCCAAGTTTGTTAACGCCTAGATATCTTCCTGATGTTCCTTTGTGCATTTCCCGCAGCACTTCGTCGACCTTGCTTCGTGGAAGAATAACCTACATTAGACTCGACTCTTCGTCCGCTGATTCTTATATCCGTTTCAGCATGCCATCCTTAATGTGAAGAGAAATCCACTGAGCCCAATAGCTTTAGACCTGACGCGATGATCATTTTTCAGTCAGAAGAAATGACCTATGCCGATATTCTTAATTCAGTACTGAATTAGCCATGAAATTTCATGTCAAATAAAATAAAATTCTTTATAAAATTAAAAGTGTCACACAGAATAGGTGATCTGATTCTAACTCGTAATCATGATTCTAATTATAATTTCCTCTTTTTGCACGTTAAGTGCCCTTAGCCCTACCTATTCTTTCTCATGTCCTAACAATTGAGGAAATTTCGTAATAATAATTTCATTTCATTTTAAAAACTTTAATAATTGATAATTTTTGCCTATTTATAATTTTTTTTTATAATGTACCTAATTTTTAATTTTACCTTACTCAACTTTGTTTTTTTTTTAGTTCTTAGCATTATTGTTTTGTTTTGTAATTGGAGCGTATAAGCTCTGTAAAACATCCGAATTTATAAATAAATAAATTCTAAAAAGAGTGAACAACGTCTGAAAGAGATGAGCGTTACACGGAGTTGTCACAGCAAAAATGAACGGTGTACACTTGAGTACAACGCCAGTACTCACACTCCTGTGATAATTACGGGAGACATCAACGCGTGGGCTTGGGAATGGGGTAACCGCGAAACAAATAAGCGTGGACGCTCCTGCTCCTGGATGCGCTATACGTCAAAACTGGGGGTGCATGCTGCTCTAGAAAATGTGAATGTGCCCCAAATATATCGCTGCGATAATTAGGAGCTACCTCTCACACCGGGTTTTAGGGTATAGGACGGATACGACACTGGGCCTTCCCCAGTGTTCAAGGAATTCATATCCACTGCAAGGGTGCCACTGGGATCTGTATAATATGTATACCTAATGCTATCCTGGAGTTCACTATGCCGAGGGGAGTGGCGGTGGTCGGGTTTGCTGATGATATAGTGGTCGTCGTCGCAAGGGACCCAGAACTGGTCGAAATGTACGCAAGCGAGACAATTACAACCATTAGTCTGTGGCTGGAAAATGTTGGATTGGAACATGCTAAGCAAAAAACGGAAGAGGTCCTAATAAGCAAGAGCAGAAAAAAGTGTTCTTCCAAAATCAGAGTCAGAGAGTGTGTCATAACCCCTAAGCAAGCAGTTAGGTATCGGGGGGTTATATGCTTTGGAGAGCACTTGAAGTATGTAGGGGATATGATGGTCAGCGCCACAACGGCTCTAACTAGAATTGTGCCAAACATAGGTGTTCCCCACATCACATCACATGAAGCCTCCTAATCGATGCAAATCCTGGTGGATGAGATCAGTAGGCAGTACAACGGTCGTCAAGGCGTAACACCGAAAATGTACCCGGGGAGAATAATCATTGAAAGGCTTGAGTTCGGCGGCTGAGTTGCCAGAGCGTGAATTTGAATCCCACTGTGAAAATGGATGTTTTTGTTGCGCCCTCTTGATCCCTTGCATTAATTTTCTTCCGTCAAAGCTATGCTTGCATGAAAAGGTTATCCGATAAAGCCTTGACATCGACATAAAAAAGTAATTGAGAAGGTGGCGATGAGATGAGACCCCTAGTGGCCGATGGGCACATATTCTTATCATAGACATAGCCTGCACATATGAAAGGGATATCATGTGCCTTGGGGTGGAAACGAACACAACACCAGGAGGATAGAAAAAAATGTAAAAAGAGAATACGGCCCAAGTGCCTTTTATGCTCGCAGGCCTAGTTGGTATTAGACCCTGGCCATCTTTACCCGAGAAATTCAAAAACAAGGTGAGCCCCATGGCCACAAAATCCCTGTACCTCGGAACATCACAACAAGACGACACAATCGGGTACTTATCCGTTATGTATTCCTCGTGTACTCGTGCTCGTGTCGGACATCTGGGAACTGGCACTTCCTCACTATATTTTTTTTCCTTTCAGGGGCCACTATAATATTTTTTTTTTCTTTTATTTTCACTGCACTTTCACATGGCACGAAAACACTCAACGGGACTTTATATATTAAATAAATACACGGAAAACGATAACCAAAAACTAAAACCAACAAAAAGAAAGTGCGAACCAAACACGCACGAGGTGTCCGCTACCACGATCCAATTGCACCAATTGCATGCACTTGGCGTAATCATCAATGCATCAAAGCTGTCTTGTGTTGATGTGCCGACGAGCCACTTGGGCTTGTTGACACAACAACAAGAGAAACTCAAAACGATCGCAAGCGGATCATTCATTACAAACCGACTCCGATTTGAGGGCCTTTCTACCAGCCGGAGTCCTGTTCCGTCCACTAAGCGGGGGTGCGTGTGCCTCCCGTCGTAGTGCAGAATTGCCTCGAAACTCTGTGTAGGATTGCCTCTCAGCCAGCTCATATAGTTGACAATCCAACTAACGTCTTGTGGAGGAATATGTGTTTTTAGCAGATTGGAAAGCAACACAGAGTGATTGGCCATATCTAAAGCTTTCGATAGATCGAGAGACGAGAGGCTAGGGCATTTTTCTTAGTCCTTTGTGGATGGGATGGGTAATCAAATCCAGTGCTGCCGCGGTACTGTGCACCATCCTGAAGCCATGTTGGTGAGAAGCTAGCTGAGCATATGATACAAGGGTATCCACTCCACCCTTGTGATTCGATCGTCTTTACAATTGTACTTTTTCGGCGAATTTATTATTTACGTCATCCTTGTCTTTGGTCCGGGGTGTAAAAGAGGGTGCTACTTGAAGACCACAGACATCTTATTTATTTTTTATTATATATTTCTATACCCAAACCTGGCAAACAACACTCCTTAGGAGAATCCTACCGCCCGATCACGCTTTTATCTCCTGTGGCAAAAATACTTGAAGCATTGATACACAAAACTCTTACGACGCACATACAACTCGCCAATCATCAACACGGCTTTAGGAAAATGCACAGCACCACCACTGCATTAGACCGAATCATGTCTAAGGTCTTAAATGGAATGAACCAACCAAAGCCGTTTAAGCGCACCATCCTAGTGGCTATGGATCTGTCGAAAGCGTTCGATATGGTGAATCACTCGCTCCTACTGAACTCATCCACACCGTCGTATGTAGTTAAATGGATCGCAAACTACCTTGCCGGACGTCAATCCAGCACTGAGTTTAGAAATGGGAAATCTAAACTAAGAAGGATCAAACAGGGAGTACCACAGGGCGGAGTTCTTTCCCCCACTTTATTCAACCTCTACATGTCAGGGCTTCCCACCCCACCTGAAGGAATCGACATAATATCCTACGCTGATGATTGTACCATCCTGACATCCGGCAACGATATTTCAGACATGTGCGACCGTATCAACGGCTACTTAGAAGAGCTCAACACCTTCTTCATTAGCAAGAACCTGAAGCTATCAGCACCCAAATCCTCGGCCACCCTCTTTACCACGTACAACCAGGAATACAACCTACGGCTTGACATTAGTGTTAACGACACCGAAGTCCCCACTGTCCGTCACCCCAAAATCCTCAGCGTCACAATTGACGATCACGGCATTTTCAATAGCCACGCCGACAATATATGTGACAAATTGAAGAGTAGGAACAAGATCCTAAAATCTCTCGCTGGCAGCAAATGGGGAACTGATAAAGAGACATTACTCACCACTTACAAAGCCATCGGTCGTTCAGTGGTAAACTACGCCGCACCCATATGGACAAACAATCTCTGCAACACTCGATGGAAACGGATTCAAACGTGCCAAAATGCAGCAATGCGTACAATCACTGGATGTGTACGCATGACATCACAAGATCACCTCCACCAAGAAACTAAGCTGCTTAATCTAAAAACTCATAATGAGCTACTCGCAAAGCCATATCTTGTTGGTTGCTATCGTAGTCAACACCCGAATTTCGATCTTATGGACAAAACCCCACCTCCACGTCATGTAAGACGTACATTAAGGGACAAGGAAAGGGAAGTCCAAAGATTCAAAAGAGTTCCCCTCGATAACACCAACAACTACAAGGCGGCTCTAAAGCAGTTGCATACTAGCGAGGTAACAATAGCCACGAATGATCTGTCATTAAACCGTGTCCTTCGAGCTCGACCACCAGATATATCCAATGACGAACTACAGCTACCTAGAGCCACACGTACCACCTTGGCTCAGCTTCGATCTGGATGGTGCTCCAGACTAAATTCATATTGGACCCGTATCGACAGCACCATTGCAGACACTTGCCCAGCATGTGGAGCCAACCCGCACAACGTGGACCACCTTTTCAATTGTAATGCCGCACCAACGCATCTAACACCCATTGCGCTTTGGGAAAAACCAATTGAGGTGGCAGCCTCGAACTTGAGGAGAGAATGCCAACCATTTACGAATGACACTAGTTCCCCCCCCCCCCTTACTTGCGCCGCTACAACAACAACAACAGCTTATTTTCGGAGTTAAGTTCCTGAATCTGGGATGAGCTCATCTTAAATTGTCCGGTTCGTCTGCCGATCTTGCAGCAGCGGTTAGGAGTTATGACCAACTTTGAGGATACGTAAGGCGACCATCTGTCCCGGATCACTTTAACAGCGATGCGATTGAACGCAGACGACTAGGTCTGCATCACACTTGACTGCCCAGGGGTGGGACTTAATGATTGCTCCACGATGCTCCGTACGAAAACAGTGAATGTTTCCTTGGGTTCATCTACGTTCCTGTCTCTTCAGGAACTCGATCCCATTTGAATGCTCTTTTGATACATCCTAATGAAGGCCAGCGTCTTCCGGCAGTCAACTTCACTGTACTTTTTCAGCAGTAACCTCTGAGGGTGTTACTGGTGCAATGTCAATCGTGCTGTCTAGTTGAACTGGGAACTTTTCGTGTTGTCATGCCGTTGGGTTGCGTTACCCATATGGTAAAAGGAGATTAACGTTTCGTTTAGCAGTTCAACCGCATGTTTCACCTCATCCGTTACGCCAATGAAGTTAACCAGTAGATAGGCTCTGGTGGTAGCATATTTCCAAAAATTTTGCTATAGCGCTATAGCTTGATGAAAGCCCAGATTACTTCAAGCCAATGGGTGTAGCCGTCCTGACAAGTCGAGATGTACCGTGCCGAGTTTCGAAAACTCCTTTCTCTATGTTGTTGTTGTAGTAGCTATTGTAGGACGATTTTGAAAAAAGTCGACGCAAACATTCATGGTCAAAGTGAGATTCGAACCCACGCTCCGAGAGTAACTCTGAGATAGAGACAGACAGTGGGTAGAGATGACCCTCTGATGCACCGAATGTCCCATGAATGACACAGAGTGGCAGCCAAACGATCACGGCCGGACTATTGATGTGACTAGAAGGTAGGACATTAAATTCTAAGGCTTCTTTGAAAATTCATACATTGCATATATTTACGATATAATTCAGTACGATTACAACAAAAAAGTGATAAAAACAAAATGTACAATACATCATCCAGTATGTGTTTCACAAATATTCTCGCACGCTCAACGCGTCAACTCTTTTATTTTTAAAGTTTGATTACAATACGGTAAATTTGGTAATGAATACAGTCCGAAAAAAAAAACAAAATTCAGCTCAATAACGACAGCCTTATTGAAAAATTTGGATTAAATCCAAAACCGTCAAAATACCCTTAACTCACCATTATATCCTTAAACATTAAAGAACCACTTTGAAACCACTCTGCGTCCCATCTTCCTCTTCTTTTTTGCTCTCCCTTATCACTAGACATACTGCCAGGCTTCTTCCTTGCCGCCACCATCATTCTGATCCGATACGGATCACGATTTACCCTTACGAAAACGCATCCGGGCCTGTGCTTTTGTATAGCGCGTACGATTCGTCTGAGTGTTGTGTTGTTCATTGTCGGCCGTGTCGTCATCGTCTTGACGTTCCTGTTTGAAGTCTTCGAGCAAATCCACGGGTGGTTCGAGCAAGCTTTTCTTTTGCAAGCGAACGTAGTAGCGAATGACGCGTGCAATTACGTAGCCAACGCAAGCAATGACCATGACAAGAAGTACCATCAGGGTGGGGTGACTAAGGGTTGGTGCTTTGGTTAGGAGACGATCGGAAAGGGCTATGATGACGCCTACGATGATGCCGATTCCGGCACCCACCCAGGGTAGTCGATGCTCGTCTGGAGATATGAAATACAAAATTTTTGGTTAAGATTTGAAGGAAATTGTATGAGGAAAGTGTTTTTATTTATTTTTATGAGCAAATTCATTCCACGAATCATGCTAATTTGACTGAATCAGACGGGAAGACCTCAGTCTCCGTGACTCAAAGACTAAGTGAGTCGAATACCACTCGTGAAATCAATCTACCTGCAGCGACCACCTTGCTGGTCGCGCCAAATCGACTGTTTTCTAGTCGCTAGAGGCAAACTGTTTTCTACTGCAGTCTTTGGGTTGCGAAGACTAAAGTATCCCCAGGAAGGGCCTTATAGACCTTGTCAATGTAAGGGCCAGTGTTGTGCTTAATTTTTATTTGACCAGCTTGCTTTTGATTCCGTATCTCTCTATTCCAATGACGTTCGTCAAGTACATCTCCTGTCTATGCGAACTCGTACGAATTGATTGACCCCAATCAAAGTCCTGAGTACTCACATTCTTCCTGTTGCTTGCTTAATTTCGCCGCATTCTGAGCGGCCAACAACAATGTCCTATCGCCCGGCTGCAACTGTATAGCACGTCCATAATAAAGTAACGCCAAATCATAATGACCCACAGCCAACATCACTTCCGCCTTGCGAAAATGTCCCTTCGGCCACGAAGGATTCAACTCAATCACACTCTCAGCATCCTGATTTGCATAGTAGTACTGTTTCATACGCAAAAAGGCCAACGACCGATTACTAAACAAAGCATGATCCTTTGGATTCAACTTGATGGCGGCACTGTAGTGCAACAAGGCTTCGGCAAAATTTGCGTTTCGCACGCAAGCATTGCCCAACTCCTTGAGGCTATCGGCCGTAGGCGGTTCTGTTGTGGTCGCATCCTGCGGCTGTTGTCCATCATCATGATTTGTTCTAGTCTCGGATTTGCCCGGATTTTGTGGCAGACCATTTTCCTCCGATGGTTTCGTCTGAAATCGATAAAAAAAATTTCTGTTCGCATCACAAGAAATGTGACAGTGGGGGACGATGAAGTGCTTACCATTTTATGGATTTTTGCAAGATTTATAAGTGTGAGTTGACTGTTTAGAGGTGTCCTCGACAAGAGGACGAGATGGTCAGAGTGGATTAGTCGTAAATTCTAGCACATGACTACGAGAAAAGGATAAAATTATTGAAAAATGTTCAACCGTCAGAAAATCACTGATTCTCGGCTGGAGACAACTGTCAGATTTTTATAAGAGCTGTCATAATGGTGGTCTTGTTCTATGAGAACCCAAACAAATACGCAGTGGCGTGCATGGAAACCCTATCGATTTGGCAGTTTCAGGGGAGTTGCTCAAAATGCGAAAAGCGAATTTGTGGGTGTTTTAAATACTAAAAATAAATAAAATGGTAAAGGACGATTTTTATAATCGATAAAGACTTAAAAATAATGCATGAAGAGAGAATGGGAGAAAAAAGAGTTTACATTGGATAGAGCTAATATTCCAGGTACCAGCACTTTTAAATGCTGAATGTTCACCTTACGAGGGCCTGAATCAAAGCCACCTTCATACAAGCCCGGAAGCAGAGCACGGTCATATACTGAAACGACAATTCATAGGCCTGTTCAGATCGAAAATTTACATTGCGGTAAAGGCAAATCGGGTTGGGTCACGGCAAACTTTACACGAAAAGTATTGGTTCCCGGTCGATTTTCGTCGCGAAAAGTGCAATGTGTCGTGAAATGAAGTGTCTATAATGCAGTGAAAGAAACAAATCCCGATAAAAAGTGAATTTTCCACGTGTTTTCGCGATTTTTATCAGAGCAGACACGGTTTTTTTACATGCGCTGTGCTTGAGTTAGTGCATCGTGCAACGTATATACGACATATTCATAGGCTCGCTTTGTGTGCATGTATTGCTGCTTCCCGGCTTTCTAAATTAAGGTGGCTTTGGCCTGAATACACTAGATGTGTTTTTTATATGGAGTTTCTTTACTCAATCCTACACGGGATAACCAAAAAAACACACCTGCTATTTCCGCAGCCACTATCCTTATATCCACCAACTCAATAAGTACGTTTTTTTGGTTATCCCGTGTAGGTTTGGGTAACAAAACTCCATATAAAAAAATTCCAGCTGATCCACCTGTCATTTTTTTATATGAAGTTTCGTTACCCAAACCTACACGGGACATAGTAAAAAACGAACCTAATATAAATATCTAAAAATACCAGGCTGGATCCACAAGTGACAAAGCGATATTATCATAGGGGATCTAAACGCTATAGTGTTGGGTCTAATGGCGGTACGGTTCCGAATTGCACCGGTCGCATGTGTTCCGACAACATGTTGTCCATTCTGATCTTCTAACTACGATTTCACGAATAAGAAATGATCTCCGGAACTTTTCGTTTACATATTCCACATAGGCAGACATACGGAAAACACCGAAAGTTATTGCTGATCCGCAAAACCGCAGTTATAGGGATCAGAATGGACAACATGTTGTGGGAACATATGCGACCTGTGTGTTTCAGAACCGCACCCATAGTTGGCTTGGAGCATCTAACAGAAAATCATGTTCGTGGTGTCAGGAACGACAATGGCGAGTTGTTCGTACAGTTATTTAACTCTCATCAGCTTCTCATTGGTTGCATCCGGTTCAAACACAAACTTTGCCGATTAGCAACCTGGATTTCCCCAAGCAAGCAACAGCAAAGGACCGAGTCCAGTTCTATTTAAATGGCTTACTGTGGTGACAGTAACAACCAAACTACAATCAGCTTGAATCAGTTTGTAAGGCGCATCCTACGAATTTTAACTCTATTCGCAATTACTGACCAAAATGGGATAGACGCCCTATATTAAAGGACAGAAATGGCAGTAGGTAGATCCCACACTTTGAAAAGAGCCGACTGGTATGCGCAGACCGCAGGGAGCCGGTGCAATTCGCCGTGTGGGACGACACAGAAATACATATCTGTTGAGACACGAGGAAAATCTGTACGCAAATCGTGGGTCAGTTACAGGCGATGGCTGCTAATAGGAAGAGGTAGAAAAGAAGCGCCATCCTTTAATTACTAAAGACTTAGGATGTTGCAGTAGACGGCAGATTACGCTTCTGAAACTTATATCACTTTCGGTTTCCAGTCAAACCTGAATTTGAATGGATTGTTAAGTTTGGAATTCAATATCCCACAAGAAAACGCTCTGGCTTTTCTAGTCATTGACTTTTTCTTCTCAGGAAAGGCTTTTAGAAGCACTTTTATTTTAGCAGTTCGAGGAATGTCCCTTTAGTCGACGTGGGCTGTACGACCACACCAAATCGCCCACCTGGAAAAGTTTTTGAAATGAAAATAAATTTGGCTTGAGTAAAAATTTTCGCGATCGCGTACCGTCTCGTGTATTGAATCCAACCGTTCGCTCCATAGTTTGACACTAGCTCGAGTTCCTCTTGTGATATCCTGAACAAGAAGTCCGCAGGGAGTCGTATCGTGGTCCCAAAAATAACTCTTGACGGGTTTTCAGAAGATCGGAATATTACGACTCCAATCTTCAACCAAATGTTCCGTCATCCGTCGGATTGTAGATGAAGAAGCGTCGTTCTGGCTTTGTGATTCCTAGGAGGATGCACACTTCCGGAAATACTTGAGATTCGAAGTTTCGTCCTTGGTGGGAATGGAGTCCGCGTGATACTACATGTAATACTAGCTCTGTTCGTCCACGACTGATGCTTCCTGATCCGGGATGAGGTGAACCTCAGCCCGCTCTTACTAAAACACTTCGCTACCACAAGGATTGTATCAGTTTGTCAAATTTGTCTCCGGAAACGGTTTCGTGATGTCCACGATTAGCAATACTGTACAGCTCGAGTTTTCCCCTGGTTCGCACAAGTTTTACATTCACGAAACCATTTATCAATATCGTACGTCGCGAACTCGTACCCAATAACGTTTACGGACTTTTACTGGCGTTTTGTTTGCCTTGGACACTGTTTTGCCAACGGAAGACGGAATGGAATTAAGCGGTTTGATCGTATATCTCCATGGAGTTAATTGGATTAAAAACCAAATCCGTCCGTGTATGGGCTCATTCGACAGAACGAGAATCCATTGATTTGATTTGATTGATTTGATCCATGGATTTACCGTGTGTGTGCGGCCTTATAGTAATTCGGCCAAAGTTCTCCTCACCAAATACGCCACTAAAGTGCTCTACCACACTGGCAGTTGATCGGGGAAGACGTTGCACGAGCTGCTGCTCTCGTTCATCGTCGCGTGGGTAACTTCTCAGGGCGACCGTCATTATCGTTAAACGATGCTACATACATGAGGTATCCACTACCAATTTCAACATATCTCTTCATTTGCATTGCTGGCTCGGCCAGGAACCTCAGTTTCAGGTTTTCATTTTCAGACCCAACTAGCGTTTTTAGTAGTTGTAGTATCTAGCAACCCATGATATTTGTGAACTGTCAATAAAATAAATAAGCCGACACTCTATTCTAGAGACTGTTAGCATATACACGTTTATATGCAATTTTAGTAAATATTACAATGGCGACGAGGATTAAGGATTTTCCAAAAGTTATATTTATGTGATGTAAGTGATTTAAGTGATATAAGTGATTTAAGTGATATAAGTGATTTAAGTGATGTAAAAATAAAAAGAAAGAAAATCGTCGAAAATTTAAAGAAATTTCGTGTTGATGTGAAGAGTGATGAAAATTATACATAGATGTGTAAGTACGTATAAAAAGAAGAAAAAAAAAACGTAAGGTTAAAATTATAATTGTTTTCGCCATATCTATATTATATTACGGAGATGATTAAATTTGATAAATAAATTAGCTAATTCAATTTGAAGCTCGATTCAATTGAATGAATAATAAAAATTTGTGACGTGTTTTGAACAGTTAAAGAGTTTACTGATTTAATTCGATGAATGATTTAATTCGATGGAGAATTAAATTTGAATGAAAGATTGTTTTAATATGTTACGCATATACTTCTATAAGAAGAGAACTACTGATTAAATTCGCCGATTCAATTCGATGTTTTTAAGTGATTTATGTTAAAAAGAAAGAGGAACATGATTAAATTCGCTGATTCAATTCGATCTATGATTCAATTCGATATTTTTATGTGATTTATATTAACATAAAAAAAGGGATTACTGATTAAATTCGCTGATTAAATTCGATGTTTTTATGTAATTTATGTAAAAAAAAAAGAACTTGATTAAATTCGCTGATTCCATTCGATCTATGATTCAATTCGATATATTTGTGATTTATGTATATAACATAAAAAGGGGACTATTGATTAAATTCGCTGATTAAATATGATGTATGATTTAATTCGAAGCATAATTAAGTTTTCGTTTTCGACTAAATGTGGAAATGAAAATTTATGATTAAATTCGATGCATGATTCAATTCGATGCTTAATTAAATTCGGTAGATGATTCAATTCGATATCTGATTCAATACAGCTCAGTGTGATAATTTTGATTGAAGATTAAAAGTGTTATTTAAGAAATTCTAGAATGTTGTATATTGCGCCGGATTGCGACATGTCCAAGCATGTATAGTGGCGTGTTTCTCCGTGGAATATCGAATGTTATGCGTATTTCCGAAAAGAAAACAATGAAGCCCGGTTTTGTACCGTTTCGTGCTATTTTCTTGCGTGACAATTCCTGCCGTAACCAAAATGACCGAGGAAAAGAATTAGAATTCGAACCGAAAACTGCCCAGAATTAAATTTCGGATAAGGTACTGAAATGGCCAGAAATAAATTTCGATTGACTGAATTGTTTTATGTGCCTAGAATTAAATTTCGTATGGCTAAACTGTGGAAATAATTTTTTTAGGAATTTCAACGCCTAGAACTCAATTTCGTATGGCACTGAAATTACATAATTACGTACATACATATGTAGGTGAAGTGACTTTTATTTTGTTAAACTGGAATTCAGTCGATTTTATGCCAGTTTGAAGTCGATTACTAGGATTGCTTAGATGCAGATTAAAGGACTCGAATACATAGAGAATTCTGTTAGTTACTACTCCCACTGGTTGTTTAGTTTCAAACGATTTTTTTTATCAAATTATGGAGCCGAAATTCCTGGTGTACGGTGGAGCACTTTCTTCGGAATCCTAGTTGGGATTCTGGAATAATATTCAATCTGTCTACTATTTCACTGAGGTGCGTTAATATTACTCTTTCAAATAATTTACTCATTGCCGGTAATAAGTTAATTGGTCTGTAGTTGTCTGGGAATCGCGGATCATTTCCGGCTTTGGCTATGGGTATCATTTGCGTGTTTCCAGCAAGAAGGAAAATACATATTTTTCAAACAAGCAATAAATAAAATAAATTCAATGCGACAATGGTCTTTTTAGGTAAATTTCTTAGCGTTAAGTTAGAAATGTTGTCGTGTCCAGGAGCTTTCTTAACTTTTAGCGATTTAATGATTTTTGATATTTCACTAGGTGAAATCATGTAGCCAGGATTAAAATCACTGCTAATAGACGGTAGTGCATTCATTTTGTCACTAACTACTTTATTGTTAATAAAGCTCCCCAGATACATAGACATTGTATGTGCCTTGTAAAAATGTTTCGATATTAGCTCAGCCTTATCATTATTATCGAAAATTAGTGTTTTATCGAAAGAAAATAAAGGAGGCATTAGTTTTTGTTTTTAAATACTTTATTCAATTTCCAAACAAAGTTGCCGTTTTTGGAAGACGACTGAGCATATTGTTCTATCTTTAATTTCTTTTGATGAAGATACGTGTTTGAATTAAGTTGGAAAGGTTGTTGACAAGGCGCTTTGTGTTGGGGTTACGATTACGTTGCCAACTGCGGCGAATAAAATTACGGACTTGAATCAGCCCCTTGGTTCTGTTATCTACAATATCGTTCTTGAATTTATTTTGTATTGTAGTAGGTTGCAAAATGTAAAGCAGAGTTTACTTGACTGTAGAAGTCGTTTGCTAGAGAATCGAGGATTTAATAAATCCTGTCGAAGTGTGAATCCCCTCTTAATCACTAAAATACGAATTTACGGTTTGATTACGTCACTTTATAAAAAAAAAACTATTAGCTAAAGCTGTAAAAGTCTTCCATGCAACCCCATATAGGTAGGCCTCAACGAAATGGGGAAGTAAAACGTCGGTATAGCTAAATTTCAGTAAAATTAATAATCATTTTATTTTTTCAAAAATAATGATTTTCTAGAAGGGATGCAGTGAAGTGCGAGGCGAAGACAAGTTTAATTTTTATTTTAAAACCGTTATTTTGGAAACAACGTAGTTTCTTTGCAGATGGACACAAAACGGCTGTAACAGGAAAACAATGGGCAGTATATACATTTTAAATCTGAAACATACTGACGATAAGAAACATTTGACATTTCAATGTAGCAACTGCAGTTGTCGCATACAGAACAAGAAATCAAAAACATCTGTTTATGTATTCACATAACTACCATGAAGGCACCAGCAGAACTCACGGATAGCCGAAACATTCAATATAAAATGTGTCAAACAGAAGAAATACGAATTGGAAAGGAATATGCTGACCGTCGAAAAACGCGAAGGAAACATATTAATTAAATGTCAGAAGAAAGAAAACAAAGTATCGACGAAATTTCAACTAAATGAATTCTTTGTCGGAGAAAAGAGGAGAAACTGTGGTTGGAACCAAAGAAAATATACCGCCGAAATGTAGGACCCCTGCAAAACATTTCTAGTGAAGAAGAGGGCTGAACTATGCACAATTTGCTGATGGGAGTTAAATTAAATAATATTCATTGTACATAAACTTAAAAAAAAACAAAATTGAAACAAAAGGAAGTGATGTAGTATCTAGCAACCCATGATATTTGTGAACTGTCAATAAAATAAATAAGCCGACACTCTATTCTAGAGACTGTTAGCATATACACGTTTATATGCAATTTTAGTAAATATTACAGTAGTGATGGGCGTTTCCGTTCTTTTCCAAAAACGGAAAAAACGGTTTTTTTCCTGCGAAGAACCGTTTTTAAGAACAGTTCTTTTAAAAACGGTTTTTTTTTATCTGAAAACACTTGCAAATCAAAAACGATTCGTCTTCTCTAGCTAACAAACGTGATGACCTGTCATTGCCAGAAATAGTCCAGTGAAAATATTCGAAATAGATCGAGATCACTTTGAAATATATATTTTTTACTTTAAAATCTATCTCTCTCGATTACCGTAACTTCTAGTGGAGCATGGTGCCTTGACGACTACCGTGTGCAGTCATCAACGTTACAAAGACAATTGAATTCGGAGTGTGATACGGTTGTCAGCCATACCACTTCCTAGTCGCATTGTTAGTTTATTATTCTACGATAAGAAAATTTCTTATCATCTTCTTCTGAATAATAAACTTGCGACGAGTCGTGCCGAGTTTGGAAACACGTTTCTCTATGAGTGTCTATTTCACAGAGTGGCGACGGAACGATCACGGCCACAGAGCACGACAAAATCTACACAGGGCCGGAAACTACGGCATTAACGCACCGGAAAATGATTTCTCACGTGATTTCCAGCAAAAAAGTGGTACCTTCCTAGTGAGCATACCCCCAATTCTTAACATATTAGCTGCCACAGGCGTTTGCAGATTTTTGAAAAATGCATTTTCTTGCACGACTTAAACCCCAATATCTCCAAAATTATACTAGCTTAGAAGAGCGAAATAAGGCATACCTAAATAATAAAACTAACCGCACTAAAATCGGATAAGTCGTTTGCTTTTTACAGAACTTCAAAGTCAAATTTTTGTTCTTTCACCCAAAAACCAACATTTTTTTTATCGCAATTTTCTCCAACTTCTACCAAGTTGAGGTGCTTGTAGGATTCTTGAAAAAACTGGCGCATGGTCTCCCCATAATTTCTTTCTTACATCATTTTATTCTAGCTCCATTATTTCTAACAGTTTTAATGCCTTATATGCAGAAAACCAGGGTAAATTTTTCTCGATTTTGGAATAATTTGCTTGAATCTTACACAAATTGAAGGATATTATGAGAAATTTGAATGAATTCGAGATAAAATTAGCTTAAAATTCTGCACTTAAGGCATTAAAATTATTAGAAATAATAGAGACACAATAAAATGATTCTAGCTAATATAATTTTGTAGATATTGGGGTTTAAGACGTGCAAGAAAATAAGTTTTTCAAAAATCTTCAAGCGCCTGTGGCAGCTAAGGGGTTAAGAGTTAGGGGTGTACAACTTTTTTGCTCGAAATCGCGTAAGGAATCATTTTAAGGAGCGTTTATGCGGCAATTAATTTCCAGACACACTGTATAGTCATTGTCGTCAGCAAGTCAAATAGCATCATAGATTTCAAAACAACAAAATCCTGAACAAACTAAAATTTTCTTCTTCGAATGAAATTTTTACTGGACTAAAAATGAAACAAAAACTTTTTTTTCGTCAAGAACGACTCGGAAAAAGAACACTTTCAGACAAAATCGGTTGCAGTTTCAGAAAAAACTGTTTAAGAAAAAACTATTCAAGAAAAAACTGTTCAAGAAAAAACTGTTTCAGAAAAAACAGTTCAAGAAAAAACTGTTTGAGAAAAGAACGACTTTGAAAAGAACGGTTGCGGAAAAAACTGTTTCGGGAAAGAACGATTTGGCAAGAACGGTTGCGGAAAAAACTGTTTCGGAAAAGAAAGACTTCGAAAAGAACGGTTGCAGGAAAAAACTGTTTCGGGAAAGAACGACTTTCAAAAGAACGGTTGCGGAAAAAACTGTTTCGGAAAATAACGATTTCGTAAAGAACGGTTGCGGAAAAAAAACTGTTTCGGTAAGGAACGCTTTTGTAGAGATTAGAGAGACAGTTTTACGAAAGAACGTTTAGAAGAGAAAAGCGCTATCGTTTTGGAAGAACGACTGCGATTATTGCAACCATTTTTTACGGCAAGTGTTGTTTTTGGGACGAAAATATTTGCTTCTTGATTTTGGTTTGGTAGTGTTGGTCGCAATCGCATCGGAAGTAATCGGGGAATAACCTTGAGAATGGTACCTAATTGTGAAAATCTTGACTTATCGTTCCATTCTATATACTCATATATCAGCATTTCAACGGTATTCCACTTCAAGTGTAGTCATTGCTCCAAATCCAATTGACCCACGGTATTAAGGAAATCCATCCCCAAAATGCTATCGTGCTCTTCTTCCTTGCCTCTTTATTTATATACCGCTCCATGGCGTCGCGTCGCTCGACCTGCAGAGCAGGCACATCGCCCGTTCTGGCGGTAATATCTCAGAATATCTCTATCTTGGATCGTGTCATCGCTGAGACCATTGCGTTGTTGTTGCAATCGTGTCGCCTGTAACTGTTCGCAATACGTATTTTCCTGCATTATTCGTTTTGCAGCTCTTCACAAAATCAGCCCTCAGTATGGATCGGATTTTACGGCGTTTTAAATTTCTCCAGATGCCCATGTTCCACCCTGTATAAGCGATTTACAGGACGACACATTTAAAAATAAATTAAAAATTAAATCCACATTCGCGCCACAAAATCTACAAATTGGTGCTCAATATGCCCAATCCCAATTTGAATGTGCTCAATTTCAAGTCTTTCAACATTTTCCAATCATCTTCGCGCACCCGAACGCCGCAATCGTAGCAAACTTTCCAATTTCACCCGATTTCGGCCAACATCGTTCCCAGCCGACTCGCCAACGAAGTGTCAAAATTCGTTTCGGTCGTGTCCAACCAGTTAGGCGACGGACTCCGTCGCGGCCATTACGTCGGTTGGTTTGTTTGTTCCCGTCACCAGTGCAATTTCGAGTGAATTTTGAGGACACGGGTGAAAAAGTGAACATTTGTGTGGTTCCGACCAGAGTGCACCACGATTGCATGCAAATCCGTGCGGAAAAGCGCTCCGAAATTGGTGTGTGGGCCGTCGAAGGTTCTCGTGTGCCAGAAGAAACGGAAAATTCCGAATCCGTGTGTGGTGTGACGAAGTAGTAGAAGAAGAAAAAAAGTGGCAGCAGCAGGAAGAAAGCTACTGTGGGCCCAATTGTAAAAAGAGTGAAGCAGTGATCGTCGTCATATAAGAAGCAAAGCAGCCCGAGGGGGAGCACGAAGCTGTCGTCGCAGTCGTTTTTGTGGAGCTGATTCTACGTTCGAGGGGAGCTGTGAAACGTAAGTTTGAGGGCAGCCGAACGGCCGCTCGAGACGACCGACCGATTTCTCTTGATGGGGGCCGTCATCGCAAAAAGTTTTTAATGTTGAATAATCGTGACGACAAGTGAAAATTATTGAAAATGTGTACAACACGACGACGGAATAGCATTTTGCCATGACGGCCGCCCCAAGGGACTGAACATTTGATGAACTGTACAGCAGGCGAGCTTCAAGTGAGTTTTGAACAATTTTGATCCGGGAATAGTTGGGGAGTCTTGTGGGCAAACCCGTCGACCACTGTCGCACATCGGGATCGGTCGGTGGTCGATGGTGCTGCTGTGGGGCCAGCCAGCAATCGGGTCGCTCGATCCCGTAACATATGTTCGTGGCGGCAGATTGCGGCACGGATCGCCGATCCACAACAAGTCGGCGAGAAAATGGGAAAATCTGCGCATAAAAGGAGAATTGCACAGACGTCGACGTCGGTGTATTGATTACTAACGATTTCAACAGTTTCTGTGTCACGCGAAGCATTCGCATATTGGGATGAGTTGCAATTGGGTGGTCTGCTAAAATGGGTTGGATCTTCTCCAGACTACAATTGGGGCAAAGCTGTTCCGATTTTGTGTAGGCTGGTCGCGGCTAAATCCGCATCCTTTCTCGAAAAGGATGCCCGTTGCCCATTTTCCAGCTGTTGCTGACTGCCAGTTGACATTTCGCCCTGAAAATGTGTTCTTGTGTGCGTGTACGGTGGAGCAAAAGTCGATTCAGTTGTTTTCTCTATCACTCCAATATGGAACGGATGGGGAGCTTGCACATATACGAAATACGTTGACCGCAACTGTCAAACTGCAAGCAGATTGGATTACAGTCGGTGATTGAAGCCAGGTGACACGTCTGGGGCGATGAACACAAAATTTTCCTTTTAAGGGTTTGCGGTTTGTGTTTTATAAAATCGATCGTGGAGGGCTGGTTGGTGGCAATGGATTTGTGTGATTTTCATTGAGAAAAACTATTTGAATGGTTGATAGTTGTTTCATTTATTCATTGACAAGCAATATGCTTCGCAGAGTAAATTTTATTTTTATTCTATCGTCAGTTAAAAGAAGAGTTTAATTTTTTGTTTCGTAAAGAAAACACATTTGTTAGCAATCAATTAGTTTCTATAATATAGCGGAAAATCTTGTAATTTTAAAATAATTCTGGCGACCAATTTTTTCAGAAGCTAATGCGGTTCAGCCCCAGGGCTAATATTTTAATGGAGCTCCCATAAATTCCATAGTTCTGAACTCAGGGCTGGGAGATTTTTTTTTCGTAGTAAACTTCAGATATGTACGAAACTTAACAAAAAATTGACCCCTGTGGTTTTGGGGTTAGAATTATACCACAGCGATCCCGGCTTGTCGTAAAAGGCGAGGGATAGGGTATGTAGGCTTGTATCCTGCGTACCTGAAATTTACTTTACACTCGAAACATTAAAGGAGCCTCGGATACCTCGGACTGATTCAACGGCAACGACTTTTGGCTATAAACAACGGACTACGATCGGTTTTTGGAACGTTAGGACGATGTGGGGTGAGTGTAATAATACAAGGCTCACAGAAGTCGAACAGGAAATGACCGCATACAAAATCGCTATACTCTAACTGAGCGAAACAAGATGGCTCGGATCGGGGGCGACTTTATCACCAAGCTCTCGCACTGTACTGCTCTACTCTGGAAGTGAAGACGATAATTCACCTCGGCAAGCGGGCGTCGGAATCCTGTTGACTAGGAATGCACGCCGATCCCTTATCGACTGGAAACCTATCTCCGACCGTATCATCACAGCCAGGTTCAAATCCAGAGTACGAAACATCACAATTATTCAGTGCTACGCACCGACTGAACCTGCAAACCAATCCGCAAAGGACGTTTTTTATCAGCGACTAGGCTACACCTTTGATGGGCTCCCAGGGGTGACATCAAAATCATAATGGGGGATCTCAACGCCAAAGTCGGTACTGATAATTTAGGCTTGGACACCTTATGGGCAATCACGGGCTTGGCGACAGGAACAACAATGGCGAAATGTTCGTGGAGTTCTGTAACTCTCGGCAACTAGTCATTGGCGGAACGTTGTTCAAGCATAAACCCTGCCACCTAACAACTTGGATTTCTCCTGATGGCAGAACAGAGAACCAAAGTGACCATATTGCTGTTTCTAAGACATGGAGAAACTGCCTCTTAGACGTCAGGTCGAAGCGTGGGGCTGATGTTGGCAGCGACCACCATCTTGTTATCGCGAAATTTCGCTTACGAACGGCAGCGATTCAACGATCTCACAACACGCGAATCTTGCCACGATTTAATGTGCAAAAGCTAAAAAATTCCTCAACTAGACGTGCATATTCGACCGCCTTGCACGAAAAAGCTTGTGCAGCAACATCTCTTCAGAATCCTACAATTGAAGATAGATGGAATTTTGCAAAGGATTTTTTTATTTCATGTGGCGAAGCGACTGTGGGAAGATTGGATCGAGGTAGGAGACCATTTATCAGTGATGCTACTTGGTCTCTTATCTCAGCACGCAAAAGAGTTAAGGAACAGATTAACTCTGCTGCTGATGATTCAGCTAAAAATCAACTTCGCGCTGAATACCGTTCACTGCAAAAAGGCGTGCAAAGAAGTGTGAGGCGTGATAAGCGTACTTACATCAACGCTTTAGCGAAGGAGGCAAATGATGCGGCTTACCGTGGTGAAAGCGGTACCCTATTTAAGCTAATTAAACCACTAATTGGTAAATCGTTCACAACCGACCATCCTGTTAAAGATAAACAAGGGTTACTGCTTGTTACCGAAGAACAGCAACTTCAGAGATGGAAAGAGCACTTTTTTGAGGTCCTTAACAACAGTTTTGGGCCTGCAAGAAGAAGCATCCCTCCAGTAGCCAGTATTAATTCCAGACCACCATCTAAGACGGAATTAAAGCGGGTAATCGAATCTATGGACGCCGGTAAGACCCCGGGGATAGATGGAATTCCGGTCGAACTATTTAAAGCAGATTCGAATGCTATACAGCGGATATTCTACTTCCCCTCATCAGAGAGTGTTGGGAAACCGAAACTCTTCCAGTAGAATGGAAAAAGGGCGTAATTATTAAAATTCCCAAGAAGGGTAACCTTAAGGATTGTAATAATTGGCGCGGTATTTGCCTACTTCCAGCTGTATCCAAGTTGATGGCTAAAATTATTTTGAACCGGATCAAGAATGAAGTTGATCGCACTTTAAGCAATGAACAGGCTGACTTATGTGAGGGTTTTTCATGTGGCGACCATATAAACACCCTCCGAATTATTATTGAGCAAACCGCCGAATGGAGATCCCCATTACACATCATGTTCATTGATTTCGAGACGGCGTTCGATAGTGTTGATCGGGAGTATATTTGGAGAGCTCTTCGTAGGAGGGGCATACCAGATAAAATAATTTCCATCATCAAGGAATCTTATCAGGGAGCCCAATGTCACGTTTTGCACAAGGGTAAGCTTTCAGATCCTTTTGAGGTGCACAGTGGAGTGAGACAAGGTTGCATTTTATCACCTATTCTTTTCCTCATAGCCATTAACGATGTACTAGTGAGCGCGTTTTAAAACCAGCGGAAAGGTATCAGATGGAAAATGTTTGATTACCTGCAACACCTGGACTATGCTGACGATATTTGTCTGCTTTCAAATAAAAAGGAGGATGTAGCTCAAACGGCCGATGCTCTGCATTGCGAAAGTCGTAATGCTAGGCTCAAGATAAACGCTGCCAAGACCAAGTACTTGAGCTCCCATACTGGGGGATAAAGCGGAATTTGTGTTTCGGGCCAGGCAGTCGAAAAATTTGACGAATTCTGCTACCTCGGAAGCATAGTCACAGCAGATGGCGGCGCGGACGCTGATGTACAATCGCGTATCAATAAGGCTAGGGCAGCCTTCTTCACTTTGACTCCTTTCTGGCAAAATAACAACATTTCCAGGCGCACCAAAATCCGAATCTTCAATTCTATTGTAATATCTGTGCTTCTTTATGGCTGTTCAACTTGGAAGGTGACCAACGAGATAACAACTAAGCTGCAAACTTTCGTAAACCAGTGCCTACGGCGCATCCTACACATCCGCTGGCCGGAGATTATTTCCAATGATGATCTCCTGAGTATCACAGGCCTGGATTGGATAGGCACTTCTGTCAAAAGGCGAAAGTGGCAATGGATAGGTCATACTCTCCGAAGAGGGCCAACAAATATTGCAAAGCAGGCCCTAGATTGGAACCCTCAGGGAGCCAATGCTAGACGCCGTGTTGGACGACCAAGAAACACGTGGAGAAGATCGGTTAATAGCGAGGCTGCTTCATTAAACAAACAGTGGTCAGACCTAAAGACGATGGCACAGAACAGAACGAGGTGGAAAGTAGGCGTAGTTGATGCCCTATGCCCCACAAGGGGTTAACAGGAACCAGATAGAGAGAGAGTAAACTTACGCTTTGATATATCCTGAAAAAAATCTTTTAATCTCTCGAGACCCCACGGAATCGCACGTCATCAAGAATGGTTATACACAGGCCAACGAATCCCAGAAAAAGTTACAGAAACTGTCGAAATTTTGCCCTTTAAGCTTTCGACAGTAAGCCAGTCTTAAAAACACTTCCTCTCCGAGGCCACCCCTACAAATGGAAAGAACCAGCTTGTTTTTGTTGGGATAGATGTCAAAATGGTAGATTAGATTTGTTAGGGGCTGTGGCCGTTAAGTACCTCTAGGCACTGCGACCGGTGGTCTATTGTGCCATTGCCCAATGTATGGGTTAGATGAGCTCATCTAACCGACTTCTTTCAATAAATCGATTAAGCTGGCCCATATTCAAAGAGGCGATATCATCCTCTAAAGGGAACGCAATGCCGAAGCATTCCAAGCATTGCTAGCCTCTCACATTGACAAAGCCTCGCAAAAGATCGCGTCGGTAACGATGCGCATGGTCTTTAAATGGCCATTCAGACGGCAGTGCCCCGTAAGGAGGCCGCAAATTATCCTAACCCTGTTTCTGCTCATGTTCATTAGACTAAGGATACGTTTAGGTGAGTAGTAGGCAACAAAAAGTTTTGACTGCCGAAGCCCTGGGAGAGTTTCTCAGTGCAAGATGGCTTTGGTCTTTTCCCCACTCACTTATTTCATTTCTGAATGTACAGAGTGGTATCCCACAGTAGGGTTCTGGTCCATTTTTTTATTTCCGGATTCTTATGGTCATTGTTAACTATAAAAACAGCCAGAAAGTTCTACGGATTTGATTCTTGTAAAAATAATTAGATAAAGTAACCATAATTCAAAAATGAAGCTAAAGATGGAGATCAAGTAAAAATTGAACTTACCGTGGATCCGCTGTGGCCACATCGAAAC
This sequence comes from Microchrysa polita, assembly GCA_949715475.1. Lineage (NCBI taxonomy): Eukaryota > Metazoa > Arthropoda > Insecta > Diptera > Stratiomyidae > Microchrysa > Microchrysa polita. The sequence continues at coordinate 107,363,655 of OX454415.1, read as the reverse complement.
AAGAGCAGCTGGAACTACAATAGCATAACAGTTTCTACACAAGCTAAAAAAAAATCAATTCCGGAAATAACAGAAAGGAAGAAATAACAAAAGATTTTGTTTTATGTCAAAATCGAAGAGGCCGGCCAATGTAGAGCAAATTTACAATACGGATGATTATGATGCTGTCGTTGTTAGTCCATTGTTCCATTGCGAGCTGTCATCTGTGTATCTAGCTTTTGTGCCCACATTCACGATGGTGTTTTGGCGAACGTAACGGAGTTCAATGATGACATTTACGAGGAGACGAACTAGAAATACGAGAGCCGTTGAGGATTTACAAACTGCCACTTGGATAACAGTAAAACTACTCCAATTAACGGGGAGATTTTACCTTGGAAAAATTGGGGACTTCTCAAATTTTTGATATGTTATAAAGACTGGTGGGGTAAGTTAAAATCCAAGTTTGCGTCACTTTCCCCATTGTGCTCCCGCCGCTATCTTGAAAAAAAAACCATCTAAAATCGGCTCTTTGATCAGTTTGCGGTCTATAACTCCTTCCCAGTCCATTTGAGCACGAAATGTGCCGAGACAATCTTGTAGAGCACATTTCCTGTAAATTTCATCTGACAAGTTTTACTCTACAATCAAAATTGGCAGAGTTAAAGCGCAAAGAATATGCTAAAAATTCCAAAACTCATTATTAACAAATTTCAAAACATACTTCGAGAACTCTATACTAAAATGCAGAGGTCTAAGAAAATTGGACCAAAATATGGCCATCGAACGGCAAAAATCCTACATCGGATTTTTTTTTAATTATAGTTGGGGATGGTCCCGAGATTATGGCATAAAAAGTCCCAACCGATTGGGGGTCCGCAACCTTAAGAAAAGGGGGGGAGGGGGCATTTTTTTTCGGTTTTTTGCGATTATTTCAAAACCGATACACAAAAATGGTCTGAGGACGAAGAAAACTACATAAAATTACCTTTCCAATGATATAAAACACATTAGAGCTTAATGAAATATTTCGGCGCTAGCCTAACAAAATAAATTAGAATATTTGCATTTTAGACCTTTGTTAAAAGCTCCATAACTTTCGAAAAAAGGCTAGTTCAGCCGTAAAATGTTTTTATAAGTATTCACAATAAGTTCAGGATCATTTTAAAGTAAATATTGAGTCGCTCCGGTCAAGAACCCCCATTATCCCTCCATTTAAATTTGTCAGAACGGCATGTCCATAACTCCCCCCTAAATTGGAGCCGAGTGCTAAATTTTTGTTTGTTGCAATTGCAGATCATATAGTCACCCCACCCACCAAGAATCAGCTGATTCGGATAAAAACTAAGAGTACCTCCCATACAAAGTGACCCAAGACACCTTTGTTCTACAGTTTATAAAATGAGTAGTAAGTACGTAGAACAAACTCCTGTTGGGTCACTTTGTATGGGAGATACCCTTAGTTTTTATCCGAATGAGCTGATTTTTGGTGGGTGGGGTCACTATGATCTCCAATCCCAACAAACCAAAATTTAGCACTCTGCTCCAATTTTGGGGGTAGTTATGGATATGCCGTTTTGTAAAATTTAAATGGGGGATAATGGGGGTCCTGGACCGGAGCGACTCAATGTTTACCTTAAAATGTTCTTGAACTTATTGTGAATACTTATACAAAATTTTATTGCTGAAATAGCATTCTTTAAAAAGTTATGGAGCTTTTAAAAAAGGTCTAAAATGAAAATATTCTAATTTATGTTCTAGTCTAACGCCGAAATATTCAATTAAACTCTAATGTGTTATATATAATTGCAAAGATAATTTTAGTTAGTTTTTTTCGTCCTCAGACCATTTTTCTGTATCTCTTACCGTTTTTGAAATAATCGCAAAAAAACGAAAAAATGCCCCCTTTCCCCACTTTTTTTAAGGTTGCGGACCCCCGATCGGTTGGGACTTTTAATGCCATAATCTTGGGACCATTCCCAGCCATAATCAAAAAAAATTTCCGATGTAGGATTTTTGCCGACCAAATATGCCATTTTTCTTAGACTATATGAGTTATTGGTATACAATACGTTTTTGTGAATTTGAAATTGACATGATTTTTGATATTTTCTCCATTTTCTTGGTGCTATACCTCTGTTAATTTTGATTGTAGAGTACAACATCTTAGATTAAATTTGTAGGAAATTTTGTCCTCTACAAAATTGTCTTGGCAGATTTTGTGCTCAAATGGACTGTAAAGAAGTTACAGGCCAAAAACTGATGAAAGGGCCGATTTTAGATGGTTTTTTGAAGGTAGCAGCGGAAGCACAGGGGAGAAAGTGACGCAAACTTGGATTTTAACTTACCCCACCTGTCTTTATAACATATCAAAAATTTGAGAAGTCCCCAATTTTTTGCACGCTAACCCCTATTATTTCGTCTCTATTGATTGGAGTAAACAGATGAGACACTGAAGGGGTCAATTATGGAGCAGTTTCGTATCTTTTTCAGCCAGATACCAGCCGGAATCACTTGCGAATTTCACTGGCTTGCCGATGATTACGACGATGATATTACTATGTGGTGATGCTTGTGTTGCCTCCAAAGGTCGCCTTGACAGTTCAAACTCGACTCCTCGCCTCTCACACTCGCCGCATCATTCTCCCGCATGCAGCACGAAGTTAACCTCGCGTGCAGATTGTGAAATCTGAGCGCGAATTTAAAAAAATGCTCGATACACTATATTATCGGAACTTGCGCATATAGCGTTCTTTCTATAAGTGTTATAAGAATATGACTGTTAAGGGAGCCTAACTGTTGGAGGATTTCCTGACAAGCCCACACGAGCATTGATTTGACAGTACATCTCGTCAGCGCCTTCATAACCGCTTGGCGGTCAGTAAGTATTGCTATTTTCTTGTTTGTGTAGCCTTTTTCAAGGTATTTTCTTGCGCACATCTTAATTGCGCGTACTTCAGCCTGAAACACGGTCGGTCGTAATCCCATTGGAATAGAGAGACTAATACCTGGGCCGCTAATTCCTCCGGCCGATACAGGTTCTGTATCGGTCTTTGAGCCGGCCGTGTAAGATATGATGGTACTGGGGTGGAGTGCTCTGAACCTGTCAGTCCAATCCTCCCTTGCCCAGGTCACTGCGTCAAATGAGGTGTCAAAACGTAAAGTTTTAACCAGATAGTCTGATAGCATTCTAAGTAGGTTGTTATTACGTATCCATCTTAACTGCACTGAGTTCAGAGGGCATGCCTTATCACATGCCTTAAGCCTGATGACGGCTAATCTTGCCACTGCCTCAATGTGTATGTGTGGTGAGCAGAACCTCGAAGGCGGCGGTGAGGCTGGAGATAAAGGCTCGGCACGATTTCAGTATCTGCGGCGCCAAATTTTGATGATGCCATTTCATTAATATTGGGGTGAAACGACCGAATCTGCAATCTTTTTTCGCAAAATCATAACGGTTCTCCAGATATTCAATGTCAAAGTTTGACATTTAGATAGGGTAGTTCAGTTTTTAATGGAAAATTGGTGGTCTTTTTACTACATGAATCAATAGCATTTCACCAAAAATAACTTTTTATCTTAAATTTGCCTTCCTGTCTAGTAAATTGTACAATTCATGCTCGCAAATATATTTCGACTTTTCATATTATTAACATCTTTGCCAAATTGGTAAAACTTACTATTCTAGTGGGACTGATTAAAATTAAAAGGTCAATTTGATAGCGTCGAACACTTTCCCCAAAGTGTAAAGCGGAAATACCCTCCTTTTCTTATCAAACTACTTAACTGGTTTCGAAGAAAAGTCAAAGTTTGACATTGAATATCTGAAGAACTGCTACGATTTCGCGAAAAATGATTGCAGATTCGGTCGTTTTAAACCAATGTTAATGAAATGGCATCATCAAAATTTGGCGCCGCAGATTCTGAAATCTCCCCCCTTGAGGTGCTCTTTCCAGAGTAATTTCTTGTCTAGAGTAACCCCCAGATGCTTGACAGCTTCTGGCATGGTTAATTGTGAATTATACATTGAGGGACACTTCAATGCTCGTAGCGTCCTCTTCTTACTGAATGGCATCACTGCGACTTCTGTCAGATTGATACGTAGCCCATTGGCATTGCACCATTCCTGTACTATTTGCAGAGCATTTTGTAAAACATCCGGTAGGACCTCCTTGAATTTGCCCTTAATCGTGATTACCAAGTCGTCCGCATACCCCTGGTTGGCGAACCTAGTTGAGTTAAGTCTCCACATCAATCCATCAACTACCAAAGACCACAGGAGGGGGATAGTACACCTCCTTGGGGGCAGCCACGTGTGGCTTGGGCACTGAGAGTAGTCTTGCCTATACTGGTAAATATGTTTCTGGACAACAGCATGCGTTGCACCCACATTGTAGTGGTATTGTCGGCCCCTTTTGATCTTAATGCCGTTCTTATGGAATCGAATGACATATTGTCAAAGGCGCCCTCTATGTCTAGAAATGCACAGAGTGTCATTTCTTTATTAGACATGGTCTCTTCGATCTCTTCTACTAAACTTTGTAGTGTCGATTCCATCGATTTGTCCGGCTGATAGGCATATTGTTATGGGTGCAGCAGCCGCATCTTCAGAAGTGTACTCCTAATATGAGCGTCCATTAACTTATCCATAGTTTTCATTAGGAAAGATGTAAGACTGATGGGGCGATACGACTTAGGGTCGTCCGTCAAAATGGTAGGCAAATATACGGAAATCATTTTCTTTATTTTTCATCGGCAAAATACTTATATGAAAATCCGCTACATAACTTCGTTGTTTCTGAGATTAAGGTCATCGATATAAACCTTAGCCTTCAGATAGTGCTGCAAGACAAACTTAAAAGAAATTCAATTAGACAATGGGGCAAGTCCGCCACTTCTTGATAGAAGAAAATTCGATTGGATTTACCGTAGCAAAAGATTGAAACTTTGAATCATATTATACGGCTGTGAATATTGGTTTCAATCAAATGGTCCTACGATCCTGCAGTATCCGAGACTTACCCCGCATGTGAAAGTTGCCATTTGATTATACAGAGCGAACCTCATCTTAGAAACTGCTTTTGCAGTACAATTGCTCTCTTTGTCCTTTATCGCTTCGCTTGTCACGCAAAAACTGAATATTTGCGAAAATTTCTGGTCGAGAGAGCAATATCTTTCTTTTCGTTTCTATCATTGATGGTGAGCACTTTGACTTTTAATTGCATCGATACCGCTAGACGATTTTTTTCAAAGATGCATTTGTTGGTCAACGCACAATCATGTGCTTTCTACATTATTGATGGACAAAAAATCAATGGCAAAATAGAAAAAAAAATGTTAGGCATTTTATGCCACGGAATTTTGATAAAAGCCTCAGATTCGTTTTCAGGATCCTAGAATGATAGGAAACACAAAAAACATATTCTCCACCACATTTTGCAATCTCAAATCACGTAATGCGTTAATTTTCATATTCGTATTTCGGGCTCATCAGACAATATCTCGGTGCAGAGGCGTTGTTTTCAGTAAAATAAATAACAGGCGCGACAATCCAGCATTGGACTAAGGCCGCAGGATGTGTTAGTGACATCCTATTTCCAAGATCTTATCTGCTTTTTGTTGAGGTAATGAGATCAGCATCACGCTCAGCAGTGTTATTTATCCCCATAAATGGGTACTCGTTTAACATCTGAGTGGGATCATAGTCCGTCACAAGCTCGTGAGTTCGAAAAACACCATGGATGATGATGAGATTCGAACTCATGACCCTGTGCACCGAAGGTGCGCGCACTAACCGCTAGACCAGCCAGACCATTGTTTTCAGTAGCCTCACGGGAAAAAATCTATACATAAATTGTTTATAGGTATGTATATCCTACCTAACAATAGTACCATAATAGAAATGAGGAGCCGTTCAGATCTTATGAGACAGGACCAAAAATTCAAATAATATTGTCCCAATGAAGTCATTGTCTGATATTAATTGAAATATTACGAAAAATATTCGTAAAATACCGTTGAGCATGTTCATACACTTCGTTACAAAAAAAAAAACACTAAAATATTAGCGAAGGAGATGGAGCAAATGTCAATTTTGCGCAAACTAGCAGCCAATTCTTTCTGGAATTAATATGCAGATCGCTTACGTTACGTTAGAAGTGATTTTTGCTTTGCGTGGAAGATATTTCCCCCTTAGTTATATCACCCAAAGGCCAATTGAACTTTCAAAATAATAATGATTTTCGTTCAAGCTATACAGTCTTGTGTCGATAATCGGAATAAATTATTGCAAGGGGTATTCCGGATTAACGAATAATCTGGATTAGCGCAACCATTTTTTATTAGAAAAAAAAAAAACAGTCCAAATGAATAAATAAGTGTCACAAAACTCCATAAATGAATTTTCTCCTTGAAATTAGTCAGCCTCATATCGTTTGTTAAATCGTCTCTCCATCTGGACTAAATACGTAAAAATCCCGTCATTTTGGGTCGTATCCCAAAAAATAAATTACCGTTATTTTCAAGGATCCCGTTAAAAAGACCTTCCTTGCCCGATTTATTTCTAAATTTCACGCCACTAGAATCCTAACCAAGCCAGAACAAAGAGTGTATAGTATTTTTTAGGCAAAGCAGCTAACCCTAAGGTTTACCAAAAACAGAAACAATTGTCTGTCAAATTTATATGGCTAGTTATCCTTGCCTCTTCTGGATGCCAAGACAAAAAAACTCAGCTACTGTGTCACCTTTGATTCGAAATCTCAAGTTGTTCACTATGTCCGTTTTCGTTACTTAATCCCGAATGTGCATGCATGGTGCAGGCGGCAAATGTCGGTCACAACGGATCATGCATAATGCAGTATGGAACATTCTTAAATGGGAAAAACTGATCCTGGAACTGTGGAGAGCAACTGATGGCAGATTGATAAGCTTTTGTACGCTGTGCCTATGTAGTTTTTTTTACAGGGCCTTTATTCGATACACAATGTCCCAGCTAGACAATTGTCTCCGATACCCAACGGAATCGATAAGTCCTCGATTATATAGCGATAGGTGCCATCGAAATGTCTCCAATAACTCCAATACTGAATCGATAAGTCATCGATACCACAGCGATACAAGTCACTAAATTGTCTACTATACTAATGTAATCGACAAGCCTTCGATCCAATTTCGATTATTTACAATTGTCTCCGATATACAACAGAATCGAAATGTCTTCGATCCCAAATCGAAGACCTAAGGTAAAAGACCCTATTTTCGTCATGTTAAGGAGTTTTCTGCGGTTTCCAAATAACAAGGGAAACAAATTGGGTTATTTTTACAAACTATGGTCATGAAAATAAAGTTTGGAAAGTTTACTATGAAATTATAAAATCTAAAAACCGCAATTGTTTTATGATATACAGTTTTTTAGAAAAATATAAAATTACTTCAGACTCCCTAATTTCGTCATAAAAAATGGTCGTGTTCCTAACTTCGTCATGGCGGGCACCTAATTTCGGCTATGAAAAACAACTGTTTCTTTTTAAAGGTAATATCAATTTATTAACGAGACCGAGGCTAATTTCAGGCGCGGCCGAAATTTGAATACCCTTCACTCTCCTCGGGCTAAAAAAAATGTTCGGGCGAACCTATGACTTGTGTTTAATCCTTCCCCATTCTTTTCCTTCCGTTTTCGCATAAGTTCCGTGGCGTCGATAATACAATATTTGTGTAAGGTTTGGTTTGAATAAGTGGGAAAATAAAAAAAAAATCGCAGAAAAAAACCTCAGAAAACTTTATTGGGGGGATGCGGGAGCATGGCCCCATAGTACGATTCTATTTGTTTTACTTTTTTTGTTTTGTTTTGATAAAGACGCATTGTTTTTTTTTTAAATTGGTGTAGAAAAAATGTTTCTTAAAAGATCCAAAATGGGGGGTTGGGTTTGTATGGTAGCCCCATGATCCCATGGTCTGATTCCATTAATTTTTACATATGTTTTGTGGCATCAATTGAAATGCACTTTTATGAGGTTTGGTTGAAATTGGTGCTCAAATAAAAAAGTATTTCTTGGAAAAACTCAATTTGGGGGCTGGGTTTGCATGGCAGCCCCTTGACCCCACAGTCCGATTCCATCCATTCTTACATGTTTTGTGGCAACAATATTATAAACACATTTGTGTAGTTTGGTTGAAATTGGTGCACAAACAAAAAAGTTTTTCTTAGGAAAACCAAACTGGGGGGTTGGGTTTGTAGGGCAGCCCCATGACCCCACGGTCCGATTTTAGCGATTCAAACATACAAACTGCCTGCAATAAAAAGAAGCCTTTGTGCAAAATTTCAGCTCGATAGCTTTTAAACTGGCCGAGTAAAGATTTTGTTATAATTTTTTTTTAATAATTATTGAGTCCAAGTTCTAATTACAAAGATGACGAGTTAAGGAATACTTTGAATTATCTCAATTTCGTCATAGTGACGAACTAAAGTTGTACTGTGCCGAATCTCGTCACCATTGATACTATTATTTGAAAGCATATTTTTATATTTTATTTGTAAGAGTACTTTAATGTTATTGTTACTGAATGCTTCGCTTAATTATTATTCGTTAGTACTACAAATTAAACTTAATATAAAGATTTTTTTGAGCATCTACGGTGAGTCTGTTTAAAAAAAACTGATACGAATTATGGCCAAACCTATCGAAAATTGGTTGAAATAACAGTGACGAAATTAAGTTTTAGGTTTATTTGTACTTTTACGGAGATTTTAACACCAAGATATGACTAATTTTTTAATGATGACAAAAGAAATATTGCATTAAAAATTTTTTATTCAAGACCTAATTTCGTCATCATGACGAAATTACGCTCATGCCAATTATCACTATGTTTTAACTTCGTCATCCTTTTTTTTAAACTTATCACAATAGAATGCAAATTTTTATTCGATAAATAGAATAACAAAAGCATATTTCGTTCAAAACATACAAATAAAAGAATAATTCACTTACTATTTCACGAACAGCACTTGAGAACAACACATTAGTCCACTAGTCGAAACAAAAACTGACACTGCTCAATTCACGCATTTCAGTTCTGACGAAACTCTGTGTTCTTCTTAATTTACGAATCTAGTGCAATAATGTTAACAAATAGGTGATATCGATTGCATATTACCTCTATATTCAGAAAATAATAACGGTTTTTAGTAGGTGCATTATATGTTCCTATTTTATTTGAAAATATCAAATGTGACGAAATAAGGTACCCTGACGAAATATGGTTCATTTACCTTACATTCAATTGTCTTCGATACCATTGGCATCGAAAAGTAATCGATCCGAAAACGATGACTTTTTATTTATTTGTCTCAGATACCATGTAATCGAAATGTCTTCGATCACATATCGATGACTTTCATCTAAACGTCTCTGAATTAGAAATTGTCAAAAAATAAAACGACTAACTTATTCTCATAATTAGTAATCGTAGATAGCTCAGGTGTAGGAAGTAGGACTACGAAACGATAGGTGCCCGGTTCAATTCCCAGTAGAAGCAAAGTGTAAAAAGGTGAAAATAAGGTTTTAAAAAGTTAAGCATAAAACAGATAAAAAATTAGAATAAAGGAAAAACTAAAAAAAAATCTTGCATCACACAGTCATCGTTTTTCATAAATTCTTAATAGTCCGCAGTGGTCGATTCTACATCAACGATAGTCTTCGGAGTAAGATCGATTCCAGTTCTCACTTTCGGTATCAAAAAAACGGCCAAGCCCATACAAATGTCTCCATAGTTTGATCGATAAAGTCATCGATTCCTTAGTAGACGGTCTTCGATTCTTTATCGATGAATTGTCGATTCTGTTCTAACTACCCCAGGAAATTTGAACAACAATTTGGGCAAACTTCGGAAAAATTAGGGGAAAGCTGAATTTTGTCATGAGCCTTCCTTTTGGGGTCATACACAAGACCCCAAAAGTCCCCGTCTGTACGAGTGCCGCTAGCGGGTGTACAGAGAGTCGAAGACCCTTAAAAACAGGTTTTTCTAAATATCTCGATAACGGTAATATGTACTAAAAAGTGGTGTGGTGTGGTGGAAAATGTATAGCTTTTGTGGCCTGCAAATAAAATGTCAAAGGTAGATTTTGATTCGACTACTCCTAACGGTGCCAGGGGTCTAACGGTATTTTTTTACAAAGTTTCAGGAAAATCTTTATAACGGTAACTCCAGCTAAAAAAAATGTGTATGACGAACTTGTAGCCCATACAGTTTCGAAGAAAGTGGCCAAATTTCCTATCAATACGTATACACCCCAAGGGTGCTACGGGGCTCAAAACTTTAAAAAAACAGGATTTTTTGGGGGTTTTTGTGAATATCTCTGTAACGGGGGAGTATGCTGTAAAGTCGTCTACGACGAGTTTAAAGCTCCTGTAAAGCTGTAAACAAATAGCCAAAAGTCCCCATCGACCGGTAGGCATCTAAGGAAGTAGTGGGGCGAAATATCTAAAGATCACCTGAATATTTTTGAAAAATTAATTTTCTTACACGACTTAAACCTTAATATTTCCTAAACTAGACTAGCAAGAGTAACGAAATAGGATCATTCTCATTGTCAATAAATTTACCTAAACAAAAAAACTAACCGCACTAAAATCGGACAAGTATGGTTTGTCATCATTGTCATAAGTCATCGATTGTGACTTTTGGCATTTTATTTGCAGCCACGAAAGCTACAAATAAGTCATATACACTATAGACTAGACTATACTATACAGACTATACAGCATACACCACCGTTACAGAGGCATTCACAAAAAACCCAAAAATTATCGTTTTTCTAAGGTTTGAAGCCCACCCTCAAAGGTGTACATATTGATGAGAAATTTGGCCACTTTCTTCAGAACCGTATTTCCTACGAATTACCCATACAACATCTTTTAGGCATAGTTACCATTATAGAGATTTTCGTGAAACCTTGTTAAAAATACTGTCAGACCTTCTGGCACTGTTAGGACTGCTCAAATCAAAATTGACCTTTGACATTTTATTCTGAAACCACAAGAGCTACAAATTCGCCCAGTGGCGTATTTACAGGGGGGGGGGGCACAGGGGGCACGTGCCCCCCCTGTGAGCACATCAAACTTTTTTTTACACCATACTAAAAATTGCAGTACCAAATGATCCCTTTTTATTTTGACCGTTTCTATTACTAAACTTTGTAAATCTTTTCCGAAACATTATCATCACATCATCTTCTCAATTCGCCAGATCTCTTCGTTGATGAAACCTTTTCGTTTTTCGAACGGGTTGAGTTTATTTTCATAGACGGTTGGTTACATGAACAAGCACTCTCAGAGAATAAGTACAAGCTATGATTATGTCGAGGCAACGAGGTGGTCATGAAACATTGCCCAATCTCGACATGAATCTGTTCGGAAACAAGGACTGCTATTGAAAGTCTCGTCATGTGTGAAGTGACCCCATCTTATGCTGATATAAGTTGAGTAGATGTTGTTGCGGTATCAATGTCTTGGAGGCCGCTGAATTGATAAATATTTGAAACAATCGGTCTGATTTTTCGATCGGGTTTGTGTATTTTAATTTGGCCGTAAATTCGTGTTGGGCTACTGTAAAGGTTTTTAAACCAGATGATTCTCTTTCTGTTAAAATGCTAAAAATTGAAGTGTTTTGGTGGGAAAGCATTTTTAGCATACATTTTCGAATTCCTACGGTTCGGTCTCTGTGGTGCCCTGCCTGGGGTACTTTCTTCAATGCTTCAATTTTCACGAAGTTAACATCATCGTAGCCATTCCTTCTCATTTCTATTTTGCAATTGATTTGTGAAAGCATGTTCCTTAACCTTACCATCTAGGACTCCTTTTAAAAGGTATTGCAGATACTATAGATTTGAAGCTAGTGTAGTACATATGGAAATAACAAACAGTCATACCTTCTGCTTACTTTTTTTGTTTCATTTTAATTAATCGATTGATCACTTCCCGATGCCACGGATAGTTCCTCTGGATCGTACTTGTAAAATATTATTCGGCACTTGTTACGATTTTACGGAATCTGTTACTAGATTTTTTACAAAACATACAAAGGCCTCTTTTTCGGTAAATCCTAATTTTGCATTCAAATTCGCTTAAACTTGCCATGGAATTTAAGACCACAATGTCAGCCAAAATTTGATGTATCAGCTTTTCATCTGTGTTTCTTTCAAAAGTAAAGCGCAGTATAGACCTCGGGCGGAATGAAAATGAAATTTTTGTCCGCTGCGATTTTTTCAATGAAAATACATGCTTACTGTCGTGGAACATGTCGGAAATGATGGGGAGTTCCAGCTACAATCCGAATATGGTTCCAAAATTCTCGGCCATTTTATGTATTATTTTTCGATTCCCCGGTCATTTCACCGTGGAAAATATCTAATCACGGGGGAATCGAAAAATAATACATAAAATGGCCGAGAAAAATTTTGGAACCATATTTGGATTGTAGCTTATGGAATTCCCCATCATTTCCGATATGTTCCACGACAGTAAGCATGCATTTTCATTGAGAAAATCGCAGCGGACATTTTCATTCCGCCCGAGGTCTATTCAGGCCTTAAGCAGAAACACTTTTTGGCGGAATTTGGCCGAAATTTGGCAGAATTTTGGACGATGTATGAAATTTCTCTTCCAAAGAAAAGTGTTCCGTCTGGAATCCGTTTTGTATTATGAAAACAGTCTCTTTGGTCATTGCATTAATTCCATAGCCAATTAAGTACATATTCGTAAAATTCCTTTTCGGCTTCAGGAGACCTTGAGTCAATGATGCCGAAATTAAAATAAATGTCATTTTCCGTACTTTTTCATAGAAATCACTTATATTCACTAGTCAATGCATCCTTGATGTAAGGAGAAACTATAGTATTTTCTATAGTCAACCTCACTTGAAGTAAAGGTAGCTACCCACCTACCTTGAAATATTATATTTCAAGTCTATTGAAAACTTAAGGTATGCTTGAGTTTCGCCTTAAATCAAGGATCAACGATCCCTCAGTGTTGCCAATGTTTTTCCTATGTAGCTGCTCTCGGGTATCCCCACACCAAAACTTTATGTAACAAATTGGCCCCGTACTCTGTGCCCCCCCTTTGAGAATTTTCTAAATACGCCACTGAATTCGCCATACACCACTTCTCAGCGCATATTACCGTTATCGAGATATTCGAAAAAAAAAAGGTTTTTGAGGGTCTTTGACCCTCTGTAGCACCTCTAGGGGCAGTTGTACAGAGGGAACTTTTGGGGTCTTGTTTAGGATTTCGAAAGGAAAGCTCATACAAAAACTCAGCTTTCCCCTAATTTTTTTGAATTGAAATGCAAATTTTCCTAAGCTATAGGCCACGATTGCACAATTTACGTGTCACACACACCGTTTTTTTGGAGCACCTTTTGGTATGAATTTAAAAACTAACCCAACAGGTTTTACCATATCGCAATTCTAAGGAGGCATAAAAAAATCAGTTTTGGTTTCTGGTTTTGGAAGAAATTTCCAATTTTTCATTTCTTCTCATCTCGACAACACTTTTTTCATTTCTATTTATTTTTTGCCGAATAACTTGACACACATACCATAGTTGCTGCTGGTGGTGCCGGAGTCCGGTTGATTGCGACCCGTGCCGTGATATGTAACGTGACGTGACGTGAGTTTACACAACAGCAACAGTTTCACGCGAAAAAGCAGTCTCCTTGAACCCCATTCGCGCATACACACACGTACGCATTTCATTCTCGCGGAATCATATGCAAAGAGAAACGCTCTCCTCAGCCATTGCCGCGATATCCCCAATATTGGAATTGGAAATCATTTATGTATTGCGTTGTTGTCTTTTTCTTACCCTCGTCTACAGGTGTGCTGTGCGAGAGCCGTATCGAAAACGAATCATATACGTAACAAGTTTTACTCGTTTTCATCGGTGGCAGCGGTTCGCTCTTGTAATTGGTGCGCGCACCTTTGAATTCGTAAAATTGTATGCGATTCGTGTTATCGCACACCGCACGACACGAACGACACAACCGAACTTCTTGTGTGCCATGATTATTGTTTTCTGCTGTTTCGATTATAATAATATGGTGACGGGGAAGTGAATATGTAGAGATTGGCAGAGTTGCCATTTCCGTGCCAAAAACAGTTGAAAGAGAATCGGTAGCAAACGGGCTAATTTGCATATTGGCATTGAAGGAAGTTGGTGCTGTCTATACGCTAAACTGCAAGGGTCAGCGATTGACGTACATACACCCTTCTAATGCATGTAGCACCGTACTCTTGTCCAGACCCAATAGGAAAAATAGAAGCGCTTCCGATAAAAGCGACGTAGAAGCGCTTCCTCACCATTTCCAAATGTGCTTCCGAGGAAGCGCTTCCACAGAAGCGTATTTACGAATGGTGAGAAAGCACTTTAAGATCGTAATAAGAAAACATCGACTATTGGCGACGATTGCAGCACACGTCGAATATACACGTTGTTCTCGATAATTCCATAACGTGAAAAGTGTACGTCATTCGTCTTGTTGAATTTAAAGTGTTCAAGTCGTGATTTTTTGCAACAAACTTATAATTGAACATATTTTTCTAATAATTCTGAAAATTTTCAATCCTCTAAAAACGCATTTCATTCACTTAAATGAGTGAAATGTGAAATTCATTTGGAGCGCTTATAGCACACTGCTCCAGAAGTGCTTACCACTTACTTCTCTAGAAGCGCTTCTGGAGCGCATCTTAAGAAATTGCTTGCCTCCGCGGACATGCAATGTTAAAAAGTACATGAATAGGAATGGAGATGGGAAGCGCTTCTCTGCTTCCCGAAAAGCGCTGCTTTTGCCCTACTGAAGCGCTCTTTTTCCTATTGGGGAGTGACTGCACAAATTCAAAAGTCAATTGGTTTCAGGAGACTACTGGAGGTTTAAAGCATAAAGTAAGTATGTAATTGGAATAGAGATCGAACTCCATATAACATTAAAATTTAATTTAGTTTAAATGGAATTCCATCTCTATTCCAATTACACACTTACTTTATGGTTAAAGTTTCAAGGTTCAAAGCACAGGGAAATCAAGCAGGAAACACCATAGTGTAGGGTACTTTCTCCTATCCTGTTTAACTTCTACTTCTCTACCATTTTTTTACGATTGCACCATAACGACTCTTTACTTGTTTGAATTTTGTAATTTGTGCATAAGGAAATTCACTATAATGTCTATAATTTGCTTACTGACAGTTGGTGCAATGGAGACCTACCGGTCGGACTCCAGAAGGCATTAAACCGATTTCCTATGCGGAATGCTGGATTAATATTTTTCGATTCATAAAAAAATTAATTGTATAATTTGTTTATGCATTTATGTTCGTCGAATACGGTTAATGAGTCGGTTACATGTTCGACAATTCCTTACGAAAAATAGCCTTAACCTGTTCAAGGAAATGAGATGATTTGACATAAACACTGGTTTCCAATATTTTTTATTTTTGTGAGGAGGTTTTCACACTTAAGGCCGTATTACGTAATCAATGCAACTTATTTAATTTGAGCAGTCAAATTTCATAAAAATGTTTAACTCACTACAGCCCGGTCATATATAGGTTTTGTGTAGCCCTGGGCGCAACAAAGAGTTGCGGCCCTAACGTTCAGTAGAAATTTAGTGTAACAGAAAGCTAAATAAACTGGTAAGAAAAATTTCTGAACTTTCTAATTTCCATATTGAAAATATTTTTTCTAGTCATTTTTGTTTTTGGGGGATGTCAAAGGGAATTTGAACAGGAGCACCCAACAACGTACATGAAAGATAATAAATTCGAACGACTTTACCAACTTTAACACGGCTACAAGCTCGGCAAAAGCGCGAATTTATTTTCATTGAATTCCAACAAATGTGTAATGTTCTAAAAATTGGTTTTGCAGTAAAAATGGGGACCTCTTCTGCAATGAAATCTCTCATTAGTTAGTGGCAATGGGACACAACATACACATTTGATACACAAGACAAAAAGAGAAAAACATTTCGGCTCTTCCTGATTGGATGTACATATCTCATTGACTTATTATGACTAGAACTTAAAGAGGAAGAGTAATTCATAGGGTAGATGACGTCGAGTTAACTGCTTGCTTAATACGGGCAACACATCAACAAGATTGCAGGCTTTAATCGTTAGATTAGATTCCTGCTTAATTGTTTAAGGAAAAAAAAAGACATTGTGGCTTCTGGAATGTCTTCGATAATATTTTCCCAGATCATCTTCTCCTAGGGCCAGCCCTGACACGGCAAATAGTTTAATCTGGCCAGATAAAGTACAAGTGTGAAAACTTCTATGATAATGCCAAAATCAGCTTAACAGCATCATATAGGAAGTTATTGTTGGTGCGGTTGTAGTGATAACGGTAATCCTGTAGTGCCAAGCAGAAATATTTCCCATAACTTTAACGAAGACTGTAAATTTTAACCACCAACTTTTTTTTTTGTGGGAACGATCGTATGGGCGTTATGCCAATGGCTGAATTCAAATTGTAAGACGAAACCGGACGGGTAAACTTGCAAGAAAAGAACCATCGTTCTTACAATCTGAAATGCATAATGCTTGTCTGCTGGCCACTACAAAAGCTCTCGCCGTCCGTTTGTTTGTGCTAATAAACGGACGGCGAGAGCTTTTGTAGTGGCCAGCAGACACGCATTATGCATTTCATATTGTAAGAACGATGGTTCTTGTCTTGCAAGTTTACCCGTCCGGTTTCGTCTTACAGTCTGAATTTACCCAATGAAGCATAATTTCGTACTGCATTTCATATGCAAGACCGTTTGGTCTATCAGCAGAAAAAGCTTACGGGCTAAAAGCTCCCAAACAAAGATTTTTCCTGGCAGAATAAATGAAAGTATTTTAATGAAAGGTAGAGGATTTCTGTAGAGGCACGTGCAAACGAACAAATTTATCTTCTAACTTGTGTGTGCAAACTTTTTCCTCCAACTTGTCGCATGTTGAAAGGCTGTTCAGACGATACGATATTCTCTTCAACTTCAACAAGCCGTTCGACCAACTTCTGTTCATGCGGTCCAACTTGTTTCAATGCTCTTTCAACTTCAAACTTGTTATCCAACCTCTGTTCACTCGTACGATAAGTTTTTCAACTTGTTTGAATGCTCAAAGGTACACGACAAGTTGAATCGTGCGAACGGCGTTTAACAGCAGCTCCAGCACCTCAATCGTATAAATATTTGATGATTATATAAACGGTAGGGCTTGGTACAACTGTTTTATTGTGTAGGGATGCTAAACTTGAGTAAAAGCTGGGCTTTGTCCTTCTGCATCTTAAAATATGCATTTAGAGAGCAGACCCAAGAACAAAGGGTTTTATCTTTTGTGTTCGATTTTTCATTTTCTTTCTCACAGTAGTTGGTAACACTTTTCACCGCACAAAATTTCTGCAATCGAATCAGGCACGACGACACGAACTCAACAGCCCGCGGCAAAATTCGAACCGATGTCTATTTCTTGGACGATTGTACATTAATTTTTTTTTTGTTATCTTGATTCAATCGGAGAGCTAACTTGACGGGTCTTATAATGGTCTCGTTATGGTTGCTCCATCGTTGGAATGAATCGGTGGCATGGCAAGACGAAAACGTTCGCGATGTCTCGCAACTGCGGCGACATCATCGTCGTTTCGTTTCGTCGTAACCCCGTACGAAAAAGACGCGAAGACGTCGTTTTTTATGTTGTCAGCAAGCAGCGACAGCAAAAGAAATAGGCAATAGCATGAATTGGCCAAGGTAGAGAGCGCAGAGGCAGGCTGATTGTGTATCGTGCGAGACACACTATCGCTCTGGCACGACGGCACCGTGTAATTTTTTTAATATCTACCATACGGGAAAATTTTTAAATTTTCTATTCACCGCGATCGCAAGAAATCGTGTGTTGGCCCGTTTTTCCTTTTCTTGTCCTCCTTCTCTTCCTCGTCGTCCTTTCTCTCCCTGCGCTCCTCCTCGCATCTCCTGTTGTCTGCTGTCGTCTCTGCGTGGTTCGTTTCGTGAATACAATCCATATCCTGCGTATTTTTGTCGTGTGTGTCCTATCCGAAAAGTGATTGTGTTATTGCCACACAATACGTATTACATACATATATAGTCTGCTCCACGTGAAAAAAGATTTTGTGTAATCGCGGCCTAATCGCGTGAAATATTAACCAATGAACGATTAGTGTGCTCTGTGTGAAGAAAAATCGCGTGGCAACTTTTTCTTTTCGTGAACACGAAATTTCGAGACACACACATAATATCCTTCGATTTTTTTTTGTGCCAATTTCCACCGACCGAACACATTTTTGCTCTAATTGGGAAGTGTGTAGTTTTAAAAATAAGAGACTCTCTTCACACCATCGTCATCGTCCCCTTCTCGTCTTGAGGACAATCGTGCGCACGATACGTGTGTACTCTTCCCCGAGATTATCCTGTTTGTCGTCGTCGTCTACAGATTTGTTGCATTCAATCCTGGAACGTTTAACGGGGACGAGAATAGGCTATACAGGATATTTCCATTCATACCCTACCAAGATTGTATCCTTTGTTGTCTCCGTGAAGCATATCGTATGGTCCTTTTTTGTCGGGGGGCGAAAAAAGGATTTGTCGTCGTGTGCCTTCGAAACGGATCAACTCTTGAGACTTGAGACATATCATCAGGAAATTCTCTCATATGGTACGTACCACACTCGACAGTACAGTACGGATGCGTTCGTTTCGTTTGTGAAATCGTCTCGTGTGTATGCGAAATTTTTTTGATATTAAATTTAACAGGTACAGATAGACAATCTTCGCTGTGGCAATAAGAAGAGAGTGAAACAAGTTATCTGTATAGCGACGTTTACGTAAACCTTGCGTGAGGTGGTTTACCAGTTTCTTTTTTTGTGTCTTGTTTTTCGAGCACAAATTGCGTCTCTGGCATCGACGAACAACGGCTACGACGACGTGCTGTTTGGCATTTTCTGGTGAAAGGAATTCGTCCTTCAAGTAGGGGCGCGATTAAAAACCGGTCCAATCTTTGTGCTTGGTCGTATCGTATGTTCGATTGACAAACTTCTTCGTGCTCGTGGGCTGTACGGTGTGCGGAGGTTAAGCCCTCAAGTTGCGCTGCTGAAAAGGCAAAATATTGTGTCCAATATGTTCATTATTGTGTGTGGCGACTGGAAAAAAAATGTTATAAATCCAATTGGTCGTCCGGATATAATATAATGTTGTGTCGACGACGTTCTCCCGTCTCGTCTGGTTGCCGGCAGGCGACCTCGGTTGTTCTGTTTGCCCGCGCCACCGGGGGGAGAGAGAGTGTGAATTTAAGGGGTCGCGTCATTGAGACACCCACCGTCTTCGGCGCGGCCACCTCCCCCAATTTGAACGCAGAACGTGGCAAAAAGATAAGACACCAAATTTCGATTGTTGTTTCATTTTGGTGACAGGTCACACATTTAATTGAAATTGCCGAATGGACGGATTTTAATTCAAGTAGCCCCCAAAAGTGACACAAAATGTAATAAATTTTCTGAAATAGACAATAATGCTGAAAATGCTGTCTTTTTGCAGTCTTCGCATTATGATTTCGTGCTACTCGCATTGACGTAATTTGTGTACGGTGTGTGCCTTCGTGCTGCCGAATCTTTTTTTTTTTTCATGGGGACTGTTCGCAATGTGAGACTCGTTTTCGATAATGGATTTTATAACAAAACACCAAGCAACAGAGTAGTGGATGGCAATATTCGTGGTTTCTTCTAGATATGTATGATGGGGAAATTGGGGAGTCTATCTGTATCTCAATCCTCTCCCGATGTGCGAGACAGATACAGTACAAAAATAATTCGACTCGGCAACACTGCTCCCATGTTTAGAGCTCTTGCATTATAGTCGAATTAAATAGGGCCCTGATTGGGGAGCCATATATGCCACACACTCACGAATCGTTCTCTCTCTCATTTTTTTGCCACAGTGCAGCAACTCATGAACATGACACACAACTGACTGACACCGACTACTAGACACGACTCACGAACGACGAGATAAGCGAAAATCACTTGAAGCTCGCATAATGTGTGGATCGGTGTGAATAATTTTGTCGTCTAACAAAAAAATGTTTTTCAATTTTAAAGGTAATTCGGGTCGTTCGTGGTGGTGCTGTCGTCGAAATTGAAGCCTAGAAAGTATAGTGAGCAGCGCAGTGTCGAGAAAAAGCGGACCGGAAAGAAGGAAGAGCCTAGCCTAGACGACGACAAGAAGATCCTGAATAGAGTGTGTGAAAACCAGTGAGTGACGTGACAAAAAGGACTGCAATATTGCAGACATATTTACCATTGCCTCGTGAAAACCTGGCCCCAACGGGCAGGCAATTGTAGCCGTTGTCGCGGCGAAAAGTGAAGTGAACCGATTAGGTCTATCCTAATTTAAAAAAATAGAAACGACGACGAAAATACCAGAAAAAAGGTTGTGAATAGATGAAAGAAAAAGTTGTCCAGTGTGCTAGTGGTGAACGGTATTATATAGTGACGAGCGTGTTCTTTTTTATTCGGTACGTCGCGAAACTCACGACCTGAAAAATTCGCGTCTCAATGTGTTGAGAGTGTGCGGGAGCCCAAAAACGTCCAATATCCCCACAAATTCAAACAAACAATCGATAACATCGACGTGAGACATTTTCGTAGTGATTTTCCTTCGATTTTTACGTGACACAGTGCTGTAAACCCGTCCATCGAGCGGTGTCCGAAGTCCGCTCCAAGACTTCCTGTTTTGTTTCCATCCTCGGAGGCGGTGCAACCAGACAAACATCACAGCACCCTGCCTGCCTGGTCCCCGGTCGAAGGAAGTCGGTAACGGACAATCTATTATACTTGTCTCCAGTCCAGAAATCAAAAGTCCGTTCGTTGATTTATTTTAGTTGTGCAAATCCGGCCGCAGCAGCAACAACACAACTCTCGTCCTTTTCGGCAAAACAAAAACCGTCAAAACACACCGACTTCCGTCTCTCGTTTAATACCGAATCACGTCAACCCTCTCTCTCTTTGTGTCCATCCCTACAACATCAATCAAAACACTTTCGACAGCTGCACAAACACCCTGTCAAGTGTATAAAAAACGAAAGATCTCCCCGAAAAAAATCACCCAATTTAGTAAAAACAAAATTTCCTTGGAAAAATTCTTGTAAATTGGTGATTTGTTAGCTTTTTGACAGTTCGTTGGAAATCTCCGTGAAATTCGCGTACGCGAACCAAAACGTCAAATCCGCTAGAGGGGGCGGGTGAAAATTTCTGCCAATCGAAAGTGTGTTAGTGCGCGCGCTGAACACCACGACCCCATATCATCATCGTAGTTGCGGTTGCGAGTTCGGTTTTGCGGCGATCGCGCGAAAGTGCCGTATATATCTCTCGGCTCTCACGGCTAGTGGTTGTGCAAGAATTTTATAATAAGAAAAAAATACCGAGGCGCCATTTAACGTGTGCGCACGCGCCGGGAATTTGAATGGGTTAGTGCAAAATCATCGTCAAAGAGCGCGAGAGCAAGCCCCCGGTTGTACGTGAGTGTGTGAGTGAAACGCGCTCTGAATGTAGATGTGCGCGCGGTTATACGTATCGTGTGTAAAATATTGTGTGAGAGCAAATTATTGCAATTGCGACAAAACGTCCACGGGTTGCCATTTCTTCTTATTATTTTCATAATCTTCCTTCTCTATTAAATTTTGATTTCTTCGCCATCGACGTCGTCGTTGTCTTTTCCGATATTTGATTGCAAATTGTTGCTCTGCCGGCCTCCACATCTCTCCCGTCTCGCGCGGTCGTGTCCTATCATATCTCGTGTGTTGTGCGGTGGTCCGTGGTCTAGTGTGAGCAAGTGTATGTGTCAAAATGGCCGCCTTATGTACTGGCAATTATGGATTAACACAAAATTGCATTGACAGCAGCAAGGAATACTATTTCGTCAAATTCACCGATTCAGCATTGCGTGCCGTCGAGGACTATCAAAAGAATCAGGTAAGCATCCAAAACTATAGATGAAAAAATTTACTTCATGTCAGGTGTGAAAAACAGCTGTCTGGCTGATTCTCTCTCTCTGCTGCTCTCAACGTTCCCCTTTCCGACCACCAACCCCTTTGCATAAAAATTTCAATTCACTACCCACTAGGAAAAATTAGAAGTCCTTCTCGAAGAAGATGTTTTGAAGGTCTTTTTCATTCCAAGGGAGCAAATATGGAAGTATTTAGAATGACTTTAAAAATGAAATGAAATCCTTCTCGGGAAGGTATTTAGAAGGTGTGTAGAAGGTAATAGTCATTCCGAGGAAGTAAATATGGAGGCATTTAGAATGAGTTCAGAAGACAATATAAAATAATTTCCGGGTAGGTGTTTGGGAGCGAATTCGAAGGAATATGCCGTTTGTTTTACCGCTAACTTTGCGACGTAAAATTTCGTATATTGCTGGGAATCATTTTTCTGCGCAGTTCGTGCATAGTTTTTGTTGTGAGTGGTGGATTGATTCAGTTCGTAGCAGAAAATTTCGATTATATGTACATAGTTTGAAGTTTATAAAGTGCATATTGGTTTATTTACTTAAAAATAACGAAATTGTATTTTTTTTTCTTTTTTTAAATGTTAAGAGTGTGATATAATAAATTTGATATAAAAAATTCTACATAAATTACTTAGTTTTTTTTCATCATCATAGGGCGCTATACGCCCGACGCCCGATTGGAGAGTTCTTAGAACTCGTGAGATGCTGAGCTATCTCTTTCGTAAGCAATGTTTGCTCTTCTTCTTCCTTGCCCTCTATACCACTGCGCCGCGTAGCTCGACCTGCGGTGTAGGACCGTCGCCCGTTCTGGCGGTAATGTCTACGCCTATTTTTACAGGGAACTTACTCTTTTGGATCGTGTCATCGCCGAGACCAATGCGATAAGTTTGTTACTATCAATAAATGAAATTCTTTGCTTTCTAAACGGCGATCTCAATTCAAAAGTGAAGACTTTAGTATCAACTTAATTTGCATCATTTTAATACGCTGGGAAAACTCCGTAGGTGAAGACGCCCACCAGCTGCAGGGCTTCCGAAACTGGAGCACAAGGTCACGTAACCGCGACAATTGGAGGTCAACGATTCAAGCGGCCAAAGCCCGACGTCGGGCTATCGTGCCACATTGATGATGAATACATTTTTGGACATTGAGTGCGGGTAGGTGGTATTTCCAACATAAAATATAGAAATATAAATAAAAAATAAATAAAAATAAATATAAAATAGATCTTAAATAAATAGTTTAACTTCTTATAAGGTACACTATGTTGTTATCCGAAACTAATCCACACCGATTGCACAAAAAACGCGCTTATTTTTAGTGAAAACATCTTTCTAAAAGTCATTCCCATTTTCATTCTAAAGTACTACCAATAAGGCCTTTCAAGAAATCCTTACTATTTCCTTCCGAAGTACTGAAAAAGAATCCTTCTTAGAAGTTCTTACTGATTCATTCTAAAGTACTGCAAAAGAAACCTTCCTAGAAGACCTTACTGATTCATTCTAAAGTACAGCAAAAAAAGCCTTCCATGAAGGCCTTTTTATTTCATTCCGAAGTACTGGAAATAAAACCTTCCTAGAAGTCATTATGGAATCATTACATAGTACTTCCAAAAGATTCCTTCTTGGAATTACTTCTTTCCGCGGACATGGCTATGGAAAATGGTAGATATAAAGGTAGGTAAAAAGAATGAATTGTTTCATTCTAAGAAGACCTTTGGAAGGGCTTACTTCACACTCTTTTTCCTAGTGGGAATCACTACTTTTGGCTGCCGGCCTAAGTGTGAGTGAGACAAATACATTTCTCTCGTGTGG
The DNA here is from genome assembly GCA_949715475.1 of Microchrysa polita. Lineage (NCBI taxonomy): Eukaryota > Metazoa > Arthropoda > Insecta > Diptera > Stratiomyidae > Microchrysa > Microchrysa polita. The sequence goes on along the minus strand of OX454415.1, from coordinate 107,339,811 downwards.
GCAGCGACAATATGCCTACGTATGCTATTTTAGGTGGTCGCTTGTTGATATGTATCTTTCTATCTTTTGTCAGCAGCAACAGATTCTTGGACGCATTTTCCTTGGTTAATTATTGTCTGCTGGTGGCACAGAATCGGGTGATTTTCCAGCTGTGTGAAAATCAGAAAAAGATACTCTAGTAGCTTAGCGGATAAGATGACTTGCTTGGATCGAGATTGCGTCAAGATCGCGTTGCAAGTGCGTAAGGTGGCGAGGCACTGTGTGATAAGGGAGTTCGTTGAACGGAAGCAAAGTTCAATAGGTGTCGACGACGAGACGTCCGACCATTGGTGTGGCAGGTGTGCCCTTTCGACAAAAGCCACACTCAAGAGAATTGAGTGTATGTAATACGAAACAGAAAAGAGGTCAAACTTCAATTTATTGGAGGTGCATAATAATTCGATTAGGTGAGCTAATTTATTGAGGAATAATTTTTAGTGCAGTCAGCAGAAGGTTATAAAGTCTCCAGGGCGTAAGAATGGTGCCACTGTCGTTTCCGGCGGCTCAATTTTAGCCGCAAGGAGTTTTAGTTGGGAGAAAAACTGGTAAACGTTTTTTTGTTCGACTAGAGCATGCAGGTTTCCAGTCAGGATATATTTTTGTTACCTTTAAAATTATAAGTCCAAACTACTCCTGTATTCGTACTTTTTAAACATTAACCCTTAACTACACTCGTGGGGGACTAGGGTCCCCCAAGGTGAACATTTTTAGACTTATCTCAAATGTTTTAAATTTGAAGCGGTTGAACTTTCGCGTATTTGTAGCACTACCTAAGAGCTTGCAAACAGAGAAAAAGCGCAGTACTGCAGCTTATAGGTTAGAAGCTGTAAGCTTTTGGGGGACTAAGGTCCCCCACGAATGTACTTACGTAAGTAAATTTTTTTTGAACTTCCGCAATATTCGCAATTTTTTTCTTGTATTTTGCAGTTTTGATTAGAATTTGACATTATAGTAAATATATAAATGTATAGAATATATTTTACTATTCCAATAGAAGTGAAATCAAGACGACTTTTGCAAAATCATTCAATTTGATTGACTAGGGCCGAAGGTCGAACCATGTATGGCTTCGGATCATCAGAATCAAATGCAATCTCTATTTTTCGATCTTTTGAGTCCAGAACAGTTTATTAATTATTTTAGGAATTGCAGATAACTTGCAAGAATAACAGGTGGTAGCTGTTATCGCAGAACGACTGTACCAATTTCTAAGGAAAAATTCATGAAAAACTGGCCGTTTTTTCCGCCTGTGATTTTGAAGATCATAAACTATATTTAATATTATAGTTATATTTTTAATTCTTTATTATGTGCACAACGTGAAAAGCCGTTTCGTTTTTGTGGAATAACATTTGAATTTCGACTCGACGTTCTAAGTATGTACTGAAAGTGGACCATGCGAAATGGCCACTTTCTATAATTAAAGCTGCAAACTTTACATGCAGCTTTCAAATCTTTAAAAAATGATATTTTTGCATTTATTACACGTCTATGATTTGTTTTAGATTAGGAGTTGGCATTATTTCCAAAATTAAATGTTTTAAAAATCACATTTGGTAATGGGGGACCTGGGTCCCCCACGAGTGTATATGTGTAGGCCAAAAATAGCGAGTGTAGCTGAGGGTTAAAAAAAATTTTCTGAAAAGTAAGTCGTGCCAAACGCTAATGGGATATGAGAACAAGTTATTGCCAATTGTCACGTTACCTAGTTCTCCAGTTTGGGAAGCCCAGCAGTCTTTGGGCGCTCTCAAATACTCACTTCTCTCGTCGAGCTCCCGGTCGTCCACGCAATATTGCTCCGTCCATTCGTTCCTTATGACTCTTGGGACAGGAGTCAGGAGCATCGACGGCCAAACAAATGGCAGACAGTGTAGATGCGATGACAACTACTATCTCTTGACTATTTACGGAAATACTCAATGTCTGTTAATTAGTACAAATGATAAATGGTTACCGATGTTGGCTTTTCACCATAAGCGGAAATTTACACAAGAATTACAAAGTATGCTGTGAACTCTACAAATTTAGGAAAATTGTCGATGAAGTATATTTTGAAATTCAGTATAACCCTATCGGTCGCTGCATATGCTCCTGTGTTCCATCGAATAGCAATGATCCGTGAGCAAGGCTTCCCTAATTGATTGGAAAACAGTTTCACTCAACAGAAAACTACTGTCCTAAAATCTAGCACAGGCCTGGCCAACTTACAGCCCGAGAAGATTTTTAAGCAACGAAAAAAAAACTATACAAATTTGAGTACACAGAAAACTCACCCGCACAATGGTTCTGAGACTGCAATTCTCATAGTCTCCATAAGGCCATACTTTCTGTATTTCATTCTTACATAACTTCTGGGATTAAATGTTTCAACTATAACCTGACCGCAATGATTTACCGTTAGAATTAGAGAATTTTTCCTGATGACCTAGAATAGAGCCACATCAATCCTTCTCCTGAGCTTCACTATCAAACAGATCTTATCTTGATCTACTTCTTTCAAATCACAAGCAGAATATTAATGTTAAATATAAATAGCACTGAGAATAGACGAGGTGATGGTGAACCTTTTTTGTTGTTATACATTTTTATTACAAGGCGACGATCGATGTTGAAAAAAAATTGCCCCCTTCTTTTGTTAACTAAATGCTGGGTGCTACGCCCATGGTCATGAGGCGTACAAATGCTATTCGTTGTGCCTCTCCAGCTGACCTGGCCAAGTTCGGGTTATCTGGACATAAGCGACATAAAAATAATAAGACCAGATAATGTCGGCCAGATTTATTAATCACTCTGTTAAAAAAAAGGGTTTTCATATTTTTAATTTGCCATAGAACTAACAAACCTGTTCCATTCCGCAACACACTAGCAAGCTTTTCCTTCATCCTCGTCTACAACTGTCATCCAACTCTCGCCGAAAATCCCAGACATCCTCCGTCCATCATGGCGGCATTTATCAAAGCCTCTAAGTCAGTACAAATTTACAACTATCACAAATTTGGAATTAATCAAATCAAAGGTTTAATGAATTAAATAATCAAATCCTCATGTGTCATCGCACCATTTCATTTTATTCAAGTAGCGGTAAACTTGTGCATCAAAAGTGTTTCCTTTCTGCGTTACAAACAATTAAAAAGGCAGGAAAAAAATCTTCTTCTTCATAAAAATATTTGAGCGGCCATCGCTTTTTAAGCTAACAATGTGGCCCGCGCAAAAAATAAGTTGGACACCTATAAAAATATATAAAATTTTTTGCTGCCCTATTTGTATTTCTAGGTGCGCAAACATGATGATATGTAAATATTTTGGAACATTTTTTTAAATTAGGCTTTTCATGATTTAAATAAGGTTCTGTCTGTTTAAAATACTAACCTTGCATCTAGGCTCTATCCAACATTGAGCATAATTAACTTTTCACCACTAAAACAGGCTTAAAATAAAAAAAAATACTGCACCGCTCAAACTAAGCCGAAACGCAGTGTTTGGAAACATTGTTATCAATTTTCCATTTCGTGTAGGGTAGGTCATGGTCATCCTTCCATAAAGAGTCCAAATCCATTTAGGGGCTGTAACGGATTAGCAAATTTCAGATTCTTAATCTTATGGTAGTCAGCAATTTCCTTATTCGGTGGCCTATTTTTATTCTCACTTTTGTTTGGATCTTTCCTATAATTTCTAGAAAAGAAATGCAAGAATAATTGACCTGATCCTTGCAACAATGTCCGTTCTCCGGTAGATTGCAAACCGCTATTTTTTCAAAATTTCACCTCCACTAATTAAGAGAGTGAGACAACACTTCCACAAACTACACCCAGTAAAAAACGTGTGTTAAAACCAATGAAGTTTTTACTTTACTTCTAGTAAACATAAAATTTCTTTAAACGTATGAAGTTTGAATATAATTAATTAAAAATGGGTCAAATACACTTTCAAAGAATTTATGATTTCAGTAGTAATAGAATTATAACATGCCCACATGCAACTAATGCAATAAATGGCTTAGAATGAAGTAAATCAAATTCATGGGAACTATGATTATTTTGCATAGCCTCTATGTATAAACATTTTAAATTTGTATTGCACCGCGTATCAAGTAGTTAAGATTTTAGAAACGTTGACAACATTCCTCATCTGGTCTCATGGCAATGTGGACGGACTGGCACGCAGGCGGACCGGGTTCGAATCCAAATTTCGGCATCAGGTCTTTTAGGAATAAAAAAAAATATAAAAACTTGAAATAAAATTAAATCACAATAAAAAACTAAAAAAAAATAGAACAAAACATAAAAATAAAAAAAATTATTCTTTTCAATTTTTTTTTTCAAATAAAATTCGATGAAATTTTTACATAGAATCGATGAACAATCTCATTGTTATAATTGAATTTTTACTTGATATTTTCAATGATATTTCTATCATTGTGCCAAAAAGGCTATTTCATCGGCTCCAAATCATAGCCAAAATTTCATACTCCCTATGTAATTTTTCTTTAATGAAAGTAATTTTTTTCTGGGTGTAGGCCAATTGTCTTATATAACTCGTTGGCTTTGCTTTTTCGAATTCTCGTACTGTCTTTCGAACTTCTTCCGTTCTAAACAAGATAGAATGCATCCATTTCAAAATGATGGTAGATAACACGAACCTGTTTAGGCATGCTTCCGAATTTTCAGAAAGATGCGTTCTTGTGTAACAGGTGTGTGAGGCAAGTCAGCCACTTTTGAATTGAAAAAAATCGTACTTTATCCAGTAATTAAAGGCTTCTGGATGAATATCCATGATATTTTGCCGAAAGTCCATGACAGCTCTAGACCTTTTTTTCGCATTATCAGTTTCTGGATGAGCAACTTGGAAGCCGAATAACACCAATTAACTATACCACGCAATGGACGTCACATCTGCAACGATTCGACGAGGAAATGATCTCGTGGTTGTCGATCAACAAATCGAGTTCAGTCAATAGAAGAGGTCAGGAGCAGATCTTGTGAACATGTGCGAAACATCGGGCACGATCATTAAGTCATGAACAAGCTGCGATTCACAAATGAAATTGTGTGTCCAGTTCAAGCAAGTGTTCGGCCATGTTCAAATGAAATTTTATCGAAACAGTGGAGTTTCAAGGTAAATCGGCTCAGAAGCCGGCACTTGGGGCACTTTTGACGATACTGGAGATGTTTCCCACAGATTTACTTTGGGAATGGAAAAACTGTTATAAACGGAAGTGCTGCAGTCACATATTGGCTCAATTGGATGCCGCATTTAAGGAGACACGGTCTCATTTAGAGAGCGGAAAAAATGCCCCAACGACCGGCTTATTCATCTCGACTCACTTCGGCCTAATTTGTAGAATTGAGCTACGAACTGCGAAGAGGATGACGAGACCCACGTCCTATGCGAGTGTGATGCTCTGGCCCAACGCCGCTGGACACAATTTGGAGTGGCCTATCCAGACACGGACGACATAGCGTTGACGTCAATCAGTAAACTCAGCTCTTTTCTTAGCACGATCAAGCTCGATCGTCAGGACTAGTCCTGCCCACAGATGACCAGGGTGATAGTACAATAGGCCCATCGGCTTCAGTGCTACGAACCCCCATCGGGTTCGCGCCCCCCACTATCTAATCTAATCTACGAACTAGTACCGCATATTAAAACTTTGATAACCTGGTTCCGAGTGACTGTGTTTGGCTCTCAAAAATGAGCACCAATCCTTGGCATGCCTTTTTAAACAGAAAACTTCGTTTTATATAACTCAAAATTGTCTCAGCATCATGATCGTAACTAGGATTTTTTTTGGAGAGGAGGTAATTGAATTCTTCATAACAATAATTAAGATTATCCTTCGGTTTAAATTGCCCATCCCAAAAAATGCGTAAGAAAAAGTCTTAAACATTTGAAAGCTAAATTTATGAAAAGGACAATCGAAAAACAACATTCCCGTCTTTTGCCTTTCACTGATTACACATATTTCGCGGGATACCTACATAATCCCGAAAATCAAAATCCCGCCCGTTCATAATCCCGCTTTTTACAAAAAATCCCGGTTTACATTATCCCGACATTACTAAATCCCGCCATTACAAAATCCTACTCACTAAAGCCCCGCCGTTTTAGAAACCTGCTAGTAGATGTGAAATAATCCCGTCAAAATACCACCCAAAAATTGGTGCGGGCGCTTTTTAATATCCCGTCATAGAAGTTAAGTATTCTCGCAATTCTTGAAATGGCGAGATATTGAAAAGCGGTATTTTGTATTAATGGGTTATTGAAATGGTGGGATACTAAGTGGGCGGGATTTTGATTAGACGAGATTTCAACTGAGCGGGATTTTCAACTGGCGGCAATAGGACGGGCGGGATATCGTAGCCAACCCACTATTTCTGCCTTTTAATCCATAGCTTGTTAATAATAAGTGCTTTTTATGAGATCTAGACTTCATATTCTAGAAGTGATATTCCTTTCTAATGGAACGTACGCTATAATCCATCCACTATCACTGCTGCGAGTCTACAACATACGAAATTAATTCGTGGATGATCATATTCCACGAATTAATGGCTCAGGGAGAGGATTGACTTGGTTCATCATACATTTAGTTTTCTATTGCCAAAGGTGTATTTAATCATTGGGAAAACACAGGCAACCGTTGTTTAAAATGTATTACCCATTTTAGGCAGAATGATGTTAAATCCATTAGCTTCCCAGAGAGACCTTCATTGACGTAGCCTTCATTCTAATGGTAAAGCATTGTTGCGTGCAAAAAGGTTCTAAATGTTTTATTTAGGCCCAGAAGGTTGACAGGTAAATAAAGTACTACTTAAGCGTACTTTGTATGAGGACGTGTGTACTTTTTAACGACAAAATATTATCTTACAATCAATAGAATGTATAGAACTCGGTTGGGCAGCATGATCGCAAGTCTAGGTGATTTGCATGCGGTCCTCGCAAAAATTATACCTTAGGGTTTCACTAAGGAAAAGACTTCAGCTTCGAAAACGTAGTCTTTGAATCATGAAATTGCATATCAAAGGCCTGAAAGCTACTATAGGTTTTCAGTCTTCGAGAATGCAACCTCAGCAGTAGTACGGTTTGAGACCAGGCGCCAAATGATACCACGCAGTTGGTTATTTGTAGTGGAACATTTTTGTGCCGTGCTAGGAATCAAAAGCGGATTTTTACGCTACGCCCATGCACTCCAAGCAAGTTTGATAAATAAATAAATAAGAGGCGCGACAATCCAGCATTGGACTAAGGCCGCAGGATGTTTTAGTGACATCCTATTTCCAAGATCTTATCTGCTTTTGTTGAGGTAATAAGATCAGCATCACGCTCAGCAGTGTTATTTATCCCCATAAATGGGCACTCGTTTAACATCTGAGTGAGATCATAGTCCGTCACAAGCTCGTGAGTTCGAAAAACACCATGATCCACTGGGAGATTCGAACTCATGACCCTGTGCACCGAAGGTGCGCGCACTAACCGCTAGACCAGCCAGACTACAGCAAGTTGAGTGTAATTTCGGAAATGGTGGGGGTAATTTCGGAAATGGTTGAATACTGTTGTTCTTATCCGTAAATTTTTGGAGCTAGTGTTCCCCAAACATTTTTGACAATCTTTAACGGCGAGGAATATCGATGCTATTTTAACAATATATAACACGGATACTACTTCGTCGCTTTTTTCGAGTTTGGTGTACAATTGTAGTCAGTCTTGGATATGACTAGTATTAATTTTTAATAATTTATCTACTAAAAAACAATCAATTTACACAGTTGACATTTTTACTACCTGAAAATATCAGACGTTATCAACTCTCCTCAGTTAAATTCCACTTCATTCCTGTCCTGTATTACTCACGACCACCCGCAACATCAAATCATGAAGCCAACATTATAGTTTTCTTTATCAAGTTGTAAAATAAAGTCACAAGTTCATCAACCTTATCGGTGGTCTATGATTTGCCATTTTCATGCTTTTCTCATAAGCCCTTTTGAAAACTCAGCAAACATTACCTCTTCATATACGTTTTTGGACATGCCTATCATTTATTCTTTTCGTCTCAAATAATCCACCAATTCCGTTACACATTTTCATTTATAGAATCCAAATTAAGCATGTAATGATGTAAGATGATGGTAAAGTTCAACATAATCCCGAGAAAAATCGGAAAAAAATCATTTACAACTGAGATTGACAAAATTCATTATACAGTGGTTCGGTACTCGTTACTTTAGTAGACCTACAACTAACCACATTTATACATACATGTTGGCTTTTGTGCGATCTTATAATGTTAATTTATATCCATTCTTGGCCAACAATTTTTTATAGGTAAGCTTAACCAGCTTTTTTCTATCTTACGGCTCGATTCGACTCCAAAATTTACAGCACTACAGAAAAAATAATAAAATTAAAATTAAGCGAGGAGGTAGTGGAAGCCAGCATACAGACACACACACACACATATCATTTTAATGTATTCACATACAAATGCCTAGAGAATTGGGTGAAAGAAAATATGCAAATGATAAAAATCATAAAAAGTTTTAAGAGCCGGTTTTAGTTAAGACCTCGAGTTAATTAGAGAGAAGAAGAAAAAAAAAGAAACCGAGGCAAGTAGGAGGTGAACAGCATTATAAAATATGGGCAGTGTTTCTATACGCCGGAGATTGATCAAGACTGTAATGCAAAGTTTTGCTTAGAAATGATTAAACTTTACCGATTTGCTGTTGGTTTCAAATCAAATGCCGTGCAAATGGTGATGATGATCTATTTATATCCTGTTAGACTTTATGGGCTCTTGAAGGTGAAGCCTCGCATTGATTTTGTCGATTCTTATGCAAAATCATTGGTGCTTTGTAGAAAAATATTATTCTAAATTCGTCGACTAAAAAATTGATTTAGATAACATGTTTAGACTTTGAGAAACAACTGAAATTGCACTTGTTCTTGCCTATGTTCGCATGTTCGCAAACAAAATGAAGGACATAGTAACGATAAGCAAATTTGTTGTTTTTTTATGTATACCTTTTTAAAGACAAATTCACAATTTTCTCAACACAAATTAAACGACTTCGTAAATGAAATTTATGCGATAACAAGTCAAATAAACGATTTCGCAAATGGAACTGATTAACAAGACAAATAACCGATTTAACAATGGTAAGTGTTTTGCTGAATGATTAATTTGACTTGTTAAAGCGTTAATTTCAATTTCGAAATAGTTAATTTGATTTGTTGAAGCGTTAGCTTCCTTTCCGAAATTGTGAATTTCATTTAATGTATAGTTAATTTTATTTGATGTATAATTAATTTGTGTCGAGAAAAAGGTGAATTTGTCTTGAAAATGGTATATATACCATGTATAATATTGTCAACAATAATATATCACACAGACCACGGTGCTTCATTTTTTTTATCAATTTATTTTAAACAGCGTCTACATGTAACGATAAGTTGGATGATCTTGACCGTCCAAATTTTGCAAACTGTATAACAAATTGCCATATGAAATTACTATTACTTTCAAAGGTTGCGTAACCATTAGACATGTAGTTTAGACTCTCCTTTACACGGTCAGCCGAGCTTTTTACCTATGTGGTCATTTTTAGTTTCCTTTTTTTTGCTACTTTCCCATACGCAATTTCAAGACTTGTGACTTCTCATCATGTTGACACCCATAATAGACGTACGTCTACGTATGTATGAACATGTACCAAATAAAAAATTCTTATATGGTCTGCGAAAATTGTTCTGATTACATGCTTAAATATCTGCGTATTAGCGTATTATTTATCTTCTTTTTTTGCGCAAACGTACGTACGTGTGGAGCAGCCAAATGTTTAAATATTGAATAAGAAATATACACAAAAAAAAATTTCATATGCTCATCATCGTGCATTAGCATTTCACCACCTCACCCTCACTTGTGCCAGCTATAAAAAAAAATTCGGGGTATATACGGTTTATTGTTATGGCCTATTAACACGCTTTATAAATGTGAAAAATTCCAAACCCAATTTCTGTTTTTTCTCTTACTATTTTTGTATTGATGCTAATTTAATTTTTGGGTCGATATGATTGTCGAGCAATAATAAATTGTTACTCTTATTTTTGGATTGATAATAATAAATTTTCTGCATGCAAGTGATAGGTTTTGGAATCATTTTCTAATGATTTGGTCGTCGTCTTATAAGAAATATAGTGATGAAGGGATGCATTCCATAGCTAAGGCGTTTAGCTTTTCGTAGATTACCTTCAAATCAAATTGTGCAAAATTAGCACACTATACTTTGTGTCTAAAACAAATACTCAAAACGTTTATTTAATCCTTAATTTGCGCTTCGTTCATTAATACGTAGGCACGCATGAGCTTTCGCTTCGTGAGTCCTGAGCGTTCTTCAATTTTTGTCACATGCCCGTCGGTCATAAAAAGTAGTATTTCAAAAGGTTAAGCAGCCGCTGTTGTCTATTTACAGAGTGGACGAAAGCACCCTAAGCGCCTCGCCGAATTTTTAGAAAAAGCCAGGGCTTTCTAACAGCTAAACTCTCCTCTGATTTAAAGCAAAGCCTGCTATAATTTTGAAATTTTTGTAATCGAAAAATTGTCTTTCATTCACCTCATATTCTGCTAAATACATAACGAGAAAATTGGCATTTTAAGAGATCTAAATAGCTGAGGAGAGACGAGGACGTCACTGCAAAGAAGGCGAAACAACTGCAAACTTTCCAAGGCGCGAATTGAAAAATGATTACAAACCAAACATTTGCTTTTGTGGTAAATGTAGGTTAGGTTAGTAAATGGTTTTGTGGTGAATGCAAGTGAAAAGTCGTTGGTGCAGGCTCATTAATCATTAGGTTCGCAATCGATTTTTTCAATTTTGCCTATCTAAAGAACAATTGAATACCTTAATGAAAATCAAAAATTTGTTTGTTAGTCACCGAGGAATGTTCTGTTTTTACAAGAATAGTCACTAGTTTCTTACGCGGACCACCAGTTGGGAAACAATGGTCTACACAATGGCATTATAAATTTGTATGTATTTTAAAAAAATATTAGACGACCCTTAAATTTGTCTATCCTAAGATTTACAGTGCGGTAAAATGAGCTTGACACGAGCTTGGAAAAGACATAAGGCCCTTAAAATTTGCTTTTGGAGTCTCAATTTAAATGCCGCGCGATCAACTGCTGCATTCTTAAAGATCTCACAATAGCAAGTAAGGATGGTTGGCAAAACAATAAACAATAAAGCTTGGGTAGTCTGGTTTTTGTCGCTGACAGTCCGACATAACTTGTTACCATCTTTCAAATCATAAAAAAAAAGATTCGATGAAGGCACACATTTTCGTTTTCAGGTGTTTGCATCGCATCAATGAGGGTGCGTTTTGTACTGGGAGACATTTGAAGAGTTTCATCGGAAACCCTTGTAGGTATCAACATCCTGCAATATAAAACAGACTGTGTTGTAAGATCTTTAATTCGCCTAGTTGTGTTTGTGTGCGTCGTGAATTTTTGGACGCCCCCTTGATCGAACAAATTTGCGCGCCCCTGAGCGTTGCGCTCTAGGCGGCCAACATTCTAAAATAACTGACGACACGTCGAGATTACACTGCACTGTAGTGTGGAGACCGAAACGAATGCACCTAACCTATTTCGTTGTTAGCATAAAATGCGCTTAGGTACCCTTTAAATTGTGTCCCAACATCTGGGTAAATTTTTTTGGGTCGAAATTGTAAGTTGCATAGCTCTTTTATTACCCAACACATCAAATTTGACAGTTATATTCGTCGCATTTTCCAAGATTGACGTTTCCATTTGTCAAATCTGACAACTAGGTACATTTCTAACTGTTCCACCTAATGCACCTTGTTGGCTCAACAATTGAATACAACACTCAATGAACTGTTCACGGAAGCCGACTCATAGACGAAAGTGTATGTAGAAACGCCATGTGTCTCATGGATAGTGAACATATTGAGTAAATTACTCAACATTCCTAATACATCATCAAGATCAGGTGTGTCCGACTTAATTTTTACGCGAGCCACATTGATGGTTTAAAAAGTGATGGCGAGCTAAACAATTTAATAGAAGAGTATTGCGGAGTGAATAACGAACAGTTTTGCTTTGGAAAATAAGGACGAAAGACTCCCTTTTCGAAAAAAGAGTATAATTATTTATTATTATTCTGACGATTTTCCAGCCAGGAGCGTACCAGGTCAATTAAGGTTTTTACTAATAAAGGGATTCATAAGACCGGGGCCAATTCCCCAATTAAATAATCTGCGTCAATCAAAGCTATCAGTATAGTTCCACCTGTACTAAAGCGTTAATATTTTTACGTCGTCGTTTTTCAACTTGAATTTGAATTCAACTTTAAATTGAACTCAACTTGTATTCAATTTTAGTTCAACTGTATTGAAAAAAAAATATTTCAAGAAACTGAATTTACAAAGCGCAGATCACAAGGAACGATTCGCTCCACTTTTTTCTAATCTTGAATTCAAGTTTAGTTTAGATGTGTTGGAAAAAAGTTTTCAACTGAAATTGAATGTATAAAGTGAAGACTACAAGAACCGATTCGTCCCTTTTTTTTCAAATTGAATTCAATTTTAGTTCAACTGTGTTGAAAATAGAATTAAAATTGAATCTATAAAGTGAAGATTACAACGACCGATTAGTCTCAAGTTGAATTCAGTTTTGATTAAACTGTGATGAAAAAAAAATTCAACTGAAATTGAATCTATAAAGCCAAGACCACCAGAATTGATTCGTTCCACTTGGTTTTTTGTGAATCAATATTATACCGCGGCTTTATTGTTTTATTATAGCCATCAGCCAACGAACTCAATACCTCAAATTTACGTGTGTATTTTTAGACAGTTATATTTGCGATAACTGCACACAAAATCCACAATTGAATCACAAAATAAAAATACTTGTTTCCATCAAACGATCATATCCGGCTGTCACATTGATGATGATAATAATAATAATAAAATCCCTCATCCCTCACCTTTCTGCTCGCGTAGAGCTCTCCTTTTTTTAAAGCATTGTCCACTCGGTATCGCCTTGGGCTACGGCAAGCTGGTTTCTCATATTCACATATTCATAGCGAAGTGTAACGATTCAACAAGCAACGAAAAGATGTGTTCTCTGCATACGTACGTCTTCTCGCTATAAGATGTCACGTTATTGACAAAAAATAAACCAGAAAAAAATGCTGATTGCTGTTCGTTGTTATTTTTGTCTTTTTGATACACGCGTTGTACGTGTCGCATGCAGCCCAAAGGAGCAGCAATCAAGTCGTTCTCGATTTTTTATTAATCGCATCTTTTATTTTTTATAAATTTTATAGATTTTTGACTGGTCTTTCTTCTTCTCTCTCTTTTTCGTTGTCGTTCTTTTGGGGGGATTTTTCTTTCAATCGACATCGCGCGACTTCTTGCTGGGTCTTATGGATTCCTGTACCAACTAGCAGCCAATTTTTTCATCTGTCATTTTATTTTTGTATTTATATTTTTTGTTTCTTAATTCAATGGGCAGATATTCTGATGAGATGATGGAATTAAATATGCTCGCATAGTTTTTGATATGTGAGACGTCGTATCCAAATCCAACACAGTAGTGTGGCCCGCAAAAGAGCCAGACTCTCCTCTTCCATCTCATCATCATTTGGACTGAAAATGTGTTTTCTTTTTTTCAATCTCTTATACTTATGTAGATTACATGATACTCTGGCTTGCGCGCGATCCATCCGCCACCATATTTTACTTGTTACGGATTACGGGCATTTAGAGGGAAATACGACCGGGGGCCTGTATTGTCATTTTAGCGCTCGCTCGCTGATCAGATTGCTTAGCTCGTTTCTTGTAGTGTTGAGACAAGTTGGTGGCCGCGGTTGTCTTGGTCCGAAAAGTGAGCTTCGATGGACACGGGCAACCGGCCAACAGCAACACACAACAACAACAATAAAACAGGTAAATGTTGTGCGCATAGATTTGCAGACTGATCTGATCATTTGGCTTCTATAATAGCCCAAGTGAAAAATAGACTTCTCTTTTTTCTTACTGTGTACATGTTGGCATAGCAACAATAACAACGACATATCAGGTTTTGTACACACTACACAGATTGGTTTTAAAACGCCCAGTTAAATTATACCATCGCCATCATTGATCTCTTTTAATAAGCGGTTTTGTGAGCATGTTTTCTTTTATTTGTGCAATATGTGTGTACCACAGATAACTCACACGAATTTGAAGTGAATGTATGAATAAAAAAAAATTGAATAAAACACAAAATGGCTATTTCCATTTTGAATAGTTGGGTAAGATATGTCATGCTATGGAAGATCAATTCGATATGGTGCAACTAAGTCAGGCTGAAATGTTAAGCTCAGTCTTCAAATTTCCTATGTTGTTCGACAAAAATAGGCTTAGGGTGCGGTTAAACTGCTTGAAATTGCGTTTAAGCTTTGAGGAAGCATTTAAGCTTAAAAGCAATTGCAGTACAATTGGCAAAAGATCCTAAAGCACCCTTAAAAATGGCAGCATTTCAGAAGAACTTCAGCGATAGTTATTTGAAACGTGCTGAGATTTTTAATTCATGAAAAATTGATACTGTTTCGTACCTTACCTTATACTTTTATAGGCGACTTCAACCAAGCTCTTTTCATTTGAAAATATTTTTACATTCACATTTTCTATATATTTCCACATTACTTAATTGCAAACATTTATTTAAGTATTTCGATGTCTTGATTACGAGTGCAAATTCCAATCCAATTTACCGTCGCAGCGGAGCGCGGCTTGGCGTGACTCTCTTCAATCCATACAAACTTTGACCTTCGTTTATGGCAAGCAAGAAAATTATTTGTACATACTTCAAACTGAAATTGGTCTTGATTGTATATTTTTGCGCGTACTCGGGTATCTTTTGCAGGTCACGCCAAGTCTTTGCTAATTATATTTGTATAATATTGATAAGCCCAAATAAACTGAAACTGAAATGAGTGCTGTTATCATCTTATCAAATGCTGGCGAGCACAATATTGTCGTCTTCACATTTAAAATACATATTTAAAAAAAAGATTAAAAAGAATTTGTATCTTCTGTCTGGACTCACTATACTGCTGATGATGATGTCAAGTCTCATTTGAATAGTATATATTTAAAACTACTAACGATTACCAAGGCCCAAGCTAAAAATTTCTCACGCAGAATCTTATCAAGTCGGCGCGGCGCGGCTCCCTCTCACTTTTTGCTACATTCCATGTACGTATTTATGTACGTTATGTATCTTGTAATCGTTTGCTGAGATTTCCAGCGAGACTTTACGAGAAAGTTAACGGTGTCAAACATTTAGGCCACACATGTATGCATACGAAACTTACGCACATAATATATTTCCACAATGCAAATGACAACAACCATCGCGCGCTAAGTAACAATAATTCTACGTAATTGTGACATGTAATAAAATTGAGGAAAAAAAATGCGGAATGTGTGTAAGATGGTGAAATAAAAAGTTGGATTGGCTTATGGTTGTTTTTTTGGAAAATGAAAAACAAATTTATTTTTGAAAAAAATAAAATAAATACCGACAGTATAGTTGGCAAAAATTGGACTTTAAAAATAAAAATTGGGTATGGAAAATATGCATATCAACATTTGCCAAATTAGGATTTCACTGCAGTCCTATAAATAGCGACAACTCACAAGCAATCTTAAAAACGCTGTCACAGTAAAAAATGTCGTAACACTAAAATCTTTTAAAAAAAAGTTAAAAGTTTGATTCACACACATAAATGTAATAATAATAACGTTACCGACGCACAGCGTACATTTTTCAAATCAGTCACAAGCCCAACGTACTTTTTTAAGATTATATCCATTTTTATACCCGTCACTATGTGAAAGGGTATATTAACTTTGTCATGAAGTTTGCAACGCACAGAAGGAAGCACCTCCGAGCTCCGACTATATAAAGTATATATATTATTGATCAGTGTGTCGAGAGAAATCGGTTAAGCGATGTCTGTCTGTCTGTCCGTCTGTTGCAAAGCAAACTAGTCCCTCAGTTTTGAAGCTATCAGGCTGAAATTTTGTATACAAGTTTCTTTTTAGTGTACGCTGTATATATGTCGGAACGAATGGAATCGGACCGAGGCGTCATGGGGCTGCCATAGAAACCCAAAATCCAAAATAAGGTTCTTCTAAGAAAATTTTTTTTCTTTATGAACCAATCTTAACCGAACTTCATCCAAGTGTATTCCTAGTAAAGCCCCAAAACATATCCTGGAACGGATGAAATCGAAACACTACGTCACAGGGCTGTCATACAAACCAACCACCAAAAATTAGCTTCTAAGTAGTAAGAAAAACTTTATTCTTTTAGAAGCAATCATAACCAAACTTCATCCAAGTATGTTCCTAGTAAATCCTTAATTCATATCCAGGAACGCATGGAATCGGAACACTACGTCATAGGGCTGTGTTACAAACCAACCCCTGAAAATTGGGTTCTTATAAAAAAATGTTTCTTTTAACCAAAGTTCACCCAAGTGTGTCCCTAATAAAGCCTCAAAACATATCTAGAAACGGATGAATTCGGAACAGTTCATCATTGGACTGTCATAAAAACCAACCCTCTGCAAATTAAATTATTGATGGAATTGGAACACGTCTTAGGGTTGTGGTAGAAATGATTAACACAAAAGAACCTTAAGTTTCATTCAAGTGTGACGGGTATTCAGATTTCGGCCGCACCCGAAATTAGCCTCGGTCTCGTTTTAAATTCATATGAGCAACGCATTTTTTCGAGTTTCATTTTTGCATCTACCTATTTTAAATTTATTTCAATATATCTCCAAAACTACGCTGTTTGCAATAAAATTAACGACTGTTGAGGTTGTAATCTTACAAAGTCTTTTCACATGGATCTAAAAGTATGTACGTCGAAATGAAAATCACGTCGATTTTTTTTATGTCAGTATTTTATTTAACATGACGGAGTACTTTTTTCACGTCCGTGTTTTTCATTTTCACGTCTGTGTTTGTTTTGTTACGTCCGTAACTATTGGTAGCTCCCGGCTTTTTATATAATATGGTTCCATACGTCCCTAGAAGTCCGTTTACATCAAATTCATAGCGATTTTTTTCACGTCGGTCACTTGTCTTCTTTTCACGTCCGTATTTCATTCTTAACTCAATGGTCTTTCCATGTGGACTCATTTACGTCTCTGAAAGTGCATTGCCAATCACGGCCGTTCGTTTTTCTTATGTCCGTATTTTTTTTTCGTTTTTATTTTATTTTGTTTTTTTTTCCGACGGTGAGCTTTTTTATTTCCAAAAGCCTTTTTATTTCAATTACCGATCAATTAATTTATTCATTAAATTACGTTACGGACGCAAATTGAAAATATAAATTTGACAAAAATGCGTGACAAACCCGTAAATACGTAGGCTAGATGTGAATAAATCAACTTAAAGTTTAATTTCTCCTGCGACGGGAAACTTACGTCGGCGCTCGAATAGCGTCCGTGTTTGAGTCGTCCTCAAGTACCTAAACGAAAGAGGGATGCATTTCTGTTTACCGCAATAGTACTTACTTAAACCAAGCCCAATTAATGGAATTTCGGAATGTCTCAAAACAGCCGATTTTTTTATGTCGAATTTTTACAACTTAGTTCGGTCCGTTTTCAAAAGATGACTAGGCGCTATTAACAGTTTAGTCCGACAAGCGACAACTGATTTTTGCTGTGTCTGTGAACCAAATATTTTGATGATTCCCTTTTTTATGAAGACCACCAACGCGAATATTCGCAAGTTTTGCTACCTAATCTTATTTTATTTTAGCAAGTTATATGAATGATACATTGCAGTACAACTCGGTGGTGGCATTTGAGATGTAACACGTATTTGGATTAAGAATGAACTGTTGTTGGTATGTATCAAGGAATGGGCAAAACAGATGAAACATGTGTGTGTAAATATTCAGGGAATGGGACGAGTATTTGTTTTATTTTTTTACCTCAAATACATCAACTACCCAAAATTACCTTAGTGTTTCTGCGGCGCCCATTCGACGAGTATTCCCAAAGAAAACTGAGATACCACCCTGGAGGGCAATTCCAGTTTTTTTTTTGCTCATTTGAAATTTGAGCCTAGAAAGACTTCAAGAACGGCAATGAGGTATATATTTCCAGGAATTCAAATTTAGGATTGATCACATTTCTGTTTTTTGTTCATGACCTGCTCTTCCTACCATTACTACCAAATACACGACCTAAGATATTCAGAAATCTCCGCCTTTTTGTAAAAATTAATATTTAGAATCCAGAAATGTAAAACACAAAAGAAAAAAAAGTTATTTGGATAGAATTGATCAGCTCTGATCCCAACAAAATTATCTCCTCAATTGCGTAAGCTTTTCACTTTGTGATAAATATTGAAGAATGTTCAGGACTCACGAAGCCGAAAGCCCAAAGATCACTTGGAAAGTACAAAACATAAATTCAAAATAATTGGAGGTAAATAAAGCATAATCCTTCCTGAATATTCACTACCGCCAAAAATTAGGGTTTGGCACATTTGCTGCGCACAGCTTGATTTTAAAGTAATCTTCTAAAATATAATCGCGTTAGCTGCGGTATGCGTCGCTTAAGGTACATGTTCGTAGAGACGTTTCATGTGATGATCGCTCAGCGATCGTAGTTTTGCATCCAATTCCGAGCCATATTTGCATGTTTTTTGTTTGGTGCTACTTTCCTTGTGTAGGCTTTGACTTAAAGGAACCTGTCCGTATAGAAAATATACGCATATAGTGCTCAGAAATGGTTGTTTAACTGCGATCGCTGACTGATCATCACATGAGTCGTCTCTACGAACACAAACCCTTAAGCAGTACTTATAGAGTTCAGTAGCGGCGGCAAAATGTAAATAGCCTACTGGCGGCAAATTATAAATCGACCCAAAATTACCTTAATGTTTCTGCCGTGCCGATTCGACGTATATTCCATATTTTCAGAGAAAAGTTGCCTATTACTCTGAAGCATACACTGCCTGTTTCCAGGCAAATAAATTTTTCCTGTTTTGTGACCACACGTTTGGAAACAACGACCCAAAGTTACTGTAGTGTTTTTGCCGCACCGATTCGACGAGTATATCCCAAGGAAATTGGAGTACCACTCTTGGGCAGCAAAAAAATGTTTTTTGTTTTGTCTTCAAATTCCCAATAAACGATCTCAAAATTTGCCCAATCGCAGACGACCTCTCTTTCGGGAACGCAATAATGTATGTATATTTTCAGCAGTCCAAACACTGCATATTTGCATCAATTTACCCATGTAAATATTTCCATCCTTATAGTAAGTATTGGCCTGGACATGGAGAAGTAAAAAATACAATTTCATGGCAATTTCTTCCCGTTTGCCTCGACGTTTTGGCGTCGTGCTCGAAAAATGCTGTAAAATTATAATTATCCAAATAGTTGCCTTTGGCTGGCCGTTGCTGTTATTCTCTTTTCTGTCTAATCCTATTCCTTATATGAGAGCCTATCTATCTAATACCTTCTCTAGGGAAACTACACTATGTTCGCTGAGAATTAATAGTACTCAGCGAATTATTCGCATCGTGCCGGTGTGAACGCAAAAAGTCCGCCTCGGATACGCGTCGATGTAAACACCACTTTAAAAGTCACCGCGGTTCAACTATTGTTTTGTTTCAAGTCCGGATTTCATTCATGTCGGTATTTTTTTTTTGTATTTTCGTAATATGTAATAACCTTCATGGACTTTTCATATGGACTCATATACGTATATGCATTTAACTCACGGCCGCTCTTTTTTTTACGTCCGTATTTTCCCCCCCGTCCGCAACGATTTTCAGCTCTCATTGCGATTTCATTGCGACTCATGCCTATATCTATCTAAAACTACTTTACGAATGCAAAGCGAAAATATCCATCCGAAAAAAGTACGTTGGGGACCCGTAAATAGATCTATCAGTATACATTTTTTTTTTAATTTTTGAAGAAATTATTTTGTATATCGACGGTAAAATTGCGTCGACTGACGCGACGTTTAAATTACGTACGTGATTCGACATTAAGTGAATTGTCTAAAAACGCAATTTGGTGCAACACGATAGTGATGAAACGATGTCAAATTACTTAAGTTCCGAAACATTTCTAAACAGACGATTTGTTTGACATACATTTTTTTTTAAATCTCTGGTTCGTATTTAACTAATTAAAATTCACGTAAAATGAAAAAATCCACAATTTTCATTAATTTAATTTTTTCCTCATCTTAAAGGTACATGTTCGTAAAGACAATTCATTTGATGATCGCTCAGCGATTGTAGTTTTGCATCCAATTTCAAACCGTATTTAAATATATTTTGAATGGTTGTACTTTCCTAGTATCGACTTTGGACTAAAGGAACATGTCTGTTTAGAAAATATACCCATAGAGTGCTCCAAACCGGTGGTTTACCTACGATCACTGAGCGATGATTCCATGAGTCGTCTCTACGAACACAAACCTATAGAGTTACTGATTGCCATACGCATAGCGATTTGTGTTCATCTTATTACATACTAGATTTATGTATAAACGAATTTGTAATTGTTTTACCAAATTAAAAAAATTTTCTTTTCTTTTTTTTACAGGTGCGTTGAAAGGAAAAATGCTTTCTCACTCAAAACGTTTACTTTTGTACGGATACGTAAGTGATAGATCGATGGGTGGGATGATTTTCTAGTGCGTTTAATAACAATATTTTCTGATTGTCTAAGAACATACCTACAGGCGAACACCGTATTAATTTTTCAATAAAGGATGTAAATGTAAACAATCCTTTCTAAACAACTGTAATTTCAGCTATAGTCATTGTAAAAATAGCTCAAATTCCCATTCTCAATCCATAATCATCAATTTGGCACGATAGCCCGACGTCGGGCTTTCGCCGCCTGAATCATTGACCTCCAATTGTCGCGGTTACGTGACCTTATCCTCGAGTTTCGGAAGCCCAGCAGCTGGTGGGCGTCTTAACCTACCGAGTTCTCCCAGCGAGCTCTCGGTCTGATAATAAATGGAAAATCCATTAATTTGTAGACAATTATTAGATGAATTTTCCTTTTCTATATGATCGTGTAATTAAATATGATGCAAATTGCAGTTCTATGCAACATTTGACAACAGCAGAAGCACCGCATGCACTACTTTACATCAAAACAATGTCCTCTTGCAAAAAGCCACAAATCCAACACCCCTGGCTTGCCTATCCATTGAATTTTTACACCTTCTCAGCGATTTTTGACGGGCATTTAAGCATATAGTATGCACAACAAAGTATGTATTATGATCTCCATCCAACACGTTTCGTCGCGTGAAAATTGATATCACATCAATGTTGTGTCGAGATCAATTAAAATATTTATGCGATATACAAAATCAATTAAACAATATATTTTCAAAGGTTGAATAAAATACCAAGCGCACAATACACTTTGGTGGTGGTGTAGTAGCCACACACATAGTATGTAGCACGTAATCAAACCACCCCTGACAAGGTCGTCAAGCGACAAAACCTACCGAACTAAACAACACTGGACGTTGTTGTCACGTCGGTCGTCGCGCACAACAATGCAAATCTGAGCTGACATCAAATTACATTGTTGAATAAACAATTTCATTTGTTGCTGGAAAATATCTTTCAATTCGATCCGAATCGAATCTGATTTGGACAAATTCAATCGATAGAGATGTGATGAAATTCGACTTTTTTTGGGGTCGAATCGCATTAGATAGTACAATGACACCGTGGTCTTGTTTATCCATCTGTCTGTTGCCCTTTTTGACTATTGTTATTCTGTATATATATTTTTTGGGGTTTCTCCATTGCATTAGGTTGTTGGAGTTTTTTTTTTCTTCTTAAAAATATTTCAAGTGGCAGTCTCGATGTTGGTGTACCTTGGATTACAATTGCTCATCGCCATACCACCGACAACAACCTGAAAACTTTGAATTGCGCTTGATAAAAATATACGTAACCTGATCAAATAAATAAAAATATGTATAGTGAGTGTATACATGATTTTCAGACATCATCCATTGCAAAGAATATTGCACCATACATTTTTATTCGGTATGAGTGTATTTGGTCTATACACGCAAATATAATCTTCCAAGAGGAGTTGCAAAAGTCCAAAGCCGCGCTTTTCAAGATTATACTGTGTAAAATGGTTTCAGTCAGTTGATGTTTCTTTTTTTTTGCGTTTTACATCGAAACTGTTGCATATTACTAGAGCAGTGTGCAGGGACGGACGCAATGGATCACATTGAGTGCATAGAGCATTCAGATATTCCTACAGAGATACATACCGTCAAGTTAGTATACTTAACCGTAGCTGTATGTACTTTTCTGGCTTAGAGAGGTGTTGTTTACCTTGAAAATATACTAGCTCAGTTTTGTGCACTCCATACTATAGACGAAAGAGATTGCTTGCAATAATGTATTGAATATAAATTTTTTTTTAGTACCAAAATACCCGATTGTGAAGATGTTTATAGCCATGAAGGTTTGCTTTGTTTTCATTGTTTTTTTTTTGCCGAGCGAAAAGTTACGATTGAATGGACTCTCTAGTTTTGTGCATAAATTTGGAACAAAAATTTAAAATAAAAGCAATTTACAAATATTGCAATCAAACTACATACATTCATACCTCAGATCGGACCATGGTCTGGACTGGAGGTTTCGGGTGTTGTTGTAAGATAATTTACACCCGAAAAAAGATTGCATTAATCTATTAAGCTCTTTTGTACAGCTTCTTGCACGTTTAATTGAACAAAATTTGAAGTGTTTTATATATAGCAGACAGAAGAATTGCAATTGTTGAAAATTACATTGAATCTAAGAGATTTCCAAAAAAGGTTTGGCCGAAACGTGTGTTGGCAGTGTTTGATATGTCTTTTTTAGACCGTCCAAATTAATAATAAAATCCTATTGGTTTGCTAAAAAAAAAGAGACAATTGATTTGAACTAGTATGCAGTTGGTGTTGGCTAAAATTGAATTTAGATTTTAGTAGATCAGATCAGTAGTCCGACTTTTATTTTTTTTTTTTCATACTTGAGTTCAATTTTTAATTATAATCCAAATGGCTGGCTTCAGCACGTTGTTCTTCAAGATTGCGAAGCAAGTGTCATTTAATGGTGGATTCGCACATTAGGACATGAAGAAGCTGTTTGCTAACTGTGAACCCCAAATAAAATTTTGTGACCACTTCGAGCAAGTGTTTGACCATGTTTATATGAAATTTGTTTGCCGATTGGTAATCGTAAAAAAACATGGATCCACCACTTCGCACCAGTCACCAAACAGCAGTAGAAACAGTGGAGGTTTCAGGTTAATTCGGCTCAGAAGCAAAAAAAGGCATTCAGTGAATATTTTCCATTTCCATACACGTATCCATATTACGCAAACATTGAAAATACCTCCGTAGCTCTCATGGAAAACTCCTCACAACAAAACATGTGTTTCGATTCAAGTATACACGTATAAGACCTGTATGTGGCCTTTTGGGAACAAAATAGACATTTGGTCCTCACTATAATATGCGACAGTTCTTTGCCAAAAACTCCATTTCGTACTAAACGATTCTCTGGGATAGACTAATCTAAAAATTGGCAACTCTAGGCCACCCATACATGGATTCTCCCATGGATTCTGTGTGGGTGGCCCAGTGACCCTAGTTGGTAAAAGCTACACACGGTAGTCATCAACGCACCATGCTCCACTAGGAGTTACGGTAATCGAGAGAGAGAGTCAGAAAATCGAATTGCATTTCCAGGAATTGGTCACCGTAAATCTTTATAGCCCCAAATCCATAATTTCTTTGAATAGAAAGTAGAAACGAGCAAAAATTGTAATGTTTATTTCTAAAAACCTCCACCTCTCACTTTACCCAATTTCTATACATCTACATCTACTGCACACTTTACGCAATCAACTTGTTGTGTTGTGTGTCGTGTCTTTTCGCATCGATCATCCGTAAAAGACATTTCCGGAATTATTTTCATTTTCACCATTCTATTACAAAACACACCATCAACATCATCATCATATACACACACTCGCTATTGTCATTCATTAAGCACACATTATACAAATAAAAATTAAATTTCATTGCAATACGATCGTTACAATTATGTATGTACGTAGAGCAAAGCGACTATTGCGATTGCGAATATATCGCGACTCGTATGTTGATCGTATACGGTGCGGGGCTACTATTATTGCGATCATGCCATAAGTACTACCATCGTCATAGACGTTGTTGTTGCTATGGTATTGTGGTGTTAGTGGTCATACTATACATATATTGTCGTATAGTCATTCTCGGCACATAATATTGAAAATAAAGTGAAAGGCCTTGCATTGTCTTTGACGGCGGCCTACAAATAAATATAAAAAAATTTTATAAACTCCAAAAGATACAGATTTCTTGTACCTTGGCAAAACAAAGATATGAGACTATGCCAAACACTCAACATATAGGTACTATACTTTGGCGTATGTAGCAATACAAAGCGGATCATCATGACATGCTAGGGGGGGTTTTCCCCAAAACCGCAATAGCTCTGTGGAAGACTGGAAAATCTCCCATGATAAGCGCGAGTATCCTATACATAAATATTTGTTTATAGGGCGACATAGGCATATACGCAAGTAAGGTAAAGTAGTTCGAAATCAATGCGCATATGGTCTTGTCTGTATGCATATGTATCTGATTATGATTACGAGCCCCGTTTCTGCTTCTTTTTCTTAACCGTTTAGTAACATACAACATGACGCGAGCGATCGAACCCCCCCCCCCCCCCCCCCCTCTGATTTTAAAAATGTACACGATTCACAGCCGTGGTCAACCATACGACGATGATGGCCGGCCGCGACGGACGAGCAATCGACCACGATCATATTTCGTGCCTATAAAGAGCCACCGATATTATATACGAAGTGGCGGAGTACGCCAATATGGACCTGTGCTGCTGCTTCAAAAAAGACATGAATAAAAACAAAAGATTACAACAAAGAAAATTGTCATTTGTCGACAGTTTACGGAACTTGCGGGAGCTTAAATTTTGCAGCCGTATCGCCTGCATGAGCTTGGTCACACTCTCGTTATACCGAAGTGACCAGTAAACATGCTTTCAAGTGTAAAAATAATGATACATAATTTTAGACAGGTGATGAGTTCAGAAATTCGTAAAGAAAAAACTAGCGTAGAACACTAAATATTTATATGATTTGTGTCTAAGATATTATCATATCCTTAAGCCTACTCGATTTCGTTTCGTACACGTGTAAAAATTTAAACCGAATGTATCAAGTAGGCTTATTGATATGATAATAGAAATATGACTGTGTAATGGAGCCCTAATTAGCAAAAAAAAAATTAAATTAAGAAAAAACGAGGAAAAGTTCAACGAAGTTGCTAGGAGATTTTTTTTGTCAGAATTGAAATGCTTCATAATTTCCTCTTTGATGTATCTTGGAAGATTCGATGGCCTGCAAATATACCTGGCCATAGTCAACTTTGGGTATAGATTCCCAACTTAAGCCTAGTACTGACATCGAAATTTTTTACCTCTGCGATTTTTTAAATAAAAATGTATTCTTATTGTCGTGGAATATGTAGGGAATGCTGGGGAATTCCATAAGCTACAATCCGAAAACAGTTCCATAATTTTTCTCGGCCATTTTATGTATTTTTTCCGATTTCCCGGTTATTTCATCGTGAAATGTCAGATAACCGGGGAATCGAAAAATAATACATAAAATGGTAGAGGAGAATTATGGAACCGGTCTCGAATTGTAGCTTATGGAATTCCCCACCGTTTGTGACATATTCCACGACAGTTTCATTATCCATTTTTATTGATAAAATCCCTGGGCGAAAAATTTCACTCTCGATCTTAATTCAGCCCTTTAATAAAAGAATTAATTTTTATTTTAGTTGTTGTTGTCCACTGATAAGTATGTTATGTGTGGCCCCTTGTACATAATCTATATCTTACATTCACACATATGCAACAATGAAATTACCTTGGCTTTTGCTTGCTTGTTAACTGGCCGTTTTATACGCCAGATTTGGCCCCACATGTGAAAGCGTTTTAAAATGAGAATGCGGACAAACCAGTGCGCGTTGCTATTTTACATCACGAAAATACACTATACTCGCGCGATCGTTGTCGAGGTGATCGCGGTTCGCCTCGTGCATTTATTATAAAAAGCGGACTTGTTGTTTGTTAGGAAGTTAAGTTAGTTTAAAAGTTAGTCTCTCTATAAATATACAGATGTATCTACCATGCCATATAGGTATATCGCCGCATTTATAGATATTCATGCACAAGATATGTATATGGTATGCAGACCACTCTGGCTGTACATTCACAGTTATATCAATAAAAGTTAGAAATTGGAGGAAGAAAACAGTTCAGTTTTCTGTATATTTAGCAGACGGTTATATAATGCGGTTAAAGACATGGAGAAGGTTATCTCGAATATGTACATACGTTTACGGAGTCTTTCAAAACAACCATAAGAAAAAATGAGAACGAACGAACAACAGACACGCCAAAGATGATTTTGTTAATTATATATCTTATCCGTGTGTATAGCTAAAAATAATAATTATCTTATGCGTCACGTTATGATTTTTTTTGATTAAATAGATGGTGTAACATCAATTTATCTATGATATGAATGGTCTTTGGTTAGATTTACGCAGCAAATAATAATTACATACTTTTTTCATATCACATAACCGGCAATGTCAGCTTCGGGTTCGCCTTTTCCAACCTTACAATATCAGCAAAACAAGGACATAAACGTGTTATTTTGTTCCTGTCTCGCTATAAAATTCATAGTGTGACAGTCCTGCGTAAAACATTGTTCTGGCCTGATTATAGCATCAGAGGACCACTCCTGGAATCTTGTGGCACACGCAATGGATAAGATTATGTTCCGCAAACATGTTTGCCGTTGTGATCTCCTAACTGCAATTTTTCGGATCAGTAATAATTTGCGATTCTTTTTGTTTACTTGTTTCACAAAGCCAGATAAACGAAAAGAATCAGAGAACATGTGTGGATCCGGTGGTGAGAAAACCCGGGGTACCATTTTGTGGCGAGCAATTCCAACATTTTTTTTCTTCTTTTCACCTCAGATTTGTAATCAGCGACCCAAATGTACCTTAGTGTTTCTTCCCACGCCGATTGGACGAATATTTCCCCGAGAAAACAGGGGTCTGGATAATTTTTTTTTGCAATTTAAATTATGACCTTATGTCAAGTCCAATGCTCAGAATTAATAAGAACAAACATGTCCTGCCAATCCAGAAAATTATCTTCAGAAGTCCGAAAATCCGCTTTTTGAAAACACAAATCATATTCACGCAAAAGTCCCATTCTTGGCTCGGCCTAAAATGTAAAATTGCACAATTCGTAAGTCTTCTAACAAATAAAAAAAATGCGTCTTGTGTGGTATCTTTTTATTTCAGTGCAATCCAAGACATGACACAGTTTTTGCCTTTTATCCTCAGCCAAAAATATTTTAAGCGCCGTTTTGGCCAGATGCTGTTAGCTAGTATATCAATAATAATTATTGTAACAGCGATATAGAAAAAATCTTGACTCGAAAGGATAAAACAGATTTCGGCCGGTGTATTGAAAAAGTCTAGATCATTTTTCTCAGTGTATGTACATGGATCTAGGAATAATTTGGGTAGACTTAGCTAGTACTGGTTGGTGGTAATTTGACAACAGCCGAAGGGTGCCATACAGATGATAAATTAAGATCAGAAAATTAGCCAGAAAACTTGCTGAAGACCTGGTGCCAGTTTGGAGGCAGGTATTATACAGAGGAGTTTATACAATTTCGCATGAAAATTTGGCTACAGCCAATTCCACCGTACACTGAAAAAATCATTTGCTAAAAACAAGAAAAAATACATCAAATGATGCCGGCGTACAGAGGGCTGCGCCCGCAATACGAGGTTTTTTTTAGAATTTTAATGCATAGTGAATATTTTTGTACATATATTTTATAAGCAATAAATATGAATTGTGCGCAACATCAATGAAATAAAATAAATAACAGGCGCGACAATCCAACATTGGACTAAGGCCGCAGGATGTGTTAGTGACATCCTATTTCCAAGATCTTATCTGCTTTTTGTTGAGGTAATGAGATCAGCATCACGCTCAGCAGTGTTATTTATCCCCATAAATGGGTACTCGTTTAACATCTGAGTGAGATCATAGTCCGTCACAAGCTCGTGAGTTCGAAAAACACCATAGAACACGGTGAGATTTGAACTCATGACCCTGTGCACCGAAGGTGCGCGCACTAACCGCTCGACCAGCCAGACTACTACTACATCAATGAAATGCTTTCTGTAAATCTATTTACTATTTACCCAGTTTGTATAAAAGTACTCCAAGGGAAATCTACAAGCATTTTTCGATTTAAGATTTCCGTTGGCCTTTGAGCAAAAAGAAACTCAGGCACACGTAAGGATGGCTTGGCTTTATATATGAACTGAATTATTAGCTGTAAATCTTCTGTTACTGTTTTTTTAATTAAGGAAAAGACATAAGAGCCCACGCAAACTTTCCTATGAGTATTGAACAAGTGTACTTTTGCAGCTATTCAGGGACACCCTGTTAACTTGGTCTTACAAACTTCAAAAATATTTGTGGCAAACACTATTACCATTCTATGCATTTCCACCAAATTTCATGTTCATTGTTTCATCAAGTTAAAAGATATGCATTGAAGAAATGCTTAAGAGGCTTCCCTTGCATTGTGAAAGGCCCTTACTAAATACTTACTTGGCTATATTTCCGGTTTGGATACAGTTATTCGAATGAAAATTCGTAGACATTTCCCTATGTAATTTTCTAAAAACCCTTAGCAAAATTTTCATATTTGGAAACCTAAGAGGGGCTACACACAAACAAATTGAAATATTGCAAATTTACTGTTATTTACTTTTCCTTAGCAAAAGTCAACAGTCTTCATATATAAGACCAATCGTTGTGCAAAGTTTCATATTGATCCCTATAACGGTTAAAAAAAAACGGAGGTCGAAAAGGAAGTTTAACTTTAAACGCCAATAACTTTTTTACCGTTACTCGAAACTGGAAAATTTTAACTTATATGAGATGTACTCGTTTATGTCTTTGATTTAAATACCCATACGTCAATCTCCAATAAAAACTAAAAAAGTCAAACGTTCGGGACACCCTGTTATCTTCTTCCTTCCAACTTCCAAGGTATTTGTGCCAAAGACTGTAACCATTCTACACATTCCTACCAAATTTCATGACAATCGGTTGAGCCGTTCGCGAGTTATTTAGTGAACAGACGGACGGACAAAATCGATTTCGTAGGGTTTTTTTGAAAAAAAAAAACCTAAAAAACCTAAAAACAGGCAAGGAATATTTTTCCTGATTTAAGATGTATCTTTTTGTTCCAAGAAAAGTCTGCTTAAAATAATACTTGTTTATTTATTTTAAGTAGACTTTTCTTGAAGCAATAAAATATATGTATATTAAATCAGGAAAAATTATTCCTTGGCTGTTTTTTGTTGTATTTTTTTTTCTTGTTTTTAGCAAATGATTTTTTCAGTGTACAAGTACTATTGATAGAAATTGTTTTTTACAGATCCATTCCATTCATTAAAAAAAATTATTTAATCGATAATCTCCGTCTCCGAAAAAGTAGTTCTTATACAATAATTGGGTGCATTCTAAATTGTCTGTATCACTCCTAACTTTAAGATATGACACGCACTATAACATACAGCCTTCAGTATCTGTGCTATCTCATCGTAAACTGCGTTTGTTCTTGAGATCTTTTATTGCTCGTTAAGATCATTGAACTTGTTTTGTAGACGACGTATAACGAGGCAAAGTTTTTTGTTAGTTGATGCTACCCCCCACACCTTCTTTCTTTTGCAAGGCTTAGTATGTCTAGTTTTTTATTATTATTATTATGTATCGTATTCTATACAGAATGATAGCTACCTAAATAATTCCAATTGCAAATACTTGTGTAAACAGTGTGATAAGCCCGTCCCTTCGGAGCTTCGGACGTCATATATGACGGTATTGGAATACCATGCATAGACGGGGTAAATATTCGCTTCGATATTCATAATACAATTTGTCGCATAAATTGTGATTGACGTCGGCAATATTGTATGATGATATCTCTTTGAT
This sequence comes from Microchrysa polita, assembly GCA_949715475.1. Lineage (NCBI taxonomy): Eukaryota > Metazoa > Arthropoda > Insecta > Diptera > Stratiomyidae > Microchrysa > Microchrysa polita. Next base: position 107,309,487 of record OX454415.1, on the reverse strand, counting down.
ATCAATGAAGATCTGTGACGTTTGGGTATTCCACGTTTTTGTATTTTTTTTTAGAGAATATGTGTTGAAGGTTTTTTTTTTCAAACGTTTTAATCATTTACGCTGGTCTTTTCGTGCGAACTCTGTATGAGTAGATATACGTAAAAATCTAAATGAATTTCACTGGGGACTTGCATGCAGAAAGCCGATAGTGATGTGCTTCCGTTTCTGCAATATTTTTCTGAACATAGAATAACCTACAAAGCACACGGTAAAAAATAATGACTTCGTTGGCTGCCCATTCACACAGATGCTTTCAGACGGAAAATCATTTCGTGAGAGGAAAGCCGAAAACAGCATGTGTTGTAAAAATTAACCACCAGTTTCTTTTTCTATTGCCTGCCATCCATCAGTTTTTCGTACATCAAGTAAAAAAATTACCACCGTCATATTATTGAGACTGCAATCCTTCACATAAATGTTTAACCGAATGACACGATTTACGGAATGATTTTCCGTCGGAAAGATTATCAGTGTATGGGCAGGTCTAAGGAACTCAATCAATATGAGATATATCTTCTTCCGTGTACATAGTTGTCCTCTTGTGGGGGAATTTTTTTTTTTTTTCAAAAATACGTGCTTAGGGGTTAAATCTATACTTTTTCTTAGTAACATAGTTCAATATAGCTCTTGATAAAAATTAGGACATGCTTTTTTGTATTTTTTTTTTATCGTATCAATATTTTTTCAATTCTATCTCGGCATAAAATTTATCAAATGAAGATATCTCACATGAGAAACAAACTTAAAGATTGGGACTATAAGCTAAAGCTTATTTATTATATTTAATTTATTCTTGAAATTACAGATACACCCAAAATTGAACCAATTACCAACAGATTTGCACTAGTCGAGTGCATGTACCAACCTTCAAAAAAAAAATTAATCGATAGCTTTCAAAACACCTGCACACTTGTCTGCGTATGATAAAAACAAGAGTGAAACCATTCGCGCAGCCAATAGACCTTCAACTTTCTACGATACGATCAATATGGTGGTTTACATTATACAAATTTAGGAAGTTGTCCCAGAAAAAAACGGCAACGGATTAGTCGTTTTGAAAAAAGCATTTATATATGATCGGAAAACAAGATTCGACTGTCCAAAATTGCCTCCTACACTCAATCTGACAAAATATGTATGATCAATATACATTTTGCATTCGATTAAGAAGACAAAAAAAAATGTTTTCCTCTTAGCATTTCGGTTCAAAGGAGATATAAAAGATACCAAATCCCATCATTATACAAAGTCTAGCACGCGCAACGACATATTTAATCCGTTTTAAGAATAATGTAATCTTTATACGTTTTCTATACTACCCACACACTTCTTTTGTGCTATAAAAGTAGAGAAAAAAACTCTTTTTTTGTTCGATTTTGTCTCGTATAACTACCGAAAAATTGTGCCCCTTTTTTAATCAAACTATACATAAATTTACAGCCTTTTCTTTAATCTTTTTGCAATCTTTATTCTTTCATTTTGAATTTCTACTTTTCAATTTGAAAATTGAAAATAGATACCAAACCGATTCTTGTATTATGGGCGTGTGAATGAATAGATTGCAAAATTTTTGTGATATCGCGAGTATAACCACAGTAATCGCACCACAAATTACCCGAGAAAAGATCTAAGCCGGTTGGTTTGAATACTAACAAACAACCACATTGTATAGATATGCGCGACATGCGGAAAAAGAAATCGTGAATTGATTTAGAAAAGTTAGAAATTGAAATTGAATTGTTGCAAAATTGAAGAAATGATAGCATGTTTGTGCTAATTTGGCAATTTTTGTGATTAAGCTTGACGTGTCGGGGTAGAGCCGAATTTTTGTTTTTGATTCTCTTGAGTAGTAGTGCAGTTACTAGGTGATTTCAGATTGCAAAGTGTGGTGGAGAAATTTTTTTTTGTTTCTTATGTTTTTTGGGGTGCTGAGCTCGAATCCGGAGCTTCCCACCAAAATTTCGTTGCGGAAGAGGGTCAAAACAGCAAAAAAAAAACAAAATTTTCAGAGTTTTCCTGTTTTTTTGCTTATAATTCCGAAAGTGTACATTTCCTCGAAAACCTGCCCATGAACATATTAGAGAAAACATAATTGCGGGTCTAACGCGCTCTTATTCATTAAAATGTGTTAAGCGGTATAGGTACAATTGATACGTCATTTTTTAGTGTTTTTTGCCATTTTGACCCTGTTTTGCATCGAAATTTTGGTGCACAGCAAAAAAATCGGAGTGATTTCCACTCCGAATCGGTGTCGAATAGTGTCCATCCGAATCGGATAATATTGGCATAAAACTCGAAGCAAGGTATTGCCAAAGACTCCGAACGAATGTAATGATTTTATCCTTATGGTGTAATACTTTGAACTCAAAAGAATACTTTCATTAACACCAAAAGGAGTGATTCTCGATATTTTTGGAATAAAAAAAAAACAATTTTCACAGGGAAGGAACATGTAACGCATAAATGTGATTTGTACAACCCCTCTGTAGGTAATCATTTACCTCTTTATGTTCTAAAATGAATAATAAATGTACCTACCTACAGTGGGATTCGATCCCGGGACCTTATGATTTGTAGACGAACACCCTACCTACTAAGCAAACCAGACTAACTGAAGGAGTTTGTAATTTATACAACATGTGGCTTCGCTCTACCACCAAATTTACTCCGATCGGTGGATACACAAAATACCAAAATCGGATGAAATTAGCCCCAGCACAATAACTTGATTGAACATGTGACGGAACTGATCCGATAGGTGTAATACTCAATACCAAATAGGATATTCCTTGCAATGTGTCCGAAAAAGGTTTTAATTTAGAAGTTTCGTCCGTTTCGGATTCATTTCTAATAAAACCCCTGATGGCGGTGTTATTTTGAGCATGTTTACTCCGAAATAATTTTTCTTTTTTATCCTATCGGATTTTATTGCTCGAATACCCGGCATTTTTTTTGCTGTGTGGGAAGTTGCGGATTCCAGGTTCTGCACCCCAAAATACATAATGTTCAAGAAAAATGCAACTTTTGCGACCAAAATTAAAAAAACCGTTCAATCTCAAAATTTTATTCATAATATGGAACTATGTTAAAAATGGCAAATTAAAATTATCAATTGTATTAATACCGCTCAACGGATTTATAATATTTATGTGTTGTCTTTTTGGACGCGCAATTATGTTCTCTCCAAAATGTTCATGGAGAGTTTTTCGTAGAAATAAATAGTTTCAGAGTTAGGGACCAAATAACGGGAAAACAGCAAAAATTCTAGGGTTTTTCGCGATTTTGACCATGTTTCGCAACGAAATGTCGGTGTGAAGCTCCGGATTCGAGCTCAGCACCCCAAAAAACATAAGAACCAAAAAAAAAATTTGTCTCCACCACATTTTGCAATCTGATGTACTAGGTTTATCACCTGGATACTACACTATAGTTTGTAGTCGAAAATACGACACTTTCAAATTATTCGTTTTCAGCTTATCATATCATCATACATATTTCAAAGTGTTCACAGAAATGTTTACGATGACCTGCATCAACGATTCCATAATTTGATATTACTTTCGTTGAAACAATAACAAGCAAAAAACTTCCCTAATTGATACGGGTATACCGATACTAAAGATTCGAATGAGTCAAAATTTATCGAATCTTTCAGTTGTAAAATACCTACGAATACATTATATCCCAAATGGACAATTTAAAATTTTTCGATCATCAACCTTTACAAAAAAATCAATAATGGGAGGCAATCACATCAGAGCGCCTCATCATTACTATCATCATTATTAAAAGGGAAAGTGGCACAACATTCCGCACTGTATCTTACCGAAATTGCCTTCTATATACCATCAACCATCATGTATGGGGTTCAAGCTAAACCGCAAAGTGCATAATGACGTGTGTATAACCTAATCGATTAAAATCTCCGAAAAAAGAGATAAAAAATGACTTTTTATACATTCGATTATGTCTCTTGTCGCGAAAATTGATTGGAGGGAAATTCAGTGAATTCGCACGATTATCTTTTGAAATCTGCACACAAGATACGATGTGTGGAAAAAATTAATTTCCTTCATGTTATCGCGAGTGAATGTAACACGCAGAAAAGATAATTTCCCTTCTGTCATTTGAATGAATGATAAATTATGCTTAATCCATTTGATCATTAGATAGTTTGTTCTCTAGAATTTAAAGATTTACAGTTTACTGCATTTTTAACAAAGAAACTCACGCTTTGATGGTTGATTTGATTACATTTGTTAGATAACTTGCTTGGGTGGTAGTGTGTGCTACGCAGCACATTCAACCAAGTTAAACAAATTTGTTCACACATTGCAATCACAGTCGTTGATATTTTTTATACATTTTTTTTTTACTGTATAAAAGTAACTAACACAAAAGTCCAACATTTGACTAAGGCCGCAGATGTGTTAGTGACATCAAATTTTTAAGCACGCTCAGCGGTGTTATTTATCGTTCTCGTTTAACATCTGAGTGATATCATACATGTTTACTTGAAAAGGTGGTTTGTGTTCCTATACCAAAGTGGCAACTGATCGCATAGATAATATAGTCATATCCGTCCTGTGTTTGGCAGGACAGTCCTGCTTTTTCGACCCTAAATTGCCGTCCTGTTTTTAATTTTTGAGTGACCATTTCACCAAATGACGGCAAAATTTTGAGAAAACTACTACAGTCAGTTGAATCTTTTTTGTTTTGCTAAATCTGGTGTCCCGCATCGTCCAAGTTTTTTTTTTTATTTGTGTTAAGCCATATAACTAAATAGAATTGTCAACAATCACATAAAAGAAACCTCACATTAAGCGCTACGGGCAAGATTAAGTGATTCGGGCAATCAAAAACCTGCTTGGTGGAGCTCTAAGATCTCCGAGTTAAGAGCTACGTGTAGAAGAAATTTGAATAGAGCTAAGGCCTCAAAGATTGAATCGGAATGGAACTCATATAAAAGGCATCTCAGCTCTTTCAAAAAAGAGTTAAGATTAGCTAAGCGCAGTGTCTGGAGAAGTTTTTGCGATACACCTAGATTCAGGAAAGTTTTGTCGTTTAACCCATATATTCTAAGCTTTCTTCAAAAAGAAGACGGCTCTTGGACATCGTCGAGCATCGAAACCATCGAATGTCTGTTTGACACTCATTTCCCTGGTGGTTATCAACGGCTGCTTTACCTGATCTACAGACAGTTCGCATAGAGCCATGGGACACGTAATCCATACTTAGTCATGAGAAGGTTATGTGGGCCATAAACAGCTTTGAGCCCTTTAAATCGCCTGGGCCTAATGGCATTATTCCTGCGGAACTGCAACAATTCGCAGACATCACTTATCCGTGGATAGAGAGCATACTTACAACGAATATACTATAGTGGCGTTCCTTGACATTGAGGGAGCCTTTAACAATATTAAACCCAGAGCAATAACAGATGCTCTTATGAGCCTATAGGTCGATGGTTCAATCTTTACCCTTGTTAATAAGCTACTTACTTCTAGGCGCATTCATAGTAGGTTGGGTTCGTCTTCTGCTAGTAGATATGTTTGCAGGGGCACTCCACAAGGAGGTATTCTGTCTCCTCTACTTTGGAACGTAGCCATTAGCGGATTTTTGGACCTGGACCCTGGTTATCGCCGCTAGAGGCAGGTTTCCTGACACACTTGGCGGACTTTTGGACCTGGATCCTGGCTATCCTAACAGTCTCAGACGGGTAGGGATTAATCCAGCCAAAGCGAAGATAGTCCTGTTCACAAGAAGGCGTGTGATTCTCATGATATTGCTATCGCCGCTAGAGGCAGGTTTCCTGACACACTTAGCGGACTTTTGGACCTGGACGCTGGCTATCCTAACAGACTGGGCAAGTCTCAGACGCGTAGGGATTAATAAAGCCAAAGCGTAGATAGTACTGTTCACAAGAAGGCGTGTGATTTTCACTTTTAACCTCCCTACGCTAGGGGGCATTCAACTTGGTTCCTCTGACAAGGCCAAATTTCGGAAAAAAATGTTCACGAGCGCGCAACGCGAACGGTGGGTTGGTGAGCGTAGCGAGCAAATATTACGTAATCAAGTACACGTCGTGCTCTGTGGCCGTGATCGTTCGGTCGCCACTCTGTGAAATAGACACTCATAGAGAAACGAGTTTCCAAACTTGTCACAAGTTTATTATTCAGAAGAAGATGATAAGAAATATTCTTATCGTAGAATAATAAACTAACAATGCGACTAGGAAGTGGTATGGCTGACAACCGTATCACACTCAGAATTCAATTGTCTTTGTAACGTTGATGGACTACACACGGTAGTCATCAACGCACCATGCTCCACTAGGAGCTACGGTAATCGAGAGAGAAGTGCACGCACTATGGGTCTTTTTGGTTGTCCTTCTTTCAGTCCTTCGTTTTTTTTGTTTTTCCTGTCAAAAGACGATATTTGATAGATTTGTCCTGCTTTTTCCCAAAATAAATACATATACGATCGTTATGCATACATAATATTCCACAAGCATGGGTCAAGATTGGATCCCTGGCGGAACCCCTGCAGTTATCATGAATTATTTATGTCAGCCTGTGTGACATATTGTAGAACGCGTTGTGATGTGAGGGGAGAGGTAGCTCTTGATTAACACTCCTCATCACGGAGTTGAATGTGTTTTAACGTCTAAACCAAAAAAAAATCGACTTTTACCTACTCCGCCCATTGCTAATGTAGCTACCATCGTGATTGCGTGTATCGCATACCACGTTCGCCTAAAATCATATTGACAGTTGGACAAGCGACCCTGTTCCTCCACTGCAGCTCTGAAAATACATGTATGCAATGTCGAACAGACAGATGATTCTCCTTTAGGAAAAATTATGAGTATGAACCCCACAAAGTCAATCCGTATAGCTTGTTTTAATTCCTATGCAAGCATTAGATCGTCAACCTCTACAAATACCTTCTGTTCAACCACTTTTGTCCATATAGAGTCATCATAACATGGGTCTTACCACGAAACTCGGTTCTTCGTATTTTACTATTTAAAGGTTTGTGTTCGTAGAGACGACTCAGATGATGATCGCACAGCGATCGAAGTTAAACTATCGGGTTTGAACACTATATGCGTATATTTTCTATACAGACATGTTCCTTTAGTTCATAGTCGATACTAGGAAAGTAGCACCATACAAATATGCAAATATGGCTCGAAATTGGATGCTACAATCGCTGAGCGATAATCACATGAATTGTCTCTACGAACACGTACCTTAATGTTTTCCTAGGAAGCGAGAGCGACTCCAGCACTTAATTATTTGCATTCATACACGTTGTGCTTCAGCCGCTAGTTAACATCGTTAAAGGTTTCTGTTCGCAGATACGGGTCATGCGATGGTCGTTGTTCAGCAAATAATTTTGAGCCATATTTGCATTTTTTTTAATGTAACTACGATCATCACATGAGTCATCTCTACGAACACAAACCTTAACTGTTCTAGAAAAAGGCCTCAATTAAACGTATCATGCAAAAAATTAGTGAAATATATTAGTGTCGCACGCGACTGCGTCTGTCTCCTAGCAAAACACAGCCTAGGTAAGCATACTCACCCGGTTGTAAGCTAGCTTTAACATCAATCTTCGTTTCAGAAAATTGGCTTTAATTAACACAGTAGGAACTGTAGAAACATTATTACTAGACACACATATACAGAATTTTCTGTCTATTCTCTATGATCTTGAGCAATTGTAGCAATGATCAATGATCTTTTTGATTTTGATAGTATGTACCATACAAGACATTCAAATATAAAATTCGCATATCTCTTCTCCTCCATGTCATTGAAGGTTACCAATGCTCAGAGTTCGTTTTGTGCGCTAATGCTAAATTGAAACTTTGTTTCGACGAAACAAGAGGTCTATAGACTAGAGGTTATTTTGCAACAGCAAAAAAAAAACTTATAGGAGTATCATAATAAATTCTCGTGTTAGTACGATGGCCCGACGCAAGGTCTCGTTCAGTTTTTTTTATTCATTTTTCGTCGTACAATTTTTGCTACATGTTTAATTTAGAAAATCTAAATGGCCGTGAGAGACCATGCATATCTTTTTTTTTTGTTTTTTTTCGTTTCTCTCAATTTTGGAGTTTTTTTTTTATCACATTCTGTAGGAATTCATATAGAGGAAGTACTAGTCAAAATTGATTGTTAAATCTTCCGTACAAATAGTTTACGTTTTCGGTGGTGCACTCAAATCGAATGGTCATCATCTCAAGCTCAAGGCGCGGAGTAGTCATATATGTAAGTACGTAAAAACTACAGAGATCAGCATAAAAACTAAGTGCGTCAAAGTCTTGGTATTGTGTTTTTTTTTTAGTGTTCTTCTATACTTGAAAAATGTTTAATTGCGACGAAAGCTTAAAATGATCGACTGTAATTTTGTTTTTGTACTTTACAGTCGGTCGATTTTTAATTGTACCTACATATAGCTACCCAAATCATGTAATTTGCATAATAAAAACATGCGTGCGCGTTTATATATGCATCTTCTTTAAAAGGTCATACCAGTCTGGCAGAATCGGATGATTTTGTTTTTTACGTTTTTTTATTTTAAATATTTGAGAGGGAATCGCCAATACAATGATTTGAAGAAAAGAAATAAAACACAGAGAAGCTAAATGGCTTTTTATGACAAAGAAAAGATACAAAGTCGCGTGCGTGAAGAAACCATAAATAAAAACTACAAAACAAGTTCTTTTTTGTGGGAAGCATCTAGAACGAATCTGTGCCAATGTGCGTCAGTAAGCAGTTTGACAGGATTGATCGTTAGTATGCTTTATACTTTGTTGTGGGAATCGTGTAAAATAGAAAACAAAGATCAAAATTTACATAAGTAAAAGGCGCGGGGATATAAAGGTTTGGGGTGTACCTAATTGTCTCAAATTTAGATGGAATCAACAAGGCACATGAGCTACGAATGTGTCATGATTCTCGGCAGAAAAAACCTGAATCTATGAACACGTAATATTAAAACAAACAAGACTAAGGTTTGGGAGCCCCACCGACAATTTACATTTTCCAATTGAAATATTTATTAAAATTTGGGTTTTTTTTTCTGTGATCAAATTACATATTTCCATGTTCCATATCTCCGAACACACATCACATTAAATATGCTTGTTTCCCCACAAAATGTCAGCACAAATTAGTGTCGCACTCATGCACTCATACACGATATAATGAGTAAAATCTGCCAACTAGACACCTCACACATCATGGCAATTTTGGAAGTGTATAGCTACTTGGGAGGAGATACATTTACTGCTTCAGCAAAAAAGTGCTAGGAGTTAATGACTGAGTTCAATGTCGACAACTCGCAAAAGTCGAAACGCGGCAGAGTATAGCACACTTTGGACATTATGTCTTTGCGTTTTTTTTCTAGAGTCTTCCGGTAGCAAAAAAAAATGTTTTTTTTTTCTGTTCTTGTTTTAGGTTTAGATTTATATTTATTATACTAGTTTAATGCAAATTTTGTATAGTGGTCGGAAATTTTGAAAGCGAAACTGCATTGCCTTGCCAACAAATGATTTGATTGTAGTCAACCTTAAAGGTGACATGTAAATTGCATTATTATCAGTTTATCAGTTCCGGTATTATGTGCTTTTAGAACGACAAATCTGTAGGACAATGACTAGCGAGAAAAGTGTCGCCCACTAATTCGAGGTAATCTCTTTTTTGTCGATAATTTCTTAGCTTCTCGAATAGTTAAAGGTTTGTGTTCGTAGAGACTATGATTGCTCAGCGATCATAGTGTAGCATCCAATTCCGAGTCCTATTCGCATATTTTTTGGTTACATTTCTTGTCTCAACTATGACCAGAAATAATATATCTGTTTAAAAAAAAAATACGCATATAGTTCTATAAACCGGTGGTTTAACTTCGATCGTTGAGCGATCATCACATGAGTCGTCTCAACGAACACAACCTTAAGGTTTGCGATGCGATGATCGCTGAGCACCTATTGATCTGTTACGTTTTAGTCGCTGCTAGGAGCATGCTACGCATGTCAGTTGGTGTAACGAAAAGGGACCACATCAAGAGTAGCTACATCCGAGGCAGCTTGTCCATAGACCAACCAATCACCGAAAAGCTCGAAGACCGACAAATGGATTGGTATTGTCATGTTCAACGGCGTCCGCCTGAGAACCCCGCAAAGAAAGCGATATCAATGGAAGTTCCATTTGATGGACCCAAGGCCAGAGGCAGACCGAAGAACACCTGGATGTGTCAAATGAAAAAGCAACAACAACGCATTGGTCTCGGCGATGACACGATCCAAGATTGAGCTGCCTGTAGAAATATGCTGAGATATTATCGCCAAAACGGGCGATGTGCCTACACCGCGGGTCGAGCAACGCGAAGCCATGGAGCGGTATAAAGAACGAGGCAAGGAAGAAGAAGGAGCACAGCTCTCTAAATGATATTTGTCAAGAATGCCCCTGGACTTAGAAAAGAGCAATAATCGCTCAGTGATCATCGCATGGTCTCTTGAGAGAATATTGACCTTTATTGAGCAGCTTTTTACAGAGTACATATATGGTAATATGTATCGCTCCAGGCTTCACGAGCAGTTCAGCAATCATCGCATAAGTCGCTTCTATCAACACAAATCCTTCAACTGAACACAAGCTCCAAAATGCGAAAATCATTGCTACGGTGCTGCAATCGCAAACGACAGCGATTATTGCTTTGAAATAGTTGCTCGTAATAATTGTCTAATAAATGTATTGGCATAATATACAATTTCAAAGTTTCTTTCTGCTAAAAAAATTTGAGCCGATATCTATCTTTCCCTGAAACTACGGATATTCAACTAGATTTTGGCAGAGAGTATAATGGGAATCTATGCTGACGCCGAGCAAAAATTTACTTCCTACCCTTTCGCACGGGTAGGAGTCTTGAAAAGTTCCTCTAATAGGTGAATCAGGCATGTCCTTAGTCGCAGCAACTAAATTTTTTTGCTAACCTCAACTCCATTTTTTTAAGAATAATTCCCTTAAATATCCTGTCTCAAGGGATATTTCTTTTGGAATTATTCTATCCGTATTAAACCTATTCCATTAGATTTAGAGAGGCCAAATACATTCATATATGTTCGTCCCCACTGTACGGCATTGCAATCGCAAGGGCCAGCGATCATCGCTTTGAGATAGTCGCTTGCAATAATCGCCCATAATTTTCTTAAGCAAAGCTTATCTTACACTAAGTAATGGCTGTATAGCAAACAACTGTCAGCATGTGCGATACAAGCCCAGGTAACAGGAGGCACTTGCCCTATTATACTAGATTGTGCAAGAGGCGAAGGGGATGAAACATAATATAGATTAGTGATTCCCAAACTGTGGGGCGCGCCCCCCTAGGGAGACGTGAAAGCTTGGGAAGGGGGGCGTGAGTACGACTTATATATTGCTGTAACAATAAATTTATTTTCATACTAGCTAAGAGCCTCTGGCCAAAAGATCGCTGAAAATATTTTAGGTCGAAATCGCTTTACATTGACGTCTAGGCTCGTGATGAAAAAAAATTCTTTTGATTTATTAGAACACCTTCGGACTCTTATAGCTCCAGTAATAGCACTGCTTTACTTATCTCATCGTTAAGCGAAAAATATTTTTTTTTGTGTTATGATTACTTTTTTTTTGTCAAAAAACGGTTTTAAGTAAACATTTTCCACTTGCTTCTGGCTGTACAAATCCCCACCATAAATAAAACTGCTTGCTACTGCCAAACTTCCGAAGAAACTCACGTTGAGTGCTTTTCAAAAATGTCCAAAATGTTCCAAAACTTGGGCTCCACTAAGAAACAATTGTGCTTTTTCTACGCAAGAGTGGGTAACGTGTTTGCATACGAGTATTTGCATTGTTAACAGGCATTTCTCTGCATTGGACTATGACAATTCGGTGGCTCAGTGGCAGATATGTCTATCTCTGAGTTGCCGGTGCGTGGGTTCGAATCCCACTGTGACCCATGGATGTTTGTGTTGTCCATAAAAATGCTCCTACGGCAGCCGGTTCTTCGATGTAAATCGTCCCGGAGCTACCCGTTGTTAAAAAAACCGCCAAGAGTTGCCAAAACCCCCTTCGATTCAAGAGAGAAAAAGGAAATCTCTTGAATCGCTACAACAACAACAACAACCAAGTCCAATATAAAAAAGTCTAGATTTCTGTCCAAAATTAGTGTGTGATTGCTTAAATGTTTGCAAATCATGTCTTAGTATTTTACAGCTTTGAGAAATTATAAGGAAGTTTGAAATAAAATAAAGCAATTAACCGAAGGACGCAAATATATAATTAAAGTCCCCACGAAGTGAACAATGGCGGAAATACAAATTTTATTATGCCTATTTTCGGTTTTTGGCCAAAATTTTCTCCGGTGGCGCCAGCCTCAGCAGACTTCGGAAAGGGGGGCGCGGACTGAAAAAGATTGGGAACCACTGATATAGATGGAATGTTCTTTATTTATTTATGGATAACTACTGTACTTAGGGCCGATTTCTCGTACTTTTTATCGGCTGGTTAGTCTTATCGTATAGACAAGACGCACACCATTTTCTGAAAGCTGAATACTAACCAGCCGATAAGATGTACGAGAAATCGGCCCATAAGTTGACGAACCCCAGAGTAAATTTATTATGTATGTCCCTTCAAAAATGACTGCCACATAAGCCTACAAATTTTGCGAGAAACCAAAAACCATTTTACAAAAATTTGCCATTCACGTTCCGCGCAATTGCATGACATGAATGGATTGCTGCGCCTCTATATAGCGGCGAATGAATGTATGACCTCCTGAGTCGTATGGTGAATCGATATATAAAATTGCTTTTCATGCATTTCTGACTTGTGTACGACTGCAGTTCCACATCCTCCACCGCATTGGGGATTATTGACATCGAACACTGTGGCGAATTTTCTTTAATGCATACGTGCATTGCTATAGGTCGCCACTACAACTGTATCATGACCTCGACACTTTGTCCGCTGCATGCTGTGTCAGTGGTAAAAATTGCACCTTGATTGCATGCACTTTGCGGGCCAATGTGTTTGGACTTTTTCATGTTCAATTCACCTTCACTATATGCCTGTGTCGTGTCGAATTTATTGTCAATGTATACTCTATATATGCTTGCTTACGAATATTCGCGTTTTGTGCAGATAAAGATTTAAAGATACATATAAACAGCAGCGCGATTGCAATTTTTTTTGTTGATCCATTCAAATTCCGGTGAAGCTTCCAATTACATGCCACGACATTATGGTTGTATTTTGTTGAAACACAAGACAGATTGGACATAGTTATTATCCGGCGTGGTATACCTACACTTACTTCTCCATATTACATAGACATGATAAGAATTTGGCCTTATTGCTATAATAACTAACTTTCACTTGAAACGGTCAGTCACGCATATACAAAAGCAATACCACTTAGTATCGGTAGCCATCAAGATATGGATAAAGTTATATCGTAGTGGACAGCAACAACAAACAATATTGACGACGACTACGACAAAGTTACGACCTAAGCACGGTTTGTCCGGCTACTTGTGTGGAATATTAAATACTTAACCGGTCACTAATTGCAGCCCGGTAGAATAGTTGAAATATCTAAGTAGGTTGTCGGTTTGTTCATTTTGTTTCTAAGCCCTCGATCGCAGACGGAAGAATGCGGATTGAATTATAGTATTATAGATAATGCCTCGGGAAAATTGATAAAATCGGAGAGGAAAAATTGTCTTGCATTAGAGTGGATTTTTTTGTTCAGTTTGGATAGATAAGGAACGATTAGGATCACGTTTAATTTTGTGTTTAAATAATAATTATGTCTTGGGTAACTGCTAGGAGGCAGTTTTGTGCTATAGGCGAATCGATATTTATTGCATGGCCCAAGCAACATTTTATGGAGCGAAAACTAAGGCTTTTGATTTCGCCACTTTATTAAGTTTCGGCCACGTTTTTGTCAACCAAATTTTAACTTCATCGAACGTTCCTGCATAGTAGCAGCTGGAACTTTTTAGTGACAGAAATGTTGCCACCACATATTCAACAAATGCAGGGGAATGCTACGATTCTGGTACCCCACTTTGTTCCTACATAGTCAGTCAAATGTAAAGTATGTATTCATTTTAAGTAGCAAAATCGTAGCCGTTGCGTTTACTTCTTTGTAACTTGAAGGATTGGCTACGTTATATGTACATAGTAATATTTGGATCTACAAAATTGCTAGTGTCACTACAAAGTCCTATTTGGAACTTTAAAGTACCATTTGGAACTCTGAAATATTTTTTCATATCATATTCTTTGTTTGTATGAACATGCTAAAAAACACAACTTTAGCAAATGTGTATAAGTACTTATATGCACATGTAAATCCATTTAATTATGTTTTGCTTTAAATTTAGTCGGCTTTTGCCTACACATATTCACAACTTTGATTTGTATGAAAACGGGTTCAATAAAGTACCAATTGCGTAGTTGGATAAACAGTGCCACTTGTTTAGTGCGTTCGAAACACGTAACCTATTGGTGGCAAAATTATCCTCGGCACGAACCTTTTTTATTCGCCATATAAAATATATTTCGGTGACAAAAAGGTGCTAACTACGGAACGATCAATGGTCAATGCTTCTACGTTTTTGCTTTTGAAAAATACACGGGATGACTTAGACTTGAATTAATTTCAGTCCATGGACTCGAATCCGTGGACTTACAATATAAAATGGATTTAAATTTTGTAAAATAAACGGGAGGATTTTAGCTTTAATTCATTTCAATCCAAGGACTCGAATTTAAATTACAAATTTCAGTAAATTAATTGAGTTAAGTCAAAGCAAATACGACATTTCTGTTGTTTCAGGCAACAAATATACACTTACGGTCAAAAGTATCGACTCAACCTAATAGCGCGTGTATTTGTACGTGTTTTTTGGAAAGTATGATAGTTATTCATAAAAGTCGTATGTCGTTTAAAAGTTCGAAACCTTAGCTACCTGTTGGTACCCTTTTTATCAACATTTGCTTTGCACTTTTTAAATTATTGCCACTTGTAACAAAAAACCCAGAAAAATTGAAGTTTCAGGTAAAGGTCAGGTCAGGTAAACTACCCCTATAAAAGCGCCCGTAATCGGTTTCTCATTATCAGTTGCATCAGGAAAGTTAGGTAACTTACATCTGAAGTAATTTCAGTCACTGTTTGGTCATCAATGGATACGACGCCAGAACAGGCGGCACAAGTTGTAGCCCTATTGTCGGAAAATCATAGTCAGCGAACCGTCGCTCGCCGTCTTGGAATGAGTCAGTCTGCTGTCTCGAGAGTTAGCAGGAGATTTCGAGATACTGGTAGCTTCAATTCGAGACCAAGAACGGGCCGCCCTCGATCCACTTCAGAGAGAGACGACCGTTTGATTGTTACAAGTACGTTACGAAATCAGTTCCTCACGGGTGTTGCTGCGCAGCGGAACCTGAGGCGTGTTCGCGGAGTAGCTGTTAGTGTCTGCACAGTAAGGAGACGACTAAGGGAAGCGAATATCAATCCAAGACTGCCTTCCAGGGGCCCCAAATTGACTGCACGACACCGACAAGCGCGCCTCTTATTTGCTCGTAATCATCTTACTTGGAGCGATACGGAATGGAGCTCAGTATTATTCACTGACGAGTCGAGAATGTGTCTGCATGGCAGTGACAGAAGATGTCGAGTCTGCAGGCGTCCAACTGAGCGATTTGCGCAGTGCTGTTTCACTGAAACGGTTGCATACGGCGGCGGTTCCTGTATGATGTGGGCTGGTATTTCATTGGAGGGAAAAACGGATCTCGTATTCGTGCCCGCAGGAGGCCGAGGAGGAGGGCTGACAGCTGAACGATACGTTACCGATGTTCTCCGTGTCCACGTTGTGCCCTATGCAGCATTTATTGGCGAGAACTTTACTTTGATGCACGACAATGCCCGGTGTCATGCGTCGCGCCTCACTCGGCAGTTCTTGAATGAAGCCAATATGTCGTCACTTAACTGGCCTGCGCGCAGTCCCGACATCAATCCCATTGAACACTTATGGGACGAACTCAAGAGAAGAGTCCGAGCCAGAAATCCAGTCCCTTCGTCCACTAAAGAATTGAAGGCAGCCCTATTAGAGGAGTGGAACGGTATTCCTCAAGATACCATCAGCAACTTGATCAAATCAATGCAGAATCGACTGGAAGCTGTCATTAGAGCAAGAGGAGGAAATACCAAATACTAAAAAAATAAATACTTAACTTATTTTCCAACAGTTTTTGTTTTATTTGCAAAAAACCTAACCAAAATCCATTTTCATATTTGCTCATTTTCTCTACGTTTTCGTTCAAAGAGCATCAATTTTAAAAGTGCACACCAAATATTGGTTAAAACGGTACCAACGTAAAGCTGAGGCCTTAAGCTTTTCAATGACATACGATTTTTATGGATAACGGCTATACTTTTCGAAAAACACGTACAAATACACGCGCTTTTAGGTTGAGTCGATACTTTTGACCGTAAGTGTAGTTTAAATGTTTCGAGTCAATTTTGACGAGGATATTTTTTTTTTTTCAAAATTCAAATTTTGGATATCAAGTTTCAAAAGTCACAAAATATACTTATGCTCATATTATCATATCGGACGTCGACCTTCGTTGTCGGCCTAACATCTACATAGCGCAAATAATATGTACATGTGCATCAATTGCGTAGACTGCCTATCGTAATATTTAATACTTTTCAACGTGTGTCGTGTCAGATCTCGTTGTTGTATGTTGAGCCGGATTTTGACTTAACGTTAATCCCGCGGACACATTAGTCATTGTTTAAATATATCAAACACGCTAATCAAAACTATACCAATTGCGCCCATTAAATACATACTACAGTACTTATTATAGCTATAACTAGAGCTCGAATTTTTGTGCAGTTGAACGAAATTTCACATTGCAAGACTTTTGCATAAAACTGCACTTTTGAATTGTTGGTCCCCTTTTCAGAGGATTTGGTTCAGAAAGAATTAATTTTACTGAATTTTCTTCAAGCTGTCGATAGACGACGAAGAGAATAACGATACCGAGGCTGATTTCGGGCGCAGTCTAAATTTGCATAACCTTCACTTTTATTTTTGGGTTAAAAGTTTCTCAAGCAACTATGATTTTGTGCTCGGATTCCTTTCGTTCGTACATAAGTCTTTTAGTGTGCTTTTTGGGGTGGGGCTTCTATGGCCGCCGCATGATTTCATGGTACGATTTCGACTGTCGTACATGTGTTTTGTGATTCCGGTATTGAATCATATAGGAAAGATTTGATAACGATTGGTCCATAAAGTTTTTCTTAGAAGAACCTGGTTATGAGAGTGGGGTTTCTATGACCATCCCATGACCCCATAGTCCGATTATATTTTTTTCCAGACATTTTTTGTGACTTCGATAAGAAGGCTGCTAGCCTTCAGTTTTAACCTATCACACACACACGCCGAAACTATATTTAATCCATGGATTAAATACATTCAAAAATCAATTTTACAAAAATACACGGAATGATTTGGGCTTTAATCCATCGACTCGAATTCGTGGATTCACCATATAAAATGGATAGACATTTTGTAAACGTGAGGTGAAGGTGAAGATTAGCCAATGATTAAACTTTTTTCCAAAAAAAATTGATTTCGAGGTTGGGGTTTCTATAGCAGCCCCATGGGATTATGATCCATCTTTGTCCGTTCTCATGAATGTCTGCAAAACATTTGAAAGAGACACGTTAATATGTGGTTTTCAGAAAATTAATATACAAATAAAAAAGTTTTCCTCAGAAGAATTTGTTTTGAGGGTAGGGTTTCTATGGCAGCTCCATGACCCCAATGTCTGAATTAACCCGTTCGCCTGTACCAAACCTACCTTAATTGCGTCCTTGGAAAAGGAGAACATTTTCCACCAACGCAGTTTCAACAAAAGGTATTTCGGTGAAGGCATTTTAACCCAATTAAAAAGGAATGTCAAACATCATAAACGATCAAGAGATTTGGCACCATAATTCACGTACTGGAATGCAATGTCTGACCACAAGAAAGGTTATTCATTTAATTTCTTAGGTTGATATAATATGAACCGGCTGCGTATTTCGGAAAACACGATTAGCTCGTCCTCAGGCAGGCGACGAAATCGATCAGCTTATACTGGAAGATCTCGAAAAAATCCTTATCGGTCTCATCCTCTCAGAGTGGAAACTTGCCCAAAATGCAAAAAAAAAAATCCATCGTGTCCCCAAACATCAGGTAACGGGCTGAACAAGGTTTTCGGAATAAGGCGATATCATTAGCGGAATTATGACAACAGAAACTGGTCCCTAATACGGTTAGAAAACCTACTAAAACTACTACTGATGGGGTTACAATAACAACATAATCTGTATGGGTCATCTTGTTATTGTAACCCCATGCAGTTACACTAAAATAACCTATACCGGAGTACAAAAAACACGCCTATTGATTTAATACTGCGATTTTTTTAATTTAAAAAAACGAGTATAAGTGCTTTTATGAAGATTTATTTTTGATCCTTAAGACATTTAAAAAGTCCCTAATTTTCTTTGACAACCGCAGTCATTTTCGCAGAGTACGTGTCGGGTACTACCCTACCCTCTCCCATGTCCACGTGAAACAACCAACAACTTTACACTTTCGTAAAACCTCTTCCCTACTATTTTTCTGTGTGCGCCCCTGATTTCTGGCTATATCAGCAAAGGGCCAATCTTTTTTTAAGTATGGCTTTCATGCGTCAACTGCTTCAGAGTTTGAGCGTTAGAAAGCCAATGAAATTTAGCAAAATACATTATGTACATATTGGATTTGAACATTTATATTGGAAGATTTTGCACTTTTGCAAGGTTTCTACTGGACGTGTTCCCCTTTTTTTCCTGCACGAAAATCCGCACTCTAGCCTTACCAATTCCAACATGACTAAACCATTCAAAAGACAAGCGCACAAAATCCATCCACTTGAAAAATATTGTTATAAAAATATTAAATGAATCTATTAGCCTGAAAATATGATTGTAAATATGGATACAATCAGATTGCGGATCTACAAATGGCTAGATGGAGTATAACATTTTTTATAGACGTGCGGAACATGAAGCGTGCAAAATGCAAATTATACCCAACATACCTAACTAACGATGCGACGTTTCATTCTTACATGGGCCGAGTATGATGTATAGATATCGTAAATAGCATTGTTGTTGGCATGGGTCAATGCTATGCTAAGTATGTTCTGTGTGAACGCATGAACATAACATCTGATGTGGCATTTATATTGAAATGTCTGACTGGCATTTTGTAGTTTAGGAGTCAAATGTGTCAGTTTGAATCAAATCAATTCTAATAGTTTTCGTGTTTCCGTTTTTCATGTTTTTTTTTTGCTTCGCTTCGCATTCTTGAGAGATCTAAAATGATGCAGGCTATGGATAGTGAACATTGATAAGAAATATGATATTTGAAAAGTTCATTGTCATCTAAATGTAGTATAGAAGTGCAAAGGTTTTGAAAGGCTAACCTTAAAACCCAAACCTAACCCAATAAAATTCGAAACTTAAAAAACTCTTAGCTGCTCTTAGAGTTAAGCTCTGGCAAATTAAAATTACTATCGAAAAAGTTGTCGCTCTCGACTCCGAAGTACGGAGTCGTGGGTTCAAAACCCAAGTCAGACATTGGCCCGCCTGCGATCAGTGAACTGTAAGAGTACACTCTGCCTTTTTGTCATACGTCTGAACAATAGCAGCAGAGTACCAAGACTGGATCCTTGTGGGACACAATTACTGTCATAGATATTTTATTGTAAGTACATTATATAAAATACCAAGTTGTATTAACGAAGCACGCCCATACTGACCAGCGAATACGAATATTGGCGATCGTAAACAATCCACCAGATGATTTACTTGAGTTAAAAGACATCTTTATAGACAAAAGTTTCAATATCTGGGTCTTGCATTCTTCATTTCGAGCTCAGATAATAAGATAATAATCTTTCTTCTATTGGATACAATCCTATATCCGGCGCACTCATTTTTCCCTTGTGTCAAATCCTATCTGTAACCCTATTTTCCAAATATGCTTCCATGCAACATCCCCTATACGGCTACGATTAAAATTTCGATAACTTGTCTGCTCGACTATATCGAGGTTAATACATACACTCATGTCCAACAACATGTTTATTCAAACCTTACTTTATTGCTTGGTATATTCCCTGTATTCTCCTTGCCCTTGTTGCTTGTCGCGTCGACAACTTTAGTTCGTTGTCCTTATGTATCCTTACCCTTAACACACCCCATATACTAGTTGTACGTTGTCCTCTTATGCACGTTTCGCTACAACAAGCTCCCTTCATATTTTATGGCGAGCGCCACCGCGCAGACGACCACATTGCATATAAAATTCAAAACTTCTTCTTCGTAGTCTTCGTATCCGTTTGAAAACGCCACAAACTAAATTGGAAAGAATTGAAAAAAGAAGGAGAACAGTTTAAAACCCATATATAGACGACTTTTGTCATGCGACGGACGATGGAAGTTCATTGAACGATATAGCGAGACAGTATGTATCATTCCTTGACATAGAAGCGCAAAAAAGGATATACTTTGTACTTGTACTCCTCTTTGGCTTATACCACTCGACGATGTAAGGACTATTCTGCTGTCGTCGTTTCGTTTACAAGCTCTTAAAGTAGTCCCATATACGTGTGTATTATTGTTTCCGTCCTTACCGCGCGAGATCCGTATTTTCGTTCGTGTCTTATGTCCTTTTGAAATACATAATAATCATTCAACTGTGTACGGTACAGTATCGTTTGCCGCGCTTGTTACTTTGAGAGCATATATTTTCCAGCGAACGATAAAGAACCTTCAACTCTTAACATCGTGAAAAGGATTTTTGAACACGAAAATTGAAAGATCTATAAATCAAGGAGAATTGCGAAACGTTTAAAAAAATGCCAAGGTTTCTGCGACGAGTGTAGTACAAAGTACAACATATTCATTTTATGCCACAGGCTGTCGTCGAGAGGATGTCTTGTCTTAGGCAACGTTGAATCCACTCTGGGGATGAAAACTCGCTATTTGTATGCGTCCCCACGTCAGATGAAGAAAAGAGTTGGATGGCATCTGGATAGTAAGGGCGGGAAACTATTCATAAATTACATATAGCATGGCGAGCCTGATTGAGGTTTACGAAGGGGTAGGTTTTGTTGTTGACGGCAAGAGACTGAAGTTTCGATAATCATTTATGAAGGACGCTTTTGCTTTGACCGACCGGATACGAAAAATGGTGTTACACCAAAAGGGTTTTCATGGTATTGATCCGATGCTCAGCCTGAAATTTTATTTAAAAAAAAATCATAGGTATGATTTTGAAATGTTGTTTACGTTTGGAGGACACGCAAATGTCCCGTTACAATATTTTTTTTTCGCTCAGTAAAATTATTGGTCCAGCCATAGTGTTCCTTGTGTTCAGAGGAACACCGATCCCCAAGTCAAAAGGGCCCCCACATATTTGTTTCATGCTCAATTAAAAATGGAAGAAGCGGTAAATATGCGCATTTGTGGTCAAAGTGCCTAGAAAATCACAAGAAATGTTTGTATTTGTTTGTCTTTCTTCGAATCGCACATAACTGTAAAAAAAATTCCTGACTAAAGCGACAGCAGGGCGATTAAAAACAGTCAATACAAAAAAAACTTGCCCATGGGAAATTAGCCCATGGGCGTGCGGTACTGCGAAGTCAATACTATGTAACGGTCATGGTTTGAGCCACAGTAAATGTCTGTGTCTTTTTTGTTAAAGTCAACGCAAATCACAAAACTGCAAAAAATGTCAAATAAAATGAATTTTACGCAGTTTTATTAGTAATTGATTTTCAACTTTTTTTCAATTAATTTTCAAACAAACATTTTACAACGGTACTAAAACCCGCAAGGCTGATAAAAGTTGCTTCAACGTGTTCGCTTTTTATAATGGGATATTACTTTTGACATTTAGATTTCGAAATTTTCAAAAGAAAAACTTCGAATGTAAAAAAAACATTCACAAATTAAAAATAATTTTTTAATTATTTTTTTTTTAAGAAAATGAAATAAATACTGAATAAACTGGCGATGCGTTCCGATTATAAAGCAAAAAGTTGATCTCCTCGCATTGAAACTAAAACCAACGAGTTTCATAATGGAGTTTTTAACTTATTCAAAATTTGGAAATAAGTAAAAATGTAAACATATTTAGTTTTTTTGGATCAAATTTTGAAAATTAGGATACGACAATTTTTCTCAAATTATAGGATGGTTTGGTTTCTTGTACATACCCTATTTTTTGCTTTCAAAATGGATAGCAAGTCGTGATTTTCGTGAACCTAAAAAAACGATAGCACCATAACGGTAAAATGTTTACGATTTTTACTATACAAATGTCTTTCTTAATTAAACCTATCCTATTTACCCCTACAGTGCTAATCACCCAATACGGGACACCCTGTATATCCAAAATAAAAATGTTTTCCATGTGAATCCGCGTTTTTTTTTCATCCTGATTTTTGGATTTTGAGAAGAAAGCTAATGTGGGTATTTGCTTGTATCGTTTGCCAAATATACATACATACATATTTCCTTTGTATTTTAAACCGTGATTAGATCAAATCACTGATATTTTTATTAAGAATGAAAATTTCATAATGCAATAAAATTAATAAACAATTTCGGTAGGCCAACTAATTGACCTTTGAGCTGGACTTGATGGTACCCAAAAAAGCAATTGACCCAAAAACAATTTACAGCTGGTAAAAAGGATACATAGATTTATAATTTGTCCCAGTTTTCTAATAGTATGTCCATGCTCTTCGTCCTACTAACTGTACTTCTTATAAAAATTTCCCATTAATTTAAATTGTGAATAAATCAATTTTCAAAAGATTCTCAAAAAATTCTCAAACATGTGTATAGCAACGACCGAACATTGTAATCATAGGGGTGTCAATGATGCACCCCCATTTGAATTTTATGTATATGTGTGGTGACATAGTAATCCAAAGAACTCTTGACACACGTACCGTGTGTGTGCTGTATGGTATAGGTAAGCTAGTCTAAATGTGGGGGCGTGAAGGTTTTATTATTAGAAAACCATTTTGAGTGTGTCAACGACAAGACAACGCGACACGACAACAACGATGTATGTCTCTATAATCCCCGGGAAAAGAAAAGAAGCGCATCGGAACAAACAAAGTATCGCGAGCGCAACAAATATCTGAAAATGTTTGGCGTCAACAACACCCCAGTATGCAGCAGTAGGCTCTAAAATAGACACCATGTTTTACATTATGTACATTATATTATTAACAATTCAATCGTGTACTATTTCAACTAAGTGTGTGCGTATAATTGAATTGTTGAAACAATGTTGTCTGTGGGCAGAGGATGTATGAATGTGATTTTTGTAGTGAGAGAGGAGTCGTAAGTACAAATAAATCGATTAAGAAATTTTCCACAAATTATAGCTTTGCGGTTCGTATAACTGAAAATAAAACAAATTGTGATCATTTCAAAATATGCATAAAAACTTAATTCTATTGCCGGAAATCAGTTTTATGCCTTCTGCTGATTACACAAAATATCCGCAAACAAACCATTTCCATACGTGGACCGCGGACGCTCCCAACGATTCGCCTAACCCAATTTCTTTAGAAAAATCACTACTTCTCCATATTCTGATCTTTTTTCGTATTTTTATTATTATTATCGCCAAATTGTTTACATAAACAAACAGCAACCGCCTCA
The DNA here is from genome assembly GCA_949715475.1 of Microchrysa polita. Classification (NCBI taxonomy): domain Eukaryota; kingdom Metazoa; phylum Arthropoda; class Insecta; order Diptera; family Stratiomyidae; genus Microchrysa; species Microchrysa polita. Next base: position 107,285,592 of record OX454415.1, on the reverse strand, counting down.
AAGATGTTTTGCGAAAATTTGCACGAAGAAACCAATAGTATAGCAATTTTTCCAACACTGCTATGTCAACATCTTCGATCCTCGCCGAGATTAATTTCACGCTGATTTCGTATAAAATCAACAAACAACAAAATTGATCATTTGAGAGTATGCGGCTTTGCGCATCGTTTTCATCATTGCTGGGGTGAAAAATAAATAATGCGATGACAACTGTTCAGTCAGCACAACACAGTAGCTTCGAATTAACAAAACACATATGTGTGTACTTGTGTGTCTTTATATAAATTATACAATTCAAAGCATAAACAAGGTCACATAGTTTACAGAAAAAAAAAACGAAAAAATTATTCAAAACATCTGATCTGATCGCCTCCTCTCGTTGGAGAATTATTTTTATTATTTTGGGGCCCGCGTACTCTATCTGTTTATTTGGTAATAATGTTTTCGATTCATAGATGGATACAGATGAATTTGAAAAAATTAATTACATGCAGGGGTGCCAAACTCAAGAGCTGTCATGGGCCAAAAATTGTAGACAATAAATTATGTGCGTGATGTTCTAAAATGTTGTGGACTTTGGTCAGCTTAAAATGAAATTTTTTGAAAACTCAGTAAATTTCGCAGATTCAGAAAATTATAAGTGCAGTACTAACGAATCGATTCCTGATTGTACGAAAAATTCTGTTCTCTTCGTAATTTAGAAAAATGATATTTTTTTCGTTGATTAATGTACTTTTGATGCACATGAAATGGTGAACATGCGGCCCGCAGCCTCCGATTTGGGCACCACTGCAGTAAGGGATGATGGAGTAGGTGGATCTGCGGTGGTTGTTTTCCTTACCAAAAATGTCTTTATTTATACATCTTGTGCGAACTCTTTTATGTAAATGTATTTTTTTACTCTAGACATAATAATTCTATTTACAGAATCGAGGACAGATGTTGCATGAAATTGTTTGTGTATGTACTATACATTTCCAACTGAGCGAGCGGTGGAAATGAGACTGAACAAACAATAAGAAGTGTTAATTAATAAAATTTGCATCGACTTATTTTATGGGTTTATGATGAATAGAACAAAATAAGTGTCTGAATTGATGAATCACAAAGTTATGGTAAAATCTGAGTCACTTTTTTTTTCGTAAAATCCCCGGTAATAGACTTGCTAATTTATTTATTACATATTGGCTAAACAATTAGATTTATTATTGTTTTTTTGTCAGAAGATACTAAAAAGTCAAGATAATGGAAAGTTCCCTCTCGAACAACAGTAGCAGTGACGACGTTAATAAAACGATTTTTTTTAATTAACCATTTACCCATCAATTAGCTAGACTCTTACTACAGTGTGTTGTGTATGTACATAGTTACTCCCAACTTCCGTTCAACATTCCATCAATTTATTATCGTTATACGCGGTCATCCCTCTTCATATATAAAAAAACACTCAAAATGTCAACGTCATGGCATTTATTAGAATCGTCCATTCACTGATAAAGATGCGTTGTTGTCTTTGGCCTATAGCTGCTGCTAATTTAACTTTACCATAACATTTCTTGGGAAGATGTTTTGCCACAACAACTTGCTGTAAATACTTGTTTAATGTGCTACATTGTATGTACCTATATGTACATACGCGTAATAGCTAATGCAGTGGCGTAGATAAAGAGGGGGAGGGGATAAAAAGATCAATCTTCCTGCTCCGATTAAAAAACGGCAATAAAACATAAAAATATGTAATGCCAATAATGCCCCCCCCCCCCCGTCCTCACTGTTGTATTATACGCTACAAAAAAAACACGTATTGTTGGAAGGCGTAAAAATATGTAACCTGAAGGTTTTCCTGAGAAGTTAATGGGATTTAACATCATAATTAGGTGAGACAGGGTATACTGATTTGACTGAGGAGGGACCATATAAACTATAAAGAATGAGTGTCAGTCTTTCGAACATTTTATATTTGGGTAATTACGTAAATAAACCCAATTAAGGATTTTTTTCATGAATACTTCAGAACCTCGTTAATTTTTTTCCTGGGCGGGCAACATTTTTTCCCCAACCTTGACCCTTTCTCGTACACGGGTTTAAAAAGAATTCGAAGGCGAGTTGGATATACATAATCACAATCTAAATATTTTTATGAATTAGTGAAGTTAAAGCATTATTTTCTGATGAAGAAGTTATTTAATAGGTAGGAGATGAATAAATGCTCTGCAAAAAATGTTCGAATGTTTCGATTTTTATCCTAGGAATCTTAATAAATTTGCGCAGTGGCGCAGGATTTTCTTCTGGAGGTGGCTATGGCCATCCAGTGGAAGTTGCTGGAAGGAAAGGAAAGTGTTTGCAATATTGTCTGAGAATTGTTGTCCGTTATTTCACAGCAGTTTATAATTTAGGCACACTAAAAAATCCTCACCGAAATTGGGATAATGCCGTTCCAGGGAAGCTTATCTTCCTATCTCAGGTGAAATATACAGGATGAGCACTAACAGGACTCTAACTCGACAAATACTAACTAATTTGGATCGCTATGTTATGAATGACAAAACATCCAAGGATATGACTCTTGTACCCAGTTATTTTCTTTTATTTAAAAATAAAAACTTGTACAACAAATTATTCGGCTTCAAGTAGTTTCAAGAAATTATTGACAGAAATATGCTTTATCGATGCCTCGTTCCTCTCACGTAATCTAATTTGAAAGTTAATACTCGATGTGTTAGAAGCACATATCTTAGTCTCGTGGTAAAAGTTACCATCGAAGCAGGCAGACGGATTTTTTTCCGATTCATATATTTTTTTTTGTATTTTTATTCTTTGATTTTGGACAAAAATATTTCAAAAAATCTATTAAAAATATTGCAACTTGCAGAGACGATCCGAACTGGTGAATAACTTTTGCTCCAAGAACAAGAATCCATTCTATTCTTTTCTTTTCCAGTTTCTGGTTCTGAGTGGAGCCTTAGCCCCTCCTGTGGTTGCGCCACTAATTTTGCAAATGGATTGGGTGAGTGGGAACAGAACAGAATTTTTATTAAAAATTTTGTGCCACATTTTGATGCCAAATTTTTGTACAAAAATGTATAGAACAATTCTTTACACAAAAACACACTAATTGCGTAGTATTTCGTATTAATCAAATCGACTATTTGTATCCTATGTTAGCGGTTGGCAAATTGCGGCTCTTTAGTAATTTAGTGCGGCTTTTCAATCTGAGTCAAAGTTTATTCAAATATCGCACAATTACTATTAAATTTAAAAAAAATATTAACCGTTATGTAAGATTTTAAAATATAATTTAAGCAGCGGTTTCTCTCGGTTTGTTTTGTTAAGGCATTCGTTCCACATTAGGGTTTCAAAAAATGATCCTTACCTTACTTGTGATTTTGTTTCCTTTGAATCGAGCAGGTTTGGCAGCTCTTTGTCTTACTACATTGTACAACTGGCTGCCATAGGAGCGTTTCTTATGACACAAACAATCATGGTCACAGCGGGATTTGAACCCACGCTCCGGCAAGTTATAACTTTGAAAGGTATTCTAATCGCAGCCTCATATCTACTCTGCTAGCTGTGGTTAGATTAATGTGTGCTATTATCGCGTTCGTATGATGGGGATAACCGTCCTATTTAAGCTTCTTAGATTGGTGGAGACTCGAAAGGTTATTTCAGTGTTTTAGTTATTAGGTGGTGACTCATTCTCCGACTATGGCCTTGGTCGAAGTAGAACTAAGACCATGAAACGGTTCCTCTGTTTCCTTTCCCACAACAACGACCAAACAGTGACAATTTTTTATACCATATTCTACACGAGAAAAATACCAATTACAGCTTGACTATCCATACAAATAACAGAGTACAGGACTATGCAAGTGCCTCGTAATTTAAAAGAAAAACCTCTCATGCTTCCGATGGCATTAATCTTGGTTTGTGTTGACAATCGAGATCCGGGTGCTGGGCTTTGGGAATTTTGGTGAGTTGTAGGTTACTGTCGTGCTCTGTGGCCGTGATCGTTCGGTCACGACTCTGTGAAATAGATACTCATAGAGAAACGAGTTTCCAAACTCGGCACGACTCGTCGCAAGTTTATTATTCAGAAGAAGATGATAAGAAATATTCTTATCGTAGAATAATAAACAACAATGCGACTAGGAAGTGGTATGGCTGACAACCGTATCACACTCCGAATTCAGATGTCTTTGTAACGTTGATGGACTACACACGGTAGTCATCAGCGCACCAAGCTTCACTAGGAGTTACGGTAATCGAGCGAGAGAGAGAGAGAGGTTACTGTACGAGTACAACGTAATTTTAAAAATCTTTATCACTTATCGTGCCTATTTCAAATTTTATCTTGCGAGAGATTTCCCTAATTGCCGTCTTTTCACTTCCGGGAAATTCATCATCATCATCATAAACCAAAGATAAATGGTGCTCTAAAATATTTGCACTTAAATTCATTTTACTAGAATAACCGTTAGATTATATGAAGCCGTACTCCATTTTTCTAGAAATGTCTATCTCCTATGCACTTGTACTTCGAAACTGTCATTTTGAAGATCTACGAAGTCCTAGCTTTTCCAAGAAAATTCGTTTGGTTAAGAAACAAAAAATAGGATATTTAAATATAAAATCTATAAAAAATACATTCCAAAAATCGGCTCTTTTTTTGCTAATAAGTTTGCCGACAACTGTCCTAGGTAAATCTATTTTTGGATGTCACGCTGACGCTCTCAGTGTGAAGGTGGCCTAAACATTTATGGAACTCTAAAGAGAATTTTATGAAGTAAGAATTTGAAACAAAAAATAATTAATTAAACTAATTTTCGAAAGATTATTATCGAGTCCATTATGATTTCTTCACGCTGAACCCTTTACCAAGGAAGTGACACTCAGTAAAAAATTTTCGTAGAAAGGGATCCATGATACTCAGCCGCACAAATATATTTAACATTTTTTTAACCACAGTACCGTTGCATAAAGTAGAATGTACCAAAATTAAAATCAGCCGATAAGTCCATCTTTGGCTTTAGCTCGTTTTTATAAAGATGTTATGACATTTGCCAATTTTAGGGTTGCCATCCCACAACAGTAGATTTTACAGCTATGGCCAAACCCAACATTAAGAGTAAAATTAGCGCTTTACGAAACGTTTCCTTTTTTCATCTCTTTCATATTAACATGATTATGTATTACCATTACGAAAGGTTAGTTTGAGTCTATCTTTCGCAATTTCACACTATTGTGCTCGGATAGAGAAATTATTTAGCTTATTCATAAAGATGAGCTACGGAGCAGGTCCTTAGTTTACTAGACTAGTGCCAGGTGTCTAAGCCACCGACTTGTTGAATTACAATAGGAATTCTCCTTGTCTTTTGTCCGGTCACAGATCCCCTTCTTCTCCCAGCAGCTATCTACGACACTGAGCCACTGTACTTGCCAGCAAGTTAGTCTAGTATTAACTACATATTTAGTACATATGATACGGTGACCTTATAATGAAAGCGTACATCATGAAAATAAAATAGAAGTTAGTCGTCTTGAATTCTATACGTAAAAGTTAAGCTATATCCTAGCGATACAATCTAGAATTATAGCACAAGTCATATACCGGCAACACATTCTCGTCTTACGCATATATGCAACATTTGCCGCACTTGATAAATGATGTAGGTATAGAAGAGCCGCGATCCCCACGACACAAAATTGTTTTGCTATCACATGACAACGGCATCGCGAAGCGCGATAATGCGTCGCGCGCGCGATGACATAGATAATGATAATGATGGTACTTTGACGCGCCACCGATATTGATTTGATTCGCGTCGTATATTCTACATTTGACGACATTCGCTCTTCACTGCGCGAACTCTGTTGGGCAATTTTTAGATTATTTTTCGTACGTAGATAGACCACATACATATAATGTGTTCATATTTGCCAGCATATTTTACCGAGAAATATAATTTTTGGGATTTTTTCTTATCAATTTTGTTTCGGACTTGTTCTAATTTTTTAGTACATTTCAATTTCCAAGAAGATGATGTGATTTTGTCTGTTGCGTCTCTATCGGTATAAAACAAATTTTGTCGTTTGGTGAGTGCGTCGTATTCTGTAAATGGAATACCCATATTCTGTGTCTATGGCGGCACACTTTCGCAATAAGAATGTTGCGCGTCTTTAAATTCTTGTTGGAAAGTAGGTGGTGGCTTTTCTATATCTAAATTGAGAAATTATTTTTTTGGTGCAATATCAATGGTTAATGACAGCATCGATGAATGTAAAAACATATTTTGAGATTTGTGATTTTTTCACTTTTCGGTAATTCTTCTTGATTTGCCCTAACTCCTAGTGGTATAGTCGTCAACGTTTCAACGACAACAGCATTCGGAGTGTGATACGGTTGTCAGCGATAATACCACTTCCTAGTCGCATCTTTGGTTATTATTCTATGATAAGAACATTTCTTATTTTCTTCTGAATAATAAATGTGCGACGAGCCATGCCGAGTATTGAAAACTTGTTTCTTTATGAATTTCTATATCATCTATTTCACAGAGTGGCTACCGAACGATAACGGCCACAGAGCACGACGGCTACAGAACACGACTTTTTCCACTTTTTGACAATTGGTCATCTTTAAATATTTTTACAGTTCGAAATACCGTTATGGAGGCGATATCAGTGTTTGATCCATTTGATGGGCCCAAAGTCACAGAGGCAGACCGAAGAAAATGGGGCTTTCCAAATGAAAAGGCAACAACCCCGCTTTAGTTTCAGCGATGGTACCATCCAGAATAGAGCTGTCTGTAAAAACAGGCTGTGATATTACCGCCGAATTGGCGATGTGAAATGTACCGTTATGTGGCTAGCATATATACTTCTTTAATTTTCTTTTGAAGTACTCTGCCTTTTTATTTTGAATACTTTTAACCATGGAATACCAACCAATGTCAAATGGTTGTCTAAAAAAATAGGATAAAATTCATAATCTAAGATGTTGCCAGTTTAAAAATGTTTGCATAATATACATACACAAGATAACCCTAAAAAATATGCACTGCCAGATGTTTCAGAAAAAAATCATATTTTCTACTGGTGTTTTACATATTTACATGTTCTATATATATTTGATTGCCTTTACTGTGTTTATACTTTTTCATTTTTTAGTTATTAAAATATTTTCGTTTTTTTTTACCGTTATAAAACTAAGCTGCACGCCAGACTCGTCGAAGTAGGTTTTCACATACATATTTTAGTAAGATATTGTTTTGAATAATTTTGGCGTTTAATAAAAAAAAGTACAAAATATTATACCGTTATATCAGACGCTTTAACCGTTATGTTACTGAACTGTTTTTTTTTCACAATATTCCTCAGAGCTACCTGAAATTTTGTAATCGTTACATTGCTTTATTACATATTTAAAAACATTACACATACTATTTGATTTTAAAAATTAGTTAGGTTTAATATTAAATATAAAAATAATGAGAATTTGAATTTTCAAAATTGTTTATTAATATTTTTTTTCTTTCTTTTTAGGTAAGCTGAGTACGGATTTGAATTTATTTCCACCTTACAAAATATCTAGAAGACTTTTGAGTATTTGAATAAATAGTGAGTATACAGCCAAAAACATTTATCAGTCAAATCAAATGTTATCAATTTCTTAATCAAAAAACGAGAATAATTCTAATTAAAACAGGCTTGACGTCAAATCTCATCGACCAAAGTGGTAATCTTCAAGATATCGGGCATTTTTTTTTATAAATAAAACCCGTTTGATAAAAAATTTAGAAAACAAAAATCTGAAATCTCAACAATTTCAGAACTTGAACTCAATTAATAATAATGAAAACAACGCCGTTCTTGACCAACAAACACACTATACGAGTATACATATCTTTATTGACGTGTCCATATTTATTTTCCACCCAGATAAGTTCAATGGATTTTTGATATACATATATACCTAATTCTTAAAAGATACTGCTACTAATATACACATTATTGTGTTTACGTTGATTTTCCAACACGGAATCGAAGAAACTGTACCTATCGCGAAATAATGATTATTTTCGGCTTTTGTTTTTTCATGTCAATAATTGCGTGCGATACTCATATTGCTTGCTTACTTATCATCCATTTTGTATAGAGATACTCTAAGCTTTGCGATAAAAAATTTTTAACATTTCTTCACAGATACAGTGATTAGATTTGCGAGTTATTTCAATTTAATGGAAATGTACAGCGTGGCATTTTTATTACATCATGTGTACATGCATATATCGTATTTTATGTTGGATTTCCGTGATTGTAGATTTTGACAAAGAATTTCCTTTGTTTGACGCAAAAAATTATAGAGCAGTCGCGATTTTTAAACATATGTTTGTAAACAAAAATAACGGTAAATATAACTGTTTCGAAACCAAAACCAATTTCCGGCGTAGCCAAAATTTGAATAGGGAACTGCAATTTATATGGTCAAGTATCAGAGAAATTTACTCAAATTAATTCATTCACAAATGTTCAAGACAAGGAATTCCAATCAACGCATTTATGAACAAAAGGAATATCAACTTAATAGGATAACGATTTATAGGGTAGTATGGTATTATGAAAATATGGGTGTATGAACGAAATTTTACTTTTTTCTTGCTTGCCTCGTTCTTTATACCGCTCCATGGCGTCGCGTCGCCCGCCCTCACTGTAGGCACACATCGCCCGTTCTGGCGGTAATGTCTCTCTTACTTCTTGAATTTAAATAAGCAATGAAAAAGAGTCAACCAGTGTCATTTGTTTGTAAGAGAAAAAATCTGTCGAATTCACACTGCAACATACACACCGATTTTTGCAATGGATTTTTTCTAGCTCTAAACTTTTCAATCGTACGTATTTGATGATATTTTGCGGCGTTGTATGCGTACACCGGCATTAATCATAAATGTATACAGTAATTGTTTGGGAAACCGAGCGAATCAAGACTAATTTTAAATTGAAATCCGTCAATTTGATATGGAAATTCGTCAAAATTTTACATGACAATTCGTACATATCATTTTGTTATTTCGAAAATTTGAAATAGATTTCTATTCCTTAATTTCCTTAATTTAACATGGAATTTCGTCAATTTAAAATGGAAATTCGTCAACGTGATTGGGAAATTAATTGGAAATGGAAATTTGTCAACACGATTTAAAAGTTATTGATTTGACGTGGAAAGTGCTAATTTTGTAATAGAAACTTGTCAACATGTTTGGGAAATCCGTCAACATGATGTTGAAATTCATTAGTTTGACGTAGATATTTGTCAATTTGACATGGAAATTCGTAAATATTCTCTTGAAATTCGTTCATTATTTCTGGAATCAAGTGAATTTGATCTGAAATATCGTTACTTACAAATATGGAAATTCGTCAACTTATTCTTCTTCCTTGCCTCGTTCTTTATACCGCTCCATGGTTTCGCGTTGCTCAAACTGCGGTGTAGGCACATCGCCCGTTTTGGCGGTAATATCTCAGCATATTTCTACAGGCAGCTCTATCTTGGATCGTGTCATCGCCGAGACCAATGTGTTGTTGTTGCTTTTTCATATGACACATCCAGGTCTTCTTCGGTCTGCCTCTGGCCTTGGGTCCATGAAAATTCGTCAACTTGATTTTGAAATTAGCCAATTTATCCGAATGGTTTTGAAATTCGTAAATTTGTACTAAAATTACGATAATCTGATTCGTAAATTTTACATGGCAACTTTTAACTTCAACTTAAGGCATAAATTGACGGTAGTATGTAGTTTGGAACTTCTGATTCTGCGAGAGTTGACTATGTTTTTAGTGTACTTGACTATAATGAGCATTAATATTCGAATCAAAGTTGGCTCTCGGCCCTTGGGGGCCCTTGTTCCACTGAACACATGGAAGACTACGTTATACCACACACAAATAAATATTATTTTTTTTAAGAAGAAATTGCCAACTGAAGCTCAGGAAAACGGACACAATTGCAAACCAGTCACTTATACGCATAGTAATAGTACGCAAAGCAAACCTAAAAACGCTACGATTTTCTGTTCCCTGTAAAATAAATTAAGTCATCATTCCAAAAATAGTTAATTTTATACATCCACCCAGATAAAAAAATGTTTTTTTTTTCTATAGTCTACGCGATTACATAACATCCAACCTGAAACATTACAAATATCGATTGGATTTATCAATTTATGGCTAGACTACAAGAGCTTCTTCCACTATTTAGATAATTATAAATAATGCACTCTTAACAAGTCGTGTCCTTGATTCCGAGCAAAATATAGTCAAAACATCTTCTAATCAACACTAGAGACGGACAGACAAAAGCTCATCGTTATTTCAACTTTTATTTTCTCATCTTCTTCTTTGGATTTAGAGTTTATAGATAAAAAATCAAATTAAGTATGTACATATACTTGATTTTATGGCCACACATTTTAGTCACACAAAAAAAAATACAAAGACGAGACCGAGGCTAATTTCGGGCGCGGCCGAAAATTGGATACCCTTCGCTCCCCTCGGGCTAAACGTTTTTTCCGGCGTACTTACGACTTGTATTTAATCCCCCCCCCCCATTCTTTGCCTTCTATCTTCACAAAAGTTCCGTTGCGTCGGCAAAACAATATTTGTGTGGGGTTTGATTGGAATAAGTGGGCAAATAAAAATATTTACTCAGAAAATTTTATTGGGGGATGCGTGAGCATGGCCCCATAGTACGATTCCATTTGTTTTGATCTTTTCAGTTACTTTGATAAAGACACATTAATTCACGGTTTTGTGAAATTGGTGTAAAAATGTTTCATAGACGAACCAAAATGGTGGGCTGGGTTTGTATGGCAGCCCCATGACCCCAAGGCCCGACTTGATCCATTCTTACACATGTTTTGTGTCATCAATGGAAATACATTTGTGTGAAATTTGGTTGAAATTGGTGCACAAATAAAAAAAGTTTTTCTTAGAAGAACCTAATTTGGGGGGTTGGGTTTGTATGGCAGCCCCATGACCCCATGGTCCAATTTGATCCATTCTTACATATGTTTTGGGTTGTCACTAGAAATACATTTGTGTGAAATTTGGTTGAAATTCGTGCACAATTAAAAAAGGTTTTCTCAGAAGAACCTAATTTGGGGGGTTGGGTTTGTATGGCAGCCCCATGACCCCATTGTCCGATTTGATCCAATCTTACATATGTTTTGTGTCATCAATAGAAATACATTTGTGTGAAATTTGGTTGATTTGGGTGCACAAGTAAAAAAGTTTTCCTTAGAAGAACCTAACACGGGGGTTGGGTTTGTATGGCAGCCCTATGACCCCATTGTCCGATTTGATCCATTCTTACATATGTTTTGGGTTGTCACTAGAAATACATTTGTGTGAAATTTTGTTGAAATTCGTGCACAATTAAAAAAGGTTTTCTCAGAAGAACCTAATTTTGGGGGGTTGGGTTGGTATGGCAGCCCCATGACCCCATTGTCCGATTTGATCCAATCTTACATATGTTTTGTGTCATCAATAGAAATACATTTGTGTGAAATTTGGTTGATTTTGATGCACAAATAAAAAAGTTTTTCTTAGAAGAACCTAATTTGGGGAGCTAGGTTTGTATGGCAGCCCCATGGTCCGATTTGATTCATTCTGACATATGTTTCGTGTTGTCAATAGAAAGACATTTGTGTGAAATTTGGTTGAAATTGGTACACAAATAAAAAAGTTTTCCTTATAAGAACCTAATTTGGGGAGTTGGGTTTGTATGGCAGCCCCATGACCCCGATTTCACCGATTCAAACATAGAAACTGCCTGCAGCAAAAAGAAGCATTTGTGCAAAACTTCAGATTCAAAGCTTTTAAATTAGCTGAGTAAAACGCCTCGCAACAGACAGACAGACGGACATCGCCCAATCGATTCCCCAAGTCATGCTGATCATATATGAATGTATACTTTTTATATGGTCGGAGATGCTTCCTTCAATGCGTTACTAACTTCATGACAAAGTTAATATTACCCTTTCACTATATGAGCGAAGGGTATATTAAATAAAATTAACAAACAAAAAAAACGCGTCTCTATTCCCATATCAAGACAACATAAAGTTGAAACATCTAGAGCTAGCTGAAAGCTAGACAATTTAGCTATACACAATTTGATACACCACAAATACTAAAACCGATAAATACGACCAGTTTTAGACGCTGATGATGGAGACGTGCGCAGATATACATACTTTCCTTCATCAAATTAAATGTCAAGGTGCATTAATCAGTGATTTGAATTGGAAGTTGTTTTTTTTGTTTTTATATGGGAAGATATGTATAATACGCGGATACAGAGATTGAAATGAAATACACCGGTTGTTGGTGTCAATTAATGAGTTGGATTAATGTAGATTGTTTGTCGTCTGTCAAAATTCTCTACAGATTCAATTGAAAATTAGACATAAAAATTGTTTTCTATATGCAGGTGTTTATGGATGTCAATTTGGTCTTTGATTGAAGATTGTATTTTATCAAAAAAAAATTGTCAAGCTACGATTCTACCCTCAATCGTGGGGAAAAATAGTCAAACCATTTGAGAAGACACCGACTGTATAAAACAACATTATTATACGGACTGTATAACAAGCCGTCCTAAAACCTGCTTGTGGCGTTTAAGGTCATCCACAATACAATCAACTTGTCATGAAGCAACTTCACCACCTTTCCGTTCACTGTCGCTGGCATACTCGTATTATAACAGCCCAAAACGTACATAGAAAAACACAAGACTGCGCCAATGTACCGAAAAAAAGACAATTCGTTGAATTTGTTTTGTTCCATGCATAAATTTAAAACGATTGACCCACGCTCATTACAAAAAACAAAATCAACGAGTTGTTGCGCTGGTGCTTCATCATGAATATGATCTTTTTGACGGTGAATTGATTGTTGTTATGTGTTTTTGTGTTGCCTCATAAATATGACTACAGTCCGTAGACTCCTTCGCCACCACGATTATGGGATATGAGATGGATGATGAACTGACTGCGCGTTGTTGCGATGTTGCCACCGAAAGAAGACCTCCTTCTTCTCCGAGTCCAATTAACAAAAACATGATGTTCATATTTTTATGAAGAATGCGCCCCAGACCGCGCAAAGACTTTCAAGTATGTATATAGGTACTAAGCTTACTGGGGGCGATAAACTTGGATAACTTTTTCTCACATGGGTCACTTAATGCCTGTCAAGCATCAATCTTTGTTGTATGTATCTTGTTGCTTTCAGTTTATAAGATGTGGGATTATATATTTGTTGGGAGACGCAACTCGATGGGTTCGGAATCAAGAGAAAAAATTTCCACTGAGTAAAGTACTTTATGATTAGGAGTCAGGGTGATTGCTCGTTATGAAATTAATTATTTCCGGAAGTAAGTAGACGTATGTAGATGCAAGTGAAATGACAAAATATTCGACTAATATCTTCCAACACATATAATAGAAAGAAAAAACTCTGGTGCTCAAAATCTATCCACGAAAAAAAGTCCATCCGCGCTCACCCAAATCCATTTGCTCAATCCACCCACTTGGAAATTTACGCGTAAACTCTTCTCATAGGACCTGGTACGAATCAAAAAAATCGCCCCGTCAAAATCTACTCGTATAAAATCCATCCTTTCACGAATCCATCCTGTTAAAACCATAGAAGTTGTAGGTGTGGAATACGCTTAGACCTATTAAATGTGGCCCAAAATTTGGGTAATATTTTTTGGTCAAAATTGCATTTTTCATTGGTCTAATTAGCCAATTCGTCAAATATAACAGTTCTATTCGTCGAATTCTGACTGAATGACGTTTAGAATTGTGAAATTTGAAAGATTGATAGTGCCGGATTATACATATAGGCAACGTGGGCATCTGCACGGAGAGGCACAATTTGAGGGGCGGAATATTTTGTTTATAGTTTACACTAACTTGACTTCTAATATATATACACATTTCGAGATATCTCAAATGAGATAGGTTGGCATATACCGCCAGTAGAGGATGTTGCGCTTCTTACCGCAAACCCCGAGAGGCAGTTTTTTTTTAGCGAAACAAGGTTTTTTCTTAGGCATCTTCAGGTTATTATTTATTCCTATTGCTTATACTAGGGGACTTCGACCCCTACTCGCTACGCTCGTCAACGTATGGTGTTATTACGAAGTAAATGGGGGAGAAATTGTGTAAGGCGGACCTTTAGGAAGTATATCTGTTAACAATTATAGTAATATCGCAGTGTCAGTGCAAAGCAGAAGTAGAAAAGCACACCTACCTGTCAGCTCACGGCTGATATGAAAAAATGTGCAATTAGTCGCTTCTGTACGCCTTTCCTTTAGTTCTTTACTCAATGGTAGATACTCATGCCGAAAAAGTATATATGTTTATGCAATTCGTGAGTGACTGCTCTATTTTTTGCGGTAGTTTTCTAACTAACCACGTTATCTTCACCCGCAGCATTGATTTCAGCTTCAATGGTAGTTTGGTAGTTCAGTCGAAAGCCTTTTCTAAGAAGTGAATTAACTGCCATTATCAAGCTGTGCTTCATAAAATCATGAGCATTCAAAAATACTTAGTGGCGTCCCGAATTTCTTGTGTTCGAAATAGCAATGGGGGCCCCTCTCGTTCAATTTTTTTTCACCAGGAAACATGACAGAACAGACTCACATTTGCCTCACAGTCAAAAATTACCAAGAGAAACGAAAATTGTCTGTTTTAGCAACTTGTTTCAAAGGACAAAGTTAAAATTTGAGTAATTACTGGAGTACTTGTTAGATCATGTATTTATCACATTTGATAAGACACCTTGAGAAGTGCCCCTACATACCTGTCTCGTAAGAGTCGTGATCCTAGATTAAAACTGATTGTCCTAGATCTGAGGATCTCATCAACTAACTCACATGAAAATTTTTGACGATTCTGGCCAAGTTAAAAGATCACCAGTATGTCCTGTCCAAAGGCAAACTAAATCCACTGAAATAAAATTCGTGCTAGAGCTCCTCTAAAGATACTAAGCATCTGTTTCTTGATTTATTGACTCTTAGTTAAAAAAAAAGACTTTAGCCCTTTCGGTCAATAGATCAATGTTAACATTGTGAACATATTTTCTCTGATGATGTAGCAATCACTTCAAGATTAAATACTCTAAAAACTATGTAGATCATAATCATATACACTCAGAAAAATGCGTCTAGTATACTTTAAAGTTTTTGTACCAATGAGATGGCAATCCAGATTTCTTCAGTAAGTAAAGAGATGCAATGATTATTATAACTGTACGAATCCTATTGAAATATTTTGTATGGAATGAAATGTGTCCCGCAAATTTAATAAGATGTCATGCTACATTTTAATAAGCTTGCCCCGCTAAATTAACCAGATGCATCCCTTAAGGCAACCACAGAATTAGCAAAATCGACAACACCCACAAAAATGCATCCCGTAATGGGTATAATTAGCAAGGTACATTTTTTTTTATGTGGCGTCCTATTATATTAATGAGATAGGCCGCTTAGTTGAAACGTAAGCACACAGATGTACTTTCAGGACAGCCAATATGAAGTTCTGTAGCCGTGAGTGATCGTGCGGTTGCCGCCCAATGACTCTGGAAATTTTTTACGATACTAGCGAGTCCGATGTTCAATACTCGCCACGGCCAAACGCCTCGATTCTTCAAAAATTGGAATTTTACGTAAAGTGAATGATAGTAACGGAGTTCTTATAAAAAATACTGTTCGATCAAAATACACTAAATCGTTTTTTTTTATTATAAGGATCACTCCTATTAATTTAACAGGATAAATCCTATTGAAGAACAATAAGACGATCTGTTTGTTTCAAAACGGTGCAACTATTGGAACAAATTGATATTGATGTGGTGAAAACAAATTAAGTACATAATTTGATTTTTCCTATTGACCAAAAATAATGGGAGAGAATAACTAGTTTAATTGGATTTCCCATTGAAATTTTTCTGAGTGTAGGCTCAATATTACGTAAGAACCTTAAAGAGAGGCACTCCTCCTAGCAAATTGAACCTTTATATTTCCTTTCAATATTCTTATGAGCAAAACCTCAGAAGAGATCCACACTCAACAAGCTTGAGAGACGCTGGCCAAAAAGGTCCGTCTTTGCGGCATAAACAGGGTTCAAGCTTCTGCGTTCATAAAATTGAAGGTTTCGTCACTATCAAAGGTTCCGCAGCGTATTATTTTTTGCGGATTTATAAAAATGAAGGTTTTTAAAAAGCAGTTCCCAAGGATATATCAAAGAAAATTTCCTTATGTTTTCGGACTTGGAGGCCCCTCTGACTTCGGACCTATGTTCCGCTGAACATATAGAACACCGAACGTTACGCCACTGAAAAGAGAGAATTCCATTTTTTGCATATCATTCATTATACACCTTTGTTAAGCCATACATGTAAATGCGACTTGTATACTTCCAGGAATAACCAGTGACGGAGGGCGGCTATTTGACAACTAGCCCGGGCGCCAAAGAGGGTAAATCCGGTTCTGAAGATTGACGTTTCGATTTGTCAAACCTGACAGTTGTATTTGTCAAATCTGACAGTTATCTTGTCGGAAATGTCGAAAACTGACAGAAAAAGTAGTCTACAATGATTTCGGGGAAACATTTGGATTCATTTTCTCAATGTATGCGCATTCCAGACTCTAGAAGTTAGACATAGCTAAAGCGGCGAAAAGGGGCTTTTGCACTGGTGGCAAAAAAATTATTATTTTAAAAATTCCAAGGGTTAAATTTAACAGGTTAGATTCTGAATTTTGACTAATGGCATTTGGCCACATGGATTTCGTTTGGAATCCTGTAATTTGGGCTGACTATTTTTTTTGATTTAAGATTTTCCGTTTCTAAATTTCTGGAAACATAAAATAGATTATGTCAATGATGCTCAACTACTAAAACAAGTTATCAACAAAACTAGCAATCATTTCTTTCCAATCAAGTCAACTAAACACACGAAGCCAATTCGTCATCATATCAACATCATAAAATTTCTCTATTTTGTACGTCGTCATCATGTGTACATTTTATATAAATACATAGCTTCGCAATCTCGGAAGTCCGGTATATATGCGCGCCGCGACATCATTCCCATAATTGTAAATATTTCTACAAATTGTAAAATTAAATAGTACACTAACGGTGGAATGGAATGGTGATGTGATGATCATAACCTCATCGCATCGTTGTATAGGCTTTTGCTTCAGCCTCACACAACAAACGTATAAAGTGTTAATGTTAATGCAACGGTGTATAGCTCTAAGACATGTCGTTTGAGTTTCACCCATCATAACAACAAGATATCAAGATATAGTGCCGGCTAAAATGTCAACGATATGTGCTCAGGAAAAATCGAAATGATTTCAAGTAAACAACACAAACCAAACCAGTCATTATGGATAAATGATATTATGGAAAATATCGTTGTTGAGATGGAAGAGTCAATCAGGTGTAGAATTAATGGTGAATGTACTGGAATTGTGATTGAATCGGGATGCGGGTATATGAAAAAATTTAAAATGTATTTCGGCATTTTTTAGTATCATTATGGATCACAAAATGAACTAAAATAAAGCCAAGGAATTATTGCATCGCATTCTGCAATAATTCTGTAGCACACTCTTCGATAAAGATTGTAGACCTCTCTGGAATCGCGACGGAAAAGCTCAAAGTTTGTTGCTCACAAGTTTACTTGGACAAGGGGTAAATGGGAATTATTGGAATTTAAAACTATAATTTTGTTCGGTATTGTGTGTTGAGAGTGTTCCGGCCGTCTTCCTCGGATTTGTGGGCTTGTAATTGACTCAAGATATCTCCCCGACAAATACCATTGGGCTTCTGAAGTGGGAAAAATTGTCGAGAACGAAAAAAGCTTCTTGTGATTAGACTAAGGTTAGTTAACTCTTGATCGAGTCAGTATAGGCAATGAACTTTTTCACTTACTGAAACCAGATCAATTTTCATCTAGATATCTGAAAAATGTATCAATCTACATTAATTAACCTATTTTTTGGAAAGATAAGTAAAGCCAAAAAGGTTCCCCTTTTTTAGTTTAAAAAAAAATTGGATGAATCTCTGTTCTGTTCAGAGCAAGAAACCTAAAACTCAATCCTCGGCCACCATCCATAATACATACACTAAAAACGAAATTGAATTGATATGCCTTCACTTATGCGAATTATCCTTTGTGTATACAAAATAAAGCAAAACTGGCGTAAGATTTATTCCTTCTGCTTCTGAACACCTGGCAAAATATTACTGACATAAGCTCTCTTGTCGACAATAAGGCTTGATGTTGATATTTTTAACACAGTATGAACCCTATGGTTGGGGGGACCATATAGGTAGCTGCATATATTTTTTCTGCAGCTCAACAGAAACTGGTTCCAGAGTTCTCCGAGGATGTTAGGTCAAACAGAATGCAATTGATTTACATATATCATTTAATCCAAAACTACATAGCGCCATATGTATATTCATTTTTGGGTCCACGGATTTCTATCTTGTCTCTGGTTTCCTGCGTAAAAGTATATCTTATTTGGTTCTGATCTTTTCTCAAAAATCCTTCCCAAATCGATTTACCTTCCCGAGAAAAAAAACTCCCCGAGCTAAGAAAAAAAAGACATCCATTCAAAAACCAGCAGGTGGTTTGGTTATGGTTTCGGTCACTCCTCTGGACAAATCTTGATTGAAACTGGTTTCCTTATAGAGGAACAAGTTTGTCATATGATCGCCCTCTTATTTGAGTGTAAGGGTATGTAATATAATTACCAGGATGTAAAGTTTCATTTTTCGATTTTTATATGCAGAAAATTTGCACAGAGTTTGTAGTATTTTTATTGCTTTCATTTTTAGGGTATTCGTATTTCATGATTTTTTAGCTTGTTTTGGTCGAGAAGCGTATTTAAAATTGACGTTGTCTCTGCTTTACGGATTATGTATTTGCTTTGCTTCTTTCTTTTTTGTTGGAGAAGTACAAGAAGTCTGATAAATTTATATTGCATATATCCAATAAATTCTGACACTTGTTGTTGCTGGCTATAAACATGTAGACATTCAGATTCAAAATGATGAAAAGGTGTTGTTGTGGATACAGATTACAAGGAAATTAATTTAAAATGTAATATTGTTTTTTTTTATGTTTAAAAATGATTGCGTCTCGCGTTGTAAATCAATGAATTTCGTTTGTCGCTGGGAGTATTAAGTACATACATACTTTGCTCCTAGTTATAGATACAATATGTACCCCAGGAAATTTGACTACCATCGAAATTCATGAGATGATTCCATGACGCTTCCTTTCGACTTTTGAAACAAGATCCCAAAAGTTCCTATATATGTGCGGGTACCGCTAGCGATGCTGCAGACGTAACAAACGATTATCTCGTAAAGGTAACCGTTATAGAAAAAAATTGAGAGGACAGACTATGGTGTTACTCAGATGTTAAACGAGTACCTATTTATGCGATCAAATAACACTACTGATCCTGCTGTTTGGAATTGGATGTTACTAACACATTTGCGGCCTTAGTCTAATGTTCGATTGTCACGCCAGTTATGTATTTTAGTTAAAATTTCATCATAGATGAATTTGCTTTTGTATTATTGAAAATACATTCATTTTATTTAAGGTTTGTGTCTACGTCCCGTCAAATATACCGTTATAATGGTATGTCAGAAAAACTGTTTACACGTTTAATCAGGCATAGGTTCCTTATGGGAGAACGCATCGACCTAGACTTAGCATTTTCTGTGGTTACATAGAATTCATCATAGGTGACTTTCTGGTTAAATGTACCGTTATCCTCTTCCTTGCCTCGTTCCTTATACCGCTTTTATACTACTTTTTCAGTGTAAATGATAACGCAGCTTTTCAGCTGAAACCGTAGACATCTAATGCTATTTTAAACACCCTACAGTGTAAAAAAAAGTGTGGAGAACTGTAGGAAATTAGTTAGATTTTTTAGCGTTTATATTGGATTTACTGCGAGAAGTCTTTACCAGTGGCACAACAACGGGAAAAACTAAATGGGCTAAAACCCTTCCCAGACCCAGAAAGAAAAAAAAATCAAAATGAAAATGTATAAAGCAAGTTTTATATTTGCAAAATTTTTGGAGTCCTACTTCTTGCCTTAACTAATATTACTTGTAATTGGTGACCTTGCGTACGAATGGAAGCAGGCGATCTGTACGATATTTCGTAAAAATCTTTTAAGCAAAATTGTTGTACCAATTTTTGCTAGTAAAAAAAATAAAAAAAAATCCTTTGGTGCCCCGATGACTATCTCACTAATTTATATAAATTCACACCAGAAATCATTTGGTTAATTGCAAGATATCAGATATTTCGCCTGAGAAGATATGGTTATGTGTAGATATCTTTTGGCAAATCCACATGAAAATTTGACAGTGTGGTGTCATCGGCAAGCAAGCAGATCAAAATGGTCAAACAATGGCTTCGTGTGAATGCAACGGGACGTAAAAACACCACCGTATAGGATTACTGAGAAAAAAAAACACCATCACCCAACCTGCGACAATAGCCTCAAATATCCGTTAATATGGATGGTCTTAGCCCCCTCCAGGGGAAGATCCTATAGTTGCGCCACTGGTCTGTACTATCTGAATAACACTATACGCATAATACCTTTCCCCTGTTTGCATGTGGATTCCCATGCTATCGAAATTTCGATGATCGTTAAAAATATTTCAAATGTCAGTCAGTATAGTCAATTCTAAGAAAAGTTCTCACACATTTTTTTAACGTTTGTTATCGCAGTAATATTCCACTGGCAATTAACTTTGAGTTAATAAAAAAAAAAACAAATATTAACCTGTTGCTTTGAAAATAGAAACAAATTATAATCAATTTTGTTCTGGCTAAAAAAAATTATAAGGTTAGCCTTCTCATTCCGACTCTTGTAAATCCTTTTATATGGCTGTCCAAATTAATCCCACCAAAAATAGCTTCACAACGGGTCGTCCTCCCTCGACTATGGGCCACGGCAACAAAATCCGTTTGATGAACACCGCTAAGAATAATCACGTGGCTGACTGAAATTGATGAAGCTTGCGCTTCTGATATGAACCGCATCAGCCAGCTAGTCTTTGTAGGGATAGAATGATCTTTGGTAAAAAAAATTGCGGTATTTGGTCGCTCCGGTAATATAAATTTTGCTGCTCGACATTATCACTGAAGCCCTTTAAAAATGTCATGTCCAGCAGTTCCAAAATATTGACTGCACTAACAAAAGGTTCAAACAATTTAAATTTCGGAAATAGACTCCGAACTTATGCTCAAAATTAAAAGCATTGTTTGCCCATGGAAATTTCCCCCACACCTATTTTAGGTTTTTATGGCCAACATTTTCTCGTGAGGCGTCAGGATCAGCAGACGTCGCAATGAGGGCACTAACTGATGATGATTTGGAATCAATGCCCTACAACTACAAAGTAATCCCAGACACTTGAGACTCAGCTCAAAACAGGGAAGAGATGTTATTATCTGTCGAATTTAATCCTTTCTGCATCCTTCTCTCTTCATAAAAAAGAGCACTGATCAATTCATATGCGTACGCAGCTGCGCCATTGCGTGATTACATACTTTTTTTTTTTTAATTTTCTATAGATTTGCAACCAAAAATATAATTAATAGCAACTACAATACCTTTGACACCCGCAGATCCTACGTCTCAGTTTGTCAATTGACATAAATATATTGTACTCGTAAAATAAATCAAGACTACATCTTCCATATAAAAGGGTTTAGAAAAAAAGTTAAATCTTTGACCTTACAGATAATCCACACAGTCTCAATATTTAACTCGATTGATGTAACTGTCATCCTTAAAAGAAACGTAGGGATTAAAAACGTCTCTTCAAGTTTAATGATAAGTTATTACAGAATTACAGTAAACAGAATGGTGTCTGCATGATGTACGATTTTCGTCTCTGTAACAATATTGTTGAATGACATTTAGTACGTACGTATTACTCATAAAACGAACCCACATGGCACATGAACGTGAGCTTTTGTACTTTTCCGTTCACCAGATTAGGCATTGGATAACGCAATTGTTACTCTATTACGAAACTATCTATGTATGTACAATAACATGGCGTAGTAGCATGTTAAATGTAAACTGTATAATAAAAACTTAATTGATTCTTAAATTGTTTTATGTTTTAAGCAGAAATGTTGATGAATCATTTTGTTTGATTGTATTAAAGTCGTATATTGATCGGCGGCTGAAAACATATAGTTTTGTGAATGCTTTCAATCAATGATTTCACGGGAAGAGGAAAATTGTCCAAGGTTTTTCTTGTCAACAAAAAATGTAGCTCGTATGTCCCTAGACATGAGTGAGGATTCGATTAATTTTTCTTTAACGATTTATTTCATCAAATTAAATTATAATTATGATCAAAAAAAAAGCAATAAAAGATGTATGTATGTACTCGTATATAAACATAAATTTCAGCAAAAATGAATTACGGTGGCACTCTACTCTTAGCACGTACACACCTTAAATTGGACTTTTATTCGATTCGGGGAGTCACGCAAACATATTTGCTCCCCAGTCTATATACGGCCAGTCCAACTGAATATATCTTGTACCATTCATATAGCGATGAACGCACTATAGCAGCAAGACAAGAAAAACAGATTCTTTCATATATTTTTCTCTCTGGTAATATCATCATGTGATGCGTGCCACAAGACGCGTGCGTGATGCTTGGGCTAGCTACTATACTCCTACTACGTACCTAAAGAAACTTAAAGTACTTGCACTCGCGGTGTAATAATGAAAAACAACATGTTGATGTAGAGAGAATAAGAAACCTCAAACGTCTATAACTACTGGCAAGTGGTACTTGAATAGGATGCTAGATTCATTTGATGCGGTTGCATACAAGATTTGAATCTGGCCGGCGCGCTGCTATAGAGCGCCATATCTAAAATAACATAACATTAGAGAAAAATGTGTTGTCTGTATAGGCTCATAGGGCATTCACATAATATGGGCGCTACACTTCATAAAAGTAATTTAAAAACAAAATAGAAAACTACTAAAAATCATATGGAATGCATCAGCACCTCATCAGTGATGACGACGAAGAAGACGACCATCGTCGATGAAGTGGAGCAAAAACAGCCGGCAAGCACTGCTGCTGATGGTGGTGCTAATGTTCGCCCATGTTGTTTTGAGTATTAGATGTTATGTTAGGTACGTGAATGTTACGTGTACAAGCACTTTGAGATTCTAGTGAAAGGCTTGTCAATGAATGTTTTGAAAACGTTTGTATTTTTGTTTATCATAAAAGCCGATTCATTTGTTGCTTCAACAAATGTTTCCTATTTATAACAAGAGAAACTTGAGATTTCATTTTAGAAGAAAGAAGAATAAATTATAATTATAGCATTTAATTGCATAATGAATAATTCGGTATTCATTACTACAGAAAAGTCATTACTACAGAAAAGTCCGATTGAGAGAACTATAACTCGTAAGGGTTCGTGATGGTGTGGCGACTCACGCGATGATCGCTGAGCGACTATGACTGAATGCTCAGCGTTCGTCATCCAATTTCGAGTCATATTTGCATATTTTTTATCCGTTACTTTTCTTGCATCGACTATGGCCTAAAGGAACATGTCTGTATAGAAAATATACACATAGACTGCTCAGAACCGGTGGTTTAGCTGCGATCGCTGAGCGATCATCCCATGAGTCATCTCTACAAGCACGTACCTTAAGGTTTGTGTTCCAAGACACACCTGGCGATTGGAAATGAATACTGCCTACATATATTTTACATGGAGCTGTGTTCCTCCAAACGATAGTCGTTGAGTTTGTCAGGCGATGATCGAGTGGGACGTGCAGAATAAAACTATCATCGCAAAGATCGCGCTCATGTTGTACATGCTGCCGCGATGTATGATGACCGGGGTACAAGCCATTGTTTGTTAGCTTCATGCTTTTCAAACCAAAGAACAAAAATTCTCTAGAAATATCTCTCGGATTCGTTGACAAACCTATTAACAAGGTCCACAATACCAAATACCTTCGATTAGAAATACATATGTCCGCTAATTGCTATTGGTTGGTTTATGAGTATGAATCTAAAAAATATGATTTTCCAATCCCATGTCATGTTGCACATGAGCATGAGCTTTCTGCTTCCCGAGTCCTAAGTGTTCTTTAATCCTTATCACAGAGCGAAATACATAAAATATTTGTCGTTGTCCTGCTGTAAAGTAAAAATTTATCAGATAATATTAAAATTGTCGACCTTCCCTTCCTCCATCAAATTTTTCACTGCTTGCATTGCACATAAACCTGTTGACTCTAGGGTTTAAAATATTCATAAGGACGAAGTTATTATTTAAAAAATATGTTCCCTTCCTTCGCAAAATCAGCTGGAATTCTGCTATTTTTGTGCTATAAAACCTCCATGATACGCACCGTTTTAATTTTTAGCATGCGAAAATCAATTTTTTTGGATGAAGGATTTCTGCATTTTCTGATTTCGAATTTTGAAATTTTCCGTTTATTCAAAATTCATTAAAAAATGAATGAAATGTTTTTTTTAAATAAATGAATAAAAATGTTTTTTGGACCTCATAAGTACCCCAAGAAGTCATTTTTAAACGTTTTCTTTGTTTGACTTTTCCGCATTTTTAACTCCAATCTGAACATTTCTTGAAGCATCGAGCTGGTGTTGTCGATTTAAAGGGTTGACATAACAAGACACAAAAAAACCATAGAAAGTGCTTGGGCCCGAATTTTAGCTTCTAAATAATATTTATTCCTATAGTTGGTAAAGCTCTAAAAAACAGCAAGAAGCAATTTTCCTGATTTATGTTTCACTGAGGTTTTAGTCCACAGTGAAACATGAGATACATCAACACTTCGCCTGTTTCCCAAACGTAGCTATAATGACGACAATAAGTTCATATAAGTACATTTATTTTGAATTTAGTCTTCCGTGGCTTTAGATGTGTATAACTTGAAATAATATTACATATCTACATACTTGCCGCCCCCGAAAAATCTGCCACCCTGGGCTCCAAAGTGCATGTTACTTTCGTTCGGGGGTAACAACATAAAAGTACTTACAACCAAAAGTTAAACTTATATGAATCCATTACTACATTGTACTCCGTACTTTTACTTGAAAAACATCTGCATTAGATGCATTCAAAAGTTTCCCTTATATTTGAGCTAAATAGATTTTTGCCCCATTTTGCTACCCGTGATAGGAAAATTATACAATCAATTCTTCAATTCCGCTACCCTAGAAAGTTTCAAAACAGCAGCTCTTCGTGGACGTTGTAATCGCTTGCAAGAAAACACGCATAGTCGATGGTCTTATAGCTAGCATCGTCTAGCGACGATATAGCTCAGTGATTATCGTATAAGTCGTGAGTGGGAAAACAAACCTTTAAGTCATCATCTTCATCAATAAATTCACATTAATAACAAAATTTCTCGAAAGTGTTTGTAAATAATGCTGCAGTACATATAAAAGAGCATTAAGGCACGTGTTCGTAGAGACGACTCATGTGATGATCGCTTAGCGATCGTAGTTTTGCTTCCAATTCCGAGCCATATTTGCATATTTTTTAAATGTGGCTACATTTCTTATCTCGACTATGACCTAAAGTAACATGTCTGTGTAGAAACCATACGCAAACAGTGCTTAGAAGCAGTGGTTCAATTGCGATCGCTGAGCGATCATCCCATGAGCCGTCTCTACGAACACAAACCTTAATAATTGCATGGCGATCATCGCGTGGGTCACCTAAGCTAATTTAACCTGTACTGAGCATTATGTGCAAACTATTTTTATAGACCTGCGCTGCTTCAAGCTATTTTCGATACTCTGGACACAGCTTTATACAAAATGTTAGCAAAGATCAATCCAGGAAGCTCCAGGAGCAATAATAATAACTGATTAGCGATCATCGCGTGAGCATCGCATTTCTTACGAATTTCTTTTTAGAAATGTCCAGTTATATTTATCGTGTCGAAAGGTGTCGTGTGAACTATCTTAATTCAGATGCGGAATTATCCCTAAATTTATTTATTTATTTAATCCGTAAATATTACAAAACAGGAATAATTTCCCACAACATGCAATGTACAGAATTCAAAGTAAGGAAAATAAGTATAAAGGAATAACAAACTTATAAAGATAATGATAAAAAAACTCAAAGAAAAGTAAAAAATTATATAAATAAAAAAAAGTTAAAATTCAGAAGGTTAAATTAAAAACAATTAAAATTCAAAAAGATAGTAAAATGAGAACAATTAAAGTTTTTGTAGTATGGTTTTTTTAAAAGTGTAAAAAGAAGGAGGTAACGGTCCAATCGGTCGTAGTTTCTCATAGCTCTAAGTAACGGAGAGTTTTTATAAATAGAGAGTGAAGATTGAGGAGGATTGAAAATTGCAACTGATCGAGTGTTGTAAGATGGAAACCGATATTTTATATCTTCTATGAGTGATGAAGTAGTAAGACCCTTGCATAACCTGTAAAGGAAACACTGGTCAAGACAGTCTCTTCTTTTGCTTAGTGATGGTAGATTTAGGAAATTAAGCCGATCTTGATAAGGCCTATAAGCCAAGTTATATTTAAACAATAAGGTTCTAGAAAACTTTCTCTGAACTTTTTCTAATGCATCACGAGAAACAGAAGAGTAAGGAGACCAAACTATCGAGGCGAATTCTAATATGCTGCGTACTAGTGTCACAAATAAGTTCACACAAGTATTAATAGATTGAAAGCTAGAGGAGCACCGTAAAACGAACCCAGCTAGTTTCGACGATTTGCTAATAATCGACGAGTAGTGATCAGTAAAACGTAATTTACAATCAAAAACAACCCCTAGATCTGTAACCGTAGAAACACATTGGAGGGGAATGGAGTTAATTTGGTATTGAAAAATGAAAGGAGTAGATTTCAGCGAATATACCATAACGGAGCACTTAGAAATATTAAGATCCAGCTCGTTAGAGATACACCAGGACGTAAAGCTATCCAAATCGGATTGCAAAGCTATACAATCAGAAATAGATGAAATAGCTGAAAATAGTTTGCTATCATCGGCGTAAAAGAGAGAGTGACAGTTAAGACAAGATGGTAGATCGTTTAAAAAAAGTAAAAAAAGAAGGGGACCTAAAATAGATCCTTGTGGCACACCTGATGATGGACAAAATTCGGAAGAGGTTAAATTTTGGAAAACAACTCTAGATGAGCGATCATTAAGATAAGAGAAGAGCCATACAATAAGGTAAGATGGGAATCCCAATGCAGTTAATTTATTAAGAAGAATTTGGTGGTTGACGGTGTCAAATGCTTTTGCGAAGTCAGTATAAATTACATGTACGTCCAAGTGCTTATTGAAGGATTTTGACACAAAATTAACAAGTTCAACTAAGTTGGTGACAACGGATTTGTTTTTGGAGAATCCATGTTGTTGATCCTTAATAAGATAACTAAAATGTTCATGAATGAACTTATATACAATCTTTTCAAGAAGTTTCGAAAAGGATGACAGAAGAGAGATAGGCCTATAGTTAGACACAGAATTAGGATCGCCCTTTTTCGGTATGGGAACCACATACGACGATTTCCACTGAGTTGGGAAAACACCTTCATGTAGGCTTTTACTAAATAAAATGGCGAGAGGTTTAGATATGGAAAATTGTGTTTCTTTTAAAAACGAATTTGGGATTCCATCAGGTCCTGAAGAAGAATTAGTTTTAAAGGAAGATATAAGTAATTCAACATAGGATGGTAAAATGAGAGGTGGTAAATTTAAATTGTCCATTTCATGAGGTACAACAGGAGGACAAGTTAATGAAGATGTTTTAAAAGTACTGGCAAAAAATGTGGCAAAAAGCTCACACATTTCAGAAGGGTTATCTGCGCTTATATTGTTGAAGGTGAGAATGGAAGGCTGATTTGAAGAAGATCTCAAGTTTTTTACATAGGACCAAAATATTTTACTCTCATTGTTCCTCAGACTGTCCTCAACAGTCTTAATATAGACAGACCGAGCAAGTGAGATTAGCCTTTTGATCCTCGATCTAAGGCAGCGAAACATTATGCGGTCGGATTGGTGTCCATAACGTTTCAAACGAGTGTGAAGTCGCTTCTTTTTTAGAATCAAGTTTCGAATCTGAGGTGTAAACCAAATCGGACCTTTTCGAAGCTTTAAATTAGATATTGGGACGTATTCATATAAGATGTTATGTAAAATAGTATAGAAAGTAGCTACAGCTGTTTCGCAATCAAGGTCTTTTAAAATAAAGTACCAATTCATTTGATTCAATTTCTCATTAATTGCTACATAATTTGCTTTTCTGAAATTGAATCTACGACGCATAACCTTAGAACGATAAGGGGATAAGTTAATGTTGATCTCATTGGCGATAGCCGGGTGATAAGGATCACAAGGTACGTATCCAGATGTACGCGTGGATGATGAAAACCCACCCAAAGGAATGTTACTAAACTGAAGGTCGAGGATACGACCCATGGAGTTTGGAAACACATTGAATTGGAGAAGGTTACACGATTGCATAAAGGCTGACAGAGACCTAAAAAGAGCCAAGGAAGTAGATGCTAAAGGGAGACCTGGACTATTAGGCCACTTAATGCTAGGAAGATTAAAGTCCCCACAAACTATTAAGTATGAATTAGGGAAACATACGTTCATGGTATCTGATAAATGACTGAAGAGACTCTCATAAACATCTAAAGAAGAATTACAAGGAACATACACACAGGCAACTAATAACGGTGTAGAAACAGAATTAATTTTTACGATTACACAATCATAAGGTTTAGAATGAGAAGTAGAGACAAGCACACATTGAATATGATCACGAACAGCAATTAGCGATCCGCCTCCAGTAGAAAGTCCTAGAAGATCAAGGTTTCTATCACAACGGAAGGTAACACACCCCTCCAGAATTTCACCACTATTTATGGAAGAGTTAAGCCAAGTCTCCGTCAAACAAATGATGTCATGGTTGAATGATAAAGAAGAAAGATTAAGAGATTGGAGTTTGGTACGTAACCCTCGTACATTTTGGTAGTAAAGTGTGAAATTAGTAAAGGTATTTATATTTATTTTGGGGTTCTTGTTGACCGTCGTTTCGGAAAATTTCGCCTAGTAAATCCTTTTATTAAAACACCAGCAGGCCAAAAGGAGGATTCACAAGGCGACGATAGATCATTCGGCAAAGTAAGTTTAAATGACGAAACAATCCTGTTAGGAATATTATCCTTGGTAAGCTTCTTACAGATGAAAATAGGAGGATCAAATCCCAGCTTGTTGATGACATACTGTTTTACTTCAGCTTCCGTAGTGTCGTACGCTAGCCATGACACAAACAATTGCTTGGGAGGAGTACACACTCGAAGGTCGTTAACGGCGGATGGAGCAGCTACAACGGATAAAGGAACGACCAGATTTGAAGTTGCAGATGAGTTGTACGATTGAGAACTAATACAACACAACAATAAACAACACAATAAACTATATACAACACAACAAAAAAAACTAGATCGTTTTACTGAACATCACAATATTGATTCAGTTGGGCTACGTTTTATGTAGAAGATACTTAACTTATATGTCAAGACAATAAAAGTTTTCTAAAGATAAAAAGTGTTCCTACATTCACATTATTTGTTTCGTTTTCCGAGTTATGGCTTTTGATATCGCATAGTAAAAAAAAAAGAAATCAATACAAAACGACAACGATTTTATATCAAGGTTAGATCGTTAGATAACTTACGCAATACTTTTTTCATGTAAGTAAACGATATCAGTGTAACATCTTTTAGGTCTAATTAGTTCCGAGAGGCATAACTAACAGACGCGATACACACACGTGCTTCAAGGTTATTTTTTTTATTGATAACTATTATCGAAGTACATACCGAATAATGTGAAACTGAAGAGACAGCAGAAGCTGAATTATATGTTTTTTTAAATTGTTTTTTATGCCTATTTCAAATTAATTAGGATTTGTATAAATATATATTTTGAGGCGTTTTTTAAGTAAATAAGTTCAAACAATTTACGAAAAAATATATAGTAATCTCTGACACATGTGGCCAGATTTAAGGCCGATCCACACTTTTCAGTTATCAGTCACAGTTATTTCCCATACAAGTTGACAGATTGTCAGTTAATTAATTGACTTACACTCTGTTAACTTGTATTGAAAATAATTGTGACTGATGACTGAAAATGTGGATTAATCTTTACAGAATTCCCCCGCAGACATCCTGAAACAGATTTTTTCCCCCCAATTGAACTTTCGAACTTAGGATAAAAAAGAGAGAATAATGCTATAATATTTGTGAAATTATTATTTTCCGATTTCGTGGAGTTTCCCGTTTCATTGGCATTCGCATTAATCGACAAAAATTAATTGTTATATAAAGCTCATTTATCTTCATAAAACGCAACGAAGCGATAACTTTCAACGGCTTGCGATACAGTAAAAATGCAATTTCTATGCATAAAATACGCAGTAGAAATTTCCCGTTTTATTTTGGTAAAAAAAAATCAAACATTTTTTCTGATAAACAAAAATTGTAATGGTTTGTGATTTCGTTTAATTCGAATAGGAAAACTACAATTAATTGACATGGCATTATCGATATTATCATTTAACTATGATTTTTCAGTTCCTTTCAATTTTACTTTCAAAGATGGGTATTTCACTGAATTTTCCGTCATCGAATCTTCTGTACATTTTTCAATAGAATCGAGCTATATGTATCTATATCTTCCTGAATTTCCGTTTAATTTTTTTTTGCAAGTCCTAATAAACCGAAAAAAGGTCGGTATTTGATAAAATCTTTATTACATACATAAATACATAATAGTTGTGAAAATCGTTTTAAAATGATTCATCCTTCTGTCGAATTCGGCATGTTTGTCTGGAAATCATATTGGCGCACGTACAAAAACCACTTCTAGAGGTATAAATTGCACACAAAAAAAATGTAAAAAAAAACTCCGCACACCCCATATTCCACAGGCCAGTGCGTTTCTGACTCATGTCATAATCATGGACGAGTGGGCAGAGAAAAATGGTTTGGACTTTATACTACGATTTACGATTTTTTATTTGAGTGAAAACATTTTTCGCATAGTTTCGTCGGTTATATATAGGACATTCAAACAGGAGGGAGATTTAGGTTGATTTGAATTTTTCGTGGAATTTAATATCAAATGTTTTTTGGGTTTTTAAAATATTTGTTCTTGTACTACTCAAAAGCTTTATCGATTCGTTTGATTCGTATAATATTATGCAATAGATATATGTTGTATATGTACAATACATTTTACTTGTACATATGATCTGGACGGTTTTTTTAATTACAGAGGTGTTGAGATCAACACCATGCTCTGCCGATTTATTTCACCCCATAAATGGATGGGTAATAATTTAACATTTGCATGGCAAATAAATAAAAAGTGGTGTCTACTAGGACGGGATTAATGTTTTTTTTATTGTAGTAAATATATATGATCATTTCGGACAAATTGATCTTCAGTAACATTTCTCTGATTTGTGTGTGAGATTATAATCCATCAAATAGGTTCCGGCAGCAGATTTGAGTCCACTAATCCTGCTTTGAAGCATTGACCATACTCTGTACTAAATTAATAGCGTTATCAACGAAATTGCACACATTCAGAGACGTAGCCAATGGAGGGTCCTATGGATCCCCTCCCGAAATGTTTTAAAAAAATATGCAAATTCGACTGTATGTATGATTACATGAATAAGAAAAATTCCTCTCATTCAATTGAGCTATTTTCCTAATAGTAATGTATAGTCTGAGTGAATGTGTACAGTCACAGAAATGGCAATAGAATCGTTTTTTATATATTAGGGGTAACTTGGAATATTAATGTCAAGACCCCTCAGATAATTTTTAAGGATCCATATGAACTTGGAGCTTTGCAACATGTGTTGCAAGGCCTTAAGCGTTTGCCATAAAATTATTGCGGAATAGGATCGAAAATATAGAACTAGACATTTGCGAAATTAAAGTCTGAGCACACGAAATCTCGAAGTTTGAATGCACATATCTTGGAAAGTAACACCTCCTTCTACTTAGTCATGCGCTAAAAGTAAGTTTGGTTTGCAGTGCAGAATGTCCGCGTCATTTCTAGGGCCGCTAAATATTGGAACATGTACAACTAAAATGGAGTACCTAAGTCATTATTTACTTTTCGATTTTCACAGTTTAATTTGAAGTTTACATCCATGTTTTCCACGGAATTTTCGTCTACTTTCAGGATAACTGATTTATTTTAGCAAACTTTGTTTGAATAAACTGTCAAAATCATCAGGGTGTATTTTGAATCATCTAGTACGTAGGCTTTCTCCCCCGTCCATACATTCGATGCTGCATGAACACTTGGCCGTAAAAAAAAAGTTTGTTCCCGTTGAATCCCGAATAATTTGACAGTATCTCAAAAAAGGCTCGTGTCGATTGGTCCAGAAGAATGATAAAAAAAATACCATAACGGTGCATTAAATGACGTGAATAAAATCGTCACCGGTGACGAATAATGAGTCTATGAGCCGGAAACTGAACAGCAGTCGACCGTGTGGATGTTCCAAGGCGAGCCCAATCCAACAAAAGTTGTTCGCGCACGAAGCACCGCGGGGCAAATGGTGTTCTGTTTCTTCGGCCGAATGGGCCCTGGGACCATTGTTCCACTTGAGGAATGTAGTTCGGTCAATTTCGAGTGGTACATGACACTTGCTTCCCCTAAGTATTCGGGGAAATTGGCAAAACTAACACGAGAAGACGAATCATTCTTCATCATGACAATGCGAGCTCTCACACATTAGTTCAAACTAGCGCCTATTTAACCGGTCAAAACATTGAATTGGCGGGTCATCCGCGTTACAGTCCTGACTTGGCACCGAGTGATTCTTTTTGGTTCCCATTTATTAAAAATAAATAATAATAAATTACGTGGTGAACGGTGTTCTTCGCCCGAACCAGCTGTTGAAGCGTTCAGAAGCCATGTTTTCGAGGTGTCTCCATCGAAGTGGAAAAAATACTCCGAAAATTGGTTTGAGCGTATGCTAAAGTGTATAGATGCTCATGGCGAATATTTTTAAAAACCAATACAGCCATTTTTGAAAATAAAAAAAAATCGTTTTCATCTGTTTTCTAGAAACTTTTTTAGTAACCCTCGTATCCAGCCTAATTAAATTGACCTGTCGAACTTAAATTCAACCATGCAAAATTCTACCCTAAAAACAAGTTCGACAATTCACTGACTGATAACGTTGGGTCCCTACCAGAACAAAATTCTAACTACGTCCCTGGAAACATTGGTCAATGCATATTCTTGTGTATGCAAAGTAAATCACGCAAAAGAGCTAATAAAAACGTACATTTTAAATGCTTTCAGATAATCGGCCCCCTTTCGAAGTTACAAAATATATTTTAAATAAAACGGCGATAGGATGATGGAGCTCCGGCGGTGCCATAGAAGCCCCACGCCGAATTAGGCCTACAGGAAAACAAAAAATTGTATGATTCCATCCTAATCAAATGGTGTGCATTTTATATAAATTTATGATTTTAAAATTTCAGGGGAGGGATTTATCTCCCCCTTGGGTTCGCCATTGATATGCCCGTTTTATCGCATTTCTATGACGTTAGAGTGATTACTCTTTCTATTCTTGTCGAATATTCTCCTTGTGGAATGAGACTTTCAGATGCTAGTTGGCATAGACTCGCGACATAAAGTAAGCCAAGGAAAGAAGCCTGTGATGGTTAAATCGGGCGATGCAAAATCGTCAAACGAAAGATTTACAGGGGAACAATTTTGAACCTTTGATTAAAAGTGTTGTTTTGCCAGAATCGTTGTATAAAGCAAACAAATACAGCTTTTATTTCAAACACATCGTGAATCGCCCATGGAGGAAATACAAAATTGTATCTTATTAATTTTGAACCTATTTTTCTGTTGATTCACTTTTTAACCTGTTCTATTGTTAAACGGACCCGGATTCCAAAAAGCCATTCAGTTCCTCGCTAACACGTCCATTTTTCTTGATACTGAAGTCATAGCTTAGAATCACACATTTCAATCAAAATTCCGGAGTGGTAAACTGGGAGAGTAATTATACCATGATTTAAAAATTTAGAAACGCGATACCAGAAGTTCAATGGGATGTGACTTTGTTTTCTCTTAAACCGAATACACCTACATAATGACAATTTTTGTCGTAATATTTCTTAATAAGTCAACATTTAAAATCAATATTTCTGAATAAAAAAAGTGACGAGTTACGAGAATGAGCTAGAAAGTATCAAATCTAAGTCAACAAAAATTGTGTTTCAGAGTACAGCAGAAAACGCTTCCTTTATAATACTAATTGTGGCTTCCATGCTACTGCGGAGTATAGCGCTCCATTGCATATCTGTTTGTATAATGCAGCTGTCCAGTTCACAGCTATCAAATATGATTCATATACGACCCCATTTGGAAAAATTATAAATCTTTTGGTATGGTGATTAATTTTGCGCCACCCGATTTTAATTTCTGTAAATATAAAAAAAATCAGAAAAAAGTACATAAAAAATGCTAAATTGTTATAAAAAAATAACCTTCGGCAATAAATTTTGAAACAAGTACATAATATAGATACATACTATACATAACATTGTTTTTAAAGGACCAAATATTTAGTTCTTTAGGTTCAATATTTCGCAGAATAGTCAGTGAAATTTAATATTAATTAGGCTAATAATTAATTATTAGTTTTATTTGTTTATTATGTTTTTTAATATTTAGCATAGTTTTTCAACAAGACGGCCACGTTGACGGGGTATCCTAGTCAAAATCAATTGTTCAGCTCTGGCACAAATTCATTCATTCATATTTGTAATAACATATGTATGTATGTACATATTGCTATTTTATGATCCCCAACAATAAAATACATTCCAATTTACCGTCTAATTCTTAGCCTCTGTCTCAATAGTATTTCGGTGGCATGTCAAATCTGAAAATTTCCATAAATTTATTATTGATTAAACAAAATAATTTGTCTGCCGTTTTTACTTTTTTTTCTGTTGCAAATTTTTATACACACATTTTTATTTGCAAGAATGGCAACCAGTAACAAATATTGCCCTCGGTTGAAAACAGAAAATATACACAAATACTATCAAATATTCTATCTCAAATATTGTCAGCCAGCCCCAGCCTATCTCAATTTTGAGCAATAATTCTACTCTCGAGAGTAGCTAGAGAAGAGCGCAGATCTGCTCTCCTCATATCGTTACCACTACACACAATGGTACATTCGTTGATATTTGTGTTGGTTGTGTCAATTGGCGATTCTCGCGCTCTCGGTGTGCTCTCAAATCCGTATTGCCGGCAATTCGGAAAAGCCTCCATGATATATACATTCATCTCATTCTAATTTACTGTAGTATTTGTGTTGGAGACAGATTTTTCAATGTGTAAGATACGAATGACCTTGCATTATAATTTTAGCACAAGGAAAAATAATTGATTTAGTGTGGGCGCAAAAGAGATGAAAATAGATACATATATCTGCGAGTATATTGAGTATGAAATACAAAAAAAAATCTCCTTTATCTCTATTCAAATATCCCCACAGTTGTATATGAGAATTGAATTTGATTTCAGGTGAAAATGCATGCCTATTAGATCTCCTCTCTTCCCCTACATAGTGAGAGCGGGAGCGAGTTATCGAATTGAAATTTTATACGAGAGCATCAACCCAATATGAATTCAACACTTATTGTCTCCGCCAGAATGCAATTATCATTCGGTTGGGTACTTTAGCTCTCAGATGAAGTGAAAAAGATACTAATAGAAAAATTGTATGCAGAAGTAGAAAAAAAATGTTTTTTACCTATCCATGTAGTACTTGAAATTTGCAAAATGATTGCTAGGGATGTATGTGTGTTTGTGCGTATGGCTTGGGCACACGATATGTAGCAAAATTATATTGCGCTCTCTTTTATTCATGTAAAATGTATACTGAATGTGTTTTCATTTGCTCAATAAAATTTTTGTATGCGAATATGCGAAATTCTTGTTCAACTTGTTGCAAACCTGGGAAATTTCAAAGGTCACACGATAAACAGATTAGCAAAAAAACACTTTTTTTCACTTTGTTCGTATTTTTTTGTTTGGAATTTTATTTTGCGTTCTGTTTTGCTGCAATGGATATTCATATTGTTCTTTTTCAAGGAGTTTCTATGGATATTATTCGCAGCAATATGTTTCTTTTACCTAAAAATATTTTAATATTCAATTAGATTTCATTACTCCCAGAAAATTTAGCATTTCACTTTGCATAAATTAGGGGGAAGCTGGATTTTTGCATGAGCCTTTGGAGGTTTTCAGCCTGCCGATAGCGAGACTACATAAATATAGTCAAACACTTGCAAATTATTTTTTTTTTAAGTTCCAATAACGGTACCACGGACGGAAAAATGGCGTATGAAATAGCTCTTGCGATTTTAAGGAATGGCTCCACTTATTCCGCGCTCTCCTTACCATGGGGGGGGCAAACGATGTTTTTAACAAGATTTTATTAAATCTTTATAATGGTAAAGCGTACTAAAAAATTATCTTGTAGCCCGTAGAGTCCTAAAGAAATTGGGAAGGTTTGTTTTGGATACGTGGACACCTAAGGACCCAGGTATGGGTTGAATCCCTGGATTAGAAGAGTTTTTGGTATTTTCGTGAATATAACGGTACTATCTGACAGTAACCAATACTGAAAAGTTATCTATGACAAATTCGTATGACTTCTGCGACTTCGAATACATATACAGTGGAAACTCGATAATTCGAAACTCTTTAACTAAAAACTCGACTTATTGAAAAGAACCAGATTTTCTATTTCTTTTGAATACAAAAAAAAATTAACTCAAGCAAAATCTCGTATAACTCGACAGTAAATTCTTGTTCATTCTTCTCTGTAAGTCACACTGTCCAAGTACAAGAGACTCTATAAGTCGAAGTTTCTAATGATGTCTTCTAAGAATTAATTCGCTAAAATAATTGCACAAACTATGATTCCTGGAACTCATACTCACAATTAGGCGTAGCTCAGTTTTTTTTCAGAAATTCTTTTACTGTTTCCGCAGTAGTGGTTGCGTGCGTAATCATCTATACGAAAAGTAAATAAACTCGTTATGTCGATTTTTTTTTAAATTTAAGTCGATAGCTCGAAAGTCCGATACCTCGAGATCTTTATAACTTGAAGTAAAACATACGTCCCTCCAGGTTCGAGTTATCGAGTTTCCACTGTAATGCCATTAATGCATTCCCCTAAAGGAAGCTTGTCTGATAAAAGATTTAAATGGACAGTTTTGGGAAAATATATAACGGTGATACTCATCAAAAAGTAGTCTTATCGTGAATTTATGTCTCGTGCAGCCCTTAACAAAATTTCATAACGATCCGTGTTCCCCTCGAATTGAAATCGTACAAAAAAATGCTTTCGGGAACTTTCTTGAGTATCCTCATAACGGTAAATAATCTAGCCAAATATGGTCTACAAAAATTCGAATCTTCTATGGTTCCCAATAAAATACCACAACTCCACATGTCCGTCCTCTACGTCCGCTAGGCACCGTTGGTCAAATTTTTAAATAATTTGCTTTCCGGGTAGAATTTTCGAAATATCTCTATAACGGTACATTCATCAAGACAGTCGTCAGTGACGAGCTTGAATCTATTATGGGCGATGCGATGCTTGCCTCCCAAAGAGACCTACGCTTGGACAAACACATAAATGCAGCGATTTTCGAAAATGTGGATACATAATAGCACACGGGAAAACAAAATCCACTTATTCAAAATTAAAACTTTTTAATTGTATAACGAAAAAAAACTTCGAACATGCGGGAGACGAATTAGCGTTTTAGTTGTTAAAGAAAAAAAAATTATTAGATGGATTTCGAACAGATGGATTTTTATAGGTGGATTTAGACATATTTCTCTTTTCGACTATTGCTACGTATAAAATTAATTATTTTTGATCAATGTCAAGTTGACGCACTGCCTTCTCATTCCTGAAGTCAAGTGACATTTTGATTTTCAGACTTTAATTAGCTGGAACAACAGTTAAAAATGGGCCGTTGTGTCATACTTATAGTCCATACCCATAAGATGGTAATTTTATTTGTAACAGTCGCAGTAGTGTGTGATGAACATCACACTCAACCGAGTTATCTCATGGCTATGTTAGGCTTATGACCGTACAAGCGAAGACTATTCTAAGACGCATAGCTTTGCACTATAATTTCCACATTCTTTGATTGTCCCAAGTTTTTTTGCCTAATTTTTAAATAGATTTTTTCTCCTTAATCAATATTTAATAAAATATTTTTTTTTTATTTTCAGGGCAAAAGCAACACACAAGCAACAATACAGATCGACGGAAACAGTGGGGTAAGTACTCATATGACAATAACTATACTATCCTGTCGAATATATATTCAGGATATATATCCTCTCTCGATTTCGTCCTCATTTCAAATGAAATCCCCAATCTATCCTTTTACTTTTTTCATATAATACGAAAATCGAAATAAGTGCTCCCGTAAACGAAATTTTCACATTCAATTTTCTGTGTAGGATTCAATCATCTCTTTGTATGGCATCATTAGTCTGCTATGCAACAGTACAAAGCATTTATACATATATAGTTTCCTAGAGATGTCGAATATCCTTGAAAACCCACATTCCAGATGCCTCAAGCATCATACTCTTCTTTGGATAAATTGTATTAGCTTCAATTGAAATTGACTTGTTTGGACCGAATAACGAATACATAGGTATACTGTGTTGGTGGACATTTCATGTTCCTAACTTAGGGACCAAAATTGTCATCAAAAACATTCAATATAGAGCAGTCAAAATAGCGCAACCAGAACGAAGATGCTGTGTGCTGACAGGGTAAAGCATTGAAGACGACGACGTCAGCAGAAGCAACTCACGTTGCTGGTTGCCTTATATTTATATATATATTTAAGAGAATTTATATATTGATCAAGCGGAATGGAATGAGGTGAAGAAGCCAAAAATAGATACCGCCCGGCATTCGAATTCAATGTGATATGCTGCGGGAATCACCCGGAAAAAAAGAATGAATTTCTTAAAATAGATTTTGCCGTGCTGTTGAATTGAGATTCGAGCAAGTGATGATAGTGAGGAGATGGTTTTTATAGGGCATTGTACAGAATTGAGTATGCAAGGACCTGATGTGCGCATTTTTGTTTGTGAATGGCCTTAATTGTATAGATGCGTGGCCGGTGGGCTATGACGCCTGTTTATAAGAGTCGGTGACCAGGCGTTTTGTTTAGTCAAGGTTATTGTTCAGATAAAAGTCGGTAATTGACAAGGGGGTCAGCGGTTGGATGTAGTCTTCTGATGGTTATGAATAGGTAACACACTACAGGGTATCACAGGATTTTTCCTATAACCAGAATTTTAACCTAAGAAAGCTGGTTTTTGCCTGGCCTTGAACTCAAATTGCTGCCGTCATCCTAAAATTACTCCCTTTCTCATAGTCTCTAGAAATTCGAGTCCCCCTCTAACGTCTATATTGTATTATATTCTATATCCTATAATAGAAATTTAACTAAAATTAGAAAAATTCCAATCAACTTTTTTGAATTTTCTGATCCCGCCTATTATTATTGTGTCAATTAAGTTGGAAAATTAATTGAAACATTTGGTGGTCGTT
The DNA here is from genome assembly GCA_949715475.1 of Microchrysa polita. Classification (NCBI taxonomy): domain Eukaryota; kingdom Metazoa; phylum Arthropoda; class Insecta; order Diptera; family Stratiomyidae; genus Microchrysa; species Microchrysa polita. The sequence continues at coordinate 107,245,718 of OX454415.1, read as the reverse complement.
TGGATACATGATAAACATACCATATCTTGAATTGTACATGCTAAATGGATTCTATTTAGTGTACATGTACATCCTTTTTCACTAACATCAACATACCATTTTGAGATTAAATTGTTTACCCATAGAAGCGACTCACAGATTGCGAAGCGAAACAATATTTGACTGCCGGAAGATTGATGACGGTGTCCGTATAAGTGCTACAGAATAAAATGTAAATTAATACCTTACACGATGCCAGGGATTTAGATGCCTGTTGTGATGTGGAAATTTATATTAAGCATTTTAGATTGACAAGTAAATGTCTATTTTGTTTATCCTTTATTTGGTGTTGTGACTACCAATTTGTACGCGGAGTTATGGGGATACTGAAAGGTCATTTGAGGCCTATTTTTGGAGTTTTGTTGTCTGCAAAAATATGTTAGTTTCTAGCCTCCCTGATGAGCATTGTTATGCTAGGGTCAGTCATGAATAGTGTTGCCCATGCCAAACCGAAATACACTAAGTGAGTGGGGTTTTCTCAGAATTTAATTTTTGAAGTTCGGAGTTTTTTCGGATGTTTTTAAAAATGTACACACTGGACTTGGCGTGAATAACAGAATTATGCGAATGTGCAGACTCCGAAACGAATTTCATTGTGCTCCTGGCAGACACAAATGTGTGGAAACCCTTGTGTGTGTGTTTTTTAGATATTTAAATTTTTGGGAGTCCAGAGTTTTTTTGTAAGTTTTAAAAATTCTTTGAAACTGTCTTTAAAAGCGAATAAAAGAATTTTGTGAATATCGTGGCCACGAATACAGCTGTCAGTGTTGTCCCCGCGATTCTGACAGCTTACAACGCTCTTGTTTCCTAATATATTTTGCATTTTTCAAAGTTCGGAGTTGTTTTCGGAAATTGTAAAAATTTTTGAAAATTGTCTTAAAATGAATGAAAATTTGCATTTCAACCTGAACCTTGCGCATTCGTCTTCCGCATTTTACCTACACTGCACTCCAGTTCAGTTCTAATTACCAACTACTTAGTGTTCATTAAAAAGTCTTCTTCTTCTTTCGAGCATACAACGATTATTCTGCAATTTTTGCCCACGGCATCGCTCTATTTCAGTCCTCTTGTATGTACATACATACTTTTTCACAAGCTGCACTGTGCTGCATACAAATGACAATCTCAATGTGTCTATCTTTGCCATTCAATGCGGCTAGAGCGGCTTAAAACTGGACTACAAGTATATATCATCATCTCATCTTCATTCATTTATTCAAGGCAAATCGTTTTGCACTGCGTTCAGTTTATCCTGTGGCTATGGACAATGAATTTGGAATATGGTATCACTGCTGAAGAATCTCTTCCATATACGCAGTCTATAGTTGCTTAGAGAACGACAAAGATACCACCGAAGATATTCTACGTTCGCGGTCTCGAAGACGACACGATAAGATGGATATCTATACTCTGATGCTCCTTGAAGCGGTCATGTTGATAATGATGATGACGAGGAGGAAAACTAAAGGTGTACAATCATTGCCTATGGCTATGCCTGCTGCTGAATTCTAAGTGGCCGCAGTGAAACGTACATATGTGGTGCTGCGTACACACCGTGTGGCGATTATAAAGTTAAAAATAGAATTTCGCGGTCATTAGATGCATCTTAATATGATGATGATGGTGGCGATGGATGCCACTGGTGGCCGATAAGGTTGTGAAGTGGAGCTTTGTAAGAAATTGCGTATGAGAATCCATAAATAGATTTAATCTGATGCGGTGTGTCGCTATAGATTGATGCACTTAAAGTATAGAATGGCGGATAACTAGGACTTGAATAACGGGATGGAAGGAGGCAGGAATTTGATGAATGCATTTCTTAATAATTTTTTTTGGCACAACAATTATATCAAAATCTGACTTTTAAATCATCCATTTCTTAAGGCTATTAATTCTGTTTCCACTATGGCGGAAAATAATTAATGTCGTTTCCAATGAGATGGTCAATATGGTGGACATTCGTTAATGCTGTTTTATCTTGAAGGCTCCAACTGCTGCACCACAAAGGCTAGAAAGAAGGGATAGAGGAAGAACAGAGAAATTGTAAGTGGTTCTTGAATGCATTACACATTACACAAAATGCATTATTCATGCATATACCGTTTTGTTCTGCAAGTAATGTGTGTAATTTTAAGGCTGTTTTCTAAAACATTCCAGGAGGATATTTTCTATAGATATCATCAAATCCTCGCCTTTCCTTATACATATTTGAATATTTTTCCTGATGAACTTTACACGTGCTTGATTCATACATTTCCCCTGTCTTTATTTATCGTTTAGTTTTTTTTTGTCGCTTCGCTTACCTATATGCACGATTTTGACCTTTGGATAAAAACTAAGTCCAACTCGATTTATACACCAATCTGATATAATCAATCTTATTCGCTGTATATATTTTACTGAATCCGTATCCGACAACGCGACTCTGTGTGACACCTTTGAAAATTAAAGAAACACCAGAATGAGAAAAAAATTGAAAAAAGGTCGTCAATCTTTGAATAATTCATCATTGATTTTATATTGTGTGTATGCATGTTTCTTATATTTGCTTCATTAACGCACTATGTGTTTCTGTGTGTAGATAAATTTATACAGAACTATGAGGTACACTGTTTTGTTAGTGTTTTTGTCACTTTTGTTTGTGTTTTTGTGTCAATTTTTTAATCTGACACTTGCGCACAAGGTTTAAGGGGATTTCTATGTCTCATTCCGCAGTTGAATTTGATCGACAAAGGAAAAAGAGATTATGCCAGAAGTTGGTTTTTTTTTCTTTTTAAAATGCAGTTCCAAAACAATTTTGAAAATTGTCGTTTTTTTGTTTTTATCGCCTAATGCATATTGACATTTACTTTTTATCTGTATACGCATCTAAAATATGTATACAATCTAGGGATGGATCGGATAACCAGAAGTTCGCTTAATCAAGTTATGTATCATAGAAAAATTTAAAGAATGCCGAAAAAGTAATTTAAGCGACAAGCTGTGCAAACATTTAGAACTGAACGAAAACGAGAAATTCGAAGTAGCTGCGTTATGCTAATAAGATTTTGCTTCTTTCAGACACTTGAAAATCTTCAAATAGACGGAATAGATTACGATCTCCGGCTTTTTAAAATTTAAAATACTTAAAAATCGAAAACTTTGCAAAATATGAGTTAAAAATCCCAAATTTACAATTCATCATAGAATGCAAAAAAAAAAGATTTAAGCGGAAAATGTGCAAAACCATTGAGTTCAGACACTTGAAAATCTTCAAATTTGCCGGACAGAATAAGATCTCCGCCTTTTAAACATTTAAGATTCTGAAATATCAAAAAAAAATTAAAATTCTGAAAACTCAAAATTTAAAATTCAAAAAATTTCGAAAATTGAATCTATTTTGAAAATTCTGCATTTACTAGAAGTTTTAAATTCTACAAAAAGTTTCGAATATCCAAAAAAAAAAATGGGAAAATTCAAAATTCAAGAAGAAAACAGTTCGGTTCGGTTAATCAATACTTTACTTTCATCTCATTTGCATAAAAATATTCCCTTGATTGCTGATGGATGAGATATTGCTTCCTTCAGAAACATGAAAATCTCAAAATTTACCGTGCAGATTACAATATCCGCATTTTCGAAATTTAAGATCCAGAAAAATAAAAAAAAAAAATTTAAAATTCTAAAAATTCAGAAAATTTTGCAAAATATGAAAACTTTAAAAATTCAAAAACTTGAAAATACTGAAAATTTGAATTTCTTAATTCTGATAATTCATAAAATTAAAAAAATTAGAAAAATTTCAAATCCAAGGAGAAAGCTGGGTTCTGTTGAGTTAATCGAATGTTCAGAAATCGACGTTCTAATGTAATCTCATTTGCAGGAAAATACATCATCTCTTTACTTCATTGATAAAAACATGTTTTTTTGAAAAACGTGTTTTCAATATCATATTGTTTCATAGTATTTTAAAGTTTCACTAATGTTCGTGCATCTGTCTTTTAATAGATTTATAAGAACATGAGATGAAATTCTCTCTAAATTTAGCTAATTCAATACCCCATAATAATGCTATATCAACCGCCTTTTATAGCTATCCATAAAGTGTAAAGAACTTAAAATAAAGAACTAACGCGACAGTCCAACATCGAACTGATTTTTTGTACAGGTGTTGAGATCATCTGCACACTCTGCAGAGTTATTTATCTCCGTAAAAGCGTACTTGTTTAACATCTGATCTCACTCAGATGTTAAACTAGTACTCTTTTTTTATAGTATGTCACATGTGTTGTTAGTTTAAAAAACATCATAAACTGAATCCGTTCACGGTCGAATCCACGACCCTATGCTTCCAGGATAAACCAGATAACAAGAGCAGCTGAAATGTATAGATTTAAAGGATGAAAAAAGTGCATTCGAGATTGTTCTCTTTTAACTATGTATAATTTTATCGCAAAATTAAAAAATAAAATAAAATTTTAATTTGACGTACAATTAATAAGGTGAACCACGCTTACACCGGCAAAAAATTATCCTCGATAGCGACAACGTTTCAGTCTGTTTATCCCATTTGGTTCAATGGTACCGAATCGCCATACTCTGCAAATCCTATTATTACAAAGCCTAAATTAGCCTCTCTCATCTGCACACTCTGCAGAGTTATTTATCTCCGTAAAAGCGTACTTGTTTAACATCTGATCTCACTCAGATGTTAAACTAGTACTCTTTTTTTAAAGTATGTCACATGTGTTGTTAGTTCAAAAAACATCATAAACTGAATCCGTTCACGGTCGAATCCACAGCCCTATGCTTCCAGGATAAACCAAATAACAGGAGCAGCTGAAATGTATAGATTTAAAGGATGAAAAAAGTGCATTCGATATTGTTCTCTTTTAACTATAATTTTATCGCAAAATTAAAAAATAAAATAAAATTTCAATTTGACGTACAATTAATAAGGTGAGCCACGCTTACACCGGCAAAAAATGATCCTAGATAGCGACAACGTTTCAGTCTATTTATCCCATTTGGTTCAATGGTACCGAATCGCCATACTCTGCAAATCCTATTATTACAAAGCCTAAATAAGCTAGAGTATCACTGGGGAAGTCGACATCGACCCGAAAGAGCTGAAAAATCACAAACATCTGACCACAACAGAATGGGTAAGAAAACCATTCTGGAATCTTTTTAATTCATCCTTGGAACGGTGGTCCGAAGCAATTCCCTTCGGGGCTAAGGGGTCCGCAGACATCTGCGGGTTGGGAACCACTGCTCTAAAATATCTGACTCCATTCAGGGATTTGAGGATCACGAATGACATTTGAAATATGTAAAGTGTATTGCTCTAAATTCTAGAGCATTCAGCTGTTTAGTAGTATAAGAACTACGCATTTATACGAATGACTAAAATCTATGGGTGGAGGTACTACACTGGTACAACGTCGATGGAACAGTGGATAGCACACACTTTGAAATCAATTGCGGAGAAGACTAACGTACACGAAATTCCGACATTGGAAGTAGCATAACTACTGATTTTATGACCGAATACTATCAGGGAGAGCGAATAATAAATGAGAACGCCCGCTCAAATTACACTCAAAGCCTCCTTTGAGAGGGACGTCGCAAAAAAAATCAATTGGAATACAAAAGGGAGTCGCAATACGGAAAAGATTGAGGACCCCTGGTTTGTACCATTTTCAAGACAAATTCACCTTTTTTTAAGAAAAAGGTAAATTAGTCTGAACACTTTTAGGATAGTCCATGTTAGAATTCGACCGTTAATTTGATTCTTTAATGGATTCTAAAATAAAATTTAAAATTGTGAATCCAGAAATTCCATCCAAACAGTTAAAACGACAAATTTTGCGAACTATTCATAAAAGATGCAGCAAACTAAACTACATTTTAATACATATATCTTTCTAGTCAATGTCTGCGAAATAGCAGTATTAGCGTTAGTGATACATACGCATTGTAATTTCATTTCAAAATATAATTACCTTGAGTTGGTGTGTATGTATATTTTATTCTCTCGCAATTTTACTATTCATATGGATTTGGGGGTCACTAAGCTAGGTCGACGAATAAGCCATTTTATTATCAAGTGACATTACAGTAATGAGTTTTTTTGTATAGATCATTATGGACACATTTTGAAAATATTAATTACTTTTTGATTAATTATTTAATTAATGAAAAAAGAGAAAAGAACTCTAGGAGTGAATTTACTCCACGCACGTAGTAAAAGATGAGTTAAACTCTGATATATTGAAAATCAATCACATCAAATCCAGTTTTTGAACAATATTAAATTAAAACTAGATTTTAATCAAGTGGATGTTTGACGGGTAAACGGCGACCTAATTTTATTATACTTACCTATATATTTTGAACAGATGGGTTTAGTATAAAATCTCAAAAATATATAATGGTAACAAAAAAAAAACAGTACCAACTGATAAAAATCTACCCATTAAAAATCCACCCTTTTAAAATTTAGCTTAGAATCGGTGCAAAATCCATCTAATAATATTTTGACTTCAGTTAAGATAAAAAGAGTTTGAAATGTTGGATTTTGACCGCGGCTGGACTTTCAACTAGATCTTGACCAAATGTATTTTGATTGGTGACATATTTGAAAAAAAAAAACTTTGAGAAGAGGGTGAATTATGAGCTAGATTTTGACCAGAAGATGGATTTTGAACTGGTATTTTTTTATACTGAATATTATGTCATTTCCGAACACTATTTTAGTCTTTGGAATAATTTGCCCCGTAAAAAGTACCAACTCGTAAACATCTACCCATAAAAAATCCACACGTTTCAAATATAACTTAAAATCCGGGCAAAATCCAGCTGATATTATTTTGATTTCAGTTAACATGAAAAGAGGTTGAAATGTTGGATTTTGACCGCGGCTCTATTTTCAAAATTTTGTTGAAATATTTGAAAACATTTTTGAAAAGAGTGGACTCTCAGCTATAGATTTTGAACTCGTATTTTTATACTAGATATTATGACTTTTCCGAGCACTATTTTAGTCTTTGGTTCAATTTGCAACGGAAACAATACCAACTGGTAAAAATCTATGCATTCAAAATCCACCCGATCTAAATCTACCCGTTTTAAAATTTCACTTCACTTTAACAAAAAAAAATCTTCCTGGGCATATTTTTGCTTTAGTTAGCATGAAAAGAATTTGAATATCAAATGGGTGGAATTTGACCGCGGCTGGATTCTCAGCTATAGTTTTGGCCAAATGGATTTTTTTTTATAGCATATCCGAACACCATTTAGTCTTTGGTGCAAATTTGCACAAGAAACAACATCAATCAATAAAAATCCACCCATTCAAAATCCACCTGTTCAAAATCTACTCCTTTTAAAATCTAGCTCAGAATTTATCCAGGAAAAATCCACCTGGTAATATTTTGCCTTCAATTTACAAAGTGTTTGAAATGAATGGATTTTCATCGCGGCTGGATTTTCAGCTAGAGTTTCACCAAATGGATTTTTAATTGGTATTTTTACTGGATATTATGCCATGTTGGAACCCTATTTAGTTACTGATGATATCACAATCATTTGAGAAAAGAAACATAAATCCAGCAAAAGAACAAAGCTCATTGCTTCGAATCGGCTATACCAAGTTCCAGCATATACATACATAATGCAAACATTTGATTATGTCACATTTACAGATTGCATCCTAACAATTAACATAAAATAATCATCTTGAATTTAATTCAGTTCATATGCATTCAGTCATTCATGACACCATCAACATAATGCATGAGCACCTTCGCACTTCTCTATACCGTATAAATGCCATATGCAATGTTCACTTGTGGTCGGAGCATGACTTTATAGCTAAGTATAGAATTAGTCGCTCTAGTCTAATGTGCATTTCTAATCTCAAGATTTATAGTACATATGTATAATTTACGATTACATACTAGACACAACCGAGTGCTCTTCTAAAGGGGAATAAAGGTAAATGTTTGTGCGACAGGCAGGCGGTATAATTTTGCAGTCCTATGCAGTGAAACTGCGCTTTGATTTTCTCCCATATAGGAGGAATGCAACAAAGTGCGTCGAATTGGGTAATTTGTTCATTTCTGATGTTTCTAATTAATCTGGCGTTGTGGGAGTAGATTTATATAAGGGATACTCTATGTATGGAAGCAAAGTGCGAATATTTGCTTGCGTGATGGGCTGGGCCCGGATGCTATAGATAGAACCTAGCCTGGATGCTTGGAAGCAAATTATTATCGTCACGAAAGCATAGTCTAGCCGTGTCATAAGGTTTGATTATACATTTTTATTCACATTTTATATAAATTACAATCAACTTTGTCACAGAATATTGTGAGTAGACCTGAGTAAAAACTGAAACGTGGTAAAGCATAAAATAAATTTTCATTTCAATGGCAAGCAAAGTGTGCATGGCAATGCATCAATGCAATTGAAAAGCAACAAGTGAAGCCATCAGTGCAGTTTGCTCATGAGTCCGCACGATACACCCTTCCCTTCATCATTAACGTTTAGGTTGTGTATGGTAAGTTGTTGATGCGATTACATAAATATCACATTTACGTTTCGTGTTGTTATGTAAAATAATTTAAAGTGTAACAAGTTGGTTTTTTTAATAGTATGGTTTTGCTAATAATGCTTATAATCAAACTTCGGCCTATATAGAGGCAGACGCACACATGCATAAGGGATGGTATTATTGATGACGCTAGTTCGTGTTATATAAAATGTAAGGATGCCGGGGATTAAACAAAAATAGTAAATACGCCGGTTTGCTGGACAATTTTCTAAATTACAATATTTAATTATAATTATTCATATTTGTTTTTCTTTTCTTCCATTTTAACAAACCGATATCACATACTAGCTGCATGCCGTCCTGTAAATCTTTGTGGTGCCGACTTTTTCCCACATCTGAGTGAGATCAGAGTCGGTCATATGGGTTCCGATCTCGAAAACCATTATAAAATGTACCCGTGAATTTTGATCCCACGACCATGTACTTGAAAAGGGAATGCGCTGAGCACTACACCAACCAGGCTAGGTGTTAATACATATTAAGGACAACATATACTGTAGAAATTATTTATGTTGAAAATAAGTTGCAAAACAATGAGAAACCTAATCAAGGCCCCGAAAAATTAGCGCTAATGTTGTCATTATTGTTGGTAGGTAAGTGATTTATCAGCATGCTCAACCGAGTTATTAGTGCTATTTACCTATTTAAGATACTGACACGCAATGCTCGCTTGTAAACCAACAACGTAAATTGTCTTAAATACTTAACAAATTACGGCATACACTGATTTTGGCAAATACTATAATCAGCACATAATTAATAAATGTTCATTAAAACCTCGAATATCTCATTTTACAACAAATAATGCATTTTATATTTTCATCCTCATTTATTATCACATTCCGCGCCAAGTCCCAATTTCCGCATCGTTTTTAATCACGGATTGGATTAACACAAACGTTGTGTATTTTTTACACACTTCTTTGCAAAAAAAAAAAGAGTTAAGCAAGAAATTGCTGTGGCCGCATACAAACATTAACGAATTACCACCATACAATTATAGTACTACGCTATTCCGTAGTACTACAAAACATTTATTTAAAACGCCTTGCGCGTTTTGTTCATTTCATTTATTATTATCGTTCAATGTTGGTATTTCAAATGAATGCGATCAACCGATAAATTGAGGAACTAAGTACATTATTATTGCATTGCGCACATTTACCACAATAGGTTGATAAATGCCTTTATGTCGATAGTAAGAAAAACAGCACAAAAAAAAATGTAAAAAGAGTTCCTCTCAACAATGCCTATAACGAGATTTAATGAATTGTGAAATGAAGAAAAAAAATCTTATTCACCTGGCAATTGGACAGATTTATTATAAATTTCAAGAGGATGGATAAAGGTAGTCAAATGGAATAAATAAAGAATAAAAATAAAAAAAGTGAAGTCCACATCTTTTAAGATGGCTTGAAATCTGTAGACATTTTGAAAAAGTCCCATCAAAAATCATTCCGACATTTTGAAATCTTGATTATGAAACTGCATAAGAAAGTTTGGTATTTTAGCAAGCTCATCTAATATAACGGTAAATTATTTTATCGCCAAAAATTTACCATTGGCTGTAAAACAAGTAAAACTTGGTCTACGAGCCTATTATTTTTTGGGTTGGCTACGATATCCCGCCAATCATATTTCTGTTTTACAAAATTCCGACGTTCATTATTCCACCATTTCAATATCACGTCAGTCAAATCCCGCTCAATTAAAATCCAATCTAATTGAAATCTCGCCAACTTAATATACCGGCGGGATTTTGTAATGGAGGGATTTTTAAACGGCGGGGTTTAGTAATATTGTGAGAATGTAAAGCTGGATTCTGTGCAAAAAGCGGGATTATTAACGGGCGGGATTTTGTTTTTCGGGAGTATGTAGGTATCTCTCTATTTTTTTCAAGAATTTTTGTTCAGTCAAAATAGAGTCAAAGATTTAATATGACTTTTAATTCACTGAGCAGCCGCACTAGATGAGCTAAAGATCTGTCAGCCAGACCAGATAACCCGCCAATTTCAATTTCACGTAAACTGTTCAAATGTTTCGAAAATCGTACCCTTTAGGGTAAAATCTCAAGGAGAAATCATCGTTAATCCCAACTACAACAAATTTATATTTTCAAAATCCAAAATGATGTGCCAAACTTTTAAGGTATTAAAGGTCAACAATAAACAATAATGTTACTTCTATTCAATCAAGTGCCGAAAGCGACGAAATCGAAAGTTACTAATATATGAGTAACAATACCATTCTTTAAGTATTTTCGAGACTTATTACACACGTGCGTGCGTGTTACAAATAGGTATGTAATCAGATATATGTATGAAAATCTTCAATCATAATGATAATCTGAAGATTTATCGAAAACGCGATAATTTATAACGCAGATTCATATGACCTATAACATTCACAATGAAAAACCTGTATGTCAAGCGGAGTTCCTAATGTACCACCATCTAACTCTTTTGGCTGATACATTCATTAAGACTTTTATCGTGTCACATAAGAGTTTTTTTTCTTCAATTTTTAAACGCACGTGCGCGACTAGTTTTTTTACAGCAATAAAAAAGTTTCCTTTTCGAAAAAAATGCAATGAGCATTAGATTAAAACTCATTTTTACCGTTTTTGCCATTTTGTCATATTCAACATACGAGATAGAGACATGGGCGTAGTCAGAATTTTGATTAGAGGGAAGGGGGCAAGTCAAATTTTTTTCAACTTTGTGATCATAGCTACGACTTTTTAGGGGGTTGGTGTATGCAACGAAAGCAACAAAAACAATTAAGTTTTCCCTTCAGTTTAAATCTTCGACCCCATATAGACAATATAGACAGTCTCAGCAGCAATTTACAGATGCCAGTCTTCCTGGCTTTCTATACGAGTTCCTGAGACTGAAATCTTTCGATTTGAAGAAAACCTTAAGATTGAGACTAGGCGCCAATGTGTCACCACCTACACGTTTTTTTTGTTTTTAGTACAGTAGTACCTACATAAGTAAAAAAAAATACAGTGGTAATCAGCCAGGAGGGAGGAGGTTAGCGCCTCTTTCGATTCCTTTTTGACTACGCCCATGGATAGAGATAATTATTTTCGATCAATTCTAATCGGAAAACCAAATATTCAGGAGGGCATGCCCTTTGTGCATCTATAGGGAATTAAATGTCATCCGGAGGATATTTTTTGTTCAGAGCCTGGTTTAGTAGAAGGAAATCTAACCAATATGGAATTATGACCAAATTCGTTCTACATAAGTGATGCTTCATCGTTTAAAATGCAACAGAGCATTTTAAAATTCAAACTGTTATTAAAGACATTGTTTCTTTCACAGCAGCAGCGGAGACTATTGTTAAAGATGATTTTATGAATGGCTTTGAAAACTATTTGTACTTTTGTTCAGCCAAAAAATTCGTCGTTAGATTGCATATTTGACTTTTATTTAGCGAAAAAGTGATAAATGATTTTATTGTGAAAGTAGCAAAAAAAGCACCAATGCCAACAGGCAAATAAGTATGAAAAAAAAAGTAGATTTTGTATCCATAAATAAATACACTAATATGTATATACATACATGTAGGTATATTCCATGTACACTTATGTGAATGCAAAAAAAGGGACTTTGCAAAATTGCCAGAATAGTTTGAAATTATGCACGTAGACGTAAGAGCTTAGCCTATTTATATCTATAATAAATCATGAATAATAATAATCATGGATAAAATCCATTACCATATTGTAGACGAATAAAAATCATGATTTAACGATTAATGCGTCTATGATGCGCAGATATTTTTATTTTTTTATTTTTTGTCAATAAATCGAGCCGACTGACGCGCGATACGACTGCGGTTGATCGGTCGATGTATGTTCATTTATTTTATAGTGAAATGCTAATTATAATTGGCTTTCTCTGAAATATTTTTCGTGAAAGGAAACAGATAAGATGTTGTTAGTTGTCAGTTAGTATAGAGCTAGAGTGTTAACTCATACATTTTTCGGTTGGTGTATTGCATAGTCCATTTAGTATACGCATATGCACATACATATAATGGATTGTTGTGGCATTTCGACAGGTTGTTAAAATGTTTGTAAAAATTTGTTGAAAATTAACTAAATTTGGCGTAATATGATTTAGGCTCGAATCTCGCCGTAGACGAAAGTTAGGAAAATTATAGGAAATCATAAGGAAATCAAAGGACTGACTATATGAGTCATCATTTACACATCAGCGGTCATAGAAAATGCATAAAGTTTAATTTTTAGAGAAGATGCACATTCTTTGGAACTGGCTTTATAATCTAAAAAAAATACGCATCTTAGAAAAAAATAGTTTGACACCGCTCGGTAGACTTTAAATTATCCCCGTTCAATTCTCGCACACAATCGACTAAGCTGTTGTGGATTAAAATATGTTTATTTCTTGTCTATACTCGTACATATAAATTTTCTTTAATTTAAGATAAGAAAGAAAACCCCAGTAGTCTGAAATAATACATTCAGCTATACACGTATAGACGTATGTATAAAAATCGACTCTCTTGAACTACTTTCACTTTCCAATTTAGTATTTCAAATAAAATTCCACAGTCAAATGAAAATAATACTACACGCAAACATACCGATTATGTCGATATGGAATAATGTACTCTACGAGTATATACTTTTTCAAAGAGTCATAGACACAAAGTGTATATTTACGGAGTACATACGTACTTCTTTATCTCTAGGGTTTACAAGAGTTGTTATGGTGTATATAGGCGACACAATACATTACAAAATGTTTCAATCGGCAAATTGTGAATGTAATTAGTAGTCCAGTCAAAATATCCCAATTCAGGCCTCCAAATAGAAAAAAATAGAGTAAAGCTAATTTTGATTGTTTTCGATTCAGTAAGGTGCCAGGAATACTCATTTTGCTAAGAAAAGTTTTGATCGGAAAGGTCCCAAAAAGGACATAAAAGGACACTAAATAATCCTTGATCAGAGGTAGGCTTGCGGGGTTTCATGCCACATGGAACGTCGAGTACATTACACATCCGGTGTTTGTTTCTTGTTTCATAAAATAAATAAAATAAAATAAAATGTTCGTGTTTCCCGTAACTTATCTTCTGTATCTTTCCAAAGCCATAACTACGCGAATAATTCAAGTTGTTACTACCTTTTTCATTTTTTAGAATCTATAATAGCTGAAGACTTTACCGTTAAATTTGCTTAGAAAAAAATTGATTGGAAAACTTTGAAAAAGGACATTAGAGGAAACTAATTAATCCTTGATCGAAACGTGTATTAATTAGTGTCCTTTTGTGTTCTTTTTTCAAAGCTTTCCGATCAAAAATTTTCTTAGCAAATTTAGTGGTGGAATCTTCAGTTATTATATAGATTCTAAATTGGTTGGTAACTTGAAATATTCGCGTATAGTTATGGCTTTGGGAAGGTACAGATGATGAGTTATGGGAAACTCGAATGTTTTTAATTTGAGTGCGATTTTCTCCTTTGAGAGCCCTTGAAACAAGTAACAAACGCTGGCTATTGAATGTACTCGACGTCCCCTTTCATATAACACCCCGCATGCCCACGTTCGATCAAGGACTAATTAGTGTCCTTTTATGTCCTTTTTCGAAGCTTTCCAAACAACTTTTTTCTTAGCTAATTAATTGGTAGAATCTCCAGCTATTATAGATTCTAAAAGAATAAAAAAGGTAGTGACAACTTGAATTGTTCGCGTAGTTATGGCTTTATAAAGATACAGATGATAAGTTACGGGAAACGCGAGAAATTTCCATTCAAACGCGATTTATTCCATTGAGGCTCCTTGAAACGGGAAATAAACACCGGATATGTAATGCACTCGACTTCCCCTTTGATATGATACCCCGCATGCCGACCTCCGGTCAAGGATTAAAGAGTGTCCTTTTTGTGGGACCATTCCGATCGAAATTTTAATTTTTAGCTAAATGAGTTTTAGACTCCTGGGACTCCACTGATTCAAAACAAAAAAAAAATTAGCCTTACTCCATTTTTTCTATTTGAAATGCTAATATGACTGGACTATAGAGGACGAAATGAGTCTACTAAGAACTACTGGTTTATTTTTTTTTGTGAAATTATTTAGTTGTTGAATCTCTCTCTCTCTCTATTACCGTAACTCCTAGTGGAGCATGGTGCGTTGATGACCACCGTGTGTAGTCATCAACGTTACAAAGACAATTGAATTCGGAGTGTGATAAGGTTGTCAGCCATACCACTTCCTAGTCGCATTGTTAGTTTTATTATTCTACGATAAGAATATTTCTTATCATTTCTACTGAATAATAAACTTGCGACGAGTCGTGCCGAGTTTGGAAACTCGTTTCTCTATGAGTGTTTATTTCACAGAGTGGCGACCGAACCATCACGGCCACAGAGCACGACAGTTGTTGAATAGCTGAATAAAATTTGTAATAAATTGTATTTCAATAAGAAAGAAAGACAAATGATTTAATTTTAAAGCATCGAAAATACCAACAAACAAAACAATGCAGACTAAATTTTTCACTATAATCGTGTCACCGGTGAATCGAATTTAATTTGTTGTAATACCTACAGACGATTCCCTACAGGCCAATGTGTAACCGGTAAACACACGTTTGAATTTGTATCGTCAGTAAATACCTTAACAATATTTCAATTGAAAACCGCCGAGAACTTGAAAAAAAGGCTTGGCCTGGGAGAAATAATTGTGCAATGTTCACCGGTGACATATTGGTCTGTGAGGAATCGAGCTTAGTGTGTTCACTGGTGACGCATGGCACGCAAGGTGTTAAACAACAAATGATTACGATTTTTATAGTAGAAAGAGGATTCGGTTTTCGCGGCCAGCCGACTCGTAGACTAGACGATCCGATTGTTAAGTTTCGATCGAACCTTTGTCATCGTCATCGGGTTAGGCCGTGATTGATTAAAAATTAATAATCCGCCGAAGCCGAATGATTTATAATTATGCGATTGGTTCCCATATATCTGATCTACTCTCACAATTCTCTGGTCTTTTCAAACGTCACAAAACAACCTTTTTATTTTGCGTATTTCAAATGTTTAGAAGAGGAAAAACGAATGTGGGTTCTAATTTTGAATACATATCGTACATACGGAAGAAGAACGACGTAAATGCGGAAATTGACATTATTTTTTTATTGAAATACAGTTATAATTCAAACACAAAATAAAGTACATTACCATACGTACAGTCCGTACGTAATTAAATTTTCTATCGCAATTTCTGACAAATCAACAAATTTGCACTTGCGTCGTTCTTCTTCCAAATGTACGATATGGGTTCTAAATGAGAATGCATACCATACTATCTTCTAGATGGCAACCTGCGAAATGTTATGGAAAGTGGGAAATTGTAGGAGGCTTCATTAATGTTCCGTTTAGCAGAAACGTGTTTTTTTATTTTGTAAGTCTTTGATTTTTGAAAATACAAAAAAAAAAATCAATGTAGCCCTTAATCGCGTTTCAGTAAATCCATTCTTGAAATTCAATTTAACCGCATGGCTTGAAACGAGGCACTTGACATACATCTAAAATTATCTAATGGGGCCAAATCACAGCATTTTAAGAAATCTAAATAGCTGAAGAAAAACCAGGACGCCACTGCAAAGAAGACGAAAAAACTGCTAATTTAATTTCTTTTTTTAAAATTTTCGGATGCGCGAGTTGAGTTGAAAAATGCATTTGCTTTTGTGGCAAGTGCAAGTGAAAAGTTGCAATGGGGACCAGGCTCGTACATATATACATATCTTTAGGTTCGAGATCGATTTTAGCAACGTTTTGCTATCTAGAGATGAATTTAACACCGTCAGGGACATTGCTTAATGAGAATCAAAAATTTGATTTAGTCTCAGTAGAATATTCAATTTTTCCAAGGATAGTCCATCTCTAAGGCTCTCATGGACCACCTTCGGGCCGCGGACCATCAGTTGGGAAACAGTGTTTTAGAGCAATAATAGTTATGTAATTTAAGTTTAAGTGAATTAAGGATAATTCCGTAAATCGGAATTCAAGTTTTTCAAAACGCTTTTCAAATTTTTCTAAATGAATTTTTAACCTGAATAGGATGCTTTAGCTGCAGAAAAGGTATAGATGCATGCAATTTTCACAAAATTTTCCAGTGCGAAGTTGTAGTATTGATGACATGATATTCTTGTAACATTACTTTATAATCTAAAAACAAGGAAGAGGTATACGTAGATATCCATGTACTTCCAAGGATATGTAGTCTTGCTTTATCGGCCCTGCTGCTCCTTGGTCATCCCCAAGTGCTTTACATATAGCCGTCATCGATTAGCAAGAAATATCCATAAAATTCAAAATCAAAAGCAAAAAAAAAAAACACTTAGAAAAACGTTGGCTCAACTTATCTCAAAACAGAGGGATTAAACAAATTTCCATAGGTAAGAAAGGTGTAGCGCTCCGCGACGCCCGACCATGACGCACAGTTTAGGAACTCTTGGTGTAAATTTTTAAATTGCGATTGTATAATATATATATATATATATATTTGTTGGTTCTATGAATCATCCAATGGCACCTTAACTCCATTCTCCAGCCATGGGAAAAGAATAATTCCCTTACGATCTTGTGTATCATGTGCGAAAACTTGTTCATCGTGTTCAAATGACATTTACCGTTATTTGCGATACGATATATATATCTATATAATAGACCATACCATCTTCTCGACCATTTCTAGAAGATCTAGTCAAGAAATGTCTACAGCAAATCAAAAGATCTTAAGAAATTAATTGGAATTGTTGCTTATTTGGCCAGAGGCGACGCAAGACATGCCGGTAAAGTTGTTGTATCTATTGCTATGAAAATAAGTTAATTGGTCATAGCATAGGCATGCCTACTGAACTGACGACTGCTAGACTCAAAATAAATTCATTTCAAGAATCATGATGTATGGTATATGACCAACAGAATAAGAACATTGGAGAAATTCTTTCAGTTTAGATTGATAGGAACGCACTGGGTGGAATGAATAAATATATGCCAGCTATATAGCTATCTTAGCTTTACGAATCACGGTATTGATGAGAAGCGAGCAATGTCACCGAAGATATTCAAAAGAACAGACAAGATAGAGTACTCTCTCAGTCAAAAAATACACAAAACACGCTTTAAAAATCTGGCCGGTGGCTAAGAAAATTTATATATAGTAGAGCGTCGATTAGCCGAACTAATGGTTCGGAAAACCAAAAGTTCGGTTTATCGAGATTCCAGAGAAAAATTATAGAGGAATGCCAAAAAAGCTATTTAAACGTCAAGCTGAAAATGTGCCAAACCACTCCAACGAAACGAAAATGCTTGTTTGCTTCCTCAGACACTTCATTTTCCATATGATTCGAGGCATTTCATAAGATATACGAAGGTCTTCACACTTACGGGACAAATTACAAAATTTCCGGCCATTTTCAAATTTGCAAAATTAAAGTTCACAATATAAAATTCACAATATATAATTCACAATATGCAATTCACAATATAAAATTCACAATTCAAAATTAGAAATACAAAATTCTTGACCCAAACTTTCAAAAAACGTGGTTTCGGAAAATCGAATGTTCGGATAAAAGGGCGTTCGGACAATTGACGCTCTACTTTATCTTTTTCTATGCGTTTCTCGCGCCTGATCTTTTGAAATTTTGCTGGTTACACGCGTTGTCATCATTTTTTGACACAGCTTGGTATTTTATTCAAATTGAATTTTCGACCATGTGTGTTGTGTGTATACGCTTCATTGAATTCTAACGGGCCGGAAATTCAAAGTATGTATAGTATAGTATCTTTTTGTTAAATTAGATACATACTTAATAGAATCACCGCACATGTGAGTCTAGAGAGTATTCAGACTGGTAAGTGGGCTACTTACTTGTCACTAGGCGCGTTGTGTAGTCATAGTCAATATCCCACTATGTATAGTTGTTAAATTTTTGCTGCCGTATTTGGTTAAGTTGTCTGGATCTTCATTCAAAGTTGAATTGCTCGCAGTCAGTAGTATAGTCAAGTGACCTCTATTATCACATATTCAATGAGTCTGCGCGAGAATGTCACACAAATGGAATGTGTTTTCTCATACATTATAATAGATAGCATGATATGATGGTCTATTTTGGACGCGTATCGGTTCTATTATGATGGGAAGAGGGAAGTGATGATGAGCAAATTCTACTGGCTACAATCATGATCATCATGTTGTGTATGATGATGGCCTAAATTTAGTTTGACAGACGTGTAGCACGTTTTTTTTAAGATGAATGAATGGATTAGAGCCATAGTGCTTGGCTTATTTTTGTAAATTGTAGAATTAGATAGTTTATATTAAATTTTCCGAAAAATTTGTCAATTGAGAATTTTTTAAATATGCTAATCCGACTTTTTTGTCAATGAAAAAGTTGTATAACTAAGAACAGGTGTGTGTTACTGTAGAGTACATTATTACTGAAAGCGAAGGTCTATTCTTTTACATTTCACCATTTCCATTGCATTGAAATAATATGTACATGTAACACAGATATTTGCTTGAATTTTTTACACTACAGTTCTATACATGAAGCACCCACATCCACATGATATTATTTTCGCATAGTCATACAACATTTAACAATGACAATTAACTTGAATTATTCTAACGAATAGCATCGTGCGCGCCTCTTTTCTTTCATTTATTTTCCTAATTAATGACAACACCATGCTAACTGATGAACAATTTGAAAAATACTCACTAGCAGTAATTATTATTATTTTGCACTTGAAAATGCCGTGACATTGTACATTGTGCTGCAGCTGTGTCTCGATGCCAAGTGCATTGATGATAATTTCCATGCCATTTATATATGTACATAAATTCGTTATGTATAGGTAGTAAATCTATACAAGAGTGTAGTGTTTGGGTGCTAAATATATAATGGAGAAAATTATAGTAAAGTGCATACAAACTATCTTAGTGCATCCGTATATTTAAATATATGTACTTATTTGCACTCCACCCTGTAGTATGTACAAATGTGTTAACAATACATCATGGAGTCATTTGACTTTGAATGGAAAATGATGTTCATGAAAATTAAATTGAAGCAGAACAGAAAATATAATTTAATTTGTACCAGTAATTTACACATTTATCTGAGATTTGGTCAAAATTGGTTCATCAAAAAGATTTTGTCAGCGAAGCCTAAAACCAACCATCCATCAATATCAATTAGTAGTTTAGGAGTATGTAGGTGCATCAGAAAAATAGGCACAGTTGCATATTATAAAGATGTGGGAAAAATCTCAGTTTCATTAAATAACCATATACAATAACCAAGAGCTGAATTTCAAGAATTATAGGCATTAAATGCCCCTAAATTTTGGCTATGCATTTATGTATTTGTTCTTTTCCGAACATCTAGACATTAGAGATCATTAATTCCATGAATTTGATGACAGAAACAGATAAATGCATCACAATGAAATTAATTCAAGCTTAACGCTTGACATAATGAATGACACATCAATGTATGTGCGGGTGGATGATGATACAATTTTTCTACCTTGATTTCCCTTATTTTCTAAAGGTTGTCTGCTATCGATTCAATTTGTTTGTTAAACATTGTTTATTCAGACCTACAAATTTGCGCATTTTGTCTAGATTTCATAACGGTATACCATTTGAATCATTATTGCTAATTTTAGTCAGAATATTTTTTTTACAGACCAAATGCCTGGGTATTTTTAGTTTAATAATTGCTACACTCAAAGTTCATGAAACCGTAACCAAGACAACTTATTTAGTTACTATCCTCACAATTTTGCTAATTTTGCAATAATTCTTTTTACAGCGTAGCTCTAACCAATCATGATATTAGCCTCATGAATGAATTTAAGTACAATTATTGTTTTTTTTAGTTAAGAATGACTCTCAAAAAAATTCTAGTCCTCCATCTTTGATAAATTCATATTTTAAGGAAAAAGTATAACAACACTTCAGAGAAGTTGCTTTTAAAATATACCCAGTTAGTAGAGATTGCATAGAGGCACGTCATTTATCACTTCTGCTATTAACACAAATTACATATTTAGTTTTTTTTTTTCAAAATAAAAAGAAACCAGTTTCCAAAATCACATCTAATATCGGGAGAACGAGGGGGCCACAAAATTGGACCAAGTCGACCAATACGCCTTTCAGAGTACTTTCTGCTTAAATAATCTCGAACAGTGCCGGCATTATGAGCCGGGCAACCATCTCTGTCAAGATTTAAATGTGCATCCTCCAAAAGATTCTGCAAATCGTTTTGAAGGAAAGTTAAATAATTGTCTGCGTTTAAGTTTTCAGGTAACGCAATGACTTCTCCGTTTAGCATTCCGATCCACATGATGACGCTAATGTGCTATTGGGAACGGCCTTCACGAATCCCCGTGTAAATTGTGTAAATTTAAATAACCATCTTTTTTAAATGTTGAAGTACGGATCCTGCCTATAGTCCTCGCTAACATTGCCCTGCAGAAATCGATTCTAGGGAAGTAATCAAGAGGTAATAAAGCTTATACACGTTGTACAGTACATGAGACGATTGAAACCGATGTGAAACTTTTCTCAGTATTCCTGTCGCTCTTGCGATCGCCCGAAGTGAAGTTCCCGATGAGTTCATTCTGTTAAATAGGATAGGTACAGGGAACTTATTCAAAAAAACTAACTGAAAGAAATAATTGACAATGCATTTAAAATCCATTTAGTAATTTAGGACAGGCCGACTGAATATATTTCTTACAACTTTTTGGTCAGATATCATATATTTTTGCATACTTAAATAGCCAATTAATATTTTTGTTTTGGGAAAAGTGTCAATAGGTTGTTGTTCATCCTAATGTCCCAGTGGTGAGTGTCCCAATGTCGCAGTATACCAAGTGTCCCAAGGTCCCAATAACCTAATATCCGAATTTCCCACTGTCCCTATGTCCCAATTTCCCCAGTGTATCTAATGTCCCAGTATCCAAATGTCCCAGCGTCACAATGTCCGAATATCCCGATGTCCCAATGTCACAACATCCCGATGTCTCAGTGGCCCAATGCCCCTACGTACCAGTGTCCCAATGTCCGATTGTCCTATTGTCCCAAAGTCATAATGTCCCAATGTACTTATATCCCAGTGCCCCCATGTCACAGTCTCCCAGTGTCCTAATGTCCCAATATCCCAATGTTCCAACGTCCTAATATCCGGATGTCCCAATATCCCCATGTTCCAGTGGCCCAATGTCCCCACGTCGCAGTTTCCCCAGTGTGCCTAATGTCTCAATATCCGAAAGTCCTAATGTGCTAATGTCCTAATATCCCACTACCACAATGTCCCAATATCATGATGTCCCAATGTCCTAATATCCCAGTGCCCCAATGTCCCAATATTCTTCTTCCTTGCCTCGTTCTTTATACCGCTCCACGGTTTCGCGTTGCTCGACCTGCGATGTAGGCACATCGCCCGTTTTGGCGATAATTTCTCAGCATATTTCTACAGGCAGCTCTATCTTGGATCGTGTCATCGCCGAGACCAATGCGTTGTTGTTGCTTTTTCATTTGACATATCCAGGTGTTCTTTGGTCTGCCTCTGGCCTTGGGTCCATCAAGTGGAACTTCCACTGATATCGCTTTCTTTGCGGGGTTCTCAGGCGGACGCCTTTGAACATGGCAATACCAATCCATTTGTCGGTGTTCGAGCTTTTCGGTGATTGGTTGGTCTATGGACAAGCTGCCTCGGATGTAGCTACTCTTGATGTGGTCCCTTTTGGTTACACCAACTGACATGCGTAACATTTTCATTTCAGTCGCTGTCATTTCTTTCGCGTAACCTTCATACATGGTCCAGCATTCTGATCCATACATGATTGCGGGACGTAAAACCGTTTTGTACAACTTGCCTTTTAGCTTCAGTGGCATTTTCTTATCGCAGAAAACTCCTGAGTTTTCTCCAATGTCCCAATATTATGATTTCCCAATGTCACAATATCCCGATGTCTTAGTGGTTCAATGTTCCTATGTACCAGTTTCCCAATGCCCCAATGTCCGGTTGTCCTATTGTCCCAAGGTCATAATAATGTCCCAAAATCCTTATATCCCAGTGCCCCAATGTCCCAGTCTCCCAGTGTCCAAATGCCCCAATATTCCGATGTCCCCACGTCCCAGTTTCCCCAGTGTGCCTAATGCCCCAATGTCTTAATGTCCTAATGTCCCAAGACTCTTATGTCCCAATTTCCTAATATCCCACTGCCCCAAGATCCTAGTCTCCCAGTGTCCCAATATCCAAATGTCCCAGTGTCCCAATGTCGCAGTGTGTTTTAAAAAATTGCCAAAGCGATGAGCCGAAAGACGCAATTGTTGAAAATCTTCTGTTAACTTATCTATTAATTTACCGTTATTCCATCCACTTATCTAAATGGAAGACATTGATTATTTAGAAGGACCACTAGATCATTCATTCCAAATTTCATAAAAATCCCATCACGAAGAGAGACAGTAGAAGCAAGTCTTTCTGCAACTGTAGACTCCAGCCTGAAATTGGGTTACTCGCTTATGTCTGTCGGAGTGAAAATTTCACCGTTTATTGCAAATATCTTACCCGTTATTGTGCCGATCATAGATTTTTTTGTGGAATATTTTGGTAAAAAAAATTGTTTGGTGGGTGTTGCCTGGAAGGCTGTAGGCCCTGTAAATGAAAAAAAAAACAAGTTCTGTCCGGTAATCATAGATTTGTTCCGTTTCGTTCTTCCTTTGGCGGGCGATACGCTCTCGCGTCTCTTGATGTATCGGTTTTTATTTTTGAATTTTTGGAAATACATATTGCTATATTCGTGCTTAGAGGAAGGTAGTTAACAAAATATAAAAATTCGAAAACTATCCGTGCACACATTGGGGAGCCCCAAGACCATTGAAACCGTAGATATAATAAAATAAATTTTTGGGAATTCTCGTATTCTCATAACGGTAAATTTTGCTTATAACGGTAACTTTTAGAATATATGACCCATCACAGGTTTATTCTACAGTATTAATCGATTATAATGCGTAGAATAAACTCATGCTGGGTCTCTCAGTAAGGCTTGTGTCTTTTTTCCAAGAATAAATGGAAGGTAATAGGGTTCCTTGATAGGGGCAATTTGATTTTCAGGAAAAGTAATCAACAACTTGATCAGAATATATGCACAGAATTTCGTAGTTTTATACTTGCATTTTTATGTTTTTTTAATAATTGCCTAAAACAGTAAAAGGATTCCTTTTCCAGACCCCGCATCCGTCAGGACTTTTTTCCTATACAGTAACTATCTCTATTAGTCCTGCAAATAATGAGATACACGATTTTTTTTCATCTGATTTTCCTGTGTAAATAAGTCTCGGGCAAACCAATTTCGCAAAACCCTGAATTAAACTGTGATAACCACATTGTTTTCCTCTAAAAAAAGTAACTATTTTCTAATTCCAAAAATAACACTTTCACTTTTACTCGGTCTGAACCATTCAAATGTCAGCTTAGCTTTTTTTGTTCATTGAGAACTTAACATTTGTCACATTCGAGTTGGTTGGACCAGGCCGTTTTTTGTGTATATTTTCTTAACCCTCATCCAGCGGGATAGGTACAGGTGTACCTTTTTCGTTTTTAAAACACCGTAACTTGTTTGCTATGGGTCCGATCGGTCTGAAATTTTCTGACATCTCTACGATTTTAGTTTAAAATATGTATTCCAAATTTCAGAAATGTATGAACACCCATCCCCAAGTTAGGGAGCAAAATTAATCTTACACCCTTTAACGGCGGCAAAGGTACATTTGTACCTTCATATATTTTGTATGAAAGAAAATTTACAAAAGACGAAAATAAAATATTTTTGGTGAATGCTCATGCTTAGAGAGACTTATTATAGCATCAATAAGTTGAGAATCGAGTGATGTATAAAAGTATTTGATTTACGATTTTTATTTGTAATGATCAAGGTCCTTGGAGATATCGATATATAAGGACTAGGCTAACTCATACAGCGGTTTTTGGTTATTTTACATCAATCTGAAGACTTTTACTGGCATACCAAACTTTTTGAAGTATGTAATGGCTTGGGGCAACCAATACAATGTATAACGCCTTCTTTCTCCCCATAACATCTAGTGAAAATTAGGTTTGTAAAAAATGCTAAAATTGTGGATGCCAAAATTTTGGATTTTAGCGGTTGATTTTCTATACAACAAATTCCCATAATTTGTATTCCATCACCTAATATTTATGATTTGTGTAATTCGGGACGTCCACCCGAGTTCCTTTTGAAGTTTCAGCTGAAAACCAGCAGAAGCCTCCAACCAAATTTCTAAATGGATGTTTGGGTGGTACATAAACTTGGTTGAATTGTACGTCGGGTCGGTACCATATATAGATACCAATAACTGCTATAGAATATGCCACATGTCTTCGGTTTCTTGTCTTAATTTTTCAATCGATCCTTGGATTTAATTACATATACGAGAAAAAAAATTACAATTAACCAACAACAATCACAATTAAAATTTTAGATATTTTTCTACTACAGGAATTGGCCTGAGTTTAGATTTACAAAGATTAGAGACTGAAAATTATACTAGCCGATTCTACTTGCTTGTTGCTTGACAGGACCTTTCTTTCGCATAATAACACATTTACTCATTTCTCCAATATATTTATTGCTTCAAATATTGTTGTTTTATGGAAAATAACGAGAATGTGATAATTATTGGCGTTTTTTTCGTTAGTGATAACGGGTTCTAGTAACAGAATAATATATTGGGGGCAGGGGGGTAAATTTTAACCAAAGACTGCACATTTCGCAAATCAAACATACCAAATTCTTCTAAAATCATTAATGACTTAATTTGAACCGTTTTCTACTTTTCATTTGTAAATCAATTTTAAATTTCCTCAAATTCAAATTCCAGGCAACCCATTTTTTCAATTTTCTTTTTAAAATTTTGCCTATTTTCTAAATTTACCCACTCCAAAAAATAAATCCACATAAACCCAACTTCTTAAAACATTCACTTCGGCAAAAACAGTTACTAATTTGTGACTAGTCAACATAATATAACGGTTTTACGGTCAAAATTCATACAAATAGTGAAGATTTTCATACAAAATGTACTAAGGTACAGGTGTACCTTTGCCGCCGGCAAGCGTTGTAAAAATCTGCCGCTGGATGAGGGTTAAACACAAAAGAGTCAACGGTTTCTTATTTCTTTTTTATACTTTAATCCAATTAGTCGAAAATCAACTGAACATTTTTAATTGGCATATCGGCCATTTGTTTGGATTAATTTTCTTTTATATATTAATCCAATCCGTCTAACATGCGGACATGCATTCCGAATATGTATTCTCGTATATGATTCAGGAAATAAACGTTCATATAATTTTTAATTTACAATAAAATTCCGTAAAATCCATAAATTGTATTAATTTCTTTCTCGCTTTATGCACACCCACAAAAATGAATCTTATATGAAAAAAAGAAAACAGTTTACACCAGAGAGCATATTGCTCGGCTACCGTTCGGTCATTGCTATCGAAACAGCTCATTAATACGTAAATAAATCTAATAGTGTAATTATGAATATGCCAACTAATTTTAACTAATAAATGGTGCTAATTAAACGTGTTTTGCATATTAAAGATGGTGCGCAATAGAAAGCGTGATAAGTTCACTGGGTGAATGGTATCGTACGAGTAGTGTTCAATATGGCTTTCGGTTTTTTTTTAAATTGTCGTCAGCGTCATTCATCGTATGCGACTGTAGAAGACTCTTGGATCTTGGTGGTTGGTAACTTTAGTTCAAGTTATCTCACCAATCATACTCCGCTGTGTATTAGATGTATCTATGCATAGTGACCGATTTTATATGATTTATGAAATTAAATCTTATTTTAAGCGCCTTTTTTGACATTTTTGTACTTTGTCTAGAATTTATTGGATATTTAATCATTTTTATTAATGCGGATTCCATGTAATAGATTTGTAAATTGAGTTCAGAAAATGTTGTTTTTTCGAATTGCTTGATCAATTTGCCATATACATACAAGTATGGAATTCGATAATTTGTATTGCACGCTACAACATGAAGTTTTTGCATATTTAATTAACCTTGTCCCGAAAAAATATAAGTATGTATTAGAAAGTTGTAAATTGAGGGGAAAAAATGAAATCATTTTAACATTTTGAAGGGTTTTATTTACTTCAGTTTGAAGGATTTTTTTTATCTCTAAAATGAATGTTTAAAAAACGTCATTCTTATTGTGAGTCCTTTTAAAAATAAGTTTGTTCCAAGGATCTTAATTTGGACAAATGGACAACTTCAGCTATCATTAAGTTACCCAACCCGCAACACTGGATACATGCCGTTTATCCTAAAATTTGAACAGCAGATGGCTCTATCAGCATTAAAGACCTAACTGGGGACATGCTGCTTATCCTGGAAGAGAATTTAGATGCTAAATGTTAACGTGCAGCATAATTTGTGGTGCGCAATTATATTGTCAACTGTTCTTAATGGCACGAACAAAGTACAAATTCGGTACATCTTTGAGTACCCATTTATGGGGATAAATAACACTGCTGAGCGTGATGCTGATCTCATTACCTCACCAAAAAAAGCAGGTAAGATCTTAGAAATAGGATGTCACTAACACATCCTGCGGCCTTAGTCCAATGTTGGATTGTCGCGCCTTTTATTTATTTTTTAACAGTATATGCGAGGTTCAATCTTGGAGGCACCTGATAGAAATCATTTTTTTTTATCAAGCTTCATTTTTAATAACTTCAAAGTTCGAACCTCTTGTCCAGTCTATAATAAACAGAATAATATGCAATTATATCACTAAATGATGCCTGACATTTTTTGTCCAAAAATGATTACATTTTTAGTCGTCATAATCTTCTTGTAGTTCTCGTAACATTGCTGTAATATTTTACTCAGCATGCCCGCATAACCTATCTGCATATTATGCTTATACTCGTACATTAATCCGTAACCAAACGTTTACATAATTTTCCAAAAGTCATCACAACATTCTGTGTGTGTCACCGCCTCTCCTTCTTTCACTTGATCTCATTGCACAGACAGAGCACATCTGTGGATTATTTTTCAAGAAAACTCGCCTCTCATAGCTGACGGCTTGGATTGGTGCCGTGGTGCCTCACCGATAACAAACAAACACAGAATCTGCAAAATCTTGTGTAAAAAGTCTTGTTATATAACATCGTGCAAAAGCGCAGTTTTTAATGCAGATGCAAATAAGTGCAGCAGTCCAGTATGATTGTGACTCGATGGTAACAACATTTCATATTATTATTTGAAGAAAAAAAGGTGAAAAGAGGCGAGTAAATGTATTACTCGTATTATGTTATCTGTAGCTGCTGTATATTCAGCATAAATTGTGTTTGTTGCTCTGGGTTAGTACATATTCGGTATCTTATTATTTTGTACTTTAAAGTTTAAACCGATGGTTCTTAACCGGTAGTCCGCGGACCAATGATGGTTCCTGAGATGACCTTAGGTCGTCCGCGAGGCGTTTGCTCTTTTATTTCAATTTACAATTTTTGTATCTACATACCAATCTCAAGCCATTTTTTTTTAACTTCTAAATCTTACTCTTCACATACTTAAAGCCAAAAAGAACAATAATTCTCACCAGTGTTGCCAATTTAGCCGTTTTCCGGCTGAATTTAGCCGGAAACTGGACTGTTTAGCGGGAAGAAATGACTAATTCCGACCGCGCCGTAGTTTGAACCGGAATTTATTTTCTTCTGCCATTTGCCAGGCTAAACTATTTTATTAACTTTTATAATCTGTGAAATGTAAGGGGTGTTTTTTTTTGAAACCATAGAACTTGAACTTTAAATACTGCACCCAATATAAACGAAATTAAATTCATTTGAAAGATACATGTGTGGCATTTTTGTTTCATTCTGATTTTTTTTACAAAAAGCTGATCAGTTTTCCCCGTACGTACCGTTATCTAGAGGACCAATTTCCTCACTTATTATGCACTAAATCATGCTGGATCTCTGCAACAACGTAACAAACAGTGATTTTCAAAAAGGTCACGTATTTCTGTTTTATTGCTGAAAACATTTCACCATGCTACATATATCCACAGAAAATAATTTAATAGAGTCAAGTCGCATAAACGAAGATGCTGATTATGAGCCTTATTGTCACAAGCTTGTGAAAAGAAATGAATATCCCAAGCACAAACATATCAGTATTCCACGTGTAATAGCTTAATCGCAGAATGCATTATTTTTCGCAAATGTGCGAGAAAGTTACGCCTTCAGATAACGGTACGTACGCACTAGATGAAGCGTCCACTTGTTTTAAATCATGATTACACATAATTGTCAAAGCGTTAGCTTTCAAATTAATCTAATTTCATAAATACATATTTAAGACATTTTCGAAACAATATTTCAATTTCAAGTGTTATGGTTTAAAAAAACACCCATTCTACTATATGGTTGGAAAAAAATGCTTGAATCATTTAATTCTAGTAGAATTTTTTTTCACTCACTGGGCTCCGTCAGAGTAGCCATGAATCTGGCGAATGAACCTAAGTTTCAGGAGTTGGAGTTCAGTTGGCCCAGCGCATAGGATATCTATACCTATATGGGGCATCAGACCACAGTATTCCAGTCAGAATTTCACGCAATAGCAACATGCGCTGATCTCGGTTACGTGCTAACTACGTTAACAAAAGAATAGCAATCTTCTTAGACAGCCTAGCGGCTATTATGACACTCACTAAGCACACCATCACGTCAAGACTCGTTCAGTGTTGCCTAAATGATTTGAACAAACTAGGAGCAAATAACAGATTAACACTCTTCTGGGTCCCACGTCATACAGACATTACAGGGAACGAACAGACGGATGAGTTGGCACGCATAGCCGCAGCTACCCACTTCTACGGACCAGAACCCTTTTGTAGCATCTCTACATGTATGGTAAAAAGATTAATCAAAGACCAGGAACGACTTAAGGCTTCTGAGCACTGGGACAAATTCCCGGGCTCAGGCAATCCAAACTGTTCATAGCAGCATACCCCAAAAAAGAGCGGCTGAACTGCTTCAGCTAAGCCGAAATAAAGTACGCACCATATGTATGGGATTCTTACAGACCACTCCTGCTTGAGATCACATCTGCGCACAATGGAGCTCTTACTTGACGCGAGCTGTCGATTCTGCGAAGAAGATGACGAGACCTCACTCCACGTCCTCTGCGAATCATCAGGCATAGTCCTGCCCACAGGTGACTAGGGCGATAGTACAATAAGCCCACTTCAGTGCTGCGAATCCTCCTTCACGCTCCTCACAATCTAATCTATTAGCTGGATTTTTAGACGTTTTTTTAAATAGATTTAACCGGGTTTCCGGCTTAATTTAACTGTTTTTCAAAGAATGTTCATTTTAGACAGAGTAGTTACGAGGGAGTATCCAAACCCGGGGAAGAGACCCGTATAATTGTAAGTAAACAATTCAAGCAGTTTTGGCCGCCTGCTAAAACCAAAGTAGAATATCTGACGCAGGAATGTCTGCTTCATGCAGTCTTTGAATTTTCTCTGGTAGAAACAGCCGTTTCAAACGATTTTAAATGTATATAACCGGCATAAGCGCAGCCGTACAAGAATCGCTCTCCTATCTTCCGAGTAATCGGAACATTCTCGGCAACGAGGGAGCAGATGAGCTTGACAGTAAAAAAGGCGGAACAGGTTTGTGTTCCATCATCATTGTTGTGATTTCAACCTGTACCTTATCGAGAACCCAAGTAGGAGAAAACCAATTCGCGAATTCGATCGCGTAGGGATGTTGTCAGATTGCCAACTGGTATTGGGGTCCACGCTAAAGGGCTTATTGTTCCGTACAATTCTCACTGTCGAAACTGGGCCCATTGAGGAACTGTCATTGGATTTTTTATTCTAATACATACCACTTTTAGTCACGTACAACTATCGAGTATTCAAAAATTCATTTCCAGCCTAGGCGAGGTTTCAAATGCAAAAATTTGGGAAAATTCTTACTCTTGCTAAACGCGCCGCTTTGACCCAAAAAGTAAAATTCAGGACGTTTCTGATATCAAAACGTCCTCTTCGTCGATGATTGCGTCACTTTAAACAACCAAACAGCTGATTAATTTCTTACGTCTAAGTCAGGCTAATTAGGGTTTAGGTGGTCGTAGGTGGTGTTAATCTTTTCCAGGTCGATTTCTCACACACAAATTAATTTTGCATACTGTCTTAAAAGCTACATACGTTTGGGATTATTAATTTCTACCCGTAACCACATTTACTACCTCATCCGCCGATACATTCCAAATTTATTTTCCCCCATTCAAAGTCCCGGAGGTCATTATAATACAATCACCATACAAATATAGGCTGTATTCAGTAGAAATCCTTATTTTTATGGGTATCTGCAAATTTTCATTTTGATGTTTCGCAGAAATTTTTTATCAGTGGTCCCTTGTATACAAAAGGTTGTGAACCACTGGTTCAAAACAGATCAACACTACAACAGCAGTGTAAAGTGTACTACGGTTAGGGGGTAAAACGTAATGTACGTAACGTGTAAAATCTACGCAATAAAAAGCAAGTTCTGGTGGCTCGGCGCGGCGGTGGCATGGCGTCGTGACTAAAGTCACCAAATAGTAGCTATTGATACTGATAAATATAATAAATAAAATTACAATGAAAGATTTTTTTTTATAAATATGCTCATACATTATGCATTACAATAACACTGTTGTGTGTAAACAATTAGCGACAAGAGAGTTGGGTTATTGGGTAACCTCAAATGAGATTAAGAATGGGCACAACTGTGTTGTGTGAGGTAATGTTTTTGGTTTTTTTTTTGCTAACTGGTGAAGAATGGAATAAATATTGTTAGCATTTTTCGGAACAATTTGAAATAATAAGTCGATGTTGAGTCTAAAATTTGACGTAATGCTGTAAGGTAGTTGTTTTTTATAGCAATCAGAACTAATAAATTAATAAATAACACGGATTTTAGATGGAGGCCCTATATCTAACAGTAATGAGGAGTTGGGGCATGTTGCTGTAAATTGTTTATGGCTCAGTTAAAAAACACCTTTGAAAAGAAATCGAACAGCGTTCCAAAAACAGAGCACAATATTAATTATCTGGTTGCTGCTGCTGTCAGCTGGCATCCTCTGAACGGGTGCGGCGTTTCTCACACATTAAGCAAAAACAAGTTTCTGATTGGAGAATCGAATAATTCGTTCGTTGAAATAACCGTCGAAGGAATAATCATGTAGTCTAGCTGGTCTAGTGAACAGGGTCATGGGTTCGAGACTCACCGTAGGAGCACTTCTTCAACCAATTTCGCAATATGAATTGAGTGTACAAAATGGGCCAGGGTTTTTCAAGCTCAACATTATCTGGTATTTTAAAGATTGAACAATTTAGGACTCGGGCTTTATTCTTTCTTGGAAGAATAGAAATGCTGAAATTTAACTGAAATAAACTGATCAAACACAACAGCACAAACATTTGGTGGATGCATAGATTAAACTGTATAGGGGAGAGACCCCATTTCATTTTCGAATACAAAATATTTTGAAAACGTTACGGTACGCCATTGGTAACCTGTGCTGTTATACATATGTCACTTCCACCTTAAATTAGAAACTAAAAACAAACAAAAAACAAAATTTTCCAAATCAAGTTAAAATTTTTCTAATTTTTAATTAAATTTTCCACTAAATTACCACGTCAGATGTTCAGATCGAATCAACATCGAGACCGATATCTAAACGTGTGATTAGCACAATGAGTATATACACCCTTACCTAGAAGGCACGGAAAACCCAAAATATTCAATTTCATGTTTTTTTGGGCCAGATTTGGTACGCTTTAAATATTTTATAACGACATTTCACAGCTACGATTTGATTAAAATTTTATGCTCTTTGCAATACTCTATCGAATGATATGGATGTTTGAAGCTTTGTAGGGGAGGTTGGAAATTCTTAGGTCAGACCCATTTCTCTTTCTATCAACTTCAATGATATGTCACAATTAGCCTTATTAAGCACAATTGATCAACATTTCAGCTAGCGATATTCTGTCAAAAGTTATTGCCGAATTAAAATACATATCAAAGAAGGATCATTTGTGTGGGTAGGGGAATCCTTTGTTCGATTTGACCCATTTTTAATACCGTCCAAGATTTTATCGAAACAACCATCGGACTAAAATTTCAAACCGAACAGACGAACAAACAGACATACATGGTCTTATTCGAATCAGGGACAGATTCTGATTATATATATATTTCACCGAAAGAATTTTTTATTGACATGGAGAGTCGCTAATTTTATTTGGAAATACTTTATACGCGTATCATGGTAATTTGCACGCATATATTCAAAAACATACTTTACACGAGTTTTCCCCTATCAAAAGTAGCAATAATAGTGACATTATGACACAACTAATACTATACGTGCATAAAATAAATGTATTGATATGCCATTAACGGTGTTTAATCACCGACATTGTTTACTTGTTTATTTCTTTCCTCTAATCACCAATTTGTACGTGATGTGTAATAATGACGTTTCATCGATTTTGTAATACATATAAATAGTCTGCCATTCCCCACGTTCGACTTACTGAGAAGTGTGAAAAAAAATAAGAAAAACAAATTACATATATGAAATTAATTAAATATCTCCTTTAATGATTACGTTGACCCTCGCGAAAAAAGTAAGCTTTTAGTGCGTGTGTCTATTTTATTTTAGAAGCTGTCCGTATGTAATTATCCAAAAAATAAAACATATAAATTTATATCATAATGCATTAATGTATGTACATAGAATCTTATTGTTTGAATCGTCGTCGGGTATGATACACGGCTAAAAATCCTGGTCTATTTTTTAAACCATGATTCGTATTACAACACATTTTTAATACAAAACGGATTAAATTTTATTATTAAAAAAAAAAATATAATATATATATAAATATATTTTATGTTAAAAAAATCTGTATTAAAATGCATTTAATATTGTTTAATACGTAAATTGTAATACAAGAAAAGATAATTCCATACCCAAATTAATACAAAAACGATTTTAAAACAGAACTCAATGCAACTTGTATTCAGATTTATTACGTAGTAAATTAATTCTAATATTAAGCTAAGACATAAAACGCCTAACTTGGGAATGCGATAACTGAAGATAGAAATAAAAATAGAAACATAAAACAAAATAGATTTTAGTCCAAAATTTTCAACCGTGTACATACATAACTTCTCTTTTTAATTTTGCATTGTATGTACATAATAAATGTACTCGTACATTATGTTTGTTTTTTTTTTCAATGTGGTTTCAAATTCAAGGTTATTTAATATTAGAATCAACGACCTCAATGCAAAATACAAAAACATACATATTAATTCGTGGACTGTGTACATATAATGTACCTACATAATGCATAAAATTGTTTTCTTCAAATTTATAATTATTATCAAAAAGTGTAGATAACATTCATAGATATCTTTGGCCAAAGGAAAGAGATATTTGTTTTTTTTTTTTACATACGAGCTTTGTTGATAAATTCATAGAACTGAATACCGCACTTTCAATTAATTCAATTTTTAGGCACTTGTGGTCTTTTTGATAATTAAACATGTACATGCTAAAAACAAAAGACTTAGATATGTTTTCAAAAGAAGCCACGACGAAAAGATAACAGCACTAAGTAGGGGAAAAGACTCGAAACTATAATCTGAATCAAAAATTATCATCACGTATCTTGCGGTCTGGACAGTGGACGAACTAATCGCCATAAGCCGCGATAAGGGGAATATTTTTTGTCTATTCTGTACTGGAAATATATACACGTTATCAGTATATTTACAAGAAAAATAATAATTTTATGTATCTTCCTATGAAATTGGATGGTTATACATTTTTGCTGTCTGAAATTTTAATAGAAAATTTAAATTGTTGCGCAAAAATGTAGAGAACTCGCAGCATGGAGTTAAATGCACGTATGTATGTCTTCAACTTCTACCCATACAAAGAAAATGTAGAACTGCAGTGAGTTTTGGTTAGAATTGGTCCATAAAAATGATTTTCTTACTATGCCGATGGTATGGGGTCTCTGTGGCTGGCAACCCTCTTGATTTGTGAGTTTTTCTTCTTTTTTTTGTGACTTTGATAAGTAGCACATTTATCTTAGGTTTGGTAAAAATTCGTCCATAACCTATATAATAAAAAACTTTCAGACGTGAAGTTTCTACGGCAACCGCACCTAACCTATAACACGCCATCTACCATTCGATCGTGTACTAAAAGCATACTGCATTAAATAACTGGTGCAACAATTTAACATTATATTTAGCCCGCCAGAGAGTTTGTGACATTAAATTTCCAAGATCCTAACTGCCTTTTTGTATACAGGTGTTGAAATCGACAGCATGTTTTGTGGAGCGAAAATAGAAGATATTTATATAAAAGCTAGAAAAATTTGATTTTGTTTTTTCTTATAATCTCACTTTTAACCACGAACAAAAATAGAATTTCCCTAAAAACCACCTCACACACGCTCACATCTGATTCACTCATTTCCTAGTTGAATGGAAAGTACATAAATTGCAATTGGCGTCCATCATACAAAAAACATGCTAATTGCATTTTGCATAATCATAGTGTCATTTCCACAAAACCTACCCTAGTCATAGATGGTCTTAACATCCAACGTACATCTCTATTTATGTACGTACAAATAATAAATACTCTTACATCCGTACAAATTTTTTTTTACTGAGAAATCTGTAATTAGCAAGCAAAAATTAAGTGACCAAGTACAGTGAAAGCTCCATTCGCGGACAGCTCCCGCAGGCGGACATCTCCCGTAGCCGGACAATTTTCTTAGTTCCAACCTTTTCCTTCATATTTTAGAACAAAATCCATTCCAGTAGCCGGACGCTCTACTGGCCGGACACGGACACTATTCCTACTTGCATTTCTCATGAATCATCTCCCGTAAGCGGACACAAATTTAATTTATAGTAGACTTCCTGAAATTAATGAAAACTGGATACGATCACAGAAATGCATTTAGTGTTTTGTTTTTGAAGATTTTTGGCTGCACGGATACCATATGCATTTGTGTATTGAAATAAGGATACAGAAACAGGAGGGTTGGACCAAAAACCCATACTTCAATAACGGACGACCAACCTTCTCGGTTTTTCGTCTTCCGTTTTTTAACCCGGTCAACTGTTTAACTTTTCGGTTAACCGGAATTTTAATTTCAAAGTCTCAACTGTTGTGTCTACTAGAAAAAAATCTTTTTGTGTGAAAACATACAAATTATCGGGTGGTACCACCATGTACCCAGGTATTGCCGATCGTATGCAGAAGGAGATCACTGCCCTCGCCCCATCAACCATGAAGATCAAGATCATCCTTTTGGAATTAACGAATCATCTATTGTTTTGTGTGCTATAATCTGTTCGTCATAAAACAGTTCATTAGCAAATAAAATTTTCCTTAATAAAGGACTTATCACCGTCTGGAGATTACACAAATATAATTCGATTCCCTGTTGATTTTATAGGCCCATCAGAAAATCCACATTAATTTCGATGCCGAGACTGATCATCTGGGAGGATAATTTTGCCTCTACGGGACGAAATGTTTCTGAAGCAGAGCATGCACGGGATCCTATTGTGCGAGTCATATTGAAAGGATTAAAGCACCAAGGAGTGCAAATCACGCTCTACTCCTAATTAAATTTTTACAAATTTCCGTAAAACTGCACTCCCTGCTGAAGCTTTTCATAATTTTCCTTTAGAATTGAAAGTCGATGTAGACTTACTACTTAGTCGAGGTTCTCTAAACCAGGCGACACTGCCAATTAGAAGAAGCTTTATTTAACGCTCTGAGGGTTAATTCAGTGGAAAGAAGTCATTACGAACGCTCAAGTGTCTTATAACTTTCAAGTAACAACGCCAGGCTGGGTCAGGTGGTCACTCAGGGTAAGACATAACTTTGGAAGGAGCATCTCACCGTTGGGCGGTTTTTAAAATTCGTAATTGAAGCTAACATTTTTCTACTAGTTTTCGCTATGAAAGCTTGGAACAGTTTATTGGTAAATGTGCATTTGCGCATTGTACATTGTGGAGGTTTGTAAACCAAAACTAAATTAAAACAGATGCATATAAAAACAACACTTTTATTGTTTTAATGTTTGAATTATTGTGTATAAATAATTGCGCACATTGAAGTAATATTTTCAAACCCTCTCCCGCAAGCGGACATCTCCCGTGGCCGGACGAAAATGCTGGAACCGTGAGTGTCCGTCCACGGGAGCTTTTACTGTATATCGGAACGGAACTGAAGTCTATGTACAGGGTGGGCCATTAAAAGTGATCCAGTGTAAATCGTGCATACATTTCTTGTTAGTGATTTTT
Organism: Microchrysa polita; assembly: GCA_949715475.1. Classification (NCBI taxonomy): domain Eukaryota; kingdom Metazoa; phylum Arthropoda; class Insecta; order Diptera; family Stratiomyidae; genus Microchrysa; species Microchrysa polita. The sequence continues at coordinate 107,208,559 of OX454415.1, read as the reverse complement.
TATGAATTTGAAGGAAATAAACTAATATTGAAACATTAGTTTAAAGACACGTTACTAAAATTTTGGAAATGTTCATCTTTTCTTCTTCTCATTTACATGTTTTCTATCAATTTCAAGATTCACCTTTTTTCGACACAATTATTCATCAAATTAAATTAACCATTTCGCAAATGAAATTAACGTTTTATGATATCAAATCAACGATTTCACAAATGAAATTAACGTTTTAACAAGTCAAACCAACGATTTGACAATGAGAAGTGGTTTACTGAATGATTATTCGATTGGGACCGGGCCGTCCGAATTTTCGAAATACTATCAATATTTGTCAGGCTGGTAGACAGTATTTATGCTAAAATCATAAAAAAATTAACCATCTAACCTTTAATTAATAATTTCGCATTCGAAAGAGTCCATCGCTTAAGTTTATAAAGCAGTATGCATGAACCAACTAAACGAAAATTTAAAATTTTACGAAAATTAAAACAAAATTTGGTCAAAAATCGAATCCGGATTTTCGATGTCGACTATCGGGGTCTTACTGTGCTTGTAAACTAATGTAAACATATCTTCCATGTGTCTACTTTATTTTTTTCAAGATTCATAAAAAAATTGTTAGCAAATAAAAAAGTTATGCATCGTTAACATTTAATCGCTTTAAATGATCCACCCTGTACGTGTAATATACCGGCACGGGACACTATTGTGTAATGAAATTATCGTCTGTACATGAAAAACTCATAAAACTACATTTGATTATGATTATATTCGATAAATTAGGTGTGGACAGGGAACATAAAATTGTGTTCTGATTTATTTGTAATTTAGTGGCTTTTTAATGGGTGTACATTAAAATCAATTTGAATTATATGATTTGGCTTTTTCTCGTTTTCTTTAGAAGGGAAGTAGGACTAGAAGAGAATGTTATGTATGACTTATGAGGAATACCGATAAAAGGGAAAGTAATGGATGTCTGTAGTTTTCTATGGTGTTCGAGAACATACAAGTACAACAAAAATCTTAAACACAAAAAAAAAATTCTACTGGATTCCACCAAACTCTGACACATACTTCTTTTAGTAGAAGATATAAGATTACCGGTCGGAACCATATGCAATTTCCTATTATTTATGCATCACAATATATATGCGAATGCATAATATTTAAAGTGTATTATTCATTCACTTTTCTATTGGAATTTCACAATTTCCTTATCGGACAATAGAAAGTAAAATATTACACCCCGAAGTGAAATGGCACAAAAATTGAAAGTACTGTGTCGTACAGAGTATGTGCAGCATTTATGTATATTTAATATTAGTTTCGTTAATTTAATTAGCAAATTTGCCAGTGGGCGTTGGCGCACTTATGCATTTTTTTTTTACATAAGTGAATTAGGAAGAAAAAATGTTGCTAATTTATTTTTAGATACAATGAAGGAGCATTTTATGTTTTTCTCTTCAGTGAAAAATGGAGAAGACAAATAAACGGTGGGAATTTTTCCGATGAATTCGTTCATAGACTAGGGACCTTCTAGACATGGCCTGTGGTCGTGGAGTGAGTTCCGGTTCCGAAGTTCTTTAATCTGACCGACGTGTAATTTTGTAAAAATCAGTGAGAATACATAAAATTTGACAAAATTGTGAATTTAGCTTATTAAAAAAAAATGTTCGATATTCATTTGCCATCAGGGAAGTATTTTTCTGGTTACTCTCTAAAATCTTTTGCTCGTCTTTGAACCACAATAACTTTTTGCCCGAAACCTAATTGCAACAGCCCTGTCCTAGACTAGAGAATACTTAATTCACTTTAGTCAATCACGCATAGACTGATTTCAGAGTTAGGGTGGGTGATAGGACATATCCCGTGTGGTATCACAAAGGAACCAGATTGTCGTCTAATTATGCCGTTCGTGATTTCCATGGTATCCCTTTAACCTAACCTTGTTAAAACCTTCCATTACTGAACCTTTAAATAAATAACAGGCGCGACAATCCAACATTGGACTAAGGCCGCAGAATGTGTTAGCGACATCCTATTTCCAAGATCTTATCTGCTTTTTGTTGAGGTAATGAGATCAGCAGTGTTATTTATCTCCATAAATGGGTACTCGTTTAACATCTGAGTGAGATCATATTCCGTCACAAGCTCGTGAGTTCGAAAAACACCATGGCTCACGGTGAGATTCGAACTCATGACCCTGTGCACCGAAGGTGCGCGCACTAACCGCTAGACCAGCCAGACTACATTACTGAATCTTTGGCTGGTACGAAATTCTCTGCTTTAGTTATGAAAGAAAAATAAATTAAAATCCCAAATCGTTGGTTTTGAACAAATAGGTTTTGGTGTAATTCCGTCCCAGACCTAAAAGACAGAACTTTTTCCATAGTCTATAATATTTTTTTAGTAACAAAACAATTTTCGAATTTTTAATTTTCGTTTTTTTTTATCTTCCAGGTCATATCATTTCCATCGGCGGGACAGCAATTTCGTTTCTCAATAGATGATATTGAGGGTTCATTTGAATGTTTAAAACAAACACAAAATCAATTAGAAGTTCAAGGAGCGTTGCCTTTTAAGTTACGAATACACGCAAACGATGATGTGTATGAAACAACGAAACATCGGATGGCTGTGGCAGAAGAAAATCAAAAAAATAAATGGTAAGAATTGTATTTTGTTTTTTTATTTGTAATTTAGAAATATTAAAAAGTACAGTCAGTGGTAAAAGTTGAAAAAAAATTGTGTACAACGTCCTTTATATTTTTATGGGAAAATGGAAGACATTTGATTAAAAATGTAAAAGTACCGTTGAATAATGTAACTGTAAATATGTTTTTGAATATCCACACAGATATTCCTTTTCGTTGATATTGAAAAAGTTTTGGCCATGACTGTACTTGAAGCTGACATTATGTATTCATACAGAAATTCGATATTGTAAAAACAATGATGTGCATTGATAAAAATAAGTTTCAAATCGGCCGTAAAGTTTCGTTTCCCTAACTGATTTTGGATATCATGAACTACGTGTCAAAATCATATACTGTTATATAAAAAAAAGTGTGTCAGAAATAAGACTGCGAGAACATAAGAAAGAAACTGATCAGGATTTCGACCCTTGGTTCTTGATATCCAAAATTTATTAGGGAAAATCAACTGAAACTAACTTCTTTTTATCTGTGGACATATGTTTACACATTGATTTTACTATTTCTATTTTCTGACCTCTTTTCAAACCACCCTGGCGCACTATTACTTAATCATTTTAATAATTACAAATATTTGCGGCACATACATGCACAAAAAGTGTTCGTTTATCATAAAAAATAAAATAAGGTTAACTGTGAGGTGTCAATCTCTACCAACAATCGCATATAATCCCTCCAATCAAAACGCCTGCTTGTCTGCAGATTTTTTGCTTTTTTTTTATCTCTGCACAAGTAATAATTACATAAATATGTGAAATAAAACTTCCATCGTACTTACCCTAGTTCTTTCATATTTAGGCCATGGATTTGCATAATTTTTTTATTTGTTTTTATTTTTGTCTTAATTCAACAACAGATACAGGTGGTGGTGAGTTCAGGCAATCAGAAAGCTGTTTTACTTGTTTCAATTAGTATTTTACAAGAGTAAACAGTCGTATAGATTAGGCTGTGGCTGTTATTTTCTTTGTGATTTGCTTACACTGCTGTAAATTGTCCTTAAGCTTTTAAGAAACTTTTAAGCTTAAATGCAATTGCAAGCAGTTCAAACAATACGCAAAAGATCCTAACTGCAGCCTTAAGCTATATGACTGTTTACTCTTGTAAAATATTAATTAAAAAAACGGCTTTCTGATAACCTGAACTCACCCACCACCTGCATTCAATTGTAGCTAAGTACCTGCTCGCGATGCCAGTTTTTTGGTGAGCTGCAATTGTGAAGCTACTTAGCATCTACACTTGCGACCAAATGGAATATGAAAATGACATCAAACTTACATTTTGGAGGTTTTTTTTTTAATTTAATTATAAAAATTGGACTCGCGCTTAAATTATTATTAGGCCATTCAAGAATTATACAATTTCAAACAAAAAGCGTCAAAAAGTTGCGAAATTGTCACTTTGAATTTGACAAGCGGTTGTCAAAGTGTCAGCAGACAGACATATATTATTCAGTTGCCATATTGAATATCGAATAGCAGTCAGTGTAGATGCGATGATAACTGCCGATAGGCATCGCAAGCTGCCAATTTTTAGTACAAATTCACCAGATTAATTTATTTTAGTACAGTCAAAATATCCCGACTCAGGGCTCCAAATAGAAAAAAAAATAGAGTAAGGTTAGCTTTTGTTGTTTTGAAATCAGTAGGGTGCCAGGAGTCGAAAAGTCATTTTGCTAAGAAAAATTTTTGATCAGAAAGTTCTCAAAAAGGAAAAAAAGGACACTATTTAATCCTTGACCGGAGGTGGGCATCAGGGGTGTCATATCAAAGGCGACGCCGAGTACATATTCGTTGTTTGCTTCCTGTTTCAATGACCTACAACCGAGTATATCGCGTTTTAATGAGTAATTTTGGTGTTTCCAGTAATACCTCATCATTGTGTATCTTTTCAAAGCTTTTAACTACGTGAATACTCCAAACTGGCACTATTTCCTCAACTTTTTATATGAAATGAAGATTCTTTCATTCATTTTTCTACGAAAAAAATTGATCGAAAAGGCCCCAAAAAGAACAATAAACAACACCAATTAATCATTGCTTGGTGGCTGTAATGCGGGGTGTAATATCAAAGGGGATGTCGAGTAAATTACATATCCGGTTTTGTCCCTTTCTCAAGGACCCACAACGGCGTGAAACACGTATTTTGTTCTTGTTGGGACCTTTCCGATCAACATTTTTCTTAACCAGATTAGTTTTAGACACCTGGGGTCCCTACTGATTCCAAGACAACAAAAATTAGCCTTATTCTATTTTTTCTATTTGAAATGACTGAACTATTTTTGAGGCGCGATTATGGCAGCCCTATGAAATAATAGATGCATTTTTAACTACTCAGTACCTACAGAATAGAATAGCAGAACTTCCATATAAATTTGACAGTTGTGTCCTATATAGAACAACTCGTATCCAACTTCATGTTCGAATTTGCATGTGCCGTTCTGTCCTGTACTGGATAGCTAGAAACTCACCTCTCTCTTCATTACCGTAACTCCTAGTGGAGCATGGTGCGTTGATGACTACCGTGTGTAGTCATCAACGTTACAAAGACAACTGAATTCGGAGTTTGATACGGTTGTCAGCCATACCACTTCCTAGTCGCATTGTTGTTTATTATTCTACGATAAGAATATTTCTTATCATCTTCTTCTGAATAATAAACTTGCGACGAGTCGTGCCGAGTTTGGAAACTCGTTTCTCTATGAGTGTATATTTCACAGAGTGGCGACCGAACGATCACGGCCACAGAGCACGACACCTAGTGTTTCGAATTTATCCATTTCGACATTAAATGGATTAAATGGAGCTCACTCACCCTATTGGTAGGTACATGGAACATGGTATATGTTTTATGCCGTAGCCTGATTGATCAGATTTAATCTTCCAAAAGACCTTGTACTTTTCGTATTAAAACTAATAAATCATTTGAAGGATTTTTTTCCATAATGGTAGAGAAAAGTGTGATACACGAATGTACACAATCGATACCGTCCAGGCAGATCAAATCTTGAGCAAAATGAATGTCGAACAATGATGAACCTCATTCCGGCTCTATTTGCTGTGGTAATAATTTGTTTTTATGTTGATGTCAAGGCTTTAGGAGACAACCCTTTAATGCAAGCATAGCATTGGCGGAAGGGACAGCACAGATGGATTCGAACCCACGCTCCGGCAACTCAGAATGTGGGAGAATTTAATTATTACCTGTGTAGAACATCCGCGTTATTTTAAACTCATACGTAATAATATCAAATATCAAATAAAGGAGGCCGGTCTTCTCAACAATTTCTATTTGATCTTGCCATGAACTGGGTTTCATCTATTCCATACGCTGCGCCAATTTCCTCAGGTTCTTTGTATAGCGGCCGTCAAAATAATTTAAAGTGAACAATGTTTGCTCCCTGTGCCCAGCTTCAATTGCATTGATATATATTTCTATCTATTCTACTGTGTACTAAATTATTAATAAATTCTTTTGGTTGAAAAGGGACTGCCTATTTTAAGGGTGCAGCGAGGCAGAGTGACACCAAAATTTTTAGCTTCCATATTCCATGGATAGGATAGGATCGTCATAACTAGGGAATGCGGCCGGTAATGCAGTGTTAATGCATTTTTTTGTGGGTAAGCCTTTACTGCTACCGATCAAGAGACTATGGGATCTCCTGAAAAGTAGAGTCCATTGGGTATCCAAAACCAGGCTCTCGGACGTGTATTACATCATCATGTGGCATGATAGCCCTGGCTTTAGCCGCCTGAATCCGTGACCTCCAAATGTCGTGGTCACGTGACCTTGTCCTCTAGTTTCGGAAGCCCAGCAACTAGTGGGCGTCTTCCCCTACAGAGTTCTCACACTGAGCTCGCGGTCGTCCACGCAACCTCACTCTGTCAATTCGTTGAGCGTTCATCACCTTCTGTGGCATGCGATTATCGTCCATTCGTTGTACACGGACGTGTATAACATAAAGGTAAATATTTTGAAGAAACCCTTGGCTAAATATTCAACACTTACACAACACACAACGGCATACAGCGCAGTCCTGTCAATGAAATTTAAATGTGCAGTACTGTTGCTTAGGCGGACTGCATTTTTTAAGTCATAATAGTTTGACCCGGCAAAATTTTCCGGAACCCGGCAATACGGCAGCCCTAGGCCCGTCACTGCCAGACGAGGCCTGAGCAGGTGGTAACCCTATATAGGAGAGGAAGGGGTAGTTGGGTCGGATCTGGTGCAGCTTTCATATTTTATACGGACATTCAATAGCTATACCATTTGATACAAATTTGAAGTTTTTCGCAATATTTTATCAAAATATATGGCTAAATATATTTTTGTAGGAGAGGTAGGGGTAGTGGTAGGCAGACCTGTTCCAGCTTCAATCAACTTTACGGATATATCAAAATTAGGCATTGATCAAAATTTCGGTCGCTAGCGATATTCTGTCGAAAGTTATGGACGAATTAAAATATCAAGGAGGGGTAATTTGTATGGGAGGTAGGAGAACCCTTGATCCGATTTGGCCCATTTTCAATACCGTCCAAGGTTTTATCAAAACAAATATATCATCAAAATTTCAAAAAGCTAGCTCCATTATTTCGCAACTGGGATCCAGACAGAAGTTTGGACGATTTGACTTCAATAAAATTGCATACCTAATTTCCGCTGCTGTTTTAACAGGCTCTGTCAATATGTACACCATATCTGATAAAACCCGGACATGAAGCCATTTGTTTAAATATTTTTAATGCAATAACATTTGTTTATCATTATCTTTTAATCATTGTTGTGGATTTAACATTGGCATTAAATTACCTATATTGTCATGCATTCAGTTTTCCTGGAAAAACAATTTCTATCAATAATAATTGAAAAAAATGGTGCGGCGTTTGCATATTATGAATTTCCCATTAGTCTCGTTGGTGTAGTGATTAGTGCGCACACCTTCGGTGCACAGGGTCGTGGGTTCGAGTCTCACCGTGAACGAATTCTGTTTATAGTGTTTTTCGAATTCACGACCCATGTGACGGACTATGATCTAACTCAGATGTTAAACAAGTTCTATAAATAACATTGCTGAGTGTGCAACACCTCAACAAAAAAAAAACAATTAAGATCTTGGAAATTGGATGTTCAATGTTGGACTGTCGAGCCTGTTATTTTTTTAATTACCAGAATATCAAAATATTCTTTTACAACCATCAAAACTTCTTCTTCACTGTCAACCATTTTTGATCGGCAGTGTAACACGGACACGAAGTAGTAACATTGCATTCCAAACAAAAATAAGATTGCATTCAGTGTAAATTGGTAACTACCTACCTTTAACTCTTTCAGTCTTGGTGGTTACTTACACTAACCACCTCTTTCCGAATTTTTAAATGACCATCCACGTCATCTAGCAGAAAACTTTAGAACTATTATACAAATTCGAACTGTGCTTGGCAAAATACAACCGCCATGCAGTAGTTTGAATGACTGACAGATCTTTGTCATCGAATTGAATATTGCCGTAAAGTTGTTTTATTCTTGTGTGTGATAAAAAAAATTGTGAAAAATGTAAGTAAACTCTTTTTTTCATTGTGTGGTGTTCAATGTATTCTCAAATATCTATTTCATATGTGGCCACATAAAAATTAGATTACTTTCATGTTACCGATGTGCATTTACGACCACAAAGAAAGTGGTTATTAAACTAACCACCGTGACTGTTGCACTTTATTTTCATAGCCTACTTGATAGTTATGTATGTATATCTTTTGTGTATTTGTTGCAGTATGTCCCGCCGGCTTACAGATAAAGAAATCGCAGAATACTTGTTGGAAGATATTCCTTCAGATTGCGAGAGTATTTGTAGCGATGAGGATGGTGAAAACGATATAATGGACGAAACAAATCAACTGGTGTTAGGCGATTTGATTGGAGAAGTTGACGACAATAATTTCGATGATGATCTTCCTCTGACCAGCTTGTTACGCGAAAATGCAGAATTTAGCGAGACCAGCAGCATGAGTTCGAATAGACCGACAATTGCTCCAAAATGGAAGAAAAATTATCGAATGAACATACCCGGTGATTTTTCTGAAAGTGTGGGAATATCGGATCTGATTCTAAGTATGGAGAATGTTACACCGCTGCTACTATTTCGACTTTTTTGGACAGAGGATTTACAAGATATTTTATGCTTTCAAACAAATCTATACGCAACTCAATCCGGGAAGCCTTACAAACCTACCACTACTGAAGAACTAGATGTTTTCATTGCTTTGAACTTGGTGATGGGTATAAAAAAATGTCCAAGCTACAAAGATTACTGGTCTTCAGCACCAGATTTGCATGACAGCTATGTCTCAAAGTTCATGAGTTTGAATAGATTCAGTTGGTTATTGAATAACTTGCATGTCAATGACAATAGTATAATGCCTAACAGAAATGACCCGAATTTTGATAAGCTCTATAAAATTAGACCTCTGCTCAACATATTGCGAAAAAACTTTCAAGAAAACTACAAGCCCTCTGAAAGAATTGCAATTGATGAGAGCATGATTAAATTCAAAGGCCGGAGCTATTTGAAACAATACATGCCAAAGAAACCGACTAAACGAGGGTACAAGGTTTGGATGAAATGCGCAGAGTCGGGTTATTGCCTTGATTTTGACATTTATACAGGCAAAACGGGAATTAATATTGAAACTGACTTAGGTGGTAAAGTTGTCAGAAATTTTTGCGAAAATTTGAAAAACAAAAATCATAAAGTCTATTTTGACAATTATTTCAACAGCTACCCTTTGCAAGTAGAGTTGGGAAAATATAAAATTTTTGCATGTGGAACGGTAAATTCCAAAAGAAAGTTCTTGCCAACGCTAAAAGAAGACAAGTATTTACAAAGAGGCGAACATGATTACCGAGTTAGTGACACAAAGGTAAGTTTGATAAAATGGAAAGACAAGAGATCAGTATTTCTTTTGTCAAACTACCATGATCCTAAGAATGTCGGAGAAGTTAATCGCAGAGAGCGCAACGGTACCAGTGCTGATGTATCCTGTCCACAAGCCGTGAAAGACTACAACGCAAATATGAATTTTGTCGACAAATTTGATCAGCTAAAAGGCAGTTATGCTGTTGACAGAAAATCCCATAAGTGGTGGCACAGAATTTTTTTCCACTTCCTTGATTGTTGTGTGGTCAATAGCTTTTTAATTTATAAAGAATTACAGTCTTCCTCACGACCGGACCTGAGCTCATTGACTCTTAAAGAGTTTAGACGAAACGTATACCAGGGGCTGCTGGCGCCAGCGTATGTCAGAAACAGACAGAGGTCCGAACCAAATAGCGGTAGAAGTTCCGTAACTTCGTCTCCAGGTCCTGCATTTATAAAACGACATAAGCCTACAGTTCCTCAAGAAATTCGTCTAGCAAGCAGCCGCCATCAACCTGAAAGAAGCACTTCAAGAAGATGCTGCAAATGTAGCACTAAAAGAAATCCCGTACGTACTATATGGCAGTGCGATACATGTAAAGTACCACTTTGCCTACGAAAAGGAAAAACATGTTTTTCAGATTTTCACACAAAATAATTGTTGTAAAAAAATATGAGAAAGATCATTATAACCTATAACATTAATAAAAAAACAATAATTTTTCATTGTTTTGTTTGTATGAATAGTCACAGTGGTTAGTGTACCTAACCACCTCAATCCTCGAAACCCTTAACCCCTAGATTTTTTTTTCCTGCTTTCTATTATATTTTGGTCATAATTGATACTAAAACTGACAGATAAAAGTCCAAAATATTCCTCATGTAAAAGTGTGACGGAAAGAGTTAATTAGTACATTAGCGCAAGAGAAGGTTGTTTTGTTGTTGTCTATGAAGCTGGTATTTTTATTGTATTTGCCAATTGATGGATAGCGCGCAGACAGATAGTGAAACGTGCCTGCCATTATGGTTGTGGCTTTGGCTGGTGCCCCCTATGGATTACCAAACACACAGAGAGTCCGCGATTCGCCAAGTAATAGCACAATACAGTCAGCTCATAGCTATTCAGTCAATTTCTGTACATTACAAGCAAGTTTGCCAGACTCGCGCTATTAAACCTTATTAATAATTCCAAACATGTCATTGACATAGATAACTATTGAACGCAACATATACGCTCAGCAGCAGCTGCTGCATTTTCATATAATTCAAAATGCGTGTGTGCTACCATCAAAATATAATTTTGGCTTCAACAATCATATTATATGGCCCCAGCTTTTTGGATACGTTTTAATATTGAATGTATCTAATCTACTACTACTACTATAGCGCTTAATAAAAAATAAAAAATAAATTATTATAAAATTGGCGAAAAACGGTCGAAGTGAACGTATTCGCGAAAAATTATTATTCGCTTCAGTTGGATGGATAGGAACGGAGCGCAGCTATAAATTACGAACGGTAGACTGATTGCTTGGCAGTCGCGCGATTGCGGATTATGTATTGTGGTTGATGGTCATAGCCAAAGTAACATGATGATTTATACGAATTAAATCTTTCCTAATCCTATTATGGGTTGAAGAAGAATTTTTTCCTAGTTAGCTATTAGATCAAATCAATAATAATTTCTTCCTGTTCCGATGCTTGAATGGACCTCAGTTCACTTCGTATACGCAGATAAATCTAATCTAACTGCATTCACTTGTGTCATGATTGTGTAGTTCCGAGTATAACATATATCAATCTGAGGCAGATATATTTTTAGTATCTAATAAAACGATAGTGGTAACGGTATACAAAACAATTACCCTCAAACACATCAACAACGCTTGAGAAGGCTGTTACATAAAAGTGTTGAACGTCCGAGCGCGAAAGAAGGTCGAACGAGAGGCAAGGTTGTTGTGTTATTCAACCAGAGTTGCTAAACGATGCAGATGTGCATTTAAAAGTTAACTGCTTGTTGGTCTTAATCCATTTCCTCTATCGTTATTGTGGTTGTTGGTTGAGTGGATTGTCTATTGCATTTTAAAAATATTCTACGAGTATTGTTTTATTATTATTAGAGCTCGAGGCACGGCGCGCGCTGCGACTCCTGTCTTCCTCGTGGCAAATATCGGCCACTTTGTTGGTACTTCTTTCTATCTTTCTCATCATACAATATATGCAATATCATCAGTCCGACTCATCATCATCATGCCATAATTACTTTCAATTTCAACAATGATACCGGGTTAATCTAACATTTCTATATTCAAAGAGAAAGGCCATCGTATCGTAGCTCTACTCGTACTCTACACACATACCTACTCGATACCATACACTTTTCCATTTTCTATAGCCATCCGCGGCTAAATTGTAAACATTTTGCATAAACAATAAGACGCCGTTTTCATATTGTGTGTATAGATTTATTCAATAAAATTGATTCACATTTTAGGAACGCAAATAGATATCGGGAAAGGTTGCAAAAATGGATGATTTGCACATGCAGATGAATGGTGTGCAGACTATAAAACTATAGGTCTTCGATACTGTAATCGTTTTGAAAAAGAAAATTTATAAGAGAGTGTGCAACGATCGATTTTATAGACATTCATTGACTTTTATGATGAAGAACGTTATCGTGGCTTTTGTTTGAACCTACACGAATGAGGAGGTTCATGATATGTAATAGCAATTGTTAAAAAAAATATAAATTCGTTTTGAAAGTCAGTAAAATTATTATATGAATTATTATTATTAAAGTCGTATCGCAACTGATGTCATTTGTATCTTGTATACAAATTTGGTATCGATACACTACATTATCCTCCTACACGGTTAAAAAAAATGGTATAAACTTTATAAATTTTGGTATATACATATACATATAGTTCCATAGACTTTCTGTATAAAAATTATACCAAGCTTCTTTATTAATCGAAGTTATCAGTTGAAGCTATACAGTTCATGCTAATCGCGTATTCAATATTTTTATAACCTAACAATATAAAAATAATCCAACTAAGGTGTAAACAGTATTCATCCAGATATAATATGATTAAAACTATACCTTTTTTTAATTTAAAATTTATAAAAAATGACATTCATTTATATCTGAAGGATAATGTTTGCCTGCAGAAAACCCCTTTTGGGGCATAATATTGCAGGCACTACATATTTCCTATCCGCATATGTACAGACATTTTTGACCACGCCGAGATTCGAACTCCTCACCTCTAGATTACTAGCATGTATGTACTCTCAACCAGGTGCGCCACAGCGATGCACGAAGTCCACCTTTCCAAATGCGAATGCAATGAATTTTTTTTTAGAAATGTCCAATATAGGATAAACTTTACCTCACTTTGGTATAAAAATTTTCTATCAGTTCAATATTATTAAACAAATTCTCGATTGTTATGCAAGTTGTAATTTATAGTATAAAATCAATAACACGTTTTGATAAAAGATTCATATAAATGCTGCATAATTTTCATTAGTATTTTTGGATTAAAATTTTGTAACAGCTTCGTATAATTTTTATAGAAACATCTCGAATTCAATATTTTAATACAAGCTTCGGATAAATTTAATAAAAATTAATATAAACAAAATTTATACATCGCTGTTTATTACAATTCATACTAAAAATGTATGAATGAGCTTTATACCATCAGTTGGTATAAAAAATACACCAGAATTTTTAACCGTGTAGGATTCCCTTATTACAAAAATGAGAGACGAATCTTTTCAATTACCAAGGCGGTAACCTCCTTTCCTAGTCTCAAAGTCCAGTTCCACTCAAGTTTAATTTTAATAAAAAAGTTTGAATTCCAATAAATGTTTGGATTCTGTCTCGATGGATTTCGAACCGATGGATTTTGATACGGTGGATTTTGTACCAGACCCCAGCGTGGATCAATTGGACCTGGTAAGAAAAATCCACCCAAATATAAAATCCATCATCCATCCAAATCACCCTTTTTGTTATTTATACTTTTTTTCGATTATTTGCATTGGGTTTATTTTGACCAGACTCAGCGTGGATCAATTGAATTTAAAACTCCTTGCAAAGGAAAAAATCTATATGTTAATCCAACAATTAAAAAATTTAGCAATTAAAATCACCAAAGTGGCCGACAAAAGGGTCGCTCTTAAAGCACGCGGAGCCAAGTAAATATGTGGATGAAGGCTGCCATCAACCTAAAATCCAAAATTAGGTTCATCGAAGAAAAAAATGTTTCCTTATGAACCAAACTTCGTCCAAACCAACCCCTTAAAAATTATATTCTTCTAAGAAAAACCTTTTTTTCCTTTTAAACCAGTGGTTCCCAACCCACAAATATCGGCGGACCACTTAGCCTAAAAGTGAGTTGCTGCGGACCACCATCACTCTAGGATTTTAAATAATACACACTATAAACTAAAATGGAACGAAATCAAATTCCGCAAAATAAGAAACAAGCCGACACCCACAAAATTTGCAACCATAACATTTCATCATTTTCGGAAAAATGATTGAAACTTTAGTTCCTTTTATCTTCATAAGAATCAAGAATTCTAGGGGGGTTGTAAGTCAGGCGGTCGTCTGGGGGGCCAAATTTTGGAGGGAGGGGCGGCCTTTTGACCAGGAAAAGTGAATATCCACTTCTACTACTTGTTGTGGGTAGTAAACCATGGAAACAAGGTGACACCTAAACTATTTACAACCGTTGTGGCTCAGCCCGTAATTTTCGAAGAAATAGGGGCTAATTTCTCGTGGGAAATTTTATGCCCAAAGGCAAAATTTTCACTTCAAAACGAGCACCATACACAATTTTCCAGAGCGCGGAGTTTTCTAAAATGTGTTAATTGTTTTGCGGAGAAAATTATATTTTTGGAGTTCCAAACAAACTCTACAAAGCCCTGCTGAACTGTGGTGAATTGCACTTAAGAATCTGAATAAACGGAACAAACCTTTACGACATAGTATTACTTGCCCCTTTGGCAGCTTAGTCGGTTGGTGGAATAGCATTCTTTATACCCTTCGCTCATAGAGTGAAAGGGTATATTGTTTTTGTTACGCCGGTATTATGTAACACCTCAAAGGAGCCACCGGAGGTATGGCAAAGTATATATATAAATGATCAGGGTCGGTCCCTGAATCGAATAAGCCATGTCTGTCTGTCTGTCTGTCTGTCTGTCCGTGTGTCTGTCTGTTAGCACGATAACTCCCGAAATAATGAAGCTAGCGGTTTGAAATTTTGGTCAAATGTTTGTTTTGCTAAAATCTTGGACGGTATTGAAAATGGGCCAAATCGGACCACGGGTTCCCCTACCTCCCATACAAACTACCCCTCCTTGATATTTTAATTCGGTCATAACTTTCGGTAGAATATCGCTATCGACTTGAAATTTTGATCAATGTCTCATTCTGACATATACTTTGAGTTGATGGAAAGTGGATTAGGTCCGACTACCCCTACTCCTACTTCCCCTACAAAGTTATATTCAGTCATATCTTTTGATAGAATGTCACGAAAAACTTCAAATTAATATCAAATGGTAGCCGTTGGATGTCTTGACAAGGTAATAAAGATGTGTCAGGTCCGACCCATCTACCCCTCCCTCCCCAACAAAAAATATGAAATTGAATATTTTGGGTTTTGCGTGCCTTCTAGGTCTGTACATGGGTATAGGGTATACACTCATCGTGCTATTCGCACGATTAGAACTCGGTCTCGTAACTTTGTCATTAAGTTTGTAACGCATTAAAGGAAGCATCTCCGACCATACAAAAAGTATACATATATGATCAGCATGACTTGGGGAGTCGATTGGGGCATATCCGTCTGTCTGTCTGTCTGTTGCGACGCGTTTTACTCGGCGGGTATTGAAGCTAGCAAGCTGAAATTTTGCACACGTGCTTCTTATCGCTGTTTGTATGTTTGATTCACTCAAATTGGATCACTGGTTCATCGGGCTGCCATACAAACCTAGCTCCCCAATTTGAGTTCTTCTAAGAAAAACTTTTTTATTTGTGTACCAATTTCAACCAAATTTCACACAAATATGTTTCTATAGATAGCACAAAATATATGCAAGAATGGATCAAATCGGACCATGGGGTCATGGGGCTGCCATACAAACTTAACCCCGCAAATTAGGTTATTCTAAGAAAAACTTTTTTATTTGTACACCAATTTCAACCAAATTTCACACAAATGTATTTCTATTGATGACACAAAACATATGTAAGATTGAATCAAATCGGACCATGGGGCCATGGGGCTGCCATACAAACCAGACCCTCCATATTGGTTCTTCTAAGAAACATTTTTTACACCAATTTCACAAAACCTTGAATCAATGTGTCTTTAGCAAAGCAACTAAAAAGTTCAAAACGAATGGAATCGTACTGTGGGGTCATGCTCCGGCAACCCCAATAAAATTTTCCGAGTAAATATTTTTATTTGGCCACTAATTTCAACCAAGCCCAAAACTTTTGTCAAGACGGAAAAAAAAGAATGAAGAGGGGGATTAAATGCAAGTCATAGGTACGCCCGAAAGAACTTTTAGCCCAAGCGAAGGGTATCCAAATTTCGGCCGCGCCCGAAATTAGCCTCGGCCCCGGGGTTGGCGAGCGAAGCGAGCAGGGGGCGAAGCCCCCTAGTTATATTTTATTTTTTATATCTTTTACTTTTGCGCAATAAGTAAATAATGCCATTAAATGGGAGAACGCGCTATAAGTCGGCACTTAACTCCTGTAAATACGCCACTGCTGTCAGGTCAATAAGCATCAGTTACGGATAACGGTACAATCGGTCGCTTGAAACCACCTCAGGTACAAGTGTTTCAAAAATCTAGATACTCTCTTAAATTTGTGCAGGAAATAAAAAATATAATTCGTGTAGTACATATTTTACTTTCATATTTATTTTTTGGAATTTTCTAAAGGAGTTGTTATAACAAGGAGCATTCCGAAGATACTTCTGTTCAAACATGAATAGGAAGAAAACTAACAGATCACTGTAGTGCTCGCACGTCCAGCAAAATTCCCACAAAGTGTACGGTAATATCTGCCCACGGGAGTACCAGAAAAAGATGGGTGAAGGAAGGATATTGTTCGGAAAAAAAGGCTGAAGTTAATTTGATATTGTGGTCCTTGAATATGGGCCAAAACTTCATTTAGATTTACTAGTTAAGAAAAAAATCGGAAAGGGATTGAACACTGAAAACACCTACGCCACTGACTCTGTTATTCTACCAGGTTATACTGGTATTCTTGATCGATATGTCGTTTTTTATTAAAAATTGCCGTCACAGGCATATATTTTTTTTCTGTCAGATATTATAATTCAGAACATAGTCTATAATCTTAGGCCTAGCCTCTTCCTGTTGACTAGAACCCCAAGATATGTCAAATATTCTTGCCTAAAATATCAATGGCAAGTCACAATCTATTCATTGCATGAAATAAGTACATACTTACTTTTCCGGTCGTGGTTGCGTAAGATATTACCTTTAAGTTACAGACATTAAAAAATGCCACCAAAGAACGAACAAATCACAAGGGGAAGCCAGGAGGAAACTTGGTCAAATTTTCATGAACATTTTTCTAAATATTTTTTATTAAAAGTGGCTTGCAGGCCTGGTGTCTGGCATCAGAAGTTACAGCCGTTCAAAGATGCAACCCAAGAAATAAACAATGCATAGACCAAGACCAAGAGCAAACGGGGTCAAATTTTCATAGGACCAAGGATAAAAAAAAAAAGAGGGAAGCAAGCGCACACGGGGTCAATTTTTCATGCTGCTTTTGAACAGAAATATGTCAAAAGAAATAACCAAGCGTAAACGGAGTCAATTTTTCGAAATTTTTTTTTTTTTTTTAAAGCAGTGCTGAGCAAATGTTCAGTCTTTTTTGTCTGTATTCTGAAGTTAGAGCCGCTCAAAGATGCTACCTAAGAAAAAAATGCAAAGGCAAGTGAATTCAAATTTTCATGGGACCCGTCAATAAAAAAATGTGAAGATGACTAAGACTAAGCTCAAACGAGGGAAATTTTTCAAAAAGGAGGCCGTAGTATACAGTAAAGGATAGGTCGAACATTGATAACCAAAATTGTTTGGTAAAATGTAAGTACATGGTCACAATCGCTGTTGCATTGACGGGAATCAGATCCAGAACTTGGAAATGTAGTTGCAGATTATTTAAATTCCGAAGCATTTAGTTTAGTGGTTATTCTCCGAAAATATTCCTATCTAGAATCAAATAAAACACAAAGCATTGTTAAACGAAAATCGTAAATATTGATCATCATCATCGCGGTGATATATTACATTTTTGTAAGTGCATAATCAGATTCTTCCGCAGACCAGCTCCGAAATTCTCACGGACCACCTTTGGTCCGCGGACCACTGGTTGCGAAACAGTGTTATAAACAAAATTTCACCCAAGTGTGTTCCTCAAATCATATCTAGGAACGGATGAAATCGAAACACTACGTCAGAGCGCTGTCATTCAAAACAAACCCCATAAATTAGGTTCTTGTAAAATAAAACTTTTTTCTAACCAATTGTTTGAGATCGCCCCAATTGTTAATTTGCCCATTGCCGGCGCTTCCTGGGCCTAGTCACACTCGACCTGTAAACACAAAAAATAAACACAAAGCATCGGAACTTTACTCACTCAAATACTTATCTGATGTTATGATGTTATCTGGTTTTCGCCATTTCGCCTTCATCGTCGTCACCATCGTCATCAAACATCGTAAATCTGAAAAAGTAAAAAGGAATACAATTAAAACTTGAATTAAATTGAAATTTGAATTTAACCAAACTTCACCCAAACGTGTTCCTAATAAAATCTCAATACATTCAGGAACAGATGGGATCGAAACACATCATAGGGCTGCGGTAGAAATTACTAACAAAAAAGAAGCTTAAGTTTCATTTAAGCCAACATACAGCCCGCGGGCTGGACTGTGGCCCGGAAGGGTTCTTATCCGGCCCGCGAGTGAAGGGGTCATAGATGGCTTATTTAAGTAAAATTTCAAACAAATTTTCATGAAAAATAAAGAGCAAAAATTTACACAACATTAGAAGTCAGAGGTATTTTTCGCACTGAAAAAAAAAGTCTTTAAAATGTTGAATGATTCACAAAAAATTGTTAATCTGCTTGGATAATCGTTTTTGCGAGATCTCAGTATGTTCCGGGCTGAATCTCGGGTGTGAGTCTCTTTTTCCTATATTGGGTTGATTGAATGACGTGAAACGGACATCACCATCAGCAAAAGATTTTAGTGCAAAATATTGAAGGGAATTATTTTGTAAAAATGTTTCGCTACTGTTCAAATATGTCAAAGCAAAAGAGCTTAACTTGGCTGAAGCTCTTATAACCGCAATCATAATATTAGCTCAATAGAAATATTTTCTATAAAATCGTTCAATCGAGGCTTCTGCAACTCTTCTTGTCAATAGTTTGTTTTAAAGGTGACTTTTAAAAAGCTACTCAAAAATTCAGAGTCAATAAATCTGGGAAAGTGTGCAAATTTGAAAATAAGTCAAATCAATGAATGAATTTGGATTTGAAAATTGAAACCTGTATATGTGTCTAAATCGGGCCATTATATATGTTTTTAAGTAGCAGGGAATCGTCACAAATGCTTATTTTTGATACCAACAATGAAAAAAGTTTTGTATGTAACGAAAAGTTCCAGCTTGCTTTCCTCAGTTTTTAAAAATAGAAAATGAAAAGATTATTTTCATTATTCTGAGGATTTTATTTTTATTATATGCAGACACGTTTTTCGGACACGAGTTGTGTCCTTTTTCAGTGCCAACTACTCTTACTGTAGGAAGGACTATAGTAGGCGTAGTCGACACTGAAGAAGGACATAAGTTGTTGTGTCCGAAACACGTGTCTACATAAAATAAAAATAAAATCCCCAGTATAAGAAAAATATTCTTTGTACTTTCTATTTTTAAATGAAAAAAGGTACAAAAGAATGTTCTTGCTCTTAAATAGGATTGAATGAATGTATGTAACATTTTGGCATTACAATGTTACTCTTCTTTTGGGTTTGGTGCTATAGTTGCACTATACTATAGTCGTAATTTGCGAAAAGCCAGCTGCACTTGTCGCCGTTTTCTCGTCCAAAACCGAAAATATTTTTCTATTTTAAAAAGTTTAAAGTCACTGAAGGGCTGAAGTAAATTTAATAAGGAACCACATGCGGTACGTGAGTATTCCTTTGCTGAACACTGAAGAAAAATTTCAATGTAGCGAAACAAGTTTTCATTTGCCAAGGTGTATTAATTTGAATGGCATAACTTAGAACCTTAGCGGAGAATGGAGATTGAATGATACTATGACCACATCTGCTTTTAGTTCTTCCTAAAAGTCCCTTGGAAAGGAAAATAGTTTACCTCATTTGGAACTTAAATCTAATGATGATTCACTGTACATTATTAAATTTTTGTTACCACTATACCTATTTCACCATTTTATTTTCAATTAAAGTTTCCAACAATCAGTCTTGACTCCAAGCACGTACAACGCCGAGCAACAACAGTAGCAACATTTTGTTGTAGTTATCTTCATTTCGTTCCATTCATTATACAATTTAGGAAAACATGTGAAACGAATGGAACCATGTTTGTGTTTCTCTACCTTGTTTTTTCATTATGTATTTTATTTTACCATACTCTTGTTGTACTCGCCACTTCTTGGTGGTGCTATCTTGGAATTTCCCATCATTGGTCTAAGAGTCGCGTCACCTATTTTTTCCACCTTATTTTTAAATATTTCTTTCAAACTCAACGGTGCGACCGCGACGGCGACCATCCACAATGCATAGTTTTGAAAAATGACGGATATAGGTGTATATGAGTAGGCACTTTTCAACTATATATTTAACAAAAGTGTTATTCATGTCAGGGTTACAATAATTGTTCGAGTATGTACTCGTACTTATATGAATTATGTTTTGCAATAGTCTAGTAACTATCTAAATATGAAACAATTTTTTTTATGATCGGTTTGAGAGGGTTATTTAGATAAATTTATTGATTTTTCATTTTCACTTTTTATACGGATATTATTTTGGAATTTGAAAACAAGAAGAATTCAATTTGTCTTAGATCGGCTATCAAAAATTACAAAAATGCAAAATTATGAAAATACGTAGTAGGGGACCCACCTGATTCACTCGTCTCGATATATTTTACTTTCTATAGGTGCGATGCGGGTATCTTTATTATTTGGGGAAATCTCTTTTCGGATAGCATTTAATTAAGATTAATGCTGTTTGATCCCACAGCACTAACAAAATGCAAGAACAGCATGTGCCATGTATATGCCTCCTATCAATTATTATTGCCTGTGCTTTGATTAAAAAGTGAAAACTTTTCTCTGCTTTTTTCTATTTAACAATATTTCAAGCGAAATGAATGCGGAAATTTTTATTTGAAAATGTGGTGGCGGTGCCGGTATAGTGGTGAAGCACAAAAATTGAAAAAAAAAAATGTTACGAAGAAGAAATGCTCTAACATTTCAAACTGTCCGCGGTATTTGATTTTATTAACTGTGTGTTGTACACACATATGCGTGCGTTCACTGAATTTTATAATGAGATTCTGAGATTTCTTGAAAAGAAATTTCACGGCCTATGAATGCGTAATAATGTACATATAGTTACTTTTATTTGTGAGTGGACGATAGTAGAAGAAGTAAGCTAATTGAATGAAGCTTAGTACAATAAGACCGGCAAAGTGTTTTTTGCATCATTCACCGTTCATTATAATGGCGATACGACGTTATTTAGAAATATTTAGAGAACTGGGTTATTTGGTTAATTCTACTGCAATTTAGAAACATTTTCTTTTGTGAAATTTTACAATGAGTTTTTTTTATAATGCAGAATAAAAAAAAAATCTTGTTAAAAGCTGTTTGTTTAAATGCATCATTTCAATATATGTAGG
This sequence comes from Microchrysa polita, assembly GCA_949715475.1. Lineage (NCBI taxonomy): Eukaryota > Metazoa > Arthropoda > Insecta > Diptera > Stratiomyidae > Microchrysa > Microchrysa polita. The sequence continues at coordinate 107,186,941 of OX454415.1, read as the reverse complement.
TTGGCAGTGGAATTTTTTACTCAGTAAGGCAATGGAATTAGCCAACGTGCGACACTGTTCAATCAGTAGCGAATATTTGGAAGCAATGTTATGAAATCGAGAGGACCTCTTATGGTGTGATCATTCGGTTTCGCGTATTTGCGCATCGAACCATGGCGTGATGGGGCTGCCATAGAAACCAACCCAAGTATGTCCCTAGTAAACTTTCAAAACATACTTATCCAGGAACGGATGGAATCAGAACACTACGTCATAGTGCTATTATACGAACCAACAATCCAAACTTAGGTTCTTCTAGGAAACAATTTACCCTCAAAATCAGATTTTTTATACCCTTCGCTCATAGAGTGAAAGGGTATATTAACTTTGTTATGAAGTTTGTAACGCATTGAAGGAAGCATCTCCGACCATATAAAAAGTATACATAATGATCAGCATGACTTGGGGGGTCGATTGGGCGATGTCCGTCTGTCTGTCTGTCTATCCGTCTGTTGCGACGCGTTTACTCCGCCAATTTAAAAGCTATGAAGCAGAAATTTTGCACAAATGCTTTTTTTTTTGCTGCAGGCAGTTTGTATGTTTGAATCGGTAAAATCGGACAATGGGGTCATGGGGCTGCCATACAAATCCAACTACCCAAATTAGGTTCTTTTAAGGAAAACTTTTTTATTTGTGCACCAATTTCAACAAAATTTCACACAAATGTGTTTCTATTGATAACACAAAACGTATGTAAGAATGAATCAAATCTGACCATGGGGCTGCCATACAAACCTAACCCCCAAAATTAGGTTCTTCTAAGAAGAACTTTTTTATTTGTGCACCAATTTCAACCAAATTTCACACAAATGTGTTTCACTTGATGACACAAAACATATCTAAGAATGGATCAAATCGGATAATGGGGTCATGGGGCTGCCATACAAACCAAACCCCCCAAATTAGGTTCTTCTAAGAAAAACTTTTTTATTTGTGCACAAATTTCAACCAAATTACACACAAACGTGTTTCTCTTGATGACACAAAACATATCTAAGAATTAATCAAATGTGACCATGGGGTCATGGGGTGGCCATACAAACCCAACCCCCATTTTGGTTTTTCTAAGAAACATTTTTGCACCAATTTCACAAAACCTTGAATTAATGTGTCTTTACCAAAGCATCAAAAAAGTTCAAAACGAATGGAATCGACCTCTGGGGTCATGCTCCCGCAACCCCAATAAAATTTTCCGAGTAAATATTTTTATTTGCCCACTTATTTCAAACAAGCCCAAAACTTTTGTCAAGACGGTAGAAAAAGAATGAGGAGGGGGATTAAATTCAAGTCATAGGTACGCCCGAAAAAACTTTTAGCCCAAGGAGAGCGAAGGGTATCCAAATTTCTGCCGCGCCCGAAATTAGCCTCGGCCCAAGGGGTTGGCGAGCGTAGCGAGCAGGGGGCGAAGCTCCCTAGTTTTTTATTTATGGAGGAAAAATAGCCAAACTTCACCTACATTTTAATTTGATTTGGAGAAATGTTTCTAGTTTCAGGGTTATGTTTTGTCATATCCAATTAAATGTTATGCAAATTAAGCAAAATAATTTAAATCAATTTGAAAAAAAAAGTGTTTTAATTTGATTTTACAGCATAGGTGCGTTAAGTCGGCCTCTGTATAGTAGTAGGCATTTATTATTTTTCTGCTCTCACTCATTTAGATGCAATATACAGAGTATCCCAAAAGTTGGAATCGACCTGAAACGGATGATAGCACACGCGTTGGTTGTTACGAAAAAAAAAATGTTTTGAAAAATGTTCGTTACCGTATAGTGAAAGAACAAAACGCCGTACACGTGCCGTGTCATACAAAGCACTCTAACTGACAATTTTAGAATTCGTCATTTTTCATTCTTTTTGTATCTTAACTTAGACTAAAAAGTCAACTCTGGACATCATGGGCGTAGCCAAAGGGCGGGGGCAAGCGCCGACTAACCGGCCGATGTTCACAGCACTTTTTTTCTTACTGCTATACCTACTACGTATATTAAAGAAAAAATCGCTGCACTACGTTGCTTGAAAGCATGAAAATGCGGGTTTGCCGATTTCAAGACAATTTCTCGGGGTCTCGGGTATTCATCCGCACAATGGTGCTGAGACGGCCGTTTCAGGCAAGTTTCCGAAACTGGGATACCCAAGTGTGATTGTCATTAATTGATAACATGATCGGATACTGTAATTTCGCGTTTTGCCTAGTCTAGCTGAAAATTTTCCGTTAGTGTAATTTTGATTTTGTGAGGATCCCGCCCATCTATGTTTGGGATCATGGTGTGTCCAACCAACTTCTATTGATTACCGCAATGAATTATTTTGCCGGCAAAATGTTCCCAAACCAACATTTTCAGTGTTTCATCATTTAAAGATTATACTGGGCTTAAAGTACCATTTACATATAATATAACTCTTTAACTCTGGCTGTCCCCAATGTTAAAGTTCTATCTGGAAAGTTAACGAAATTTAAATTTCCTGAAAGGAATAAATTTGATGACAAAGGTTGGTTATATTATGTAATCAGGAGTACAAGGCTGAACACATGCAGATGCCATTTATCGTTAAGTGCTAAAAAAAACGGCGTTCTGGATCGCCTTTTATAAATATTTTTAAACTTTTTTCTAACAATTTTTTTTTAATGTCAATTTAAACTGACGAGAAATCTTGATTGTTGTCATGAAATTAAATTTCCTGGCTTATGATGTTGAAAAAAATTTGGGCTTGCCCCACCCACCCAAAAAACATGGATTTGAATTAATCACAGTTTTATTTTCCGATAACTTGTAAATTCCTTAGGCTATATTTCTGAAATTTGATTAGCTTGTAGGGCATCGTATAGCAGTCACATATGCTGAAAATGTCAAAGCCCTAACTGTCATCATTCAGAAGTTAGAGCCACCTAAAGACCAGAAAAAAAGTGCAAAGTATGCCCTCTTTACGAGCAATAATAAGCGAAGTAACGACACTTTCATGTTTCGCAATCTGACATTTTCGATAACTCGGAAACCCTTTGGATTATCTTTCTGAAGTCTCTCCAACTTGACGTCCACATTTCCCCTAAGTTTTAAGTTTTCCTTCCTGTCAGCGATGGGAAGTTACAGCCGTTCTAATCGCACTCTTGTGTTTTTAGCTCATTACTTGCTATATAGGTAAATCATACCAATTCTTTGAAGAAATTAAAATTTGAACTGATGACGAACCTTCGTTAAAAAATCGTCGACAAATTTAGATTTTCCAAGGGGCTTTGTTTTTAACGCAAATTTAATTTTCTAATTTATTTGCCCCTTTAAATAAATCCCAAAACCTCGTCTCAAACACTGGGGACATGCTGTTTTATTTTCTAGTGCTCACTTCTTTGTCCATTTTGTAGTGGAAAGTAGTTAAAGAAAGTCATTCAAAGCAAAAATTAGTCCGTTATGTTCATTTTCGGTGGTAATCTGAGTATTTAGTGTTCAATTTTAAAACGTTTTTCGTGTGAATTGCTAACCTTTTCAATTAATAGCACTTTCTACATTTTTCCAATACTCGTATTTTGGATATTTTTTCCGAAACCCTTGAGAAGTCTTTATGTGGAATTTCAGTATTCCGCAGGAACTTGTTTGGGAAGCACTGTCTACTTTATACGAATTTTTCAAATATTTTTTTTTCCAGCAAATTTTTATGAATTTTACTTGAAAGTAATTGTTTTGATTTTAAGAAAAATTATCTTCATTCTATTTAGAGATTATGTTTTGCCGTTATGGAAACTGGAGAGATGCGCCAATTTTAAAATTTACTTGACGCAATGCCTCGGTACAATTTTTTTTCCACTGCAGTTTTTTTGTGCGTTAGGCTAAACAACAATTTCGTTCGTATGATTCTGCAAGGAAATTAATGTTACATGACAAGCAGGAAATATGAGAAATTCTTAGATTTACACGTTACAGCGCCTTAAAAGTCGCATCAGAGAATTTTTTCCTTTATTTGCATATAACGGTAAAAATATTTTTTTTACTAATCAATTTCCGACATGACCTTGTGTTTTGAGACATCTTGAATACTTAACTCCTCCTCATAGCTAAGTACATATCTCAAAAATTTCATCTTACATATTACATGTACGGAGTCGCGCCGAAATAAAACAACCCTAATCAAAAACCACCGCGCCGGGCGACACCTTGACATTTTTGGCTATTGTACAAAACAGAAAGTGTTTTTATTATATTTCACCATTTTTGTCATACTCGCTTTTTGCAAGACGCTGCGCTGCGACTCCAACGGGACAAACTATGTACAGTACAGCGTCTGTTTTTCGAACTAGTATTTTCAGAGGTGGTTCGGATAACCGAAAGCTCGGTTAATCGAGTTAGTCTAAAGAAAAAAGGAAAGCCATCAACAGTTGATTTATGGACAAACGAATATGCTAACATTTGCTAAAACAACAAAAAACAGCCAAGGAATAATTTTTCCTGATTTAAGATTATATTTTCTTGTTCCAAGAAAATGTTTTCCTGATTTAAGATGTATTTTCTTGTTCCAAGAAAAGTTTCGCTTAAAATAATGCTTATTTATTTATTTTAAACAAAGACTTTTCTTGAAACAAGAAAAATACTTCTTAAATTTGGAAAATTATTCTTTGGCTGTTTTCTGTTGTATTTTTGTATTGTTTTTAGCAAATGATTTTTTCAGTGTATCTAGAAATTATAATAATGTCTGGTATTCAATGATCAAAGCAAGTAAAAAGGTCTCCGATCCGGTTAATCGAACGTTTGGATAACTCGCGTTCGGATAATCGACGCTCTACTGTATTTACTAAATTGCCGGTTGACGGTGTCGGTGCGCAAAGGCCGCCAGAGAAGTATTTTGAATAAATGCCCACTTTCCGCGAACCGGCTAGATCAAAATCAAACATTATATTATGAGTGAATCATTTTTCCTCCTAAAAGTGTGTACATCTGTTTAATATAGACGCGAAGTCGGTATTTAGGAGTTTAACCTATAAAAGATATAAAAAGTAAAGAGATATAAATATATTCTTGTAGGTAGTCGTCGATAGAAGTAGACGCACACGGCTGGCTGATGGTATTTTTTTTAATATTGTTACTAAGCCCATATGCAACACCGTGCCGATTGTTGTTCGCTTGACTTTGTCTCTTGCATATTTGGGCCGACAGCCGACATATTCTGCCGACGAATGCGTGGGATCTAACACTGAATTGAAATGTTTGAATTGTTTCTTTGGCGGCCGATTTAATGAGAACCAACAAAAATATTAGGTAATGTTCTTCACATGATGCATCGAAGATATTCACATATAACCCGTATATACATACATAAATGTATTACGTCTTTGGTTTAGTAGTCGTGCGTGAAATGTATAGCAAATATTTCGGCTTGGAATAATTCCAAATTTTTTACAATATTTGACAATTTCAACAGTTTTGAGGAAGAAACTAATAGGTCCCACTCATTAGCAAAATTTTGATGGGATTTGTATCAAATTGTAGGACATGCTTCAATAATTTCGAAATCGAAAAAAAATAATTGATTTGGTGTACTTGATTTATAAGGAAGCACGCATCGCAATGTATAGCAAATATTTCGGCTTGGAATATTTCCAAATTTTTTACAATATTTGACAATTTCAACAGTTTTGAGGAAGAAACTAATAGGTCCCACTCATTAGCAAAATTTTGATGGGATTTGTATCAAATTGTAGGACATGCTTCAATAATTTCGAAATCGAAAAAAAATAATTGATTTGGTGTACTTGATTTATAAGGAAGCACGCATCGACAATATAGGTACATGTTTGCATTTGTGTGCAAAATTTTTAGTCTAAGAAAAATGGCATATTTGGTCGGCAAAAATCCTACATCGGAAATTTTTTTGGATTATGGTAGGGGATGGTCGCCAGATTGTGGCATTAAAAGTCCCAACCGATTCGAGGTCCGCTACCTTAAAAAAGGGGGGAAAGAGGGGATTGTTTCGTTTTTTTTTTTTTGCGATTATTTCAAAAACGGCAAGAGATACAGAAAAATGGTCTGTGGACGAAAAAAAACTACATAAAATTATCTTTGTAATGATATATAACACATCAGAGTTTAATTGAATATTTCGGCGTTAGACTAGAAAATAAATTAGAATATTTTCATTTTAATCCTTTTTTAAAAGCTCCATAACTTTTGAAAGAATGCTAGTTCAGCCGTAAAATTTTGTATAAGTATTCACAATAAGTTCAAGATCATTTTAAGGTAAACATTGAGTCGCTCCGCTCAAGGACCCCCATTATCCCCCATTTGCATTTGTCAAAACGGCGTGTCCATAACTCCCCCCAAAATTGGAGCAGAGTGCTAGATTTTGGTTTGTTGCGATTGGAGGTCAAAGTCACCCCACCCACCAAAAATCAGCTCATTCGGATTAAAACTAAGGGTACCTCCCATACAAAGTGACCCAAGACAACTATGTTCTACAGTTTATAAAATGAGTAGTACGTAGAACAAACTCCTGATGGATCACTTTGTATGGGAGATACCCTTAGTTTTTATCCGAATGAGCTGATTTTTGGTGGGTGGGGTCACTATGACCTCAAATCGCAAAAAAAAAACAAAATTTAGCACTCTGCTCCAATTTTGGGGGAGTTATGGATATGCCATTTTGAAAAATTTAAATGGGGGGATAATGGGGGTCCTTGACCGGAGCGACTCAATGTTTACCTTAGAATGATCTTAAACTTATTAAGCTTGTACACAATTTTACGGCTGAACTAGCATTTTTCAAAAGTTATGGAGCTTTTAAAAAAGGTCTAGAATGAAAATATTCTAATTTATTTTCTAGTCTAACACCGAAATATTCAATTAAACTCTAATGTGTTATATATCATTACAAAGATAATTTTATGAAGCTTTTTTCGTCCTCAGACCATTTTTCTGTATCTCTTGCCGTTTTTGAAATAATCGCAAAAAAAAAAACGAAACAATCCCCTCTTTCCCCCCTTTTTTAAGGTAGCGGACCTCGAATCGGTTGGGACTTTTAATGCCACAATCTGGCGACCATCCCCTACATTAATCCAAAAAAATTTCCGATGTAGGATTTTTGCCGTTCGATGGCCATATTTTGGTCGAATTTTCTTAGACTATTTTAAATGTTAGTGCAGACCTTATCTTGTCTCTATTGGTATTTATCTCGCTCATATTATCTGCAGTTGGTTTTTTTTATTGTAATGCATAATTTAATGTTTTTCTACCCACTATCACAACATCTAATGTTTTTTTCCGTTTCTCCTTTGATTTCATTTTAGCACACGAGAGATTAAACCAAATCAAACAGATATTGGACGTAAGGTGAAACTGAAAAGTCGACATGCAAACATTCCGGCAAAACGTGATCCGTTGACATTATCCAATAGCACCTCCTCGTCATTATCGCTAGGTAATACATTATCTCAATCGTCGCCATTAAGTTCGTCAACAGCGCTGTCCTCATCGTCGTCGTCGTCGTTGACAACAAGCCTAATCAATCCAGCAGCATCATTAACGCACCAACAATATAGTACAGGCAATAGTGCAACAACAATGTCACCACTATCGACGTCATCCGGCACGTCCGGCTATTCAACGTCATCCATCTCCCCACTACATAGTTCAAGCCTGAAGTCGTCTAATTCTAATAATCTAATGTCAAATAGTAGTCTTAATCATAATAGTAGCAGTAGTTTATCATCGGCAAAAATGCATTCAAGTTATCATAGTAGCAGCAGCAGCGGGAGCGGCATCAATAATAGTAGCAGCATCAGCACCAGCAGCATCAGTAACAATGTGACGTCAGCGTCATCGTTATCCTCGGCACTATCGTCGGCAGCCGGTTCCGGAACGAGTGGGATTGCCAGCTACTATGGTCTAAGTAATAATAGTAGAGGATCAAGCGGTATGGGTATGACGGCCGGTTCGTTGAATAGCAGTAGTTCCAGTAGGCGGAGCACGACCGGCGGTGTTGTTGGAATGAATGTGAGAAATCAACGAAACGGCAGTCGACATATGCAGGATATTACCAAGAGGAAGTTAAGGTTTGTGTCATAGTATGACTTGGAATGGGCATCGGGCTGTAAACGATTTGTTTGTCTATTGCAGAGATCGATTGATACACCTACTAGCACTTAAGCCGTACAAAAAACCAGAACTGTATCTAAGGCTGCAAAATGGTGAGTATTCGTTTTGTTTTATCAATCATATTAAATGAAATAACAATTGGTGTCAATTCGAATTCAAGAGACACATATGCACTCCTCCTCCGCGCAGTTGGTGTCTTGTCACATTTGAAAAATGATTAGTTCGGGATGAAAACGTCGGAAAACGACATGGACAAAATGTTCATTCATTTTTTCATCCATGCTCGTAAAACAACTATTTCTTTAGCGTTCCTATCCTGGTCTAAAATCTCAGTGTACTGATACTTTTAAAGGGCTTTCTTACACGACGCTACATGAATCCTCATGTCTCCCGACATGGCAACTGCCAGTTTGTTGACCCTTGAGGCTTCATTCAAAGGACGAGCAGTACGGCTCGCAAGCTCGAGACATAAAAATGCATTGGCTTATATGGGAAGCACACGACGGGCGAGAGTCAAACACGGCTTGCCAGCCATGATTTGTGGCTCGTGGTCCACGAGATGTGAAAACACGTCTCGCGAGCCGTTTTTTGACAGCGTCGTGCCTGTCGTGTGCTTCCCATATAACGACGTACGGCTCGACGTTTGAAAGTCTTAGTTGCGTTGGACCATGAGAGAGACATAAGGTCTCCCAACCAGCTCGGCGCAGCCTTTTAATCGCGTTGGCGAGAATTTCTCCCTAATAAAAGCCTACTCCAGTAGCGTAGACACAGAGGGGGGGGGGGGTCAAGAGTACTTATGAGTGCATTCAGCGAACGAAATTCACTGGAAAAACACTGGAAATGCTACAAGAATTACCCGCCACCGACCCCTTTCTCAGCTGAATGGCCACTATGCGCGATGAGAATCTAATTGGAGTAGCACTTTTCTGCTACATTTTCCGTTCGCTGAATGCAGCCAAAATTTCAGATTTTTTTATTTATTGACAAAGCAGCTACGTTTTGAGATCAAGCAAATCACAACAATTCATGGTAACAGGGCGGGATTTACCTTACTACGCGCACCTGGTTAGTGCTCAAATTTACGCCCTCTGTCACATGCCAAGATATACAGTCATCCAGTTGCATTCGTTTAGAAGGTTTAACTGGAGTGTATGAGCGATGTGAAAATTTCCGAGGAGTATTATGTGGAAAATGCCCATCAAAATTTGCAGTTGTCCATATGGGAAATCCGACCCTACACAGTAGCAAAACTGAACCTATGCGGGCAGTGTGAAGCTAAGGAAATTGGTCGTCAATTGAAACTTTTTTTCTGATGTATGGCTATAACCGATTTATACACCTTAAGGCCAACTATTTGAGATTTTTTGAAGTTTTTAATCGAGTTTACCTCTGAAATAAGCATATATAGGTACAGTCAGTGCCAACCTCTCAATTAGCTACCAGCCACTTGCTATAAAAAAGTGCTTTCTCCCTGCCTCCAACCTTAAAGGATTACGAGTACTATTGTTCGCTATGTCCTATGTGCTTCTAGAAATTTTTTAAAACTCGATACGCCTGATCTTTAATGAGCGATGGTTCACCCATTCAACACTGATTTGGTAATGCGGCTTTACCCGGTGATTTTGAACATAACTTGAAGGTGCTGATCTATATCCCAACAATTGCCTCAGTGAAATAGATTTAAAATTATTTCGAAATGCTTGAAACGAAACATTCAAGCCCAACAAAGTGTGACACGATGGATTACGAAGATGCTGCCCTAAAAAGTTGAAGTCACTGGCAGTTGCTGTTCTTGTTGAATTACGAATATAATACATATAATAATAATGTGACAAAAAATTACCTTTCTGGGAAGGGCAGTTGAGCTTTTATTCATTGCATTTTCCCACTGCGAAAAATTAAGCCAGGACCAGAGATTCCCTTTTTTGAAAAGCTACCTACGCCACTGCCCCCTACTAGTCACGGGACTTCTATATTTGGTATAATTCTTGCCAGGACTGCTATTGCGGATGCTTCCTTCTCGCAAACACCAGAGCACAGCACAGCATCGAGTCAATGATAACTCTAAGGTGACCAGACTTCCCAAAGGGCCAATACTGTACACTATATTTGCGAAATACGGTTTTCAAGCAAATGCTCAGCCATACTTCCAGGCTCCAGGTCTACGTCGCAAATTTTGGCTAATTCTCTAATGCGTGACAGACAGAGAGAGGTCTCAGCGCAGCGAAGGGCGATCTACAGGATCTAATCATACGGACGGGTCATAGGTCTAAATTTGACGAATTACCGAATTATTGGCTCACCGCTCGCTTCACTTGCACCTTGCCTTATAATTTTTTGCACCAGCACTCGCAAAATTAATAGGATCATGTCGAGAGAAGTCTAGGCGACGCGAAGCGCGAGGAACAAGATTTAAGTAAACCTAAGGACGAGCCAGAGGTCTAAATCTTACCAATTGCCTATCATTGGCTCACGGTTCGCTGGAGTCGCACCTCGCCTTGTCCTATTTCGCAACGGCACAACGTCACAAAAATGCTGGCGAATACTGTCTAGCATGGCAGACAGAGCAAGGTGTGAACAGAGCCAAGGGCGACCCACAGGATTTGAGTAAATGTATGGACGAGCCAGAGATCTATCGATTTGAGCAGCCGTAGCTTCCGAACGCGGATAGGTGGACCGTGAAATTTGGAGGAAATAACAAGTGTGCAGAATTTTCAGAGAGATCGGAAAGGGTTCCCGAAATATAGAAAATGAAAGATTTGTCAATCATAAAAGTGTACGTAAAAGTATGAGTAAGTATACACCTACGCGGCGCAGTTTCCTAAAGGTCTGCCCCGCCAAGCAGATGACAGAAACTTAAATAAAATGGCTGCCTATCGTTTGAACTGCTATTTGAAAGCTTTGTTGGAGACGTCCATGGTACTTAGGACTTTTCTGTTGCAGCCTGGATTAAGTCGTTAACTTTCAATGTTCTCCACAACAGGCGCAATTTTCTTCTCAGTACAGGCTCCCTGTAATCTTTTCTGTTGTGTGTCATACTTCTTTCCTAGAATGCATTCGCCGGCTATTCGTGGAAAGCCTATTAGGGTGTGGCTAGGATATTTTGAATTGTGAATCGCGAATTGCCTAAACTGTTTGAAATTGCATGTAAGCTTTGTATTTAGTTGAAGCAATTCGCAAAAATTCGCAGCCGTGTTTTGGACATATTGGCAAAACAGCGACCTATTCAATTCATATTCAACTTACGTTCAACTTTACTTGCATTACCATATGCCTTACCAGGGTAGGCAGAAGTAATAACAGAAACAACTAAGGATGAAAAATTTTCCTGATCTGTATTTGTGAAGCTTATATACATATGTATATGTATATTTTTCACTACATTTAACTCAATGCAAGAATTCAATTCTTGTTCAATTTTGTTTCAACTTTTATTCAATCATCACTGATTTCAATTTTTTTTCAGAGGGTATCCGGGACAGGGAAAAGCAGTCAATAAGTGTTATCTTAAAAGAAATATCTACAATACGGGACAATACGTACAATTTGAAACGACAAATCTGGAATGATGTGAACGAAGACTGGCCTTTTTATACTGAACAGGAATTACAAATGCTCAAAAGGTATGTATACCGTTATAAACTCAGTATAATCCAATAATTTGAAAATTACAATTTACCGTTATTTTACATATTTCATTTTAGACGAAAACCACAAAATCTAACACCCCCCATTAGTTCGGACGGTGGTAGCTCAACGTCCGGACAAAGTCCAACAAGTACACATAACGGTAGTCCGCCACCGGCTGTTAAAAGGCCTAGTCTCGATCGGGATCGATATTTTGATGAGCCCATTGCGAAAAAACAAAGAATTAGTCATTTTAGAAAGGATAACAGTGAAATTAATAGGTAAGTTGTATGCAATTTTAAAAATCGAAAAGTGCTAAAAGTGCACAGTGCAAAAACAGAAAAAGGAAAAAAAACAAAACATGTGTCCAGCCATAACATTTTGTTCGTACATTTCTTTATGAGCATGAACTAATGTTTTTTGTGATTTGTTTGATAAACAAAAATGTGTACAAAAAATGGAAAGATACTGCGTGTGTCCAAAAAATGAGAAAAAAAATAGTTAAGTAACACAACTGCTCCATAAATCGAATAAAAAAGTGATGCTAATTTATTTAGCCATCTAAATACACACACGACGCACGGCGACGTTTTATTATGTGGTTTCGTAATGCTTCTATTTCTGTTTCCTTTCAAATAAATTGGTGGAGCAGGCGAAGTGGTATGCCGGATACACGTGATTTGCCAAGCATGAATTCTAGACCTTCTAGGGATAGCCATGATATGCGCTCTTCCAATAGTTACTACGGGTTTGTAATCTTCCAACGATATTTTTATCATATTTATTACACACTACGTTCTTTTTTCTAAATCATTTTCTACGTAATTTTTCGTAATGTTGTTTAGTACATAAATTTGCAAATTTTATTCTCTATCTATGCATACACGATTTTATTAAAAAAAAAAAAAAAAACAAACAATAATAAGGAATCATTTGGAATACATTGACTCCTCGTCTTTGTCTTGAGTCCTGATTTTATTTTATTATTGTTACAATGGATGATAGTTCTACAACAAACACACACACATACACGAGGGAAAAAAATTAAATGAATTGAGATGGAAAACATGCTTTTGGTGTCAGTCATTTCATAATATATATACATATATTGATTTCCATTAATTTAATTACCGTTCATATTATCGTATTTAAGTGGTTTTTGGTGTCGCAAAATGTGTCCCGTAACGGATCGTCGTTAGTCTTTATGCGTTTTGAGCAACGTAGGGGGTCGTTTAGTCGTTTTGCTATATTCGACATACAAAACCTTTAGAAGACTATTTATTTACACATCCATCCATAAGCACTCATTCACATACACACATGTACACATATAAACACATCCACAAAGGGACTAAAATATTAACGCTTCTTGTATATTACTAATCCTGCAAGAATTTGCTTCCGGTTTTTTGTCATTAACATGGATGGAATACACTGTGATTTGTAGTTATTGATGATTGATATTGTGTTACAGAAGATTTGTAAAAAAAATATGTTTTAAAATATAAAAAAAAACACCTAAAAATGATAAAAAAAGAAAATTAAAAATAAGTATAATAAATTATGATAAAAGTTAAAACAAAATAAATTAATTAAATGTCGAAATTTTAGCTCACATTGGTTACTGGTTTTTCATTCGTTTCTAGCTGGATGTATTTGGATTATGTCTAATTAACTTTCATATTAAACATCTCAATTTACTGGCTATTTCAACTAATTTTAAAATGTCTCCTTCTTTCCTTTTTTTCATTTACAGTTCAAATTTAAGTAAGCATCAAGAACCCGAAGACAATGCCATGAGTTTAAGTTATGGGGTGCTGGGAAATGAGGCGGCGCGACGAATTTCGTCCCGCGAGGAAATAATGAATTTGAACGGCCATAGCAATAGTAGTATGAATACGAGTACGAGTCACCATCATAGTAGCATTATTCCAAATAGCCATCACCACAATATCAACAACAACACCAACAACAATAACAACAATACCAATAGTAGCAACAAAAACAATAGTACCAATTCAATATTTCGGAGTAGCGGCAGCGGCGATAGTGGCGGAGGCGGTGGCGGTGGTGGCAGCAGCACACACAATCTGTCACCACACTATTCAAGTTCAAACGGCAATAGCGGGAAAAATGGCAATAGGCTTATTGAAGGTCGACAAAAGGGCGGATCCGTCAATAGTAGTGTATCATCGCCTCGTATGGGCGGTGTTAGCGGCAGCAGCAGCAGCAACAACCACAACAACACAAACAATGGTGGCAATATGATGATTGGCGGTAACAGTAATACGGAAATGATTGACGATAGTCGAGGTGGAATTTTAGGGAATCATGGAGTTGATGCTGGATCACCGGCTGGTGCTGGAACAATGACACAACGCAACTCCTCGGCAATAAATAATGATCATCATAGTAATGACAATTTGACTGGTAGCGGTAGTCGCAATGGCAGCAGCACTATGAGCAGTAGCAGCAGCAGTAACAATAGCAGTAGTAATAGTAGCAGTAGCAGTAAAGTGAGCCGAAGTGCTAGTGGCAATGCGTTGAACGCATCATCGTATACAGATGGACCAATTGTATCATCCAACTCCTCCTCCTCCTCGGGTAAAAAATATGATTTTAGTGAATTTACACCGATCAATTCGGTGGAGCAACGACGAATGTATAAGGCTGAATTTGAAAATAACTATGCGGAATATCGTAATTTACTGCAAATGATTGAAGATGTATCGAAAAAATTCAAAATGCTTGCCTCACAATTGGAAGAGAATCGTGATAATCCACGTGTTTATCGGGTGAGTATTTTTTTTTTGATTTTGGATTACATTGTAAGGGCCGATAACGACTACCGTGTGTAGTCATCAACGTTACAAAGACAACTGAATTTGGAGTGTGATATGGTTGTCAGCCATACCACTTCCTAGTCGCATTGTTCGTTTATTCTACGATAAGAATATTTCTTATCATCTTCTTCTGAATAATAAACTTGCGACGAGTCGTGCCGAGTTTGGAAACTCGTTTCTCTATGAGTGTCTATTTCACAGAGTGGCGACCGAACGATCACGGCCACAGAGCACGACACATTGCTACTGATCACTATACATTGCTACTGATCACTATTTAACCGCTCAGCAATTTATATTCAAACATAAATTTTAAACTTTTGCGGATCTGAACACTCTTTAAGTTGATGGTTAGCAATAACAAGAATATAAACTTAGTACGACAGTCCTAGACCGCAGATGGGTTTGTGTGATGCAATTTTTAAGACTTAACCTGTGTTTTTTTGTTGAGATCAACACACGCTCCACTGAGTTATTTATCCACATGGGTCGTGAATATGAATCGCCCACCAACTCGAACCCACAACCCTGCTTAGAAGCCTAAGGCGAGCGTAACATTTCCACAGAATACAGAAATACGGTGGTGGATTGAAAAGTTTCCGTTATTGGGAGGAGAGCCAAGCAATTATAGAGTCCTTTTTCGGGTCGATGCACTTTTCCCAGTGGTATTATAGATTTTCTATCCTTTCGGAATAATTCGGGAATTTTGTAAACTGGAAGCCATTAACCTCAACATTTGACCTAATTTCTTTCCCATATTCTTTTTTTCATGTTTGGAAACAAACATCACCGTTAATGTCTGCAAAGTAAGGGTATGCGGTGTCATATCGTAGATCAATTCAGCCAATTAGTCGGAGGTGAGTCGGCTGGAATGAGCCGATCCTTTGCCGTTCTTGGAGAGCATTTTGTCCGCTGGAAACTAGGCCGATTCTTCTCAAACACGGCATTAAATTTGTCCAAGTCATTGTAGTATTTCCACGTGATCGTTCT
Organism: Microchrysa polita; assembly: GCA_949715475.1. Classification (NCBI taxonomy): domain Eukaryota; kingdom Metazoa; phylum Arthropoda; class Insecta; order Diptera; family Stratiomyidae; genus Microchrysa; species Microchrysa polita. Next base: position 107,171,367 of record OX454415.1, on the reverse strand, counting down.
TCTCTTCTGGAGAAAAATCTCCGTTTGCTGCTTGATGCATTCAATTTTAAGACAGCTACCAATAATTTATCGACAGAGAGAGTTCTTTGTGGTCGGAGAATGTGGCGTAGTTCGCAAACATGTTTGAAAACCAGGTTGAGCGTTAGGCAGCGTACACATACAGTACGACGCCGAGCTTTCCCGGGCGATGCGATGTGTGCACATACAATGCGGGCCGTGCGATACGAGATGGTGCGATTGAGTCTGATTTATGAAGAAGGTTTTATGCGATGTTGTGATTTGTGATTTAAGATATCCCAAGTGACAATGGCGCTTCGAATATTCGACCATTATGAATTACCATATGCATAGATACGTGTCGGATGTGCATCAAGTTTTGTAGTTCTAGGAATTAGTGGATTGTCTAGTCTAGGTAATGACCTATGGGAGAAGAGGTGATCTTTGTAGACCATGCTTTGTGGAATATGCGTGCGAAAGAACAATTTCGGGTGGCGTTTAAATTTGTATAGAATTATTATTGGTGATATCGATGGATAGGTCAAAGAAGTAAATTTGTTGAAAGTTGTAGTAGTGAAAAGTCTGGTTGGTAGCGTACCTCTACCCCTTCATAGATATAAATGACATTTCATACATATTTTATAAATATGGTACAGCCGATATCCCAATTAAATGCTTAGACATTTAAATCCTTGAATGGAAAGCTCCTCGCATCGCATCGTCTTTCAGTCACCCGACTGACTGTGCACGTTTTGCGCTTACGCAGACGACCAGATGAGCTATACGAGGTTCAAATCAGGCAAATATTCATCATTTGTCTCGGTACAGACAAGCGCACATTAATCTACCTTTTCATTACAAACCGTGATGTTCTGGTTACTTATTTTGTCTCGCATTTTCATAATTAAGGTCTAATATTCCCTATAGTCTAAGAAAAATGGCATATTTGGTCGGAAAAAATCCTACATCGGAAATTTTTTTGGATTATGGTTGGGAATGGTCCACAAATTATGGCATTAAAAGTCCCAAACGATCGGGGGTCCACAACCTTAAAAAAAAGGGGGGGAAAGGGGGGCATTTTCGGTTTTTTGCGATTATTTCAAAAAAGGTAAGAAGTATAGAAAAATGGTCTGAGGACGAAAAAAACTACATAAAATTATCTTTGCAATAAGATATAACACATTAGAGTTTAATTGAATATTTCGGCGTTAGACTAGAACATAAATTAGAATATTTTCATTTTAGACCTAAAAAAGCTCCATAACTTTTGAAAAAATGCTAGTTCAGCCGTAACATTTTGTATAAGTATTTACAATAAGTTCAAGATCATTTTAAGCTAAACATTAAGTCGCTCCGGTCAAGGACCCCCATTATCCCACCATTTAAATTGTTCAAAACGGTACATCCATAACTCCCCCCAAAATTGGAGCAGAGTGCTAAATTTTGGTTTGTTGGGATTGGAGGTCATAGTCACCCCACCCACCAAAAATCAGCTCATTCAGATAAAAACTAAGGGTATCTCCCATACAAAGTGACCCATCAGGAGTTTGTTCTACGTACTACTCATTTTATAAACTGTAGAATAAAGTTGTCTTGGGTCACTTTGTATGGGAGGTACCCTTAGTTTTTTTTTCGGTTGGGACTTTTTATGCCATCATCTCGGGACCATCCCCAACCATAATCAAAAAAAGTTCCCGATGTAGGATTTTTGCCGTTCGATGGTCATATTTTGGTCCAATTTTCTTAGACTATAGCATTGTTTGACAACCAAACAACACATAACATGTAAATACGTCGTTTTAAAGCAGTGGTTCCCAACTTAGAAACGAACCAATTATCCATAAAATGGATCTCGATGTCTCGAATTTTTTGTCGAGGTATTGTATTCAAAAGCTCACGTTCTATCTCCCATCACAAATTGCCCTTATTTCTTTTGCTTCTCATTTCCTACTTAATTATAAATATATAATAAAAATAAATTGGAAAACCACTAGCCATGTGAAAATCCTTCGCATAACACATACATACGTTTTAGTGCTTTAATCCGAGAAAAATATTTTTTTTTTAAATTTAGTTCGGCTTCAACATCTCTTTGAAGGCGCTGCCCACAAACTCCCGACGCAAACGATTGTCATTGGGCTTGAATTTTTCTGGCACAGAAATAGTTGTCTTTTGGTTTGGAAGAGCTAACTTCGATTAAAAGTTATCTAGTAAAGTGCATAGTTCGGTCCTTAGGCTCGGATTTATGACAATGTTTAGCGCGAAAAAAGCTTTTGAGTTTTTGCAATCGAGCTCAAATTTTGATAATTATGTAGTTTGAATAATTTCCCAATTGAACACCCAAGTAACCCATCGCTTTCCCATAATCACAGACCTAGTAAGTAGTAAAATATTTACTGGATAATGTGTTACATGATAATGAGAGCGCCTGTTTGGCATGTGAATTTAATTAGTCTCAAGAAAATATAAGTTTTTTCGTAAGAAGTCTCCAGAGGCTCCCCACCGAACGCAAACGGGTCTCTCACGGACAACGCCCTGTTGGGGAAACAGTGTTTTGAAGGGAATGAATGTTTGCTTTCAGGTCCTCGTATACAATAGTATTTAAACGCCCAGCTTTAACAATTGGTGTAACTTTACACAGAGGGGCGCTGATTGATGTCAAAAATTCCACTCCGAACGTCCAAATTGAGACTCATCTGGTTAACCTTTCCGCTTGGCTTTTTCCTGTCTGTCCTTCTGGATAGCACGGAGAACGAAGAAGGGCAGTGAAACCAGTATGTTACCAGTGCAAGATTAATCTTCTCCTGTCTTTTCAATATCTGATCGGTTATAGAAAGAATCGCCCAAATCATCTCATGGACATAATCTTCCCCTTCACGATATGTCAGCAGTGGACTCAGAGACAGAATTCCAGAGATATGTACAAACGGGTACCTCGCGATAGTTCTGATAGTTCGCAGATATTTACACAACCGTTGTGAATCGGTCAATAGGGAGGCTATTTAGGAATAATGTCGTCTTAGAGCCACCCATATCGCCTGAGGAGACTAGACTTTTGAAAGCACAAGAGCGACACTAGCTCATGTTTGTCTGGCTGGTGTTCGCACCTCAATTTCTACCTATCTCGAATAAAACCAGGCATCCAGAACATTTGTCTGAGTTGCGGTGGGGTGCCTCTGGATGTGGACCATCTGTTTCAATTCCCCGCTGGACCCACTAACCTCACTTTGAGGGCGCTATGGGACAACCAAATTGCAGCTGCTAAGTTTTTGCTTGAGACAATAGGGGATAACGACGGAACTTAGTGCACATCCACAGATATGTACAGCTCGTGACAGCGGATAGGTTTCGCCGCGGAGAGGCAGGTCGCTTTGTGGATTGGTAGAGGTGTAGAAATTCCTTTACAATGCTAGACAGCGTTGATTGTTGTCACAAATTTAATTCCGATCGTTCTAATCAAGGATCGTCTGGTAAACCTTTTTTATAGTGAGCATAGACTTTGAGCTCCACATTGCCGTATTTATTAATAATAAAATAATAATAACTGCAGGAGTATAATTCCGTTTGCTAATATTTCTCCCATTGTTCTATTTTTAGGATATTCGACGAAAAATTCTAAGTGAATACGAAAAGACAAATCGTGATTCGCATCATCAACAACGCAAAGCACGGTAAGTTATTTTTCCATACAATGTAAAAGGCGATCTCCGGATGGCTGGTTGGCTGTTTATATATTTCATCTTTTGATTTTAAGCAAATAATTGCATTTTACACACACAACTTCAATTTCAGGTTCGATTACTTGCACGCTAAACTCGCTCATATCAAGGCTCTCGTACACGATTTTGATAAAACGCTCACGTCATCCGGCCCAAATGGCGTACCAACACAATCGCCACTCCAACAAAATATCGGTGCCGATATGGATGGATCAAATGATAATTTTGGCAATTTAAATGGTAGTCCCAGTCTGAGTAGGCGTGGTGGTGGCGGCAGCAACAATAGTGGTGGTCGTCGACAATCCATTGCCTCGCCCATTATGAATGGCAATCTGGGCAATTCCCCACCCGGCTTGCATCAACATCTGGCGGAGAACTACTGACGATTATTGATAACTATGGTGACGACAACAAAGCACTTTATTACATTTTAGATTTAAAAATTGCAAACAAGCAAAAAAAGGAAAAACATCAAATAGGTGAACATATATAAGCAAAATAACCACAAATACAAGAAAACAAACACAGCTACAAACAAAAAACAAAAAAAGGAAGAAAACAAAACTAAAAAATATATAAATATATAAATACTATATATATATAAAGAAATATAAAAATAAAATGCAAAAAAAATACACGAATCGGTAGACAAAAAATAAATACCACGGCGGAGAGACAAGACAACGTGCGACAGAGAGAGAGAGAGAGGAGTGAAAAAGGGAGAAAGAGAAGGGGGACCGAAAAGAGATTATTATTAATGAATTTTTATGTATAGAGAAAAAGGAAAAACACAAAAAACGGTTGTATTTTTTTAAAGAACGTTTCACTTTGATTTTTTCTTCGTCTACTTCTTTAAGTTATATGCAAATATTATTATTTTCTTGGTGATTGTTATTTACTAGAATTGTTATAACTTTTTATTTTTATTAAACAATGTTTTTATCCCTACACTAAAATGAAATGATTGAGCGCATTCATTATAATTTTTTGTCTTCTATTGTATTATGTTATTAGTTCGGACATCTTTTCGTTGTTTATTTTTCTAAATAACTACAATAAACGAATTTACTGAATTACTGAAAATAAATAAAAGGCCAAAATATTGTATGCAATTTCAAATGCAAATGGGTTTAGTTGTTTTTAAATTAAACAGAGGTATATATTGTGTATCAAATTACCAATAGATCCAAGGATATACAGGATGTACATACATACTTCAGAAGAATTCAAAGACGGCATATATGGAGACTGACTGAATTTTAACTTTGAGTTTTTATTTAAATTCTGGTTTTAAATTGAAAATAGATAAATTTAATATTTCTTTTGATTACATAAAAATTACGAATAACAAATATTTGCTAAACAAACGAACAGAAATATGAGATGCAAATGTGTGTAATAAACAATTTTTATTTTTAATATTTAATAAACAATTTTAATGACAACAAAAAACAATTAAAACAATTTAAATGGCAACAAAATACAATTAAAACAATTTAAATACATATTAAAAAGAATTCATTAAGATTACTACTATGCAAATTAAAAAAAATAATAATAAATAAAATAAAATATTTCTTTTAACTAGAATTAAATACATAATAAAAAAAACGTGCACACAAAATCTATATATAAAATAAAATGTTCCCATTGGCAAACAAACAAAAATATTTTCTAGAAATAAACCAAAAGTATGACAATGATTGAGACAACATTATAACGGTAAACTAAAATTGTTAAGAAAAAAAACGAAAAATGGAAGTACAATAAGAAACATTATTTTTTCAGTTTATTCAAAGTTTAGAAATTTATGAAACTTATTACGTTTATTCTCTTCTGTTATTTATTAATATTTAAAATAAACGGTAAACGAATTTTTTTTAAGAATATTCAGAAATGAAGCACAAACCCAGCATATTCTAACTTAAGCATAAAAAAGGCCATCAAGCAAACGAACTTAGTATGTGACAATGATTAAGACACAACACAATGATGAAATTTCAAACAATTAATTTCAGGTGATCTGCTTAAATCTTAGTCCAACATATTCTAAAAAAAAGACACGATCCATCAAATGCAGTGGAAATTTAAATTACCCGAAAATGTCCGACACTAGAAAACGGAAAAACTGTTAAATACGAAAAATGTTAACTTTAATGATAATGACTATTATTGTGCGCTCGACTTTCTATACTGTTTATAATCCTCGAAGAAGTGGCTAAATGCGTTTTTTCTGTAAGTAGTAGAATTTCGTGTAGTTAGAATTAATTATTCCTGTTTTTAAGGAGTTTGGAACAGTTCAGTTCTCCTGCAATGTAACATTTAATTTAAATGTACAAAAAAAAATATTTTTTTTTGCAATACTATTTTAATCTTATTATTATTGTATGTGCTCATGTACTTGGCAATTGAAAAGATTTTTGAAAATTTCTGCTATCGTTTATATCGTCGGATTTTCAGCAAGTTAAAACGTCAATTTGAAAGATGTCTTGGTATACATTCCGACTGGATGTGTTTTTCAAATAGCATAGCTTATAAGCGTGTCGTGCTCACACTCATAGAGAAACGAGTTTCCAAACTCGGCACGACTCGTCGCAAGGTATATATTATTCAGAAGAAGATGATAAGAAATATTCTTATCGTAGAATAATAAACTAACAATGTGACTAGGAAGTGGTATGGCTGACAACCGTATCACACTCCGAATTCAGTTGTCTTTGTAACGTTGGAGTTACGGTAATGAAGAGAGAGATAAACGTGGAGAGCCTGAAGGTACGTGTTCATAGAAACGACTCATGTGATGATCGCTCAGCGGTCGTAGTTCTGCATCTAATTGCGGGTCATATTTGCATAGTTTTTGATTGGCGATACTTTCCTTGTAATGACTATAACCTCAAAGAACATGTCTATATAGAAAATATACGCATAGTGGTATAACTGCGATCGCTGAGCGATCATCACAAGAGTCGTCTCTACGAACACAAACCTTAAGGTGGCATTTTGCAAGGCGATAAACATTTTAATTTTTCTATATTTTAATTTTTCTAACGCTAATTCTGGTAATATAAGGAATGTGAAATTGCTACACATCGTCCAAGACAGTGGTCGGCAAAATGCGGCTTGCGATCCACATGCGACTCTTTAGCTTACTCAATGAGGCCTTGCACGGCTTGAACGCAATTGCAGCAGTGGTTAGCAAAGTGCGGATTGCGAGTCCCATGCGGTTCTTGTATTGTTACTTTCACCACCGGCAAACTTTAACTCTTCCGCAGCTACTAGACGCCTGTGGGAAGTCAGGAAGCATATTTATAGGTAGAAGTGTAGTTAGTTGACTAAACCAAGAAGAAAAATAATGATGATGGCTATCAAAAGTTGTTTTTATAATTCATTTAAAAAATAATAATTAAGAGGAGAAAACAAAAGTTCCTAATTGTGTTTTTCCTGAACGTTGTTTGCGACCATGAAGCCGAATGGCATAATTTAACATTATTGTTATTCACACTAACATTTACCGTTATGTTGCTATCCGAAAATGAAATTAACCCTTTCCCAGACAGAACGTCTATATACGTCCAATTTTGAGCATTTGACATACAAATCGTGTCAAATTTTGGCGTTGTGTCCGGCAATGAGTTAAAAACTTTAGTCGAAATTCTGCTAGACTACCAGAATAAAAAAAATGGGCTCCCAAAAGATAAAAATAGTAACGGTAAACTGCTAAATTTGGATCTTCCGGCTAAAATGTTTGCCGACAACTAAACAACTATCATTGACGGTAGTCAATAATTTCAGGTTCATTTTCTTGCCAGATTTATTATCGAAAAACGACACCAAAAATAATGACGCCTGACCTTATGGAATGCAAGATCTTATTAAAGCTTTCATAAATTGCCCGACACTGATTGAAATTGCTAATTAACATGCTAATCTGATTCGCATCGCGGTACTACCAAGCTACATAGTAGGAAAAACGATTGTCAATTTTTTTAATTGGCAGATATTACTGGATGGCATAAGGTCACACACACACAGAATCCATGGATTCCGAATCCCACGAAATTTCATATTAAAAAATGACAACTTGCCCAGCTGTCATATTTTTAAATGGAGTTTCGTTGGATTCGGAATCCATGAATTCTCCGTGTGTGTGCAACTTAACGAAACCTGACGATTTTTAAAACGTCATCAATATCTAAAATGCATGTGAAAAAAGTGTTTTTCCCACTTAAACATTCGGAACAATAGAACATTTTATAAAACTTAACAACATACAATTTTACCCTAAAGAATTGTGCTCGTTTACTTCACAGAACTTTTGGACAGTTTCCAAAAAGATCCCTTCAATCACTTAATGCATTATGAATGAATTTTGAAGCGATGGCGAAACTCGAGTTCGGCTATCGGGGATAGACGCATCGTAGGCCAACGCCGGTTTCGTAATAACGAGCCCGCGTTCAGTTCGATGCATAAATACCTCCAACTCCGCACGGGTTTGTTTGCAAATTTATCACAAGAAACCCGTGCGGAGCTCAAGTCATTTTTTCCTTGAGATGTATATGGAAAAGTATCTACAACGTGCACCCATCAAACCCGTGTTCAGTTCGAGGCATGAATCCCTCCAACTCCGCATCGCAACAACCCCGTGCGGAGTTCAAGGCATTTTTTCCTTGAGTTGCATACGGAAATGTCCCATCAAACTCGTTCGAATGCCTCCAACTCCGCACGGGTTTGTTTGCGGAAAATTTATCGCAATAAACCCGTGCGGAGTTGAAGGCATTTTTGCCTGGAATTGCGTATGGAAATGTATCTACAACGCAAACACAAAAAATGTCGACAGAGCGAGTGCCTCCTACTCAACGAAAGAGGAAAGTTATAGCAACAAACCCGTGCAGAGTTGGGGGCAATCATGCCTCGTACTGAACACGAGTTCGTAAATACGCCGATGTGCCTTATCAACCGAAACGCTTTCAACTATTGTATAAAGTATTGCCAACTATTTTGCGACCTTTTAAAAACAGTCGGGTACTCGTGTATAATTTAGAGAGGCGAGATTGTTTGATGAGTTATTTTCTCGAAAACTTGGTCTGCGTTCAAATGAAACGACATTCGGTAATCGGCTGTGGCGTAAAAAGTTTTCCGTGTATTTTTAAGCGCTTCTAATCGAAGGGGGTTTTGGCAGCTCTTGGCTGTAACACCGGGTAGCTCCGGGACGAACCGATTTACATCGAAGAACCGGCTGTCGTAGGACCATTTTTATAAACAATACAAACATCACAGTGGGGTTCGGTCTCAGAGCTCGTTGCCTGCCTACACTGTCCTGAAAAATTTGTCGTAGCCGACCCTGAGAACATACCCAGATCCTTGAATCAACAGATATCTGCTAATAGATGCCCGCATAATTACAATACCTTTACGGTGTACCTAATTTTCACGTTGAACAATGTCATTATTTGAATTATTTCGGCAATGATAGTTTTGTGCGTACTACTTAATATCAGTGGGTCCAAATACGTCAAGCGTACACTATGTACTTTGAGTGCAAGTATGGAGAAGAAATTCGCATATATTCCGATGGTAGTTTGGCGATAGAATGCTATACATGCGCAACTGCAAACATACTGCGTCGCAACACCCGCACGATCCACAATCCTAAATAAGGATGTTTACATTTTAGAAAACAATATGTCAAAGGCTCGTTTTAAACCGGTCTAGTTCAATGATAATGTTTAAATTTTAGAAAACAATAAGTCAAACTTTCATATAAAATCCAGTTTGGCAACAAATCACGCCGTTTAACGCTGCATAACCTTTAAATCCAGACTTCTAGCTAATCTCCAGTACTGGTCGATGAAAATTCCGATTTTGCGCTTCCAAAGCCCGACGCCGGGCTATCGTGCCACATTGTTTGTTTTGTTTATTTAAATACCTGTCAATACATATTTAAATACAAAAAAAAAACAGTTTGGTATAACGGTACTTTTCAAAATGTAAAAAAGTATTTAAACAAAAAAAACATTCAATTCGGTATAACGGTACTTTTTAACGTCAAAGTTCTGAAGTCCTCGTTTTTTAGGCTGCAGTGTGCCGCCGTTCGTCACATATTTTACCGTAGTTAGGTAAAACTAACTAACGGTATATCTCAGTTTACATCAATACTTAAACTAGCCAGTTTTTCTCTCTATATTCTGAAAGAAACACCCACCTTTTGGTGAGCGAAGTACTTGAATCAAGGGATTCGACGCACAAAAACAAATTTGTAATTTTTGACATGTTATGATTTTATGTGTGAGGCCGAATTGGTGTATTTGTACAATAGAAACCATTTCGGTACAAGTCACACTACGCAATCCATGGCGATAATTCCTAGAATCGACGAGACATTTTTGTAGGTCCTAATTTTTTCATTGAATATTTTTAAAAGTCCGAGCATTCAACGTTAAGATTGAATTGATTGTGAATTGAACAGTTGCAATAGTAAAATAAACAAAAAGACTAATAATGATGCCACTATACATTTTTTGATTACTAAAAAAAACCGCTCAACTTTTTTTCGCCTCTATTTACTTTGTTTTACCTCTTTTTACAATTCTCCATTTCAGTTTTTATTATTGTTGTGTTTTTTTTTGTGTATTAAACTACATAGTAGCGAAGAAAAAAGACAAGTGAACAATTTGTGAACATGTGAATCACAATCAAAAAAACTAAGCAAAGCACAATCCCCCCCGATTTGTTTTAGAAAATATACAATGTATTTTATGTTTGTACATAAGCAAAGCAAAACAGAGTAAAAGAAACGCTCTACTGGATAAAACAACAAAAAACAAAACTTTCATGTTAATTTTTTATTTTATTTTTTTTCTATTAATTTTAATTAATTATTAATATAATATGTATGCTAGGCTAATTTCTCTAGTGAAAGTGAGACAAACAAACAGAAAACAAAACAAAATGTACTTTTTTAATGGAATTTTTCCTTAGTTATGACTATTTTTTTAAATTAGTGTTTTGATGCAATCCTTAGAAAAAGGAAAAACTGAATAAAAAATACTGAAAAAAATGTTAAAAATAAATTTAAAAACTTACGAAAATAACGTGAAAACGGGAAGGAAGAAAGAAAGAGAGACAGACAGAAACAGTTACGATTTTCTTGTTATGTATATTATAATGAAATTGACCGCATTATTGCGTTTTTTTATTAAATTCCTTTTTTCTTACTAAATTGTTTCTGTTTCAAATAATTTCTTTTTTTGGAAGAAGCCAACATACACACACACACACACTAAGAATGAGGTAAATAACAAAGCCCAATTGTATATTTTATAGCCTAGTAGGAAATTAAAAAAAAGGAAAATTGAATGTAGAACATCCAATGAAAACGGGATAGATGGAAACAGACAGAACAGAGAGCACAAGAGTTCCAAGAATACAATTTGTTTATTAATTTTTAGAGTGAGAAACTTGAAACTGTTTATTTTTAATCATTTATTTATCTGCCTTTTCCAATAATATCCATTTGTGGTGTTCTATACAATTATGCCCCTCCGCTTTCCGTGCCGATTTATTCATTTTAAAATGCATACTTAAATTGAAAAATTCTGGTAACGGAAAGTGCAATGATTGCCAATAAAAAACGGAAACATAGTTTCTTTGCAGCCAAAAAACAAAATGGCATGCATCTTATCCATATAAATATATTATATATCATTTTGAATGATATACGCGCGTATACATAATATACATATTGTTGATATTTTTTCGTCTCTTTGTATTGTAAAACAAACACACACACACACAATGAGAAAGAAATGTTCAAGCTCGAAAATTTGTTTATAAATCGAAATTTCACGGCTCGAGACAATTAGACGGAATTACTCTCGAACATTAATGGAGTTTGTTATGTTTTTGCCCCCATCCCCTCTATTTTGTTTAATAAATTTAGATGTATGTATGTATTTCGATTAACCCCATTAATAGTTATTTTTTTCTGTTTTTGTGTAATTATTCTATTTTTTCTTTTGTATTTTAGTCTAATTTAAATGAATTTACTATATATATATTAATATTGTCAAATTGACGAGCAAAACAAACACATTGTTTCCAAAACTACACACCACACTCACACAGACATAACCACACTTTGTTATGGAGGCCTTCGTTGTTGGTTTCAGTGTATACATAATATAAATATTATAAATATAAATTCTTGCAAATAAACAAAAAGCTATAAAATAGAAAGATATAAAACAAGCAAAACCTGTGAAACGGAAACGAAACAAAACAAAAAAAAGTGAATATATAAAACTTGAAAAAAATCAATTGGTCTAAAGTAAGATGTATAAAAGAAAACAAAAAAGAGAAGTAAGTGTGCAAACGCAAGCGATAGAGAGCGCGAGACAAACAAAAAAGAAATAGAGAAAAACCCAAAAGAGAGAGAGAGAGAGAAATACAGACAGAAAATGCCCCTCATTGAAAATGTTTTTTTCTATACAAAAAATATATATTTTATTTTCATTTCTTTAGACCACTTAAAAAAACAGATAATTTTTTTATCATTGGGAAATAGACGGATTTTATTATAAATATTATAAATATTGATATAAATAAATAAATAAAAAACACACACACGACGAGAAATCGTAAATGAGTAAATATTAAATATGCATATATATATAAATAAATAAATATATAATAATTGAAGTGAAAAACAACAAAAAACAGAACCTAGTTAATGATTATTATTATTATTATACGTTTTATGATATTAGGTAAACATTAAAAAGCAAACAAGCAAAAAAAAATATATGAAGTAATTTTCAAAAAATTTGTTTTGGTTTTATTATTTTTTGTTTCTTGTGTTTCGGTGTTTTTAATTTCAGATACTTGGTTAACTTTCAGATTGAATTTATTTTTTGACAATTTCGATTGGTTTCGTTTATATTTGGTACTATTTTGTGTTGCATTGCCTACGCCTAGTGGAATTAAAAGGGCATCAGGATAACTTATTGTCAAGCAGAGTATCCACGATTCAGTATGCACAGATTAATTAAAGTTCCAAGTTATTATACCTAAGGACAACTTATCTTCTTTTTTATCGTCCCTGTGAACAACTTACAACTTACACAGTGCTTCAGATTCACATTCTAGCTGGACAAAAATTAAACAGAAAATATGTTGGTTCTATCGAATTTAGAAATAACAACTATTATATCCTCATGAACAGTGGCGTACCTATCAAAACATTCTGAAAAGTGGGGGTCAAGGTTGTGGCGTAAAAATGTTTTTTTTCTCATTGACGTGTTTAGTTTTTTCCAATTTTTTTTTGTCAATTGTATAAACAGATAATAATCTGTAGAATGTGGTAACCTAAATTTAACCTAAAACATGCGTTATCTTTACTACGAGCCTTTTCCCTGGCAATTGTGGTGAGCTTACCAGTTTCACATCTGTCAGTATTTTCATGATAGCCTAAACCGTAATTTGTTTGGATTTTATAATAGGGATAAAAAAGAACATTGTTCTAGAATCGGCGACTACACACAACACACGTTATGTAGTCGTCAACGCACCATGCTCATCAACCTGAAGGAGTTAGCAGGGGTTGGCAAATGTATTAGCCAGAAGAGCCAATTTTAGGAATTTACGAGTTAGTATTTCTTCACAGAGCCGAAATCGGTATGGGATATTATGGGTATGTTCGGAGGGCTTCAAATTTGTATAATGGAACAATGCTAGTTTCGCAAAAAATGGGCAGATTAGTTTTGCTGAAGATTTTCACATTGCAGTAGAAAAAGGATCCCGATAAATTCAATAATAAATTTTTTATCTAAGACACCGCCAAGCAAACAATCAAAACCGAATTTCCTTCAAGACAACCGTTCATAAGATGATGTTGTTTCCGAGTCCTATTCACATATTTTTTGGTTACATTTCTTGTCTCAACTATGACCAGAAATAATATATCTGTTTAAAAAAAATACGCAGAGAGAGCACTTAATGTCCCTGAGGCATATGTCAGGATGATACGAGACATGTATGATGGAGCTACGACTAAGGTTAGATGCACAGCCGGTGAATCAGAAGAATTTCCGGTGAATGTCGGAGTACACCAGGGCAGTGTATTGAGTCCGTTGCTCTTCAACATCATCATGTGCTACTTATTAACACGTGTCTCCGACGGCCTAGAAATATCTCTTCTTTTTGCTGATGATATAGTCCTCAGTAGCCCAAACATCGTTGCCTTGCAAGCTGCGCTTACAAAATGGTGTGACATTCTGGAGGAGCATGGACTGAGGGTAAGTATAACAAAGACTGAGCTCTTATGCTGCCCATTCTCAGACCCAGATGCACCGATACCAGATATGTACGTCAAAGGAGAGCAGCTTAAGTCTTGTACCAAGTTCAAGTACCTTGGCTCGATGGTGAACAGCGGAGCTACATGCGATGATGACATCAAACATCGCACAAAGGTTGGGTGGATGAGGTGGTGAGAAAACTCTGGAGTTTTCTGCGATAAGAAAATGCCACTGAAGCTAAAGGGCAAGTTGTACAAAACGGTTATACGTCCCGCACTCATGTATGGATCAGAATGCTGGACCATGTATGAAGGTTACGCGAAAGAAATGACAGCGACTGAAATGAAAATGTTACGCATGTCAGTTGGTGTAACCAAAAGGGACCACATCAAGAGTAGCTACATCCGTGGCAGCTTGTCCATAGACCAACCAATCACCGAAAAGCTCGAAGACCGACGAATGGATTGGTATTGCCATGTTCAAAGGCGTCCGCCTGAGAACCCCGCAAAGAGAGCGATATCAATGGAAGTTCCACTTGATGGACCCAAGGCCAGAGGCAGACCGAAGAACACCTGGATGTAGGCCTGTTCCAAAAACCGGGATCCCGGTACAAAACCGGTGTTCACTTGGTACCGGACCCGATATTCTAAAGTACCGATATCCCGGTTTTTTTGGTACCGAGTTAAAAAACCGACCAACGAGTCGGTTTTTTGGTACCGAGTTAAAAAGAACGATTCACTTCAACCATGAGCCGGTTTTTTTCAGGTTTTTTGGTACCGGTTTTTTACCCGGTACTCAAAAAAACCGGCTCATGGTTGAAAAAACCGTCGGTACTGAAAAAAACCTGAGTCGGTTTTTAACCCGGTACTCAAAAAAACCGGCTCATGGTTAAAAAAACCGTCGGTACTGAAAAAAAAACCTGAGTCAGGGAAACCGCTTGTGGTACCGGGTATTTGAAAAAACCGGAACCCGGTACTGAAATCTCGGTACCGAACAGGCCTACCTGGATGTGTCAAATGAAAAAGCAACAACAACGCATTGGTCTCGGCGATGACACGATCCAAGATAGAGCTGCCTGTAGAAATATGCTGAGAAATTATCGCCAAAACGGGCGATGTGCCTACACTGCAGGTCGAGCAACGCGGAACCATGGAGCGGTATAAAGAACGAGGCATGGGCGTAGCCAGGATTTCGGTCAGGGGGGGGCAAGCCCGAAAAATTGCCCCTGAAAGTGTTTAGACTTTTACTGGTTATTATGATTACATTCAACTGGCCTCCGTTTCTGCTTTTTAAAACGTAACTTGTTTATATTCAGTGCTATTTTTGGCTTTTGGGCAGCATATTCCACTTGCGACATCAATGTCCGTTTTGAAATCTGGCTTTGCTTGGTTCTACAGGATCGCATCTCCTGCTGAAACATACCGAGAAGCCTCGTATCTCACATCCACAGCATCCATAGAAAAAACATTATCCGACAGTCGGCTGGAGACATTTAGGGGTACATGCTTTTCCACTTCCTTAAAATAGAACGGAATCCCACAGTAAAGTTTAAACCGAAGTTGGGCAGGATTCCATTCTGATGGTAGTTTTTTGCTCATTCGACTTAAGTTGCTGGGACGCCGTGGAGCTTGCATGATGAAGTTTTGACAATTAAGTACTCTCGCACAAAATCAACGATCTGATCGTTATAGCTCTGGATCCCGAGAAGGAGTCAAATGCAGTCGACTTAAAGAAAAAATTAAACAAGACCCAAGTGCTAAATTTGAGTCCAGCTTATGTACGTTGTCCTCGACGCGGCCGCACGACAGCGACTCGCTCATTCCATAAAAACTCGTTTCTCTCTCATTTTAAAAACGAGTTTTCATATGGAATGAGCGAGTCGCTGTCGTGCGGCCGCGTCGAGGACAACGTACCTTTAGTCTGAAAGGGAATTTAACTCCCCCATAAATATTAATTCATCTATTTAGACAATATCGTTGCCGCGGATGGCGGTATCAAGAGCATTCCACAGTCAAGTTCTTGTCCAAAATTTTGCAAACCAAATTGTAAAAACCAAAGCTGTTGAAAGGGAGCAGTACTTAGAGAGCGTACCTAAATTACTGGTTGATGCAAACAGGCCGACAAAATTTCACGCTTATACACCTGCAACTTGGTTGCCAACCTAAGTTGGTAACACGCAAAAAAAACGGAAAATAAGTCATTTGTAGGCATGGTGCAGGTTCCAGTACCAGGTTGCAAGAACGTGAATGGCGTGGTTTCCGGAATGTTGCAAGTGTGTAGTTAGGTACCTGCAACCTAGGTTGGCAACGAAGTTGCAGATGTAGAAGGCCTGTAAGGCACAAGAAAGTCGTCCACTGCACTTTTAAAGCTATCAAAATTTTCTTTAGTTTGAGTGCAACGCCAGCTTTGTAGGTACAAAGGATCCCAAGATACAGCATTACGAACTTTTTTACTAAAAAAAAAACAATGTTTAAAGTGCTGTACGAGTATTTTGAGATCCTTTGCACCTACAAAGCTGGACTCAAATTAAAGAAGGTTTTATTAGCTTTGAGAATCAAGCAGACGACTTTTGGAAATCACAAACCAAAATATGAAAAACCTTCGAAAATTTTTAGGTTTTTTGAGGGTCACGGGGCCTAACCCCGGTTTTCGAAGTTGCAAACTTGGTGGTACACTTCTGGTATCTACCCTAACAGTATCCCAAAAAAACAGAGCCGAGCTATTTTTTGCGACCTAAAATCATAAATTGACTGACCTATAAGGGAATCCTTATAAAATTTACAGTTCATAGTCGCTCGTATTTGAAAAATAAATTTAAATTTTGCAGCTACTAGATACTTCTTTATATTTTATTTGTCAGTTACTTTAATTAGGCTTCCGAATTAAATTATTTTATTGAATGAGATAATGCATTTAAAAGTGACGTTTTGTCCCAATAAGCATTCCTTTATAATTATTCCTTAAGGGAATCCGTATTCCTTAAGTGAGGACTATGAATTCCTCTCTTAATGTTCACGTTTTAGGGCTTTCAAGACTTGTTCACGTTTCAGAGTAGTAGCTCACATAAAATAGTTCACCTTCACGTTAGGCGAAGTACACGTTTACCCGAGTCTACTCTATAGACATGAAAAGAGCTATCGATAGCGCTCAGGATTGCTGTAAATCTGGACGAAATAGAATAGAATTAGGTATGTCCATATGTATCTATGTAGATGACTATGTAAGGAAGAAGAACGGCTTGTAATAAATTGATATGGAAATGTTTGTGTGGTTTTCGGAACATGGAAACTGCAAACGAAAATGCGAAAAAGTGAATCTGAAAAAAATTATCCCTGAAATATTTTTTTTCTTTCAGTATTATTAATATTCAATTCAATAAAAAAAGTTTCACCGGCCAGGGAGGGGCGGTCGCCCCCCCTGCCCCCCCTGGCTACGCCCATGGAACGAGGCAAGGAAGAAGAAGAAGTTATGATGGTGAAACTTTTTACACTTGCTTTTTTTTATTGCAGGCAGTTTTTTCGTTTGAATCGCTGAAATAGGACAATGGGGTCATGGGGCTGCCATACAAACGCAACCTCCCAAATTAGGTTCTTCTAAGAAAAACTTTTTTATTTGTGCACCAATTTAACTCAAATCTCATCAAACTATATTTCTAGTGATGCCACAAAATATATGTAAAAGTTAATGGAATCGAATCATCTCAAATTCTAAAAAAAACTCTTTTATTCTTGCACAAATTCCAACTAATCCTCATACCAATGTGTTTCTATTGATGCCACAAAACATATGTAAAAATTAATGGGGGTGCCATACAAACCCAACGCCCCATTTTGGTTTTTCTAAGAACAATTTTTTTACACCAATTTCACGAAACATTTCATTAATACATATGTCTTTATCGAAACAACACAAAATTCAAAAATAAATGTAATCGTACAATGGGACCTTTCCCTTTATCCCGCTTCCCCAATAAAGTTTTCTAAGACAATGTTTTTTATTTGCCCACTTCTTCTTCCTTGCCTCGTTCTTTATACCGCTCCATGGTTTCGCGTTTCTCGACCTGCGGTGTAGGCACATCAGCATATTTCTACAGGCAGCTCTATCTTGGATCGTGTCATCGGCGAGACCAATGCGTTGTTGTTGCTTTTATTTGCCCACTTATTCCAACTAAACTTCACACAAATATTGCTTTAACCACGGCATGGATTAAGTGAAACCGATGGGAATAGAAGGGGGGGAGGGGTTACACAAATTATAGGTAGGCTCGCAAATTTTTTTAGCCCGAGGAGAGAGAAGGGTATTCAAATTTCGGCTGCGCACGAAATTAGCCTCGGCCTCTTTGCTTCTGATTTAATTCCTAATTGTAATGATCATGCCGTAAACATAATTTCTAACTAGTTACCTTTTTTACTTCATATTTCTATTTGTTTTTCTCAAAGTTTTCTCTTTTCATTTTTTCGCCTGTTTTTTTCGTCTTTTGAACACTGTTGTTGCATATTTAAGTAGAACTAACTACGCACTTTAAGGAGATTTTCACTAGACATTACTTTGAAAATGCTCAAAAATTTATGGTACGTGCATGACCGCTATGGGAACCGATTTTGAATGAATTAATTAAATGCAAAACTGCTACACTAAAATTATATTTAAAAACGCCTTATTGTCGGCAATATGAACCTTAACTAGAATTTAGTGGATATATATAACACTAAAGCACTGTGATTTTCTATACAACAAATGCTAAGACTCGGACTAGGACACGTTTCGAGCTGGACTCAATCGAGGCTCTGTATTTTACAGTTATCCAGATTTAGGTAAATATTTTTTCTTTGGAAGTTTTCTGACTCTTGGAAATACTTACATAATTGAAACATGTCATGTCATTGAAGAGCCGCACTGAATAGCCAAAGAACTTCATGCGGCTCGATAGCCGCACTGAATAGCCAAAGAGCCTCATGCGGCTCGGTAGCCGCGCTTTGCCGATGAGTTAGGATTAAGAAACAAAACAATCAATAACCCGCCATTTTTTTCTGATGATAAAAACATTGTTTTTAAGGCTAGAAAACAAAAAAAAAAGATTTAAATGAGCTTCGATACGAAGGTGGCTGAAATAGATGAAGATTTGTTGGGCAGGCATACTTCCGGTCTCATTCGTACAAAAGGGAATTCAAGCTTAACTTTATCCAAACAATTCAATGCGTTTTTTACGTTCCTTAGAATTGGAATTTTACTGCTGGCATTTTGAATTAATTAATCATCTACGGTAGAATCGATACCCACAAGACGTGAACAATTTCGCTTCGTGTAGTTTCAGCCAGTGGCGTAGATAGCTTTTATGAGCGAATCTGTGGTTAGCCCTTTTTTGTTCATTACAGAGAGCCAAGGCAGTACTGGCTGACAAAACCATTTGGAGTTCAGGACAGTATTATAATTTTTCTTATTCTTTTCATTATCCTCCCGAATTTTAGCTCAATTCCTTTGCGAGCCATGACTTGACATTTAAAATAATTTGTTTGGTCTTTTTTCCCCTGTAATCAATTAGCGCTTTAGGTCCTTTTTTATTTATTTGATTATATATTTTTTTATTGAATTAATGGTGCTAACACTTTTAGCCGAAAGTGTTTTTTTTTTGTGTTTCATTTATTTTTTTTTAATCAATGAATGTTAAATTATTGCGCTCAAGTAAGTTGTCGAACGATCACGAGAATGTGGAGAAATGAGTAAGAGTAAGTTAAAAGAGCACCCATTTCTGGGGATAAATAACTCTGTTGGTGCGTGGCGTGCCATCAAAAATGAAATCTTGCTCTTGCTCCTGATCCTATGGTTTTATTTTCGTAAGGATCCCAAACACAGAGTATTAGATTAAATATCAAAGTAAAACGTCGTGTTGCTGAAGATGGGTGGAATACAGCCGAAATGCATCCAAAATAAAATTTATTTGACTCGCAAAGCTGAAAAAAACGGTGTTTTAATTTTATATTTAATCTAATATATATCGGGTTTTGCGTTATCATTCAAAAATCGTAAAATTTTAATAACTTAAAAAGAGGTTGACGTTCCTCGAGGAGTCACTGAGATTGCCAAAGAGCACTAGAAGCTTCAAGGATTATAAAATCATTCATCATTCATTGACCAACTCATCCGCACTTACTTGTTTGTAAGTAGGAAAATCATGTCCTCTCTCATTTGCATATTAGCAACTAACAGCCTTAGTCCAATGTTGGATTGTCGCGCCTGTTATTTATTTAACTAACAAAGGTGAAAGCATAATTAGACCCTGCCATCGTTCTATCTTCGCTGGTCAAAGTTGGGTCACAATTATCAACTAGAAAATTTGTGGTCCTGGAAGGTTCTTTGGAATAGCAGTACAATTCCTGTGATTTTTTTGATTTAGATTTAGATTGATTCAGAAGTTCCTTATAGGACGAGAGCAATATGTTCTAATTTTCACGTATGCCTCGGTGGAAAATTACCTACTTTTCTATTAATACATAAATTTCGGATGGAGTTTGAACCCCCAGAAGCCCCACGTAGGATTGCCTAAGCAACGAGCCTACTTAATCAGTGCAAGCAAATATTTTTCTGTCACAAAGTAGTTATGCCGTCATAGCACAAATCGCAGGCGAGTTAGATCAACGCCATCTAGATAGACAGGTCAGATTATCAGCTGATAAAATTAGCTGTCATGTGGCTAAGGAACCGCATTTACAACAATAGAAATAGCAACAACCACAGGCGCTAAGGTACCAAATTTTCGAAATCGAATTTCGACAGTCCGGCCTGTCTATCAAGATGGCGGTGGTTAGATATAAAAGTCAAAACACGCGCAGGTGACATCTATCGTTAAATTGTGATCAAGGTGATTATTTATTTATTTTTGTTAAAATTTAATTTGCTTTTTTTAATTATGATTTAAAACTTTTCTAACAATATTTTCCAGGCAGCAATTTAAATTCAAGGGAATTGCTGATTGTTTTTGTTTACCCCCACCCAAAAGATAATTCTAGGCTATTATCATAATGTTGAAAAAGATTTCTTCCCTGAACGATATTCTGTCTACGCCCATGAACCCTCACGTTCAAGAGAATATTTAGATTTTGTTTGGCTGGTGTAGCAAAGGAGTAGAATAGCCTCACTGTAGTTACTCCGAGGGAACCGTGATTTTTTTTTCAAATCCTCGCATCTCCCGTTATAATTTCCTCCGTACGTCCATGTGTGTAGGGAATACTGATTCGTCGTTATTTACCAGGAAATGAAAATTTTTGTACTGAAACTTTATTCATGGGACCACTTTCATCGGCTGCGGGTGCAGATATTTTTAAATGAAATATCGCTTAACATAAGCTGACCATATCCTGTAGGGACCAATGCTGTACACACAATTTTGAGACCAAAACTCACACCATTCGTAATGACGAATATCGTTCTGAAGTATATCCAGAACATCGTGGCTTGGTTGTTGCTCCTCAAGGAATAAAAGCAATGCAACAATGTCGAGGTATCACTTTTATGGTAAAGTAAGTATCATTTTCCTGTGTTCCTTAATAAAGGGTTTCCCAAATAGAGCGCTTCATAACGTACACAGAATAGGGTTTTGTGTGGAATAACATTTTTGGCTATGGGCCTTCACAGCTTTGGTGGTACGTGCACTAATTTTGAATCATTATTATCTATGCATATCTTATAAAATTTTTCGGAGATAGCCTGGAATTTAGGGCTTTGGAGCAAAGCGGAGCGACCTTAAATTTCGGAGCGAAAGAGCGGACCGTTTTTTTGCAGTCTGGACCGGAGCGACTTATGCTTTGAAACTTGCTCCGCTCCGATGTCTTTAATCATAAAAATGTATAGAAATTTATCAATTGATATGCTATAGTTCCGGGATGGCTTTCCAAATGAAAACATAGAAAATTCTTTGTAAAAATAAAAAATCCGAGAAAAAAAAATTTTTCGACGAAATTTTGCATTTTATGGCACGATTTGATGATTTTGGATGATTTAAAGGCGAAGAATTCGTCGGGAGACTTGAAAAATTTCGGATTATTGTGAAATTCATTGTAATAAAAAGAGTTTTTGCGTTCTTCATTGTTAAGAATTTCAAGATCATCCATGACTAACGCTCGTATATTTTTTAACGTAAAAAGCAGGACAAATCCACCAAAAGTCGTCGTTCGGCCGGACAATGTTAGTGAAAAAGCAGAACAGAAAGAAGGACAACCAGAAACACAAATGCATCTGTAATATTTGTGTACCTTTCGAATTTGTCAGATTTTTTTGCAAACTCAATAGCTGCATTCAGCGAACGAAAAATGTAGCAGAAAAGCTCTCTTGCAATTAGATTCTCATTTCGCATGAGGGCTCTTCAGCGGAGAAAGAGGTCGGTGGCTGGCAATTCTTGTAGTATTCCCAGTAAATTTAATTCGCTGAATGCAGTCAATCTTTCTGAATCGAAGCAGGGGTGATGACTTGAGTCTCCTATGGTATACTACAAAAAGAACCACTGCATATTTTCCTTGTTAAAGTAGGTACTAACATCGTCAGTTCACGTGAAATCTATGCAAATACTGTCAAAATTTTGATGATGGTGAAAGCGAATTCGCTTGGTGGGTACGCACTTTACATGAAAGTCTCCACCCCGGATTTTGACATTTCGCCAGCGAAAATAATGCAGTTGCACTTTATTTCACAGTGACTTGCTTTTTATTCATGCAATTTAAGATAATGTTCACTCGCGTTCTGATTGATTGTCGATGACATCTTTTCACTGTGAAATAAAGTGTAACTGCATTATTTTCGCTGGCGAAATGTCAAAAACCGGTGTGGAGACTTTCATGTGAAGTGAGTACCACCAAGCGAATTCGATTTCACGATCATCAAAATTTTGACAGTATTTGCATGGATTTCACGTGAACTGACGATGTTAGTACCTACTCTTGCCAGGTAAAATAATGTAGTTGCACTTTATTTCACAGTGAAAAGATGTCATCGACAATCAACCAGAACGCGAGTGAACATTTATCATAAATTGAGTGAATTAAAACCAATTCTCCACAGCACCGTTTTCACGGGAGACATATATGCACGTTTTTCGCTAGGTGAACTCAGTACATACCTTTAAGGTAAGTACTGAGTTCACCTAGCGAAAAACTTGCATATATGTCTCCCGTGAAAACGGTGCCGTGGAGACTTGCTTGTTATTCACTCAATTTAAGGTAAATGTTCACTCGCGTTCTGATTGATTGTCAATGACATCTTCCACTGCGAAATAAAGTGCAACTGCATTTGTTTCGCCGGCGAAATGTCAAAAACAAATGTAGAGACTTTCGTGTAAAGTGAGTACCACCAAGCGAATTCGATTTCACGATCATCAAAATTTTGACAGTATTTGCATGGATTTCACGTGAACTGACGATGTTAGTACCTACTTTTAGCGCGAATTGAATTCACATGCCGCTTGAATTTGGTCAACACTGAGCACGGGATACACTCTCAAGGAGTATTAACATTGATAGGCATAATCTGTCGGGGATGTTGTCGCCTCGTGAAAAGTGTGTCCTTATGCGAGTTGAAGTTTTTACTAAGATTCTAATAGGAAAAATGTCCGGCTTACCATCGTGCGATAATTCAAGAATGCTGTACATTTTGCTGTACGATAGGGTTAAATGCTGTACTGTCCAGCGAAATGCTGTACGTATGGTCAGCTTAGCTTAACACGAGGGAAAGAAGTGGAACTCTAGCTTGTACCTGCTAAATAATTTGAATTAGCTACTCATTGAGATTAGTAAGAAATGGCCATTCACAACTTTCCGTCAGAAATGGCCCTAGTTTTTGGAGAATCTTGTAATGTTTTAAGATATAATGTCTAACCACAGAACGTGGACTCGAATATCAGTGATTCTCTAGTTAATGAATAAATCGATCAAACCCGATTTCTTTATATAAAATTAACCACATAAATCTCCATTTTTAGATTTTATAAAAATACATTTTCAACACTTTACTTTTTTGAATATCTATGCGCTTCCATAAAAAATATTTTCGCAAAATTCTAATAAAATATTGACAACGAATATTTGATTAGTTAAATTTATAATTATAATATAGTTTAGTTCATTTTCTTAAATTATAGTTCATTGTCACCCCTTTATTTGCTCAATTTGCCTTACGAATAAAGTAATACGTATACTTATATATGAAACATAAAGTCAACGTGCTTGCAATAAAAAAAAAACTTGCTTCAAATTTTATTTGCTCGTTTTTGAAAATTTCAATTCAAATAAAACTTTGTATTATAGTAAAACTAAATTTATATTCTAAAACAAAAAAAAACATACAATTAAACTACTAAATAAATAAAGCAAAGACAAATTAATTAAAATACGAATTATGTGGCCATATTGTAGTTAATGTCTAACAATCTAATGCCTTTATGTAAGTATGTTATGTGTAAGAATTTAATTCAACAACAACAAAATAAACAAAAGAAAAAAATACTTTAAATGCCTTTACAATATGTGTACATTAGCAGTGTATTATTATATGAAAAAAAACAACAAATATTCCCAGCAATAATGCAATAATCGCAAAATGAATTACAAACATTATATGTATGTATATATGTATATGCAAAGCAAAAAGAAGAAGCCATAATTGAAATCAATAAGCAAAGCAGTCGAATCGAAACAATGAATCTATAAATGAAATTAAAATACAAAAAAATAAAGAAATAATAGCAATCATAATATGAAGCAACAAATTAACAACAAAAAAATTAATAATTTGATTTTTGTGCAGTTGTTGTTGTCCTATAATGTCCCGCAATGTACAAGCTACTTGTACCTCTACACCCCTTATCAGCATCTTATCTGCGCTTGCTTTTTCAATAATTCGTTAAAAATCGACCGATTAATAATTATAATAATATTAATTACTGAATCATTAAACCTACCATTGTCAAAAAAATCGGCGGGAAAAATCAAATAATTATTATTGCTGAAATTTGCCCTTTATGCTCATACAATCCTACATTTTTTTTGTGTATGTTAGCGAACTTATATACACATATTGATGAATCTGTATTTATTGCTGGTGTTTGAATTGTATCGATGTGCATGTTTTTTTATATTATTTCGAATGCGATTCAATGACTATTTAATGAAATTGTATATATTTAAAATTAATCTATATTAACTGATTACAGACACTAATATTTAAAAACGAAAACATGAACAAAAATCAAAGATACATGTTAATCTCAGAAATTAATCAGAGATGATTATGAATTATTTTGTACATATACTTGCATTATATTATACATACAAAATTATATGATTCATTATACTATAGAGAAATAAATTTCTTCATACATTTCATCGAAAATATTAAAATGAATTCATTCAAATAAAAAATAAAAAAAAAACATTACTACGAAGTGGCTCCTCTTAATCGCATCAGCAGCGATTAAGATAATTCGTAACATAATTATACCAATAGATACACTGAAGTGACTAAAGATGAAGATGCATGCAAATAATGATAAAACCGCCTAAAAGGAGAAAAGAAACGAAAAAAATAATAGAAAAATAATTTTTTAACAAACTTTAATTAATTCTAATATTTTTACAAATGTGTTTACTATTTTTGTATGAAAATAAGGTAAGAATAGAAAACCGAATTGTCCTTATAGATTTAATTTTCCGATGGGTGGCTCCACAGAAAAAAGAACATCGACCACATTTGCGACGAAAAATCGTTTTTTATTAGCTAGGGCAGTGTTTCTTTGTATCTATCCACAAGCGCAACTCTTGTAGAATTTCCCAGACGTTCTGGCATTTTAGGTCCTTTGGATTTGTAGCATAATAGCTTTATATTTGTATTAATATCGCATAGTTCGTGTTGTCTGGTAGTTGCGGTGGTTCACGAGCTCAGCTTTAGAGCACAGGTTCGTTTATTCGAAAGCCACTGCATACACGTACAGTTTATGTTGGTTTTAGATTTCGGGACCCATGTGACGGACTATATCTCACTCACTCTCAGACGTTATATGAATAGTGTAATAACCGATAAATTGAATGGTCAAGTGTATTCCTTAGGAGCCTCTAGGGAGCAGGCTTTTAAGTTTGATCTTTATTCTTAAATATTTAAATTCATTTTTATGATACAAAAACTATAATGTTAAAAACACGCTGTCCGAATGGTCCAGGTTTGTACGCACTCGATACTAACGTGGATGGCGATTCAACTCAGTATTGCCAGATAGGCTGCCTGACTGCCCCCTAAAAAAAAATTGATTTCCCCCTTAAATCATTAATGTTCTCAACCAAAATCGAAGAAAGACCAAGATCACCAAAAGGGCTTCACCTTAGGCACCAAATGTGATGTGTGGACGAGAGTACAAGCCTTATAGTACCGCGAAGATGAATGCTTATTTTTTTCCAAAGAATCCGGCTAAATAGGTTTGCAGCCAGAAAAACGGTCAAAATTGGCTAAAAACATAAAGAAAAAACAATGTCATTTTGAAATAATATAATAAAAACTAACAAATGTATTTCTTCTTTGGATTGCTACGGTTAATGCTTTAAGCAGAACTGAACTCAGAACTCTTAGTATTTTTACATATGCTGCGATCGCCACCATTACAGTCAACTCAACACTATCTTTGTTCTTGGTTAGATTCTTACAAGTCCAAATTTACGTTTGGATTTTTGATGATTTGTTTGTTGCTACGAATTCAACAACGAAAGATGATACAACTACGAAAATTTGTAGGTTCTATGAATCGTCCAATCCTAATATGTAATTCTATAAAAAAATTAAAAAATGGTCCGAGTATTTACGATGTAAGGCTCTAGAATTTGAATCTACTACACTGAAATTAGAAATTATTTAAGAGTCGTTCATTAACATCTTAAACGAATGAAATTATGCCTATGCTTATTGCACGGCTTAAAATTGCACTGCCAATTTTTTTGATTCAAATTTTTGCAACAATTTCTGTCTTACCATGGTTAGATTAGGTTCAGAGGCCGCTAGACCAGAATGTAGTTCATTGTGATACCACCGAGAGAATCGTGCCTCTACTAACCGCTTATGACAGGGAACCAGCCCGTACTAACAATATATCTATTGATCAGTATTGGGCTCACATCACGAAGGTCATCGGTATCATTAAAATACCTTACGCCCAGAAAACGCCTCCGTTTCTCGGACAGGGCGGGACAGTGTCAATGTAGGTGGTGCACACTCACTTCCTCTTCTTCTGCAAAAGTCGTTGTGAGAAATTCCGAGTCTTCTGGCGTGCTCTCCTATAGGGCAATGCCCCGTTACTACCCATCCCACGTTGCGAATATGCTTTCTGTTCAGGGACAGTAGCATCGTAGGACGGACATTGCCCGTTTTGGCCAGATCATTGCGCAAGTCCAGCCATTAATCCACCTTGCGTTGGTCCTGTGCTCTGCAGCATCTTCTATTATCACTGCACAGCTGATAATAGGTATTTTTAAGCTGGCGCGACTGTCTTCATCGTTACCTGCTGACGCATATCGTGCCAAGCCATCTGCGTAGCGATTGCCAGGCGTGCAACTAGAGGACATCCAAAAGGGGGAGGGGTTTTTGGTCAATTGGTATACATGTTGGGAGTGATGCCTAAGAGGGCAGTGGTATGATAAGGCGGTGTGATAAGGAACTTTCTTATACGGGAATTAGCATACGTATTTAGCTTTGCTTAATTGTTTTTATGTTAAACTATCTAATTCCTGCGAAATTTGTCGTTATTTTCCTAGATGAGTAGATTTAAGTTTCAAGAAACCTGCAGATTGGTAGGTTTCAAACAGAACTTTACCCTCTTTTAGGCACTGCTCCGATAATTGTTTGCCATCTGTAACAAGCCCTTCTCCCTGGAGAATTGAAGAAAAGCATGACAATACAGTGCGATGAGCAGTGAGCCGTTCTTGAATTTCGACTATTGCTAAAGACAGAAATGGCAAATACACTGATCGTCTGTAAAAATCTTCAGCGTTATCAGCTGGGACGTTGTTTCTGTGCGTCTGACGACCGGGCGTTCGTGGCATAGTAATTTCTAAGCCATATGTGGCGCAGAGAGATTGAACTTCATTGAAAATTTGGCTGAAGCTTGTGATCGCATTGGCTCTCATTCTCTGCAAGGTTTTAACGGCACCTTCTACAATCAGCAGGGACTTGCTGGGATAGTTTTCGATTGCAGCTCCGACCTCCGAGTTATAGGTTGACATACAGCGAAAATAGAAACGATACACCGGAACGAGAAAAGGGGGAGAAAAATTATATTTGGAGTTAGCATCGGCAGCAGTGTCCGCATTATCCCATTCCCTTATCACCGACAGAGAGGTCGGGATGGGGCCGAACTGGCCCAGGAAACGCGTAATTGACGTGTGCCTTTCAACAAATTTTATGGGATTATATGGGATAAGTCGTCGAACTCGAGATTCGCCATCAGTAGCGCGTCAGTAGCTTTTCGCAGGGTTTTTTTTCGTTTCGGGGTCTTCAAGAAGACTTGAATAGAATTAACAATTGCTAAGCAATGGCTGATTTCCCCGATGTCACATGGATTCTGCTAAATTAAAGCTATGAGACTCACAATGTTAGTAAGTATATAGAGGGGCCTTTGCAAGTTGCTTGACGAATGACTGTGCGCCCCTGAATTTTCCTTTCATATTACTCCCACCATCATAACCTTGCCCGCACATATTTCGAGTTTCTATACCTTCATCCCTGAGACCCTTAACAATTGCAGCACCAAGGCCTTCCCCAGACATATCCCTAACATCAATAAAAGCTAAAAATTCTTCATGCAAAGTATTTTCAAAAACATATCTTACACATAAGGTAAGCTGCTCAACACCACTTCTGTCGGTTGTCTCATCAGCAAGGACTGTAAAGGCTCCTGCCTTGCTAACCTTAGCAACTATTTTGGCGTATGTATAGAGAAAATAAAAAAAAAATAACAGGCGCGACAATCCAACATTGGATTAAGGCCGCAGGATGTGTTAGTGACAACCTATTTCCAAGATCTTATCTGCTTTTCGATGAAGTAATGAGATCAGTATCACGCTCAGCAGTGTTATTTATCCCCATACATGGGTACTCGTTTAACATCTGAGTGAGATCATAGTCCGTCACAAGCTCGTGAGTTCGAAAAACACCATGGAGCTCGAATCTCAACTCATGACCATGTGCACCGAAGGTGCGCGCACTAACCGCTAGACCAGCCAGACTGTATAGAGAAACACTCACTAATTATGACATTATGAACTTTTGGACTAGTATACATAGTGTTCTTAGATCCGTTTTTCAGCTGGTTTTCCAGCAGAGTGTCGGCAGATTTGCAAGCATAGCGGAGAAGTGCCCTAAAATTCCCGACTCTCTTCTTCTTCTTCCTTGCCTCATTCTTTATACCGCTCCACGGTTTCGCGTTGCTCGACCTGAGGTGTAGGCACTCACCCGACTCTCTGTTTCGGTGCATTATATCGTTCCTCTTCTCTTAGTACAGCGCCGGAATCCTGATGACCACAAAGGGATAACCCACGTTCTCCACAGAATATTTTAGTAGGTATAGTGATTTTAGTTGAAAAAATTATGAAACCCAAATATCCAAAAAAATTCTATAATTAATTGTAATAGTGATGATCGAACAGATAAATATTGTTTTTCTATTTTAGATGGGTTCTAAAGAGAAGAAAATGTGCAATTTGGCAGATTCTTCCTTTTGCCTTTTTTCTTATATTTTTTATATTTTTGCCACGTACAAAGGGGGGGGGGGGGGGGGTTAACAATAGCAAAATAAATTATAAAGTTAAAAATGTAAATATAAGAAATTAAGACTATAGGGGCAATTTTTTGGGTTAAAAAGGCACAAATTTGTTTGCAACGTGGTATTCAACAAACGCGTACATTAGTACAGATTGATAAGCGTAAGGCACAAAATTGGTTACAATTCCAATTTCTAATGGGGTTTCCACCAAATCCTGGATTTCCCGAGTCTTTAAAGCTTACCTTTCTTTTTAATTGTTTATATTTTAATACTTCACGAAAATAATTCCGCTTAAAGTAGCCACATCACTTATTTATTTATTATGAATCGCGTACTGATCACATGAGAAAAGGTGTTAGACTCCCCAATGTGTATCTGTACTATAACATATTCTGGAGGTACAGGGCAAGAAAACAATATTCATTTTTAGCCGCAACCGTCAAATTTATACATACTGTTATAGACACAAATTTTAATGGAATTTGTTGATTTGTTTTCGGGAATAAATCCCCAAAGGCCCTCTAAGGATTTTTTTACATTCGCCCTGAATTTCCGCCTAAAAATTGTAGGGTCGATAAACCCTAAACTTAGGGGATTTACCCCATATTTACCCCTAAACTGGTAACACTGATTCAAGTCTTGAGCATGAGTTTCAGTTGTAGACAGTGTCGGATTTAGCTACAACTGCGCCCCTGGGCAGTAGTCAAATTGCCGTTCTCCGTCACTAGTTAAGCCTGGAAGTAGACCAATCGCATTCGGGGATATATGTGATGTTAAAATTTCCATGGAACTATGCACAAAATGCTGTACCGCAATTTTTTTTTGGGAATTTTATGGCAGACAAGCAATTCTCGTACATTTGCTGATTGATGATTAATTCATATCCGCGACAATTGTATAGGTATGGTCCTTTTGCGCTACGTTATGCCGCATGCTGTTGATCGTTGTGTACATGCTGTACGGAGCGTGCTATAAGTAACTTCGCAGAGTGTGCTGTTGATCTCAACCCCTCTTAACAACCATTATTTTTTTTCTTGTGAAAATCAAAATGTTTTATCGAAATAAGAAAAGTAAGCTTTGTGTATCCCTGATATTAAACATTTACAGTTATTAGTTACAACAACAAAGGCAAACAAAATTTTTTTATAAGACATGAATTTAAGTTAAACATGTGACTTCGCAGATTAACCACCCTGAATGCACTCTTATATCAACATTTAGAACATGTACTAAATGATGCATTTTCTGATTCGCTTTTGAACACTAATCAATTAAATGTCTATTAAATCAATGTTGGACTATCTGTACAATTTCTTAAGAACATTATCAATTAAATAAGTTTTCAATTAAAAACGTCCAGTAAATAGTAAATTCTCCCAATAATTTCATCTGTCTTCTTGATAACAACCAACCGTGCAATAAAACATTGAACTAATCGAATTACTAAAAGAATTTTAATTCTTTAATTCTTCCGTCATTTTACAACAAGATATAATCTCTCTCTACAAAACTATACCAAAATAAATTGGCCATCCAATATGAAACATAATAATATTACAAAAATTATATTGAATCAATTGACTTCGTCCAAACAAAGTCCATTAGAAGAGTCAACCAGAAAATGTTAAAAGAAGAAGAATAAAAAAACAGTGTTAAGAAACAATGTTTGTCCATTAATGTTGAATCAATTATTATAATTACGATAAATTACTGTTAAAAGTATGATTGAAATTAACTTGTTGCATTATTTTAAAATGAGAAGGCAACACAACTTAACTACGAGTACATAGCATTTTTCATAAATTCTTTGCATGCATCTTCAACCTATTTATATTGTATTGATTATTTGATATGAAACATAAAACAGGATCGGAATGGAACAATCTAATTTAAGAAATTAATTAAAATAAAAAATTATAATTACATATAGAAAATAATATGGCATTAAAAATTACATGGGAACGTAACTATTTATGTAATAGCACCAATGAGCATAATCTAAAATATGTGCCAGAGAAAGAGAAAGAAGAAGTGCAACTTCTAAACTACTTTATGTAGAGCGAGTTTACATGATCAAATCAAGAATGGGAAGGCAAAACGCCTGAATTGATTTGCATATGGAACCTTCTCATTAGTTTTGTAGATATCTATAGTTTGTCTGCACATACTTTTACGATTTGATCTTGTCAACCCGCTTTAAACTTACGATTTCATCAATTTTATACACCAAAAACATATTTGTATAGGCTTAATAACACTTATGACAACCAAATTGAAAGACATTTTTAAAACTTAAACTCTTATTCACACTATCAACATTAACTCTAACTAAATACATATAATACAAATAACCATATTTTGAGATGGAAATGGGAAGCATAATGTATAGATAAACTATTGTTAAAAGCAACAAAAAAAAAACAAACCGGCATACTAAATAAATAAGAACAAAAAAAAACATCATTACTTATTTAAAAAAGTAGTGAATGAACTGAAGTGGAGAATTTTCGTTAAAAAGGTTGTAATACTACTTTTTATCGATTTGAATTTTTTAAACATTTTTTTTCATAATTTATAAGCAAGAAAAAAACAACATACGGAAGAAAAGTAGAGTGAGTGGAATGCCGAAAGTGAGGAAATAAATAAATAAATATTAAAAAAATAGTTACAAGCATTTACAAGTGATTAAAATAAAAACAAAATATGATGACACAGACAACATTATACATATTCTAATATATATATTATATACAATACATTAACAAATATATATATATATATATATAAATAAATATATTTACTATAATAATATTTAGTTTTACTCATGATATATATATATATATTGATGATGGATTATGGAATGACACAAATTCTTCCTTTCTAGTCATGTAAGTTGTAAAGAAAAATTTATTTTAGAATATATGAGCATTTTGTTTTCGAAAAAAATATTGTATGTTTCATTTTTGAATGTTTTCTAAGGAGAATTTTCTTATAGAGTGTATAAATGATTGTTTTACTACAGGAAAGACTATATTGGTAGGTAATGATCCTCCTAGCTAGACGGAGGACGCAACAACAGATTATACTCTATCTTCATTCATTATTCAATCCTACTTGTTATTATCAAAATTCCAGTGAGTTGACCAGCGTCCATTAGTTAAGCAGGGACAATCCTTTATTATTCCTTGAATACATGAATTCGAAAAATGTACTTCACAAGAGACTGGAACAAGACCGGCACGTAGCACTTCAATTGTGCAACACGTCGGTAAACAGTCGACCCTCGGTTAACGAACATATTTCGTTCAAGGATTGTGTTCGTTATCCGAAACGTTTCTTAAGCGAAACTTTTATTATTTTAACAGACAACCATTACTTCCCGGAAATCATTTATTTACTGATAAAAGCGTTGAATTCTTGTAAACTGTAGAGTAACAATTTACATAAGTATACCATATTCTCGTTAGATGATGATTATAATTTTCGATTTCAGAACATGGAGATTTGTGAAATTATTATTTTTTTGCTTTAGCAACTCTTGAAATTATTTACGAGGTTTACCTTTTAAATAGAATTTTATTTTGAGTTAGGCTTGTGATATAGGGAATTTTGTTCCAAAAAAAAAACCCTTTGAACTTCTCGCACTAGCGAAAATTACTTCTCCTACAAGCGTAAAAAAAGACGCTAATTCTATGAAGTACCAGGCAATTATAGCAAATATGGCTTGGATTTTTTTTTTCACAGAGCATTCAACACGTTAAAGACCACTGTTTTTGTGATTTTAGTGATTGGCCGACTTGGCAAGATCACAGACCTAGAGATGGAGGGATTATGCCAGTCTCTGCAGGCAGGAAAGAAGAAAAAAGCAACTAACTGTATCGCAACCAGGAATTTGTCCTCTGGGGGCCAATAGCGCCGGAACAGGGGGGGGGGGCAGATCGAAGAAACACAATGTATCGGCACAAAAGCGCTAAAATTAAATATTGGTTTTGAACTAAAGTCTAAGAAATTTACTATAACTCGTGAAGAAGCCAGTGGCTTGAATTTCAAATCTTCTTCTCTATTCTACAAACAATTTGCTGACAGTTATTCAGCTTTACCATAGGAAACATTTGTTCCACTCCATAACAATAAATGTTTGTCTGGTTTTAGCCACCGAAATTTGTGAATATTAGCGATCAATTTAGGCTCTCAAGGGTGTTTTGGACTACCTACAGATGTCCCGAGGTTGTTAGTGACTGAGATTTATATTCATTTTTAAAAAGTAAAATTCTGTGATGCAATCTTCAAATAATTTTCCATCAATGTTTTCGAAATTTTTATGTTGCGGCCCGCTCAATCCGGAAGAAACTGATATTTGGCCCGGCTAGGTTTTAGTTTGACACCCCTGTTCTAGTGGACATTTTTTTCCATGATGGAATATCTGGTTCGCAGAAAGTTGTATTCGTGCATTTAGTGCATGTATACTACGAGTATGTCCATGATCATTTCATTTTCATTTCTTCTTCGTTAACCCTAGTACTGACCTCGAGAGTGAAATTTTTCGCCGCTGCGATTTTTTCAATGAAAATGTATTCTTACTGTCGTGGAATATGTGGGGAATGCTGTGGAATTCCATAAGCTACAATCCGAAAACAGTTCCATAATTTTTCTCTGCCATTTTATGTATTTTTTCCGATTCCCCGGTTATTTCATCGTGAAATGTCAAATGACCGGGGAATCGAAAAATAATACATAAAATGGCCGAGGAGAATTATGGAACCGGTCTCGGATTATGGAATTCCCCACCGTTTGTGACGTATTCCACGACAGTAAGTATCCATTTTTATTGATAAAATCCCTGGGCGAAAAATTGCACTCTCGATCTTAATTCAGCCCTTTAACAAGTGAAGGAGGCTTGGTGTTTTTGTATGATTGTATTTTCATAGTAGGCCATGAAATTAAATGACAATTGAAAAATAAAATAGAATCGGTCATTTTTCCTTGCGGAACGTCAAGCGCTTTTATGTTCCTGGTGTGGTTTTGCTATATTTCTGTGGTCAAATTACGCGAATAATAATCGACGCGTAGAATTAAGTTTATTTCACACGATCGTGTTTCGTATCAAGTGTTTTTCCGGGGTGTTTGTGAAGTGTGCCGCGAGAAAATCCATTTCAAGATATCACGACACATTCGATGGTTGTTGGCTGCTGCTAAGGTGTCCCATCGTCTTCTTTCCGTCTTTTGCGGTGACAACAAGGAATCGGTAGGAAAAGACGTTGTGCGTAGGTGAGTACACTGAGCTTGTAGTTGCTTGTATTGTTGTTATACTAATTGTGTAAGATCTGATTTATGGCGGACTATGTTTGCTGTGTGTACAGCACGGAAAATTACCAAGAGGTATTCTAAGATTCAGTATTGAGTGAGTGTTGTATGGAAAGGTTGTGGTTTCCCCCTTTCCGGAAAGTTATGATAGTTTGAGAGGTTGTGGTGTCTCCCCTCTCAGTGAGATGTTTAGAGCCGTGTGGGCTTCACCTCGGAGTTGGTCCCCTCCGATTGAGTCGTTGAGAGGTTGTGGTCGTCCCGCTCTCAGCGTTGTGTTTGTAGAAAGGTTGTGGTGTCTCCCCTTTCTACTTGTGATAAACTCGAGAGGGTGTGGTGTTCCCCCTCTTTGCACAGAGTTTACGTTTTGGAGAGGTTGTGGTGTTTCCCCTCTTCATGTTGTGTTGACGTTCGTAGAAAGGTTGTGGTGTCTCCCCTTTCTATTGGTGGTAAACTCGAGAGGTTGCGGTGTTTCCCCTCTTTGCACAGAGTTTACGTGTTGGAGAGGTTGTGGTGTCTCCCCTCTCCATGTTGAGTTGATGTTTGAAGAGGTTGTGGTGTCTCCCCTCTTCGTGTTGTGTGATTGAGAGGTTGTGGTGTTCCCCTCTCTGAAATTTGAGTAGAGGCGCGGTGCTCCGCTCCGGAGTTGATCCCCCTCTGTAATAGCTAGGAGGTTGTGGTTTCCCCCTCCGCAGTCTACCATAGAATACCGAATTAGAATGTTTTCGCCAGAAGTTGTGTGCCTTAGGTAGAAAGGCTTTACTTCTGGATATAGAAGAATTGAGGATGGTAGTGAAGTGGGATTGAACCAAGGAGAAGCAGCCGAATCAACCGATACATCCATCCTGCGTCTACCTCGCATTGCCGTTTGAATACCTGAGCCAGAATCAACCGATACAACGAGAAGCCGATGACCTATGCTGCGATGACCGATGCTGAGACGACGACGCCGACAAGTGGTTCTCCTTCGCTCTCCTCTTCTTCCTGTTTGTTGGCCGGGCCAACATAAAGATTTGAATTATTATTCGTTTTCATTTCAAATAACTTAATATCTTCAATGCGTGTAACTGCAGGCTCATTGGTTGTCTTTTTCTTATTACAGATGGTATCAGGCGGTATAGATCAGGTGAGTACCGTATTTTATGCATACAAATGTCAAATACGCCATGTTAATTAAAAAAAAAAAAAAAAATTATATAACAAAATAAAGTTTGAGTCTCTTACATATCAGAAGTGGGATCAGCTGGACATTTGATGTTAGTGCGGTACTCAGTTAATTATTTTTTATTTTTGTTCTGCGATAGTATATGTGATAGTTTGTTTTATTGAAAGATTGTGGATAGTGCTGTAAAGTTGGTAGTTCATTTAGGAAATAAGGTATAGTATTTTAGTGTAGTAAATGGGTTGAGGGGGTTGTTATTGGAATGAATATCATCATTTTAGTTCAGTCAGGGGTAACAGAGTGTGGATTGGTTCAGATTAGTATTGGCTATTCTCATGAAAATGTCAGGGAGTTGGGGCAGGGGTTGTCAGACTATCTTTATTCTATTGAAATGATTATCAGGACAGATCTAACGAGGTAGATGGGGCTACAATGACATAAATGAAAAAAAAACTATAATGTATTGTTTTAACATATGACGAATATCTTATATGAAGGAAGGTACGGATATTAATTATTGTGAAGTAGTGGATGTTAAATCGAAAATGTTGTAATCCATTGAAGCAAAACTAATTAAATATAGAAGGGGTATGTTGATCATACTAAATGGAGTTTTATCAATTTATTTGCTTGTTAATGAGAGTGAATTGCAGAAACCATTAATGAGTTCGAAGTCTGAAGAAGTAAACTAGACTGGAAGAAGTTGAATTGCATTTGACCTGTCGTATAGCTTAGTCTGAATATTTTTTTTGTAAGAAATATTTATAAATAATAACGTTATTTGAGATTTTGAAAAATTTGCTACACAGATGCAAATCCGAAACCTTAAGAGAATAAATTAAATAATTGCAAACACACTGAATTTAGTGTATTCGGAAAGTAATTGTGTCATCGGAAACACAACTGTTGTATTGCTTTTCTAAGAAATCTATTTGAGGCATGCATTTCCGAAGGAGATAGTATCGGATCAAGGGAGGATTTACAGACAATGGAGGATTTTGTATGGCCTTCAGATTTTGCAGGGATCTAAGCGAAAGTCTTTTGGATTTTTCCATACATTTACATGGATTTCGAACGGAGATTATAATCCAATTCTCGGGGAAAATCTTTACGGGATCATAGTGAAGTGTGGTGAGCTTCACATTTGACAATACTGCAGAGGGGTCATCTGATCCATTTTCCGCTTTGCGCATAGTTTTGAACACAAAGGTGTTATGTTTCAACTATTGACGAGCATGGGTCATTGACATAGTTCCTATAATATGGATTTTGCTTCATGTTTAAAAAAAAAAGAAGGAAGTAATATAACTAGCAGTTTTGGTCGTCCATGAAATTGTCTGAGTTTGCAATTTAAGTGGATTGTACTGTACTGCCAAGTCGTGAAACAGGATTGCGACCATAGTGTGAACAGCATACGAGACTAAATAATTTACATAAATTTTGGGGCCATGTGAAAAACCTTTTAGAATTTAAATTAAAAAAAAGGACATAATGGGGCAAAATTGAGTTTGAGTGCAGTAGTGTCAACTTAAGCGGCACTTATATTGACTATTTCGAAGTTTTTCTTCCGAAAGTAATAGTTACTCTCTAAGGTGGGGATTCTGACGAAACGAACTACTTCCGAAATTAATGGATGATGCAGTGATACAGTATGCGAGTTTTACTTTGAAGGGACGCTTATTAACTCTATTTAATGTGTTGAATGTGTTTTTGAAAGTTTTGGGTTAAAAATACAGTGAAAACCGATCAAGGAATTTTTCCTTGCGTCGAGGATATTTTGGTTGCTGTATAGATTTCAACGATAGTCGTTTTACATACGGGACATGTCGCTGTCGTCAATCGAAGCTTTTGTAATTTTGATAAACGATGATATTATTTTGGATTATGGAGTCTAGTTTCAGCTGTCATGCAGCCACAATTTGGCATTATCAATGCGACACGATTCGGCAATGTCCAAATGGATTTTTTTTGTATGACAATATTTTCTGTTTTCGAGGGTGTCGGGTTGTAAGTGATAGTTTGCATTCCACAAACCATAAATAAATAATTACAAAAAAAAAATAGTTTTGATTAGAACGTCGGGTGATTTTTTTTACGGATACCTAATGGTATTCACGAACATCATTTCGCTGACCACAGAAGCAGATCTGGGTATCCACCTTGATACAAGTATGTGAGCGGATTGGTGAAAACTCAGCTGCATTGATTCCAACGTCAACCCTGGTAGTTTGCTTCATGGAATGTTGCAGGGTCTAGGGTTCATTTTAGGTTTTCAGGGTTTAATCTTTCTCTGCTCACGGGACCCCTCCCGAAATATTTTCCTTCGTACTATGATTCAAAGGCATTTCGCGTGGCAGCATCTTTTTCATGGAGCTCTCACCCCGACCTGCATACTGCTCAACTTTATCGTGAAGTGTTAAACTCAAGCTATCTAGGAGTAGTTAGTGAGTAGAACTACACTGGGTTTCCGAATAGCTAATACAGCATGTTAGTGAGCAAATTGCTTTTTATGGTATTTTGGTACAAACACGATTACTAGGTAATAGGAATCTGTATCATTCACTAGAATTTATAGTAATTAGATTCTTGTCGCAAAAAAAAAAAAAAAAAAAATGAAATGTTTCAAAAGGTGTTTTGTAGGATTGATTTAATAAGTTGTAATTTAGGTATCCAAACTACAACAGTAAGATTATAGAGTGTCGTAAAATTAAATTATTTAAATTATACTGTTGTGTAGTCCTGAGAGGGATCAGAGATGATTCATTACGCGAAAATGAAGGAGAATCAGAGATAAGCTAAGGAGCTAAGGTTTCGAATATGGATATAAAGTAACTCGAGGCGAGTTAATGCAGGATGGCCGAATGAAGGAGGCTTGGTGTTTTTGTATGATTGTATTTTCATAGTAGGCCATGAAATTAAATGACAATTGAAAAATAAAATAGAATCGGTCATTTTTCCTTGCGGAACGTCAAGCGCTTTTATGTTCCTGGTGTGGTTTTGCTATATTTCTGTGTTCAAATTACGCGAATAATAATCGACGCGTAGAATTAAGTTTATTTCACACGATCGTGTTTCGTATCAAGTGTTTTTCCGGGGTGTTTGTGAAGTGTGCCGCGAGAAAATCCATTTCAAGATATCACGACACATTCGATGGTTGTTGGCTGCTGCTAAGGTGTCCCATCGTCTTCTTTCCGTCTTTTGCGGTGACAACAAGGAATCGGTAGGAAAAGACGTTGTGCGTAGGTGAGTACACTGAGCTTGTAGTTGCTTGTATTGTTGTTATACTAATTGTGTAAGATCTGATTTATGGCGGACTATGTTTGCTGTGTGTACAGCACGGAAAATTACCAAGAGGTATTCTAAGATTCAGTATTGAGTGAGTGTTGTATGGAAAGGTTGTGGTTTCCCCCTTTCCGGAAAGTTATGATAGTTTGAGAGGTTGTGGTGTCTCCCCTCTCAGTGAGATGTTTAGAGCCGTGTGGGCTTCACCTCGGAGTTGGTCCCCTCCGATTGAGTCGTTGAGAGGTTGTGGTCGTCCCGCTCTCAGCGTTGTGTTTGTAGAAAGGTTGTGGTGTCTCCCCTTTCTACTTGTGATAAACTCGAGAGGGTGTGGTGTTCCCCCTCTTTGCACAGAGTTTACGTTTTGGAGAGGTTGTGGTGTTTCCCCTCTTCATGTTGTGTTGACGTTCGTAGAAAGGTTGTGGTGTCTCCCCTTTCTATTGGTGGTAAACTCGAGAGGTTGCGGTGTTTCCCCTCTTTGCACAGAGTTTACGTGTTGGAGAGGTTGTGGTGTCTCCCCTCTCCATGTTGAGTTGATGTTTGAAGAGGTTGTGGTGTCTCCCCTCTTCGTGTTGTGTGATTGAGAGGTTGTGGTGTTCCCCTCTCTGAAATTTGAGTAGAGGCGCGGTGCTCCGCTCCGGAGTTGATCCCCCTCTGTAATAGCTAGGAGGTTGTGGTTTCCCCCTCCGCAGTCTACCATAGAATACCGAATTAGAATGTTTTCGCCAGAAGTTGTGTGCCTTAGGTAGAAAGGCTTTACTTCTGGATATAGAAGAATTGAGGATGGTAGTGAAGTGGGATTGAACCAAGGAGAAGCAGCCGAATCAACCGATACATCCATCCTGCGTCTACCTCGCATTGCCGTTTGAATACCTGAGCCAGAATCAACCGATACAACGAGAAGCCGATGACCTATGCTGCGATGACCGATGCTGAGACGACGACGCCGACAAGTGGTTCTCCTTCGCTCTCCTCTTCTTCCTGTTTGTTGGCCGGGCCAACATAAAGATTTAAATTATTATTCGTTTTCATTTCAAATAACTTAATATCTTCAATGCGTGTAACTGCAGGCTCATTGGTTGTCTTTTTCTTATTACAGATGGTATCAGGCGGTATAGATCAGGTGAGTACCGTATTTTATGCATACAAATGTCCAATACGCCATGTTAATTAAAAAAAAAAAAAAAATTATATAACAAAATAAAGTTTGAGTCTCTTACACAAGAGTACCTCAAATTAACGACAAGGCCAACGATAGTGAAACTATTGACCGTTGATCAACGAAAACGAAGAAGTTTTGCATTCTCTTTGTCAGAAAACCATGCCGATGGTAGAGAATCTCACAGTAAGATTGGGCTGCTATGCACGATTTCGATAGCATCAGCAGAATCATCAGAAAGGTCGTTCAGTGATTTACGACGTCTTTAAACATGTCTACATTCAACAATGATACAAAAACGTCTGACACATCTAGTCCTTCTCCATGTTCACAGGGATCGAACAGAGAACTTAGATCCCTCAAAAATCGTGAAAGAATTCGTTTCCAAAGGAAACCGGAAAGCAACGTTTGATCTTTAATTTTATAAAACTATATAAAATAAAGAATGTGTTTATAATCCGCAAGACTTCGGAATTACAATGGGATCAAAATGGGTAACAAAAAGAAACTTAAAGGTTAGTCTCATATTGAAGACTATTCTAGGTGGTTTCTGATCGCTGTTGTTCTCTAATATTTTTCATAATTACTTTTTGGTATCGTTTCACAGGATATTAAAGTGCTAGAGCTAGAGGTCCGGTATATGGTGACCACTTAATTTAATATGAATTAGAGAAAAAAAAATCTTGCCCCCCAATAAAAAATTCGTTCCGGCGCCACTGCTGGGGGCTAAGGTCATGCATTCAATTTTCCCTCAGCAAATTGGGTGATTGATGGTATATTTGTTTAGTATTTTTGAGTTTTTAGCAATTATTTCAGAAACGGTAAAAGATACAGAAAAGTGGTCTGAAAACGAATAAAACAACATAAAATTGCAATGATATACATATAATACCTTAGACCTTCTTTTTTATAAAATTGATTTGTGTCCATCTGTTCACTGGATAACTCGCGAACGGCTCAACCGACCGATATTAAACTTGGTAGGAATATGCATAATCGCTATAGTCTTTGGCACGAATACCTAAGAACTTGGTAAGACAAAGATAACAGAGTATTCTCGAAGGGGTGAAAAATGATGTTTTATTATCAAAAACTACTCAAATCAAAGGGCACGATGAGTACATTTCATATCAGTTACTTTTTTTCCGATTCCGAATAACGGTAATTGAAATAATGGTCGTTAAAGTTGAGTTTATTGTATCTGCCCTCGGATTTTCTAAACCTAAACTATAGGTCCGGATATGTAACTTTGCGCAGACATTGGTTCATATGAGCATATATACATTGAATACTAAGCATCTTGATTTTTGCTATAGGAAACCAGTAAATAACAGTAAATTCGTGAAGTTTTAATTTGTGCGTGTGAAGCTCCTGGTATAGGTTTGCAATTCTAAAAATGTTGATGTGGTTTCTTTGTAAAATACATAAGGAATATGTCTGCAAATTTCCAATCGAATAGCTTTATCGAAACAGGAAATATAAGGAATCTTAACCCTTGTAAGCCATTTCACAATGCCCAGCTAGCGTCTATCCACCTATTTACTGAATTTCTCGTGATCGGCTTAATAAAACGATATGAAGTTTGATAGAAATGCATAAAATGGCATTGCTATTTGGTACGCAGAGTTTTGAATTTTGTAGGACCAAGTCAACAGGGTGTCCCGGAATAGGTGCAAAAATCGACTCTTTAACTAATTGCTGAAATCTTGACTTATACTACACCAACTGCGCTGCATGTCTGTAGTATTTTTGGCATGGCAACTTACCAGCTCTATGGGAACTACGCGGAAATTTGCCTGTTGGAGGAGAGAGCCCCCTGCGGGAGAAATATCGAGCTATTCAATTTCGGAAATGTCACATTGGAATCTTTGCATTGAAACCTCTAAGCGTCTTTAGCTCAGTAGGTAGAGTTCCTGACCTTGTGACAGAAGGTCGGAGGTTCAAGTCCCGATTGGGACCAAACTTTTTTCCCTTAATTTCCTAAATTTTTGGTTATTTTTCCTAAAGTTTTGTGGTTTCGTACAGATAGACACACTCATCAAGTCTTGTGTCTGTTGTCTATCTGTGCACAAGACGACCACTTGAATTTAGCGGGAGAATTCTATGAAGATTTGATTTGCCGTGAAGGCGTTTACCACCATGACGCTCGACCGTGCAGGTCTGTACCGGTGTTAAATGCTCACATTGCTTTGGGAGTTGTGATGGTAGTTAAATACATATTTGTTCCCTCTCGAATTTAGTTAATACTCGCACCCACGAAATTTGGGAACCAGAATTGTATCGACTCATCGAAGCTATTTCCTATAAGTAGATGTATGCAAATTTCACAAATAAAAAACCGGAATTTCGCATAAACTAATTTTGAAAATTAAAAATTTTGTGAAATTCGCATAAAAAAACAGTTTTGTACATTTTATTGCCGTTAAACTTTATTAAACTAGAAATTCTAGAGATTCACAGTGAAACAAATGTTATTGAGAAATTTTTAATAATATACATAATAAGCAAAAAATCGACTAGGAAGTAGTGTGGCTGACAACTGAATCATACTACGAGTTTAGTTTCCGTGAAATGTTTTTGACAATAGATACGAGAAAATCGACAACGTTCCTCAAGGAATTACGTAAAGAGAGAAACTTCTGAGGCAGAGGCTCGATAGAATTTCAGTAGCTTTTTTTTTGTATGTCTTTTTTTTCTGTACCGTAACCCCTTGTGGGGCATGGTGCGTTCACTCAGCCGTTTATAGGCTAGTTTGAGTTAACGTTACATTGCATATAGAGGAGTGTTGTATAATATTGCAAGCACTATATATTTCCTGG
The DNA here is from genome assembly GCA_949715475.1 of Microchrysa polita. Classification (NCBI taxonomy): domain Eukaryota; kingdom Metazoa; phylum Arthropoda; class Insecta; order Diptera; family Stratiomyidae; genus Microchrysa; species Microchrysa polita. The sequence goes on along the minus strand of OX454415.1, from coordinate 107,127,855 downwards.
ACCACGCTCAGAAAAATTTCAATGGGAAATCCCATTAAATCAATCATTTTGTACCATTATTTTTAGTCAATAGGAAAAATCTGATTACTTTAAAAATATAGGAACCATTACTTTCACTCCATATACGTTTGTTTTAATAGTTGACTCCTTTAAAAACAAACACATGGTCTAGTTATTTTCCAATAGGATATATCTTATTGAATTAATAAGATATAAAGATGTAATAAAAAAAAATTGTTTCACTCGTAATCTGATCGAAGTACCCAGCCAGCATCGGCGTAATGTACCGTGAAAATAGCCACAAATAAGCTTTACTTCATGAATCACGAATCGGCATTATGTATCGATAGGACGCATTGAAAATTAGATACATGATGGTCAGCTGAAGGAATGTCGACGGATCATGCATATAGGAAATATAATGGTTTTCTCCTCAAGTGTGATTTTTGTTGCTGGGGTGAATAAAATCGCGAATAAAAGATGATCATTCGTATAGTCTGGCTGGAGTAGTGGTTAGGGCGCGCGCCTTCGGTGCATAGGATTATAAGTTCGAGGCTCTCCGTCGCACGTGTTTTTTTAATTATTTATTGATGCATTGAATATATATGATACTTAACTATTACATAATGTCTACGAATAACGATTTTATAATGATTATCCGTAATAAGGCGCAAATGCGTATATACATGAAATAGGGGGACATCGTGATATACTGCTTGTATGAAAACGTGATAAATGAATAAGCAATATGTGCTCACGCGTGTTGCATGAAATAATGATTACAAATGTGTTAAATGCTGGCTGGGTATATTTTTTTATAAGTCCCATATTATTATACCATCCACGCTACGTCATTGTGGATTTTGTTAAGAATCACGATATTTTGCGAGGCCGAGTATTGAACATCCGATCGGCTAGTACTCTTTAAAACTTACCAAGTCTCGGGGAGGCACCCGAACGATCTCGGCTACGGAGCATGATGTTGGTTCTCTTGGAAAATACGTCTTTATGCTTGAAATTCAATTAAAAGGCATATCCCATTAATGAAATAGGACGTTATATAAAGCAAATGGGATCCATCCTTTTATTAGTTAATCATATCAGATCTTGTTAATTTAATGGGACAAATTGATTAAAATGCAATCTGATGTCCCATTGGTAAATCCGGGACACAATTCATTCCATACAAAATATCTCAATAGGATTCTTCCAGTTATATTAATTATTGCATCTGTTTACTTTTGTGAAGAAACCTAGTAAATTGCCGTCTAATTAAAATAATGGTACAAAAACTTTTAAGTTTACGGGGTCCATTTTTTTGAGTGCACGCCGAGATTCGTGAGATTTATGTATGTATGTAGTTAATTTCAATTTTGTTGATAATTTTCTTTTGAGTAAAATTGACTTTTCGGGAAAAAGTACAAATTAGAACATTTCGCAGGTTCCAAGGACCCCATCATTGGAGGGCACTACAAAAAAGCAGCTCAATCGAATTAAGACTAAGAGTACCTCCCATAGAAAAGTGACCCACCTAGGAGTTTGATCTTCGCACTACTCATTTGATAACCCCAAGAGTACTGTGGAAAGAAGTAGTGTTGGTTCACTGTATGGAAGCTAACATTAGTGTCTCTGTCTGCCTGCATCCCTTGGCTACGCCCACATCGGACCACAGTTTTCGAAAATTTTGATTTGAAAACATAAAAATGGAATCAATATTTGCACTTTTTATCATATTTTAATACAACATGTAATAAACGTTTATCGCGGCACACTGGTTGAAAGAATGGACAGATTCACGAAATATCAAAAACCGCTGTTGTGAAAAATGAGCACCTATTTTCTAATTCGATTTCCCGATAATCAAAATGTTGACAGTTTTTGCATGGGCTTCACAGGAAATATCTGAATTTAGTACCTTCTTTTATGATTTTAAACGGATTTTTTGATCATTTCTTTTTTTTTGTTTCTCACTTGATTTTCCAAAAGCTTATTGGTTTCCAAAGTCTGCGAAATATTTTTTTATAAAGACTTTTCAAAAAAGACACATTTCGCACAAAAATCAATACATACTGAATAACGGTTTAATGGGATACTTCCAAAATGTTCAAAATCAACAGAAAATTCGAAATAAACACTTGAAATTTTAAGTTATACATTCAAATTACGGTAATATTTTCCAATTGACATTAATTAATTTTAATTTTAACTCTTATCTCAAAAACTAATTTGCCACTAATCAATTTCAAGTTTCCTAAATGATCCGTCCATTCCAAACAAATCGGCCGCAGTTTTCGGTGCACCTCGTCTTTTGCTTTCATCACTTCGATATTTCGAATCTTCGATAAACCATTTTTCATCAGACAGATATTGCTCCATGAAATTACCTGTAAACAAAATTCGGATTGAGATTTAACATCGTTTTATTAAATAAAAAACAATATAATACTGGTAATTTCTTCAATAGTTCCTGCACTGCCGCCATATTCAGCCGGAAGGCAATTTTCCGGCATATAATTGTAGAGTGAGTCCAAATTCGAATGAAAATGAATCTGGGAAAATGCAGAGAGAAAAAATCGTACATAAATATGATGGTAATTAACACAAGGTTTCTTTGCTTGGTGCTTAAGATAAAATGCTGCTGTACACTTTTGAAATGTTACAGCCGTATTGTCGAACAACAACTTTACTCAGAACATTTTTTCCAACCTACCCTTTCGGCAATTTTTGTCGGTAGAAATCCTTTAACTATTCGAATAATTGCATCTAAACCTGATGGAAAATTAAGAAAATGAATTCCTCTATGACGAACAGGATAACCTCCTTTAAACAATTCCGCCGTCTTTCTGTAATTGAGATGGGTGAAGTGTAAGATAAGTATTCACACATTTCAGACATCAGTGAGAGTGAATTTAAACCATACAATTTCAAATGGTAAGGGAAATGAGTATGGCTGGTAACTGAAATGCGTTAATCTATCTAGAAGTTTTAAGTCCGCACACACATAGCCAATCAAATCCAAATCCATTTCTATCAAATTTTATGAAACTGAACTTGAATTGGATTGGCCGTACTTATGCGGCATAAGACTTACTTGAGAAGAGGAATAGTAACTTGTGCTATATGCCGTTTGGTGAATCCTTTCATGTCCAAAAGTAAACAATATCCACATATTGTGAAATGATCATCCTCAACGAAATTTCTATCGATTACCATTAGCGAGAATCGCATACATCCAATGAAACCGTGTTGATCCACATCATAGATGCCGGGACGGCATAAAAGCGGACGTGGTCCTTTCGGATGCGGCACGGGGAGGGGACATGTCATGCTTGAAGGTAATAGATAAATTTAATGATTTAATGATCTACGAGTATTGTCAAGAAACAGAAGTTCATATTGTCAGAACACAAATTCGCTACAGATCAAATGAATTTAATGTTTAACAAGTCAAATTGACTATTTAGAAAATTACGTGAATTTCCCCTGCAAGTAAACTATTATGTGCTCATTCTATAAACTTACCCTTTGCTGAATAATTCAATAAAATCAGAATTAGTTGGATCTCTATTTGTGAAAAATTCCGGAAGTGCTGTTCGCAGAGTGTAGTAGGAGTCCATTTTCTCCTTACTTCGTTCCAGACTATGTTTGCATCCTCGCAAAAAGGAAATGAGAAATTGATCATCTGAAAAGATTTATATGTGGGTTTTAAAATTTCTTTTTAGATAATGCCATACGCACCTGTTTTAGCTATAAGATGTGGTTGTTTCTTTAGCCAATCTTTTAGTGTTTGTAAATCATTTGGTATCCTTTTTGGAACTTCATTGATTTCCTTCGTGGCTCTTTCGCCAAGGAATTTCGGTAGGGGTCGGATTTCGGTCAAGTCCATATTTGTATTATAATGTATTTTATCGTGTGCAGTGATTTAATTGCAGCGTTTTATACTGAAAATGAAAATATTCGTTTTGGTGAGGAAGACGGATTCTACTCCGTAAAAATAGCTCTTCTCCGCAAAATTTAATGTTTAAGAAATCAGAGACAGCCACATGTCCTCTGCAAAAGTCCACGCAATTAATTAAATGCAATTCGTTTTCGACAAACACCAGATTTTGTTAACTAATGTTAATACGACACTCAAGAAACACACAAAAATAATCATTTATCTCAGCGCAATAATTATAAAAAAATGCACAGAGTCTTCGCAGAAGTTGGAACAAACACGATTGACGAAATTTTTCTTTGGCTTGGCTTTTTTTTTAGAAATGTGTACATACTGCAATTCTGTTGTTGTGCTCAAAATTTTATCGATTTGATTTAATTTATTACATATTATTCAAGATTACAAGTAGCACTATACCGTAATATACTTACACTTAACTTATTCACTATCTTTTGTTTACTGTGTTGCAAAAGTTCACAGATTCACCCACATGCACGGAATCCCGAATGTTTTGACCGCTTTCCGTGATTACTGCGTCTACTAATATGAGATTCATCCGTTGAATTGATAGATACTTATAGCGAGTACTTAACTTTTCAAGATTGGATTGAATATGCTGGAATCTGAGACCGAGAATAATGATAACGAACGTGAACTTTGATATGTAATAATAAGTTGACGAAATTAACCTTAGAGCGGAGTTAAAATTTTCGTTGAATGATTAATGCATTTGCAAGTGGACAATGCAACCAGGGTTGTATTCATATTAATTGCAAATAACTATGTATGTAGGTGCTGTGTTTTTATATAAGAAATACTTTTCTTAATGTACTTAATGAGCTATAATAAAATAATTTTAAATGTACATGCATTTTAGCAGACTTTAGCAAATAAAGAAATATGTTATAGTGAAATGATTGTGAACATTACCCCTGGAAGAAGTATAAATTGTATTGACTCCCTTTTTATTTATTTTTTGCTCAAAATAGTGCAGGCTATGATGGCTTTCTTTACAGGATTTACAAATCCACAATTCCTTTCGAATTTGTATGAAAAAATTTAAAATATCATAGACAGTCAGTTGATTCAAGAGCTTGCCCAAGCAACAATTCGTTTGCTTTAAAGAAGCACTTCACACTGTAGCAATCATATAGTGCCACGAAATTCATTTATTGTGTGACATCGCTTAAAGTAATATTTTGATCCGATAAAACATCCTTAAAGTATTTTCCGGAAAGCTTCTATCATCATTATGGAATAAATTTAAAGATGGTGGTATAAAACTTCGATAAAACTGTCTCTAAACGTTAACCTAAAAAAGACGCTCCTTTAAATACTCCACGCTTGTGTTTATTGGATCATAGAGCACACACATGCAATAGTCTCTCTAAGTTAACTCACACACATGCATATATTCTTCTATAGCACAGTCAGTGTCATTTTTATAGTGTGACATTCGTATGGTCATCCAATAAATTGTTCTGCGTAGTTTTATAGAAGGATGTACTTTGTGATTCTTTTAAGAATTGACACTTATGAAGTGCTCTGGAATACCACGTTTCTTTAATTGAATTCATTGAAATATTGCATGAAACCAACATTTCCTCACACCTACTAGTTAACTTATGAATCAATTAAGATAATCTCAGCGCAGAAAATGTCTGCTTTTTATTGATGAATGTGTGGATTTATTCAACTTCAACTGATTGACATATAAAGAAGAAGGTGCATTGGAGAAGAGTCGATAAAGTAGTGTTGAGCACTTGTAGTGTTTACGAGCAATGTTAACTATATGTGAGGTTGGCCGAGTGGTTAGGGCGTCGGACTGGCGTACGACAGTCGCTGGTTCGACGCTGGCTGCGGGAATTATTTTTTTTCTTTTTTTCACGAGAAAATGACAGAAAATGATGACATAACACATTATGTATGTCTTTTTCAAAGCTTAGTTCAGTGCTACAATAAGGTGCAATTGGATTAAAAAACGGCGCCAAACGCCATTATTGGACTATTATTCAGAGTTTATACCCTGTAAAGTGCCCCTATTATCGTTAGAAGAAAATATTCTATGAAATATTATAGGGATGAAATTGTTACTTGGGTGGTCAGATCAATTGTTCTAAAGATTAAAGGGAAAGGGTTAATACGTTCTTTTATAATATGCTTCTATGATAGTTGCAACATGCACATGAAATAAAAAAATGATAACCAATTTTTAACATTAGACTGGCTGACTGGATTCATTTTACATCTGACAACTCAATTACATACATATATGTTTTTATATTAACTGCATTCAATCTTTAAGAAAAAGAGAATGATTAGCTCTGAGTTTTGTTTAGAAGCGTGTGTATAATAAGTAATTAGTGAACAATGTATATGTATACATTATAGGTATTGCCAGTGGCGCAACCACGGGAGGGGCTAAAGCCCCTCCATAAAAGCCTATAAATTGGGAAAGGAAAAATTGCGAAATGGAATATAGAGTAATGTATTTCGATGCATAATTTTAGAAACACCTTTGTGCAAAAAGAAGAAGAGCGACGATCGCTTGTGGCGTAGAGCACGAGGCGTATTTCCTATCCGCACACTTTTTTAAGTGATTCGGTTTTCATGAAAACAAGAGAAAGAACATGCTTACCTAATAGGAGTATGAAAAAAGCACTCTTTTTTACTACATAAGCTACGGAAAAATGTACATAAAAAATAATGGTACTTTTACTGAAAAATATAATTATGCCACCATCACCCAATTTGCGACAGCAATCTGAAATTCCAGTAATATGGATGGTTTTAGCCCCCTACAAGACAAGATCCTGGTTGCGCCACTGGGTATTACACTCTGAGACACTTGAATAAGCCACTGTAAAAATAATTCTTCAAGTTCTTGTATTGTCCGCATAAATGCAAACAAATCGCTTTTAGCATTTTTGGACGAAAGTCTGTTGGGTTTAACAGAGATTTTAAAATCTTGAATTTCGAATTTTTCGTATTTTTTTTTTAATTATTATGGTTGTGTGGCCTCTGACAGACTCCAGAGAAATTTTAATAGAAAAACCTTTTGCATGGCATTTCGTGCGTATGTGATTTGAGCATGTGCCACATACGAACTTTTATAAGCATGCATTTGTTTAAATTTGCGTATTTAGTTGAAAAGTTATAGCAATTTAAAGTTTCTCTGGTAGACCCCACCCAACCATTTACGTATGTCTTTTTTTACCAAATCGTTTTTTTTTTCTTTTTTAAGGTACGTTTTCCTCGGCACGGCCCCAGCGGCTCTAGCGACTGCGGCTCGCCCATTGGACATTGCATATAAAAACTGGTTTTTAGTTGATAATCGCTTGGCAAAGCTCCACAATGAATGAACCGCGCGGCTCTTGTTGCATATAATTCCCGCATGAGTGGTGAACGTGGTGCACTCGCTTGTTTGTAGGCTTCGGGCGACGGCTGCTTGGGGTAGGGTAGTTGTTTCGCACAACGGTCGTATTCGTTCGGCCGATATACGAATAGCATGTATATAGAAAGCAGTCGCGCGGCTCTTGTTGTACATAATGCATGCATGAATGGTGAACGTGGTGCACTTGCTTGTTTGTGGGCTTCGGGTGACGGCTGCTTGGGGTAGGGTAGTTGTTTCGCACAATAGTCGTACTGATTCGGCTGATACATGAATCTGTCTGTATATAGAAAGCAGTCGCGGGACTCTTGTTGTATACAGGGTTATTGGTTAAGTCGACCTATTCCCTGCAACACGTTATAATAGGGTCAAAATGCAACAAAATGAGGCCATAAATGTTAGGCCGATTTTCAATGGTCACTGAGATATATGAATTTTTAGGTTTTTTTGAAATAACCTAGAATTTTGCCATTTAAAGTAAGAATTAAAAAAAAACTACTAAGGTAATGGGCTTAAACTTATTTTTGGATTTTTGTCAACACTATAGCAGACATTTCTTAATCATTTAAAATTTCAAAAACCCATCACAATTCGAAATTTTTAATTTTAAATAAAAAAAATTTTTCTTAAATTTGTTTAAAGATATTTTTTTATGTAGTATTACTAAAAAAAATTATATGACATGGAGTCTGCAGACCACTGAAAAAACATACGCGTGTTGTCAGCTTTCCAAAAAGGTGTCAATGTCAATAGAAATATTTAAAATAATTGAAACAGCTAGCCGCAACTTGTTCGGGGACCATCATTTCGTTTGATAAAAAATGAAATGAATGTCATTAAATTCAAAATGCATCGTACGAGTACGTATAATGTACTGCTTTATTTCATTTTTAATCAGACGAAATGATGGTCCCCGAACAACTTGCGGCTAGCTGTTTTAATTATTTCAAATATTTGTATTGACATTGACACCTTTTTGGAAAGCTGACAACACGCGTAAGTTTTGCCAGTGATCTGCAGACTCCATGTCATATAATTTTTTTTAGTAATACTACATTAAAAAATATCTTTAAAAAAATGTAAGAAATTTTTTTTTTATTTAAAATTAAAAATTTCGAATTGTGATGGGTTTTTGAAATTTAAAATGATTAAGAAATGTCTGCTATAGTGTTGACTAAAATCCAAAAATAAGTTTAACCCCATTACCTTAGTAGTTTTTTTTAATTCTTACTTTAAATGGCAAAATTCTAGGTTATTTCAAAAAACATAAAAATTCATATATCTGACCATTGAAAATCGGCCTAACATTTATGGCCTCTTTTTGTTGCATTTTGACCCTATTATAACGTGTTGCAGGGAATAGGTCGACTTAACCAATAACCCTGTATAATGCATGTACGAATGGTGAACGTGGTGCACTTGCTTGTTTGTGGGGACTCGGGCCACGGCTGCTTGGGGTAGGGAACTTGCTCAAGAGCCGCTGGAGTCGCTAGACTAGTTGCGACCGCGTCGAGGACAACGTACCTTTAATCTGAATATCTTTTCATGCAGCTTTCTAGGCGAAGTTGACTCTATTTCTTTGAAAAACCACTTTAAAGGTACGTTGTCCTCGACGCGGCCGCACGACAGCGACTCGCTCATTCCATAGAAAAACGCATTTTTCTCTCATTTTAAAAACCAGTTTTTATATGGAATGAGCGAGTTGCTGTCGTGCAGTCGTGTCGAGGAAAATGTACCTTTAAGAAGTGACGATAGGGCCCGTTCTAAAAAGTGTATAGTGAATACGCCCTCCCCACTCAATTTCCACCCCACTTTTCTCAAAATTAGGCAAAATTTGGTTAAAAATGTTTTATGTATCCATGCGAAAAACAATGAAACGCATAGTTCTGATCTAACGGGCGCAATGGGCCCATTTGCTAAAATGTTTAAAGAAATGCTTGTGAAAAAACGCTCTAAAAATATATGTATCAATTTTCGATCCAGATTTAAGGAAAAACATTAGCATAAGGAATACATTTTTAATGTAACCGCATTTATTCATCGTACAGTACATTTTCTATGTGAAAAGATAATTTTTTTTAAATCTTAAATTTTTGCATTGATTCATTTGTGATAAGTTAAAATTACCCACAATTTTGGTATCACCTAATTATTTCCTTCACAAACTGAAAATTAGAAACGGAATTTCACTTATTTTTGTTACAACTCCCTCCAAGTGCCTCACAGTGAGCTGGAGTAATAAAAAAGTGTCCAAAAAGCTTCAAACTAAACTTTTAGGAAGATTTTTGTCTTGGGTATGTCAGACCCCACCCAACCATTTATGTATGTAAAAACTACCTCAAACATCCGAGGGTTAAAGTTAACTATAAAAAAAAAATGCGACACACGAATAGGATACCAGGCTTCTTTTAGTTTATTTTTGCAAGTGCGCGCATGAAGGCATCGGGAAAATTAACTATAGCTTGGAGCGGATTATATTGCTTATAAAAAAAACTATGTAATCGGCCGTGGGGACGACGGTTTGCCTGAAGTAGAAAAGGACTCTATCTAAGCCTCTATGATGGATCGAGTGCTAAATAATAATAAAACTATGCTAAAAATTGGGCGAAGCCAACCATGTCATAAGAAATGTTTCATGTCTCGAATAAGGGGAAATATGACGAAAGATCGTACAAAACATGCGATTTTAAGGAAGCATCGGCAAGAGAGCATAAACCAGCCGAGCGTACAGAGGGCTGCGCAATACGAGGTTTTTTTTTAATTTTAATGCGTAGTAAATAATATTAATAGTAGTCTGGCTGGTCTAGCGGTTAGTGCGCGCACCTTCGGTGCACAGGCTCATGAGTTCGAATCTCACCGTGTTCCATGGTGTTTTTCGAACTCACGAGCTTGTGACGGACTATGATCTCACTCAGATGTTAAACGAGTACCCATTTATGGGGATAAATAACACTGCTGAGCGTGATGCTGATCTCATTACCTCAACAAAAAGCAGATAAGATCTTGGAAATAGGATGTCACTAACACACCCTGCGGCCTTGGTCCAATGCTGGATTGTCGCGCCTGTTATTTTTAAATAATATTAATGACATGCTTCTTGTAAATCTTTTTTTGGATTAGTCTAAATCAGTGGTTCCCAACTCAAAAACGTATGCGGACCACTTCGCCTGAAAATGGATCTCGACGGACCATTAAATAATAAGGGAACGAATTAATGTCTCGATTTTTTTTCGTCGAGGTATTTTATATTCAAAAGCTCACGCTCTATCTCCCATCACAAATTGAAATCCTTCGCATACGCATACCTTCTTTTGGTGCTTTAGTCCGAGGAAGATGATTTATTGAAAATTAGGCTCGGCCATCTCTTCAAAAGCGCAGCTCACAAAATCCCGACTCAACCGATTATCATTAGGCTTGAATTTTTACACTATTGTAGGAAGCATGATTTAAGATTTGCATGTTTGCCAGGTTAAGAGAAGGGGGAAAACTGTTTTCTTTACGCCAACACTTGCTTCACCAGCTGAGATTTTTCTCGCACAGGAATAGGTGTATATTCTGGTCATTAAAAGTTATCCAGCAAACGGTATAGCTCGGTCTTTAGACTCGGAGTTTTGACAATGTTTAGCGCGAAAAAACATTTGAATTTTGGCAATCGAGTTTGAATTTTGTTAATTAGCGTAAACAATTTCGGAATGGAGCACCTAAGAAACCCATCGCTTTCCCATAATCATAGACCTAGTAGCAAAGCATTTACTGGATAATCTGTTACATGATAATTAGAGGTACGGAAATTTAGTTTTCACGAAATATATGCGAATTTCGGCGATAATTGTTAATTTTTGCAAATAAATGCGAAATATTCTAATTTGCATTTTTTCCACGAAAAATTAAATTTTTCCCAAAAAAAAAATTCTTGTGAAAGATAATTGTCCATCTCAGGTTGTTTTTCAGAAGACTCCGATTAATGAGAATAAAGACATTATCTAAAAACAAGGAGTTTGCAGAATGGCGAGCACGCTAAACACCAAGCAAGCGGTTTAGTCGGAGGTTCGATGAATGTACATAGTTTTCTGCGATGCGACTTTTCCAGAAAGATCTTTTTTTCGTGGTTCGACGGGCCACAAAATTGAAATAAGCTTACGAAAAAAATAGAATAGTGTAACAATATTGGCGCGACTCCTGAAGTTTCTCCTTTTACAGTAACTTCTTGAAAAGCGTTGCTGACTATTTGTATTGTCAAAAATATTGCTCGACAACTGAACTCGGAGTGTGATTCAGTTGTCAGCCACACTATTTTCTAGCCGATTTTTTGCTTATTTCTATTAAATATTTTTGAATCAAGGTCGATCCACACTTTTCAGTCATCAGTCACAGTCATTTTCAATACAAGTCGACAGATTGTCAGTAACTTGATGACTGACAATCTGTCAACTTGATTGAAAATTACTGTGACTGCGACTTATGACTGGAAAGTGTGGATTGACCTTAATAAACACGCGACTTTTTTTTTGCAGTGGTAAATTTTGAACATCCGTTCCACTGTGCGTCTCTAATCTTTCCAGTTTAATAGATAGCTTAAAAGCAAGAAAGTCTACAAAATTATGTTTTTATGCGAATTTCTAATACATATTCAAAATTAGTTTATGCGAAATTTATTTGCGAAATTTCCGTACTTCTAATGATAATGAGAGCGTGTGTGTGAAATGTGTCTTTAATTAGTCACAAGAAATGTAACTTTTTTGTAAGAAGTGTCTAGAGTCACACCGCGGACCACCTACGGACCACACCCGGTTCGCGGACCACCTGTTGGGAAACAGTGGTCTAAATGAACGCGTTCCTAAATGAAAGGCGTTACACTTTTAACTAGACCAATCCAAAAATAGATTAACTATGTATCCAGTTTGGATAAAAAAACCCAACGGCAGTGTTAACTTGGTCCTGAAAACAGACCCCCATTGCCCTTTATGGAATTTTATTAGTCTTGGGTCGCATCTTTGAACGGCTGTAACTTTCCACTGGAGACGGCTAGGACTCTGAAATTTTCAGTAAGATGTGAGATCCATCGTCCTCTACATTGGCCGCTTCATGCCCACTCTATTAACTATTTTCGAAAAATATACCCCCTTCCCCTTTATATTCCCTATTCGATTCATATGCTCGAAATACGAATGTCCTATTACTTTCGAATAGAAGCTATTCATTTTCGAGTTACATGATACCACCAGGACCAGCCCATATGGGCAACCTCGGTGACTGCTCGAAGCGGCAAATTTTGAGGGGCGACATATTTCATATTTTCATAATTTGATTAAGTTTGTAACGCATTGAGGGAAGCATCTCCGACCATATAAAAAGTATACATATATGATCAGCATGACCAGATGAGTTGATTGGACGATGTCCGTCTGTCTGTCTTAGGGTGACCACCTGCCTGCCTTCGATTTACGGGTCACGTATAAAATACGGGTTTTAGATTTTTTACGGGGCAAAAATAAAAAAAAACTATTATTATGCCGATATGCCTTTTTTTGTAACAATATTTCTTATTTGATGGCATAGTCTCCAATAACTCTTAATTTTGCAATAAAAAGTTATAGAAATCTTTCAATGTCATTTGAAAATTCATTTTATTTGAGAGTCAGCCTTTACAGTGTCAATACATATTTAGTCGGTTCCGGCTATCTGTTCATGCGTTACCGCAAAGCGAGAATATTCTGCCGGGACGGAGAATTATTGCCGGGACGCGTATTTATGAAACCTTGTTCACTTCGTCACCTGCTTGGGGACGAAATCTATTAGCTTCTTAGTGCCAAAATTACCCCTTAACCAATAGGGGGCCGAAGGAGGATCACACCTGCTATAGAGAAGTCTATAGCGAATAGTGAACTACGGGGATGGGTGTGCCCAGGGAACCATGGTCCTTACCCATCAAGGTGTTGGCTTCGTAGTGGCTGGAGGTTGTTACCCAAGTCATCCAGCTAGTGATGCAACCCCGGGGTTGGGTTCCTGATGGTGTGTGCATGCGCCGGATGGAGAAATCCCCATCTGACAATAAGACCTTGTCAGTAAAAAGCCGAAGGTCCAAACATTTAGCGGGACCGGGAGATAAAGGCCGAAAGGCTAGGTGCTCCCCTGACGGTATACCTCGTGGATGGTTTGCTTGCCAAAATCACCCAAAACCCTTATCGATTTCGTCCACTGATAGTGGACGAGCTTGCATGGGGTTTTGAATATATTTTACGTCAAAAACAGCCAAAAACTCGTTCGACCTGAACAAGGGTTTTGGCCGTTTTTGACGTTTTTGTTATTATTGAGAGCTGTAAATAATTTTGTCCGTGAGTCAGGGCTTATCACTTCATCGGCATCTCTTCATCTCCTGAACATATTTATTAATTAGGGGCCAAATTACAGAAAATTCCTCATAAAGTTCATCCAAGTTGACCGTAGTTATGTTAAGACATCTCTCCACTTGCTCAAATTTCAGTTCGTGCTGCAAATTTAAGGGTTGCAGACAGTACACGTAAGTGTGTTCGGCAAAATAAAATCCTGATTCCAAATACTGCAACGCATTCATGTATGTACTATGTTAACAGTGTTAACTTGATTACGTCACTTTCGCATCGCGGCAAATTTCGAAGTATTTGGTTGACTTTAATGCAATAAAAAGTTGTCTCTAACCTTTCGATGGAGTTTTTTCCTTGAATCATCCATTGTTTGCCCCGTATCTCATTTTTTGGATTACGGGTTTTTCGACTTTCCGTGGCCGAAAAACGGGGTAAACCGTAAAATACGGGCAGGGCCGGATTTACCCACTGTAGCTCCCCTGGGCAGTAGTCGAGTTGCCGCCCTCAGTCACCAGTTTAAGCTGAAAGTAAATCAGTCGCATTCAAGTGAGGTGAACTTTTTGTTGGTTTCCGGAAGTAGCAGAACTTCAGTAAAAATTGCAGTTAATTTACTTCTTAGAAAGGTGTTTGGACTGAATGTGAAATTAGATGCTCATGGAGAAGCGGATACTCCTTAGAGCTCAAAAGAATATTTAAAAAAAAATATGATGAACTTACGCATTGGATGCATAAGCAACCTCTAAGACTGTCACATGATGGGAAATAATTCGATTCCTTAGAGTTCGCAATATAAAACTAAAAACATACACTCCGTGCAAAATACGGGCACTTTTTTATTCGATATTTATTATTTTATTATCGCGAAAGGTCTTGACGCCCCGTTCTGCAGCTCTACGAAATGGTCGTTTTCAATACTTAATGAACCCAGTCCGAAAATGCAGTTTCCGGCAGGAAGAGGTGGAGTATGCTATACCAGGAGAAAGAAAGTGGATCCGGAGATAAGATCCGTTCATTGGTGGTCAAGACCTTTCGTTATAATAGCGTAGAAGTAAAAAAAAAAAGTTTCCGGTTTTCTTGGTTCCGAGTGTATGTTACTGCTCCCACGCGCGATTCCCAAAACTATAGTGGTGAACTGACCAGCTGAAGCCTACGGCGGCATTTTTAGCGCTTCGCCCGCAGAAAAAAAAATAGTTCAGTGATCAGAATTTTCAATTTTAGAAGTGTTGGCTTAATTCGTTAGCCAGCCATATTGAAACAATTTAGGAGTCTAAGATCAATCGATTAATCGATCGTTGGATTGTAAAAATAAAGGGCCAGGTCGGTAGGGTCGACTTTTGCAGAGCTTCCTTTATTTTTTTCTAATTCATTTAAACTGCCTCCTGAAATATCGAAATGTATTTGTATTTGTATTTTTCACAGAATAATAATTCAATGGAAGATGAAAGTTTCAGAAATATGCCGCCCTTCAAAATTTGCCGCCCAGGTTGCCCATAAGGGAAATCCGGCCCTGAATACGGGGCATCTGGCCACCCTAGTCTGTCTGTCCGTCTGTCCGTCTGTTGCAGCGCGTTTTTCTCGGCCACTATAAAAGCTACGGAGCTCAAATTGCACACATGCTTATTATTGTTGCAGGCTATTTGTGGGGGGGGGGGGGCCGCCATACAAACCTAACCCCCAAATTAGGTTCTTCTAAGGAAAAACTTTTTTATTTGTGCACTAATTTCAACCAAATCTCACACAAATGTGTTTCTCTTGATGACACAAAACATATCTAAGAATGGATCAAATCGGATAATGGGGTCATGGGGCTGCCATACAAACCTAACCCCCGAAATTAGGTTCTTCTAAGAAAAACTTTTTTATTTGTGCACAAATTTCAACCAAATTTCACACAAATGTGTTTCTCTTGATGGCACAAAACATATCTATCTATCTGATCTAATCGGACCATGGGGTCATGGGGCTGCCACACAAACCCAACAACCCCAAATTAGGTTCTTTTAAGAAAAACTTTTTTATTCGTGCAGCAATTTCAACCGCGCCCGAAATTAGCCTCGCCCCCGGGGGCTGGCGAGCGCAGCAAGCAGGGGGCGAAGCCCCCTAGTTACTTCTAAAATACGCATTTCGAAGTATCTCAATGAAACTGGTGCCAGATTTACATAATATGCTGCTAGTAGTTTTTTTTTAGAATTTTCTGCACTCTACACTCAGAGAAATATTCACTCATATTGAACAAAATATATTTAATTCAAACGATTTGCGCTTTTGATTTTGCTCCACAAGCAAATGCGTTTAATTCTAACGAGTGGCGTTTCTTTCAAAAGCATAATGAGTTGTAAAAAGGCGTTTGAATTAAAAGAATTTGCGTTTACCTGGAAAGAAGGAGCCAGTCGATTCAAACGTATTCTTCATTGAAATAAACACTTATTCTTTGATTGTAAACGGGTAACACATTTTGAATAAATGAAAGGCAATTGTATCAAACGTCTTCGTTTTTATTTTGAACATTTTTGTTATTTAAATTAAACGAAGCATTCTTTTTAATGAAATGATATGTATTTCGAAAGTAACGTATCCCGTTTTCATTTCATAGAAATTACCCCATTCAAAATAATTGAGTTTTACATGGAATTAAAAGCAAACTCTGCTGAAATAAAATAATACATTCCGTTTGATTGTCCATTCTCCATTCGATTAGATACTGTTACTGGGTTGACAAATCAATAAAGAATAAAACTTATGAAAACTTCAGAAAAACACTTTATTTTTTATTTAGGTCTAATTTTAATATGATTAATACATAACACTTTTATTTTAACACCCGCTAAACTTAACTTACACGTGTGGAAGCGTCCATTCCTCCAGATGAATGCAAAAGTACATTCTCGAAAACACTCTTGACATCGACGAAGATTCTAATGACATACGCGTTTGTTGTTAGACACTACACATTTGTACACAATGATCATGAACTCGTGAAACTCATCGGACCGGCCAGAAGTATTAACTACCTGTTGTGCTACGTTGAAACAAATGATATTTTGGCATCGCGTCCTTTAGGTATGTGTAGTTGATACGTAAAGGAATGTATACAAATTACTATGTAATGTGGAATCTTTTGATTTAAACGACCGCCGTTTGGGGCTTAGCTACTCTTTTGTTTTAAAAGAAATTCTTTTAGCGTAAATGGGAACTCGTTCAAATCAAACGAAATTTTTCAAACGAATACTGCGTTCAATTTAAATGTGGAGCTTTTAATATGAATGTGCGTTTTTTTCTCTGAGTGTACAAGTTCAAGCTATACCCATAGCTACTGAGTCCATTCACCCACAAGTGAGCGGTTTCGAGTTCTGGAACAACTTTTACTTTTATTATCCTACACCAGGGCCGCTTTTCTGAGCCTTCCCGAATCCTGATGCGATTTTTGCTTATATTCTCTCCCACGACAAACCGAAAATTTTGCAATACGGCTGGCTGAAAAAAGATCAAGCTAAAATAACACGTCTAAAATCGAAATAATATTTGAGCACAAGTTTATTAAATCTCTGAAAAGTAGGCGTCTTAAACTCCGTTAAAAATGCCGACCTTAAAATTAGCCGCCATAAGCCTACTCAGTCAGCTGGTAAAAAGGCTTTGGCACCTATGTATTTAGATAGCAACGCATTACCAACTAAACGGTATGACAATACCAAATAAACTTCATGGTTTGATCTGAGCAATACAATAGTAATATCGCAGTGTCAGTGAAAAGTAGAAAAAAACAAGAGGTATCTCCTATGGTCATGATCCACATGAAAAAATGTTCCATGAGTCGTGTGCCCCTGTTTTAGTTCTTTACTCAATGACCAACTCGAAAACGTATAATGCACAAATTCTTGGTTACTCCAGGATTCCAAAACGATGAGCCCATCCTTTTCAGTTTCAACAGAGAAGTCGAAAGCAAAACAAAAATATAACCATCGAGCGCCAAAAATCATTTTTGCAGGATGGTTGGGGATTATGATTATTAAAAAAAAAGTCCTGACCGATTGGCCGCAACCTTCATAAAAGGAAAAATGGGTGAGAAGGGAGGAATATTTTTCAGTTTTTATGCGATTATTTTAGGAACGGTACCAGTAACAGGAAACTGTTGTTAGAACGAAATAAACTACATAAAATTACCTACGCAAGGATTCAAAACACACTGTGCTCTATTTTGAAAAATAATACGGTAGATAAAGAAATCAAATTGGATAAGTATATTTTTTGCAATTTTACAATTTGCGCTTTAATTCCTAAAAAATGCTAATTACATCTTGAAATTTGATGCAAATATTCTTAATTAGTTTTAGATGCCTCTATGTGAAAATTGAGTTGCTCCAATCAAAAACCTATATTATCCCCCTTTCAAATTACGAAGAAAAGCACATGCGTAACTCCGCCCGGGTCCATCCCCAACGATCCTGCAAAAATCCAGATATGTATGATTTTAGTCGTCCAAATATCGTATTTTTCTTTGACTAATAAAAAGTGAATTACATAATTGCAATTCTCACTAAAACCCTGCTACTTAAAATCGCATAAATTAATGAATTAATATGTACAAACATTCGGAAGAATGCCATGCCAACAAGTTACATACTATTCATTTGTGTTTCCAGTTTGATGAGAATGCCGCACTGGGCTTTTGCCTAGGTTGTCCTTATGGGAAATCTGAGCCTAATGATAACTTCAAAATTATTTAAAAAGGGATTCAGACTATCGACAAGATTTACTAAATCCAAGATTTAGTTAACAGTTTTAACATATTGTACTGCAATTTGAATAATGCAAGTACGTACTACGATGCAATGAATGATGAATTTAATGACATACGATTTACGGCTCGATTAACTTAGTGGTTTTATTAAATCCTGTCAGTAGTGTGAATCCACTAACGAAGTGATTGTGTGGTGTATGGGGGGCTCTAAGTAACCAGATCGTTTTCCATGCAGCTAAGCAGTATTGTTGAAACATTATTTAAAATGTTGTGGGGTTAGTAAAATTTGCCCAGGTGCAACGCATATGCATATAAGCAGTAAGTATTCAAAACTCTATAAAACGCTATAATATAAATTAATGTCAATAAAAAATGCAGGTAACACACATGTTTTGTTTTAAATAAGAAATATGCCTCAACTCATTAGTTAAACTGTTGTTGCGAAGTGAAGATGTTTTTAAAACCTTATCTGCATGATTTTTAGTTTTATTATAAACGAAGCTGTTCTACTGATCAGTTAAGCCTATAGTCTTGTTCATTGAGTGTCCAGAATGGATCTTGTTTCAATAAGACCTTTGTCAAAATTTCTAAGTGAAAAGGCTGCCAATGAACTCAATGAAATTCCATCGCGGATACCAAACGATTTGGAATTACTCAAGGAATGGATAAAAAAACAACCTCATTTAGTAGCTAATACAGGTATTATTACGAATACATACTCTCATTTATTTGTCCGCATTTTTTTTTCAATCTTGAACAACATGCACACTTATTCTAATGGTATCCAGATGATCAATTCCTGATCGGATTTCTGCGAGGCTGTAAGCATAGTCTGGAGCGAGCTAAACAGAAAATTGAAATGCATTATAGTGTAAGAACAGCCCTACCAGAATTCTTCTCAGAAAGAGATCCCGAAAATCCCAATTTTATTAGATTCATTAAGAAAGGGTAAGTTACCGAAATAACGACGCTAGTATAATGCTTTTTCTCTGGAATCAATTTATTATTTTTTTACTATTATCCAGAATGATTAGTTTACTGCCCAAACCACATCCTGATGGCCCACGAATTGTAGTTTATCGTCCAACCGTTTATGATGCCGATCTTTATGATATAATCAACTACATCAAATATACAATTATGGTAACCGAGAAAAATATGGCAGCAGATGATCATGCGGCTGTTTGTGGATATTATAATATTGTTGATTTGAGCGGTTATAAGAGCAACCATATGGCTCAAGTTAGTGTTGGGCTAATCAAGTAAGATACCATAATAAGTAATTTAATTGAATAATTAAAATAATTGAATTTCAGAAAACTTGGGGATGTATTGAAAAGCGTTTCAGTTCGTCTAAGAATACTTTATTTCATTAATTTCCCGTCGTTTTTGGCTCCGCTAGTAGATCTAGTAGCGAAAAAATGTTTACCCGAAAAATTCTCTAAGCGTGTAAGTAAGCTGATTAATTTTTATAGGTATACACATATCAAACAAAAATGCATGTAACCTACATGGCTGTATGTATTTCTGAAAAATACCAAACCCCTAAAATTTAACTGTTCATTCATTTCTGTATCTAGCAAGGAGTCACTAGTATAAAATCACTTTTATGTATTTTCAGATACATGTTCTCCCTAATTTAGAATCACTTTACAAGTACATACCAAAGGATTGTTTGCCGGCAGAATATGGTGGCCATGGAGGAACATTTTCTGAGATTGCAAGTAAGAATTCAGATACCTATTGAAATGAGTGATTTTTGATACGGAATTACTTCGCACAATATTCCCGAATAAAAATCCGCAAGCACAAATTCCCTGATCTCAAAATCCCCAAACACAAAATACTCAAAAACAAAACTCAAATTCGCCAGATTCGAAAACGTGGGTTACATTCGACTATTGGGAATTTAGAGGCTTCAAATGATCTTCAATGGGTTATCGGTTATACTTAAGATTGATTAGGCATTCGGTGACTCAGTGGTAGAGATTATGACACTCTATCTCTGTGTTGCCGGAGCGATGGGTTAAAGTTCCACTGTGATTATGGATGTTTGTGTTGTCTTTAAAAAATGCTCCTATGGATCGACATCCATAGGAGCATTTTTTAAAGACTACAGTGCTACAATAAAATCGTCTCGGAGGTACCCGTTGTTGCTACAATGTCCGAAAGCTGCCAAGCCTCCCCACTTTCCCCAGAAAAAAATTATTAAGCCACTACCACGACAACAACGAAATTGATCTAGAACAGCGATTCTTAACCGGTGGTCCGCGGACCACTTCTGGTCCTTGAGCCGATAGGCGGTGGTCCGCGAAGCCTTTGCTGTAGTTCTGAAAATTCGATATCAAAATTGTCGTTCACGCAAACGAACTAGTTTTAGAAAAAATCGAACTGCAGCACTTCGAGAACATAATGACGGTGTACAATATATTCTCGCTATTTTCATGGATTACCTTTTAATGGTAAAAAGTTTTCGTTTCATACGTTACTTAGGTATCGAGATATTCAAACTTTACCGACGAAAGGTCGTGTGTTGCAAGCCTCGATTGTCATAAGCACGATAAAAACGAAGGAAAAGAAAGTTTGGATTTTGATTCATACATTTTCCAAAACGGTCTCCAAAATAGATTGGATGTGCGGTAATTTTTTATTAAATACGGTTTTAATCTGGATTTTTGGCGAGGTGAGTCGACCAGCAAAAGTAATTAGGACCAAAAACTCACAAATTTCGCTGAATTATATCAGTGAGTGCTATCATTTTCAATGATTATTTTGTGGTAAAATTTCGCGTTTTCGCCCTGAACCCAGTGACGTACACAGCCTTTTATTCAGGGTACTCAGTCCTATCATAATCAGTAAATAAGGTGTTAATCATTTTTAAAACAGAAACAAAAAAAATATTTTTTAGAAAAGAATATTATACCAAATCCTTCAAATGTGGCTGCAATCTCCAAGGAAAGCTTCGTTTATTGAAAACATATCTAAGGTTATTTGAATCAACAATCGGATAGAAGCGTCTGTGGTTTCCTCATTTTAATCAAATGTTTGCTCTTTCAACTAATGTTAATTCAATATTTTTAAAGGTTTAAAACACTCCTTCATTTCAACCCACAAAAGCAGTAAAAAACGCGAGTGGAACAAAACCTTAAATAACATTATATGTAGTTGTATAGAAAAACGACAGATTCTATGAAACACAAACTTCATTATACAAATTCTGTCTCCAGGTCATTTTACATGCAGAAACTGCACCAAAAAACATTTCGATTTTTTATTACGACAACGGTATAATCTCATCCACCCCATAATATCTGTTATTAAAAATAAATAAATTAGCAACTCAATTGAATCAACTGCGCAAAATGTGACTCACTCTATGATATCCGTCATAAATTTAGTATTACGAATATGAGAACAAAGCGGAATGGACAACACACTTTCGCCGCGGTCGGACAAGTCGAAAAAAATCAAGCAAAAAGCATGCCTACTTTTGTGTTTTGTAATTGTTTAATGTCCAATTCGCCGCATTACACCTACGTGAAGTAGGTGTAATTTCTCATTGCAGAAACCCATACAATGTTGTATTGTATCATTGTGTGAAAAGTAATCCGAATTGTGCCTTTTGTATTTTTTTTCGACGATGACTTGGAGGAGAAGAAAACTGATACATAATTCGCAGTGTTTGTTAAACAGAGTGTTGTTGTTCACTGTACAGTGTTGGAAATAATTTTTGTTTTATATCGTACATGACATGCAAAATGTTAATGGCTTTATGTTTGTTATTTATACCCTTCGGTTAGGGTAGGCAGTGCTTTTATGCCTCTGTGGGATGCACGCCACTGCCTGAATCTTACTGTTTTGGACAAAAATTCACACTCACATTTGATTTGTGATGAATGATGATTAAGCGACATTCTTGGAAAGTTCTCGACCGATTGGTGCCTATCTATCATTTATGCATTTTCTACCAGTAAAGGCTGTAACGTGGAACTGGCGACAAATAGAAATACGGCATACATAACAAGAGTATCTTGAACTGGCTTAAAAATTCTCTAATGAATCGACCAGGTTTCTTGCACTAATTTTATTAGGTTGAAGGACCATTTGATTTTCTCAAGCCTCGAAAATGTGCCTCAAATTTCGATGATGGGTTCTCTTATCAGGCAGATAGTTGGTAATTTTATGTACGTTTTATGACTCTCCCTCGATTTTCCAATTGGTGGTCCGCGACAATTTCTGTAACTTAGGAAAGTGGTCCCTAAAGCACAAAAGGTTAAGAACCACTGATCTAGAAGATGTGTGGAGAAGGAGATATTTTTTACGTGGTACATGTTTTTTTGGGGATTTTTATTCATATTGGGTTTTTGGTAACAGAAGACTGTGAATTTTAACGAAAATCTTTTATTTTTGCATAGGTCAAATGATGGAAAAAGATCTGACGGATACAAATTGGTTTGTGGAGGAGTCAAAATATCGATGCCACGAAAGTGCAAGAAGTGGACTTTTGAAAAAAGAAGTAAACGCGTTTGGAATCGATGGATCGTTTAGATCTCTTACAATTGATTAATTGTAAGACATGTTTTTATATATGTTTTCAAACAAAAAAGCGTTAAAAATGAATAAATAATATTAATCCAAAATATTTTTTTTATAGAAGAAGTTGTTAATAGTTTTTGATATTAAAAATAGAATCAGTCAATCAGTTTCAGGTAGTTGAATTAGCCTGCTAGAAAACATTTCTCCAATTTCATATCGAATTCGGATTAACGGCGTCACTCTTTTGGGGAAGGAATATATCGACGGATATAGGATATTAATTCTCTTTCTCTATCTCTGGTTCCTGTTAACCCCTTGTGGGGCATCAACTACGCTTACTTTCCACCTCATCATATTAAAATGAAGAGAAAATTTAATCGCATCGAAAATTTTCTCTTAAAGGCAGCAAAAATAACATCGAAATTTCTTAAAGAGTATCTCTACATAGTGATAAAGGCAACATTACCATCATTGCCAACAAAACGGAATATGATGATAAAATGGAATTTTTACTAAATGATTCCGACAAATTTGTTAAGTTAGATTCAGATCCTACAGCTTACCTGCAGAGGAAGAATAATCGTCTAATATCTACGTTAAACAACAAATGTCACCAATTTATTACTGAGAAACAAGCGAAAAATTTAAAAACATATGTAGCAGTTCCACCGCGTATATTTGGTCAATTAAAAATCCACAAAGCTGATCGAAAATTACGACCAATTGTTTCAACAGTAAACTCAGTGGCATATAAAACCTCCAAATTCCTTGCCAACATCTTAAGGAAGGCGTTTAAATCAAATTTCGCTCTAAAAAACTCTAAACAATTTGTTAAACACGTTATCAAAAGAACGATACCAACCAACCACAAACTCGTATCATTTGATGTAACAGATTGTTTTTCAAATATCTCAACAGACTTAGCTCTGCGTCTTATAGAGAGAGATTTTGATAGATGCGTCAGTCAACACACCGAAATCCCCAAGAAAGCATTTTTAAACCTATTAAAATTCTGCCTCATTGATTGCAATTACCTAAGCTACAAAGGCGATTTGTACTCAATGAAGTCTGGCTTATGTATGGGGTCAAGTCTGGCACCAATTTTAGTCGAACGAGTGCTGGATGATCTGGTGAAAGAAACTTTGTTTAAACTGGATTTCATACCACTGTTCTGGTATTCATATGTGGACGATCATATTACGGCCGTTCCAGAGGATAAAATACATAAAGTCCTCGACACACTGCATGAGTATGATCCGAATATTAAATTTACGTATGAAAGCGAGAAAGATGGTAAACTTGATTATTTGGATCTAACATTACACCGCCACAATAATTGTCGTGTCATTACGAACTGGTTTCACAAACCGATTGCATCGAATAGGCTGCTTAGCTATTATTCGAACCACCCGATGAAGATGAAGACTAATGTAGCTAAGTCATTTATTCGTACAGTTTTCAAAATCAGCCACCGAAAATTTTGGAATCAAAACTTGGTACGAATAAAGGAGATTCTCGCCAAAAATAACTATCCGATGGCATTAATTGAGAAAATGATTGGCGAAGTAAGACAAAGTCGGAATGCCAATAAGACTAGTTACGCCTTCTTGTCAGCAGAGGAAAGCTCAAAAGCTCAACCTGTTGACTCGGATAAAACGTTCGCATCTCTCGTCTATGTACCAAAACTAAGTGAGTCGATATCTCGCCGATGTAAATACTTTGTTCCGAACGTGCATTTAGCCATGCGTCCACACCAGAAAAATACGACTATGTTTTCCAACTTAAAGTCGAAAATTCCCAAAGAAGAGAAATCAGGTGTAGTCTACAAGATTGATTGCCTAGACTGCGAAGCAACTTACATCGGTGAGACAATCCAGAAACTAGGGACTCGTATGTCTCAACATGAGAACGACACGAAAAAGTCTATTAATAATAATTTGTCGGCTCTAGCCAAACATGCCATTAAAAACAATCATCGATTCGACTTCAAAGAGGCAAAAATTTTATCCAGCGAAAAGAACAAAACCAAGTTACAAACGAGACCGAGTTCTAATCGTGCGAATAGCACGATGAGTGTATACCCTATACCCATGTACAGACCTAGAATGCGCGTAAAACCGAAAATATTCAATTTAATTTTTTTTTAAGGGGGAGGGGTAGATGGGCTGAATCTCGCACATCTTTAATATCTTATAACGGCATCCAGCAGCTATCATTTGCGATAAATTTCAAGTTTTTCGGGACATTCTATCAAAAGATATGGTGGAATATTGCTTTGTAGGGGATGTAGGGGTAGGGGAAGGCAGACCTTCTCCACTTTCCACTAACTTCAAGCATAAGTCACAATTAGGCATTGATGAAAATTTCAGGTCCCTAGCGACATTCTGTCGAAAAATATGGCCGAATTACACTATCACGGAGGGGTCATTTGTATGGGAGGTAGGGGAACCCTTGGTCCGATTTGGCCCATTTTCAATACCATCCAAGCTTTTATCAAAGCAATCATCTGACCGGAATTTAAAAACGCTAGCTCCATTATTTCGGGAGTTATCGTGCGAACTGACAGACACACGGACGGACAGACAGACAGACAGACAGACAGACGGACATGGCTTATTCGAATCAGGGACCGACCCTGATCATTTATATATATACTTTGCCATACCTCAGGTGGCTCCTTTGAGGTGTTACATAAATCGTCGTAACAAAAACAATATACCCTATACCATCTGATGGGTATAGGGTATAATTAAGGAGGTTAATCAAATAATAAAATTCGAGGAAAATGCGTGTAATGACAAAACTGACAAAAAAGACTACTCAAATACTTATTACAATTTAATTCAATTTGGACTAAACAGTAATTATAAATTTTGAGTAATTGTACCATACTATTTATAAAACCTAGTACTTACATATGTCACATATTGTCCAAAATAACGTAACAACGAATTCTGTCAATTTTATATATTTTTTCCGCCAATTAGTCATTTTTGTTTCAAAAGTCTTTGTGTGGCTTAGTTTTTCAAAAATAGAAAATAGGTAAATGCCTATATTTATTTTCATGTAAAACGTAATTGTATTAAAGTTATTTATTTATTGTGTATATTTTAGAAACCCTGATGATGGGCACTTTAGCCCGAAATATATTGGTTTAGCACGAAAATAATAACTTTCATTTAAAATAATCGTGAATCGCTATAGAGGCAACACAACATTGCACCTTTCACCTCGTTCTGTTCTGTGCCAACGTCTTTAGGTCTGACCACTGTTTGTTTAATGAAGCAGCCTCGCTATTAACCGATCTTCTCCACGTGTTTCTTGGTCGTCCAACACGGCGTCTAGCATTGGCTCCCTGAGGGTTCCAATCTAGGGCCTGCTTTGCAATATTTGTTGGCCCTCTTCGGAGAGTATGACCTATCCATTGCCACTTTCGCCTTTTGACAGAAGTGCCTATCCAATCCAGGCCTGTGATACTCAGGAGATCATCATTGGAAATAATCTCCGACCAGCGGATTTGTAGGATGCGCCGTAGGCACTGGTTTACGAAAGTTTGCAGCTTAGTTGTTATCTCGTTGGTCACCTTCCAAGTTGAACAGCCATAAAGAAGCACATAGATATTACAATAGAATTGAAGATTCGGATTTTGGTGCGCCTGGAAATGTTGTTATTTTGCCAGAAAGGAGTCAAAGTGAAGAAGGCTGCCCTAACCTATTGATACGTGATTGTACATCAGCGTCCGCGCCGCCATCTGCTGTGACTATGCTTCCGAGGTAGCAGAGTTCCTCAACTTTTTCGACTGCCTGGCCCGAAACACAAATTCCGCTTTGTCCCCCAGGATGGGAGCTCAAGTACTTGGTCTTGGCAGCGTTTATCTTGAGCCCAGCATAACGACTTTCGCAGTAAGTAAGTAAGCAAAGAAAACAGGTTAAAGCTTATTTAATTTATGAACTGTAGCAGTTGCTCCCTTTCGAAAATTGCGTTTAAAAAAGGCAAGGTACATTAAAAGAACTCTTCTATGAGAAGTTATTTTCATGGACAAAGGCACCATTTTAGTTACTATTTTTTTCGATAGCTTCCATCCGCCTTGCGCAGCAGTTATACTTCACCGGATATCTTCGCTATTGCATTGATTAATCAAGCACTCAAAGGACAAATTTTGAGTTAGGCGGTGCGTTTCAACAAGATGAAGGATGGAGTCACAGAACTCAGTAACAGAGCCGCAAAAACAACTCTCTATTATTTGTTTCCAGAAATGTTTTTATCGGGATTTGGCCAGGTCGTTCGATTTAACTACTTTTTACTTTATGACTTTATTATACAAGAATTTTTGAGTTGGCACATTTATGAAAAACACACTCAAATCCGTCTGTGAAAAAAATCGCATTAATTTTCGTTTTTTTACTTCAGTTTAAAAGGTGTTCGTGTAAGAATGCTTAAATGTAAATCGTTTCGAAGCTATTCCCTGTTACACCAACCAAGCAGTGGCGTAGATAACAAACTATTCTTCCCAGCAGATGGAAAATCAATGAATGTATTTTTTCCAATGGCAATGATCCCAATGGAATCACTGCAAACCTTGAACAGCAGCTGGAATTGCTATATCAATATTATTTCCAATGGAAAATCAAATTAAATACGTCGAAAACCCAAGCAATTTTTTTCACTTTAAAAAGGAAAAGAGAAAATCTTCCAGGATCTCATCTTAATTTTCTAGGAGAAAATATCATGTGGAAAAAAGATCTAACATATTTAGGTATAGTTTTTGACAGAAAATTAACAGGACATGCCCATATTGAAAAAACAATTGAAAAAATGAGTAAATCCTTTTATTTGTTATATCCCTTATTGAACAAAAAATCTAAACTTTCTATAGACAATAAGCTTCTATTACCTATATAAGATGGTTATTCAACCCATTGCGTTAAACGGTTCCCCTGTATGGAACCTCTATGCCAACTCTGTAAAGAAAAACCTGCAAATCGCACAAAATAAAACTCTGAAGCATATTCTGGACAAACCATTCTTTTATTCGACCAACAAATTGCACAATGAAACTAAAATTAAGACATTGAAAGAACTAGCAGATAAAAGCAGTATTCGTTTTCTGGCTTCACGCCTCAACGTTAGGTTAATTCGAAATCTGGTAATTACATTACATGACTCCTTCATAAGGTAGGTTAAGTTTAGATTTAAGGTTTAGATTAAGTTAGAATAAGATTTTATTATTAATACACTTCACATAAGGTTTTTGACAATTTTTCCTTAATAATCCCTAATAAGCTACAAAGTGAATTATAATTTAATGGGCATCGCCCAATCCTTGCTAATTTAGAGTTAAGGCTATAAAGCCGGTATCTGTATGTATTAGAACTGTAATTGCGTTGTTTAATCGAAACATGAAATAAATTGAATTGAATTGAAATGGCGAAAAGCTCTTCCCAAAAAATTTTTTGTTTTTAATTCGTATTTTAGTAACCGCAAATAATACAGTTTAAATGAATAGTTAAAAAAACGTGCTGACTTAAAAACGAAATTTTTTTTTGATATTTGGATTTAATGCAGTAAAATCGAAGAGGTAAACCTTTTTTTACCACAATTCGATTGGTATTCATTTCCGCTGAAATGGTAAATTTCTTTCGATTGAGGTCTTTCGACACAGAGCCAACAGCTAACATATAAATACTTGTAACAGAAGCTTCTCAACTTTCCTCATCCAATAGAATAAGCATTTTTGTTTGTGTGTACAGTATCCACAATTTTCTGTGAAGGGAAGAAGCAAGTCTTCAAATCGTCAGAATGCTGTCACCGACCGGAAGACTGGTTCAGCAGGCCGTAGCCTTTGAAGATAAATGAAAATAGGTCCTCGCATTTCGTCACAGTCATGCTTGAAATAGAATAGACGCGTCAGCAGAAGCATCGGCATCGCGAAACGTCAAGCCCAAGCCCAATGCATTTTACATTGCTGACAAAAATGTTGAGCAGAAGGCATTCAGCATATTTGTCAGCTATGAATTTCTGCCGATGCTGCTGCTGACGCGTGTAATCTATTTCAACTATAATTCTGTTATCTCCGGGAAAAAAGAACGATCAGCCAATATCGTATAGTTTTGTAAAATGTTGTCACCTAAATTTCCCTGGAAATTATATGACGGATTCTTGGTTTAAGAGACTTAGTCGAGCATATTCCACGATATAATTCAAAAACACGATGAGCTTCACCCAGTAAAACCACAGTTTATTTTATGTATTCATATATGCATGTACTTCGGAAGCTACTTCCTTCCTCAGTATGTATGTAGCTTACATACATACATACTTCCACGATGCCACTAAGATATGTTGAACACTTTGTAATGGCTTGATATCCCACAACGTTGGTTTTAGCTATAATGTAAAATTAACCAATTTTTTTAAAGGGCCAATATTTGTATAATTTGCTAGTGGATCTTGGCATAATTTGCTAGTGGATCTTGGCATAAAAAAACATTCTAGTCCTACGACTAAAGAGGCTATTTTTATGAAGAGAATTGATTTTTTAAAACTAAAAAATAAATTATTTTTCGAGTCCTGGCATGATGCGTTCATAGAAAATGATGCCTCTGAAGCATACTCAATTTTTATCAATTCTCTTTGTGGTCATATTTCAGATTGTACAATTACTTTGCCTGTTAATACTAATTCAAAGAAACTAAAACCTTGGATTTCTAATGCACTATTGAAAAAGGTTAGACTAAAAAATAAACTACGACATAAACTGACTAAACATCCTAACAATTGACGGTTAAAAGCTAAGGTGAAAAAATTATGCCTAGAACTCAAAAAAACTATACCTAAATGTCGTGATAACTACTTCATGAACCGTCTTAATAACGTTAAAGGAAATTTAAAAGGAGAATGGCAAGTTATCAACGGCATTTTGAACCAATCGGTACGTACCAATGAACCTTATGAGCTACGACTCGATGGGTCTAGAATCTTAGACAAGTACAATATCGCTAATGCATTCAATGATTACTTTACTGCTTTATCAGGAAGGACTACATCTGGCTGCAGCTCATGTTCGACTCTGCTATGTGGTTCTAATAACCAACGTTATAGTTTCGCCTTTGAACCAATTACTTCCTTTGAAGTCTTGAAAGTGATAGGATCCCATAAAAAACGGATGCTTGTGGCTTTGATGGAGTTTCTAATATCGTTTTAAAACAGATCGGATACTTTATTGTGGATATTTTGGCAGTTATATTCAACCGCAGCGTTTTTTCGGGAAATTTTCCAGATGGTCTCAAATGTGCTGATGTGGTACCACTGTACAAAAAGGGTTCGGCTTACGATATGTGTAACTATCGTCCACTTCTTCACTTCTTCCGGCTATAAGTAAAGTTTTTGAAAAACTCATTAAAAAACGTATAGTATCTTTTCTCGCTTTTACCAAGTTCGTCAGTCCGTTACAGTTTGGGTTTCAAGAAGGGAAATCCACAGAAGATGCTCTAATACACTTCTGCTCTAGAGTGTTTTCAAATGTTGACAAAAACCATCTCACCGCAGGTTTATTTGTCGATATCACGAAAGCTTTTGATATGGTTAACCATACCATTCTTCTGAAAAAACTTGAACAAGCAGGATTCCGTGGTTTCTTTCTAAACTGGTTTAAGTCATATTTGTCTAATAGATCACAAAGAGTTAAAATCGGCCAAACAAGAAGTGAGTTGAATCCGTTGGTCTTGGGTGTTCCGCAGGGCTCTGTTTTAGGGCCGATTTTATTCCTTGTATACATAAATTCTTTATTTTTCCAACACTTCAAGGGTTCACTAACTGCCTTCGCTGATGATGTAGGTTGTACTTACGGATCGAAAAGTGCCCTTGACTTAACAGCCGATATATTTTCTGATCTTAATTTATTTAGAAAGTGGTTTGCTGAGCATGGGTTAACCATCAGTTCCAAAACTAAAATTATGTCTTTCAGCTTATCGTCTTCATCCCTAATGAATGCTCCGTTTTGGTTCCATGCTCCAGTTTGTCAACGATTTAAATTCAATAATTGCTCGTGTGAGTACGCCACCCAGCTACATTTAGTTAATAGTGCACTGATTTGCAGTGATAAATGCTTTCAAATCGAAATTGTAAATACGTTCAAGTATTTGGGATTAACACTCGATTCAAGATTAAGCTTTGCGGACCACACAGAAGAGTTAGGCAAATATTTTCGTTGTTCTCTCAGGTATTTTTATTACTTGAAAAAACTTCGTTGTGAAGAACTACTTAAGAGAATTTATTTTGGAATTTTTCACTCCAAATTGCAATATGGTATTGCGTGTTGGGGTGGTGCATATTTTAATAAAATCAAACCACTTCGAATATTGCAAAAAAAGGTGATAAGAATTATATGTAAACAACCCCACAGGTATCCTAGTTTTTCATTGTTCCAAAATTTGAAAATTCTTCCAGTGCGTCATTTGTACTGTTTCAAAGTCTTAAACATATTCTTTGCAAGATCTGGTAATCAGAATTTCAGACTTGTATCCGATTATAATCTCCGTAGAAACTTGCAGTATATTGTAGCAATTCCGTTTTCACGTACCACTGCATTCCGAAACTATTTTCTAGTATCCTCCTGCCGACTTTTCAATAAGCTTCCTCAGTCTGTTAGATCATTGACGTCAACTGGTAAGTTTCTAAAATGTGATAAGAATTGGCTGTTTGAATTCGATTTTGTTAATCTAAAATTAATGTTCTCTCACATTCTGGTGTGAAAAAAAAAACACTTGGCTTAGTTAATAATAATAGCTTTTATATTGATTTTTTTTCTTTACCTCGAATTACACTTACTTTCTATTTAATATTTGAATTTCACCCCACATATTTAATTTTGTAGTCAATCTTCTTTGAAGTGACATTTATCACTATTCTAATTACTGTTTATTTAAAATTAGAATATAAAATGTTTCATTATTTCATATTATTCGTTAAGCACATATATTTGTAAATAATATTGTAAACTCTATTTAAAATTATGAAATAAAACTTATCTATCTATCTATCTATTTTTTTACAAAATGTGTTTAATTAAATAGTAAAGAACTAAGTTGAGATAAGTTATTATAAAAATACAAAATGTCTGACCACAGGGTAATCCCCTTTATGCCCCCTTCTCTATACCACTGCGACCAAGAGCTGCCAAAATCACTCGATTCTATCTAATCTATACTATAAATCTGTCTGGTATTGAACCGAAAAGGGCGGCAAATTGTCCTCTTGCCCGGGGCGGCGTAAACGCTAGAGCGGGCGCTGGACACTTAGTGGGGAAAATAATTGAAATCCTCGAAAGGTTAATTATCAAGTTGGAAGTTTTCATCCTCACTACGGGTTGCCTTAGTCACCATACCTAAATGTAGCGAGGCACAAGATTAATAAGAATTTAAGACGTTAACTAGCACTTACCTTGATTGATCTAGAATTGTCCTAGTTCTGCTTCAAAAAAAAGTTATCTTCCATCATACCTCACGCGGGAAGACTCTAGACTCTAGAGCAGTGGTTCCCAATCTTTCTCAGCTCGTGCCCCCCTTGCGAGATCTGCTGACCATTGCTGAAATCCATTGTCGCAATTTAATTTGTTTGAACATTGGTTTGTTAGTGCATCCCATATTTTGGAACTACTGGTATGTTTAGGAAGTATTATTTAAATTTCATGATTTCCGCATCTTGAATTTCGTCGTGAGTTCGGTCGTCATCATGACTTCAGTGATACGTCGAGCAGCAAAATTGATATTGATACTACAGGAGCGACTTAAATCCGTTATTTAAAAAAAAAATCATTCAAGGACTATAGATGGCTGATGCGGTTCATATTATTTATTTATTTCATCATCATCATCATCAATGTGGCACGATAGCCCGACGTCGGGCCTTGGCCGCCTGAATCGTTGACCTCCAATTGTCGCGGTTACGTGACCTTGTCCTCCAGTTTCGGAAGCCCAACAGCTGGTGGGCGTCTTCACCTACGGAGTTGTCCCAGCGAGCTCTCGGTCGTCCACGCAACCTCGCTCCGTCAATTCGTTGTGCGTTCATAACTTTCTTTGGCATGCGATTGTCATCCGTTGTACATGCCCCGCCCATTGCAGACGTTGAAGCTTCACGATTTTCGATACTTCCAGCTCATCGTACAATTGATACAACTCATGGTTGTATCGGATACGCCATTGGTCTCGCTCGCGAACGGCCCCGAAAATTCGCCGAAGGACCTTTCGTTCGAATCGGTCTAGCAAAATTTCGGAGGCTTGGGTAAGGGTCCATGTTTCGCAGCCATAACATAGCACGGGTCGGATGATCGTTTTGTACACGCGGAGCTTCGTGTTCCTGTGCGCAAGTTTCGAATTAATTATAGGGAGGACCGAGAAATATGTCTTATTGGCTAGCTGTATCCGTCGCTTAATTTCGTCGGTTTCGTTGGCGTCCTTTGATAAGTTACAACCCAGATAGTTGAAGTTGTCTACATACTCGATATTAAGGTCCCCCACTGTGATGCTTGAATTTGCTGGCGTCCTTGTTTTCGATTGCATCATGGCCTTTGTTTTGCTTCCGTTGATATGTAGTCCAACTTCCTTTGCGGCGTTATTGAGGTTATGCAGGAGGCTTTCTGCATCACCCAACCTTCGAGACATGATGTTGATATCGTCGGCGTACGCTACTAATTGAGTCGACTTGATGAGTAGCGTTCCGCTGCTGTCCATATTCATGGCTCGAATTACATACTCCAAAGCCAGGTTGAAGAGCGTCGGCGCCAGCCCGTCGCCCTGCTTGAGTCCAGTACGAGTTTCAAATAGGTCAGTGAGTCGGTTCTGCACTTTGACCTGCGAGACGGTATTAGTCATCGTCATCCTTGTGAGTCGCACTAACTTTGCCGGTATACCAAAATTCAGCATAATGTTGTACAGTACACTTCGGTCGATACTGTCGTATGCCTGCTTGAAGTCGACAAAGATTTGGTATACGTCGATGTTGTATTCCCAGCACTTTTGGAGTAGTAGCTTCACTGTGTAAA
This sequence comes from Microchrysa polita, assembly GCA_949715475.1. Classification (NCBI taxonomy): domain Eukaryota; kingdom Metazoa; phylum Arthropoda; class Insecta; order Diptera; family Stratiomyidae; genus Microchrysa; species Microchrysa polita. The sequence goes on along the minus strand of OX454415.1, from coordinate 107,093,868 downwards.
GCTGATCGGTCGTTGAACGACCAGGTCTGAAGCCGCCTTGATACTCGCCAATGATTTGTTCTGCGTACGGATTGATTCTCTTTTCAAGAATTTTTGATAAAATCTTATAGGCCGTACAAACTAATGATATGCCCCTGTAATTCTCACACTTCAGCTTGTCACCCTTTTTGTGGATTGGGCAGATTATGCTTTTGCGCCAATCTTCGGGGATTACCTCGTAGTTCCATATTTTCAGCAGTAGCGCATGTACAGCGTTGGTCAGGCACGTTCCACCATGCTTCAGCAGTTCTGCTGGGATCTCGTCAGCGCCGGGTGCTTTATTATTTTGGAGCGACTGTATGGCAAGACTCACCTCCTCTACTGTTGGGGGTAGAACGGGAGGGCCTGGTTCGGCTAACTGCTCAAGAGCTAGCTCCGCGGGGGATGTTGATGATGCATTGAGGAGCTCTTCAAAATGCGAGGCCCATCGTTTGTTGACGCTTTCGATGTCGCTGATGATGTTACCATCCTTGTCCTTACATAGGCTTGTCCTGGGTTGATATCCGTTCTTGATGTTATTTATAAGTTTGTACGCCTGTCTAGTGTTCTTACTGGCTAATCTTTGGTTTATTTGCTGTAACTGCTCGTCAAAATGTTTGCGTTTCTTACGTCTAATTAACTTATTAGATACTCGCCGAAGCTCGTTATATCTTTCTTTCTTGGCTCGGGATGCGCGTTGTGTGTATTGGCGATAGGCTTCATTTTTCGCCTCAATCGAGGCCCTGCATTCGTCGTCGAACCAGTCTGCTCGTCTGCGCCGGCCTTTATAGCCCACGACCTCTTCTGCGACCTCCTTGATGCTGTCTTTGAGCTCCTCCCAGAACTCATGGATGCCTAGATTATTGATGTTATCAAGCATGGGCGACAGTTTTTCCTCAAGGGCTGTAGTATACGCAGCCGCCGTGGCATCATCAATCAAATTGTCAACCTCGAAGATCTTGGCAGGGTTGATTCTCGTTAGGTGCACCGAAGAGATTCTGCACCTGTAGGTCGTCTTCACCAAATATTGATCGGTGTCGCAGTTGGCTCCCCGATAGGATCGAACATCTAGGACATTAGAAGCCCATCTCTTGCTGATCAGTACGTGGTCGATCTGGTTCACGGTGTATTCATCTGGAGACTTCCAGGTCTGCTTATGGATTCGTCGATGAGGGAAGCATGTAGAGCTTATGACCAGGCTTCTGCCGCTCGCGAAGTCGATAAGTCGCTGACCGTTGTTGTTGTTTTCGTCGTGGAGGCTATGACCACCAGTAGTTCCCCTATGCCAGCTTTCGTTTCCGACTTTCGCGTTAAAGTCTCCTAGCAGCAGCTTGACGTCGTTTGATGGAAGTGAGTCGAAGAGTGTTTCTAGGTCGTTGTAGAACTCGTCCTTAATCGCGTCTTCTTTTACTTCTGTAGGGGCATGCGCATTAATGAGCCAGAGATTAGCGAAACGGGTCCTAATGCGGATCGCACATAGCCGCTCGTTGATGGGTTTGAAGCCGATAACGTGGTCCTTGAGCTGCCTTTTCACGATGAAAGCTACTCCAAACTCCTTGTTGCCTTCCTCTTTACCACTCGTAAAAATAGTGTGCGAATTGAGGTCGTTAATCTCGCTTTTGAGCCATTTAGTTTCCTGGATTGCAACTATGCTCAGCTTGTATTGTTCTACCTGATCCAGGAGGGCCCTTAAGGCCCCCGGTCTATTCAGGGAGCGTACATTCCAGGATCCGAAAGAGTAATCAGTTGTTCGTTTGCGGGGTCGTCGTTGTTTTGTATCCGTCCAATCTGAGGCTTTTGTTTCAGGTTTCTTGACTTGAAGTTTTTCTTAGGATGAGTTGTCGGCACATCGCTAAACCATGATAGGGTTTAATCGTTTAGTAAAGGCCATCATGGGCATGCCTCGAAGATGCTGCTTTAGTGGTTGAGTTAGACGTTTTATTTATTTGATATTATTTATTTACCGATTTATATTATATATATTATTTTTTTCTCGACCTAAAATATTCTCAGCGAAAATACAATTTTTGCCATTTCGCAACGCTTTGTAACAACCGACTACCCCAGGTGTATTTCGAAAGAAGTTCCCAAGAATTACTGGGACTCACTGCTATAGAGTCTGTAAACGCGATGACTCGAGTTACCCCGTGCGTCGTGGGGTCAGGTCAGATATTTTTATTCCAAAAATTTGAACTTACCAGTTTCAGTTTCAAAACTGGTTTAAAAATATTGATTTCAGAACAAATTACACACAAGTATAATGAAGTGGATCATTATGTACTCAGTATAATCGTGAATTTAGTCACATCTGTAGATATAAATTAATCTAAATCAAATCAAGAATTTTTCAAGACTGGATTTTATCAACATCTGACCTTATGACAGTTTCTTTTGAAATTGACTAGCCGAAATGTTGACAATTTTGTTTTCATTTTAAACAAGTTCTATTCATGCCATTTATCAATATACATACTGAATTGAATTAATATGTTATGGTACTGGAAGACATTCATCGGCAACCTAACAAGTGCAAGACATCAGTCGAAGACAACAGGTGTAACAAGTTCTAAATAAATGCTGTTGCCGCTGTTGAAACATGCCTTCTGACTTACCTGCAGACTGATGAATATCCACGAATACTCGTTGTTCGAGGTGTACTTACTTCGCGTCTTCAAGTCCGGTGTCTGCACCAACGTGACTCCACATTATGCTGTTTGCTGTGTCCCACAGCTTGTTCTGATAAATATTTTTTATCGAAACAAAATATTCAGAGGCGCCACCATATGTCTATTAATTATTATTTTATTGAAATGAAATAGCACCGTGCAAAAGAAGGCAAAAAAATTCAATATGGGGCTTGTAATCAGTTTGTTTGTGAATATTTGCTGTGCTCGATTTATTGCTCAAGGTCTTTGAGGTTGAGTATCCGTGGTATTGCATTCACCTCATCTCCTTCATAAGAGTTTTTAAGCCTGAACGATAACCAAACCAAGTGCAAAGATGCATCGGGCATCAGGTTTCATACATATTCTGCTAGGCAGTATTGATAAAAAGTTGTGACAGGCGAGTGCTAAATTTGCTTATGGGTTGTCAGATTACAATTGAAAAGTGGCTGCCATACGAATCTAAAAAAGAGTCTGGAATTGCAGTGGTACCTATGTCTTTTATTTAAAAAATAAATAAATCCATAAATGAAAGGATCAAGGACGACGATGATAGAGTAGTAAAAAAAAGCACGAATAATGGATAATATGGATAAAACTATGCTATGCTTAGCGCTTAGCTATGCAGATTGATTTTACCTAAATTGATGGGTTTAGCCAAGCATGAAGTAAAGCATTTTTTTTTATTCTTTGCTTTGCTTATCTATTGAAAATAAATAAATCACTCAATTATGCATTCTCTACATAGTACAATCGTATAGGATTCCTTGTGCTGTTTTTAAATGAATTCGCATCACACAAAAACATCAAGTATGGCTAATTGATTTTGCAAACCCATTCGTAATATGAAACAAAAAAACCAAATGACAAATGACTTCCGTCTGAGGTCATAATCATAAACCTAAAAAATAAGCAAACAAAGATTTCATATTTCACTTGATGTCCTCCGCATAGAAAATAGTTGCGGATTTTTTCCCAAAGCAATGCACTGTCTCCAGGCAGATACTTTCCCATTGTCTTTCATTTCAAATGAAAAATTCCTTTATGTGTACAATCTTTAAAAAAAATATTTGTTTTGTTCTTTTTTTAGGTAATCCCTAAATGAACATTTTTTACGGGATAATTTCTTGGTCAGACCTTAAAAGATGTTTTCTGCTTTCGTTTTAGCCGCACGATTGTCGACGTTTGGCTTTAGAGGAATATTATATTTGGTTAGAAGAAAAGGGTACAACAAAGACTAAAATCCATCAGGTAAATGCATTATGCACTTACTTCTGTGTTTACTTGGGACAATGACATGTACATACATATAGTAAAAAAACGCAACAACCAAAGGCAAATGGGCGTAGTCGAGAAGGTCATCGGTGAGCGCCTTTTATATTAAACAGTCACCTGTCTGTCTAGTAAGCGTTTGTCGCACTATTGTTGGGAGGTTTCTTTTGTGTTCAGCTGACCCAAGAAGGGATTTGTCCAAGATGATCATTCATTAGATTTTACCTATATGGTATCTTAGAGCATTAATGCAATTGCCTTTCATTGTTACGCAATCAGGTAGGCTCGGCTTTAATACGTGGGGAAGAAAACAAACAAAAGGAGTTTTTTGTGTTTTTTTTTATGTGATTGGGTTTCCAGGAAGAAAGGGTTAAGCTGAAAATTACTAGCAGGTTTATTATTTATGTAATTGATTTGCAGGTATGACCTTTTAGTTTCAATGGAAAATACATTTTCGGAAGAGATTGAAATTTTTCAAAAACAATTAGTTTTTCGTTTTCATATATGTATATACAAAAAAAAAGATACCAACGGATTATTGGTAACTTTTTTCTTTCCTAGCATATAAAACCCATACTACCTATAAAAATTAGACAATCAATTCCCATATTGAAAACAAGATACGTCTGTCAACGTCAACATAAATTCAACAAAAGGAAGTGTGAACCAATAAATGAGACCCTTGAATTAGGTTAAATAAACAGAACCCAATTAACAGCAACATGTCTCCGTATTTAACAACAAATAAATAGACAGGAGCACCATTAGCTCAACGTAGCGCCGGCCGTTCCGTATCAATTTATTTACGAGCTCATATCCTTGCTAGTCCGGATAAATACATACGATGCATATGTGCATGAAAAACGCGTGCATTAAATTAACTTCCGAGAGTTTGTGTTTGGAAGGACGAAACAGGAAAAAACCCCGAACGAGTCACTTCCATTTCCAAATTTATTGTAGCAATGGACCATATGCGAGGGTGGAATATCTTCTTGCTTGTTTCTCTAACCCTTTCGTACCTTTCGAATAAATAGAATGGGGTGAATGCGGATAAATGTTCTACCGGAACGAGGCACACATTTTGTATATGGACATCGTCGCCAGCCTTGGAAAGTTTGTTTGAAATATTTTCATAATACACTCGTACATTGCTGTGCTCTGTGCAGAGTATTATGACCGTAGGCTAATAAACACATCATCAGCCACTGTAAGTCGAAGAAAATATGATCCTATAACGACATGGAAAATTTGCAATGTATGTGGGGGTGAAATGTTGAAAATGGATTGTGGGCAACAGATGGTCAGTCGGGGACAGAACAGGCCAACTTTTGAATGGAGACAATACAATTTAGTCTTTTGTTCTGTTAAGATTTTGATAAATTTATAAAGTGAACGGATGTTTTGGAGACCTGCGCATCATTAGAATTGTTGGTGAACTAGATCTTTATAAAGACTGTTTTTGTGCATCCCGTTAAGTTTTTTAAGCTTCGTTTAAAAAATGGCTGCCAATTTCGTTTTACACGAAGTTTCGCTGCCGAAAACTACACGGGATATACAAAAAAGCAACAAAGGCTATAGAAAGAAAAATTGATTTATTTTAGATGTATATCACAGGATTGTAGGGGCAAACTGGCCACTATGCTCGGTGTAAATTCAACCAAGATATTTGTTGTAATACTCGCTTTATGTGTTCCAAAGTGTTAGAAATGCTTCAACCGGGCATTGCAACCCGACGCATTAAAGAAAGTTCTGCATAATTTGCTTAAAAACAACCCTGTGATATGCATCTCAATAAACAACCCTGTGATATGCATCTTAAGTAAACAATAGGTCTGAAATCCGTCGCGGTTTCATGATTGCCTTCGGTATGAAAATAACTCGAACCCATCGCCACGACTAGGGAACGTAGTCGAGGCTTTGAAAACTCCTGAAGAGTGCTAGAAGCATTGAAACCATAAGAACCTGCATTTTTTGCATCATAATCGGTAGTGGGTGTGCCGTCTCGTCCAGGAGATTTATACGGGGCGAAGCTTTTAATGGCCTAGGGGATCTTCTCCTCCGTAATGACAGAGTCTACAAAGTCATTCAGTCTAGCTCTAGACCTCCATGCAGGTTCTATCCTCTCTCTTTATTAAGGACGGACATTAATATGTGAACAGGACATGAATCGGCGTAATTTTTAAAAATCGTCAATGAGGCTAAGTGTATAGAGGGTTTATTTTTATTGTTATATATATTGGTCTCTATATATTAAGATATATTTAATTATATATTTAAATGTTTTCAACATTATATTATTTATAATAAAAATTGAATTTTTAAGGAATGAATATTTTTCTATCTTATTGAAATGAAATCTAATTTTTTAATTAAAATATTTTTTTTTTACATTTTTTTTTATCATAAAAAAAACTAGATTGATTTTTTTTTATAATAAAAAATGGCTAAGTGGATTTTTATTTTTTAACAAGTAAAAATTTATCTTACGTTAATTAAAAATCCACGACATTACCCCCCTCCTTAGAAATAATAATAATTAATTAACATATGTATGAATGATTTTGTTGTCATTGAATGACACTTTCTTGGTTGTTGATCGTGGTGGAAATGGTGATGATGATTCCATAAACGCTGGTTTTAAGCGGTCAATGGAGACTTTGATTTTCTTGTCACCAACTAAAATTGTGTAGACTTTATCAGTTCGATCAACGGCCAAGAAAGGTCCTTCGAATGGTGCTTTAAGAGAAGGACGAACTGAATCAATGCGACGAAAACATGCGTGCAAGATTTAAGCTCATTGGGAACATAAACATATTTATTCGTATTGATTCTAGGCTCTACACATTTGGAGCATTTAACGAATTGACGCAAACGTTCGACATAATCAGTTACTGATTCTTTTGATTCGGATGGATTGACGAAGTCATGAGGGAGTCTGAGATTTTGACCGTAAACCAACTCAGCTGGTGTGCATTCGGAATCTTCTCTGATAATGGTACGCAGTCCCAATAATATAAAAGGAAGTTCTTTGGTCCATTGAGTGTTACCTCGACTCATGAGACTTTCTTTTAAAACTCGATGCCAACGTTCGAGAAAACCATTTGCCTTCGGGTTTTAAGCCGTAGTGCGTTTTCGCTCAAAACCAAGATAAGTCGATAGCTCTTTAAATAATAGAGATTCAAACTGGGCACCTTGATCCATAACAATTGTTCGAGGAATACCGAAACGTGGGAAAAATTCTTTAACTAAAGTATTGGCGATGGTGGAAGTACGCGCATCAGGCATTGGAAAAGCTTCAGGCCAGCGAGTAAATCGGTCAATGATTGTTAGACAATACCGACAATTTTCAGATAAAGGAAGTGGTCCCACAATATCTAAGTGAATGGTACTAAACTTCTCTTTACTCGGAAGAAAAGAGCCTACTGGCGATTGTGTATGTCGAGTAATCTTTGACTTCTGACAAGATATGCACTGCCTCGCCCAGGTTTTAGCATCTTTGTTGATGGATGGCCAAATAAATTTACTTTTAAGTAGTTTTGTGGTAGCTCTTAGGCCCGGATGACAAAAATTATGTATACTTTGTCAAAAACCAAACGCCTTAAATCAGAGGGAACGTAAGCTCTGATCGGATTAGTAGATGTGTCACACCATAGTGGAACCTCCGAATCAGGGATACATACTGGTTTAAGAATTAAAGTCTTTGATGATTTTAATTTTTCCAGTTCTGGATCCCTGGATTGTGAAAGTGCCATTTTATGGATACTAATCGCAGAAGGAATTTCGATAACATCGACTCTTGACAAATTGTCAGCAACAATGTTATCTTCACCTTTGATGTGACGTATGTCGCTGGTGAACTGGCCGATAAAATCGAGATGACGCCCTTGTCTCGGTGAAGCCTTATCTAATTTTTGCTTAAATGCAAAAATTAGAGGTTTATGATCCGTAAACAAAGTAAACTCTCGACCTTCAACCATAAATCGGAAATGTTTGACTGCTAAATAAGCCGCCAAAAGTTGTCTGTCATACGCGCTATATTTACGTTGCGTTGGACTTAATTTTTGAGAAAAGAATCCTAAAGGTTCATTAACACCTGCATAAGACTGCTGTAATACAGCCCCGACAGCTATATCAGAAGCATCCACCAATAAGGATAATTTTGATTCGTTCCTAGGAAATGCTAGCTGGGAGGCATCAGCGAGTAATTGTTTAGCTTTATTGGAAGCAGCCAAAGACCGTTCATTCCAATCAATAGGACTTTTGTCTTTCTTTTTATGAGATCCGAACAAAAAGTCGTTTAGTAGCGCTAAATGTTGTGCAGCATGTGGAATGAAACGACGATAAAAATTGAACATGCCAAGAAATCGACGCATTTCATAAACCGAATTAGGAGGTTTTAAATTTTGTATAGCTTCAACTTTGTTAGGAAGCGGTTTTACACCATTAGCATCAATTTTATGGCCGAGAAAAGATACAGATTCTTTTAGAAAATTACATTTGTTTATATTAATCAGTAAACCATATTGTTTGAAACGTTCAAACACACACTCTAAATTTTTATAATGTTCTTCTATATTTGTAGAAGCTATCAGTACGTCGTCAATATAAGGAAATACAAAATCTAGATCACGTAAAACAGAATGGATAAAACGCTGGAAACTTTGTGCAGCATTTCGAAAACCAAAAGTCATTTTGGGAAATTCGAATAGTCCAAAAGGTGTTGTTATGGCTGTCTTTTCAATATCATCTTCATTGACTGGAATTTGATGATAAGCTTTTACTAAATCAATTACAGAGAAAATTTTCTTTCCACTTAATTGTTGGGAAAAATCATGAATATGAGGTATTAGGTAAGAATCAGGCACAGTCATATTGTTTAAAGCTCGGTAGTCACCACAAGGTCGCCAAGATCCATCTTTTTTCTTTACCATATGTAGAGGTGAAGCCCAAGGGCTTTTCGATGGACGACAAATACCTTGTTCTATCATGTAATTGAACTCTTTCTTGGCAATATCTAATTTTTCAGCATTAAGACGACGAGGTTTTGCTGAAATCGGCGGACCTTTAGTTATAATATGGTGTCTAACTGAGTGAAGAACTGGTGCCTTGAAGTCCGGTTCACACGCTGACCCGAAATATTTTTCCAAAAGACAAGCAATTCGTTTGTCAACATTTGGGTAAGAAATTAACTCTAATTTGGGTATATTAGTTCCAATTAACTTACCCTGTTGAGATTTACAAGTTGTTGTTAGATCGATAATACGACGATTATGTAAATCCACCATCAATCCAAAATGTTTAAAAAAATCTGCGCCAATGATAGGTTTGGAAATATCCGCGACCAAAAATTTCCAAGTAAAAACGCGACGAAGTCCTAAAGTAACTTGTAGTTCGCGATAACCGCAAGTTGAAATATTTGTATCATTGGCAGCCTTTAAAACGAAGTAAGAGTTGAAATTTTTCCTTTCAGCAATATCTACAGGAACGATTGACAAATCAGACCCAGTATCAATCAAGAACTTTAATTTGGATTTGTCATCATCAACTATGAGACGGCTTGATGGATTAATGAAGTTGGAAACCGTCGATTCCAACTCCAAATTTAGTTTTTTGAGAAGTGTTTACATGGTGTATAACACTTAAAAGCTTTATCTCTAAATTTTTCGTGATAACGACAAAGTCCATTCTCGTTGATTTTATCTCTTGATTTTGAACGCGAACGGTACTTTGAAATTGAACGTGAAGCTCTACGAGCGTTATGATTTGCTGAGACATTGGTCTGCGATACCATGAACTGATTTACCAAAGCCATCATTTCATTAAGCTTATCCGATAGTGTGTTGATCTGGTGTTGGAAAGACTCTCGTTCATTAGAGGGTGAAGTTGAATTTCTCGCGGAAACAGTAAATACGGAAAGACTGGTTACAACTTCATGAACCTTATCTGAAACTTCAGCAATTTCAGCTAATGAGCCTTTTGCTGCTACAACAATTGTTCTGATGTTTGTAGGGAGTCTTTCCAGCCAGAGACAACGAAGTACATTATCATCAAAATTTGGTCCAGCTAGACTTTTCATTTCGCTTAATAAATGGCTTGGTTTACGGTCACCTAATTCTAAGCCAGTTAATAATTTATGAATTCTTGATGAATCCGATAAACTATATTTCTGAATGACAGCTTTTTTAAAATCTGAATATATACAATTATCTCGGAGTCCTTTAAAAACTCCATCCATATTTTCTAAATCCAAAGGTGAAAACATACTTAACGCTGTATTAAACTTTTCAATTTCACTAAATATGCCGAACGCTGAAAACTGTCTTTCCAATAAAGTGAACCATCCCATTGCATTTTTCGACCAAAATGGAAATTTTTTCAAACAATTTTTTTTTAATACGATTGGAACTTGAATTTTGTCTGGTTCCAGCTGGTAATATGGGAGTGTCATTATTTTCAATTTCGATTTCTGTATTGTTGTCCTCATAATATTCTTGCTTCGTAACTTCTTGCTCCAAGCCTCCAAGTATATTAGTAGTAGTGTTTAACTTTCATTCCTTTCTTGAATAATGTTGTATTTGTTGTATGTTGTTATTTTCTTTAAAATAATCCAATTATCTCCAAATCCAATATTGTAGAAACTTTTCAGTTCATGCGTTTTCTTCGAAATAATCCAATTTTATAGGAACTTTCGAGTTCTTTCGGGGTCACCAATTATATAGAGGGTTATTTTATTAATTATATATATTGGTCTCTATATATTAAGATATATTTAATTATATATTTAAATGTTTTCAACATTATATTATTTATAATAAAAATTGAATTTTTAAGGAATGAATATTTTTCTATCTTATTGAAATGAAATCTAATTTTTTAATTAAAATATTTTTTTTTTACATTTTTTTTTATCATAAAAAAAACTAGATTGATTTTTTTTTTATAATAAAAAATGGCTAAGTGGATTTTTATTTTTTAACAAGTAGAAATTTATCTTACGTTAATTAAAAATCCACGACAAGTGATGGCTGGTCATAGGACCTGTAAAGGTAGGTAACTGATAAATGTACATTTTTGGATCGATCCATTTTTACGAAGAAAGCGAGTCTCTAAGCAGATCTTTGATGAGCTCAATGTCGCAACACTCAGGAGCGCAAATATAACCCATTAAGGAGGCGTATATAAAATTCACAGATACAAACAACATCATATTTGGCTAAAAATTACTTATATACACACATAAATCCATTATTCCATTCCTACCAGTGGCGATCCTACGTAGGGGTTTTGGGGGTTCAAACCCTCTCTGAAATTTTCAGATGTAATGTTGTTATTTTTTTAGACAGTAGGTTGATTGGAATAGTGTGCTTCCAAGCACAGGGCAGTGGTTTCGAAACGCACTGTAGACAGATTCTGTTTGTAATAGTTTTAGAATTCATCATGTGACGGACTATGACTTCATTGAGGTGCTAAATGAGTACTTCTTTATATGAAGACGGGAAGTGAAAAAATTCCAAACCCGTCATCATCAAATCTACAGTAGAAAACTATGACCCAGTTCTGACTATCGAAGAAAGATAACGTGTATATTTATAATTGTTTTTAAGTTTTATAATTTTGCCACTAACTCCAGATTAAGACTAACAGCCTCAGTTAATTTATCACGCTGGACTACCTGCAAACGCGAACCTCGTTCTTAAAACCCCTCCCGTATTTACCCCCAACATATTTGTTGAACATTTCAAGGCTGTAGCTGCCAAGTGCACCGAGCGGTGAGCCAATGTAAGACAATTCGTTAAATTTAGATCACTGGCTCGTCCATACAATTACTCAGATCCTGTGGTTCGTCCTTGGCTTCGTTCAGAACTCACTCTGTCTGCATAATTCGCCAACATCCTTGCGACCAGCGCTGGTAAGCAGTCGATAAGGCTAAGGCGAGGTGCGATCGGAGCGACGGGTGAACCAATAGATGGCAATTGGTAAAATTTAGACCTTTGGCTCGCCCTTGGGATTACTCAAATCCTATAGATCGCCCTTTGAAACGTAGCGGGAAATTGGATAAGGCGAGCGCAGCGAGCGGTGAGTCTATGGAAGGCAATTTGTAGAATTTAGACCTCTGGCCTGTCCATACGTACACTCAGATCCTGTACCTCGCCCTACTCTGCGCTCAGACCTCTCTCTGTCTGTCGCGCATCAGAGAATTCCACAAAATTTTTGCGACGTTGATCTCGGACCTGGAACCTGGAAGTATGACTGAGGAATTGCTTGAAAACCGAATTCCGCAAGTGTACTGCATTGGGCCCTCGGGAGAGTCTGGTCACTTTATTTTAGTGTTTAGCATATTGACTTTTCGTGAAGCAAATCGACCGGAAACCAACATTTTTCGTGTAAAGTTTATCGCGACACTATCCGCCTTCGCTTTAACGCAATGTAAATTTTCAATCTTCTCAAGCCCAAGATTGCTTGCCAAAGTGTATGAGAGTTTTCTGGCTCCTGACCTAAATGTCAAGTCACAGCCGATGTATAAAAAAAAATCTTACATAATCTTGGTATACGTATAACACTTTGGGACATCGTGTTTTGTTCAATAGATTTCGATGTCATGGGATGTTATGATCTGCAGCAGTTTCATTTTCCCTTTTGCTCGAATTAGATATGATGCAGCAAAACAGCGGCTTGTCTCGTTATTTATACAGCTCCATGACGTCGCCCGTTTTGGCGGTAATGTCTTCGCCTATTTCTGCAGGCAGCTCTATCTTGGATCGATTCGTCACCGATAACGCCGAAAGCAGCACAAATGCATTTTAAATGGTTGTCGGCAACAGCAAAATAACGTCACCCATTTAAAAATGCCTTGGTGCTAGTTTTGCTGCATCATATTTATTTCAAGCATTACATGACAAAGAAGTACCGATGCCAAAAACCCCAATCGCAATTCCTTTAATTTCATTATTGAAATTTTCCTCTGTTTTCAATCCAGGTACCAGAATCACTCACATTTTAAACTTAATACAATGTATGTATCTCAATTTTTTTTGTGCTGGTTGGTAACGGAACTGTATATCTAGAATAAATCCAGATACTGGTTCAGATTGAAAGCAAAAACTTACTATCGCTGATTATACGATTAATCCATATATTCACTCACTTCTTGTGCAACCATTTATGGAAGTGCAACTTTTCGCTCAACTTCACCAGTGCCGAGCGCCTGCATAACCCAGCAATTCTATTTATTGGTGTCAATTGCTATAAACGGACCTATAGAGCATCGTAAGTACTCGTACTCGTGAGTATAATTGCTATCAAACCACCTTTATCTTTAGTTTTATTGCCGAGATCAGATAGTAATCCTATAAGAGTCTCCCAGCTGAACTTGTTTCCAAACGAAAGTGTCGCTCTATACCCTACTTAAGATATACTTCACGTTTTCCCATGATATTGTTTCTTGCGAAATGCATCTTGTATCGTCGTTTTAGTATAGTATAGGTACCTACTATTGATATTGAAAGGAACATGTTTGAATTCCCGATGGAAAAAAATGTTTTGCTTTCGAGATCATATGCCATACACAACAGCATCCAGTACAATCATTATTGCGGATCTGAAAAGGAGCTCGAGTCCAAGTGATCTGATCTGTTCTCGTACCACAATTACATCGTTGCTTCTATAATCTATACAATTACATGTATTGTCCAATATGTCTGGTCAGACACCTTGCGTCCGTTTATGGCAGTTTGTCGACAAACACAATATATTGAAAATTTTATAAGAGCATTACAGACTTTTAAGGAAGTTATTGAAAATAATTATTGTACACACATAATTGCAATCATGTTCGATTTAAAAAGGATTTTTTTTAGGCGATATAATTATGAAAACAATTATATTTAATGTGATAAGATAGCCATAACGTAACAAGATTTCCCTTATTTATTACATAGATAGACCTCCAAACTATCTAACTAATGCGCAGACAATATTCCAATTTCATAGTAGCCCATATATCTTAAGGGAATGGATTTACCATTATCTCATCCTGTAAATATCGAAGGACCAGACTATGCCAATGCCATTTATTATGAAACCACTTCAAAGTGTATTGTATATCCTTCATCAACAATTCACAACTACTAGACCCTATCAGGTCGATCTGTTCATACCATTTTATAAGATTTATCACCTCAGTGATTTGAAAATGTCTCGACACTTAGTGAAAAATTATTTACAACAAACGACATCAATATTCCATCGAAAACGAATAACATCTTTGTCTCTGCTCAATCTAATCTTTATATGAAATTTAAAACGACTCGAAGAAAAATGCAAAACTGCCGTCAGCCTCTCAATATATTATTTATCTATTCCATCTGCAACTCTACATACGCACTTTAGATATATGGGTCTGCTCTATAGGATAATATCGTCTCAACACGGACAACAAATCTCCTAGACTAGAACCTAGAATTGTGTTTTCGACGGAATACCGTGAGCAAGAACGATGATGGGACGATGAGCTCTTCTAAACTCGGTATCTTTACGCTTTCAAATTTATTTACAAACATCGAAAGGGATGAACTTTAACTTTTGCTTTTAATAAATTTTAACCGAATTCCCGACAACACCCACCATATGTCCCGGGGTTATCTATTCCGTCCCGACAGGAATCTCTCAGTTTGTCGTGTGTTCCCTTAACAATCAGCCGTCGACCGTCGTCGGTCGACTGACGCGATGTTTCGTTGCAATTTGAATATTTGTCCTTTTTGTTGTTCTTGAATTTTTGTTTGTTCTTAAATTTTGTTTGTTCTGGGAAAATTACGATGAATATTAAAAGTGATTTGATTTTTCTTTTAGGATGTAGGCTGTTTTGTTTGTGTTTTGTTATTTGTTTAAGACATTAATTGCTTTTCAGCTGAATAAAAAAAAATATTAAGATGTTGCTTTAGATTTTTTAGGTACTTTATTAATTGTAAATAGGCACTGAAAAAGTTATTATTATTATTATTATTGAGCAAAACTAATTCAGTGGATTTAACCCAAAATTAGCCTTGAATCTGAAAAAAATGCCAATGGGCTGTTTTTTGTTGGTATGAACACTGTATTTCAACGCTCTGATTAGTTTCTAGTTGAAAGAGGCATGCTATCTGATTTAAGGCGGGGACAGTGGACTAACTTTCAGGTTTTTTGCTGAGTATTTTGATTTCCCAGGAAATTAAGCATTTCACTTCGGGTAAAACTCGAGGAAAGCTGGATTTTTGCATGAGACTTCCTTTCGTAAAATGATCCCAGAAGTCCCCATCTGTACGGGTGCCGCTGGCGATGCTATACAGAAACTCAAACACCTGCAAAAAGAAGTTTTTGTGGATATTTCAACAAGGTTATATGAAAGCTTCCATAACGGTAAAGTTCACTTAAAAGTTTTTTTATGATATGTTCGTTGATCGCAGAGTTCTTAATGAATTGGTCAAATTTAAAACGGAAACATGCCCTACTAAAGCCACCAATGACAAAATTATGGCTTCTTGGCTAGGAGGTCAAACAGTGCCGGATTAAGCAGGCGCGGGGCCTGTGGCAAATTTGAGCGCGGGGCCCATGAAACTTCGAATAACCAAAATACTAAAGTGGTTCGAAAATTAATATTTCGGCTTTATTAGTAATTTCTCAAGGGGTTTATGGGTTACAGCCTTGCAATACACGAGGAATGTGCAATAAAAGAATTAGATAGATAGAATTAAATTCAGATATGTATTTGTGAACTACAATTAATACTAAAGAGCTACAGACTGGATGAGTCTTTTCAAATTTGATTTTAACATTAGCTTATGCTGAGTAATATTCCAATTTTTTCTTTTTATTATTTAATTCATGTTTTTTGCCAATTTTCAAAAAACCTTTTCTACTTGAAATTAAGGCTAAAAACTGAGAACTTACTTAAAAGTTAAATTAAAATTAAAATGAATAAGATAAAATGAGTATGCTTTAAGCAGAAGATAGGTGTGACATTGAAGGATTATTTGTTAAATCAAGGAGAAAGTTTGAGTGAATCTTATCTATTATTTCTTTTATTAAACAGACTCCGGTGATCAGATATAGTCGATTTGTAGAGAACCACCATTGTTCATTCAAGATTTATTTTGCGTAACTTGTAGTCGATCTTTATGACACTGTGCACATTTTCCCCATACCGCGGTCCGTAAGTCATGATTGGTCGCATTGCAGTTTTGTAAAGGAGTATTTTGTTATGAAAGCTCATTTTCGAATTCCTATTTATGAGGGTATAATGAGCGAATGGTTTTATCCATCTTTAAGATTTTTGTCTCAATGTGGTCTTTGTAAGTCAGTGTTTTGTCTAGAGTTAAACATAAATATTTTAAAAGTGGTACTCCAAGGAATATCCTTACCCAAAAAGTTGGTACATCTATCCGGCAAATTGGTTCTTTTCCTTTTCATGGTAAAGAACACGGATCACGGTCTTAAAGATGTTTATTTTAATTCTCCATCTGTGATAATACGGATACGGTTGCACTAAAAGAATTGCTATTATGATATTTAAAGGTACGATTAACTATAACATTTTTGTGAAACAATTTTGAATAATTTTCAAAACAGATAGGTAGTTTTGCCCCCATTTTTCATAATGTTTTAAGAGGTACGCCACTGTGAACGAGAGATATAATTGTAATTTCTGAATACTTTGGGTGTGTACAAATACATTTCCCAACATGAACTTCACAAATCTTATGTCCCGCTAGAATGTGATTCTGAAACACGTAGGTTTACGGGAAAGCCATCATATGAATTATTAAAGAAATATTTATGTATTTTTAAATACAATGAAATATTAATCTTGCCATAATTTTGGAACACCCTGGCGTAAATTGTTCAACGATAATGTGTTTTAACAATTTAAAAGGAGCTGGCTTTTAGAATTTTTCTGGTTGTTATCATTTTTGTTAAAAAAAAAATGCAGGAGCCTATGGCATTTGCCACCTTCGGCCACGTGGTTAATCCGGCACTGGGATCAAACGGTTAAATGATTAATTTTCTGCGTATCTACCTATACTCGTAACTGTAACGCATGTATTAATATCAATTTTTAGACGCAGTTTTGTTGTTGCAGTGTTAGTTAGTATTATCCCCTTGGAAGCAAGAGGCGCGCAGGGTCTTCGAAACCCTTTATAGACTAAGGTGCCGCATGACAAGCCCAAATGCTTCATGCGCCATGGAATGGAAAAATTTGGGTTTCCGTCAACACACATACTAACAGCGACAATGTTTTGAGTCGAACGGGCAAAACGATGATGCACAGGTTTTACTACGTCTAAAACAGACCCAATTTCTTCGAATTTTCTGTTATGTTAGTTTTTGTTTGCTGAGTAGGCCAATTATAACGACCATAATCTGGTCGTAAGGCGTGAAATGTACCTCACCTATTGGGTGAATTCAAATTGTAAGACGAAACCGGACGGGTAAACTTGCAAGACAAGAAACATCGTTCTTACAATCTGAAATGCACAATGCTTGTCTGATGGCCACTACAAAAGCTCTCGCCGTCCGTTTATTAGCGCAAACAAACGGACGGCGTGAGCTTTTGTAGTGGCCAGCAGACAAGCATTTTGCATTTCAGATTGTAAGAACAATGGTTCTTGTCTTGCAAGTTTACCCGTCCGATATGATATGATATAAGAACCCTTAGTCCCTAGTCTCTCGAATCTGTAACATATCTCTTATCTAAAGTTTTGATTTCGCGTTGATCCCAAGAGTATAGACAAGTTACGGAATAAAAAGCTGAGATCGTAATCGAGTTGAATGTAATCGGGAGTAAAAGGAGTAAGGAATTTATCAGTGGCGTAACATACGGTGTTCCGTGTGTTTGATCGAACACGGGCACCCAATGAGTAGTGGGCAATTTTGGACTGTGATTTAATAAAAACTTTTTGTAGATTTATGGATAATTAGAATATTGAAGCTAGATTTAAAGTGGATGAACAAGTTAGGGGTGCTCTTTAGCGAAATGTTTTTCGTTGAGCAGTTTTAAGCGAGAACTTTGAGGGACATTTTACTTGATTTCAGTGCGCTCTATACCTTTATTGATCACAGAAAATCACAATTTCGTAATTAACTAAACACAGTTTTTCTTCTTCCTTGCCACGTTCTTTATACCGCTCCATGGTTTCGCGTTGCTCGACCTGCGGTGTAGGCACACCGCCCGTTTTGGCGGTAATATCTCAGCCTATTTCTACAGGCAGCTCTATCTTGGATCGTGTCATCGCCGAGACCAATGCACTGTTGTTGCTTTTTCATTTGACACATCCAGGTGTTCTTCGGTCTGCCTCTGGCCTTGGGTCAGTTTTTATTATGAAGAAAACAGAGCTTTTAATGAGTGAGTGAGTTTTTAATGAGTGACTGAATGAGAACGACATTCACTAAAAGCTAATCTTGTAATTCTGATAAATAAATATATGGAATTAAATTGAAATAAATATCAATTTAATTTTTGTTGACATCTGTGGTGTGGTGTCCTGGGCCCGCCCCGGTTTCCCACTTTCAAATACAGCGTGAAATTTCTTAAAATAATTTCTGATATAATTAAAATGAGCAGAAAAAACGAATTCCATTAACAGAAGAAATGGTTCCACTCATTAACAAATAGCTCTGGTACTAAAGTTAAAAATACGGCGTACAGAGGGCTGCGCCCGCAATACGAGGGTTTTTTAGATTTTGGATACATACATAGTGAATAATTTTGCACATATATTTTATAGGTAATAAATAAGTTCATGCACAATATTAATTAAATGCTTCTTGTAAATCTATTTTTGGATTGGTCTAAATAAACGCGCTCCAGAATGAAAGGCTAACGCCTTTTAATTAGATTAATCCAAATATAGATTTACTATGTATCATGGCTATACACATATTTACTGAATCTATTAGCTGTCACTCCGTTACCATTACTAAAAACTGGAAAAAAGCAACTTTCAGATATGAAATGTACCCACCGAGTTATTTGATTTGAGTACCCATACGTCCATGTCAGATAAAAACTAAAAAAAGTCGACTTTTTCAAATCTCCGGGACACCCTGTTAGCTTTGTCCTACTAACGTCTAAGTATTTCGTGCTAAGGACTGTTACGATTCTACACATTCTTATTCAATTTCATTATGCTCGGTTCCTTTCGCGAGTTATTTAGTGAACAAATTTTCAAATGTCCGGGACACCCTGTTATCTTTGCCATACCAATTTTTAAGTATTTCGTGCAAAAGACTTTTACCATTCTACACACTCGAAGGGGCCAGTTAGGGAGAATGGCCTTTGCGCCTATACTTAGCTGGTTTGTGGATTGATGACCACACGGCCCGAATCAAATTGCTGCTTAGTAAACGGATGGGGGCCGCCCCAATGTGAACGGTAGCGCTATGAGTCTGCTTTAAGCCGACGTGTAGTAAACAGGTTTAACGATCCTGCGGAGGCATGCCGAATTCGTTAGGTCTTCCGAAAGGGGGCCAAGGGAGGATCACACCTGCTATTGAGAAATCTTTAGCGAATAGTGTACCTCGGGGATGGGCGAGCCCAAGGGACCATGGTGCCTACCCATCTAGGCGTTGAACTCGAGGGGGTTTGTGGTGATAGACAAGCCGACCAGCTAGAGTCGCATCCCAAGGTGGGGATCCAAAGGGATGCATCCCGGCGGAGAACACCATACCGGCTTTAAGCCGGATAAATTCTCGTCGTCCCGCAAGGGAGGGAGGTTATGGACGCCTGGCTCAGGTACTCCTAATGGCGAATGCGAGGTAGACGCAGGATGGATGTTACCATTCTACATATTCCTTCCAAATTTCATGACGATCGGTTAAGCCGTTAGCGAGTTATTTAGTGAAAAAAATTTCAAATGTCCCGGACGCCCTGTTATTTTTGCCCTACCAACTTTTAAGTATTTCGTGCCAAAGACTGTTACCATTCTACACATTTCTACCAAATTTCATGACGATTGTTTAAGCCGTTCGCGAGTTATTTAGTGAACAGAGGGACGGACAAAATCGATTTCATAAGGGTTTTTTGAAAAATCTAAAAAACCCTAAAAATCAAACAACAGAAAAGCATCCGCTTTTTTTTCGTAATAAGCAAAGTGGATTTCCCATACATTTTCAGCCAAAATCAAAAATCAAATCTATACGAAATCGTGGTGAAATGATGGCGAACTCCGCCTAAGTGTTTGCAACACGCATCTATGAAAATTTACAGTAAAGGCGGTCTAGCCCCAATTGGCTTATCCGTTCTGCCCTTGTTATATGTTCCTATAAGTGTGATCTCTTTACTATTTTACGAACTCAAATTTTTGACGTAGATTTTTAAGTCAGTTAAATAGCACTTCTGCTTGCAAAAACAAAAACGTTTTAATTAATGCATCAAATGGACATTTAGACGGATTCTACTGTACTGTAAAATTGTGTAAGCAAATTAGGACGATGATGTAAACTGGATTCGAGATTTCATAGTGAGCTTAGATTTCGTTGTCAAGTGTGATTCACGATTTACTATGAAGAAATCCTGGATTTGAACTAAAAAAATTCAGTGAAACCCATTTACTCTATTGAATCGTGAGGTTTTGGTAAATCCTATCGATATTGTGAATCCCCTATAAATATAGTTCGGGACTTTACAAATCTACTACAGCGGGAAATTGTGTGGGGCGTCCATTGCGATCTCCGACACAAGATATTTTTTAAACGTTACGCCACTGGAGCTTAGATTGTGCCTTCTTAAAATTTGACTTTAAACTCACAAAAACCGACGGGAAACCACAATTGTTGTTGACGATTTTAACTGTTAACCTTCCTAAAAAGTTCCTGGATACGATCATGAAGAAAAAAAAACTGGGCTTCAGGTGTTAATTGGATTTTTTGACCTGTCTCGCCTTAGCCACCACTTTTACCAACCAACCATCCAATGCCCTTAAGGTACGTTGTCCTCGAGACGACTGCATCGGCTCTAGCGACAGCGACTCGCTCATTTCATATAAAAACTCATTTTTCTCTCATTCTAAAAACGAGTTTTCATATGAAAATAGCGAGTCGCTGTCGCTAGAGCCGATGCAGTCGTGTCGCGGACAACGTACCTTTAATCTCGCCACAAGTTGCCCATCATTCATACAGTATTGAAGAATAATTTTATAAATTTATACGAATAATTAAGAGTAACGACTATTATGAAACCATTGATTAACTCTGATTAATTATAAAAGTGTTTAAACTGAAAAAAAATGTTTTCCTTCATTTTTCACCTTATCAAATACGATTTTGTTGTACTCGAAAGTATCCATGGCAAACAAACATTAGTCACCAGGCAACCCATTAAACAAACTCAAAACTTCTTTCCGGGACAAAGTCACGCTCCTCTGACCACACCAATTTCTTCTGCTCATTCATTTTGCATCTATCATGCACTATCAAATCTCATGCAATAAATTCTTATTCCCCGTCGTTCTCGCTTGCGACTCTGCAGACGCAACAACTCTCAAGCAACTTTCCGTACCATATGGATATATCATGCAAGTCGTTACTTTGCAGACTAGCACTAGCATGCGACCACGCAAATGTGAAGACGAAAACATTCGGCCAGCAGCGGCACGGCAGTCTGTTTGTAAACGTAAACCGAGTTGGGTGTATCTGTATATGGCCGCGTCGCTGTACGTAATATAATTCTGTTCAAGTGAAGAGACGAAACATTTTCCGGTAGTTCTGTGTGTTCTTCCGTGCTCGTGACGTGTTTGTTTACATATTGCGATCTGTTGAATTGCATGTCCTTTTTCACCTGTGGGCGGCTTTTTTTTAGTATCCTTCTGTTCTCTGCTGTTATACAAGTTTTGTGTGCGGGGGGAGCTGCCTGGTATTTGTGTGGCACCCGAATATAGATTTTCCGTTCGGAAACGGTTTCTTTCCCAGAGGGTCGTGTGCATATTTTTGAGCCCGAAAGTGCATTCTCGTGTTTGGTGTGAATCGTAGTAAAAAAGAACTGCCTAGCAGTAAAACAGGTGTTTCTTCTGGTTCTGGTACGTGGACGATAGTAATCAGTGGACCGCGGCGCGTGGTTGTTTCCGAGTGTTGCTCGGGTTACTCGATGAAATCTTTCACCGGAAATTACATATTGTGAAAAGTGCTCGAGGAGGATCCACCATCGACACCGTTCATGGTCCCGTGCAGTGGGTGGATTTTTTCATTGATCCTTGCCTCGAGCTATTTAACTACAACACTCGTGTTGGTCTTTGATTTGATGCATTGCAATCGTGTTGTGGGTGCATCTTTGACTAGCCCCGGTGAAAGGCAGTGGACTTAGACGTGGTTTACGGTTTGCAGCACAGTGCGCGGATTTGTTGTTGTTGGAGGTGGGTTGATGTAAAGAAGAAGAAGAGTGTTGTGCAAGTGGCTCAGTTCCGTGACGGTGTTTTGTAGAGTTTTCACTAAAAAAAAAGAGAAAAATAATAAAATAAGCAAAAAAGGCAAAGAAGCGTGTCGACAACCGGTATTTGCCGTTTTATAGTTTTGCATTGTTCAGTTGGCCATTTCTTGATTTCAGCCGGTTGCATTCGTCACGAACTGTTGGATTAGTGGATTAAAACAGTGAAGGGCGGGCGTGCAACAAACGAGTGGAAGTATCCTGGGGTTCTTCGTGTCGTAAGGTAAGGATTTTACTTGGATTTACTGTGCTGAAAAGAAGTCTCTGTCGAATGGATTTCTGACTCCAAATAGAAAAAAACAAAGTTTACAATTACTGTAAAGTTTGTTTTTGTTTCGGAAACTGTAGGAGTCTAGACTATGCTAGGAAACTCACCAAGTGGCTCCTAAAAGGGCGGACAATGATGACGTGTTCTTTGCCTTTTTTCCATAGGAGATAGGCACGGGTGGTATCATATCAAAGGAGATGTATGGTATGTACATTTCGTTCTACCTCTAAATTCAATTATGGCAGACATGATAAATCCCTATTAAAATATGTACACTAAAACATGTCCTTTATACAAGGGGTTTAGAAACAAAACCGGCAATCTCCACAAATGACAAAATGATCTAACCTAATGATGTAGTTTAATTAATTTATATTAGCGCAACACAGAAATGTTATCAGTTTATTGGAAATAACTAAATTTATGTTAATTTTACTATAAAAAAAATTATGTTCAGTTGCAAAGCGGCTATCTCCAAACCATAGGTTTACATATACACTGCTCGTCAACAGATTAGCACACCCCTTCGCATGAATAGTTTCGGCTGATTTTCAACCAAACTAAAAGAGCTAAAATTTCAAAATTATAACTGTTAATAGTATATTCAATTCTAAATTAATTAAAACAAAAAGTATTGGGTTTTCATTTCTATAATTTATAATTTTATAATTGTTTTTCGAAAAAGAACACACAAAATAGCCATTTAAAATTTGTCATCAGGATAGCACATGCAATTTCTTTTTTGTCTATCTTCCAAAATTAAAGACGTAGGACCCTTAATTTTTTGTGGTTGTTTGAGTAAGATATTAGAGAGTTTTAGCTTGTCGTTCGAAATAATACGACATAATTTGACATTCCATATAAAAATTCGCTTGCGTACCGTATACGTAACATTATATCATAATTTTGCATGTCCCAAGTAGGCATGGGTATATTTCCGTATAGTTGATGTTCTCTAAACAGTCGAAATTGTCGGGTCGCGATTTTTAGTTGTCATAACATTAGTTAAAAAATATCGTATAAGTTTTACGTGTTATTCGCGCGGGTGTTTTTGCTTGGAAATTTTGTTTTACGTATACGGTGGTTATTACGTTAGTGTAAAACTCTCTATTAACTGTAATATGAATAAGGGAAAATCATTATCTGCGGAAGAGGGATCAAAATTTAAGGCTTTCAAGGAGTCAAGGCGGTCAAAAAGTGAAATTTCGAAAAAAAATTAATAAAAGTCGATAAGTTGAATCCGAATTCGTGTGTAATAAGTAGCGTTAAGATAAATTAACAGAGGCGATAAAAATTGAGTACATTTCAATCCCTATGAGAGAGTAATTTTGAGAGAAGCATCCTGTCCTCATGACTCGGTCGCAAGGATTAGGGTAAATTTTGACATTAAGGTGAGCCTATTGTTCAAATAATGATACAAAAATGCTCCACATCTAAAGAAACTAAAACTAAAGAAAAATGCGCTTAAATTAAACTCGAGATCACTTGACATGTAATAAAGAATGGCGCTATGACGTCTTTTCGAATAAAAAGAAGTATCATCTCACAGTATCACTTGGCCTCGAGACCATTACACAATCTGTCCGACAATGAATGCGATCCTAATGGTGTCCTTCCTACCAAGATCCTGGAAGTAGACATTATAACTGTGTTACTCTTCTAAAGTGAACTTCTTTTTATCCGAAAAGATAACATACCGCCATTCCTTGTTTCATGTCAAGTGTTCTCACGATTAATTTTAACGTATTTTCCTTCGGGGAAAGTTAAGTTGGAGTTTATTCTTTAGTTTTAGTTTTTTGAAATGTGGAGTTTTATTATCACTGTTTGAACAAAAGGTAGGCTCGCCTTAATGTCAAAATTTACCCTAATCCTTGGGACCGAGTCATGAGGGCTAGATGTTTCTCTCAAAATTACTCTCTCATAAGGTTTGAAATGTACTCAATTCTTATCGCCTCTATTATTTTTACCTTAACGCTACTTATTACACACGAATTCGGATTCAACTTATCAACTTTTATTATTTTTTGCTTGAAATTTCACTTTTTGACCGCCTTGACTCCTTGTAAGCCTTAAATTTTGATCCCTCTTCCGCAGATAATGATTTTCCCTTATTCATATTACAGTTAATATCTTACTCAAACAACCACAAAAAATTAAGGGTCCTACGTCTTTAATTTTGGAAGATAGACAAAAAAGAAATTGCATGTGCTATCCTGATGACAAATTTTAAATGGCTATTTTGTGTGTTCTTTTTCGAAAAACAATTATAAATCAATATTAAAAAATACCGGCGTACAGAGGGCTGCGCCCGCAATACGAGGGTTTTTTAGAATTTTAATGCATAGTGAATATTTTTTGTACATACAGTCTTGACTCGCTAATTCGGATCTCCTTTAATCCGGATATCACGCTGATCCGGACCACTAAATGTTTCCACTATGTATTCTATAGTCCGGAATTCGGCAGCAATTTTGACTCTATAATCCGGATATTTGAGATTTTCAGGGTGAAATGGTGGGTTTGGTATCGTACTTTTTTGGACGGTTTGGCAAATGACATGATGCTAACTAATTTCAAAGAAATAATACATTTATCGCCTTTTGTTCTTCTTTTTTATTTATTTGGACCCCTTTTCCTCAGAAAAAGGTGATTGCGATAATCCGGATGTTCCGATGGTCCGGATTATCCCTTGCAATAATTGATCCGGATTATCGAGTCAAGACTGTATATTTTATAAGCAATAAATAAGTATTGTGCACAACATTAATGAAATGCTTCCTGGTAAATCTATTTTTGGATTGGTCTAATTAAAGGTGGAACAGACTGAAAGGCGCTTGCTTTCATTCTGGAACGCGACCAATCCAAAAATAGATTTACTATTTATCCAGTTTGTATAAAAGTACTCCAAGGCAAATCTACAGGCATTTTTCGATTTAGGATTTCTGATGGCCTTTGACCTAAAAGAAACTCTGGCAAACGTAAGGATGGCTTGGCTTTATATATGAACTGAATTATTAGCTGTAAATCAACTGTTACTGTTTTTTAATCAAGGAAAAGCAACCTTATATAAAATGATTCCATTGTGTTCCCTGTCATAAGAGCCAACGCAAGCTTTCCTACGAGTAATGAACAAGTATACTTTTGCAGCTATTCAGGGACACCCTGTTAACTTGGTCCTACTAACTTCAAAAATATTTGTGAAAACACTATTACCATTCTATGCATTTCCACCAAATTTCATGTTCATTGTTTCATCAAGTTAAAAGATATGCATTGAAGAAATGCTTAAGAGGCTTGCATTGTGAAAGGCCCTTACTAAATACTTATTTGTCTATATTTCCGGTTCGGATACAGTTATTCGAATGAAAATTCGTAGACATATTCTATATGTAATTTTCTAAAAACCCTTAGCAGAATTTTCATATTTGGAAACCTAAGAGGGACTACACACGAACAAATTGAAATTTTACAAATTTACTGTTATTTACTTTTCCTTTGCAAAAGTCAATAAATTTAATATTTAACGTATATAAGGCCCCACTGACCAATCTCATAAGTTTCATATCGATCCCTATAACGGTTTAGAAAAACGAGAGCTCGAAAAAGAAGTTTAACTTTAAACGCCAATTACTTTTTTACCGTTACTCGAAACTGTAAAATTTTAACTGATATGAGGTTTACTCGTTTAGATCTTTGATTATTTAATATACCCATACTTCAATCTCCGATAAAAACTAAAAAAGTCGACTTTTTTCAAACGTTCGGGACACCCTGTTATTTTCTTCCTACCAACTTCTAAGGTATATGTGCCAAAGACTGTAACCATTCTACACATTCCTACCAAATTTCATGACAATTGGTTGAGCCGTTCGCGAGTTATTTAGTGAACAGACGGACAGACGGACAAAATCGATTTCATAAGGGTTTTTTGAAAAAAAAATTCTAAAAAACCCTACAAATGTAAACACATTTCTTTTTGTGTTAATTAACTCAGAATTGAATAGACTATTAACAGTTATAATTTTGAAATTTTAGGTCTTTTAGTTTGGTTGGAAATCAGCCGAAACTATTCATGCGAAGGGGTGTGCTAATCTGGTGACAAGCACTGTATAGGAACACGTAAATTGGGTACACAAAATTTTTGTTTTTTTGGAAATACAATTGACCAAAAAAGCTTATAGATCAGGTATTTCCAATCGGTTCTATACTGCGGTTTCCTTTTTGGGTTGTATTACTTTTGTACCGTTCCTCTGAATCTAATGAGAATATTTGGCATTCAAAGTTTTCCTTTATAATATTGGAATCTGAAATTAACTTGAAAAATGTGTTTAATTGTTGCAAAAAATGTTGAAATCAAGTATCACATTAATTTGTATTTTGAATTTATTGCAGCTACTGCACTCATAGATTCGCAAAAAGATACTATCTTCAGTTTTAGTGCATGTAGTGATGGCAGCTCATTTGCTTCAATACCTAAATTCAAAAGAGTATCGATTTATCCGAATTTTGTTGTCAGCGGTGGCTTCGATTGAAATAAAACCGAAAATTAATATCAAATCAAAGTTTCAATAAATGAAATGGATTCAAATCCAGAGCAAGTGATGAAAAGCTACTTGTTCTATGTCAGTCATGGGCAAAGTATTGCACCGAAAATAACAGTTTAAATTAAATTGAAAAGAAAATTTGAAAATTTCACAATTCTTGCTTACAAATAATTATATTTGGACATTTCATATTATTAACGTTTTTGCCGAATTGGTAAAACTTAGGTAGGTACTATTCTAGTGGGACAGATTCAACTTAAAACGTCAATTTGATGGCATCGAACACTTTTCCCAATGTGTAAAGCGGAAATATCCCCCTTTTCTTATCAAATTGCTTAACTGGCTTTATAGAACAGTCAAACTTTTGAATATTTTTTTATTTTTTTTTTTATTTTATTCATTTACCAAACAAGGCATTTAACCGAGAACCGTTACAATTTCGCGAAAAAGGATAGTAGATTCGGTCGTTTCAGGCCAATAATAATGAAATGGCATCATCAAAATTTGGCTATTGGCTATATATATTTTGTCGTTATATCGTTTATAACGACCGCCATCGTAATATAGGATCATACTGTTTATATCACTGTTTTCCAACAGGTGGTCCGCGGACCGAAGGTAGTCCGTGAGAAACCCGTATGTGGTCTGCGACATACTATGGGGATTACTTTTGAAAAAGGAGTTTATTCCTATAATAGATTTGTGGCCACGCTCTGTGGCTCACTTGGTTGAGTCGCCCTCTACGATGGTAGTAATCTAGAGGTCCAGAGATCGAATCTCGGCGTTGTCTAAAATTCCCGTACATGTGCGGATATGAATTTATACACTCCGAAATTATATGCAATGAAACGTTGACTCGAAATAGCCTATAAACGGCTGAGTGAACGCACTCATACCCCACCAAGGATTACGCGATACAGAGAAGAAGAATTGATTTTTTATTGGAGAAAAAATTACTTTTGTAGAAAAAATACAAATTATAACAATTCGCAAAAATGATCGAATTTCGTCCAAATTCACATCTATTTCGTAAAAAAAACCGAATTGGCATACATATTCTTATCTCAAACATTATTTCAGAAAGAAGGACAAAACAACAGAGTGTCCCCCTGATTTTTTTATTTTTCGTCGGATAGTGGTTTGCGGCCGGATCAGCGAGAAAATTTCACATCCGTCATTTTTTTCTGATTCGGACTAACGGTAATGAAGTTTTGCATCGCTAAAGTCGAGTTTACGGTTTCCGTTTCCGGAGATTGGACCTTTCGTATGAGCACATGCACGCACCTGCTGTGTTTTTTTCTTATTGCTTTTCTTAAGCTGCTCATATTATATTTTTAGTGAAGTGGAGTGTTGAACGTTGCTGCCAAAGTGCACAGAAATGCTGTTTTAATATGGAGTCCCATATTTGACTCTTATCGTATTTTTATACCCTTCGCTCGTAGAGTCAACGAAGGGTATATTAACTTTGTCATGAAGTTTGTAACGCATTGAAGGAAGCATCTCCGACCATATAATAAGTATACATATATGATCAGCATAACATGGGGAGTTGATTGGGCGATGTCCGTCTGTCTGTCTGTCCGTCTGTTGCTACGCGTTTTACTCGGCCAATTTACAAGCTATGAAGCTGAAATTTTGCACAAATGCTTATTTTTGCTGCAGGCAGTTTGTATGTTTGAATCGGTAAAATCGGACCATGGGGTCATGGGGCTGCCATACAAACCTAACCCCCCAAATTAGGTTCTTCTAAGAAAAACTTTTTATTTGTGCACCGATTTCAACCAAATTCCACACAAATGTATTTCTATTGATGACATACAACATATGTGAGAATGGATCAAATCGGACCATGGGGATGGGGTCATGGGGCTGCCATACAAACCCAACCCCCCAAATTAGGTTCTTCTGAGAAAAACTTTTTTGTTTGTACACCGATTTCAACCAAATTCCACACGAATGTATTTCTACTAATGGCACACAACATATGTGAGAATGAATAAAATCTGACCATGGGGTCATGGGGCTGCCATACAAACCCAACCCCCCAAATTAGGTTCTTCTGAGAAAAACTTTTGTGTTTGGGCACCGATTTCAACCAAATTCCACACAAATGTATTTCTATTGATGACACACAACATATGCGAGAATGGATCAAATCGGACCATGGGATCATGGGGCTGCCATACAAACTCAATCCTCATTTTGGTTCTTCTAAGAAACATTTTTTCCACCAATTTCACAAAAACTTTAATTAATGTGTCTTAATCAAAGCAACAAAAAAGGTCAAAACAAATGGGATCGAACTATGGGGCCATGCTCCCGCATCTCCCAATAAAATTTTCTGAGTAAATATTTATATTTGCCCATTTATTCCAACCAAACCCACCCACAAATATTGTTTTATCGACGCAACGGAACTTTTGTGAAGACGGATGGAAAAGAATACAAGTCGTAGGTACGCCCGTAAAAACTTTTAGCCCGGAGGACAGCGAAGGGTATCCAAATTTCGAACGCGCCCGAAATTAGCCTCGGTCTCGTTTTTATAAAAACATTGCGGAATAGTGTCGGATCTTGTTTTATTCGTTTCTAAACATTTCAATTAGAGAAGTCAGGAGAGCTAAAGAAGTTCCATATTACCATTACTGAATAACAAGGCTTTAAAAACGTTATAGCTCCCCAGGGACCTTAATGGGCATCTAAGGGTTAATTAAATGCTAACTTCGTTTTTTTTTGCCGTACAGTTATTTGATCCTTGATTAATCAACGATTTTGATCTCTCGGTTCCACATAGAAGGTGATTTAATCTCAAAACTAAAAGAACTACTCGGGTTGGGTTGAAATTGACAGAACCTTATTAGTTGCGCTTAGAGTGCATAAAGAAATATTAAGATTTGCAGTTATAATACCATAAGAACCACAAAAAGGCGTGCATTTTTTCAACTTTTTATTGTGTGTGTAAAAATAGATAACTGAAATTTTTTAAATATTTTTTTTCCTATTGGGCAGCTCATGCGTTATCAATCACCCTCTTCCAGCTTTACGTTGACTTATGGGACTCCCTGATTTTTTCCATCACCCCATTTGGTAATATTTGTCGTGAACTGAACGGAAAATGGAACTTTATATTAAATGATAAGATACGATACTTACTGGATTTTTTTTTTTAAATTAGTTTATGGGATTCCCGTACATTCCACGACTGTTTATATTTATTATTTATTTATATTTGTTTTCATTCAAGAATTTGGAGGGAAACAAATTCCGCAAAACTTTCCGGGACCACCTCTAATTTACAATATTTAAAATAATGAACAAATGGAAAACCAACATATTGGAGCGGTTTTTTTTGACAGCGTAAAGTACAGCTATGATAGATTTCCATTTTTATTGAAAAATCAATTTTGAAATTCATCTAAACTTTTGAATACACATCTGTATCTTCAAAGCAACATTGATATTATTGAGCTTTCACAAAAGGCAGTTTAGGTGAAATTTGATCTCGAATTACATAGATTGGGGGAGTGACAAATTTCGTTTCAGGAAAAAAAGTCGTAGGCTTTGCCGAACATGATAATTATTTTCCAAGGTTGTATTATAATTTGCATTTGCACCTTTCTTTCATAGGACGAGAACATCTTGCGTTGATATTCAATTTTTGATTCGAGTTTAACAATGTTGGCACTTGACTTCTTTTTAGTTGACCTGGATGTTTCAGGATCAAGACCGGATTTCCCATATGGCCAACCTGGGCAACTACTGCCCGGGGCGGCAGATATTCAGGGGCGCCCAAATTTTTAAATCTTTCATTGGTTTAACATTTTGTGGAAGTTGCATTTGGAATGCGTAAGGAGCAATTCACATAAAAAATAACTTTATCTTCCTAATTTATTCTAGTTAGGTTATTTGCCCAAACGTAGCTACGCCTCAAATTATTGTGAGTTCGCCTTAAAAATTTGGAACTTATCCTTCACGCAAAATTCTGCTAAAATTATTCACTCGGAATGGTCTACTGCCTTGGTTAAACCTAGAGAAGCTTTTGGATGTAACAACTAAAAAAATCCTAACCCTCCAAATGTTAGACATTTCATGCTTCTGTCCTAGTTGAAAGATTTTCGGACTAAGGCTAGTACAGATTTTATTTTTTATAACGGATCCAGTTGTCATCGCCTGGACATAGCCAAAAAATCATCATCACAGTATAAACAATTTAATTTTTTTGGGAGACTGTTAAAACTCGTAAACGTGTTTCCGGGTTAGATTGGTCGCACAATTGACAACCCTAGTAAGTAAAAGCGAATAGACTCTTTTTGAGTTTTCTATACTATCAGTTTTTCACCCTTTAAATTGGCTGGGGAGTGGCAGGAAAGAAGCCAGGATTTGATTTCAGGAGGGGTCCAACTTTTGATATTAGAAGTGCTGTGTCGGCTATTAAACTTTCGTAACGTGTTTCCATCGTGTGAATGGTTTTTTTGTTTGTTTAGAGGAAAAGAAATATTCAAATGCCAGCAAAACCTTGCACTTTTTAGACGTCGAATGACTTATTTGCTCAATTAATTCACTAGAGTTTTAACAAGTCGTGCAAACCGTTGCCGTATACGAATCGGGAGTATACGTCTTTAAATTGGTAGCGATAACGTTATCAGTTGATATTTAATCGATATTTACTGCTTTAAATTAAGCAAAACACACAATTCATTGCGTCTTAGGATACGTCAACAAAGAAATATTTTCTTGTCGTTTTAGCATTTGTACGACTTAATAAAACTCTCGAAAGAGTGCTCGCATTCTCGACTTTTTAACTTAACTTAACTTTTTCACCAAAAAGAAAGATAATCTCGAAATAGTCTCATTCGATTTATCCGACCTGAAAACAAAAATATAAGACCCTTTAATTACAATCAAATAGCTGCGAATTTTTGGTTAGGAAATTCGGGTCTCTAAGCCACTATGCGGCGCGTACTATTGCATTTTTAAAATTCCTCTAAAAAAACACGTGGCTTCCTTTAAAGCATCTGAAGTACTAAAACCAAAAGCTTAAAAGTTCGTAAGATTTCTAATAAAATGCATCCTTACGTGTTTCGTCGCTTTTCGTCCTTTGATAGAGTTGTATGAGTCTTGCGAAAATGTCAAATTCGAATTCATAAAAGTCTATTTTTTCAGTTAGTTATTTCAAACCATTTCCATTACCTGTGCGGTAGTGCCGATTCTCAACGACCCATTATTTAAACAGCATTCTACTGAACAAAATTTACAAAAAAAAACCATCCATTACTATAAAATGAATGGAAAACGCCACAATGACAGTCTCCTCAACCTACCTCAACAAAAGCTCTATACTCAAGTGATGATGAATCTAACGGAATGATTCTAGCAAAACCTAACACTGTCACAAAACAGTAGCTCTTGTATACTTACTCGTACAGATGTTGCTTCCTCCTTTCCAACCTATAGATCTCTGGCAAACACAATATAGTTAATCGCGGCTTAATTTTGCATTGTCATCGGAGTCATTATTTCGTGCAAGACCTGTAATCATGTTTAATTGAATTTCTCCTGATGTTTTGATAGCACGCAATGACGAGAAAGTTCGTGGAAAATTGTTTGGGATTTAATGTGTTCTAGAACTAAATAGGTAAGAACATAACGCTAAGAATAATTTAGATGACAATTCCTAATTGTGATCTGTTCGATCATAATAATGATATGATCGCATGAAAATTTACCATTAATTTGATCAATTTGAACGGCCGCCCATTGCAGAAGTCTTTGAAAAAAGGTGCTTGCTTGGTATATAGGTTTGGACAAAAAATTGCATGTAACTTCCAACGAAATGGCTTGAACTAGGTAAGCCTTCACCTTAAACTTTAAAGAACTTTCCTAGTAGTTTAAAAATACCTATCAGCCTATAACGAGAAATGCAATATGTTTTCATGTTCAGGGTCATGTTCATACATATATTGCAAATTAGAAGAAAAAACGGCTGAATGAACAGCACAAAGTTGGCTGTAGCCATCCAGCATAAATAACCAACAGAAAACTGTTACTGGTACTTATACAGTCAGTCGCCTTATATCAAAGTCACGATCGCACCATGATAATGCATCCGCGAAACGGGAAGCGAACGTGTGAAGTATCTGAAGCGTGAACTTGAAACGATACTATGGCGTTCGGCGGACATTCAATGTCAATGTTCAAAGAGTGAAAGAAGACATGGACCATAAAATCAAACTGCCATACGACTACAGCATGAATGATGATGGCTGAATGCGGCGCCGCCGCCGGGCCGCATCGGAAGGCATCACGACATGGTGGTTCGATCGCACCGTAATAACGTTTTGTCCGCATCATTCAAATGATCGGATGGATTCTCCTTCAGTCTTCAGGTCGCTATAACACCCCGAAGCCTCGATTTTTCATATCTGTAGATTCTGAGGAACACGTTTTCGAACGTTCGGTATCATTTGAATTTGAACGCACGAGTCAGTTAATGTGCCGGATCTAATTATCCAGTTCCGTAGTTTTCCCATAGGTGACAGCCTGGCGGCGAACTGTCGCTGTGCTGCAAACCATTTCACGCGGCACCAACTAGAGGCACTTTGAGTTGAGCCATGATCAACATCATCGTGTCGTATATATGTTTTATTTATAATATTTTTGGCTTAATTTTGCATTTTTCAACATGTGTCTTCTTTACAATACAAACGTCTGTTAAATTCGAGATGAAGTTGCACATTGGAAGCTAGAAGCAATCCGCGGATGCACAATGATGTAGATGGGCGGATGTATCCAGATTCCACACTGTCTGTCTGCATGTAAATTCCAGATGCTGGCTAAAAAAGGTGGCTTGTGCTCGTTACCAAGATCGTAAACTTTTGATATGGTACATTAAACATTTCTAGAAAACCAAAACATATACACGCCAAGCGCCCAAATTTTAAATTCGCCATAAAAAAAACCATTATATTTGGATCCCGCATACGATAACATGCTAAACAGCGCAATATCGCTGGAATACAATACAATTCCGATCTGCGTTTGGTCGTGAGTCTTTTCCGGCAACGTGGAAGTGCGCTGTTTGATAAACGATAAATGAATGAATGAACCGTGCAGCTGGACGTTTTATTTGGAGTTTTAGATAAAGTTGAGGAAGAAACCTCGACTAATCAATGTTTGCTGAAATGTTGAGCATTGTGTGTATATTTTATTTTAATTACTTGAAATTAATCGGCGAAACATTTAATGGGTATAATAGACGAAAATTGTGAAGGTCAGAAATGCAAGATAAAAGATTTCCGCGAAAAGACGTTTACGTACAAGTATGTTGAAGAAATTACACACAGTCCTTCGGGCTAAATTACTTTTACAAGCTCTAAAACCGTGAGAATTTCGTAGGAAGTATCAGCTCATACGGGTAGTAGAAAACTTCGAATATCACCACTTACTTAGTCAGTCAAAAGTTGCGTGTCACTACCACACGAAAAAACGAAGCTGGCATTCTGTAAGGCGATAGGTGACAGTCACTTTCATCTTTCTGGCATTGCACTGAAAAAAATCATTTGCTTAAAACAAGAAAAAACACAATAAAAAACAGCCAAGGAATAATTTTTTCTGATTTAAGATGTATTTTTTGTTGTTCCAAGAAAAGTTTTTGCTTAAAATAATACTTATTTATTTATTTTAAGCAAAGACTTTTCTTCGAACAAGACAATACATCTTAAATTAGGAAAAAATCTTCCTTGGCTGTTTTTTATCGCTTTTTTTTCTTGTTTTAGCAGCTTTTTTCAGTGTGTCTATCGCTAAAACGCTCAAGTTATGGTCCTGGCTGGCCAGGAGTGTGATTTTAAATTAAAATTCAAAACCATTAGTTTTTCCTGGCCTTACTATTCCCATTCTTTTAATTAAGTGGCTTGAATTGCAAGCCGTTGTGTTTACGTTTAAGTTATAGTTTAATTCTCACATACATATCAGTCATCAGTCACAATTACTTTGGCAATTTCCATACAAATTAGTATTTAATTTTTGAAATTTTTTGTAAAAATTGACAGTTAGGCTTCATTCAAAAGACGCGAAAACAAAAACATACAAATGCATTGGCTTATATGGGAAGCACACGGTAAGTGAGAGCCGTGACGGTGTCAAAACACGGCTCTCGAGAGGTTTTTTCACATCTCGCAAATTCTCGGCTGGGAAGCCGTGCTTTGACAGCATCACGGCACATAAAATAAACATACATGGTACATACCAGGGGATACCAGGAGCTTATCTAGTTGTTCTTTCTGGGTTGGCTACGATAAATCCGCCCATGATATTTCCCTTCTTCAAAATCCCGACGTTCATTATGCCGCCAGTTAATAATCATGCTCAATTGAAATTTCGCCTAATCAAAAGCCTGCGCTAACTTACGAATTTTGAAAGAAAACTTACCTTCTATGACGAGATATTGAAAAGCGGTATTCCGTTATTGAAATGGCGGGATTTTGATGATTAGACGGGATTTTAATTGAGAGGCATTTCAATAGCTGGCGGGATAATGAACAGCGGGATTTTGAAAAGCGGGAATATGATGGGCGGGATATCGTAGCTAACCCGATTATTTCACTATCTATTAGCGGATTTTAAAACGACGGGGCTTTTAGTAAGCGAGCTTTTGAGATGATGGAATTTTGTAATGTTGGTATGTATAGCATTGCGTTATACATGTTGGTATGTATAACGCAATCCGGGATTTAAATAAACAAGTTGGATTATGGAACGTGCAGGATTTTATTTTTTTCGGGATTATGTGGGTATTCCGTTTTTCTTCTAAATCGTTGGGCTGTATAGAATGCATGTAGGAACGGACACTTATCGAGATCGGCAGTGGTACTAAAATATGAATAGCCTACTGACGAAACTGCTATTTTGAGAGAATCGACACTGTCCAGCGTAAAGCTGGAATATGTTTAGCAGATGAGTTTGTGTGGCTTAAATCCCATATTTTACTTCGATTGTTTCGAAAGCAGCCAGGCTATTTGCTTAAGGTCTTTGCACTAACTGATTTATTGAAAAATGCATCTGCTTCTGCAAATTTTGTTCAGGCTGCACGTTACATTCGCTAGTGGAAACAAACGTTTTTTCTGATCACAATTAAGTAAGACGTAGATGTTCCGAAAGTGAAATAAAGAAGTTTATTTTATCTGCATTGGTGACGACAGCTGTTTCGGGTACAGTCGACACTGAACTTGTCAACTCACAGTTTTTGATACAGTATAATTCCTGTTCGCCAACTCCATCTTTAAAACATCATCATTTTTGTGGCACGATAGCCCGACGTCGAGCTTTGGCCGCCTGAATCGTTGCCCTCTCATTCTCGCGGTTACGTGACCTTGTCCTCCGCATTTTCGGAAGCATAGCCACTGGTGGGCGTCTTCACCTACGGAGTTCTCCCAGCGAGCTATCGGTCGTCCACGCACCCTAACTCCCTCAAATCGTTGTGCGTTCATCACCTTCTTTGGCATGGATTATCGTCCATTCGTTGTACATGCCCCGCCCATTGCAAACGTTGAAACTTCACGATTTTCGATACTTTCAGCTCATCGTACAATCGATACAACTCATGGTTGTACCGGATATGCCATTTATCTCGCTCGCGAACGGCCCCGAAAATTCGCCGAAAGACCTTTCGTTCGAATCTGTCTAGCAAAATTTCGGAGGCTTAGGAGAGGGTCCATGCTTCGCAGACATAACATAACACGGGTCGGATGATCGTTTTGTACACGCGGAGGTTCGTTTTCCTGTGCGCAAGTTTCGAATTAATTATAGGGAGGACCGAAAAAGAGGTCTAGCTAATAAGTTGTGTGCGTCACTTAATTGTATCGTCTTTAAAACTACAAACTGTTATTAGTTCACTGTTTAGAACCTCCGACTCATTGTCGTCTTTGACTGATCGCTGAATCATGGCTTCAGCATTGAGTTCGATTTCCACACAAACATGATCACGATACTCCCGTACTAAAATCAGGTCGTATCTTTTTGTAATAGAAAATGTTTGTGTCATCCGTATTTTTTCCCAACGTCCATGTAGGCAACATTTTTCTACAGAATGTTTACCAGTGTCCGGAAAATATGCCCGTAACACGTCCGACGTATACTTTTGCAAAACTGTCGGATACTACACCCAGCAAAAAACCTGTATTAAAACCAATGAAGTTTTTACTTTACTTCTAGTAAACAGAAAATTTCTTTAAACGTATGAAGTTTGAATATAATTAATTAAAAATGCCATTGGGTCAAATACACTTTCATAGAATTTATGATTTCAGTAGTAATAGAATGATATACCCACATACAACTAATGCAACAAATTACTTAGAATGAAGTAAATCAAATTCATAGGAATTATGATTATTTTGCATAGCCTCTATGTATAAACATTTTAAATTTGTATTGCACCGCATATCAAGTAGTTACGATTTTAGAAACGTTGACAACATTTCACATCTGGTCTCATGGCAATGTGAACGGACTGGCACGCAGGCGGACCAGGTTCGAATCCAAGTTTCGGCATAAGGTTTTTTATTAATAAAAAAAATATAAGAATTTGAAGTAAAATTAAATCACAATAAAAAATAAAATAAAATATAAAAAATAGAAAAGAGAAAATAAAACAAAAATTAAAAATATTCTTTTCATTTTTTTTTAATAAAATTCAATGAAATTTTTACATAGAATCGATGAACAATCTCATTGTTATAATCGAATTTTCTCTTGATATTTTCAAAGATATTTCTATCATTGTCCCAAAGAGACTATTTCATCGGCTCCAAATCATAGCCAAAATTTCATACGTCCGATGTAATTTTTCGCTAATAAAAGTAATTTTTATTCTGGGTGTATTTATAATTTACGCGAGCGCCTTTTCAAGTTTCTTTTAACTATTTTAAATGTATCTATACCACAACGCAAAGTTGATGGCGAATTTTATTTCACGTCCGTATTTTTTTCTTACGTCCGTAACAATTGGCAAGTTCCATGCGGCCTTCTGATATGGATCCATATGTCTCTATAGGAGTGCATCAGCATTGAAATCAACTTCTATTGTCTTTTCGTATCGATTGTATCTTCTCTAAAACTACGTACATATGGATGCAATCGTCACCACCTAAAATTCATTTCGGATACACGGCAATGACGTCGCCAAGGTATGTGAATAAATTAATTTAAAAAAACCTGGAAAATATTTTCAGAATTACGTCGATGTAATTCTAACGTCTGTTTGCAAATGTGCCTTACAGATGTTAATATGAGATCCTAGTTTTAATATAGCCATTAATGAGAGACCTAAATATTATGCTACATGTCCGAGTGGCTTAGGTCGCACGCAACACAATTCCGAGGTTCGAATCCTTGCCAAGACACAAACGGGCAATTTAAAATAAATGGGAGTGTGGAAACTGAAGGTAGAAATAAGATTTTTTTACTTTAAAAAACTGATGCAATAATTATTCTTTATATGTTTTAATTTTTATACGGGGCAAGTATTGAATTTTAATCAGTTTCTGGTGTATGTAACACATAAAAGAATAGATTTTAGTTCAAAATTTCTGACCGTGTTGTACCTACATTTTATGTAGATATACATTTGCTTACATCGAGAAACACTTTTCTTCGAACGTAATTCGCTATTTGATATCGCAAAATCCATATAACATTTGTACGAGTATCTGTTGGCAGATTAATAATTTTGTGGTCAATCATATCAACAATCACTTTGAACAACAATGTGTACAGTACATGAAAGAAAGTTATATCCCCAGCCGTACATCAATCTCTGAAACTGAGAGTTAACTCCATTAAAACCACAAGAATTTTAAAGTAATTTCAATGATTGTCATAGAAAAATTGAATCGTAGGTGAAATTACGTATTTTTTTAATCATTATGCTTATTTGCTTCAATTCTTATTCAGAATCAACCCACTCGACCATACACGTTTATAATAACCAGTAAACAAAAATTGACCACGCATTGTTACCTCAACTCGGTCGTGCGTTGCGCTAGAATCACCTGTACCTGTAGAATTGTTGCTAAACCAACAAAAAGCGTGATAAACGCAAAAACCGATTAGTCAAGTCAATTACACACGCATGTAAGTATGTATGGATGGATGTAACATGTGTGTACATTGCATCAATAAATAATTGAAATGTGGCTATTTCAGAATCGTGCTAGTGCTGATCAATGAATTACACATCGAATAATAGGCCAAAAACAGGTAGCCACATAACCAACGTTTCAATAGTCAGCACGAATTCTGCTACATACTCGCATACTAGAATTCCTTGGATACAAACGTGTATTCGATCATATCTAATGGAAATTAAGAACGACTGTACGAGAATTATACTAGACGACCGAAAGGGTAATCGGTTTGTTATTCTTATTATTATTGTATCAAGTCGACCATATACACGTCCTATGCCAACATGTTCATAAGAATCTAACTAGCGCCTCATGCCTCATGGTCAATTGATCGGCAAAGAATATTAGTAACGAATTGGCATTCAAAATGCTAAGTGTGTCAACCACCTTCTTCTTTTCTTTGGGTCACTGGGGTCTTTCGTCTTGACTAACAACAATGTCCGTGCCCAGTGTCGGTATAAGGTGTGCCACTGCGGTACTACGGCACAAGGCTTGTTGAAACGCCTTTTTTCGCTTTTGTATACACATTGCTATAACGTTGGAAGAGTTTCAATTTTTTTTTCTAGAATTATGTCTGGCGGATTATTATTATTTACCGAGTCGTGACCAGACTCCCAAAATGTATAAAGTTCAAATGCCCGAGACCGAGACGATACCAAATTCAGCAACTCATAGAGAGCTCGTGATCGTGACTTTCTTTGAATTGCTGTTTTGTATGTTCATGTAGTGTGCATGTACATAATTCAAAGAAAGAAATAAGAAAAAAAAACTCGCGATACTAACATAAAACCGTAATTCATGAAAAGATGTTCCTATGAAGCTTGATTATATGGGTAAGATGCTAGTACGAACCAAACCATAAGCAAATTATTTATAGTAGAAGAGTATAACAGTTGTGACAAACGGTTAATTTTTTTTTGTTTCGATTAGCAGATTCTTTTCAATGTCGAAAGCATAATGTTTAACATTTATCAATGTCAGCGAAATTCGGTATTAGGTGTAATTTGAAGACGATAATTAAGTGTGAAATGTGTTCGAAAATTAGTAATAAAATAATTAATCAATTGATATTGATAAATTTGTATTTTCTGCTAATTTGACGGGTTAAATGTGAATCTTATTTTAAAGCAATGGATTCTTATTAGAACTGGAATTTTCATTTAAAACAAAAGACATGGGAAATATTCGTGAATCCATGTGCGAGAACCGAATTTTTGTTAGCATGGTTGTTATGACTTATGCGAACAGATCAAACGTTTCATTCAAGATATGTTTGATTATTATGTATTAACATAATTTTAAACAAAATTGGTCAAAACTAATATTTTTCGAAACCTCGGCACGACATTGTGAAATCAACAAAACAGACATAAATTTGAATGCAACGGGCGAAACGAAAAACCCAAAAACGTTAATGTCCAATGTCATTATCCTTACCGCTTCTTTTTGGCTACAGCTCTTTTCCATGTCAAGGGGCTAGCCAGTGCCGGATTAACCACGTGGCAGAAGGTGGCAAATGCCACGGGCCCCGCGCTTTGAGGGGCCCCGCGTTTTTCTCAAACAAATATTATAACAACCAAGCTGCCAATCAAATAATAAAAGCCAGTTACTTCTAAATTGTTATAACACGTTATCATTGAACAATTTACGCTAGGGTGTTCCAAAATTATAGCAAGGTTTGTATTGCATAAACATACAGAAATGTTTCTAATTCATGATGGCATTCTCGTAAAACTACGTACACAGTGTTTCAGATTCTCGTTCTAGCGAGACGATTTTGGAGTTCATGTTGGGAAATGTATTTTCACACATCCATAGAATTATGAAATTAGAAATTTGACTCTCATTCACAATGGCGTACACAGAGAGAAATGATTCGTCGATTACAAGAAAAACATTTGTTAATAGTTTCAAAAGTTTTCATTAATTTCTGGTCATAGGTGTATTTTTGTTGAAACTGCAAAACGATTTTGTTTGTTTATGCAAAACATCTTTTGGAAAATTATATAAAAATTGTGTTGACATAAACAAAAAGTTTAAATAAAATTGATTAATTCAATTTGCGATTTCAACAAATTTTATACTAAATATTTGGTTACGGTGAGAAGTTTCCATTGGTGATATCAATTAAAACTTTGTACCAATTACCCAATCCGCATTAATAAAATTTTTGTCAATTTTACGAATATTTTAGTTGTCAGAATCAAATTTCAGTTGGTAATATTGTATAATTCTTTGATTAATTATACAAAACTGTTTTGTGGTTTTATACAAAACCTTTTTGTAGTATCAATCAAAATATTATACCAAATATTTAATTAAAGAATTTTATAAATTCGTGTTAATTAAAATTTCTCCTAACTTTGCTAATAGTGTTCTTATCAATCTCTAATTTCAATATAGCGTCTATTGAAATTTGGGATTGATAAGAACACTATTAACAAAGTTAGGAGAAAATTTGATTACCACGAATTTATAAAATTTTTTATTAAATTTGTAACTCAATTCGGCCTGTCTTTTCATTTGTATTTGCCGACGCCAAAGAATACTTTAAGTCATCTGTCATGTCAAGTGTTGAATGTCTTAATAAAAGTTAGTTGCACATAATCCTGTTTATTGAAATACAATAATTTTTTTATTAAAATTAGAAAAATTATGACAAAATGTTTTAATGTAACACCTAGTTTATTATTAGATATAAACATAACCTTACAATGTAGAACGTCGTGAAGTCAGGTCTCCATCGCCGCTAACAAATAATGTGTAATGCATGCCAAGTTTAGTTTTTCTATAAGAATATACAAATAATGATTTTATATCTGTTATTTTGATTTTAAAGTTTTGAGTTTAAAATGTTTTAAGTTAAGTTTTAAGTTAATTTATTGCAAAATACATAGTATATAAATATTGGACTTACAATTGTGGCATCAGAAATTAATGAAGATTGAAGAGTGACTATTTATTATTGCCTGTATCATATCCACACAGTGCTTAGTGGAATCCATAATCCTAGCATGTACGGCTTATGCAAATTTTTCCTGTCCACTAGTTCAAACGTTGTCGGCAAATGTGTCTTGTAAAACCTAAGGTATGAAAAGATCAAATTATCTTATAGCACAAGAAAACATTAGTCTTACCTTTTGGAAACGCCACTCGAAAAATTAGGCCCGACATTTTATCTGCACCCCTAATTTAGGACAATCTATTATTATCGTTTTCGCTAGCGTCTTTGCTTTCTCACAAAATAAGTCTTTAATTTATAAGTTATTGGAAACAAACACTTTTTCACCATTTTTAGCACACAATAATTTTTTTTACAACACTCGGAAAACAAATATGCCCGTACAAAAGAGCAACTAAATATGAAAATCTTTGCTGTTCCAAATAAATGAATAGCTAGATTGTACAAAGATTTGTTTTTTATGTCCTGCCTATAAAAACTTTACCGTTAGATATGGTGAAA
Source organism: Microchrysa polita (assembly GCA_949715475.1). NCBI lineage: Eukaryota > Metazoa > Arthropoda > Insecta > Diptera > Stratiomyidae > Microchrysa > Microchrysa polita. The sequence continues at coordinate 107,051,010 of OX454415.1, read as the reverse complement.
ATTTCGTATTTCTAACAAAAGATCTAGTTCTGGACATTCTTGTTCATACTTGCATAGAAAGACTGTCTGTTGGATAACAAAAGTTTTTGTTAACATTACAAAACTGTGTGTTATATTGTAAAATTATTTGGCAATTTTCTTTGTTGATTTCCCCTGCCCAAAAGATTTGTTATATTCAACAAATGTTATAGTGCTCGTTGTGTTTATCATTTGTAGATTTTATTGCAGCTAAAGTTTTTGTTACTTTAACCAGAAAATTAAATCGTTCTAACAGAATATTTTTCAGTTGTCTTGACAAAATTTGGTTTGTCATATCAATCAATCGTGTTGTTTAGTAGTACCAATTTATTTGCAGGTGTAAAAAAAGAATTGCTACAAAGCAACAAAACCAGCATCAAACAATTGTGATTTGTTGGTATTGCAAATTTATTTCTCTCTGTGTACCGCTTAAAACGTTATGAAAAGTGGGGCAAAATTACCTGTTTAAATTATTTAAAAATTATTTCACAAACATTTTGGTTTTCATTTAAGTGTGTATGTTTTCCAAGATTTTTTACTTTTATTGGTAAAACCGAATTAATTGAGAAGATGTTAACGTGAATTTGGCCTTCTGGTATATGTGCTTCGTGAGTATCATTATTATGGGTCTCATTTAGCTAGAAGTTTGGTTGCAACTTTTTATGAACCTGAGTAAACTTATATAATGAAGTATTTTCCCATATTTTATTTTGAATTTTCAGAGGTCGTCCAAAAAGGGACTTCTAATGCTTCTAATTCATAATGCTTTGAGAGGTACGCAACTGCGCATGAGGGATGTAATTGTTATTCCTATATTCTATTCATATGCGCAAATGCAACCTCCGACTAAACAACTTGCTCTATGTTTGGCAAACCTGCTGGTCTGTGAATTCCTTGCCTTTAAAAATTTCCCTATTCTCCTTAATGGAAATCTTTTGACAAAAATTAAAAAGATAAACAAAATCTTAATTTTTTTGGAGAAAAATTTAAGTTTTCGTGGAAAAAGTACAAATTAGAACAATTCGTATGAATTTGTAAAAATGAGCAAATTTCGGAGAAATTTGCATCTATTTCGTAAAAACGAAATTTTCGTACATCTAGTAATTATTATTAAAGTGAAGGCTGAGATAATGACTAATCAAGAAATAAATTATATGAAAAAGTTGACACAATGCAACACAGGGTAAGCGAGAAAGTAGTTACGCCAAAAGTATTTCATATTTTAAAAAGAGAGAGAAAAAACCCTTGAGAAATGACTTAATAACAGAAATATTAACTTTAGAACCCCTCTATTAGTTTGGATAATTGAAGTTCCATAGGCCCCGCGCTCTACATTTGCCACGGGCCCCGCGCTTGCTTAATCCGGCACTGGGGCTAGCAACTTGTTTTCTTGCCTTCTCGCCTCCAATGACTGGGGATACTGATAAATCCATAATTAACGCACAAACCACAGAAAACACAATTTTTTAAACTTTCAAATTCGTCAATTCGATGAGAAATCACCTAAAGAAACAACGACGCTAGGAGACCTTTTCACAAAAACTGACGAGCAAACAGTACAAACTAGCCGGTTGCACGAGCAAAATAACCGTTATATTGTCTGAAGGAGAATGTGAGTTTTGCTATGACAGAAATGTGGAGAATGTGAGTTTTGCATTTGCAACGGACTTTTCATCATTCATTTTATATTGGATTAAGTAAGTTTTGCAGTACTTTTAGATTGAAGTACAATGTATTTCAATATAGGCTTTTGGAAAATACTTCAAACTCAAATTTGAAGAAAATGGAGAATGTGAGTTTTGCAGTTTAAGCCCTCATATGATCCACCGCACATTTCGTCCCTTCAAAATATTTTACCTACAAAAAAAATGAACCACCCGCATAACACCTTTTACTGTTGGAGACATTTCCCTTCAATAAAATACACTCGGCTTCACAAAAATCGGGCCACTCGCCACTTTCAAACTCAAATTCAATTTTCTCAAAAAGTATGAAACTTACAACTATGAAAGTTATATCTACAGAAAGTGCATTTAATGGCAATTCAAATGACTATGATTTTTATCTCAAGTACCGTTAACTCACGCAACAAACACAATGCCTGTTTTGATTAGAGTTCGCGCTTACCGTGTGGCCCGGTTTCATTGAAGCTCAGTGTATAAGGTACATGCACTTATGAGTTCGGGGAGAATACAACCAAAATTCGCCCAGGTAAACATGAATCCCTTTTTAGCGACACGTGTCGCAGTCATAATATCATTAAGTGCAAAATCATGTCCTCAGATCGTTTTAAGTTGCAGAAACAACATTACAAATTGAGCTAGAATATTGTGTCCTTTTAACGGTGTGACCTGCGAGGGTGGATACGCATGAAAAGTATCATTGTGATTAAATTTTTGAAGGAGTGACGCCGACATCAACCAATATTGAGCAATATATAAATAAAATAATAATTAACCGCGGACTTGCAAATAACGAATAGTAAATTTGAAATCATATGCATGCTAATAAAATTTGAAATACTCATTCATGCATATTTAGTATTTACCCGAGACCGTTCATTATAATAATTGTGGTCTGAATACAGGACAAGTACACATTAAATTGATAACAGTGTAAAAATTAAATATTGAAAAAATATGTAATGTATTTGATAATTAACGAGCAACGTCAATAGTTTTGCAGAAAAAAAATGTATAGTTACGTAAAAAATAATGGCACTGGCGGCGGGCGACAGCTTACTAATTTCTATAAAAAGCAATCATTGAACATTTCTGTAACTGCTGCCGATTAGTGTCTAATGTAAAACTTGTCTGCTTTCATGAAATTACGTAATATTTTTTGATACTATCACAGAAAACTGTTTAGTGATGAAAACGTTTAAAAATCAATCCTAATATTTTTATTGAATTAGAAATATGTATTTGTTCCGCGTCAAAAAAAAATATTTATAACCACCGGCATATTCTTCGTGGATAAGTATTATGTATTTTTCAATAGTATGTGTACTTTATGACAAAATTGAATATGCACTCTCTAGCACAGTGGTTCCCGACATTTTTCAGTCTGCGCTCCCCTTTGCGAGGTCTGAAGAGTATGACGCCAGAAAGTCTCCAGAATTTATTTTTGCCCTTTGGCAAAAAGATTGGCCACAGTCTTCCCGCTATTCTCGTCTAATTGTTGTAGTAGTCATTCTACATTTTTTTAAATTAAAAACCAAAGGAAGAACAGTAACTGGTGTTCTTCGGGTATCTGCATAAATTGAAGGCCATCATTTTCACAACTCAAACTCACGAACGGTTAATTCAGAGATAGCTGAGCTAGAAATTGTTCTATAACTCGTATGTTTTGAACATTATTTATTATTGGTACTTTCTAATTTTTCAACTCAAAGTCTTAAATTCGCCACTCTTTTAGAAACGTGGTCAGTGTTCTATATAGTAATTAATAAATATATGATACGACATCGAAATTTGACCTGTGTTCGAACCCTCTAGGGGCGCGCCGGACCGGTTGAGAATTACTGCTCTAGCACTAGATCACCGAATAAATATTCCAAACTTATTACCAAAAAATTTTACAGCTAATATATGCGTAAAGTCGAACTCGGATATAACGAACAATCACGGGACTTTGAAAATTGTTGGTTATATCTGTGGTTCGCTATTACCTATATACGATCAAACATTTTAAATCGAATTATTTAAATTTTTAATTTTCTAGTAAAATTTTAAATCCGTGGTTTAATGATTATTTAGACTGAAAAATGTTGCAAATGTTTGAGAATAAGTTTATAGTGCATTATTTAGACATTCGCTGGCTGAAGACAATTTCTAATGATTCAGCATATTCAACGAACACTTGGAAAACACTGGAATTAAAATAAAAATTACTCGGCGCTCTTTCTCCGCTGAATAAACTAGACGCAAAATGAGAATCCAGTCAGACATTTAAGTGTAGTTAAATTTATTCGTCATTTGCTGAGATGCCAATATCCCGCCCAGAAGCAAGACAAAGTAGGATAAAAACAGGACTTTTGACATTTTGGCAGGACGGCACGTTAAGGTACAAAATACAAGACTGTCCTACCAAAAACAGGACATTCTGCCTTGCATTGCAATATTTCACAGTTTTACTTTATTGATACGTTTAATGGAAAATCACTTTTGGGGGGAACGATAACTCGATTCTTTGGAAAACATTAAAAAGAGAACGAATTGCTATGTAGAGCTGGAACCATTATCGTCACTCTTTGAATTTTCTCTATTGCGGAACAATGAGTTAATGTACTTTCGGAATAAATTTTCTTAAGGCTTTACTCGGACCTCGGACGGTAACACTTTACAAACAAAACATTCGCTTAACCTTGGTAGTCTAAGAAAATTGAACCAAAATATGGTCATCGAACGGCAGTCGCTCCGGTCAAGAACCCCCATTATCCCCCCATTTAAATTTGTCAAAACGGCATGTCCATAACTCCCCCAAAATTGGAGCAGAGTGTCAAATTTTGGTTTGTTGCTATTGGAGGCCATAGTCACCCCACCCACCAAAAATCAGCTCATTCGGATAAAAAGTAAGGGTACCTCCCATACAAAGTGACCCAAGACAGCTTTGTTCTACAGTTTATAAAATTAGTAGTACGTAGAACACACTCCTGATGGGTCACTTTGTATGGGAGATACCCTTAGTTTTTATCCGAATCAGCTGATTTTTGGTGGGTGGGGTCACTATGACCTCCAATCCCAACAAACCAAAATTTTGCAATTTTGGGGGGAGTTATGGATGTGCCGTTTTTAAAAATTTAAATGGGGGGATAATGGGGGTCCTTGACCGGAGCGACACAATGTTTACCTTAAAATGATCTTGAACTTATTGTGAATACTTATACAAAATTTTACGGCTGAAATAGCATTCTTCCAAAAGTTATGGAGCTTTTAAAAAATGTCTAAAATGAAAATATTCTAATTTATGTTCTAGTCTAACGCCGAAATATTCAATTAAAATCTAATGTGTTATATATCATTGCAAAGATAATTTTATGTAGTTTTTTTCGTCCTCAGAGCATTTTTCTGTATCTCTTACCGTTTTTGAAATAATCTCAGAAAACCGAAAAAATGCGCCCCTTTCCCCTTTTTTTAAGGTTGAGGACCCCCGATCGGTTGGGACTTTTAATGCCATAATCTGGGGACCATTCCCAACCATAATCCAACAAAATTTCCGACGTAGGATTTTTGCCGACCAAATATGCCATTTTTCTTAGACTATTTGGGTTGCACAGATGCGAACATCCATACATGTGAGGAAACTCTTACTCTTACCAAAGCCAGTGTCACTAGAATGCCTGCGAACTGTGGGTTATCAACTGCCGTTTCAAACAAAATATAAAAGTACACTTTAAGATGACACTATCGATACAAAAAAAATGTACATAAATCCATCATACATTTTTGTACAAAAAAAAAAATGTGTAAAGATTTGAAACTAATTTTTTGTCCTAAATTTGTTGGTGCGAGGAGTCCAGGAACATTCAAAGTTTATGAGACTTTTGTCAAAAAAATCCTAGACAAATTTTCGTAACAAAAAAATGTTTACAAAGATGAGGGGCCTATTACTTATTTCAATCACTACTAATAAATAATTGCAATTTCATCCAATACCGAATATAAAATCCCATTAACTCCCTGTGTTAAGCTGCACTTTTCCTAATGAGTTCCCGATTTGAATGATTTCAAAATAGAACATATTTTTAGTATTCATAATTTAAATTAGGGTTTCACAGAAGAAGTACATACCTAGAAACGGGAAATTTATCGCGGAATTTCTGTAATAGCTAGATATGACCTTCTAAATTGTTTTCTAATTTCGATATTAACAAATCAGACATGATTCATTTTGGAAAAATATTTTGAAAACGTATCTATAGTTTGAGAATTTCGTCAATTTATAGTTTCTTCTGTACGACGCTAATTCACGATCGAATTTTGTCAAGAAATAAGAAATGTATGGTACGCGAGGTTGATGTGAGGTAAAGTTTTTTACGATGTCATTGTTGAAACGACAATGTTTGCATTTTAAATGTTGTGAAATAAAATGCATATTGCATACAAACTCAACTCAGTACAGACATATTTAAATTCTAGAAAACTTAATATGTAGCAGTTCTTGTTTAAAGTTCATTCACAGTCATTAAATTCAAATCGGTAATAGAATGCATTTATATAGGTTGTTTTACTTCATATAGAGTTTGTCGCATTCGTCTGCATGCCAGACCTGTGAGTCTGCCGTTTTCGAGATAATGCAATTTTCTTTTACAGTTAAAAACTATAAAATTATTTTTTGATTTCCGTTATTTTTTGTTGGAACATGCATATGTCATGATAATATTTTTGGGATTTACTATGATGCCGATCCTACACGTTCAAAGGTGACTGTTATGCCCAGTGATAGGTGTACGTTGAACCGCGCGGTGCATAGGATCAAAGTTGTGGATAGCACACGCCTGGGGAATTGGGGAATTCAACGAATGTTATTTGTTCCAGATGTTTCCTCCCAGGCGTGTTTTGTCCGCAACTCTGATCTGATTTGTACCGTGTGCATAAAAGTCACATTTGAAAGTTAAAGAAATTCACAAAACTTTTTTTTTATGTAATTAAAATTTTAGCTAGAACGGATGACAGAACAAGCCAAGCCATTTTTTGAATACCAAACAAACTCTCTACAAAGCTTTTTTGAACTGTGCTGAATTATGCTCTCAAGAATCTATATGAAAGCGAAGCATGTTTCTACTATATACTCGTTGAGCCTTCGGTAGCTCAGTCCGTAGGAATTCTATTATCTGAATTACTGGAGCGTTGGCTCGATCCACGGTAAGCAGGAATTTTCGTGTCTTTATAAAAATGATAAAATGCAAAATGGTAACAGGATTCGACTGTAATTGCTATAACCAAGTGAACTATTATTTTGTTCAATTTTCACATTAATATATGTACCGTTATTCCAGTCACTGATCGAAATTCTTGAAAGCGGGTTACCCGCTTAAGTTATTTTACTGATTGGAAAGCTTTGCACAAACACATATTGTGGTGAAACAAAATTTTATTAGGAATTAGCAATGAAGAATCTATGTTAGGTTCAGGAATCTTACTCTTAATGGCGAGACTAGCATCTCTTAAAATTGCTGAAATTCCACAATGACCGGTCAACGTTTGATAATGACACATAAAATACCTTTAAAACTAATACCTATTCAAGCGTTTTTCTTAAATATGTAGTTTGTCCTCTATCTAAATCTAAAATTTGCCAATGATCGGGCGCATACAATTATTGACCAAGGATCCTGGTTTAATTTTATAATTTCGAAAATCAACCCGATGAATACGTGGATTTTTCAAATCATGAAGCAACAACACCTTTTTGTCACGGCGGGCGATAGCACTATCCAGGGTCAAACTGCCTGAGAAATAGGGTGGGAGCTGAGTTGTGCCTACACCGCAGTTCGAGCAATGCGACGCCATGGAGCGGTGTGAAGGAACAAGGAGGAAGAAGGGCATATTTTAATAACGACACGAAAATTACAGATTGGAGTTATTTAAAATCGGATGGCTGATGAAGTTTGGAGTTTATTTAAAAAAAATCGAATACTACCCTTTGGAAATTCCATACACCGAAATGGCAATAAACTTTAAATGGTTTATATATCATTTGTTTGAACATCGACATTCCTGACTGGACTTTTGTATACACATTGGGCATTGTTTAAACCAAGCCTTTTTTTAATCAGAAGCTCATTCTGTTAGTTCAACGAAAACCATAAGCCTCCACACAATCGGGAACGAGATCAAAATCAACACTCAAACCGATATGAACAGGCGCGGGTAAACAAATTTGCCAATTGACCAACACTGAAAAAAACTACACGTTGCACTTGCATTGCTTCACCGCCTCAAGTGAATCTGATAAGAGGCTCGAAAAGCAAATTTTATCCTCTTATAGTAATATCAACGACAATTCCGTGCTGCATGTTCCCAATTCCCGTTCAATGGCATCCATACAACTCTACGTTCATTCTGATTCCACACACATATCGTTGTTACACCACCACAATATATGTACTGCGATTATGTCGAAAACGGATAGCATCATTTTTGTAGTACTTAAAGAGTTAATTCAAGATCACAAGTACCCACATTAATTCGGTACAATTGGGTGAATGGACGTGCGTATGATAAAGTACATATAGCCGCAAATACTTAATAGCTTTGCGATGAGCCAAATTACACAGCATCTGCAAAGAACCTTGAAAGGTTATTGTGATGCTTCATATCGTCAAATCTTGCGGTTATGTCGATCAAGTGAAATTAAGATGATTTTTAGGTTAGCCGGATAGATTACCGTGTATCGTCATTTGTCGCGTACTTGATGAGAGAAATCGTATGGTTTCAATTCAAAATCGAGGTCATACTAAGGGAATTGCCATTGCCAATCGCCAGTTTTTGTCATTAGATACTTGAACTTACAAGTTTTGCAAATATAAACGACACTTTCGACTAATCTACTCGTATGTATCAGGCATATATTATCCGTTTGATGACTCAAAGTGTTGTTTTCGTTTAAAAGATCACTTTCTGTAATTAAGTAAAATACATATGTCTCTCGAACGATGCGTTGATCCGAAGATATTAAATTTCAGACAAAAATATATTTTTTAGTAGTATTCATAAATACTTACGAAAACTTGTTCATATGCTTATATACAGGTACAATACAACTCCTCTGTGGACACTATTTATAAGCAAGTGCCTTACCAGAAGATAATCTCTCAAACCAAAAGATACGACCGCAACTGCTCCGGCCTGCTTGTAATTCCCAATCGGTAAAGATATTCATACATACATACAGCGGGCTAAGCCGCTTAGCGTGCTAGTAAATCTTGACTTACGTTATTGTGACGAAATTACCATTTAGTAGACTTTCACTTAAGCCGGACTCTGCTCTTTCGGTCATTATTGCAATAAAGTTCGCCGCACTCTGTTATGTGTCCCCTCTGTTATGTGCCCGGGTTCTTATACAATTATGTACTTATCCGCTACAATTTGTTGACTAAGCCACGGCACCACACAACCAACCGATTAAATGAAAATGCGGAAAACACGCATCTGCAACGGCGACCATATACTTAATCCAAAACATTAGCTCTGATTAGATTAAATGCTACCGTCTGCAATAGCGCGGTCCGGTTAAACAGATTCTTCAATTCTCATTGCAGCTACGGCGAAGAACAATAATATTCCCAAGCCTACAGCAACAGAAGCCACCCGAACTGGCCCATTTTCAATTAGAGTGTGGAAAAGTTGTTAATTGCGAAATAGGAATAGAAATTAGATTAGAAATTAGGCTTAAAAGCAATGAGCACATAGACTGTCTTCTTGTGGTCATTTCTTTGCGTATGTCTGCGGCAGCTGATGATTCAATTTACAAACAAAGATTTTTAAATTGTAACAAAAAATTAGAAATTACCATATTGCTGTGCGACCAGAGTTGATTCGACTTTGTGTTTTGTGCAGGCTGGTCCATATAAGATTGCAGCAAAAGAAGCGCAAAACGGAACCCATTCATGATACTGGAAAATGTGTGATGTGTAATATCTCTTTATAAATGCATGGACCCAATTTCATATGTTTGGAGAACGCTTGGTTCCGCTTACGAAACTTGGTCAGAACATTGTTATTGTTTGGTTGAAACATTCGAGATGAAAACGTTATTGCAGCCGGCAGAAATGCAGATTATGATGTGGTGATGTTGCAATTCCGAGCTCAAAGGCGGTACGCGATGATATACCAAATGTATGTATCTATCTGACTATGGATGGAGATTTTAACGTATGATTATTATCATCATAAGATGTGATAATTTCTGTAATCGCCTTTGCATTCGTAAAATTAAAGTGTAAAGTACACATTACGAAAATGATTTGTAGAATCAGCATTTGATTGCCAAGTGATGATTGAATTATGTATGTTAAGATGAATTAAGATATGGCTCCATGTGTAATCATCTGATCATCATGTGTTGTATAGGTTGGGTAATGTAAATTGATGAGTTGATTCGATCTTTTAAAAAATGGTATGCCTTTTCTTTTTTATACCTGTACATCAGTATTTATAGCCTTCTAAGTCCGTTAATTGGTTTGACGTAAAAAGAAGGTGTAACATGTTCAATTCTCTTTGTTATACGCCCTTCGAACGGCATGTATTTCTGGATTGTAGGATTGTTGGGGGCTGCTTCTGGAAAACAAACTCCGCAATATGAGAAAAAGGGGGTGAGCTTTTGCTATTATTACAAAAACGGTAAAAGAGACAGAAAAATAGTCTGAGAACCAAAAAGACACTTTGTATGCGTGGAACCCTTAGTTTTAATCCGATTGAGTTGACTTTTGGTGCGTAGTATAATGGTGATTAACGAAGATTTATCTAACTGCTCCAACTTTGGAGGAAGTTATGAACAATCCATTTTGCCAAATTCAAATGTGATTTTCCAAAAAATCTCTCTGTGATAGCACATGGTACCCGCAATGTAACTGCAAATCTTAATAGCGAGTTTAAGCATGTCGTACAAAATAGTACGATTGGCTACCGTACACAAAACAGTATACATATTATGTACCACAAATTTGCATGTCCCAATTAGGCATGGGTATTTCCGTATATTTGACGTTGTTTAAACAGTCGAAATTTTCGGGTCGTGATTTGAATTTGTCATGATTATACACCCATGCCTATTTTGGACATGCAAAATTGTAATATACTGTTTTGTGGACTATAGGCCAGCGAATTTTTCTTTTAGAATGTCGAAGCCTATTCGTACCTACTATATTGTACGACATGCTAAAACTATTAGTCTAAGAAAAATTGCATATTTGGTCGGCAAAAATCCTACATCGGAAATTTTTTTGGATTATGGTTAAGGATGGTCCCCAGATTATGGCATTAAAAGTCCAAACCGATTGGGGGTCCGCAACCTTAAAAAACCGGGGGAAAGGGGGGCATTTTTTCGTTTTTTTTGCGATTATTTAAAAAACGGTAAGAGATACAGAAAAGTAGTCTGAGAACAAAATAAACTACATAAAGGCAAGACCCAAGACAACTTTGTTCTATAAAATGATATAGTACGTAGAACAAACTCCTGATGGGTCACTTTGTATGGGAGGTACCCTTAGTTTTTATCCGAAGGAGCTGATTTTTTGTAGGTGGAGTCACTATGACCTCCAATCGCAACGAACCAAAATTTAGCACTCTGCTCTAATTTTGGGGGGAGTTATGGACATGCAGATTTGACAAATTCAAATGGGGGGATAATGGGTGTCCTTGACAGGAGCGACTCAATGTTAAATTAAATTAAACAAAAAAATTATCTTGAACTTATTGTGAATAATTATATAAAATTTTACGGCTGAACTAGTATTATTTCAAAAGTTATGGAGCTTTTAAAAAAGGTCTAAAATGAAAATTATCAGATTTTTGTTCTAGTCTAAGGGGCGATTCAGACTATCGACAAGATTTACTAAATCCTAGATTTAGTTGACAGTTATACTATATTGTACTGCAATTTGAATAATGCAAGTACATTCTACGATGCATTTTGAATTAAATGACATACGATTTAATCTAGTAGGCGGGTTTCGACTCGATTAATTTAGTGGTTTTAGTTAATCCTGTCCATAGTGTGAATTCCCTCTAACGCCAAAATATTCAATTTAACTATAATGTGTTATATATTAAAATAAATAACAGGCGCGACAATCCAGCATTGAACTAAGGCCGCAGGATGTGTTAGTGACATCCTATTTCCAAGATCTTGTCTGCTTTTTGTTGAGGTAATGAGATCAGCATCACGCTCAGCAGTGTTATTTATCCCCATAAATGGGTACTCGTTTAACATCTGAGTGTCACAAGCTCCTGAGTTCGAAAAACACAATGGAACACGGTGAGATTCGAACTCATGAGCCTGTGCACCGAAGGTGCGCGCACTAACCGCTAGACCAGCCAGACTACTATATATTACAAAGGTAATTTTATGTAATTTATTTCGTTCTCAGACCACTTTTCTGTATCTCTTACCGTTTTTTAAATAATCGCAAAAAAAAGAAAAAATGCCCCCGTTCCCCCCTTTTTTAAGGTTGCGGACCCCCAATCGGTTGGGACTTTTAATGCCATCATCTGGGGACCATCCCCTATCATAATCCAAAAAAAATTTCCGATGTAGGATTTTTGCCGTTCGATGGCCATATTTTGGTCCAATTTTCTTAGACTATCTAATATTTCTCAAATTTCCTTTTTCCACTATGATGGCAACCAAATGCGCTATCAATTGCAGTCCAACCCGAAAAGTAGTTCCTTTGGTTCTTGAAAGACGTCAGACCTTTATTCTTGGAACCAAAAGATCAACATCATTTACTCATGTTCAAGTAAATCCAATTTTGCTTACTGTAGAGCAGTGGTTCCCAACTGACAAATGTTTGTAGACCACTTACCTTGAAAATCACTACACGGTTAAAAATTCTGGTGTATTTTTTATACCAACTGATGGTATAAAGCTCATTCATACATTTTTTAGTATACATTTTAATCAACAGTGACTCGTGTGTGTATAAATTTTGTTTATATTAATTTTTATAAAATTTATCCGAAGCTTGTATTAAAATATTGAATTCGAGATGTTCGTATAAAAATTATACGAAGCTGTTACAAAATTAATCCAAAAATACTATTGAAAATTATGCAGCATTTATATGAATCTTTTATCAGAACGTGTTATTGATTTTATACTATAAATTACAACTTGCATACCAATCGAGAATTCGTTTAATAATATTGAACTGATAGAAAAATGTTATACCAAAGTGAGGTAAAGTTTATCCTAAATTGTACATTTCTGAAAAAAATCATTGCATTCGCATTTGGAAAGGTGGACTTCGTGCGTCGCTGTGGCGCACCTGGTTGAGAGTGCATGCTAGTAATCTAAAGGTGCGGAGATCGAATCTCGGCGTGGTCAAAAATTTCTGTATGTGCGGATAGGAAATATACGAGTATAGTGCCTGTATGTCACAGAAGGGGTTTTCTGCAGGCATACATTATCCTTCAGATGTAAATGAATGTCGTTTTTTTTAAATTTTGAATAAAAAAATTGTATAGTTTTTATCATATATCTGGATAAATACTATTTACACCTTATTCGGATTATTTTTATATTGTTAGCTTATAAAAATATTTTATACGCAATTAGCTTGAACTGTATAGCTTCAACTGATAACTTCGATTAATAAAGAAGCTTGGTATAATTTTTATACAGAAAAGTCTATGGAACTATATGTATACCAAAATTTATAAAGTTTATACCATTTTTTTTAACCGTGTACGGATCACTATTTTTTGATTTGATGTGTTTATACCACGAAAGTGTCGTAAAGCAAACAAACTCAAACATCTGGCTGTGGTTAGAGATTTTTAAGGGACATGTACCGTAAATTTTGTGGGACCATCGCCATGGGCATATTGTGCTATAGTCCTAGCCAAAAGTAAAAACCTACGTCTGGTAAAAACAGTTGATCCTAAACCTATATTAAAACTGTCTTAAGTTGGCTGACTGTAGCCGAAGCTAAGGTGGATTTACAGAATCAACAGCTTGAGTCTGGTCTAAGTTTGCCGCTCGAAAAAATGGAATGCTGCAGCTGTATACGCCAGCTCTTCAACTAGTTTGTTGCCTGCGATATCAATAAAACGACGAAGCCAAGGCAGCCTTAATCTCTTTTTACAGCCCAATTTACTCAGCACAATCACTATACAAGCCTTGTCGGTCTGCAGTTCCACCACAGTCCTTGTAACAAAGAATTTATTTGGTTGAATTGTTAAATGTTGTTTACCCTTTTCGCATGTAATGTAATTGTATAACATTTTTAAAAGTATAGTCTCCAGGATCTTCGCGGACCACTTACAGGCCTCTCACGGACTACTTTCGGTCCGCGGACCACCGGTTTAGAAACAGTGCTGTAGAGTTATCTGAACTTCAATGAATAAACGATTTGATCTCTCGGTTTCACAAAGAAGATTTCTCTCAAAAATGGGTGGTTTTGGCTGCAATTGATAGAGCATTTTATTGCCGTTATAATGAAAAAAAGAAAATTTTATTAATATTAAGATTTGCACTTAGAGCATCGAACTTTTAAGCGATAGAAAACGCTTGGATCAATTAAAAAAAGTTCCAATAACTGCGTATCTTTTTTGGTCTAAATTCTATAAATTGTGTTTGCTGGTCTAAATATTCGAACCGTCAACCTTCCAGTTTCCACACGGTCTGCCAATTGGTATATAGATGACGATGCCAATTTGAGGCAGTCATCACTTCCACGCCTTACAACGAACTTTCCACGAAATTCACGTTCGGGACGAGATGAAATTTACATAACTAGTTTTTAATAATTATTTTTTTTTTCCAGAATTTTTAACGTTAAAAAATATGGTCTCCAATGCAAAATTTCTCATTTTTATACAGGAGGGGTAACTTGCAATTTTCTGAGTGAATTTGAAGCTCACATCCAATTTTAATTGCGAAAAAAGGGTAAAAATCTGCAAAACCAATCAAACGATTGATAAAACTGAAGGAATGATACTATCTAATTATCCAAGCATTTCGTTTGTACCTAGTTTTAATTTTGGTTTGATTTTCTTCGGGACTAACGGTCGTTAACTTTTGAAGAAGTACTCCAGAATTATAAGTATGCACCTGTTAGAAGCTGCTGCTTTTTATCTTGTCCGAATGTGTGTTAGTGGATTGGTTTCTTCCAACCGACTCAGCGTCTGAAGAGTCTGATCTCATGGTAAACAACCAGAAGATAAATCGTGTGTTCCTGAAGCAATGTTTCTCATAGTAACCTACTAGCATTTGGAACATCGACTATCTGGTCTTTCGAGAAAAAGAGGGCTTCTTTAACTTTTGCCCCGGGCGCCACGATTCCTTCGCACGGCTCTGAGTACTCCCCTTATAGTAGTTAGGTTATGAATGAAGTAGGTGCTATTAACAATCATATTTTTTTCTAAAGAGGTTCCTTAAAAAAATATTAATTGAAAATTAAAATTACTTGTATTAATCTTATAACTTAATAAGTTGGGCGTCCCTTTTTATTGGCGTCCTGCCCAAATGCACAATCTGCACATATAGTAGAGCCGGCCCTGCGAACAACGTGTCCGATTTTGATAATTAAATTTATCTAAACTTCAAAAATGTATTTTGAATACTCACATGTGGCTGCTGTTTTTGTCAAAAAGTGACACTCACTGCTTTCGAGATATGTATTACGATACGACATTGTTTGCGTTTTTTGTTCACTGATAAGTTCACACGTATTTCATCTTATGGAGTACGTGAATAATAATATAGTCCACCATTGTCGTAATAAAGATGTTTCTTTGGTGCGTTTTCCAAGCTGGAGTGGTTAAGGTTAAATTTCCATGGGATTTACATGGATAGTAAATTTTGTGAAATCGTCTTAAAGTTATATTTTTATCAATCAACCCTGCAAAATTTTTCTTTATTTCTGTTTAAAAAATGATTCAAATCTCATTTCCTGAATTTGATAGGACTGCCCTGTATGGAAAGGCTATGCACGCCACTGACTAGTAACATTTTAAAATATGGTATGTTTACCCAGATGTTGGAGCCAGTTTAGTGTATGTGCATTCCATTGTTCTGGAAATTCAATGAGTTTAGAGTGCCTGAAAATTGAAAAAGGGCGTGCTTTTTTTCGACTTTCTTTTCATTGTACGAGTATATAACTTTCAAAATAGGTGACTGCAATTTGTTTGATATTGACGGATGACGGCTTGACAAAATTTTGATTTTGAAAATTGCCGAAAACAGCTAAGCAAACTAAAGCAGACTGAAAGGGTCGAGCTACCTCTCCAATGGACTATGGTAGCTCTTGACAAGTACGTCCATTGGGTGACGAAACACTGAATGCAAGGTCGATCCACACTTTTCAGTCATCAGTCAAAATCACATTTATTTTCCATACAAGATGACAAATTGTCAATCAATCAATTAACTGACAATCTGTCAACTTGAGAGGAAAATGTCTGTGACTGATGACTGAAAACTGTGAGTCGACCTGTAAAACATTTTTAAAAGGGGACCCATACAGCTCGCATAGGAGAAACTATGACTATATGGCTTCCTCGTTTGCTCTAAATGACTTTCATTGTAGTTTTATTTGTCGCCAATTAGGATTTGTCGATTTAAATTATTAGGAGTACTATTCTTGTATTTACATATGGATCGGTTCTCTATACGCATAAAAAAATCGTTCATTGTTAACACCCACTAATCAAAGTTCATACAAACATTTTCCGTCCATTTTAATACAAATTAATCTTAACTGATTGTGACAAATGTCTTGTCAACATTTGACATTTTTGTCGCCTTTCAAGGCATTGCCTTTTGTGTGTCCATAATTTAATCCAACCCGGATACACGGATTCCTTTGGCGGAGTTTACAAAAATTTCGGTAAAAATTCCGTTTAGATTGAAATATGTCTACACGGTGTAAAACTCTAGTTTCATAATTAGTTTTGCATGGCGTCGCTCGCATGACATGGAGGGAATTGACACCATCGATCAAAATATCAAGATTTTATCATACACGTATGAAAAAACAAGATCTATGCGACAGTGATACGTTTCGTATCACCTCTTTGTATACGAGTATACCGCATACTTCGTACTTATTCTTCTCTCTTCACAGATCGTATTCTGATCTGATTGCCTTGGAATGGATTTACATATAATATCGGGTGTACGAGAATTCAACACCTTGAGATTGATTTAGTATATAGAATCATTCACTTATGTATGAGAGAAGCTAGCTGTTTTTTTTCGGTTCGCCGGCAAACTATAATTTTACTTGCAGACACCTGTTTAGTGTGTTGTAAGACTGAAACGATACATATTTAAAATAAATCATAACAATTTGTTATAGAGGAATGCTGTTGCCATGGTCACAGCACGATGGATCTTTAGCTTATAAAATCAACCAAGGATAATTGAATGCTGCAAGTGTGATGTAATCTATGGAAGTACATACATGACTAAAAACTGGATCATTGATTGACGAAAATAAGACAATAAGACTAAAAAGTATTTAAATCAGAGTTATGTATGTAAGAATTGAAAATATTCAGGAAGGAATACCAACAAAAAAATAATTCTTAGAAAAAGTAAAACCAATTTCTGGGCAAGAATATTTTAGTTAGTACATGGTGTACCGCATTGGGTGGTCAATATTAAAAAGAATGATAGCACAATTTGTTTGAGCAAAAACACCTTGGTAAATTTTTTTCCGTTATTTTCTAATTGAAAACCAACGAAAATCGCAGCTGTCTTTTCAGCGGTTTTAAAAATTTACGTTTCGGCCAAGATGTACAGATATTCAAACTTAAGAGAAGTTTCAAAATTGATTTTTAGGGTTTTTTCGATTTTTCAAAAAACCCTTATGAAATCGATTTTGTCCGTCCGTCTGTTCACTCTCACACTAGCGAACGGCTAAACCGATCGTCAGGAAATTTGGTAGGAGTGTGCAGAATACGAAATACTTAAAAGTTGGTAGGGCAAAAATAACAGGGTTTCCCGGACATTTGAAAATTTGTTCACTAAATAACTCGCGAACGGCTTAACCAAGTTTGAAGTAATGGTAACGTGCGTTACAGCTAATAAATTCAGTTAATATGTGTAGCCATGATACATAGTAAATCTATTTTTGGATTCGTTTAATTAAACGAGTTACGCGTTTATTTAGACCAATCCAAAAATAGATTTACAAGCAGCATTTCATTAATATTGTGCATAATTCTTATTTATTACCTATAAAATATACGTGCAAAATTATTCACTATGTATGTATGTATCCAAAATCTAAAAAACCCTCGTATTGCGGGCGCAGCCGGTATTTTTCATTTAAATTTCAAACAATAAATGTGAAATTGGAATCTTAAAATCAACCGATGTGGGAGGATCAAAGAGCCAAATCTTGATCTCCTTACATTGAAATTGGAACAGACCAGAATCGATGGTAAGCTATTGTCAAAAAATGGTCTCTTTCTGAGGGTGGCTTCTTTATGGAATATCGTAAATTAGTATGGACTGATAATGCTGACTAACTAAGTATGTATTTAAACTGGTTATAACCACACGTGGACGAGGACTCAATCAAACAAGTTAGTTTAAATTTTGATCTGAAGTGATCAACTTTTTGTCCTTTTATCCTTCCCCATCGGTCAATTTCAAGAATCCAATATCTAATTTATTCAGGATTTGGAAAAAACAAATTTTGTTTCGTATTTTAGAATACTTTTTGAAAATTACGAAGCTCAAGTTAAAGGTTGGTGAAAATTTGTTTGCTGTACGTTACATGCTTTATTTATTTTCAAAAATTATTTTTCCAAAATTTTGAGTTTTAAATAAGACAACTTTTATCAACTTTGCAGATTGGACAGTTAATAAGTTTATAAGTACCGTTATAAAATAATTGTTTGAAATGTCAATCAAACAATCAGTTTTGAAATATCTCAAATGTATGGATATCTGTATCTCGGCAGCAACGTTAACATTTGAAACCGCAAAAAAAAAAGTCAGTTTATGTGAAATTTTATCTAGTTTCATAAACTGAAGTTTTTAATTACATATTGATTAGACGAGTGGTCCGTCGTGATTTTCGTTAAAAATCCAACATTAGACTAAGGCCGCAGGATGTGTTAGTGACATCCTATTTCCAAGATCTTATCTGCTTTTTTGTTGAGGTAATGAGATCAGCATCACACTCAGCAGTGTTATTTATCCCCATAAATGGGGAAATAATGGGGTACTCGTTTAATATCTGAGTGAGATCATAGTCCGTCACAAGCTCGTGAGTTCGAAAACACCATGGATCACGGTGAGATTCGAACTCATGACCCTGTGCACCGAAGGTGCGCGCACTAACCGCGAGACCAGCCAGACTACATGATACTACTACTACTACGTGATTTTTGTTGATTTCCACTAAAAAACATTATAGCACAACAACGGTAAACATTTTTCCAACATTATTGATGATGTTTTCGCTTAAATTGTGCTATCAATTCTTTCAGTATTGGCCACGCAATACGAAACACCCTGTATAGCAACTTAAATTAATGCAACTATCATTTACATAAAAGTTCATACATAAGTACACATATATAAGAGAACATGAGAACTAACTGACAATACTAAAAGTTGCATTATACTAAAAAAACATAAAATATGTCAATTTGACCAATCATACCTACTTCTTTCATGGACGTTGACCAAACAATAATTATAACGACAGAAAAACCAATAACGAACAGCAGCAGCGACCATGTAACAAATATTTTGCAACCTGTTCTTTGCTAGTAGATAGCCAATTCCTCGGCCGCATTTTAAATTATGTGTATAGATAAAAACAAAAAAAAAAATCAATCATGAATTTATTATTGTAGGTGTAACACAGTTGTCTTAAAATGCACGCAACTTTGTTTGTCTTTCCTGCTGAGAGCGGTCTTAAATTTTCCTATACAATATTATGTTATTAAATCAATCAGCAATTTGCTTCCAAATCGATTCGACATAACTTCAACAAAATTACTATCATTAATTTTATTTTTGTAGTAAGCAAGTTCACTCTTTGCTTGAACCACTAAAATGCGCGCGCAAAAGAAAAAAAACACTCCAAAATAAGAAGAAAAAAAAAACGGAAAATATAGAATATTAGTTCAGATTTTGGCACTGATAAGAAAGTTGTCGGCTTATTGGAGTAAGACCTTGAAATTCTAGAGCAATTTATATAAATTTAAGTCCTATTAGCGATATGATTGATAGCAGTAACATGAGATGAAATGAAATTATGTTGTTGAAAGTGCGAGTAGTGCGTCAGTGAAATTGTTTTGAACTTGCAAAAAATTATTATGTTGGCCAATTTTGAATATCCGTTATAAAAAATGAAGTAGAGATGATATAATTTTGCAGCCATCTTTTTCACGAATAGCGAAGACAATCAACATTCATATTCGTATCACAATACTCGGCAATTAAAATACTTTTTCTCCGTTGAAACCAGATTTCCAGTTTTATTATAAGGTTGGTGAACTGGCTATAAGCACATGAAAATCATCTCTTTCTATTGTCTTTCTTACTGTTTATACGAGTAGTATCGTATATGAACCTACTGATGAAGTCAGATAACCGGAAAGAAATGCCATAGCTTACTTGGAGATTCATCGTATGCATCTGGTTCTATGCTTGCCTCCTCAGTATATCTAGGTAAAAAAAGAGCATTGTCAACATCTTCAATACATAATTCCGACATTCACAATATTTACCCAATGGAAACATAACAGCCATAATGCCACTCTCAAATGACTTTTGAGTACATTACATACACATATCACAACATTCTTCTTCTTGTACATACTGTCGTATTGTTTTAAAAGTACTTAACAGCCTCTAAGAGAGGCCAACCCGAGCTGTTGATGTTCTGGGAAACGGAATTTCATTTTGGTACATTAAGAGGCCAAGAAGATATCATAAATGTGTACAACATACATACATACTTTGCATAGTCTTTTTCATCTAATGTGTATCCACAGAATGTGTGGGATTGCGGCTCATATTCATACTATGTATATGAAAAGATGAATAGGCTGGACGTCTTTAATCTTGTCCAATGGTGTTAGACATGTAAGATGAAAGATAAATGTTCATCTTTGGCGGCATGCTATCATATATGCGGACATGTATCTCATCTATGTTGATAATGCCATTTTGCACATACCAAACTAACATGCGACACGAGACCATCATCAACATCATCCTTTCTTGTATTCTTCATAATATCAGAACGATATGCATGTGTGACAACATGATGTGAGGTCTTCGGCGTGACGCTGAATTATATGTGTTGCCAACAAAATGATGAACAACTTTCTCTTGTGTGAAAAGCATCTATATTAGATGTGATTAAAAAGTTTGGGCGGCTGGAAATGATTAATTGGAATTGGGATGGTATTATTTTAATGCTCGGTGTCGTATGCTTGGTTGGTCTGGTTTGTTCTTAAATTCCACATGTTAACTGTGTTGTAACAGATGAAAGAACTTGAACAAAGGCTATAATAAGTCCAGGATGTCCTAAAAAATAAAAAAAATGATGATGTCCCCTGCCATATTATCCTCGTACCCGATATGCCCATCTCCAGTAAATGAAACTTCATTATTTGCTACTTTCGAATGATTTACATAAAGAGGTTTAAATTAAATAGTTTTACAAATTATATGAATATATTAAAATTTAAATATCCTCATTGCAAAATACAATGTACCAACATTTTTCCTTTAACATTTTGCACATAAATTCCCTCATCAATTTAAATCATCTTTTGTTCAAAAGTCTTTGTGCTAATTTTTGTGTTGAAAATGTTCTTGCGATTTCAAACTTTTCACCCTTTCTATTATTTTAGATAGAGGAATTTAGAGCCAAAAGAGTTATGGAGCTTAACTTAGCCGAAACTTGCTGAAAATAATTAAAGCATTTGGTGTACCACAAGGAACTGTACTTTCTCCCTTGCTCTTTGTTATAAGACAATTTTCTGGAATAGTGATATTTCAGCACGTTTTTGGAAAATCTGACACATTAATTCGAAAATTCCAAATGTTTAATCATAAACATACTCAACTCAGAACGTTTTTATGTCTAAGAAATATTTGTTAAAAAATAAATACCGCCGAAACATGGAATTTTATTGACAACAAATTTCCAATTTTGAAATACATATATCATTTCAGTAGAAACCTATAGGCCCGATTATTTAATATGCTTCGATTCGAAATTAAATACCTTTTATATGAGTATCTAACTCGATTTGATAAA
Source organism: Microchrysa polita (assembly GCA_949715475.1). Classification (NCBI taxonomy): domain Eukaryota; kingdom Metazoa; phylum Arthropoda; class Insecta; order Diptera; family Stratiomyidae; genus Microchrysa; species Microchrysa polita. Next base: position 107,029,025 of record OX454415.1, on the reverse strand, counting down.
TCTAAAGAGAAGGCTTACGTAAAATCAAAATGATTACATGCACCACACCAAGTTTGTGGGTAAACGCATTTTTCACTGCTGATCACCGTCTCTTCCAAACTTGGGATGCTTACATTTGTAAGAGACCGATAAATAATTTGATTATTTTTTGTGAACTCAAATTAAAACGCATGGACTACTGGACATTATTGTACAAGTGCGATACTCACCCATTCCATCTCGTCCTTACTCCTTACCATCTGTAGAGAAAACACAAAAACATGAGTTTGCCTATATGTACATGTATCAAAAATATCCACAATTAAAAAACAGGAAAACAAGCATGAAGCTTATATGTTGGCCCGGCCAACAAGCAGAATAAAGAAGACAGCGAAGGGAAACCGAACACCGCACCTCTACTCATTTCTCAGAGAGAGGAGACACCACGACCTCTTAAACACACAACATGAAGAGGGGAGACTCCACAACATCTTAAAAACATCAACTCAATATGGAGAGAGGATACACCACAACCTCTCCGAATGTAAACTCTGAGAAGGGGAACACCGCCACCTCTCGAGTTCACCACAACCTTTCCAAATAATAAAAAAAAATTCGGAACATTCGAATACTTTTTTCTTTCTTTTGTTTTGTACCGTACTGTCAGCAAAACGTAGTCCACCATTAATGTCCCAATCAATTTTTCTTTTTCTTTCCATAGTCTACTACGAATATATTCACACCTAAATTACTAAGTATCTTAAACAGTTTTATTGAATTTTTGTTCAGAGAAATTTTTCCGGATTTTTTCCAAACAAAATTTCGCTTTTTTCTCTGAATCGGTCGCCCCAGGTCAACTGCATAAAAAAAAGTTAGCTCTTCCAGAGCAGAATAGGTGTCTATTCGTGCGCGAGAAAAATCTCAGCTGGTGACGCGAGTGTTGACGCAGAAAAAATAGTTTTTCTCCCTTCTCTTAACCTGGAAAAAATTAAATTAAGCTTCCTACAAGATGGTGTTAGTATAAAAAATCAAGGCCAATGACATTCGGAAATAAAGGAAGGAAGGAAATACGTGAGCTTTTGAATACAATATTTATTTATTTATTTCAGCGCCAAATACTGGCTGAATATGCAAAATACAAAAAGGCACAAAAAAGAGTACAAGACCAATATCTTGCCTAGTTAAAAAAAACCTGCGATAAATCGTATACATGACTAGCCTAGGTGATAAAAATATCACAGTCAAATATACAATAAATAATTATAAACGTATACAAGACAAGTGTAGGGTGTAAATATCACAGATCGTAGTAGTTATGTTCGACGCCAGTTAAGCATAAAATAGCTTAAAAATAAGTTCTCTGATCGGAATTTGAGTGATCCGCATGCAGGTTCATTCATCAATGTCTTCATTAAAGTGTGTGTGTGTGTCACATGAAATATTAATACTAAATTAGTGATGCAGCATCAAAGCGTTCTTCAAACAGAACATATACTAAAATAATTTACCTGGATAAATACAAATTGAAATAACCAGGCAGATTATCGATCGAGTTCGCAAATGGGTTCCAAAGATTTCATCGGAAGTCTTTCGCAACAACGTCATAAATTCGTTCCGGGATGATGCTGATACAAACAAGGTTGACACCATATTTGCGACTTTGCACATTTGGTTAGTGGGCTTAGCCAGTGCCAATCGCATTTGAGAATTTGTTACTTTTATACGCTCCGTGTGCCTTAGTGTGACTAGACTAAAAAAAATAGACCTAAATTTGTTTCAGTATTATTTAATGGTGGTCCGGCGAGATCCATTTTCAGACTTAGTAGTCCGCAAACGTTTCTGAGTTCTTCCCACTAATAGACATAAAACATAGATACTAGGAAGAAAACAATTAAACAGTGAGTGATTATGTTAGTTCAAAACTTTACATGGGCCTCGAGTTAAATGGATTACTGGCGTTTTTTAATGGTTTTAGACCAGTGGTCCTTAACCTTTTGCTCATGACGGACTACTTTCCAAACCATTTTATTGTCACGGATCACCAACCGGGAAAATTTGTATTTAGATATCCTTTAAATTTCCGGCTTCTTTATATAAGTGAAGAAGGACACAGAAAAAAGGCTCAATGTTGGCCTTAAGCCCGTTTTAAAGTATTTTCCTGCTGGATATTTTATAAACTTGAAATCTTTCATCAGAAAACGAGATAACATTGGTTGTCCGAGCCTGCTGCACTCGGACACAAGTAGGGAGGCTGATTGAAACATAAGAACCTTCCGAGGACATAAAAATTGAATTAAACTATTGAAAACTGACTAAATTATGGATAGTGAATCCAGAACCTGAAAAAAAAACCCTAAGCACAAAACTGTGACAGATGATTGCAATAACAGGACATTAAGTTGCAAAAGAAACTAATTTTATGAATGTCAGTCGGTACCGTTCCTTCCTACTCTATATAGATTTGTGCACGGAAAAAACACATTGGACTTGTGACCACTTTTTCTATTTCACATATCCCATAAATATAGGCGAAATCAGGATTGCAATAAAATATAGAAGAATTTACCATACACATAGGAGTCTAAATGAGTAGCAAATAGCATTATACATATATGCACCACTGCTATACTTTGTAGCTTATACTACAATTTCTTATGGGTTTTCTTCCACATTGATTTTTGTAAAATTTCCTAATTAATATGGATTGAAATGCTATCCTAGTTTGCGCACAGCGCCAAAAAAAAGTCGTACCATTTCATAAATATATTGCATTTATTCCTTTAAAATGTAAACCTATCAAAATATATGTAATGTATGTATTCCCATATTTTAAGGTGGTTGTATCGATATTTATAGTAGATTCCTACGTTCCTGTGTTGAAAAACTTGTAATTGCGTGGCTCGCCTTGTTGCTTGTTCACGGAAAACTGAAATAAAAATTTGGGTATTAGTTTGTCACTTTGTTGAATGCACTCAAATTAGTAAACGCGGGGAACATTTCAGGAAGCCGTGTGCCGTTTTTTGTATTTTCCACCGTGGAGCTGGACGTGATTTATATTGCAAAACTACATTGAACGTCCGCCATTTTGCACGATAGTACAAATGCAGTTTTGCAAAATAAATGTAAATTGTGTACACTAACACGATCGAGTCACTAAATGGGCGGCACACGGTTTCTTCGAAGGCTCGCGCACTATTTTTATGATAATTTTTAACACAACTTACCCTTATCTTTTTTCGTTGAAAAACAAAAACACCGAACAACTTGCACTTGCATTAGCAAACCGCGGTGTTATGCCTTGCTTTGTCGCGATTGCGGACGCCTTGTGAAAATAGCATTGTCTTTTTGTTTCTAGTGCACATTTTTTAGCATTCGGCACAATATTTTTTAGACGGCAATGTAATATTGTCACATATGAAAAACAATATTGGAATAAATACAATAAATTTAAGATATCCGACAATAAAGTTATCGAATATGAGTTTATGGAATATATAGACTTAAGAGTTATATTTTATAGGTATTGCTTCCACAAATATAGGATATTTTTCCATTAAATGTTAGCATTTGGCCTATATGGTTAATGCTATATTTTTTGCGTCGAGGACTACTTGTATTTTTTTCCGTGTGTCTGTTTCATTGTGTTTTCCGGGACTTTCTGATAGATTTTCGGTGAAAACTGCTCTAAATCATACCTAATATGCTCCTTTAGGTCTTTAGTGTTCGTAAGGCCCGTGACTTCAAGTTGCATCAAAGAAAGAAATCTGGGATGGTTAAATCGGTGAAATTGTTGATCATGCCAAATCGCCAAAGCGGGAGATTACCGCGCCAATTATATTGGTAACACAATATTCCCACGCTCTGGCGGAGTTTAAGCAGTCTATTCCTTGTCTGTTAAATATTCTTAGCTGTCTAGTTCTTAAATATCACATATGATTCACGTACGAAGCTATTTGGAAAATTCTTATCTTCCAATGGGATGATTAATTGTTGTACACAAAGTTTTACTTAGCAGAATAAGTCTTGAAGTTTTCCTGCTCTGCGAGTCGAAGGATAACGGTATAAGGTAAAGTTAATGAAGACATTATGTCAATGTTATCCTCTGTAGCTCTCTACTCAGGTAATTTCGTACTTGTCTCGCAGACGATTTTCTGCAATAATGAAAATTTGTGATAAAGTAACAATCCATCTTATCGTGATGTAAAAAAGAATTCAGTCAAATTTGATCATTTATTTACTGAATTGTGAAAACCGGAGCAAAATCTCCGTGGACCAGCGGTGTTTTAAACCGGCCCCAGACCGACCGGAGTGTGGCACACACCGCACAAAAGATCGGTCCAAGAATGATGCCTTGGAGTCGCCCAACCATACGGCTGCTGCACGATTTTTCGTATCAATCTTTTGTGCGGTGTTTGCCACAATCCGGTCGGTGGGGGGCCGGCTTTAGACCAATACTGAATACAGTATATCTAAATGCGGCCCCAGACCGACCGGAGTGTGGCAAACACCGCACAAAAGATTGATACGAAAAATCGTGCAGCAGTGTGGTTGGGCGACTCCAAGGTATCATTCGTGGAACCGGTCTTTTGTGCGGTGTGTGCCACACTCCGGTCGGTCTGGGGTCGCCTTAAGATTTGCAACCCTGAAGACCCTGTTAATTTTTCAGTGAGCTTCTACAGATTTTATGATAACTTTTTTTTAATCGAAACTGTTCTAGTCTCTATTCCTATTTGTCAATAATTTTTGAAAAATTTCCTTTTTTAAAAATATTTTTACCAAAATAACACTTTTAAATCAGCACGTGCACGTAAATAATATGCATTTTTCTTTTATTTAATTTCAGGTTCGCAACTATTGGAATATACACACTAAAAGAAATCGCTTAGCAGTAAGTGATTTACATAAATTATAATTTAGGTTTTTACTTGAACCAGTCCTAAAAGTTAATCGATTTCCATACATAAAGTAAAAGGTTTTCTCCCGAAACAATATTGTGGTGTGGTCGCAATGACGCAAACACCCCATACATACGAGTACTCCGAAGAACACCTGAGACAATCTATTTAACATAAATTTCAGCAAATCATATACGAACTTCTTGGAAGCATTCACATCAATTTAAAATCCCACATTATTATTAGATATAAATTTATTATTCATCTGAAAATATCGCGAATATGTCCGTAGTTACCATGTGATATAGATAGGACAATAATAATCACATCCTGTCAGCTGCTTTTGATAGATTTATTAAATTATTATTGCTGAATTTGAGTAGGATGCACATCAGAAATCTAAATTATATTTGGCAATTCTGTGAAACTTTGCCAACTTATGTAAGTACACTACACACACCCGATACCTACTCGTATATTTCTAGCAAACAGAAGGAAATGCAGAAAAGCCATATCCAGTTCAACTGTGTATGCATTCAAATTCAAACATTAATTTTAATAGAATAATCAAGGTCGAAAGTTTTATGCTTTCATCATCTATCTCTTAATTTTGTTTTGTGTTTTTTTTTTAAACATTTAAAATACTCCAATCAATAGAGACGAAATAATAGGGGTTAGCGTGCAAAAATTGGGGACTTCTCAAATTTTTTATATGTTATAAAGACAGGTGGGGTAAGTTAAAATCCAGGTTTGCGTCGCTTTCCCCCCTGTGCTTCCGCCGCTATCTTCAAAAAACCATCTAAAATCGGCCCCACCTGTCTTTATAACATATCAAAAATTTGAGAAGTCCCCAATTTTTGCAAGGTAAAATCTCCCCGTTGATTGGAGTAAAACATTTCTTTTTTAAATATGATTTGTCATTAATGTTCATAGCTATATGGGGCTCAACTTACGGAAATCCCGAAGAGTTGTTTTTTTTAGACAGTTATTAGTCTATCAACGCTAGTATTACACCACTATCGCGGCTTAATTACATATATGGCAGAGTACATGCATACTTATACTTATTCCCAGATTCAAGATGATCCAGCACTATGCAGAGGCAATGGCAAGCAAGCAGTATGCAGCGACTTATCTTCACTAACTGTTGTGACTGACAATGTTATGCGATAAAGTAACAAGGTTAAAACGATGAAGTATAATGTAATTTTGTAATCACCACAACGTCGTTGTTGTGCTTATTATTGTTGTCCACATTTTCTTTTGCTTCTTCTCGGGAACGTCACAACGCCTGGTAATTAACATTAAAAAGTCAAGAAATAAAAAAAAAACTTCGAATTGACCCCTAAGTTGCATTTATACACACATTAGTGGTGAAGTTTATAACACGATTACTGGCGCGGAATTCTAAAACATAGCCCGTACTTTACTTTATGTATGACTGACGGTCAGTCTTTTGTACAGTACAACCTCGCTTAACTGAAATAAAGGGGAGTGATGTCATTTCGAATTTTGGGTTGTTAGGTGAATTAGACTATTTTAACCCCTTCAGACCTGAGGGTCGTTATAATGTACGCACTAAAACGTCCGCTATTGTATGTTAACGAAATTTGTTCGGATGCCTGTAACTTCTTATTTTAGTTGTTGAATTAAATTTTTCACTGATCAGATTTGTTTTAAATTTATACGCAAAGTATAGGTGATCAGAATTTAATTTATTTAGGGTGAAATAAACAAAAAATTGTACTTTGCTGGGTAAAGGCGTATAACTAGAGATACGAAAATTTCGCATTCATCAGAATTGCAAAAAAAAATTCGCGTGTTTATTATTCATGAAATGATTATTTCATAATTTTAAGCAAATAAAAAGTCGACTCAGAAGTAGTGTGGACAATTAGTAGACAACGCTCAAGGAGTGGGCCTGCATAAAGCATGCACCTTCATAGAATCTCCGATTGAACAGCTTGCTTTATGTTTGGAAAGTCAATATGCCCCTGATCCTGCGACCTTCCTGCACTTGCAAATATCTCTATTTTCATGAACGAGAATCTTCTGAAAAGAAAAATCAATCCGAGATGAAAAATTACCTTCCATAATTAATGCTCGAATATTTTATAGCGGAAAAGGCAGAACCACTGGAGCAAATATCATCGTTTGGCAGGACAACGCTATTGCAAAATCAGGACGTAAAATAGGACAACCAGAAATACAAATGGCGCAGAAATTTGACTATAATTTTTGTGTACATTACAAATTTGTCAGGAATATCAATATCTGTGGAATTTTTCGCAAACTCGATGATTGTAGTGTGATCAGAGAACAATTTTATTTTATGGATGGTCGGTTAAAGTGGAAAAAGCAGAACTGTCCTGCCAAAAACATGTCGGATACGACCATTATCCATAAATTGTTTTTTTTTAATAACATGTTCATAGAAAAAGTACGCATCTATTCGCAAAAACGAGCAATCTTCGCCGAAATTCACATCTGTTTCGTATTTAAAACCAGAGCCGTATTTCCCATATATGAGGATGCTGGGCAAATGCCTAAGGCGGCATATTTATGAAACTACTCATACTTTCCATTGATTCTGTGAAATACGAATTATTTAGGTATCTCAAGAGGCACTTTACATAACTGGTAACAAAAAATTGACAAATTTGCAAATTTGGCCATTCTACCGACTTCTACTCTGTACAAGCTTTATCTCACTTATTTTACAATCCGACAATTCATTAATTGATCCTTGATTTAAATGTTTCAAAATTTGTGGCTAAAAAATCAAATTTACCGAATTTTTAATTTTTCCCTCTGAATAAGAACAGGCGTTAATTAAGTTTCAAATGTCGCTATGCTAAAACTAGCCACCTCAGGCTTTATCTTGTTTCAGCCCTAGGCCCTAGACTACTCAGCTCTCCGCCTACCAATTCAGCACTTGGCTTTGGTAGATAATTGTGGTAGAAACGTTTAGGATCGTCTATATGTAACGATGCATTTCAAAAACCACGAAAGATTTAACGGTTTGAAGGAACAATCTCTTGAAGGATTATGAAAATCTCCATTTCGTGGAATCACACGAATATATGCTAATTCAGTTACCGGTCAAAATTTGTGAGACATAACGACTAAGAAAATACATGGACATAGACCGACGCCAAAGTTGAAGTAACCATGGCAGTGGCGTAACATTTTTTTATAGGGGTCAGCGTAGTTTAATATTAATTAGTATTGATTTTTTGCTCGCACCGTGTACCAAGCAATGGGACGTGCGGTATAAGGAACAAGTAAGGAAGAATATATACGTTCTTAAAAAAATCATCTTGACGTAGGTAATCTTTGTACTGAGTGTTACAAATTAACCCCCTGTTTTGTATTTTTACCCTATTCCTTTGACAACAACAATTCTGCCAGATTTATGTGTTGCGATAATGCAGATTCAGCGATATCGGACCATATCTATAGTCGTTGCAGATCACAAACGATCAGTTGAATTCAGTCACCAAATTTGTCGGGGTTTAATGTCGTCCATAGGATTTGCACATGCTGCCATTGTGATTTGGCATCAGAGATTGTGTATGTTTATTACTCAGTTGACTACATACAACATTGACTTAGCATTAGCGGACTACTTAAAAAACACATCCTAAACACTTATATACTACAAAGCTGGATTCATAAATGAGTTGGTTATTCGAATTGGCCCGTCCACCAAGAGAACAAAACAACAAAAATCGGTATGTATTTTTTCTTGCCTTGGTCCTTACTAGCCCCACATGGGGCTATATACGGTACTGTACTGAGAAGAAGAAGATAAATTTCGACGTTGTAGCTATTAGCCAATTGTTTTAAAAGGATACCCTAAATCTGGGTAGAACTTTAAATTTGGCTTTTTAAACATTCGTTTTGAAAAAATTGTAGAAAAATTTTGATTAACACAAATTTAATCCTCTAATTTATTTGCGCCTTAATTTAAATCCCAAAAACCTCGTCACAAACACTGTGGACATGCTATATTTTCTGGTACACACTATACTTACTGTTCCATTTCATATAGTAGAAAGTTGTAAAAGAAAATCGGTCGAGTCTCTGATGCTGGTCAAATATTTTACAGTTGGTCAGTTAAGTTGATTTCTGGTACAGTGTAGCAGACTAGGTTTCGAAATGTTAAAACTTACAACCATTTTTTCGTATGGATTGTTTGCTTTTGTTGTCAAAAGCTCTTTCTACATTTTTTCAATTTTTTGATATCTTCGCGAAACCCCTGCGAAATCTTCACGGAACGCTAGGGTACCGCGGAACTCCGTTTGTTGGTTTGTTAATTTGTTTTCGAATTACTGCATAAGACTAATATATCTTTCAATTTTGGAAATTTCTACAATTTGTTTATAGAAGGTTTAGTTAAAAAAATTATCCTGGGCTATTCATTCATTCATATTCATTTTAAATTCAATAAAATTGCGAACTAGAGAACGTCAAGACTTGCTTTGCCCTGCTATATACGATAAAACCTTTCGTCAAATGTTAACTTAAAAAAAAAGAATGCTGATAAACTCAAACAATAAAGGATGCTTGAAAATTGGAAGCAGTTTTGCAGCGTTTTCTCTTCATTCGCATTAGCTTTCTACTCTACTGAAAAAACTCTATAATCTTATGGACTGTTTATTTCCCCATTGGAAATTGCGCTTCTGTGAAAGAGCACTTGTGTGTGTGTTCCACATTATTTTCAAATTTTTGAATCGAACATTACGATTTTCCGGCAACAAATTTTTAATCCGTGCTTAGATTCAATTCTCTAGCAGCACTTATAGATTACTTCAGTAGAGCTTGCCAGTGTGAAAAAGTAGATGAACGTAAAGCCCTGTGCTGTAGTGTTTCTATTCTATCGATACGCATCTATTATACAATTGAAATTTGAGGAAGTGCTAAATTTTCTATTGCAGTTCTGAAAATGGTTTCACGTTTTTATGAAACACTGCACACGTTGAATAATTCCATCAAAAGAGTTACTTTTGGATTGCTTTACGTACCTAAAGTAATAATGAAAAATGTGTGACCGAAGGGGATGGGTTGATCCCCGCTTATCTACCCACTGCTGCCCAGGGCGCCATTGATGATAGATGCAGCCCTGTTTATAACGTATCATTCATTCACTTTCAAAAAATTTCTGAAGCAACTCAATATTTTTTTAGCTGCTGAAGTATTAGGTGATTATACCATTTATTCCAAAGTTCCGTTAAACTGTGTTCTACTGTATATCGTTTCGCGAAATATATACTGTGAAGAAACAAGTAAAATTAAGTGTCAAGACAAGCTAGTCAAAATAAAAAAACAACTATCAAGCACTAACTTAATGTCAATAAGCATCTGAGAACGGACTGTCCATACTGGTCTTAAAGGTCATAAGACGAGTGGCTGGTTGAGTTATACTGTTTCAAGTAAAAAGTAGGTACATTGTATTTTTCCATAATACGAGCATTGTATCAGAACCTGCTAGTGGCGGTAAGCAGAAAATAAGTCATTTTGTTGTGAAGAACTTAACCTCTGATGAACGTGTTTTGAAAACAAGGTGTTCCGTAATTGATGATGATATACAATAGTATGCCTTAGAACTTCTTCTTTGAGGTAGAATATAGTATTGTTTCACTATGATGTCATGGATTTCTTCTTTCGGATTACACTCATTTATGCTGTTTGGGTTTTAATTTCATCAGATAAATTTCAAGTTCTGGCTTATCTAAGAGCGGAAGGCATTTTGTTAATATACTTTGTAGCTTTCCACATACATAATCCGAAAGCTTGTTTATTGCATATGTTAAAAAGACTGATGTATGTATCCACTGCACCCAGATCCGGAAAGAGTGAATCACCTGATAAAGGATGATGCACCCGTGCTGAATAATTAACTAGTTCCGGACATGTCTCCATTCATATTGTAGTCTGGACAATTCTTCTCACTTAGGAACCCAACAATCCAACCAGAACCTCAACTAACTAAATGATAAGCTCACAATAGATTCATTTGCATAAGTCATCTTGCCCATTCGAACTCAGAAACGAAAGGGTACCTAGTTAGCACGGCAGTTGTACGCTATCAGACATTTATCTGTACACTGTTCATGTCACACATAATATGGGTTAGTGCATGCATTCATACATATTCTCGTACCTACTATGTTATCTTCATCTTTAACTAGAATAGAATGGCATACTGTCAATATATGAATGTTTATACTATACGAGTATTATCTTTTTATGTTTTCGTTTCAAATGGAACGCTTCAGTGCCGTTCCCTATCCGTACGACATCACTGACAACTTGCAGGAAGCCTTAAAAGAAATGGAAAATCGTGTAGACATACTTAGTACGATATACGAGTATATTTCAAGTATGCTTTAGATACAAATACTCTTCTTCGTGCGGTATACCCATCTGCACAAACCGCGCGATACAATGCATCAGAAGTTAATGGTCAGTTACATGACTCTTATCGGATTTTCTCATATATGGAATTGTAATGGGGACCAAAACACGGGGGTCTTATTAACCAAGCCTTTTCGCTCCTTATAAGGATGCAGAGATGGCGACATTCATGTCGGCCAACAGATTCATTGTGTGTGAGCCTGGGAAGCATCCTGATCGTAGAGCCTGGAGTAATAACAATCCGCATATTGGTTGCATCAAGTTTTAATGAAAACATAACGTCAATAAATGCGAAAATACGTGTGGGATGAAACGTATCATTTATAGAAAACGTATAAGCAACCTTGATTTTTAGGCCAAGCAAAAATATAAAGTTTTTCTGTGGTCTACATTACGGTGTTTTCCAAGGGTTTGAAGGTCCCACGCGAAAGTTTTGACCGGATGTTGGAGCAAATGGAAAATGCTTGTCAATTCTTTGCGACTGGCAGAATTATCTTCTTAGAAAATAAAGAAAAGGTGCAAGAGAAAAGTTGTTCTGATCTCGTTGTGAATGTTATTATCACTACTCTATAATCCGTAGACTTAATTTAATGATCTACCCAAAAAGACATTGAAAGTAACACCAGTCTCAGGAAAATGTACTCCTCAAAAGTTCTAAAAATACGTAAAATTTGCCTTAACCGGAATAGGTATGTATACGTATCACTACACCCGCTTCACTTGGCACAATTGTTTTTGTAAATATTTAAGGGCGTGCATTATTTGATTCAACCGAAAAATGTTAATGGGCTGGCGCCGACGTTTTTCAACCTTGCTTTGGAGTATGTGATTCGAGCCATGAATATGGACAGCAGCGGAACGCTACTCATCAAATCGACTCAATCGGTAGCGTACGCCGACGACATCAACATCATGTCTCGAAGATTGGGTGATGCAGAAAGCCTTCTGCATGTCGTCAATAACGCCGCAAAGGAAGTTGGACTACATATCAACGAAAGCAAAACAAAGGTCATGATGCAATCGAAAACAAGGACGCCAGCATTTGCTTATCAAAGGACGCCAACGAAACCGACGAAATTAAGCGACGGATACAACTAGCCAATAAGTCCTATTTCTCGGTCCTCCCTATAATTAATTCGCACAGGAACACGAAGCTCCGCGTGTACAAAACGATCATCCGACCCGTGCTATGTTATGGCTGCGAAACATGGACCCCCACCCAAGCCTCCGAAATTTTGCTAGACAGATTCGAACGAAGATCTTTCGGCGAATTTTCGGGGCCGTTCGCGAGCGAGATCAATGGCGTATTCGGTACAACCATGAGTTCTATCAATTGTACGATGAGCTGGAAGTATCGAAAATCGTGAAGCTTCAACGTTTGCAATGGGCGGGGCATGTACGACGGATGGACAATAATCGCATGCCAAAGAAAGTGATGAACGCACAACGAATTGACGGAGCGCTGGGAGAACTCCGTAGATGAAGACGCCCACCAGCTGCTGGGCTTCCGAAACTGGAGGACAAGGTCACAAAGCCCGACATCGGGCTATCGTGCCACATTGATGATGATGAAAAATGTTAGTTTATACTTATTCAAAGTCCCTATATATTAGTAGAGCGTCGATTAACCGAAGGCCGACCGATTATCCAAACATTCTATTAACCGAACCAAAGACCGAATAATTTTGATTTTTTTTTTAAATTTGATTTTGAACTTTGAACTTTTGGTTATCCGAACCACCCCTGTCGAAATTAGTTCGGATAATCGACGCTCTACTGTATGTTTATATTATTTTATATTAATTTACTGTAGACAATGACATAAAGCTGTATAATAAAACAATAAAATTATTTGTCACCTTTGCACATATCAGTTACAATTACCTGCATCTGATTAATCGTTACCAAAAAATAAATGTATCTACCCATGTAGCTAAGTAGTTGTATTGGATAGCTATGCATGCAAATAATTCGCGTATTATGTAAACATTGTGACCGTTAATTGGCCTAAATTCCTTTCAATTTAAGCTAATAAAAAAGTCTGCACATATTACAAAATAGCTGATATGTAGTTACAAATGTTACTGACGTTGCCATAAATCATCCTGTACCATACCCTCCAGCTAAATTTATGCATTGTAAGCATCCAATTAGGAACTCCCAAGAATTTATCGATTACATCGATTATGTACGCCCAAAAGATAGTTCTTTATATTTAGATTCATCTCTAGAGCTAGAATAGAAAAATCTGTCGAAGTTTGGCGATCTGTCATTAACACTTTGCTAAAGGTAGAGTATCTATCTTGTATCTACTCGTACATGATAAATTACAAAATTAACTAATAATACAGCTAATAACCACACGCCAAAAACATATGTATGTACTCGTACATAGTTACAAACAATAATTTTGTATGCATGCAGATTGTCATGGCTAGGAGGCTATAGTAATAGATTTCGATGCGATAAAAATAGTTTTAAAAAATTCAACTTAAGTGTTGAGCAAACAAACGATCTGTTAATAAAAAACAACAGACATATGTATATAGATAATGTACTGTTAAATTAACAGATAATAAACAAACGAATTGAAAACAACGTAAATGTGACTCTAGCATTGATTTTAACTTGGATTCATTTGGAATTTTTAATATGATTCCAAACAAAAGATTTCGATGCAGTCAAATGTGTTAACCACGAAACTGGTACACATAAAAATTCAAGTTCGACTAACGAGTAATATTATTTATAAAGTATGAATTGCAATACTGAAGGTGTTGATTTTCTTGAAATCAAAGAAAAGAATACAATAAAATACATATGTACATATATTGAAGGTTTCTCCCAGTGTCCGAAACGTTCTAATACGATTATGGTGCGCTATAGAAATCCGCAAAGAACTGGTTGATTTATGGTGACTATTAAATCGTTGTCAAAAATATCAAGTTAATAAGATTGTGTGTAATTGAATCTCTTAACCGGAGGTGAACATAGGAGAATGCTATAACAATGTTTCGGGTCGGGTAGTAATTCTATACTATACGTACGACATGTAATTTTTATTTAGAAATATGTATGTATGTATACGTTCAGAACCGGAAAGCCACATTTAGTCGAACAATTCAATATGATACAGTCTGAAACTATAAGCGGCTTTGTTGGGATTTTCAGATTTGCGACTTCATATTGTTTGAAAGGTTAAATACACTGTGTCGATACTACAGCAAATAATAAAAGTCAACATGTTTTTCCAAACATTTATCCATCAACAGGCGTCAGTGTTCTTTTTTAGAGAGGTTCTAAAATAAATTTCGATTTATTAGGCGCCTCATTCTGCAGCAATCAGAATTTATCAGAAAAACAGAGTCGATTCGACAAAAAAAGTACGTTCAGGGTTAATGCTAATTACAAACAAAACTCCGTCTTTTTTCTCACGTAACAGTTTTCAAGTAGTCTGGTTGGTGTTGTGGTTAGTGCGCACACACCTTCGGTGCACAGAGTTGTGGGTTCGAGTCTCAGCGTGAACCAATTCAGTTTATGGTGTTTTTCGAATTCAGGGCCGATGTGACGCACTATATGATCTCGCTCAGATGTTAAATAAAAATAAATAACAGGCGCGACTATCCAGCATTGGACTAAGGCCGCAGGATGTGTTAGTGACATCCTATTTCAGATGTTAAACGAGTACCCATTTATGGGGATAAATAACACTAGTGAGCGTGCTGTTGATTTGAATTCCTCAACAAAAAGCCGATAAGATCTTGGAAATTGGATGTCACTAACACATCTGCGGTCTTCGGTCTTAGTGTCTTAGTCCAATATTCGACTGTCGCGCCCGTTTTTTTAAGAGTTCAAAAAAATTACAAAAAATAATTTTTAAAATCTTAGTTCTAAGTTTTGGTAAATATATACTTTTTCTAAAAAACGTATATCAGTTTTGATCAGAATGCTATAGTTCAGTCGACATCTATACATTCGCCGGTATAAAAATTGTCAAGTCAAAGACAATATCCTCAAGTTAATGTGTTCAGTAATACCTATACTACGCCTAATTTTTCAAACAAAATTTCGTTGAGCTAACTTATGGTGGTGGCCAAAACAAACCGCAATTTTTTTACACTTTTTCCAGTTTTGCCTTTGTAATTTTTATATTTTCAGTCCAATGGTTAAAAGATCATCGAGTACTTTGTATAGAGCACCAAATTTTTTATAATTGATACTGGTTAAACTTTTCCATCGAACAAAAAGATTCAGAAGTATTGCGCGTCGAAAATGACGAAAAATTCACAAAATTTGAAAAAAAAACTCTAATTACAATTTATGCCAATAGTTTGATTTTATGCATATTATCCCATTACTTTGCAGTAATTATTTTAAGTGTTTAAATAATTGAGCATATGATTTCAGTATGTGTTTTCAGAGTATTCACCAAATTTGCTGATTGCGCTTAAACATTAATGTTAGGAAATGATTAATTATGCCATCCTTTCTCGGGAAAACGCACACTGAGGCGCACACAGGCATTTTATCTAAAGCGCAGCCCCCTAGTTAAGTTTGTAAATAACAGAATCGTATTAAAAAAAACTTTATGTTTTTGGGAAAAATAATTGCAGATTTGTTCGGGCTTTTCTTCCAATTTTTTTGTTGTGAAATATACTGCCACGCAAAATATTCAACTTTCCAGGCTAACAGAACTAGGGACGTAGACATTTTTTCCGCACGTACCTTCAAGTCCAAAAGTGCCTGGGAATTAATAAGACTCCATCGACTAGGGGATGGGTTCCGTTAAAATAAGGATCATCACCATTGGTGGTGCACCATGCAAAATGCGACACCAGATTCTATTGTGGACATTGTTTCATGTTGATATAAGAAAGAGTGCAGTACAGTAGCCTGCAGCCATGCAAGCAAGTCAAACTATACGGTGCTCAACACTTTGCAAAAGCTACCAAAACTCAGGCAAGACTGACCAGCAAATGGAAGATGCAATTTTCCAAAATGATGAAAAAGTCGTTTTGCTCGATTTTTTAGTAAAATTGAAATATTTTGGGGGTTTTCTAACGACGTTACCTTTCTAAATTATTCGCGAAATAAGTGTTTCACCAAGTTAAATTGGAGAGAATCTTGTGCTTTACAAAAAAAAAAGTCGAAATTGAAAATTTCCAAGTTAACAGGGTGTTGAGCAAGAGTCTACTTTTTTTATTATACATTAGAGTGGGGTTATTCATATCAAAGGGCTCAACGAAGATATTTTATATTAGGTCTCTTTTCTTGCGTAGGTACTTTGAGAAATAAAAAGCAGATCGATAATTTAAAGAATAATTGCAATCGGCTATAGTTCGTCTTTGATTTTCAGCCTATGATTCTACGTAATTTAAACAGCTATACAATTATATGGGCAGTTTCGGATTCTAAATCTTATTAGTTAAAATATCTATACTAACTTTGCAAACCAGACAAAGTCAAAATCATCATAAATTATAAAAACAATCGTAAAGATTAGCATGTATTAAAACTGTATTTTCGTAACACGAAATACACTGCGGATGTATCATGTGCTGATACCTCTGTGTCTCACTTAAGATGAATATCATATGCATAGGTATGCATATATGTCCGAATCCTGGGGAGGAACTTGGAAATTTTATCGGCAGCGAAAGTGTTAAATTTAAATTAACTACTTAACTTTAGATAAAAAATATAAATCAATTTTCCCGGAGTCAGAGCTACTAAGTTTAGGTTGTGGGAAGTCATCCTTACTTTTACAAATCTCGGTATTTTTCCTGAGAAATGAAAAAATATAAAATATCTGTAGATTTGCCGTTGAGCAAATTTTTATACAAAAATACCTTAATGTGCAAAAAAAAAATTATGTGCAAAATCTTAACCTACAAGTTATGCGACAATAAATTAAATTTGTTAGGTTCCACTACCAACTTTGCTTGAGAAAATAAGCTTTCTCTCATCTGAAAGGTTTGTGTTCGTAGAGACGACTCATGGGATCATCGCTTAGCGATCGAAGTTAAACCACCGGTTTTGAGCATTATTTGAGTATATTTTCTATACAGACATGTTCCTTGAGACCATAGTCGATACTATAGGACAGTAGAACCATTCAAAAAATATGTATTTAAATACGGCTCGAAATTGGATGCAAAACTACGATCGCTGAGCGATCATCACATGAATTGTTTCTAAGAACACTTACCTAAAGACCCTTATTATACTTATTGCCTATGTTCGAATAAGTCGCTATAAATTCAGAAGTTATTGCTTTTGCTATGTCGGTTATTTTTATACCCTATACCCATAAGATGGTATATAGGGTACATTGTTTTTGTTACGCCGATATTATGTAACACCTCAAAGGAGCCACCGGAGGTATGGCAAAGTATATATACAAATGATCAGGGTCGGTCACTGACTCGAATGAGCCATGTCTGTCTGTACGTGCCAATGTGCCATTTCGGACCAAGGGTTCCCCTACCTCCATACAAATAACTCCTCCTTGATATTTTCTACAAAATATCACTAGCGACCGCAAATTTTAATTAATGCCTAGTTCGAACATATACCTTTAGTTGATGGAAAGTAGAGTAGGTCCGGCTACCCCTACCTCCCCTACAAAGTTATATTCAGCCATATCTTTTGATAGAATGTCGCGAAGAACTTCAAATTAGTATGAAATGGTAGCTGTTGGATGCCTTTATAAGATTTGCCAGGTCCGACCCATCTGTACCCTCCCTCCCCTACAAAAAATATGAAAATGAAAATTTTGGGTTTTGCATGTCTTCTAGGGGTACTCATCGTGCTATTCGCACGATTAGAACTCGGTCAAGTTTATTTTTAACTTTGGTTTCCCTATAAAGTCTTTCTTTCGCAAAAAGGGTTTTCCATACGCTGTTTTAATATTGTACTCTGGGTGACGTGCAATTGATTTTTGGTTGGTTTAGCGTAATTTTCCCATATGTATAAGTGAACTATAAGCTCCGATTGGCTGGATTACCATTTTCTAAAGAAGCACCTTATTGTGAGTGGATAATTGCGACTTTCAATTAAGCAGAAGATATCATGAACAAAACGATTTCCACATTTTCTTATATGTAATTCGAATAGGTTGATGGCCGATTAGCTTGATATCAAACTTTAATCCTAAATAGATGATGTGTTTTTTTTTTCAAGCAATCGGATCACCTAGAAAATTCAGAGGAGTCTTGGTCTATTTGATATTTTTTCTTTTTTATTTATTTTTATTTTACTTTTGTAAGGAATACAGCTTGGGTTTTATTTTTATTCAGTTTAATTGTCCACCTTAAATAGAATTGATTAGATAATTTTCCAGTTTAGTAGGTAATAATATCAATGGGGCCGACGCACTTGCAAAATATGCCAACGTTATCTGGAAAGCATGCAATTAGAAAATTGTTGCCTACTGGGAGATCAGCCATACAAATTTGAAACAACACCGGGCTGAGACATGAACCTTGCGGAACTCCTGCCGGTATAACTTGGACCGAGAAAGTTCTATGCAGAGAAACGACTGCGCTTACTGATGGTCTAATAGGTGGGGATACCAGATCTAATAACACACAACTAACCATTTACAGATTAAAGTTGATTTTGGAAACAACTTGTAGTAATGTTTTATATAGAAATTGAAGAGTTGTTTTGAAAAATGACACGATAAAATTGAATTCAGCAGTAGATTTACAGGATTTTAAATTTATTTATTTTTTTTTTTTAATTCAATTTATTCAACCATTGAGAAACAATAGCAATTTACAAAGAAGCATAAAGTTTTTTACAAGCTAGTGAACGAGTCTTTGCAATTTCAAGCGGTTAAACTACTGCAAGATAAGATTCTTGTGCGCTGCCAGCGCCACATTAACACATTCCCGAATGAGGTATATATTGAGGGGGAAGAAAATGAAGATGAGAAAGGGAGATTTTGAAAATGAAAAATTTAAATTGAACATTTATAAAATAATATAAAACCAATCATCAGGGCAAGCTGCGCCCGCAATACGTATAGGTTAATAGAATATGTGTTCTATATTGCAGGTGCAGCTTTTCTTGTTAATTGGTTTTATAATATTTTATAAATTTAAAATCTTGTAATTCCACTGCTTAATTAATTAAACTTCAGAAATCTGGTCTGGTATTCTGTGCCACTTGCCAGAGAAATGATGTCGGGATGCAGTTAAATTCGCGAACTGTTCTCGATTGACAGATGGGCTCTGGTCCATTTACTATAGAACTTGTTACCCGAAACTCTCACACCCAGGAACGAATCAAATCTTGACACTTGGGCATCACGTAAACGTCGATTTATTGGAAAGTGAGAATAGCTGCTCACTCCCCTCGATATCGTGGCTAAATAATAATCCGTACCAATGACGCAGATACTAACCTATTTTATGGGTAAAAGAACGGTTTGCTGGACGATCTGGATCTAGGTTAACCCCCAAATCAAACATCCATAAAACCACTGCCCTCTGAAGATCACGTAAATTCCTAACATTTTTTTACCAATTAAATCACAATCATCCATCGACAAAAGGTACATATGCAGATATATACATATGTGTTATTGTATGTAGTTCTTTATGCCCAATGACCTCAATTCCAATACATACAATAATAGTATGTATTATGGGATGAACGTAATGCTACGCATTTTTTCAATCCTCTGATAATACTACTTAAGTATAAAAGTATCAAACTTAACAAAATCTATTACTCGAATCGTTACCGAAAAATGTACGCATAACAAAGAAAATGAATGAATGGCCTCTATATGTTTGTCAGTAAATGCCTCAGTACTATACTATGTAGATATGCACATGTTACTGGATTAATAAATTCTTCCATTACGAACCATGAAAGCAGTGTCTAATTTTACAAATTTGTATAGATAAATTTATCAACAATGAAATTTCTATAATGGTTGTAAACTAAATATCCATTAGCGCTTTTAACATGGTTCGCGCAATAGTCCATAAATTTTATTGTTTTTCGCGCTTTCAACGAATAACACTGCAAATGATGTGTATTACACATTTTCGAAATTATTGTGTTAATGCAGAAGTTGGATAAACATAGAACATTAAAAAATGTGATAATTTATTAATGCATGTTAGATTCACTGGAGCGACTTGATTAGAATAATAGACTATGATAGTTCCTCTTTAAAAGGGTCGTGCTCGCGATGGTCCATTTGGTGACGAAATCCACAGTTGGGCTAGTTTCACTAGAATATCCTATCATTGTGGAATGTTGCATAAAAGGAATGGACAAATTATTTTAAGATAATACCCCGTAAAGATAGCCTCACCGATAAAACCTCCAAATTTCTCCAACAAAATGATAAAATGTATTTCTATTGAATGCCGAATAAAAAGCACATATCTATGCGCCTTCATTTACGAGTTATGTCTAATATTTTTCTGAATGCATCAGCGCGCTTAAAGTTAAATCACATTCACGCAAATAGCCTGATGCTAGCTTTCGGTTTGATCTTTTGCGGTCTGTCCGTTAGAAATTTTTTTTTTTCAGATCTACTCATAAATATGAATTGAAATCAAATTCTATTAAAAAAGATGAATTCACTTTCGATGCTAAATTGGCAATGGTTCTCAATCATATAGTGACAATATACAATGATGATTAGAGCCTGAAAGAGAAAATGCCTAATATTGTAAGATATAGGCACGAATTGTTTGACAGATGTGGGAAATACTATAAAGAAATTTCGCCAAAGAGATTAGATTTAGGTAGATTTTGAATAATGCATTGAGCTTCCGTTTTATCGTGAACGATCTTCATGCATGTGTCGCGTGGATATCATTATAAATGCAAGATTTACGCTGATTTATTTTTATTTATTATTATAAGTGGGTAATATTTCATTCATATTAAATGCATAAACTTGCTATGATTTTTTGGAAATTAAAAACAACTAAAAACAGACGAAAGATGTCTTCAAAGCTGTGCAATGCAATCTGCCACCATAACGTGGGAACTTTTGCAAAAAAAAAATAACTCAGCCCAACTTTGAAATAGAGTAGAGCGACGATTATCCCAACTAATGTCGACAGGGATGTTTCAGATAACCGAAAGTTGGGTTAATCGAGTTTTGCATGTTACGGGTTACTCGTGTAGCGGATTCAACTCGACTCCGTTGCGGCACGTGGAGACTATCCGAAAGTGGGCTGGCTCAAGGGAGACGGGCGTGGGCGCCACACGTTTCTAATCTCATACACCGCGGCCAGAAACGCGAAAATGCCGCCACGGATATACTCCTCGCGACACAACGAGTAAATTGCTGGATGACCACACCACGATTCTTAGCACTGCGAAATTAAATGGCGCGAACACATCAAAACTCCACTTCCTTCACAAATAAAAGATAGTTAATTAAAAAATATATACAGGTCTTATATTTTCGATTTCAAATTACATAGGTACCTTTTGCCACACTCGGTCGGACGTTGGGGCCCCAATTGTCGAGTTCGGCTTTTCGATGATTCTGCAGGACTTGTGGCTCGTAGGGTGGAGGACGACTTCGAATGGTATGATCCGTGGGAATTGGGGCTCGCAGAGCGCAAGGCGACTCCCAATATTCGCGGAATTCGGACCTGTAAATGCAAGGCGACTTCCACTACTCGTGGTACGATCCGCGGGGATTGTGGCTCGCAAAACGCAGGGCGGCTTCGAATAACCCCGGCACGATTCGCAGAATTCGGGCTCGTAAACGCAAGACGACTTGAATCTTTACAGGCCGCAGAACGATCCGTACCACCTTGTCGTGCGTCGCTTAGTGCCAACCTTCCTTGATCCTGCCAAAAAGAAGAAAGACGCCGATCCCCCGTTGGCCGGTTTCCTTTTTGCCTTCGTTTCACGTGTTGTTGCGAACACGACCACGATCGAGTAGTTCTCTCCTCCACTGTGGTGGCGCTCGTCATCCACCATTATCGTTGAAAATGCGTAAAAAAAATATGCGGACCGGGTGGCAATATAAATTCAAATACAGTGGCAAATACAATACAGGGTGTTACATAGCATTTCATAATATTCAACAAAATTTAATTATGGGAATTACAAATAGTGTCGTGGAGATTGGTAACATGCTTAGAAAAATTATACCAAAAAAGTCGTTTAAGCGACAATCTGAAAATATGCAAACGAAAACGATAAATTTGAAGCAATGGAGTGATACTGATGAAATGTTGCTTCGTGCAGGCACTTTTTTATTTGATGCAGGATTTTTACACTTACAGGACAGATTACGAAATCAGCGGTCTTAAAATTCAAAATTCAAGAAAAAAGCTAAGAACTCGGTTCCGTTAATTGGATGTTTGGATGATAAATCGATGCTATACTCTTGTAAAAATAACAGGCGCGACAATCCAACATTGGACTAAGGCCGCAGGATGTGTTAGTGACATCCTATTTCCAAGATCTTATCTGCTTTTTGATGAGGTAATGAGATCAGCATCACGCTCAGCAGTGTTATTTATCCCCATAAATGGGTACTCGTTTAACATCTGAGTGAGATCATAGTCTGTCACAAGCTTGTGAGTTCGAAAAACACAATGGAACACGGTGAGATTCGAACTCATGAGCCTGTGCACCGAAGGTGCGCGCACTAACCGCTCGACCAGCCAGACTACTACTCTTGTAACAATTGATTTATTTTCTTGTATCTCATGTGCAAGTTGTTTCTTGTACAGAGTATAAGCTTTGATTGGATCATATACCTGTTGTACTCGTTATAAAAGATAAACTATTTTTATAGAAAGGGAAATCACAACAAACAGCATTTTTTCAATTATATAATTGAATAGCTGTAAAATTCATTTGAATTGACGATCCTGTATAATGAAAACCATATTAATATCTAGGATATCAAAATAGTCATATTTAAACATAAAAGGTAAAAGTTTAAGTACTTTTTTATCAACTAATAAGAAAAATGGATGGCTGCTACCAAAAAAAATAAGACGCATGTAATCATGTCGCCAAATCTCCGAAAACAAAAATTCCGCATAAAGACCTACTTTGACGCAACAGTTCAATGCAACCATAATTGTTTTAGCCTTCACTGTAAAATGTAATTTTAAGACATTTGCAATCGATAACAAGTCGCTTGTGTACAATAATAATGATTACTCTATTAAACAAGATAATTGTGCGACCTCAGATGTCAGCTTGTTCATCTCGCAAAAACAAGCACCTTCCAAATTATCTAGACACCATCAGCCATCAAAAACAAAAATCTTATACGCACAGCCACACACTTGGTCAAACAGTTTAAAAACAAATTTATAATTTTTGCAATTTTCAAGAATCATATCTACAATGACCTTAAATTAATGTGATAGCAAAATAATTGTCTTTGATTGCTGTTTTATGTTGGTAATTTCTGACAAGACAATGCATCAGAAAATGTCAGCCTAAAATCAACAGAAAACATCAATGTCTGCGCATACAAAAGAAGACGCCCAGAAAGGATGCGATCTTCTGTTTTTTTTTTTAAGACGACTGAACCACCTGTCAATTATACATTTAGGAGATCTGTCGGCGCGCGTCAATCGACCTTAAGACAAGAATAATAACTGTGTAAGAGTACAGTGTTATCGATAAGATGAAAGGAAAATGTTTCCAATAGGAATTTTTAAGCGGATGTCACGACGAACAAACAAAACCACAAAGATCCTTGGAAGAAACAAGAAACTTGCAACTTATTTTCTGACAGTCTAAGGGCAAAAGGTGAAATGAATTTCATCCGTTTGGTACTCTTAAACGACGGTTTTCGCGATGGTCATTGTCGATAATCATGATAACAACAGAAGTAGCATTGCTGCTACTGAAATTGAAGGTATGGTATACGCCATCAGCATTGAACTTGAAGGCAACTGCATCCATAACATTGGCGTGTCTTGATGATACACTATGTGCGAGAGTATGGAAGGCACAGACATACATATTCTTGTGAAACCTGTGTTGTGTTTATCTGACCAAGTTTGTTATATACGAGTAGTTACATATTTTGTATTTAAGAAAAAAACTCGAATATACTATACTGCAATCATGTTGCTACGGAATACCAACAAAACGAGCATATCACAATCACAAGTCCATCGTATTCTTTGCGCTGCTGTTGCTCAAAAAGAGATACCGCACGCATTATTAATATGTAATCAAGTTTCCATTTTATTGCCGGTAGTGCGATAAATTCCGAAAGCGAAACCGGTGTGTTAGTCGACAAAAACTGTACAGATGCAGGGCTAAAAGTTTGCGTAGTAATATGTAAGAATAGCAAGTTTTTTTTTCAGCTTGAGGAGCTAAAGATGTTTGAACAAAAAACTATAAAATAGGCCAGGAGAATGGTATACTAAATGAACACTTATGGTGGACTTCTGAAAACGTGTAAAAATAACTTAAAAATTAAATTTCCGAATATGGATGTCAGACTTAAATAAGTTCCTAGTAAAGCTTGAATAAAATATAATGCAAAGAGCAATACCACACACATCTATCACAGAAACCACCTTTTCAAAAGTAGCTGGGGATAATATTTTTTTCGCTTATTTTACTAAAAAATAATGTGTGAATTCACCTTACGCTTTTGCTTTAGGGATGAAAAATTTAACGATTGTTTCATAATCCAATTCAAACCAAAACTCGACCTTCTCTCATAACCCAGTGAGCTTCTCTAACGAAACTCAACAATATCAAGGCCGGGTTTCTCATAGCTCTTATTCAGTACCTGTCAGCTGGTTAGTCTTATCGCATAGAGAAGACACGCATAATATTCAGAAAGTTTTTCCATTGTATTGAATGGAATTTTTGTTTATTTTGCATAGTTACGCCATATCAAACAAATTCCTTCGAGTTATATATATTTCGACTTATCAAAATTCGAGATATCCAAGCTTGTAAAAAGTAACTTATCGAGTTTATACCTTAAATATCAATCAGTTCTTAAATAAAAAGTCGAAATTAAGTGATATCAAACTAATTCGCAAAATGAAGAACACTGGTCAATACAAATACAATTTAGTCAAGTTATATTATAATACATAACAAAGTATACATATATAACGATTAAATTTAGGAGAGATTAATTTAAATATACATACATATGTACATAGTTGTCAGTTACATTAATGGAAGCTATTATTCAAAACTTATAATAACAATAAAAACAAAACAAAAATACAAACTCAAAAATATAGAAGAGTCATAAAAGGATTTACAAGTTTTTTACGCCGAACTTCTCCATGGTTTCCTGACGTAAGTTTTGATGTGAATGTTTGATTATTTCGTCCTTCACGCCATCAGAACCTTCTAAATAAGCACGAATTACGAGTGCGGCTGCTCGAGCTTCTTTATTGGTTGGTACTGAAACTACTTCCGATACTCCCTCGTCACCTTCTTCAACATTATCCTCCGATCGCCATAGCTGCTGTTACATCATCAATTATGTCTTCCTCGGTGTGAAAATCGTCTGTGGCTATGCACTCGTCTGCTGCGACGAATTCTCTGAAGGAAGTCGTTCCAATATCTATGGCTCAAGATAAAGTCAATTCTTCATTCATATTATTGGAACTTATTTCAACAGGCTTTCATTGCTAGAGAAAAATCCACAAGCCCTGTAGCAATTCTTTGATGTAGCTTCTGTTACGCTCTTCGATGCTTTTTCGATTAAACGTATTGGTTCGAAAACATTGATGGGTTTCAATTGTATATTTCCATCTAATTCTCTTACCATTTTCCTTATGAGTTCCTGCCTGTAAAATACCTTTTAATGATTCCCTGGGGTTGTAATATTGATGTTGTATTTGGAGGCAGAAATTGAACTTTCAAACGTTCCAATCCGTCACGAATAATGTGCGAGGGGCAGTTGTCAATAAACAAAGATGCTCGCTTATTTTTGTTTTGCAGCTCATTATCCCAGTCATTCAGCCATTTAAAAAAATAAAGACGACATACAAGCTTTCTGATTAGCTTCAGAAAGCACTAGGGACTTAACGTTCTTCATGCATCGCGGATTCATATGCCGATTACCAAGAGATTTATTTTTCTGTTCCAGTTTAATTGACAGCAAGTAGAATAATTAGCCTCCACCAAAGCAGGGATCGTCTCGAAAAGTCAGGGGTTTGTTTGGTGTACAACGCAAAAACAGTCCTGTTTCATCGCCATTATAAATTTCCTCTGGTAATCAATCTTGGATTAAACGAACCAATTGTTGCTTCCAGTCGTTCTATACAGTTATATCAACGGTTGCACTTTCGCCAGAAACCATCCTGAATACTATCGAATTCCTCTTTTTGAAGTTGTTCAACTAGCCATTACTGACTGGCCCTGAATTCTGGATGACTCAATTCTGGGCAAAATGAAGAGTTTTTCTTTCATCAGTATGGCACTGAGGCTAACGTGTCCCGAAATTCAGGTTTTTTAAACCTAAATGAACCGTTTCAGACCGTTCGATTGGCTCTTAACAGAACTTTGTCCTTTTTTAAAATCGTTGACAATATATTTGCTGGAATTTTGAACTCGGCATCGATTTCAGCTTTCGAACGCGATCCTCGGTTTTTTACAGCTTCAATCAAGCGAACTTTTTCGATAGAGAAAGTGTATTACATTTTCTTGCAGTCATTATAGCAAACTAGACAAATTCACAGGACATTTTTAAACAATAAGACAAATTCTCAAGTTGAGACACAAGCAATGGACGCCGAACACAAACTGAAAGATGACAATTTCCTTTCGTAAACCGCTTGCATTTTGCACAGAATTTCTAACGTTGAATTTCCTCGAGTAGCGGAGACTCCAAAAACATGAAAATTTGAGCTGTGAAGGTTTCCTTTATTGTGTTGTTTTTTTCCGTTTGTAACTTGACATTCTCTTTCGTGTTTTAGAGGCTTAAATGCATACAATGTTAAACTGTAAAATTCTTCGAGTAGTAAGGGCTCGAAAACAATTAAAAATCGAGATGTTGAGGTTTTCTGTTTTTCCTTGTTTTTATGTTAAATTGGCTTTGTACTTCGAGTTATAGAGGCTTCCAAACCATTTTCTTCGAGTAACAGAGGCTTATGCCTATAGATTTGCTCGAATTCGTTTTCGAGTTATGAATACATTCAATCGAATTATCGAGTTTGGAATGCCAAGATTTACATAGAAAATTCATGGGACCGGAAGAGTTCTTCGAGTAATTGAGGTATTCGAGTTGTTGAGGTTCGAGTTATCGAGTCTCGACTGTATAAAATAAGCAAAAGATAACATAACTATGCAAAATTAACAAAAATTCAATTCAATATAATGGAAAAGCTTTCTGAAAATTGTGTGTGTCTTCTCTATGCGATAAGACTAACCATTCGATAAGAGTTTTGAGAGAATGGTCATAAATCTACTGACATATATTTCATGTTTTCCTCAATACAACATTAACCACTATGGGCCTTTACTTGAAAGTTTATGAAATGAACTTTAAACCGCACTTAACATTGTACAATAATTATACCTGATAAAAATGACTGCCTTCTGTCAAGAAGAAAAAAAAAGATGAAAGATGGAGAGCAAAAAAGATACACGTTCCATTGACGATCATCAGGAAGTATCATTCACCAATAAAAATTAATTTTAAATTGACATTGAGATATTGTAGCGGTCAATTGTAACGTTTTTGCCACTGGCCATACCAATTGACGATCAATTGCAAAGCATCAATCCGTCAGCGACGAAAAGATATTCATACATAAATAACCGTATAAAATCGCTAAAATCAAATCAACCAATCAATAGACACAATACGTGTTGGCCGAAATTGATATGGAATAATGTAATGGCAACAATGTATGTATTTATAATGGTTTCAGAGATAAAGGAATACAACTTAATTGGCATGTTAATTAAGATTATATTATTATTGAAGTGGGTATTAATGGAAAAGCTATGAAATATAAAACTCATAGTCGTATATTCAGTTTTTTAACATAATTTTTAATTTCGCATAAACAAAGAACTATGAAACAGAGAAATGATAGACTGATTGGGAGCAATGAACGGGCTCGCGACAATTTTAATTTGAAAGAGAAAAATATTTTCATATTCTTATAGAAGTGAAATTTACGGCAAGAAAAGTGATTATGTAAATGAGCATCTATAACATCTGTAAGAAAATGTGGGAACTTTTTTTTTCTTTTAATAAAACCAACAAAAAATTAACATTATCAAAGTGATTATGGGTTGAATACCTAATCAAATTAATTCTATTTTGACAGATTCGATAGCTTTTCTTTGATGATGACGAATTCACCGTCGTTTTTACGAATTATTGAATACAAATTAATTTAATAGTCAGAAGCTCAGAAGTATTCGCAACGCATTTAACAACGTTCTGACATAGTACCCTTAACAAAGTCTAAATGCACTATTCACAACAAGATACTATTTGTTTATGTTGTAAGGTGAGACCTGTCACTTTCATTTGACTGCCACTTTGGCGATACCACATAATACAGATAAACAAAAGCCTTGCAGCTCAGAATCCCGCTTTTTGCAAAAAGATCCTGCTTTACAATATCCCGACATTATTAAATTCCGCCATTTAAAAATCTCGCCATTATAAAATCCCGCTATTATGAAACCATTGTTATAACGATAATTGTGGTGGCGAAAGTATTTTTAAATGGCGGGATTTTTATTAGACCGGATCTCAATTGAGCGGGATTTTTAACTGGCGGGATAATGAACGTCGAGATTTTGAAAAACGGGAATAATCGAAAACATTGATATTGATTTTTTCATTAATTGTCGCCTGAAAGTGACCTTCATATAAAATATATTGGGTAATTTTTGCCTTATATGATCCCAAATTGACGGAGCTGGTTAGTTTTCTCCCGAGGGCATGTTCTGCTATCCGCTTTAATAGGGGGAACTTTTGTGTTTCCGATATTTTCCGCTTTATGTCCGCTATATGGCGGACGGTAAGATAAGTGTCGCTAGTGTCGATAACAAGAACAAGAAAATTCTTCTTGCGAAGCTGATAGCGTAATGTTGCCATATTTGTCTTAAAATGTTCGGCGGCATTTGTTGGTGTATTTGCATGAAAATGAGTAAATGTAACTTACGACAGTATTGATCTCAAAAGGTGTAATTCAGTGTAAAACTCTTGTCGGTTGTTTTACGCGAAAACTAACCAAGAAAACGTTTGCGTAGATCTTTGAAAAATACATCGAAATCAGTCAAAAGGTTAACACCAAATTTTGGAAGTTACGATAGTTGTATTTTCATGATGCGATATGTGAAAATATGAAGATGGTTTAGATCTTTGCTGCGAGAATTCCTCACTATTGGAATCCAATTAGACGAAACTAAAATGCTATAATAAGATACCAATGGGAGTTGTTATGTTCTTACAAAAATGCAATTATGAAATACCATTAATTCCAATGATTTACATTTACATCTAGAGCAAATTTTCTCTTTGAATGTTTAAGTAAGAAGTAATATTTAAGGATCATATTAAACTTCTCCCGTTAAAGCAGCCCGGCAGGCGACTCTGATTATATATGTTGAGTGCTGGTTAAAAGAAAACCTATTTCTATCCGAAATCTCTAAGTAATGTCCTTTTCGATGTTTCTATTGGGCTATATTTTACCTGGAAGGAAATTAGGTTACTGACGTTATTGAAATAATAGCGAGCGATAATAGCATGTCGTACAAATTACGTCAACGATTATTTCTAAAGGAAAAAATTCGCTTGTCTAGCGTACACAAAACAATGTACCAAAATTTTGCTTGTCCCATGTAGGCGTCATTTTTTACGTACTTTTAAGCATTTGAGACTGTCGGGTCGTGTCGCAATTAAATTTGAAATTTTTGGATTCCTTTCTTTTTTGAACGGTACGCAGGCGAGTTTCGACATTGCATCCCTTTGTGTAAAGCGTTAACGTGTAATGAAGTGTACAGCCAGTGTCCGCTTTAGCACTTACGCCGCCCCGGGCGAAAGGACAAATTGTCGCCCCTTAGGTACTTTACCAGACAGATTGATAGTGGGTAGCACATGTTATGTCGTTGTTGTTGTAGAAGCGATTTACGAGATTTTTTATTTTTGAATTTAGAGATTATTGCAGCACTTGGTCATTGTAACACATAGGTTCCACAATGGCTGCCGGCTGTTCCACAAAACACAACAATTCAGAGTCACAGTGGGACTCGAACCAACGATGTAGTAGTTCAGGGAATCGAATGTGTACCCACTGAGGAGGTTCACATATTAGTGTCGCTCAGGCAAAAAACAATGCACATATTGCACCCGGAAACCTGCGGATTTTAGAATGACGTAAGAGATTGCATATTAATGCGAACATTTGTTTCCCACTAAAACTCTGCTCTCGAAATTGGCATGCCAAAAAATGGTGGAGCCGATAAACTTCGTAGAAGAGTTTCTTCAGTGGTTTCAACTTGGGTGGATTGTTTTCATAAATGCATCATCTCGTTAGTTGTTACAGAGAACAAGGTTGGAGTTAGAGCTAGTTAAATCAAGGGAACCTAGCCAAATCCCGATATTAGCATGGAAACATGTTAGGGAGGAATGCTGTTGCGACTTAGGCAGGATGAGGGATCCTGCTAAAATCCAAGCTTGTCCGAAATTTGACCACTCAATGCTAGATTAATCAATGTGTCCATTCGCGAGGAGGTCGTTTGAGTTGAAGTTTAATTACTGCCAGCCAAATGTGAATAGATGTTATCTAAAATGTCTGAAAAAAATTGTGTTGATAATATGTGGCTTTGGGCAAGAAATTTATCACAGGAGATTTTATTTAACGCTTTTATGTGCTTAATGTTTATGCGGCTACTTATTTCTGGTTTCCTATGATTTCCACGGAGTTTTAATATTTGTTTAGTGGATAAGATCTCCTATGATTCGCAGACTAAACCAAAATATTAGGACGCAACAGATCTTTGGAACATTACGCTTTCAGCAAGAATTTTTCTTTGCTTTTATCGCCACTAGCGACACTTTTGGTACCATCCATGCAGGATTGTAGCGGAAAAACTTCTCCTTATGAAAATGGATAGCAGAAAAAGCCATTGCGACATATCGCATATACATAAAGTTACGTGCTAACACTTCGTGGCTTCTTTTTCACTAAATCGAAGTTGATATTTAATTTTTTCTTCCATATTTTTATTCGTGTTTTAGTCAAAAAGCCGCCCCTAAAATTTGGCGCCCGGGCGACCGCCCGGCTTGCCTCCCTTAGAGCGGGCGCTGTGCACAGCATGCTAAAACTCTCTATAATAACTCCAAAAGTGCCCCTAGGGATCGGCACTTAAAGCCCGCTCCATAGATATGCTAAATAAAAACACTTATGTACTGTCCTAGGCATCCCTGTAAAAACAATCGTAATTGATCCCTCTTTAATTATTTCCAAGCCCAGTTGTCAGAGAAAAAGCTCAACCAATTATATCTACATTTCCGCTTGAAATACTTTTCAGATTTTTAAATTTGAGTAGAAAAATTCGTCCTTACTACCATAATTAACAGGGAACCTGTATGCTGTAAGTTACCCTGGCTTTGCCGAACCTGATACATAGCTATCTGCCATGGTTGTGTTATAACGCGAATCCGCTTTAGATTTTGAATCACATATGACTCATAGACGTGAACCGGGAGAAACGCCACGAAGATAATTCAGCCTAACAATTTTGGCTCCCGAAACGGTTTTGGCAGGTGGTACAATGTTTCGACCAACTGTTTAAATTTTGGCGGAATTGAATATCCAATCCAAATTTTGAAGTTATGATTTTTTTTGTTTCTAAAGTTTCTAAATTTTTGCTCATTTTCAAAAGATGGCATTTTTAAAGGATATAATCTCGATATTATTATAGTGACTCAGATATATATGTTTATTTTTAAAATAAAATTCTGTGATTAAATTTCGAAAAAAAAACTTGATGGGCGTTTTCGAAATTTGTATCCGCTCAAACTGAAAACAGTTTGACACCCCTATTGTAAATGGTGTCAAGCTTTTACCTTTATGTTGATTGGCTCAAGGATTTACCATTATTTTGCTGATTAAATAAATAACAGGCGCGACAATCCAGCATTGGACTAAGGCCGCAGGATGTGTTAGTGACATCCTATTTCCAAGATCTTATCTGCTTTTTTTGTTGAGGTAATGAGATCAGCATCACGCTCAGCAGTGTTATTTATCCCCATAAATGGGTACTCGTTTAACATCTGAGTGAGATCATAGTCCGTCACAAGCTCGTGAGTTCGAAAAACACCATGGAACACGGTGAGATTCGAACTCATGAAGGTGCGCGCACTAACCGCTAGACCAGCCAGACTACTTTGCTGATTTTGCTGATTACAAAGGTCAAAAATCGTTGAAAGATTATCCAACTTATTGTCTTAAGCATCCTCTTTCGATAGGCAGGAATTCGGCAGTATTCCGCTTTGCTGATCGTAAATTTTAGAGAAATTCCGTTACAGTCAAAAGTCAAATTTCAAAAAAAAATTTCAAGCGCCGCGGAACTTTCACCTCTCTAATGTTTTAAAGGCAGATGTACTTATCGTGGAAATTACATTAACTGCCTTTTGAAAATGGTTCGTAAATAGTTCAGTGGCATTTTTCGTATTTCTTAAAGGGTCCTGGAGAGAAAATGAGTTCATTTTCACACGGAGGTCTATTCAGTCCTTTAGTCGGAAAACTTTAGCAAAAACTGTATTTAAACACTTGGATTTTATTTTTCCGTATTATCAGCCAAGAGAAACGGAGAAGTAATTAGTTTTAAGGGTAGTTTTGCAAAATTAAAAAAGATACAGGGGGCTCGCGAGCTACTTGGATGTTGATTTTTTTTAATTAGCTGCTCGCAGCATCAAAAAAACAAACGATCTAGTCTATTTAATACCTTAACCGATACCACCTGCTGCTCGACTTAATATTATTTGTCAATATGCAGTATATACAAAAGTATAGAAAAATGTTTATATTTACTTTATACGTACTCGTATTACTCAAAATAACCGAATGAAAATCTTTCATTTTGTTTGCTTCCATTCGAAAAAAAACTTGTTTACATGGATTAATGGTAATATAAAAATTGTAATTATGGTTCAATTTAACGCTTATCATTCCAATCAAACAATCTTAATTGTATCGTCATTGCCGTGCCGACAGTCTCAGTGCTATTATGTCCCGAGTTCAAAGACTGTAGTACCTGTAAGTGTGTGATCACTAAAGTATATTTTCCATTCGTTTTTTTAAATGTTTGTCTATTTTATTATGATTATCTTGAAGAAACGTGCCCGATTAAAATGGAAATGTAATGGATAAAAAGTCATAAAATGATCTCAATAAAAACTGATATTACATACTTCTATCTTTTATTACCAAATCGGTTGTCGGTTTTTATATAAAAAAAGATTCAAATAATAAATGTAAATTTTTCGAACGTGGTACTTTTTTTCGTTGCCATTGCTGAGGAATGTGCTGAAAACACTATCACTAGTAGTTCATGGCATATAATGTATACAGTCTTGACGGTATATTACGCTTTCAGGTCCCCAAGGGAAATTTTTCTTGTTCTTCCTATCGACACTAGCGACACTTATCTTACCGTCCGCCATATAGCGGACACATAGCGGAAAATATCGGAAATATCAAAAATTTCCCTTGGGGACCTGAAAGCGTAATGTACCGATATTTTGTATGGAATGAAATGTGTCCCGTAAATCCAATGGGACATCAGATTGCATTTTAATAAGTTTGTCCCATTAAATTAACAAGATCTGATATGATTAACTAATAATAGGATGGATCCCATTTGTCCTATTTAATTAATGGGATATGCCTTTTAATTAAATTTCAAGCATATAGACGTATTTTCCAAAAGAACCAACATCATGCTCCGTAGCCGAGATCGTTCGGTTGCCTTCCCGTGACTTGGTAAGTTTTAAAGAGTACTAACCGATCGGATGTTCAATACTCGGCCTGGCCAAATATCGTGATTCTTAACAAAATCCACAATGACGTAGCGTGGACGGTATAATAATATGGGACTTATAAAAAAATATACTTCGATCAGATTACGAGTGAAACGATTTTTTTCATTACATAAGATCGATCCTATTAATTCAAAAAGATACGTAGTATAATCCAAAATTGTTTAGAAAAACACACTTCCAGTTATCCGATTGAATTCATTTAAGTTTTATTTTTCAATGTAACTCCCCTTTACTTCAATACAACGATGAGATCGTTTAATAAGATCCTGCATCCCTTTCAAAAAGTAGTCCGCGGGTTTGTCTTGAAAATGGTCCAAAACAGCATCTTTCTGTTCCTTCTCAGTCTCAAAGATTCGTCCTCGGAGGTCCTTTTTTAATTTCGGGAACAGGAAGTAGTCACTTGGGGCCAGGTCTGGGCTGTACGGGGGGTGTTCAATTTCTTTAAAGCCGCATTTGACCACAGCAGCCTTGGCCACCGCGGCGGTGTGAACTGGTGCATTGTCGTGAAGAAGCAGCAAGTTTTCCATACCCTTTCTCCACGATGTTGGCCCTCAATTGGGTCAAAAGATCTGCATAATATTTCCCTGTTACTGATGTGCCGTCTTCCTTGAAGTCAATCACCCAAAGTAAACCTGGTTAACTTTCTTCTAAGCCTTTTACGTAGGACAGAGCTCATAACCTGAAATTTTCTCGCTTATATGGGAAATACCATAAGCCAGCAGGCTGCAGTATCGGGCGCAACCAGCCCAACCTATCCCAGCGCCACATCCATCCATCCATCCATCCATCCAATCATTATAATTCCCTTGGAATCCCAGAAGATGGTGGCCATAATCTTTTTCCGGCTCTGCTGCACCTTCGCTTTCTTGGGGCGCTCCTCATTAGGCCTCTTTCATTCCACGGACTCCCTTTTGGTCGTGGGATCATAGTAAAGGACCATGGTTTCGTCTCCTGTCACAATTCTGTTGATAATTGCATCCGAGTCGGCGTGACACAGCTCCAAAAAGTCTTTCGAACATTTCATCCGCTGCTTCATTTGATCTGCTGAGAGGAGTTTCGGGATCCATCTTGCCGAGATCTTCCTCATCCCCAAATGGTCGGTAATAATTCTTTCGACGGTGGTTTTTGATAGACTTGTCCTTTCTGCAATCTCTGATAACTTTAGCTGCCGATCACTCAATACAACTTCCTCGACTAATTGGACGTTTTCTTCGGTGGTCTCAGTTATTGGGCGTCCGGTGCGGGGTTCATCAAAAACATTCGCGGTATTTGATCTGCTCCATTTCAAATACGAAATCAGAATGCGACACAAATAATCACCTAGCCGGGCCCTTGATTGCACAATTGAACTCATGTTTAGTCCTGTTATGACCGAAGAGTTGTTCTATCGAATAGCGGTAAAATGAATTCAATCGGATAACTATAAGTGTATCTTTCTCAACAATTTTGGATTCTTCTACGTATATCCTATCGGAAAATAACTAGACCATGTGTTTGTTTTTAAAGGAGTCAACTATTAAAACAAACGGATATTTATCGAGTGAAAGTAATGGTTCCTATATTTTTAAAGTTATCAGATTTTTCCTATTGATTAAAAATAATGGGTGCTTAGTCGTGCTCTGTGGCCGTGATCGTTCGGTCGCCACTCTGTGAAATCGACACTCATAGAGAAACGAGTTTCCAAACTCGGCACGACTCGTCGCAAGTTTATTATTCAGAAGAAGATGATAAGAAATATTCTTATCGTAGAATAATAAACTAGCAATGCGACTAGGAAGTGGTGTGGCTGACAACCGTATCACACTCCGAATTCAGTTGTCTTTGTAACGTTGATGGACTACACACGGTAGTCATCAACGCACCATGTTCCACTAGGAGTTACGGTAATAAAGATAGAGAGAAAAATAATGGGACAAAATGATTGGTTTAATGGGATTTCCCATTGAAATTTTTCTGTGTGAACTATCGGAAAATCCCGATTAGCGCAATCATTTCTTTTTGAGGTTATACAGCCAAAATAAATAAAAAGACAAAAGTCGATAAATGTATTTTTTTTTAACCGTCCCGTAATTAAGTATACGAGACCAAATTTGCCATTACACACTGAAAATCTCAAATATCCAGATTATAGAGTCAAAATCGTTGCTGAAATCTAGACTATAGAATACATAGTGGAAACATTTAGTGGTCCGTATTAGCGTGATATCCGGATTACCGAATCAAGCCTGTAATCTTAAAGTTCATGTCCTTGGCAATCGAGAGGCATTCAATTCGTCACAAATTCCAATTTGAAAAATGACCAATTTCGCGTTTTAATGCAAGTTTTCACTGTTTTATGAACATGCAAGGAGTTTTTCTATGTGAATTTGACTCAAAATAGTTAGTATGGAGAGTATATAAAGACTTTTTACTGAAATATTCATTTTCCAATTGATAGGTTGATTTGAAATTGTCTAAATGTGCAAATAATTTACTTAATTTGTATTAAATGAGATAATTCTCTTATTTAAATAAGTAACTATGCTTTTCGAATATGATTTTTTTCTTAAAGCATAACAAGAACTTCCCATATAATGTAAATGCCTAAAAAAAATCCCCATTGCCTCTAAAGTTAATGTTACTTATGATGTAAATTGAGGTATTTGTAAAAAATTGAGGAATGCATTTTTTAACAGTAATTGGAACCCCAAATCATTAAAATACAACTGCTATTCCTAATTATAATTTTGTACCTTTAGAAGGTGGAAAGTACTTGCAGACTATTACTGGACTCTGTAAAAGGACTTTTCCAAGCAAGCGCATAGCAAGAGTTTTTATACCCTTCGCTCGTAGAGTCAACGAAGGGTATACTAACTTTGTCATGAAGTTTGTAACGCATTGAAGGAAGCATCTACGACCATATAATAAGTATACATATATGATCAGCATAACATAGGGCGTCGATTGGGCGATGTCCGTCTGTCTGTCTGTCCGTCTGTTGCTACGCGTTTTACTCGGCCAATTTAAAAGCTATGAAACTGAAATTTTGCACAAATGCTTCTTTTTGCTGCAGGCAGTTTGTATGTTTGAATCGGTAAAATCGGACCATGGGGTCATGGGGCTGCCATACAAACCTAACCCCCCAAATTAGGTTCTTCTAAGAAAAACTTTTTTATTTGTGCACCAATTTCAACAAAATTACACACAAACGTGTTTCTCGTGATGACACAAAACATATCTAAGAATTGATCAAATCTGACCATGGGGTCATGGGGTGGCCATACAAACCCAACCCCCATTTTGGTTCTTCTAAGAAACATTTTTTGCACCAATTTCACAAAACCTTGAATTAATGTGTCTTTACCAAAGCAACAAAAAAGTTAAAAATGAATGGAATCGTACTGTGGAGTCATGCTCCCGCAACCCCAATAAAATTTTCCGAGTAAATATTTTTATTTGCCGACTTATTTCAACCAAGCCCAAAATTTTTGTCAAGACGGAAGAAAAAGAATGAGGAGGGGGATTAAATACAAGTCATAGGTACGCCCGAAAAAACTTTTAGCCCATGGAGAGCGAAGGGTATCTAAATTTCGGCCGCGCCCGAAATTAGCCTCGGCCCCGGGGGTTGGCGAGCGTAGCGATTTTTAAACGGATAATTTTTTTTTAAATTAAAATAACTGAAAAAACTTTGCTCTGAATGCACATTTCTAAAGTCACGTTTAGCGGAAAACCCTGACGTAATGGAGAAAAACGGGTTTAAGATTCGAGTTCAGCACGACAAAAAACATAAGGACCACCTATCAGAGTCAAAGAAATTTTCAGTGTGTTTTTTGCAGACCTGTGTAATTTATGTTTTCACATTTCCCTCAGCGTCTACGTTTATCCACGTTTGTTTGGCATATTATGCGATAAATTTGTCCATTAGATAAACTCTTGTAATTCGAAAATATAATTATGTACATATCTATAAAAAGAAATAAAAATACGTACATATATCTAAGAAAGACCAGTACATGTTTGCCAATTAAATTATTATGTATCAACAAACAAGATAAGTGGCTGTAAGGATAAAAGTGAAAGCAGGAACGTAAGATTATAGTCGTATCTCTTAGATTTTATACCGGCCAAGATTGACCAATAAGAGATTATCTCGTATACACATACTGAAATTTTTCTCGTCTTGTTAGCCCCATATTCACAATACAAGTCTCGAAAATTTCTATGTTGGAGTGTATTGAGAGAAACGCATGCGCGAATATGTTTTGCAGCTGTATCCATTTATGGATCCGGTTTGTATTGCATTATTTTTGTGCTCCACGCAATCGTAAAAATAATAATAATAATTGACATAGTATGCCAATGTTCATAAAGAGTGTCATACCATTTACTATTGTATGGCAATGACTGTAAACGCAATACCGACAGCTACGACTAAGTGGACATATTATGTAAGTTCGTTTTGGCGCTATTTTCTGGTAGCGAAAAGACGGGGCTAGATGGTTCAAGATGGAATATAAAATTTGTAATAAATAAAAAATTTCCCTAGAAAAGAAGAACGGTCATTTGTGACCTAGCTCCGGCGCAAACGAAATATATCCCAGTTATTTTGTTAATTTATATACATGAATTATCAGGTTTTCTTTTTTCAGATTTCTGTGGCTAACTCATTATAAAATGAGTATATAACGGGTGGGCCAATTACAATTTTGTTTTTAAAAATGCAATAAAATGAACAAAATTAATTTTTTTTTCAATGTCTTATGGCTTTATTAGAAGGTAAGTAAGCTCCCATTAATGATAGAACACAACTTCATTAAAGTGGCTGGCCCATCTGGCGTCACAGTAATTTTCAAGACCCTGTTGATGGTTTCGAGCTGTAGCTCACGGATTGCGTGGATGATATTGGCCTTAAGTGCTTGAATCGTTTCTGGATTGTTGGCATAACATCGGTCCTTCACGGTTCCC
This sequence comes from Microchrysa polita, assembly GCA_949715475.1. Classification (NCBI taxonomy): domain Eukaryota; kingdom Metazoa; phylum Arthropoda; class Insecta; order Diptera; family Stratiomyidae; genus Microchrysa; species Microchrysa polita. The sequence continues at coordinate 106,989,764 of OX454415.1, read as the reverse complement.
CACAAAAAAAAAAAGTCCAAAGGAGTCAAATCGCAGCTCCGAGGCGGCCTATTGACATCGCCAAGACGGCTGATAACACGATTTGTGAATTTGGTGCGTAAAAGATCGATTGTGGCATGGTCTGTGTGGCATGGTGCGCCATCCTGCATGAACCAGAGGTCGTCCATGTCAATTCAATTTCAGTAAAAAAAAAGTCGGATAACATAGCTCTATAACTAGCTTTGAGCTAGATAGCATTCACTTTGAAAATAAGTTTTCAATATTTCCCAACGTTGTTCAAGCGTAAAGCGACTCATTTCGTTCTGCGGAGGTATGAATACTGAGTTTCTATAAAGATTTTGAGCGAAAAACAGCTGTCAGTGTCAAACTAAACTATGATTCAAAAACGAACTTGTAATTGGCCCACCCTGTAAGTGAGTATAATGTATATTACATCAATTATATCGAGCAACCAAAGCTAAAAATAGTACGAATACCAAAAAACTGGTCTATTGAAGGTTTATCAAAAGCATTCGCGTATGCTAGCTCGATACCTACTACTACTCGTATCTAATTCGCACTCTCCCTTAAAAAGCGAGATATCTACAGTTAGGGTTTCTACCTGCGCTAGCGGACTTAGCGTGTTTGCGTTACGTGGTGTGTTGTGTGTGAACTTGCACTACGTAGTCGTCGGCGATATGTGCTTTCTGTACGTCTATTGGAAATCAGAAGGGATATTGTAGAACTTTTGTTACGCAACAAACAAACTTAGCCACTGATATTTAAAAAAAAAATATCCAATAATTGATGTACATAAAATAACGAAATTCCTGAGATGGTTTCGTTTGTGCCGGGACTGGGTAAATTTTGTATGGATCGTGACCATTCTTCTTTCTCGGAAAACCAAACTCTAACTAGTCTGGTTTAAAATTCACCTGTCAAAATCGTAATTTAAAATTCACAAATGTAAAATTAAATTTTCCTTTACACACTTGTACTTAATCTGAACGGATTGTGTATATTGCGGTGTGATGATTTTTAAAATTGTTCGAGTAAGTGAAAATATCCTTAAGCGAAAATGGGTTTATCGATTAAGTAAAAGCGATGGAGATGGAAGGATTTTCATTATTAGGTTTCAAATACCAAATTTCTAGAAACAAAGACAAAAGGATAAACCTTGCCTAGTCCTAGACGCATATTTTATAAATTGTTTGATCATAGTACATTATTTTGATAGATTCTCTCATCATTCTTTTATATTCTGAAAAACCGAAAAACCCCTCCTTCACCTATGACTACGATTATTTCATACCATTTTTCCAATTTTAGCAAACCATAAAATTCATCAACCATACGAGAACATCAACTAGCTTGCTAGCTTACTTACACAGTACTTAGTACACACACTTCAGAAAATGCTTTGAGCCGTAAGCAGCGTGGTGAACAATGAAGGTGGCGCTAATGACTTTTGAATTTGATGAAAAGCGAAAGTATTTTTCTCGTACACTTATTTGCGCGGTTTGTCTGGCGCTCGCATGTACTTTTTTTACATCTATGGATAAGGCTACAAATTCACTATGTACAGTCTTACACTTCTCCTATTTAAGATTCATTCATTATTATTATTGCAACACTTGAGACGGTGGTGGCGGCCGGCGCGGTACGCATTGAAATACTCACGTCCACTTATTTGGTGTTAATAGATTACAAATAGGGAAGAGAAGTGTGTATTGGAGCGGAGCATAATTATTATGATTTCCATATTTGGTTAGTTATCGTGTGTACTGGATGTGATTTAATATTTTTGTCTTTTGGGAATGCATAAATTAATGAACTTAGTGTGTAAACGTTTCCTATATTTGTTTTTAGCAAATGCGGAGTGAGTTGTTAGGGATATCCTCTTCGGTCCCGAGAGCACATTATTTGAAAAAACTTTATAAAAACGTACTTAGGGTGCTTAGATATGTATTCTGAGATAAGTTTAGAAGATTTGAAAAATTTAGCTATTCTAGATAATTAGATATAATTTGTACACATATGTGTACATTAGGTCTGTAGACGCACATAGCGACCACCTGCAAATGTTACGTAGATACGAAAAAAGCTGGGAATTACATTTAAAATATATATTTCAATGTAGTTTTATACAAAAATATTAAAATAACATTATTATTCAAAAAATAGAAACAAAACAAATTAATAATAACAAACGAAATTCAATGATGCAAAAGTAAGAATTTGAATTCATTCCTTATGAAAATTCAAAAAGCAGTTGCGATCTTTCAGAACACACAGGAAGACACCACAACTAACACAAAGAACTCTAGTTCTTCCTGTGCATCCAGAATCCGGGTAATTGTACCCATTTATTAATGAATTAAATTAATGAAAATAATTTTTTTTACAATTTGAAGCTTCGCGTAAGAAAAAAAAATCCAAAAATCCGCATCCGGACTTCTATGTGTCCGGATAGGGGCCACAACCAATAAGGTTTTACTGTACAACCAAATAAAAATCATTTCTGGTACAATTGCTAAGAATCAGTGTGCATTTCTGTACAAGATAATGTAATCTCATTTATGGTATTGAGACCTAATGTGCACATATGTGTACAAACCTTTTTCAATCACCGTTATTTAAACAATAAAAGACCAATCGATGTGAAAACAATTTACGGACAACAAGGAACTAGTCAACTTTAATTTCTGATTTGAAATATCGCGATATTTGTCATCAACGTTAATTTAGTAACGGAAATCGGAAGAGAGAGCGGCTGTCGGTCAAGTCGCAATGAACTGCAATGAAATAATTTGCATTACTTCAACTTTTATCGAAGTCTAGACGTTATAACTGTTTTGATAACACGCAATCATTCTTAGAGAATTGAAAAAACATGGTTATAAGAAAAAAAAATACTCTATCATGAAAATTAACAGTAAGAAATATTTGTACACATATGTGTACGTTGGGTCCGAAGAGGATATTGCATAATTTTTGAACGTACTTAGTTAGGCCTGCTGATTATTGTGTAATATACATAATAGGTGTTTGATTCATTTACCTATTGAAGCGTTATGAATTGATTCATAAATCAAAGAACTGATTGTTAGAGAAATTAATTATTATGCAACAAGCTAGAATTAGGAAATCTAATGGCGCTCAAACTTTAATTTTAAAGAAAAGGGATTGATGGTTTAAAATCATTCACTCTATTTTCTCGTGTGAGGTATTACATCATTTCTTCTTCTTTTCGAAAAATAGTTAGTGATCTTATTATCGATCGCGATCTTCACATTCGCACAGTCTACCACTGCAATATCTAATTAAAAAAATAGGGAAAAGTCAAAATTGTAAAATGGAGTTAATTACTTCCTGCAATATATCCACAATCAGTTTTTCTGCAAACGGTTTACAAATGAGAAGAATGCAAGAAATAAGTGCACTTTACTATAGAAACTGATCACCACCCGCCACCATCCTAATTTAAAATTATGCCTTCTATAACCTATGACCTAGTCTGGCTGGTCTAGCGGTTAGTGCGGCACCTTCGGTGCACAGGGTCATGAGTTCGAATCTCACAGTGAGCCATGGTATTTTTAGAACTCACGAGCTTGTGACGGAGTATGATCTCATTCAGATGTTAAACGAGTACCCATTTATGGGGATAAATAACACTGTTAAGCGTGATGCTGATCTCATTACCTCAACAAAAAGCAGATAAGATCTTGGAAATAGGATGTCACTAACACATCCTGCGGCCTTAGTCCAATGTTGGATTTTCGCGCCTGTTATTTATTTTTTTATAACCTATGAAAATATAATTTAATTTTTCTTTTCTTTTTCAGGATCGTCATCGAATCTACAAATTCTGTCGACCACCTCTCAGAGTAAGTTTTAAAACTGAAAATATTTATTTCATGGATTATACCGTAGATATAAATTAAATCGCTGTAAGGCTTAACGACACGCCTCTTTCTTTATTAGTATTTTTCAAAGTGATTCGCCAGTAACTGCTCTCCGGGAAAGGAAAGAGTGTATTTTGATTAAGCAAAGTCCCATTCCATCAAACCAAAATTTAAGGTTACCTTCCGTATAATATAGCCCAACAATAATGGTTTTTGCAGACGCCATCAAAAAACTTGTTCTGTTCAATTAAAGTTCACCACTTCCTTCAAGAATGTATTTAAAATTTAACGTTTTGTTCTCTGATATTACATAACTAAACAAAGAGCATTAACATAAACAATTTCACATGAATTGACTACTCTCAGAGCTTCAAATATTCACGTTTCTTTCAAGATACCGTTAGTTTCGAGAAATTTTAGACAATAATTTCATAACGGTAATTTGCAATGTTAAATTTTCAAAGTCAATTATTTTTGGCAGATTTAAAAATTAAACGAAAAAAAAACCCTTTGAATGCAAAGGTGAAGAATAGGTTAATTTTCAAAATGTTTTTAAAAGAAATAAAAATCACACTTGCGTTGATGAATGGAATTGAATTTAGAAGAAAGGTAAACAATATTTAATTTTCATTAAAATACATTTTCGATAATCATGATGCTGCAATTACGCGGTGAAGCCGACGTTTGTCCGTTCATAATGTTGAAACTTAAGTTTTAAATTCAATATACTATTGGAAAGTCAACACGTTATGAAACAACTTCTGCCAACTTTGCAGATGCAAGAGTTCAAAGTACCGTTAATAAAATTTAAATTTTAAATTTTATTTGAAAAATCTGTTTCGGAATTGCTGCGATAAAACGCCAGGAAATTTGAACAAAACTTTGGGCAAACTTCGGAAAAATTAGAGAAAAGCTGGATTTTTGCATGAGCCTTCTTTTCGAGGGAGGTCCTACACAAGACCCCAAAAGTCCCGTCTGTACGAGTGCCGCTAGCGATGCTACAGATGGTCAAAGACCCTCGAAAACATCCCCATCGTTGGGGACTTTTGGCATTTTGTTTCCAGCCCCAGGAGCTACAAATTTATCATAGACGACTTTACAGCATACTCCCCCGTAAAAGAGATATTCACGAAAACCACAAAAAATCTCGTTTTTCTTAGTTTTGAGCCCCCATAGTACGTAGGTTGTATACGTATTAATTAGAAATTTGGCCACTTTCTTCAAGAATCGGAACACAAATCATAGGATCGCCCGAGAAACTATTAGCCCGAAAGAAATTTAATCCAATCCATATCCAAATTTCAGCTGCGCTCCAAAATAGCCTCCGTCTCGTTACAATTTAATTTTTATGAGAAATAATCAAGACAAAATCAAAATGGACAATTTTGACTCTTTTAACTCTTTTCAACCTATGTATTCTGAAACGAAAATTTGATTGGTAGCTGAGCGGCTCAAAATAGGTACATTGGAAACAAAAGAAAAAAAATCCAAACCACATTTTTGATCTGCCTATCCTACTCGAAGAAATAGTGGCTATACCTCGTTACTATGAACTATAAACATAAAATTATTCTACGCTGCAAACAATAAACAACAATAAAAACAGCTCGTCCTTATAGTGCAGTAAGCAGGTGAAAAGCTAGATTTTTTTGTTGCTTATGTTTTTTGTTGTTTATTTTTCTTATGTTTAAAATAGGGTCAAAATCGCAAAAAAAAACTCAAAAAAATAATATAATTTGTAGCGATATCGGCTTTTTTAGGTTTATGTGGCGTTGGACCCGCGAGTAAAAAAGGTAAAACTCCGAAAATATGATGGTTTTTCACGATTTTTTAGTGGGAAGCTCCGGATTCGTGCTCAGCGCCTCAAATAACATAAGAAACAAACAACAAATTCTCTACCACATTCTGCAATGTCAATGTCAATCACGTAATGACTACACTATTACCTCTACTGACATGTGAGCAATCGATCATCATGAATGCTTGTCGACCGGGTGCCAAAGAACATCCTCCAATTAGGGTAATGGGTAACGTAAATTTTCCATTAAGATGGAAATGTGGTCAGTGTCATAAGTGGTTACAAAATTAGCAAACGGGTTAATCATCATTTTGAGCATGCCATTTGCTAGGAATCTCAGGAATCATATACCATTTGGAAAAGTGAAAAGATCGCCCTCACATGAACCTATTTTTATAATTTTCTTCATGAAAGTGTCGTTTTCAATTATTTTAGAATCGATTTCAGTTTTGCAATTTATTCTTTTTTTCATTCAACTATTTGCATCTGTGCAATATGTTATTTAGCCATTAAAGATTAAAATCAAATTTTGAATTTTGATTAAGTGGCAGCCTTTCTAATCTCGAAAGTCAATGCTCAAAGTTTTTATGTTTATTTAGTTGTAAGGTTTCACAGCAGAGATGATCAAAACAAACATCTATCAATTTTCGAATTTACAAATTTTCAATTTTCATACTACTACCATTTATATATTTCCCACTGGATACTCTACTATGTGCATTAATTCATCTGCAACAGATGCCCTGATGAATTTTCCTCATAGCTGGTGTACTATGTTCAATTTACACGACATCCTTTCCTCCATGTAGGCCTGTTCGGTACCGAGATTTCAGTACCGGGTTTCGGTTTTTTTCAATACCCGGTACCACAAGCGGTTTCCCTGACTCAGGTTTTTTTTTCAGTACCGACGGGTTTTTTAACCATAAGCCGGTTTTTTTGAGTACCGGGTTAAAAACCGACTCAGGTTTTTTTCAGTACCGACGGTTTTTTTAACCATAAGCGGGTTTTTTTAAGTACCGGGTTAAAAACCGGTACCAAAAAACCTGAAAAAACCGGCTCATGGTTGAAGTGAATCGTTCTTTTTAACTCGGTACCAAAAAACCGACTCGTCGGTCGGTTTTTTTAACTCGATACCAAAAAAACCGGGATATCGGTACTTTAGAGTATCGGGTCCGGTACCAAGTGAACACCGGTTTTGTACCGGGATCCCGGTTTTTGGAACAGGCCTACCTCCATGCATTTGCCAAATGTGTGTGTATTGTGCATTTTGTCCATAGAGTCGATGGCTACTGGTTATATCATTAGGCTAGTTGCTCCTGTCCGTCGCTCCCCATCCATTAATTTAGCGAACAACCAAACGTCATATTAATGACCAGGTCCGTAGCTCATAAATTTATCAGACTATTATTAGCCATTATAGAGGAATATGGACATCAGGAGATGTATCTTAAGGTTGTCACTTCTTGTCCCTTTTGAGTGTAATCTGAGATAGAGCAGGGCGTCCATGATGGCAAATTTCTTGGTCAGCTGTTTACGCTATCTGATTAATGTGTGTTAAAATGCAATAAATTGATGGTGAGGAGACATGTGTTCATTTTCAGTCATGGTGTTAGGAAATATTTTAAAATCGTAATTTTCATTGCAAAGGGTTGTATTATAACAGAAGTGATTATGACATTATGTTTATTTAAAAGACATAAAATGAGCCAAAATAAAGATTGAATAATAAAATTGCAGCTAGTCAAATGGTTAATTTCTTCAGAAAAATAGGACATACATGTATGCTATTTCTTGTGTTTTTTTATTTCGCAGAGATTTCGTGAGATGGCTATTGACAGATTGACAACATCTTGAACGAGTGTTCTAAACTATTTATCAATAAATGTAGGGTGTCATTTAATATTTAATTTAATTCATTTTGGCATTCGTAGTCGTTAAAATTTTAAAATTAAATCAGTACATTTTCTACAAAATCTCTACCGCCAGCCATCAAAAGTCCGGTTTCTGGCTACTGATTAAAATAACATCGTTAAAATCACGTAAGTCTAATAGTTTCTAGATTCTCCAGACAATATTATTCAACACAACCAAAGTTCATTCAACTATTAAAAATCATATCAAGACTACAATCCAATGCGAAATCAATCTCCACAAACACGACTCACAACTTTCATCAGTAAAAGTTAAATAAAAATCAATTTCCATTAACGAAAACATTGTCACCCATCCAAGAAACAAGAAATTTATTTAATTTTAATTAATTCGCGACACTTTTGGCAACGTGCCTTAAATATTATGCAGAATCGTTTAACATCGAGATTCAATACGATAAATTCGATGCATGCGTGTTGTGTGTTTAAAAGCCAATATGAAAATAATTGCAATTTATGTCTTTTTCGAATTGGATGTTATCCATCGAAAACAAGGTTGCTGGAATATCGTTTTTTTTTTATAATATGCAAGAAATCACAGCAGTTTGCATGTGGAGAGCGAAGATGAAGAAGCAACGGATTATAACAAATCAATTAAAACGAGCCTACCATGTCGATGATAGTCAAAGACTTTATTTTCCATTGTAAATCACTTGTTTTTTATTCAAAGAGGTATTGAGTTTTTTATGGTTTGTGCAATGTAATTTTTTATCTTTTTAAATTACCATGTCGCGTACGTATCGAATCAGTGATCCAGTGTTTGTATGCTTCGTTTGTACGTTTCTGCGGTTCGAGAAGGACCCATAGTCTGCCTGAAATCTTGAATTGATACTGACACTTTACACAAGAGTCGTATAGTTAGACCCCATATTGGGGCACAACAATTTGTTGTCTTGCGAACAATTATGATGGTATTGTCGTGGTGCTTGCTCTCTGGCACGATATGTTACACATTTACATGCTGGGTGCACTCACGCAAGTTGGGTCATTTACTTGATAGCGGGCGGCACGGCACGTACATATTTAAGAGACGGCATGAAGTTGAGTTGCGTACTTGATTTAAAATATCTGCAGCTGGAACGGTACATTGGTTGTTTTTTGTTTTGCTGTTTTTTTTTTTAAATAATCTTATGTGGCGCAGGGGCAAATTGGTGTTCAAATTTGCGTGAGCAATTTTTGCAGTTAATTCGAATTACAAAATAGCAGAATTAATTGAATTTGTTATTATCAATATACTTAGCTATATATATATATATATATATATATACTTGCGACATGCTTCACTTCTGAAAAAGCTGCACAAATGAACCAAATAATGTCGTGACAACCCTATTTAACTTTGCTGTTAACTTAGAAAAAAATATACGAATCATATGTTAAGATATCAATTGTCTGTACTAATTTTTCATACAAAATAACAAATTAATTAAAAGTTGTAAACTCATTAATTTTTATTCAATACTTCGTGCATATAATTGCATTTTCAAAAATTATTTTAGAACGTGCGGTTTTCTCCCTTGGTTCACCGAATGTCACTAGTCCCTCTCCCAAAAATTGCTAATGCATAATTCCTTTTGTATTTTGTTTTCTGTGTACGCATACGGTCTTCAGCATATATAGGTACGAGTAAAATGTCTGAAATTATGATCAGACCCATTGGCCCCTAGCAAAAGAAAAGTTACTTTTTAATTTTCTCAGTTCCCCTTGACCTCCGCCACTTCTTTGTTTTTATGGTTTTTATGACAATGTTGCATAAAAAGACCGCTTGAGCCTCAATTTTAAGGCAATACACATTACAGTTCTTAAGTTATAAAGGAAATTACAAATGACACAAAAACTTGAATTTGTAAGCAATATTATTATCTGTAGGATTTTAAAAAATTGTGAAATTTTTTTTCAGTGTTGTCTTATCAGAGAATGATTTTATTTTATGCTGGTCCTAAAAGCCGATGATGTTTTAAAAATGGACATTTTGCTTTCGCTGCTTAATGTGGAATTTGCCATGTATGGTCTAATATCAGCCTAAATTAAATTTATTTCAGATTTAGTGAAATGACGCCTTGGCGTAGTGAAATGCCGATTTGGTGTCCAAAAACATGACAACTTTTTGTCATTCCACATTCGACGTTTTGGCAGCTTGAGGGTGAAAAAGCAGGACTGTCCAGCCAAAAACAGGACGGATAGACTATTAGATGTGCCATTAAGTGCCACCCATTATTCCGGATTAAACATAACATAAGAGTGGATTGATTTACTAATTTTGGATCGCTTGCGGTCAATTACTGAAACCCTATTCAAAACAACGGTGTAGGCATACGAATTTGCAATAAAGGAATTTTGAGTATTTACAATTTGCAAAAGGAAACTATTTTTTACAAAGCAAAAATGTTTACCAAAAATAAATAAATAATTTTATAATCGCCTGCTTGAACCTGAAATGACAGAGCCATGGACGTATTTTGTGGCATAAGCGACAACATTATTTAGTTTTAAGCCGTGCTCACACCAACGCGGCAGCGAATTTTCCGCCGCTGATTTTCCGTTACGGATCCGCGGCGGTTTTTTTGTGTTTACACCGGCGCGGGGCAAATAATTATCGGGGTAATGTCAGTTGTATTGTATTGCTCCTCAATATTTTTTGATTTTCGCCCGGCAAGTGCTGGGTTGTAGTGTTTAAATTATTAATATAATATTATCATAATATTAATATTGCAATAATTAAAATGACTAATAAACCAATCTAATAAATTTTCAATCTAAAAATTTGTTAAGAATCACAAAGTGAAATTTGGCGTGAAATAACAGTAAATTGGAAAAAACCGAAGTACCGTTTAATAATTGCACCTGCAAACAAAGAAAAATCTAAGCCACATGGCGCTGATAATATCATTTAACTTTAAATTGGCAAATTTGAAATTAATCACCAAGTTATAATTGGATATGACATTCAGTGAATAAATAATACATATAATCGCGCATATTACGAATTGACTAATATAATGCATTATTAAAAAGATACGTACAATATTATAAGCGACATTATAAGCGACATCCAAGTGGAGTTTTTCATAACCTCAATCTAATATAAAATATAAAATTTTTTTTATAAAACTATATTACAAACACCCTCTTAAGCTGTAAATACGATGGCAATACATCCCCGATTGAGGGGATAGCCAACCGGACACGTTATACGCCTCACCTGTGCGGTTCACGGAACTTACATCAGGAACAAAGCTGCGCGTGCACAAAGGAGAAAAAAAAAAGCTTCCTTCGAGAAGGTGATAGACATGGCCGGATTTCCCATATGGGCAACCTGGGCAACTGTCCGGGCGGCAAATTTTTAAAACTTGCTATTGGTTTTAAATTCTATGAAATATGCATTTTCAAAACTCACGTAGTTCGCTATAATTTAATCTAGTTACGTATATTCGCTTCAATCTAGGGCGACCAGTCACAACCTAACCTTAAATTGTAATCTGACTGCGTCTTCAAAAGTCCAACACGCACAATTCTGTTAACAGCATTTTCTCTGAACTGCCTACTGGTGGCAGGTAATTTAGTTAAACTAGAAGTGGAAAGCATCTTCGTAACACATTTGCTTCACTTTAAACAAGAGTATACTTCAGTATCCATGTTTATAGGAGACTTGGCTGCGATGTCCTGATTTTCCGACTGTAAGCCACCTAAAATACCCCCAAATTTAAGGAAAACTTTATCTTATCATAACTATATCTTCATCATAACGATTCTCCGGAGAGTGTAAATTGCCATCAAGGAGGGGAAAATCGTTCTAACATATTTGATAGGACCCGGTCATGCTTCTGCCTGTCTGTCTATAAAAAAACCCGACTCCCCAACAGAAAAAGGACAGATCTACTAGGTTTTAACAGATTTAAAGTTTGGATTGAATAATTGTTGAATTGTTGGTTCTGGTACACACAGCAGAAATAAAAACCAAAAAGTTTATTGGGAGGCGCCCAGCGAAATATAAATACATAATGTATATGAATCGTACATATGTATGTACTTGCACTAGCTAAATTGGAGATTATTGTTTTATTTAATCACGTCAACAAAACACCAAGCAGTGTTTTATCAAAAATAACTAAATGCCTCGAAATTTATTTAGTATACCTTTGTTTTGAGGAATTTCCTGACCAAATCCCGGGCTAGATGGTTTGGTTTGTGGTCCATGTAAATCATGTTAGACAGCCCAGCCCTGATTTAGAAGCTACGCATTTTTGATGGAAGAGTTATTGACATAAAAAAGTGTAATATCTACAATAAGTCAAGGACTGCACTTTTAAGAAATTAGGCTGAAGATTTTCGAATTTGTGAGAACCTTCTAAAAAGAAAAATGGAAATAGTTATTATAATTATTTATGGTACCATAGATGCGTAAATTCAATTATACCAACTATAATTCAAAAATCACACAACTTTTTTTTCAATTTGAATTTTTTTTTTTTATTATTTTAAATTGTGTAATTGAGCTGGAGATTTCAGGGTGGTCTTTATTTTCTGACGTAAACATATACAAAGTTTGTGTAATTTATTTGACTCTATATCGGTGTAATAATTGGTTAATGGCTTCCCTACAATGTTGAAGTGATGTTGACTTCCCGAATTACATGCTTTCGGCGTGTACGTACCGTTCTCCCCACATAGTTCCCCAATTTGTTTTTTATTTTTTTATTTTCTGGGAATGGCATTAATTTATTACCAACTGAACTCTTTCGAAAATTCGATTTCCGTGACCTATACAATGAATTCTGCATGAACGAAGTACATAATACGATTGATTGATTCTATTGCATCGAATTTCTAAATAAAATTTATAAATAGATAAGATCAGAATTTAAAGAAGATGTATCATTTTCTTGACACTGAAATACATATCTGTAAATCAAGAACATGTTTATGTTCCAATTGTATACATTTTTGATGGATTTAGTCGCTGATTCGAAGCTAAATTGTTGATGTTGATGCCGCCACAAGACATGTTACGAGTGTAATGTACACGCAGTTCATTGCATACAGCCATCATATAAATAATGAGAAATTCTAGCGTATTGACTGTATAGTAGAGCATCGATTTATCCAAATGCTGATTATCCGAAAATTCAATTAACCGAATCGGAACGCAGCTTTTGAATTTTAAATTTGGATTTTTAAATTGGGAATTTTGAAAAATTTTGAATTGAAAAATTTAGTTTTTTAGAGTTTGTAATCTGTCCCGTATAAGTTGATGATTTTCAAGTGCCTGAAAAAAGCAATATCTCGTCATCATCACTATATTGCTCCGAATTTCTCGTTTTCGTTCAGATTTAGTGGTTTCGCAGATTTTCAGCTTTCCGCTTAAATGACTTTTTTGGCATTCCTCTAATTTTTTGTGGAAATGCAACTTTTGATAATTCGATCAATCCCTGATTGACATTAGTCCAGGTAATCGACGCTCTACTATACTTATAAGGTGGGTTATTGTCTATAGGTAAGCATATGCTAATTGTGACTAATCGTTCCATTCTATACACCAGCTGCGGTGCATGTCTGTAGTATTTATGGCATGGCAACTTACCAGCTCTATGGGAACTACGCGGAACTTTTGTCTGTTTGGAGGAGAAGAGCCCCAGCGGGAGAAATATCGAGTTATTCGATTTCGGAAATGTCACATTGGAATCTTTGCACTGAGACCTCTAAGCGTCGATAGCTCAGTAGGTAGAGTTGCTGACCTTGTGACTGAAGGTCGGAGGTTTGAATCCCGATTGGGACGAAACTTTTTTTCCTCAATTTTTGGTATTTTTTCCCAAAAGTTTTTTGTGGGTTCGTACAGATAGACACACTCATCAGGTCTTGTATCTGTTGCCATTAATACTACAGACATGCACCGCAGTTACTGTTTACAATGGAACGATAAGTCACAATTAGTTAAAATTCGCACCCACGAAATTTGGGAATCAGAATTAATACAGTAATTGTAAGCATATACTTTCTGTAATTTCATAACTGTTAACGAAATTTAACGAAATTAATTTTTTTAGGTTTTGGTGTTCTTTTATTGTAATGAGTTCATGAACTTGTCAATCTTAGCATAGTAATATAATCGTTTATCATTCTAATCTAGGCCATTGAATGACTCTGCACTGAGGATTTAAACATAAATGTTTATCCTTTAATGGAACAAATATCAAATGATATCATTCTGACTAATTTTAGGTCAAAAATTAAAATACGACAATTTGTGCTTTCTTGTTTAATTCAAAAAACCTAAAGTATGATTCGGTATTGCGATTTGAATTCCGGAATTTCTTACTTTTATCTGGAAGCTTCAGTGTTATCTACTATTAGTAAAAAAATTATCTATTTATTCAGAGTATGACGCATTTTTCCCCACATTGCGATCAAACAAAAGAACCGGACACCACGTCCGAACGTCATTGCCATAATTTAATTAACAGTATCAACCAAATTAGATCCAACCAGAATAAGCAAACAAGTTATTAAAATAAACACGAAGAAATTTTAATTTAAGTTTCAAATCAATCGTATCAAGCATCACCCTGCACGCCAAGCCGCACACACCCACTGCACGGCGTGTAATATCAAATTGACATTAATGCGATCTAATAAATCTCAGCGTTTTTCACAATCATAACAAACAGCTAAATTGATGGAACGATGTCATCAGTTTCACGCATTTGCTCCACATATGAATAATTGTCGACCCCAAAAGTCGTATACACAATATTCGTCTTGTTTCTTGCTCGAAAGAAAAAAACGATTCGAATCATTTTATTAGCATGATGTCAGATATTCGTGTAGTATACGCCACCCAAAAATCTAGATGAATAAGTAAATGCGACAAAGCCTGGCATTTGCATCTTACTCGTAAGATCTATACTCATAGAGCTCTAGTGCTCTTTGATGGGAACTTTTAAATTCAGATTGAAATCAAAAGAAGAAATTGATTGCATTTCACTTGTTAATCCGAGCATTAGGATCTGGAGATTTTGATCTTTATAGGCAGGCATTGCCGTCGCATGTATAAAATGCTGAGATAAATGACCCTATCCATCTGTCTGTCAGTTTGTTTTGTCTGATTCGGATAGAGCACGTTGCATGCTCTGCCTGCCTGCTAATACAAATTGAAAAGACCAACGAAAATTAAATGCATGCGCCTGTGTGAAAGTGAAATTTGAAAGTAAGGGGTGCGATTTTATAGACATACTCGTACATATATAGTTTGGATGTCATACAAAAAATGCGAGACCACCTTCACTTTCTTACAGGAATTTCAAAAATTCTGGATATTTTGAAAGACAGATAGAAAGATTGATGTGGATGATAGAGTGCGGGAGGATTTTTGAGAAGCTTGATGCACATTTTTTTCTCATTTAGGTGAATTTTTGACATTACCGAAAGTCTTTCAACACGTATTTCGTAAGTCGTAGAAAAAAAAAAATAAAAAATCAATCACCGGAGTACTAAACACACTTTATTGCATTTCAAAAAAAAAAAGTTCACATCAAGTCCAATTGACGATTGTAGGATAATGATGCCTATTTAGGTTATATGGGCGAACGAAAAGAGATGGAAATTGAAGTTGAAAAGGTAATAGTCCAGTGGTCGGCAAAGTGCCGCTTGCGGCTCGTTGGCTCATTTAGTTCGGCTCTTCAATGGTTCAAGGCGTATTGAAAATATGTCACGTTTTTCAAGAATCAGAAATTTATCAAAGAATTTATCAAAGAATTCACCCTGGTCGATCCCTTAATTTGTGGGAACACTTTCAATTACAATAGCTTTTGAGCCAAGGTGTAGGGTTTTTATTTAATTTTAAGTTCAGAAGAATTATTTTTTATATATTTTAAAATGAATTTAAAACACCTTAAGTGACTTTGCTTATGATTTTTTTAATTATATTTTACTCCATCTGTCTACAATTACTTGATGTATTGAATTGGATATTTTATTGTATTGAAATGCTTACAGTCGTAAGTATAGGTATGTATGGCAAACTGGGTAGAAAATCTTAGAATTGTCTATACGTATAATCGGGTCACAAGCTACTTAATCATGTGAAAAAAAGCTAACAATGGCAAAACTTTCTTTTGAAGCTACCTTCAAAAATATTTCTCAATAAGCTATGTATGTATACAGTATCTACGTACACATAATGATATTAATAACATGCCATGCGACTTCATTCCAAAAAACACGCTGACACAAATTTTAGCTTAACTACATACATTTTGATCCATGCATTAGCCAAAAAGTATATAATGTACACATTACCTGTTAATTTAACTATAATTACCTAAATAGCTTGTTAGGTTTCAGAAACATGTTTTGTTGTGATCGCCCCATAATCATCTAAAAAGATATTCACATCTCCGTTAGTTCACCGCCCCATAATGTACTCGTATCTTGTACTCATATGCTTTATCACAAAAAAAAAAAAATACATAAAGACTAAAACTGCAAGATCGTAAGGCATTACACTGGTAAACACTGCGATTAACGTTATGCGGATTTAATCAAACTTTGATCAAAAGTCCATTCCCTCGTAACTCGTAAGTATGTGTGTGCATTTACTATAGCAGTTATATGTATGCTATTTAATTCACTGATTTTGCAAATTCATACTAATTGCCTTCCCGAAAAAATGCAGCATAAGACTCGTAAAAACAAGCCATAATACTAAATTTGACGTGTGAATACACACATCATCTAAAAAGGCATATTACAAGCAGCCAATTGCAGTTTAACATTTCTTCTTCGGCAGCGTACATAAACGCCTTAATATCGTATAATCGCTGTAGATTGTTTGCAACTTTTGGCTTACCTTTTGTATTTTTTTCTTGTATCTATTTATTCATGCTTAGTGCAATCCAATTAGGATTTGGAATAAAAAAAAATAGTAAATTTCACATGAGCTTATTGGATTAGGATCACTCTTCGTAGATTAGGCCACTCGGCAATACTTGTGGTCAATAGACCTGAAATAGGTTATGGTTCCAAAATGCTAGAAAAGATAGCAGCACCATTGGGTCCACGCAGTCCTTGCCGTCAATTACGAATATGAAAGTCCCGTTATGTTGTGGGAAAATTTGGATGTTCTGAAACGAACCATATGAATTTTAAGTCATACATTTGCAGCAGTTCACACTTATTTAGGCCGCCGAAAAATATTATTGTGTTGGGCTATAAGAGTAATGATGCGTCCAGACGATCCAACTTGTCGCAAGTTGGAAGACTGTTCAGACAATACGATATTTTCTTCAACTCCAATAAGTCGTTCGACTTGTTGGCCGTGTAAACAGAAGTTGCAAATTGAAGCGGCCGTAAATCGTTATCAGCTGTTTCAATACGTAGTGCAGGAAAAATATATTTGTTGTTTCGTTAATTTCTCTTAAATTTCTAAAGCATTGAAGGTAACTTCTCCGACTAAGTATACATAATGCGAGGTTTTATGATTATGATTATTATCAGGACAATCCCTGTAACTCTAACAGTTTACAAAACAAGTGTGAAACCCCGTTTGGCTACCTCTTTACTTTGAAGAGGTATATGTTGATATTTCGATTGGACTATAGTCAATGTAAGCAAAGTGAAGGTGTTTGAACTCACACAAGTTCAACTTCAGTTCAGACGATCCAACTTGTTTGAAAGCTCTTTCAACTTTAAACTTGTTGTCCAGCTTCTGTTCACAACGTTGACAACTACAGATGGTAGTCGTCAACGCACCATGTTCCTCAATGAATTAGGACAAAACAATTTTCAAAATGATTTTTTTTTATGTATTTCATAGTTTTTTTTTACAGTAATAAATAATGATTTTTTTTTAATTCTAACAGCTAACTTCTCCCAATTTTTTGTATCGCAGTCGTTCTGCTCAAAATATACGTAATGGCGCACCATTAAATTTATCGTGCGAAATTAGTCAAGTCAAGAGAACTTATGAAAAAATGATTGGTCGTTTTTAGGATTTTGTTAATCTTCTAATGTTAAAATTGCAATTATGGATGCAAAATTTGGATTCAAATTAGGTAACATTAACAGAAAACGAGAAAATCAATTGTCTGCCTTGCTATCGGAAAAGAAACGAATAGGAATCGCGTGATCGTGAAAAAGTTAAAAATATTGGAATATATGATGGAAATTTTGTTTCCGTAAAGTTGCAGTTTGAAACGGGAAAATGGTGCTAAATTGAAGAGATAAAAAAAATCGCAAAGAAGCTCCTAAAATTGATGGAGCCTATGAAAATATGTAATGGAAAAATTCAACATTTCTATCGTCCACCAACAATCATGTTCACATTTCGGCAACTTTTATTTTCAAATTTCCTGCAAAGAAATATGAAGTAAAACCCCAAAGTAACTGGCACCCGTAAGCATTCATTCTCTGAACAAAAATACAGTGGTACATTTACGTATGGTCACACTATAAGTTTTCTTAATATTTAAAGAATGAAAACTCGTATCAAATTTTTGTGATGTATTCCTAATAATAAGACTAGTTAATTCTCGATTTCTTTTACAATCATTACGATAATAGTTTTAATTGAAAGCATAAACTTGGCGTAATAACTTTCCACATAAGTCCGAAAAATAGATATTCTTTTTCGAAAAACCATTTTCAAAATTTTATTCAGAGGCGATTAAATCCATAATCGTAACGTAACGATTTCAATCAGTAATGGTTTCTTTTACTAAAACTTATTTATAAACGGTTTAGATTGTAGATGTAAAATAAATAAATAACAGGCGCGACAATCCAGCATTGGACTAAGGCCGCAGGATGTGTTAGTGACATCCTATTTCCAAGATCTTATCTGCTTTTTGTTGAGGTAATGAGATCAGCATCATGCTCAGCAGTGTTATTTATCCCCATAAATGGGTACTCGTTTAACATCTGAGTGAGATCATAGTCCGTCACAAGCTCGTGAGTTCGAAAAACACCATGGATGATGATGAGATTCGAACTCATGACCCTGTGCACCGAAGGTGCGCGCACTAACCGCTAGACCAGCCAGACTACAGATTGTAGATTTAGACCCAATTATTTTTTTCCTGAAAAAATATTTGGCATAATTTGAACCAAAACCAAAAAATATAAAAAAAATGTTTTTGCAGAAAAAAATTAACTTATTTAAAAACTGTCAGGTTGAGTTTTTAAATAGTGGAAAAAATCTAAAATTCATCTTTTTCTTGCCACTGAAACATTCAAGGCAAATGAGGATTTTAAAAAATTTTCGATTCCTTGCACTCTTTGCAGCAGGTCAACTTCAGTTCGCTTTCTTCACGGATGTATTCCTTCAGTTGCTTCAATTGGTACCATGGAAGGAAATCCAACAACACGCGACTATAATTTTCAGTTGGGTTTTCGTAGTCTTCGCCGCTAACGCTCCTTCCAAGTTTCACCAACAATACATTTGTGTAACTTGTAGGACACTCAACCACTTGTTTTCCATTATCAGTTGCTATATGAGCGCGTTCCGAAACATTGGGTATAACCTCGACTATGAGGACAAGACAAAGCTGCCTGCGCGATGGTCGGCAATAAAATGAAATTGAATTTTGTGACTACATCGAGAATGAGGCAATGATGAAGTTATTTTTTTTCACCGGACTCAGATTTAGCCCTTCGCACCAGACAGAAAGTTTCACATGTGTCTAAGTAAATCTGTTAAGGACGATCCCATACACAGAAAAGCCTGTGTTGAGTTTTTGGTTACTCGGAGGGGGTGATCCACACAGATTTTCATCTAGAATAGAAGAACGGTCAAAGCAGTCTTTCATTGGCTAAATTCCATGTCGGATTTAAGGAGATACATCTCGTTTTCAGCAGAAAAGTGCTCTCTCATAACGACAATGCATCAGCTGCTTCATACACACTTAACTCGTTATAATTGGTAGAAGTTAGCTACGAGGTGGTACCGCATACTCATACTATGATAAATGAGTACCGTGTGGCTTTTTTGGCTTTAAAACAGGAAGTTTCAGATCAGGGATCAGTTGAATGTCTTCTTTCGCACTGATTCTGAAATCCTATAATCTCAAATGAATGGAAAACCTATAGAATACCACTTGCAGGAAGACATCTTTGTGTATATACACGTTACTTACAGCACACACTCAAAGGTAAAATGTTTTCAGTAGATTTTAATGTTATATGGAGTTCCATCTCTATTCCAATTACTTACTTTATGGTATTACTATCACAACAATTTTGTAGTCTGGCTGGTCTAGCTCACCTTCGGTGCACAGGGTCATGAGTTCGAATCTTACCGTGGATCATGATGTTTTTCGAACTCACGAGCTTGTGACGGACTATGATCTCACTCAGATGTTAAACGAGTACCAATTTATGGGGATAAATAACACTGCTGAGCGTGATGCTGATCTCATTACCTCAACAAAAAGCAGATAAGATCTTGGAAATAGGATGTCACTAACACATCCTGCGGCCTTAGTCCAATGCTGGATTGTCGCGCCTGTTATTTCTTTTTATCACAACAATTTTGAGATATGGGCGCTCCCCATCATGGTCAAAACGACGCTTTTTTTAATCAGTCTGATCACTGATACACAGGATAATTCAATATTTAAAGTCTTCCTTTGCATTCGCGCGAAGCAATAGCACAGATGAGATATACGAAGATCAGGAACTTAGAACAAAATAATTTTGCCAGAGGGGAACCACTACAAATAAATAATGTGAGACGAATAGAATTTCCATTAAACTGCCCATTGTATTGAGAAAGACAGCTATAGCTAATTTTTGTTTACCAGAGAGTCATAAAGTTTTACTTTTAAGTGTATGCGTGGTCGAAAACATTAATTGCAGTCGTGTGCGTTAACTTTTTCAATGAATTGCATTAGTGTGTAAATTTTCGTCGACATTTAGAGTTGCCGTGTAATATCAATTCCCTGACCGCAAATGGATTGTCGTCAACACATAACATCAAATCATACTTCTTTAGGTACAATAAATCGATTCACAATTTAAGAATGCTTTTCTATATATATAACTACCACTCTAAATAACACTTTTCAATTAACATTTTTAACATTATGCGCACTACGCTTTTGTACGTAAAATAGTATGATTTGATGTTATGTGTTGAAGACAATCCATTTGTGGTCAGGGAAATAATATTACACGGCAACCCTAATGTAGACGAAAATTTACACGGCCATTTCGTCACCAATACGACATTTTGCATGCGTTTTTTTATGTACACTTGCGTGTAGATCCACTTGCAGACGAAAAATATTGATAGTTTGTTTTTTTTTACATAATTTTCCATAATACGTTAATATAACGAATATGATCTTGATCCTCAATAAACAAATATGAAGTGCTTGTTCACGGGGCATTTCCAGTTTTAGATGGAGACGCCACCCATCTCGACCCAGTACAGAAAACGGTCAATATGTGTGGCTGTAGCGGGAGAGTGGAGGTGGACTATTTAGGAGGAGATTTTTTTTTTACATTTAAGAAAGAGATCGAATCGTTAAGCTAGTTAGTTAGCCTATTCATTCTTATGGATTTAAATGATGCTAAGGCGAAGGCTTCGATTATTCAGTATCTTCCTGTATTATACGTTACTTACAGTACACACTCAAAGGTAAAATGTGTTTCAGCCGATTTTAATTTTCTATGGAGTTCCATCTCTATGTATACTTTCTCTATGGCAATAGTGTCAATGGTTAATTGATTTTTCACAGGCTTAAGTACCGAAATTCAAATACTAAGAGGCTTAAGCGCTACTCTAATTTTAATTAATTAGGATAGAAAAACATGCGTGTTGCAGCGGAAAATTATTATTATTATTATCATTTATTTATTTATTTCATGCCAATTCATTTATAAACCAAATACATGTAACATAACTAATGTAAAAAAATTTTTATCGCATTGAAAGAAATAGCAATGGTTGAAACGAGCACGAAAATTTAGTTTTAATTTTTTTATTCAAATTTTCGCCTTCGATTAAGAATGAAATCGTGATTAAGCATCTCGAATGTTGGAGAAGTGTCGCAAAATAGCGAATTCGAATTTTGGGACCGCGAAATTCCGGTGGTCATAGTTCTTCACACGAACGATTATAAAATTCAAAACCTTGATTAGTTATTTTTATTTTTAATTTCGCACCTACACTCCTACAGAGTCCTAAAACTACAAAAATCAGTCTTAGGCTATTTGCTTTCTACTTTTCTTATTTGATTGGATTATTTTTGTCTTATATTAAATTTGTTCCTACCTATCAAGCAAGAAATGATGCAAAAATATGAAAATATCAAAACAAACTCGATTACACAGTTAGTAGAAGCCAACATGATTTGCCTAGTTTAACAGCGCAGCGCTAGCTTATTTACTAAAAAAGCAGGAGCAACAACCATCAGACCCATCCTAAACGTCAAGAACTCTTCAAATAAATACATTTACAACAGTGTTTTGACTTTACCACTTTTGTAGTAGATCGAACACTTTTTTTTGCTTCATACTTCTTTGCCGATTTGGGAAACCTATGGAGAATGTTGATATTGGTGGTAGGGATGACTTTTCCTGTGTGGTATCACAAACGACTCAGATGTGGTTCTAACCAAACCTGCCACTTTTTAAACAATCTACCACTAAAAATGTAAAATACATACATACTCAAATCTACAACAATTTAAAATTTCCAAAATTTGACTTCTTTTAATTCAACCGAAAGAACTTTGTTCTACATTTTCCTGTAGAACTTTCTTTTTTTACAAACAATAGACAAAGAATAGGCTATATGTACTCAATTTATCAGGAGCTGCCATTGTCCTCTGCTGGCGAGTTAGGGTGGATTAGGAGACGGAAGGATATCCCAAAGCCCTCCTCCGATTTATCGTAAGTGTGTGGGAAAAGACGTTTAGACTTTTTATATTCATTTTATAATTTAGAAAAAACTATTATCTTTATCTCATTTTTTCTTTCCTGAGTAAACTGTTCTGTGGTTTCATCAATTCATAATTTACTTTCCACAATACTGAAACTTTTGTATAATAAAACATTTTGCATCAAAATTTGAAAGTCTGGAGGGATTTTTGTACTCGTATAAGCACTGCATACAAATTTGCGTAGATATTTTTGTTCAAAATTTTGAAGAAAATTTTTTTTACAAAATGTTTGATAATGTAAGCCTCAACTTGCACAAACATTTCCAATCGAATTTGTATGCATTTTTGAGCAAACATCCCCTTTCCACTTGAACATTTTTGTACAACGTCCCCTTTTTAGTTTTTCATGCTTTATCAAAATATGACTCAGACATCAGATCTTCTGGAAGTTCTCTGGATTTTCTTGGAAAGAGTAATTGGTATGCGCTTAATCTCTGGGCCAAAGTTAAAAAATCTTGTGAAAATGATTTACTATGACAATGAAAATATGTTTTTTGCGATTCTGTACAACAAGGGTATTTATAAGTTTCCAAAAATCTACCACCATTTTTAAGGAATCTCTACCACGGCCCTCAAAAAATAAGTCGAAACACTGATATACAGCATAACAACAAACCGGAAAAAAAAACTCTCGATCAAAAGAAGCAAAAACGGAAATCTAAAAGAAATTCTTCGGATACGTAAGTGTAGTCAAATGAAACAGAAAAACGCTAATTGGATCATTACGCTAATTACCTTAGCATAAGTGGTTTATCGGTTGCCTATGGAGTTGGAAGTCAGTATCGGTACGAGTATATGCATACATACGAGTATGATGGTAAAGCGGAACGACCGCGACCGCGATGGAAAGTAAATAAAAGAAGGAAAAAGCTTTGAAAGATTGCTCAACGATTTTGCTCGTATGTATGTATTTTGCATGCAGGTGAATTTCTTGTGAATGGAATAAATTTTGAATAGGCATCAGATATCGCATATGAGCATCTAAATTGCACGATTTTAACTTTTTGTAGTGAGCGTTGAACTTGTCTTGTAGTAGTATGAAGTGGATAATTCTGAAGATAATTATAACGGTTAATTTTTGTTATGCAGCTTTAGATTAAACTTTAATTATGTAATAAGCATTATTTGTATGCTAAGGAATTGTTTTTTAGTAATTTTAAAGAAGATCTTTGATTATTCATGAAGTCTGATAGCAGGGAATAAAACTACATATAAACATATATGTACATACTAATTTGTTTGTTTTTTTTTCTAACATACTCGTGGATCCAGAACAAACAAAAGAATTGGAAGTGATTTTTTTAGTTTAGTTATTAACACGTCATGCTAACTTTCTACTCTATAAAACTACGTATTAGAATTTTAGTTTTTTTTTCAAAAACTGTTAAATAATTTTGCGTCACAATGGGGGGTTCTTTTTAATTAATTCTTTTAATGTATCCCCAAATTTTTAGTTTTCGAAATTACGCGTATAAACTTTTGAGACGCCCATTTGTTGATTAAATATTGAATGTGATAAATTTTGGAATACGAATTCAGTACATATTTTCTGATTTTATAAATTTCATGTAATACCTTGCAGTCATTTGACTATTTCAATTTTGTTTTTCACCTTCAAAATTTCGTGCCTCGATGAAGAAAGTACATTGTGCTAATTTTCGCGCCTGCACTTTTAACCAGAAATCACGTAATACATAAATTCATAAATAGACGCATGTCGTGGTAATTCAATATTTGCAAAAGAAAGTGTAAGTCAACAAGCACTTGAATAAACCGAGCGGAATAAACAAATATTGAAAAAGAGACATATAGCCTGTAGGCGTCTGACGGTAATTTTAGACGGCCAAATGCCACCCGCCACAAGAAGACGTCCTCGTCCATTATGTGAAATTGCTTCTTGTACAAGCGCCAAAGAGTTCAGACAGAAAAAATACTGAAAACTTACATTATGCTATTGCAAGTTGCATTTAGCATGTATCATTTAGACATAATTGTGTGTGTTTAGGTCTATTGCAATAATAGAAGGAAATATGTATGTTTGAGCAAAGTACTCGATATGACGGTATGTGTACAAAATGAATAATATGTCTGATGGCCATAACACAAACTGTTAATGTTGATGATGAGCATTTCGTACTTTTCTAGTACACCATACTCGTTCACATCATATGCGTTGCACACACGTGTTATGTTTGCACTCTTATTGCACTACAATAACTCTTATTGCACTACAATAAGCACGAAGGTAATTTTCTTAACATGCCACATACGAAATTGTTATATGTGAATGATAATACACAACATGGTTGTTGGCAGTAAGTAGACGCGTTTTCTATTTTGCAATTATGTAAGTTGCGAGTATTGAAAGTTGGCATCGGTGCGATGTGATAGTGTTATGGGCAAGGTGTAATTTAACCTACTTTTTTGTTGGTTTTTCCATTTTACGAAAGTCACAATTTTTTTTTGGTCTACAAAATGCTAGGTTTTATAATTTTTTATATACATTATATCCCTTCACTTTATGGTTTACATACAAAGTGACCCAAAGTAAATGTATAAGCTCTGACGTGAAGTTTGTAACGGATAAGAAGAAGTACAGTTCGTGTAAAGGTTCCCGATGGAAACCATGTGCACCCGCTTTATTTGTCAATATTTTTTCTAAAACTTGGTGACAAGAAACTAGCCACATGGAAAATATTTATGTATACAGTGAGTCACAGTCAAAGTGAGCCACCCCTCACCTATGAGTCTTTCATTTAAAATATTTCCTTAAATAATAATAATGGGAGATACTAATTATAATTTTTACATTCTAAACGTTAATGAAAGTATCCTCTTCCTCCTACTCTTATATACCATATGAATCGTCATTATTGGTCTAGTTCTAGCTTACAGTTATAAAAGTAGCTGAAAACTTAACAAAGTGCAGAATTTGATGACGCAATCAAAGTGATCCTTCCAACTGTTTTCGTCGATTCAACGGTAATTTTATAAGCAATTCAAATTTTTGTATTCAATTAATAAAACAAATAAAAAAATTGTCTACTAAATTAATTAAAATCAATTAATTAGTGAGGATGCGCCAAGAGAAAAGTTCGAAAATTTGGTGGTTGATCATAAAGCAGCATCAAGGGCGGGATATCGTTAAGAGTGCTGGTCTTTTGCTCTAAAAAGCTATGCAGCAATCCAGCACATCATTCGTCATTTTTTTTAGAATTAATTGCAAATAATGCAAATAAAAGGCAGAAATGACATTGAGAGGATCCCTCATCTCCGTGCTCCTAAATTAAACCTAATTGTCACAACTCAACTGATAATGATGTACGAAACTGTTCCAAAGAGTTCAAGCCAGCAAGGATTTATTGGGTGAGTACACTCAGAGAAAAAATAACATAAAATTAATAGGAATTGTTCATTTGCTCCTATTAGTTTTATTCAATAGGAAAATCCGGTTATTTGACTAATAGGACCATTATTAATATAATGGGATACATCATCATTAAATTAATACGGTCAAAATATTAAGGTATCATATTATTTTGACTAGGGGGTCTCGCCCCCTGCCCGCTACGCTCACTAAACGTTCGCACTTGCGAAATTTTTTTTCAATTTTTTTAATTTTTTTTGTTATTTTTTTCAGAATCACGATTATTGGCTATACCGAGTATTGAACATTCGATTCACTATTACTATTTCAACTTATCGAGTCACGGGAAGGCAACCGAACGATCTCGGCTACGGAGCATGTTGTTGATTATCTTGCGAGATACGCACATGTGCTTCAAATTCAATTAAAGGGCTTATCCTATTAATGCAATAGGACGTCCAATAAAACAATGCGCCTGTTCTGTACCGGTTTCGTTTAGTTGTGTGATCTATAGGGCAACCAAAACATGCCCTAAAAAACTTCATTTTAGGCGCCTAAAATATGTTCTTAAAATTAAAAAATATGCCCTTAAAATAGTTAAATATGACCTTAAAATTAAAAACCATGCTCTTATAAATAACGCTTTTTTCAATAAAAAATTATTTTTATTAACAGAATCTTTGATCGACAAGAACAAACTAAAATATGTATTACTGGAAAAAATTACGAAAAATTTGGCTTGTTCTGCTATTCGTTCTCATAAGGAGTTCTGTTTCCGATATTGTTGTTATTCTCTATGATGTCTAAGTCCTTTCCTTATAGGGTATCCGCTCGAAAATTAGAACACTTGGAAATTATAAAAGGCAGTTAGACTCACTGGCCGCTCTAAAATTGGAATAAGCTGTATTTTAATATCTTTTCTAAGGCAACAAGGATACTCGTCTGCTTAAAGCAGACTCGTAGCGCTGCTTTTCACATCCGGGTGGCCCCTTCAGTTTACTAGTCAGCAATGCGATTCGGGCCGTGTGGTCATCAATCCACAAACTAGTTAGATATAGGCGCGTAGGCATTTCCCACCAAGGCCATTCTCCCTAACTAGCCCCTTCGAGGCTCGGGTTATGCGAAGCCGCCAGCTCCGAAGCTCACACGATTAACCGTATGGTATCCCCCACACCAGGAAACACCGTTTATCGTGCTCGATCTTTATATGACTTCCCTCCCGTAAACTATGGGAGGCGGTCAGTCATGCCAAGAGCTACCCGTATATATCTAGGGAGCTCGGGAACGTTATCGCCCGAATGGTCTTTGTACAGATCCACGCCATGGCGTATCAACCATACCAGGGGCCTCCCTGCGCTGCTCATACGTCGTGCCGTAACCCACCAAATATCTCTGTCCCACTACACAGCCTTTGCTGATGTCACAGGGACCCAGATCCCCCTGCGGGGTTCTAAGGGAACAATAGATATCAGCTGTGAACTGACAGTAACCAGCGAATTATTCGCGCCGCGCGGATGTGAACACCAAAAATTCGCCGCGAATTCGCGCCGAGAAATTCGTGCCGCATTGGTGTGAGCACCACTTAATACTTTTCGACTTTTTCTATTTATACTTTACATAGGGAATTTAATTGGGTTCCGTTCATTAAATGTTGGAAAGAATTATTTTTTTCGTAGGATCATAGAAATATGCAAATATTATGCAAGAATATGCAATAAAAATATGAAAAATATGCTTTTATGCATTTATAAGCAAAATATGAAATAATATGCACTATCAAATATATCTCTATCGATTTCTTTTTACATAAATCGGATTTATATCTCAACCATATCTTGATAGCACATCCCAAAAAAAATATGCATTTTGCATACTTTGATTGCCCTGGTGATCTAATTAGACAACAGTTTCCGATCTTTTTACATTAATGGGATGACACTATTAAACTGTTTGAAATTGAGTTAATAGGAGTGAGAGAGATTATGGGACATTTTTTTCTGAGTATAGCTCAGAGAACACTTGAAATGATCGCAAACAGTCTCAGAAAATGTTTGCGTTTTGCCCACAAATATACGTTGCTAGGAATATGCAGCTTATCTCATAAATTTGTTTGATGTTATTTTTTTACTAAGAAAACGTTTCCACAAAGCTGAATGGCTGATTTCAGATTATAAGACAAAACCGGACGGGTAAACTTGCAAGACAAGAGAGCTTTTGTAGTGGCCAGCAGACAAGCATTGTTCATTTCAAATTGTAAGAACGAGTCTTACGAAAGAAAAAAATCGTGACACGATTGTTTTTCTTTCGTAGGAATCGTACGATCGATAAGACGATTGCATCTACCAATAGTTCAGGCGTTCTGCAAAGACAATTAGCGCGTGTTTTACTTGCATTTTAATCTTGTCGACTCGTCACTTCATTGTACACTAACTTTGGAGCGTGCATGGCAACATTTATACATACTTGCTGTGTGATTATCGTTCGCCGGTCCGTGTTTTGATCGGATAGTGTGAAATGATCATACGATGGTTCTTGTCGTGCAAGTTTGCCCGTCCGGTCGTTTTCTTACAATCTGAATTCAGCCAATATCCTAGCAAATGTTCTAAGATTGATCGCAATCATTTCATCTCATCCATTAAATCTCTGCTTTCTTGATTTTTTTCGAACAGTTTTAGTGTATACATCGATATCGAATTGAGTTTTGATATGTTCGGTCAATTCGGATTAAACCTCCTAACCATATCCCCCTTTGGTGCTGCTTCACTACACCCACTACCCAATTTTCAGACTTTTCTCTTGACGCATCTTTACTAATTTTTTTGAGAAGATAAGACTACTCAGGAAGGCTTAAAGAATAAGATGACAAAATGTACGCAACAACATTGCTATTTGCCGAAGAGCCTTGACAAGGGTGCAGCTTGCAGCATTCATCATATCCAGGTTGTTTTATTATATTTTGGCATAATATAATTAAACCGTCACGACTATAAAATAAACGGAACCTTTGGATTAAAGGCCGGCAGGTATCGACATTTACGAGACTGGCTTGATTCTTAGCCGAGCCGGGCCGATTTTTATGAAATTTTGTATATATCCTTGCTAGGTATGGTAATCGGTCGTAAACTATATTTCATGCCCCGAAGTGCCCTCCTCTTCTTTTTATCGTTATTTTACTATTTTGTACAGTAAGTGATTAAACCTACACGATTCATACGCTTTAAATTTGTATACGTGTACTAAATGAAATCGAACCGGCTTAAGGATATGATCTTTTCGAAACGGCTGGACCGATTTTTATGAAATTTTGTATATATCCTTGCTAGGTATGGTAATCGGTCGTAAACTATATTTCATGTCCCGAAGTGCCCTCCTCTTCTTTTTGTCGTTATTTTACTATTTTGTACAGTAAGGGATTAAACCTACTCGATTCATACGCTTTAAATTTGTATACGTGTACTAAATGAAATCGAACCGGCTTAAGGATATGATCTTCTAATAAAATTCTCCTCAAACAGTTTGTTTCCAAACTCCTTCGAAACGGCTGGACCGATTTGTATGAAATTTTGTATATATCCTTGCTAGGTATGGGAATCGGTCGTAAGCTATATTTCATGTCTCGAAGTGCCCCCCTCTTCTTTTTATCTTTAATTTAGTATTTTTTACAGTAAGTGATTAAGCCTACTCGATTCATTCACTTTGAATTTTTATACGTGTACTAAATGAAATTGAACCGGGCTGAAGGATATGATAGAAATATGACGAAATGACGTAGTGTAGTAGAGCCATAATAAATCCGTGGATATCTCCGCAATCCTTTGGCTGAGTGACACGGTTGAGGTGTCGCCGGACTCGCCACAAAATTGCCTAAAGGGTCATTGGAACCTCTTCCCCAATTAGAGCTCAGGGTGGTCGGAAATCCGTCGATATCTCCGATAAATTGCATTCAAGGTGAAAATATTTTTATGTACATACATCCTGGATGTTGTCACAGCAATCTCACAATCAACTTCGTACTACTTCGGAAATCCGTCGATATCTCCGCAATCCTTTGGCGGAGTGACACGATTGAGGTGTCGCCGGACTCGCCACAAAATTGCCTACAGGGTCTTTGGAGCCTCTTCTCCGATCAGTGCACAGGGTGGTCAGAGATAGCCGTCAACCTGGATGTTGGCCATCTCCGCAATCCTTTGGCGGAACGACACTATTGAGGTGTCGCCGGACTCGCCACAAAATTGCCTAAAGGGTAATTGGACCCTTTTCCCCAATTAGAGCACAGGGTGGTCGGAAGTCCGTCGATATCTCCGATAAATTGCATTCAAGGTGACTACGTTTTTACGTACTTACATCATGGATGTTGTCACAGCAATTTCACAATCAACTTACTACTTCGGAAATCCTTCGATATCTCCGCAATCCTTTGGCGAAGTGACACGATTGAGGTGTCGCCGGACTCGCCACAAAATTGCCTAAAGGGTTATCGGACCGAACACTGCACAGGATGGTCAGCGATAACCGTCAACTTCGATGTATGACGGTTTCTGGGTTAGAGTAGGTACTAACATCTTCAGTTCACGTGAAATCCATGCAAATACTGTCAAAATTTTGATGATCGTGAAATCGAATTCGCTTGGTGGTACTCATTTCAAATGAAAGTCTCCACACCGGTTTTTGATATTTCGCCAGCGAAAATAATGCAGCTGCACTTTATTTCACAGTGAAAAGATGTTATCGACAATAATCAATCAGAACGCGAGTGAACATTTATCTTAAATTGAGTCAATAAAAAGCAAGTCTCCACGGCACGGTTTTCACGGGAGACATATATGCAAATTTTTCGCTAGGTGAACTCAGTACATACCTTTAGTATGAACAGTTTTCAATATTTGGCGCGCTTACATTAAACTGAAATATATAATTGAAATTTAGTTTTTGATTATGCCTCCCAAACTAGAATCTATCGGTCGATCAGCATCAAGTATTTCTTTCATTTACCATCTTGGAATCAGTAATATTAATTAATGATTTTCGAAATAACTCACGCTAATAATAACACTCCCAATATTTTTGAAGGGCAAGTGCAGTCTCATCAATCAGTCAGGGGGTTGAGTATGTTGTTGTTTCCTTGACCCCTTAAGAAGTAGTGGCGCGACGCAAATTTATTTTGTTTCCATATCCGCTTTAGTTTCACAATCGATACGTCGATCCCAAAAAAATATAATTAGCAGGTGTATTGGCATTCAAAATCGCTCATAAGGTTAAATTAGTGTTAAGTTGTGAGCGAAGCGAACAACGCGAGCGTAGCGAGCACTAGGTAAGGGAGCGAGCGAAGCGAGCTCTCTCAGCTAGTATGCAATATTTTCTGTCGTCAGTATTTGTCGAGCTGGGCGAAATAGCAGTGTTTCGATGGAGTATCGCCCAAGCGCAATATAAACTGTTGTACGGGGTTGCTTTTAAAATTAACACAAATTTAAATTAAATAAAAAATTTTGTATTTTCTTCTTCAATTCTTGAATTTCAACCGAATCATAAAGAGCACCCATATCATGTCCGGCCCGACCTGTCTGATCTGGAACGGTTATAACTCCTCTCGCACACCACATGGAATCATGCATATGGGAATAAATAATTCGGCAGAGTGTTGTGTTGATCTCAATTATGTTAAGGGATGATGTAAATTGGTAAGCTCAATGTTGAAATGCTATTTACTGATATCCCGCCGCATTTCTTTTAGTGAGTTAAAGTGAATATGTATTTAAAATACACAGCCGTCAGAGTAATTGAATCAAAAATCATTGAAAATATTTCCATTGTGTTATCCAATGGAAGCCCTTACATTAATTGTGACATATTCTCTAGGCGCACAAACTTAAATTATTATAAGCTACAAATATTTTAGGATGATTTAAAGACGTTTAGCAGCCTACCATAAAAGTTTATTATTTGTGGCGATCTCAATGCCAAGCATTGATTTTGGAATTGTGCAAAAGCCAACAAAGCGAGTAAAATATTTGACGATCTGTATTCTAGGCGTAACATAAAAATTAATTCCCCTAACGAACCTTCTTTCTTTTCTCCACAAGAAAGAGGTTCGTAGCGCGACTTTATACTCACTGAAGCGAATTCGTATCTATCGAATCCCGAGCTCTGCATGCATTATCTTCAACGCAAAATTGCCAAATATCTACTGATCGAATTAGCCACACAAATTGATTCAATTTAAAAAAAAAATACGAAACGGGCCTGAGTTTTGCAAAAATCTTAACGAATTAGTATCACTGAACCGACTTGATCTAGCAGTGATGAACAACTCAAGTCAAGTTGATGTGATGATAAACAATAATTATGGTCTGCTATTTCTCAACCAACACAGTTCCATCCTACTCATAAAACTTTTATACCTGATTTAATCTCAGCAACCCGAGATATGATCCGGCAAAGAAACACATTGAGACGACAATGACAAAGAACCCGTGGTCCAAATATTAAAACACATTTGACATATCTCAATAAATTGATAAGACAAAACATAATTACCCACCGAAATCACAACTGGAACAGAACAATAAAGAACTGCTCAAATAGTTCTCAAAATATGTGGAAATTTAAAAAATTATGAAAACTCGTTACTCAGGGCCCATATAAAACACCGAAAAAAGACTAGTGTATCAGGACTTCGAAAAGGCAAATCTTTTCGCTAGAACTTTTCATGCTGCTCACAATCTATCCCGACAAATGGAAAATTTTATTCATGAGAACATAGTTAAAAGGACCTTGGGACAACTGCCTTCCGACTTTGATCTTCCCACAAATGGTTTGTGTAAGCCCAAAGAATTTTCACAAATCTTTGAAAAATTCAAAAACGGCAAATCACCGGGAATAGACAAACTCCCCAATCTCGTCCTAACGGTAAGGAAGATAAGGAAGTCTTAATTTGAAAAATTTAGTAAATCTTCGTTGAAGCCGCTCTAAGGCGTCAGATCAAACCACTGGGACATATTCCAAAACGCTTCGAACAAACGAAACAAATAAATCTTACAGCACTGATTTCAGAGCGAAACCCGCAAGCTTCGAGCCCCTTTTTACTATACTTTCCCAATTCTGTGATTGTGTCAACATTTCTCAAAGGAAGAGTGTTGACTGAATAGGAAAAGGATGTTGGTGAAAGCTTCAGTGTGTAGATCATTACGTAACACTTTGGTACGTTAAGAAATATATCATTGATTCTACACCAGAACGATAATAAATCCAGATCGGCCTGCAACGACAGACAATCTTCTAGGCTTGAAACAGAGATAAATATCTTACAGTCATCTGCGTACAAATGAACATCCTGAAGGTCATGCACAAAAACTAAAAAAAAGGAGAGGCCCCAATACAGACCCTTGTGGTACCCCCGACGTTAGTGAAAATTCAGAAGAAGTAGTGTTATTAAAATTACTTTAGAAGTACATACTGTTAACGAGGTATGATGACAGCCAGGAAATTAGCCAAGGAGGACAACTAAAACCACGAAACTTTTTTAGAAGCATAACATGGTTTACCGTATCAAAGGCTTTGGGAAATATACAGAATATATTGCATGGACATCCAGGTGCATGTGAAAATGTGCTTGGGACGAAATCGACAAATTTTAGTAAAATATGTGACAGTGGATTTTTTTTTACGGAAACCATGCTGACAAGAGCATGTTAAATGACCAACATGTTTATCAATATAACTGTACACAATGTGTTCCAGCAGTTTTGAGGTTTTTAGGTTCATATTTTTGGGAATTGGAACAATTAATGAAGCCTTCCATTGACATGGAAAGTTACACACTCTTATTAAAAATTATTATTGAAAGCGGAATTGAAATGGCATTTCTTATCTTCTTTAAAAATTGGGCTACTTTCCTCCTTTTTTCAATTCAATTCTGTTTGGAAAAAGTAGTGAAGTAGTGAAGTAGAAGGGAGACTCACGCAAACTCAACAACTATAGGGCTATAAAGTTAACACCTCATACACTGAAGATCTACGAGCGAGTTGTCTGCAACCGATTGAGAAAGATTGTGCGGTTGAATGACAATCAATGCGGCTTTGTTGAAGGTCGACTACAGTCGATGCGATTCAGTGCACTCGTATTGAAATGGAAAAGTATAGAGCAGCACGAAAGGACTTGCACTTTGTGTTCATCGATTTGGAAAAGGCATTCGATAGAGTACCTCGTGATCTGATATGGTTGGCCTTGAGAGCACTTAATGTCCCTGAGGCATATGTCAGGATGATACGAGACATGTATGATGGAGCTACGACTAAGGTTAGATGCACAGCCGGTGAATCAGAAGAATTTCCGTTGAATGTCGGAGTACACCAGGGCAGTGTATTGAGTCCGTTGCTCTTCAACATCATCATGTGCTACTTATTAACACGTGTCTCCGACGGCCTAGATATATCTCTTCTTTTTGCTGATGATATAGTCCTCAATAGCCCAAACATCGTTGCCTTGCAAGCTGCACTTACAAAATGGTGTGACATTCTGGAGGAGCATGGACTGAGGGTAAGTATAACAAAGACTGAGTTCTTATGCTGCCCATTCTCAGACCCAGATGCACCGATACCAGAAATGTACGTCAAAGGAGAGCAGCTTAAGTCTTGTACCAAGTTCAAGTACCTTGGCTCGATGGTGAACAACGGAGCTACATGCGATGATGACATCAAACATCGCACAAAGGTTGGGTGGATGACGTGGCGAGAAAACTCTGGAGTTTTCTGCGATAAGAAAATGCCACTGAAGCTAAAGGGCAAGTTGTACAAAACGGTTGTACGTCCCGCACTCATGTATGGATCAGAATGCTGGACCATGTATGAAGGTTACGCGAAACAAATGACAGCGACTGAAATGAAAATGTTACGCATGTCAGTTGGTGTAACCACATCAAGAGTAGCTACATCCGAGGCAGCTTGTCCATAGACCAACCAATCACCGAAAAGCTCGAAGACCGACAAATGGATTGGTATTGCCATGTTCAACGGCGTCCGCCTGAGAACCCAGCAAAGAAAGCGATATCAATGGAACTTCCACTTGATGGACCCAAGGCCAGAGGCAGACCGAAGAACACCTGGATGTGTCAAATGAAAAAGCAACAACAACGCATTGGTCTCGGCGATGACACGATCCAAGATAGAGCTGCCTGTAGAAATATGCTGAGATATTATCGCCAAAACGGGCGATGTGCCTACACTGCAGGTCGAGCAACGCGAAACCATGGAGCGGTATAAAGAACGAGGCAAGGAAGAAGAAGAGTGAAGTAGTGAAGTATCTGAAAATTTTTTGCTCAGTCGTATACCAAGCTCTTTACATACTAACCCTATAATTCCCTACATCCAATTCGGCTTTAAACAAGGACTATCAACGAGCCACCAAATTTGCAGATTAATAAACCAAATTAGAGACTCTTTCGCTGGATAATACTCTGTCGAAATGGTATACTTGACATCAAAAAGGCTTTTGATACTACATATGTACTTGGCAAATGGTAAAATGAGTAAACACTCCCTTCCGCTGTACCTTATAGAGGCAATAGAATCCTTTTTGTCTGGCAGATCCCTCTCCTTCCTTAATAATATAGCTTATCCAAACCAAAAGATACTCCAGCTGGGGTACCCCAAGGTGCAAGCTTAAGCCCAATCCCATTCAATATATTTAATCCATGTTCTTTAATATGAAAAGGAAAAGAACGAATTTGCCGGATATATGGACCAACTTTTTGGGATATTCCTTCGAGTTCCAGTCTTAAATTTCTAGGTTTAACCTTAGACAAAACACTTAGTTACAAATACCACATAGAGGGAAAAAATTGAAAATGGGTTAGACCGTTCACACCTTATAAGAATTTTAAAATGAGCTTACATAAATAAGATCTCCTTTACAAAACTGCAATGAGACCCATCTTGACGGAGCCGCGGTATGGGGTAAGTGTGCACAGTGTCATAAAGGTGGACTAGAGGTAACGCAAAATAATTGTCATAAATCATCGTGATTGAACGATGGTGCTCCTCTATAAATCGAATACCTGGTCACTGAAGTCACTTTTATAAACGAAATAATAGATAAGATTCACTCAAATTTTCTCCATGGTTTAACAAATAATCCCTCCATGCCAGACTTCTGCTAAAAGCAAAATCATTTTATTAGACTTATCATTTTAATTTAGTTTTTAGTTTAAGTTTTTTTTTATAGTTTTTTAGCATTTATCTAAATCTTAAAATTTCTATAAAAACAAATTTCAAAACAAACTTTCACACTTCTTCATTATAAATTTTATAAAACTGGATTTTGAATACAAATTGGTGTGGCTTTTCGTTTCTCCTGAAAAATTTACAATTTGTCAGTTGGTGAAGCAGACGATATTCAAAATGCAACAATGCTTAATTTTTTCAGATATCAATGTTCAATTTGACTCTACTATTTGCAGATTTATTATTTTAGTTTGTCATTAGAATTTGATTTTTAGAAATCATTGCAATATTAAAACCGATGCATTTTTCAAATAACAAAATGAAAAAAACTGCCACTGTATGGGTGTATGGCAAATTTACCAATAAATGATTTATTTATTATCGTTTACACTTTATTATGATTTAAAAGCGACGCGAAAGATTTATTTCATTTTAAAGATTCATTTTTTTATTCCCCCCCCCCCCCCCCCCCCCAAAATATACTTTTCCCTGTTTCGCTATAATAGACACTTAACTCTTGATATATTTAGCTTTAGTATCAATAAATATGAAAATAAAAAACATGTTTGTGTATTTAAAGATTCTAAGATAATATTTAAACATTCCCCGTTTCCTCTTCTTTTATTTTCAGAATGTGATGGAATCACTGCAGCTGCCAGCTACTTAGAGCGCTACAAGTCCTATGAGTAAGTATATAAAACAAATCTCTTGTTCGTGCATCCATGCTTCACTGATCGATTCGTAATAAATCTTTTGGAATAGAAAAGGAAAATAGTGTATTAATGTAGTGATTTTTTCTTTATTTCATTTTTACTATTCCTAATAATTGAGTGCAAGATGTTTTGCTTGATGATTTTCTTATTTTATCCTTCTGTCTATGGTCATAAGATCCAATGTTCAAAAGTGTTTTTTGATGTTCTTGTTCTGGTTTTCTTATGCTATCTTGGCACATTAGTATAGTTATAAGTAGGGACCGGATTATATGCAACTTAAAAAGGCTGAAATAAGCATGCAAATATGCATAAAAAACCTTTGAAATATGCAACTAAAATCACAAAATATGCAACATAAAATGAAAGAAAAAAATTATTATTCAGTATTTATTAGCACTCTAGAGCACGAAAAACACCTTTTAGTTGGTTCCAGCCAGAGATTGGTTGCTTTTATAGTAATTAACTATTATACAGGGTGTCCAGAAACTGCCGCATGAACGCACCGGATTGTGATTCCTCATGTGATTTTCAGCAAAAAAGTTGTACGGAACATACCCCCTTAGATTAACCCTTTACATTTTTGAAAAAATAATTTTCTTGTACGACTAAAACTTCAATATCTCAAAAGCTAGACTAGCAAAATAAGATGATTATTACAGCCAACAATTTACCTAAAAAATACAACTAACGGCGCTAAAATCGGATAAGAGGTTTGGTTTTTACTGAGCATCAAAGTCAAATTTTTGTGATTTGACCCAAAAACAATATGTTTTTCCATCTTTTCTCCAACTTCTCCTTCTGTGAGGTGCTCGTATGATTCTTTTAAATATTGGCACATAGTCTTACGATAATTTCTTTTTTACATCATTTTATTATAGCTTCGTTATTTCTAACAGTGCCTTAAGTGCAAAAAACTAGGGTTAATTTTGGCTCGATTTCAACATACTTTGAATAGATTTATTGCAGTTCTATAGGAGCAGTGTGAATTGAATTGTATTTGATTCGAGCTAAAATTAACCCTAGTTTTCTACACTTAACGTATAAAAATTGTTAGAAATAATGGAGCTAGAATAAAATGATGTAAAAAAGATATGATCGTAAGACTATGCGCCAAGTTTTAAAAGAATCGTACATGCACCTCTCCTTGGCAGGTTGGAGAAAATTGAGATGAAAAAATAGATTGTTTTTGGGTCAAATCACACAAATTTCACTTTGAAGCTCTGCAAAAACCAAACCTCTTATGGGATTTTAGTTTGGTTAGTTTTATTTTATAGGCAAATTTGTTGGCTGTAATAATCATTTTTTTTTTTCACTATTCTAACTGGTCTAGCTTCGGAGATATTGAGCTTTACGTAGTGCAAGAAAATGATTTTTTTTTTAAAGCTAAGTTAAGCTAAGGGGGTATGCTCGGTACTACTTTTTTGCTGGAAATCATATGAGGAATCTCAATCCGGTGCGTTTATGCGGCAGTTTCCGGACACCCTGTATATTGTTCCAAATGCTCCGTAGTAAAATTTTGTCTCCTGTCATTTAAAATTGTCTTATAATTTGAGAAGGAACGTTCAGCATCAGCCGATGTCACTGGACAATATTTAAATTTAGGCGCCATATTAGCAGATATTGCCAGGTAAAGTTTCGCTGGTACCGTTGATATAATTGTCAATTTCACATATTTCTTCGTATCCAAGGTTGTTATTAAGGATTTTGTCAAACTTTTTTTTTTTATGGAGTCCATTAACTAGGAGATGCTATACATTCTCAAGGTTGGCACAGAATTGAGTATTCGCAGTTGATGGTAATTCTTTCTTTTTCTCTATTTTCAAATGTGAAAATGGAGAATTATGTTAAAAAATATGCATCATCAATGCATTATCAATATAATATGCAAAAACCAAGTAAAATGGGCAATATATGCAAATGCATATGCAGTTATGCATTTGCATATAATCCGGTCTCTAGTTATAAGAGTATTTGACCATACCCTTCTAGCCTGTGTTCTAAAGTCATATGGAAAAGAACGAAAGAAAGATTGCATTTTTTGCATTTCATTTCACCTTACTTTAGTCGAGAGACACGCTGATCTGGTCATTTCGTGGAAACTTAGCACTTTTTTTCTCGCTT
Organism: Microchrysa polita; assembly: GCA_949715475.1. Taxonomy (NCBI): domain Eukaryota; kingdom Metazoa; phylum Arthropoda; class Insecta; order Diptera; family Stratiomyidae; genus Microchrysa; species Microchrysa polita. The sequence continues at coordinate 106,950,794 of OX454415.1, read as the reverse complement.
ATATAGTTGAAGAGAGGAGGGACTATTTTGATATTTAATGGTGTCTGTTAATGTTGTTAAAAATAAACATAAATATATCGTGAATAAAAACTGTGCATTCTGGTTCTGTTTGCTATATGCTAAAACTAGATATGAACGAACGCTAGATGCCTGCACCAAGTGTCGTCTTATAGTAAACCTTCGTTTGGTTCAAGTTCGTGCAATGAACGAGGCTAATGCAGAGGAATAAAACGTGATCGAAAAAAAAGATATTTTATTTATAGGGACGCCACGATGAGCGATGATTACGATGACTGGTAATTATAGTGACGATTAAAATACATATTTAGTACAAAAGTGCCCTCTATATGAAGTTTTTTCTTCCGTGGATAAATTTAAAGCTAACAAATGAGTTTTAATCCGGAAATGATGACGCTTAGTTGGTCTCGTTACTCGACGAAATAAAATAAATTCATTATTAAATCTTAGAAATATAGTCTCACTCACATTATGTAATTTACTACAACTTCATAGCATTGCCAATGCAAGAAATACATATAAACATGGAATAAGTTAAGCTTTAATAGGGATACAACCAAGTGTATCTATTCTGCATCATAACATAAACAAACCTGGAAACAGATGCATTCACCATAATGAACATTATCTTCTCATGGGAACCGAAATACGTAATCACAATCTCTCGTAAGACAATCCTGGGAAAGAGTATATGTATTTTTAAAACACGCATTTTGCATTACCTTCCACTATAACAGTTGGCATCTTGCAGAATCCGCCAACGTCTTTATGTCCATAATAAATTCGTATAGAAGCTTGATTGAAAAGATATTACATATACTCGGAGAAAATGTACGTGCACGTAGTATTCTCTAATCCTACAAGTGTGATGTAAAGAAAATGAAAATGGAAAATGGAAAACCAATATGTATGTCGCTGGTACTCAACTCATATGGTATCATTGCATATCTGATGGCATGACATACCTCTCATACCATGTGCCATCCACCACTGCGCCATACAGCATCATTGAAATGTTTTACCTTGCCATTTTCCTCTCACTCATACTCTTAATAATGGATTCTTGTTCGGAACGTGAACGTGCACATCGTCGATATAATTCCGATTCCGACTATGGCATTTCGTGTCGATGAAAAGTTTAAGGTTCACATAGAATGGCATACAAAAACAATGAGTTCGAGACGTCTACTACGTGATTGCATTCTAGAAATACGCGAGTATAAGTCTATACATATGGGCATTACAGATAGCAGGATTTCCATTCCAAGTATACTTTCGTCCTCATTGCAATCATCTTCAGCATCATCATCATCATTCGCGTCTTGGAACCATTTCTAATGATTGCACGGGTGTAATGCTTAAATGGGATTTGTCGAATCCTTGATAGTGTGAGGCAGCAGTACTTCTCTATAATGATATTGCAGACCACCTGTGTGAATATTTGGCCACAGACGCAGGGAGAGCATGGTGTATATAAATAAATAACAGGCGTGACAAGCCGGGGCTCTTGCTCTTAGCAAACCTGTTGAATATGCATCTTCCTGCACAAGAGATCCGTTGGATACTTATAAAGCGGTGGGTCGAGCGGCCGCTGATTATGCAGCCCCAGTTTGGACACATACCCAAACTGGTCCAAAGTTCAGGTCTGCCAAAATGCCGCTCTACGCATCGCGACAGGTTGCCTTCTGATGTCTGCCTAGGATCACTTACATCAGGAGACAAAATTGATGCCAATACGTGATCACAATCTCCTACTCTCAAAACAGTATCTTGTTGGTTGCTACCGTGAGGATCATCCCAATAATCATCTCATGGACCGAATTCCTCCACCACGACATGTCAGGCGTGGTTTACGAGACCTTGAGAGAGAAGTTCAGGGGTACAAACGGGACCCTTACGATGAAGTTACATACCGAGCCGCCATTGCAGTGATCCACACTGAAGAAGTGAATCGGTCTATCACGAGTTTAGGTGCGAATAGAGTCCTCTCAGAGCGCCCACCACCAATTTCGCCTGAGGAGATTAGGCTCCCGAGAGCCACTAGAGTAACACTAGCTCAACTTCGGTCGGGCTTTTGTTCACGCCTTAATTCGTACCTTTCTCGCATAAACCCGGACATCCAAAACATCTGCCCAAACTGCAATGGTACTCCTCATGATGTGGGCCATTTGTTTCAATGCCCCGCTGCGCCCACTGATCTTACCCCTATATCGCTGTGGGAAAATCCTATCGCAGCAGCTATGTTTTTGTCCTTAGACCTCACGGACACAAACATTGACGAACCATAAATCGTACCCACATAGATGCACAGAGGTTTCACACCTTTCTGCACCGCTACAAGAAGAAGAAGAAGACGTGACAAGCCAGCATTGTACTAAGGCCGCAGGATGTGTTAGTGACATCCTAATTCTAAAATCTTATCTGCTTTTTTTTTTGTTGAGGTAATGAGATCAGCATCACGCTCAGCAGTGTTATTTATCCCCATAAATGGGTACTCGTTTTAACATCTGAGTGAGATCATAGTCCGTCACAAGCTCGTGAGTTCGAAAAACACCATGATCCACGGTGAGATTCGAACTCATGACCCTGTGCACCGAAGGTGCGCGCACTAACCGCTAGACCAGCCAGACTGGTGTATATGATCACAATTATTTCGTAGAGAACTAGGAGGTGGGAAAACCTGTAGGGCAGTTGCTGCGAAAAGAGAACGTTCCATGAGAACATAAAATGTTAAATTTACTTATTGCAGCGGTTACAAATTTTACGCACTTATCAATATGTACAGGTACATAATAAAAGTTCCTATTGAACATTTTAATTTGCACACACAGAGTATTCAAAATCTTAACACTATGCTCTTTCCAATGATGGAAACCGCAGATGCCAAAACTTGAAAATGGGTCCGAAAATCGATTGTGAAGTTTGACATAAAATCCTTAAAATTCTAGTCTTATCCACTAAGGGTACATTCAAACGACGCGAAAACGGCTCGCAAGCTCGAGACACACAAATACATTGGCTTATATGGGAGGCTCACGACGAGCGAGAGCAAGCGAGAGCCGTACCACTGCCGAAACACGGCTCGCGAGCCGTGAATTTGCGGGTTGTGGTACACGATATGTGAAAATACGTATCGCTAGTTGCGTTTTGACAGCGGCACGGCTCTCGCTCGTCGTGAGCTTCCCATATAATCCAATGCATTTGTATGGCTAGAGCTTGCGAGCCGTACGGCTCGTCGTTTGAATGAAGCCTTACTGAGCAAAAAAGTTAATAAACGCATTCATTCAACTTTTTAATAAAAAATAAATAACAGGCGCGACAGTTCAACATTGGACCGCAGATGTGTTAGTGACATCCTATTTCCAAGATCTTATCTGCTTTTTGTTGAGGTGTTGAGATCAACAGCACGCTCAGCAGTGTTATTTATCCCCATAAATGGGTACTCGTTTAACATCTGAGTGAGATCATAGTCCGTCTCATGGTTTGTGAGTTCGAAAAACACCATAAACTGAATTCGCTCACCCATGACCCTGTGCACGTTTTAAGTCGAATAATTTTAAAAATATTTACATATATAGAAAAAAAAACCATTAACCATAGTTTTTGCTGTTTTATAATTTGATGCCTGCTTGTAGTCTAAAACTAATATTGTTTTGAAACAGGCCAAAAAGGATATACAAATTTTGTTTACTGGCGATAGGTATTTATATGGGACATCATATCAATATATACGGATACGTCGCGTCGCACAGTGGGGCAGTAGTGGAAAAATTTAAAAAAATTATACTATTTAGCTTTTGTGAAATATGTATCGAATAAAATAATTAAATAAATTTCTTTCTGCAAAATTTCATAGAAAGGAATCAGTCGCTTTCAAAGAGTAAACAATTTATTTGGCAGCTTATAAATTTTTTTTCATAATCTAGTTTTCATCGAAATCCTGAATAGAAATAGAAAAAAAAATGTTTTGTAATTTTTTTAATTGTTATGTTGTTAAAAGTAGACAAACGTAAGAAAATAAAACTGTAAAAAAATTAAATTTATGTTGAACGATTGAATGCTAAATTGACGCAAACTAAATTTTTCACATTGAGTTTTAACAGCTGGCTCTACGTGCCTCCAAGGGTCTTTTTATACTACGATATTCGAAAAAGTCTCAAGATTACTATTATAAGCATTTTAACCGCCTGATGCTTTTATAGATGATTTTCTAATGTCATATTGGATGTTTCAGACATGATTTTTGAATATCTCTTGGAAAATATGTTAGGCCCCTTTGCACCGGAGATACAGGGGCGGCGCATAAGGGCCTGCAGGTTCCGCGTGGCGGTGCCCACGAAATTTAATGGCAAAAAAAGATTTCTCGAGACATGAAAAAATCGCGACTACAAAAAACAATGTTCCAGAAATTTAGGATTTTTTTTTTTAGACAAGAAGAGATACACTTTCCAAAGTCAAAACAATTGCATAATTTATTGTGCCTCTTTGGCCACGTCTATCTCATCTACATAAGCGGAATAGCCTGTACGTTCAGAAAATGTAATTTAGTCCTAAAACTTTAGAAAGTTTATCAGACAAGTCGCAGGCGTTCAAATTTTCGCAAAAGAAAACTATTTTGCAGAAAGAGCTTTAACTTGTTCCAGAAAGTCCGCCGATTTCGAAAAATGCGATAAAAATCCATTCGAATCATTCAGATCAGCCAATTTCGCCATGAAACCATGGTTAGTCAATAGTCAAGCGATGCGGTCTTAATGCATTTGCGATGATAGCTATCAGAACCGTGTAAACGGAGGAAGTAGTTTTGTGCGGTCTCTGTGTCCAAGTTTAAAAAAATATTAAGCCTAATTTACACTAAATTTTTGAAAAAAATGCATTTGTCGGTACTATGAAAAAGCCTTATGGCGCACACGCACGAGAATCCAAATCCATTTTTTGGATTCTTCGTTCTGTCAAAATAAAAAAAAAATACAACTTGCCCAACTGTAATTTTTATTAATGGAGGTTGACGAAACGAAGAATCAACAAAAATGGATTAGGATTTACCGTGTGTGTTAGGCATTATAAGCCTCTATTACGCAATACATTTTCACCTGGCTTGGGTCTCTGGTGAAATAGAGGACATGTCAAGTTTTCTCAAATTATTTAATTTTAATTTTGTGATACTCAAAAGCATAGCATAAGTAGCAATCTTGCCAGTAAAGAGTGGAAGATTTTTTCTATAATCACAAAAAAAAACTTTAGGGGGCACTCGAGAAGTTGGCGTGAGGGCCCCCGTCAAGTTGGTTCGCCACTGCGGAGATATCATTGGTTTTCATTCTATTAAACTTGGTGGACAATATAATGAGACTCTGTCTTGATGCTCTGCCAAAATTTACCCCACCCTTTTTCCCCTGAGGATGTGGATATGGATGTGTCGTTTTGAAAAGTTCTAACAGGCGAATCAGGCTTAGGATCAATTCAATTTTTGGCAAAAGCTAACGTTATTCTATCAATAATAGGCATGTTTTTTTTGTACTGCGGTGTAGGTTAGTTTAGTGTAACTACATGGGGTTACGATAACAACATAACGTGTATGTAAATACATGTAGTTACACTAAAATAACCTACACCGGGGTACAAAAAAAAACACGACTAATATAATCCTAAAATATCCTGACTAAACTAGCATTTCTTTCAGAGTTATAGTATAAAATTAAATGACAAAAAATCAGAACACCTAAATTTGTTTTTTGATCTATCGTATAGTATGTCATTTTATAACGGCGAATTCTATCTGCTTTAACGGATATATGTATACATAAAGAATCACTAAAATAATTGTTTTCTGTTGTTTGCCCCACTTTGCGTTGTGAAAATTTCACTTTCGTAATAAATATGTATATCTTCATGTTACCCCTGACGAAGAAAATTGCGTAAAGGACTAATTTAAAAGTATCTCATAATAATAATGTTTTTGTTACTGTGTACTCCGAAATTCAAATTGTTACTGATCTGAAACTCTTTTCTTAGCTTCTTAGAATCTAGAGCACTATTTCCCAACAGTTGGTCCGCGCACCGAAGGTGGTCCGCACAGCGAAGGTGATCCGCACAGCGAAGGTGATCCGCACACCGAAGGTGGACCATGAAAGCCCAAGAGGTGGTCCGCGGAACAAATGGAATGTTTCTCGGTGACTAAATAAAAATTTTAGTTTTCGTTGAGCAATGGAGCTTTGGAGATTAAAACATGTATACAAGACCTGACTGTAGGGTCAATCAACAGTAAAGAAGATATCGAGCAAAACAGACTGAACACAGAACTATGCAAATTACCGTATCTTCCCCCATCCCCGATTTAACTCTCCCGGTCTCATTTATACTCTTTTTGATGTACACAAAATTTATATTGTTTACATAAAAAAGTTGCACATATGTGACACTATGTACCAAATGTACCTCTTTTCTCTATATGTAGTGTATGTATTTTATACACTATGGATGTGTGCTTTCAATCCGAATTGCATTTTCTATTTTATTTTATAGACTTCTTTTTGTTGACTCGCTATCTATAATGTCGTTTCGTGGAACGTAAATTGGTGGATCGTGTATCTTTTTCTGAATGAAGCACGTTTTTCCGAAAGTTCAAAATTCTCATTATGCTAAGCCGGTAAGAGTGGCAACGTGAATCCATAGAATGACAATATCATCGTTAGATGATATGTTTTTGTATATGGTCACGTTAGTTGTATTATAGATGGAAATCTTGACAAGGAAATTGCCATTTCATGATAATTATTCAAGTCACTAGTTCAAAATCTCTTTTTTTCTTAATGTTTAATGGTTATTCCGGTTGATTAGTTATTATTATCAGTCAATACGGTTTTTCTTACATTTGCATCCTAATGTCTACCACAATTTAAATATTGGAGCAACTGCATTTTGTTAAAAAAAAATGGATTTGACAACATTTATGTATTGACATTTACCACATCTCACTATAAATAAATTGCACTAGATTGCCTATCCCGCAGGGGTTCGTAAATGCGATGGTTCTTATTCTACTAAACAACTGTGTTCCTTAATTCACTCATAGTCGTACCTGTGTAGTCTTCTTTGACCACTGTCACAGTTGTGAGAGAACTTTTAGGAAAACGGATGGAAATGTCACATTAGCCGTTGAATTTAAATAAAAAGATTTTATTAAAGAATTTTAATCAGCAATCGATTGAAATACGTTCAATCATTTCTGCGAAAAGGATGCCACTTAACCCGAAATTGCTCACATTAGTGTATATAAAAAATTCGATGGAATTTACAATTTGTATTATTATTCATTGGAAATCTATCTGTACACCTTGTTTATTACAAGCTCGAGAGTGCGAGTGGAAATACCTGTCAACGACAGTGAAATTAGAAACGTCGAAAGTTGACTATGAGGAGTAGATATTAACTATCGTCATTTTAGAGCGACGGAAAGTGAACGTGAGTAACTATTTTTACTCAGATCGTATAAAAGGGAAATTTAACTCCACTCCTCAACTGTGTCCTTAAATCTCACCCATAGTGTACATACCCGCGCCATCTTCATTTAAAATCCAATCCTCATCTGAATCTAATTGGAAGTGGGATTCCAGTTAGGTGAAAAAAGTCCTGGGAATAGAAAGTTGACAATCATGGATATATGACTGCACAATATTGTCCTTGAACTATGTACTTAAAAAAATTAAGTGATTATGAAGAAAGCCTTTCTCCGTTTTATTTTTTTTTTATTTTTTGTGTTTAAGTAATGTATAATGAATATCCTTATCTATAAAAGAGAGCGAAAAAATTTTACCTTACAAGGACTATCGATAAGTAAAAATGGAATTCGTGCGTAATAAATAAATCAGATTAAGGTAAACATTTGGATAGGAAAGCTTTTTTTAGTTCTGCAAAACAATATTTTAAAAATACTAAATTTGCGTTATAAAAAATTGGAGGATCACCTAGCGACCTAGCACATACATAAGCTGAATAGCTTCCAAACTTTTTCAGTTTGTGCTCCCTTACAAGGTCTGCAGATCGGGCGCCCTGATAAAATTTTATTTTAAAACAAGCTGGCCCGGCGAACTTCGTATCGCCCCATGGATCATTGTGATTTTTCTTTGCATTTTTCAATAGCTATTGTGGTATCTCGGGGTAGAGACCAATACGGTTGGGCAAATTTATTGAAATCATCATATTCGCTAAGGAGATATAGGAAAAGTATGTGTGTATGTATAATCCGGATATTTGAGATTTTCAGGGTGAAATGGTAGATTTGGTCTCGTAATTTTTTACGGGACAGTATGGCAAATGACATGATACTGACTAATTTCAAAGAAATAATACATTTATCGGCCTTTGTTCCTCTTTTTATTTATTTGGACAGTTTTTTCTTAGAAAAAAGTGATTGAGCTAATACGGATGTCTCAATGGTCCGGATTACCCCTTGCAATAATTGATCCGGATTATCGAGTCAAGACTATATAATTGTGCTCATTGTCAATTTGTCTCAATAGATGTCCTGTTTCTTTTGGTGGAGAAATTTGTGAAAAATTGTGAATGTTTGCTCATTGTGAATTTTTCGCGGGTTTCAATACTTTTTCTGCTATTACGGCCAGAGCCTAATCTAACGAACCCAGAATCATGGAAATCGGTTCAGCTAAACAAACAAATGTCGAAAAGTGATTCGCCATCGTTTTTATCGATGATATACGCTATTTTTCCACAAAAGGATTCTATTATCACAATTTAAATAATGTCCGGCTTGTGTCTTCAAATTGAGCTGGTTCAAATAATCAAATATGTAGAAGAAGGGATCTAACGATACTTCAATCGCAGTAGAACTACCACTACTACTGTTCGTCTACCACACCACTGCAACACCTAAAAATAAATTCCCGTGGGAACCCACCAAACAAAATGATTCGCCGGCGATCTGAAGACGCCCACCAAACAATTTGGCGAACTTTCACCACAATGAACAAAAGTCTGATTCGAGTTTGCTTCGACTTGACGAACTATCCTCGGATTTTACGCAAATAGTACGCCATGATGAAGAATATTCTAAGTCAGTACAAACTTTCTTCATCATGGCGAATAATCTGCGTATCTTTCGAGCATAATTCACGGCGGCGAAGAAAATTCGAATCATACTTTTCTTCATTGTGATGAAAATTGGAACAGGCATTAAATAGCCAAATATCCATCTTCTACGAATGGGGAGTGCAAATCATTTACGCTTCGTAATAGAAAAACTTCTACGAATCGCAAAGGCAAATAATTTACAATTCGGAATGACAAAACTTCTACCGAGTCTTAAATACGTATCGTATTCAGTTCGCCGCGGCACATCGTTTTCGGATTATATTGGCGTATCGCTTTCGGTTTGCCAGGGCAATTCGCCATAGACGTACCATATTGTTCTCAGACAATCTGTTTGCGATCTGAAAACGAGTTCGCCGGCGAATAAATTTCTCGTTTTGGCAAATCGTCTACAGATCGCCGGCGAATCAATTTGTTTGGTGGGCGATTTGCCAAGACGAGAAATTTGTTCACCGGCGAACTCGTTTTCAGATCGCAAACAGATTGCCTGAGAAGAATATGGTACCTCTATGGCGAATTGCTCCGGCTAACCGAAAGCGATACGCCAATATGATCCGAAAAAAGATGTGTCGCGGCGAACTGAATACGATAAGTATTTACGACTCGCAGAAGTTTTACCATTACGAATTGTAAATTATTATTTGCCTTTGCGATTCGTAGAAGTTTGTCCATAACGAAGCGCAAGCGATTTGCATTGGCGATTCGTAGAAGATGACTTTTGCCCGACCAGATTCGAATTGATGTTTATTATTTTACATGTGAAGTAAGTTACAGTAGATAACTCGATAACTCGAAGCTGAAGGGAACTTTTATTTCGACTTATGGAAATTTTAAGGTATCGAGTTGAGTCATTGAGTCCAAATCAAAGAAAAGAGTCCAGTCTTTTATAATTTAACTTCGAGTTATAGAATTGTTTTTTTTTTTTTTCATCATAATGAAGAAAAGTCTGATTCGAATTTTCATCGCCGCCGTGAATTATGTTCGAAAGATACGCAAATTGTTCGCCATGATGAAGAAAGTTCGTACTGACTTAGAATATTCTTCATCATGGCGCACTATTTACGTAAAATCTGACTATAGTTCGTCTAGTCGAAGAAAACTCGAATCAGATTTTGTTCAATATGGTGAAAGTTCGCCGAATTGTTTGGTGGGAAACCTTGTTTTCTATTTCAGTGAATACGAGATGGCAATGGCTGTGGCTGACAACCGTCCCACCAAACAAATTGATTCGCCGGAGATCTGTAGACGATTTGCCAAAACGAGAAATTTGTTCGCCGGCGAACTCGTTTTCAGATCGTAATCAGATTGTCTGAGAAGAATATTACCTCTATGGCGAATTGCCCCGGTAAACCGAAAGGGATACGCAAATATAATTTGAAAACGATGTGTTGCGGCGAACTAAATACGATACGAATTTACGACTCGTAGAAGTTTTGTCATTAACGTAAATTATTTGCCTTTGCGATTCGTATAAGTTTCTTCATTTCGAAGCGTAACCGATTTGCATTGTCGATTCGTAGATGATGCCTTTTGTCCGACCATATTCGAATGTGTGGTTATTATTTTACATGTGAAGTTAGTTACAGTAGATAACTCGATAACTTGAAGCTGAAGGGAACTTGATTTTTATACCCTTTCACTCTATGAGCGAAGTCATGTCATGTCATGAAGTTTGTAACGCATTGAAGGAAGCATCTCGGACCATATAAAAAGTATACATATATGATCAGCATGACGAGATGAATCGATTGGGCGATGTCCGTCTATCTGTCTGTCTGTCCGTCTGTTGCAGTGCGTTTTTCTCGGCCACTATAAAAGCTACGATGCTGAAATTTTGCACACGTGCTTCTTATTGTTGCAGGCTGTTTGTATGTTTGATTCACCCATATTGGATCACTGGGTCATGGGGCTGCCATACAAACCTAGCTCCCCAATTTGAGTTCTTCTAAGAAAAATTTTTTTATTTGCATACCAATTTCAACCAAATTTCACACAAATGTGTTTCCATAGATAACACAAAATATATGCAAGAATGGATCAAATCGGACCATGGGGTCATGGGGCTGCCATACAAACCTAACCCCCCAAATTAGGTTCTTCTAAGAAAAACATTTTTATTTGTTCACTAATTTCAACCAAATTTCACACAAATATATTTCTATTGTTGTCACAGAACATAAGTAAGAATGGATAAAATCGGAGCATGGGGTCATGGGGCTGCCATACAAATCCAACCCCCCAAATTAGGTTCTTCTAAGAAAACCTTTTTTATTTGTGCACCAATTTCAACAATATTACACACAAACGTGTTTCTCTTGATGACACAAAACAAATCTAAGAATTGATCAAATTTGACCATGGGGTCATGGGGTGGCCATACAAACCCAACCCCCATTTTGGTTCTTCTAAGAAACATTTGTTGCACCAATTTCACAAAACCTTGAATTAATGTGTCTTTACCAAAGCAACAAAAAAGTTAAAAACGAATGGAATCGTACTGTGGGGTCATGCTTCCGCAACCCCAATAAAATTTCCGAATAAATATTTTTATTTGCCCACTTATTTCAACCAAGCCCAAAACTTTTGTCAAGACGGAAGAAAAAGAATGAGGAGGGGGATTAAATACAAGTCATAGGTACGCCCGAAAAAACTTTTAGCCCAAGCGAAGGGTATCCAAATTTCGGCCGCGCCCGAAATTAGCCTCGGCCCCGGGGGTTGGCGAGCGAAGCGAGCAGGGGGCGAAGCCCCCTAGTTTTATTTCGACTTATGGAAAATTTGAAGTATCGAGTTTTTGAGTCATTGAGTCCAAATCAAAGAAAATTCTGCATATAGAGTCCAGTCTATTATAATAGCCAGAGAGTGCTAATTACAACTTTTCACTTGCACATGCGCTTACGGTTCAATACCAAATGTGATTTGCGGAACTATTTAATGCATGTAGCCAATTTTCATCATAATGAAGAAAAGTCTGATTCGAATTTTCATCGCCGCCGTGAATTATGCTCGAAAGATACGCAAATTGTTCGCCATGATGAAGAAAGTTCGTACTGACTTCGAATATTCTTCATCATGTCGTACTATTTACGTAAAATCCGACGATAGTTCGTCTAGTCGAAGAAGACTCGAATCAGACTTTTCTTCATTCCGGTGAAAGTTCGCCAAATTGTTTGGTTGGGAGGACCCTTGTGATTGTGAACAGTGGCGTGCGGAGAAATTTTTAATTTGGGATACGCCTACATCTGAAAATACGATAACGTACCAGAGGTCGTTATCTCTAAGCTTTCCTAAAGGAACAGGGTTTTTTCGGTAGCATAAATTATGCTTAAAGGGAAACTTGTGATCACAATTTTTAAGTTATCGACTCACATTTGAATATTTGTGGACGCACGACGCGTGACATCGCTTATTGAAATTAACCACTTAGTGGAAAGTGAAAAATTTGTATTTCTTTGTTTTTTTTTTGTTAATAAGTATAATACATTACTTCGCGCAATTATCTAATTTTATAGATTATTTCGACAAAAATCAAGATAATACTAACACGACAGTACGTTTTAACTCAAGCATAACGTTTCATTAGTGCCCATTTACCCTTTACGGGAACATAATAACATCAACGTGTTTAATTTTAAAATCTTGACCTTAAAAATGGTGTATATAATTAAAATCAAAACAAATAGCAAAAACAGGAAAGTCATACAAAACAAGTAATAATAATTATTTTCTATGCAATCGCAATGCATCTAATGCCATTTCATTTCAATCGAGCTATAATGTTTGAAGCTTTAAAACAATTTAATTTATTAGAAGGTATTATTAACGCATCATGGAAATGCTAATTAAAACAAATTTATGTTGTGCCGTGAGAATTTTATATGGTCTTTAAAACAAACGACGAGTTAAATTTCATTTTTTATTAAAGAAATTAATTTATCTGTTGATTTCTTGTCGGTGTGAGCAAAATGAATGATTTGATTAAATCTTTTAGAACTCTGGTTAGATCATAAAGTTAATAAAATGCTACGAAAATGTGCTAATCAAATTCTTAATTCCATTAGCTATTACACAGTCAATATTATATGATAATATAATATTTACATATATATGTAATTTTAATACATAATAGTTTATCAAAATTAAATAAACCGACGCCTTCATCCACACGTTAAATTTGTTTAACTCGTTTTTATTTTAATTTTATAGGGACAGTGGATTTTTTTATGAATATTTTATGATAGAACCGGTAAATACTGAAATTAATAAGAGATAGACAAAGAACATTATTTATGAAACATTCTTTTATTGTTTTTTTTTTCATTTTGACTTTAACTAGGGGGCTGCGCCCCCTGCTCGCTTCGCTCGCCAACCCCCGCACTGTCACTTCGCGACATTCTCGCTTCGCGGCTATGTTTCGTCGGAAAATAAAACACACGTCGGAAAATAAAACACACGTCGGAAGCGCGCACTGCTTTAATCTGCGACCCCGTCGTCCACTGTTGCGTACCTCCCGCTTCTCTTCTGAGCTTTTCCGCACACGACCCATATTCTTCAGCTATCACCTGACAACTGAAGTCGCACACCACCTTAAACTACTTACTTAGCAAATCATCACGTCATTTCCAATTTCAACCAATCAGATCAAGAATAAAAGGGACCATTTTTTCCTTATCTTTTTTATAAATAGAGAGATGAGTAATAGCATCTTCTTTAATTTAACGAAACTAATAGTAAATACTGCTAATTTGGTCTGAAAAGTTCAATATGTAATTTCAAAATGACTTCTGTAATTCAAGTAATATAATTAGGAGCACTGTCCACCTATTTTAAGAAGCCAGCTTCCTATGCACTATTCTTGCCACTCTCGTGCTCTACGGGTTACAAACGGAAACGATTCTGCCCCCAAGAATATCATTCTCAATCAACACGCAAGTAACGACACATTGCGTGTACATGACATAAAACTAAACTCGGCGCGGTGGCATTTCAAACGACAAATTTATTTGCCCATACAATTAAAGTCCTAGAGCCGCCACACTTGGCACAAAATCGCATTTTCTTGCATTCTGTGTTGCAAATGCAGAATAACATACGTATTTATACTGGGTGTGTGCTGCACATACTTGTCTACCCGCTGACCGTAAATTACTTCATTTATTCTTGTGGTTTTCAGCAGCGTCTTTTGATTCTCTAAATCTTAAGTGGTTATTAGGTGTTTGTCCGCACTTAGATCTGCGTGGATTTTATTTCAATTTTGTTTGCCACATTGACTTTTGCTGGCAAATGCAATGAGGTCGACGCTAAAATTGAAAGGAAGTGTGCGACTGTTAGTTGAACGAGACGTATACAACCTTAATGCATTCCACCTGTGATTTGAGTTCCTTTCTAATTCTATTTGACTTAGTTATGCATGTGCGTGTTTTTTTTGATAACCTTAAAGAGACATTATTCATGGATGTCAGTTGATTGCTCAATTACCGCTGTCATCACATTTGGCTTGACCTTTAATTTATTAAATGCTTACAAATTGCACTGAATTTTTGACTTCTAGAAATAAACCTTTAATTTGAGTATGTAACGGGTTATTTGGTAATTCCACTTACATTTCTTGCAACACGTTAAAATTTGGTTGATATGCATATGCATTTTGGGAGAGGCTTTCTAGGGGAACGGTTTTTTGTGAATGTTCTCAAAAATTTTAAGTAGGTACATTTTATTTGTACGATTCAGATTACATGATAACATTTTAAACATATGTTTTTATTACATACCTGTTTTGTGAACCACTTTGCATGCACAAATCTGCCCCTAAGTCAAACTCCGAGATCCATACCTGTTCTAAATATAAAAATAATAATTTTCATTAGTCAAGAGCAAAAAAACGTACTCAAATCGTAGGATCAGAAGTAGCGAACTAATACCGCCGATTTATGCCTGCCAGAGTTAAAATGAAAAGCTATGCTATAAGTTAAATATGTTGCCACAAACATGTTCCAACTTGACGAATTTCCATTTGAAATTGCCGAAATAACATATCAAACTACCGAGTTTCCATGTCAAATTGACGAAATTCGAAATCGTGTGGACAATTTTCACACCAGGTTGATAAATTTCCATGACAAATTGATGAATTTACCGAAAAAAATGTTTGAATATCCATTTTAAATTGATGAATTTATAAATCATGTTGACGAATTTATAAAAATCTGGCCCACGACGAATTTCAGCGAAAATTGCTCATTTTTGCGAATAGATGCGAAATGTTTTAATTTGTACTTTATCCACAAAAAAAACATAATTTTTATCTCAAATTGATTTTTTGTCCAGGAGATTACCATTA
Organism: Microchrysa polita; assembly: GCA_949715475.1. Taxonomy (NCBI): domain Eukaryota; kingdom Metazoa; phylum Arthropoda; class Insecta; order Diptera; family Stratiomyidae; genus Microchrysa; species Microchrysa polita. The sequence goes on along the minus strand of OX454415.1, from coordinate 106,935,337 downwards.
ATGAGAATATAAACATTTCTTAATGCAAGAAGTTCGCAGCATCATGACCATCAGCACGATGGCTTGCCAAGCACCGGGCAAGCTGTTTAGTTGGAGGTGCGAGGAATGACCCTTCTTTTCTGCTATGCGATTTTTGTACGAAAAGCTTTTCTCTGGGTCCGGCGAGTCGAAAAATTTAAATGAACTATTCATAAAAAAAGAGAAAAGTATATCAATATTGGCGTGCTTCTGCCTCAGCAGTCTGTTTTTTTAAGTAACCCCTTGAGGAGCGTTTTGGACTATTAGTATTTCTCGACAACTGAATTCGGAGTATGATTCAGTTGTCAGCACACACTACTTCCTAGTCGATTTTTTGCTTATCATTAACTTTTTTATATACCAAACATGCGGCCTGTTTTATTGCAGTGGTGAGTTTTGCACATTGGTTTCAATATGAATTTCTACAAAATGTTTATAATAATATATTTATGCGAATTTCATTTTTAATGTTCAAAATTAGTGTATGCGAAATTCCTGTTTTTTATTTGCGAAATTTCTGTACCTCTAATTATGAGGAACTTACGCATCAAATTGATGAATTCTCATTTCAAATTGACGAACTCCAACTCATGTTGGTGAATTTCCATTTCAAGGTTACGAGTTTCAAAATCAAATTGGTAAATTTTCATTCCGTACTGACGCATTTTCTTTACAAATTGACGAGTTTTCATTTCAAGCTTATTAATTTCCTAATAATATTGACGAATTTCCATTAAAAATGGCGAATTAAGAAAACTGGGCCAAGAATTTGCATTACAAATTGGCAAATTTCAAAAACATTTCGACAATTTCCTTATCTATTTGTTGAATTTCCAAATTTTGTTGGCGAATTTCCATATCAAATTAAGTTAAGAAATGGAACTTTCTAATTGATTTATTTCAATGTCAAATTTACGAACTCCCAACCAATTTTGACAAATTTCCAGATTGGATTGACGGTTTACATTTTAATTGCTCAGTTTCCAAACCTACTCTAGAAATTTATGTTCCGTGTCGGTATACGCACAACGCTGAAAAAAAAATAAATAAAAATCAAGTACTTACGACCAAAAAGTTTTCATTTAGCAGCACTCGAATAGAAAAAACCCCTGTTGTTGTGGTAGCGTTCCAGAAAAATTTTCGTCTGTTGAATTAAAGGGGGTTTCGTCAGTTCTTGGCCGTTGATACAACGGATAGGTCTGGGACGGTACATATCTAAGAACAGGCTGCCGTAGGCATCCATTGGGGCAGTGGGGCTTGAGTTCTGTCCCGGCAATTCAGAAGTTGAGTGTCTTCTCTGCGCACTTAGCTACCATGTGCCCAAAGTGAGAAAGTACCGATTGAGGAACAGAGAATACAAATTCCAGACAATTTCCGATATGAGGATAAAAAATGGAAAGTTGGACTGCATAAAGAAAGGGCCCCCGCTTTAACTTCGAATACAAAAAAATGAAAAACGTTACTCCACTGCTTTAAGTTTAACTAAACGTCAAATTCTTATTGTTCGTAAAAGATGGTCAACTTTTCGGTTTGTACGTTGCCCGAAAAATTTTAAATTGACTCCCTTTCAAGCCTTATCTGCTTATTATGGGAACCATTATTGATTTATTCCATGGTATGCATTACTCATTTGTCACGAGTGATACATCATCCATTCTTTTCGCGCAATACATGAATATTAAATATGTATATATTTTACATAATTATTACATTATATTTTAAATTTTTAACGGTTATTCATTCATTTTGCGGAAATGCGAGCAAAGGCATGTGGAATAAAGGACATTGTCATATACTGTTTTCGAAACGTGAAGCATGACAAATGTATATAGGTACGTAAAGTGCATTAGTGATTGACGACACTTGTGTTTTATTCTGGCTGGGTCGTTCTGTTTCGTTTTAATATGGCAGATCCACAATGTAAATTAATTTTTATTTTTTATTTACCATTTTCCACACACCATAAAAACTACCAACTCCACAATTTTACCATAGCACATGGTCTTCTGCTGGTCCACCTATCTATCGACTACCTCCTCTTTTTTTTTATTCTCAGCATATTCAGAGTACATCCAATTCCAATTCTGTCAACATGAAAGTGGTTTTTATTCGTAATCAGCATTTAGTGTGTTGTGTTGTTGAAATTGCAAAAATAAAACTAGAACAACTATAGCAATGCAACCATATCAAAGAGGGAACACCATACAAAAGTCTGTATGCATTCTAAATATATGTGACCAACAAATGACAAGAGACCGTGATTGTTTGCAGAAAAAAGCGCAAACAAAGGTGGTAGTTTGACTCTACCACCAAACAACGGAGTCAATTCATGGCAATGAGGTCGTGCCATAGTTATATAGCATAAGAATGCACAATGTAGAATGCTAAGTATAAAAAACTTTTTTTTTTTTCTTTTCCATGAACCATTTCAATTTGTTGCGTGGGGAAAAAGTCACGATAGATTGTGTCGCCTTCATGCGACGACTACGACGACGTCGACATAAGAAAACGCTTAGTCGTCTCTGTGAATGGATAGTACGTTCATCTCATACTAAAATGTCATATTGCGTGGTAGTTGCTATTGCTAGGTTCTCGACTGTAAGGTGTCACCTAATTTACAATTACATACCTTGTGGAGAATAATAATACTCGTATATGCGACTGTCTGACGGGAGCCACCTGAACTAGTCTAGTTAGTCTGAAATGTAAATGCAAACGAGACTAGCTTATTTTAATACTGGAGTAATTGCGAAAACCGTTAAATTATGACAAATTTAGAATAAATTTATGACGTGGTTGTGGATGAAATGGAAAGTGACAACTCGAGAATGTTTCATAGCAATATGTAAATGATTACATTATATTATTGATAAATTGGTAATAAATTAAAATAGAATTTATTTTAAATTAAAATAATAGTACAGTAGCGGCGGATATGAAATTAGGTTCAAGGGGGTGATTTCAGATTTGGCGAAGTTAATACAAATGTGAACGGAGTGTAGTGTAGTGTGTATTGTGCTGGACAGTTTTAGGTTCCTTAAAGGAAATGGTACGTGTCATGGGGCTGCCATAGAAACCCAACCAACTTTTTTTAAAAACAGGGATTATTTATAACCAAACCTCAGATAAATGTGCCTCTATTGATGACACGAAATATATGAAGAAACTGCCGACTACACATTGGGGTCATATCGTTGCCATAGAAACCCCCCTGCAGAAGTAGGTGCTTCTATGAAAAATGTTTCTTTCTGGACATATCGAAGGCAAGTTTCACATAAATGGATGTCTATCTAAATCACAAAACATGTAGAAACGTACGCAAACGAACCATGAAACCACGGCACCGCCATAGAAAACTCCTCGCTAGAAGTATATTCTCCAAAGAAGTTTCTTTTTAAATACCAGTCGTAACTAATTTCCACACAGTATGCAGAAACATGTCCAGGAACGTACGATAACCCACAATGACCGCATTGAGCTGCGAAAGAAATTCAATTTCAAGGATATATTCTTCTAACAGTGCCCGCTCTAAGGGGGGGGCAAGCCGGGCGGTCGCCCGGGGCGCCAAATATTAGGGGCGGCTTTTCGGCTAAACTCGTTTAAAAAATGGAAAAAGCCAAAAGGAAAAATGCAATTTCAACTTCGATTTAGTTGAAAGAAACTATAAAAAGGCGAAATAAAAAACGAAATATTTTGTTTAAGCCAAAAAGCACATCAATTGCTTATTTAAGAAATACATTAATTTTTAGGGTTTTTTAGAAATTTTTTTTCAAAAAACCCTTATGAAATCGATTTTTTCCGTCCGTCCGTCTGTCCGTCTGTTCACTAAATAACCGATTGTCATGAAATTTAGTAGGAATGTGTAGAATGGTTACAGTCTTTGGCACATATACCTTAGAAGTTGGTAGAAAGAAGATAACAGGGTGTCCCGAACGTTTGAAAAAAGTCGACTTTTTTAGTTTTTATCGGAGAGTGCCGTTTGGGTATTTAAATCAAAGATCTAAACGAGTACATCTCATATCATTAAAAATTTTCCAGTTTCGAGTAACGGTAAAAAAGTTATTGGCGTTTAAAGTTAAACTTCCTTTTCGAGCTCCGTTTTTCTAAACCGTTATAGGGATCGATATGAAACTTTGCACAAAGATTGGTCAGTATGGCCTTATATACGTTAAATATTAAGACTGTTGACTTTAGCTAAGGAAAAGTAAATAACAGTAAATTTGTAAAATTTAAATTTGTTCGTGTGTAGCCCCTCTTAGGTTTCCAATATGAAAATTCTGCTATGGGTTTTTAGAAAATTACATAGTGAATATGTCTACGAATTTTCATTAGAATAACTGTATCCAAACCGGAAATATAGCCAAGTAAGAATTAAGTAAGGGCCTTTCACAATACAAGGGAAGCCTCTTAAACATTTCTTCAAAGCATATCTTTTAACTTGATGAAACCATGAACATGCAATTTAGTGGAAATGCATAGGATGGTAATAGTGTTTGCCACACATATTTTTGAAGTTTGTAGGACCAAGTTAACAGGGTGTCCCAGAATAGCTGCAAAACTATACTTGCTCAATACTCATAGGAAAGCTTGCGTGGGCTCTTATATCAGGAGACACAATGGAATTATTTCATATAAGTTGCTTTTCCTTGATTAAAAAAACAGTAACAGTAGATTTACAGCTAATAATTCAGTTCATATATAAAGCCAATCCATCCTTACGTTTGCCTGAGTTTCTTTTTGCTCAAAGGCCATCAGAAATCTTAAATCGAAAAATGCCTGTAGATTTGCCATGGAATACTTGTATTACAAACTGGGTAAATAGTAAATCTATTTTTGGATTGGTCTAATTAAATAGATTACAGGAAGCATTTTATTAATGTTGTGCACAATTCTTATTTATTGCTTATAAAATATATGTACAAAAAATATTCACTATGCATTAAAATTCTAAAAAACCCTCGTATTGCGGGCGCAGCCCTCTGTACGCCGGTATTTTTTAATATATCAACTGTATTATTAGTTCTCTTTTGAAAGTTTTGTTTTAAAGAAGCAAAGTCCCGGCTAGGCTTTGAAGAGTCCACAATTAATACGAAGGACTCAAATTAGAATCTTAAAATTGTGAGTGAGATTTGCCTAAATTGGGCTAGTTCTGCTGTCCATTCTCATACGTAGAAGTTTTGTATCTCTGATATTTTCCGCTATATGGCGCATGGTACAGAAAGTATCGGTAGTGGCGATAAAAGGAAAGAAAAATTTTTCTTTCGAGAGATAATAGCGTAATGTTTCAAAGATTGGTCCAAGATCGGCCCCTTGGATTCCCCTAAAAACAATACCAGCAGTTGAGCGAATACTGAACAAATGACACCCCTTCCAGGCGTCTGTTGTTCGCAACTTTGGTCTTCTTCGATTTTGAAAACCCCGATCAGTGTGGTTGCGGCTTAATATTTTTGTTTAGTCTGTTGGATATTAGGAGATCATGTCCACTAAATAAATATTGAACCCCCGCAGAAATCATTATGAAATGTGAACACATAGCACATAAAGGAGTTATAGCCTAAAAACCTTCTGTCAGAAATTTCTTTCCCAATAACCACATTTTTTTCAGTCATTTTAGAAGACTTCTATCCAATTTGGCAGCAATTTAACTTCAATTCAATCGGTCTGCTTGCGGATGGATTCATTGATTTATCTAGCATTGAGTGGGCACATTTGGGACAAGTTCGTTTGGATTTCAGCAAGATGAGGGATGGAGTCTCTAATCTCTCTCTAATCTGTTTCCAGACATGCTAATATCGGGATTTGGTTAAGTTGCCCCGATTTGACTAGCTCTGACCGTACTCTCTATAAGAATTCACGAGATGATGCATATTTATGAAAATAAGCCACCCAAATTACAACCACTCAAGTAAGTCGTCCAGGAAGAGACCCGCATAATTGCAGTTTATCAGCTATGTTTTGTAAGGAAGTTATCGAAAACTACTCCAGAAGATTAGTAATGAAAATGAGCACTATTTTTCGGCATACCATTTTCGAGAGGGGAGTTTTCTAAATGTGTTGAGTGCTTTAGTTGAAAACAAATGTTTGCTTTAATTAGTTTCTTACGTCTTTCTAAAAGCCGCCAGTTTTCCGTCTGCCATTTGTATAATTTATTTTTTCTGACAATATTGAATAAAATGTGGCTCGGGGAATTCAATACTTAACTTTAATTTTTGAATTTCAAACAAATTCTCTATAATGCCTTGCCGAATTGCGGTGAATTGCGCTTGATGGTGGAACAGGCTTCTACTAAATACTATCTGGGCCTCTCCGTAAGTAGAATATAATCTCTGAATTATTATGGCATTGGTTCAAATCCCACTGTGAATTTTTTTTGTTGATATGTTATCCTAAGGCAGCCATCATGGAACCGATGTGTGTAACACGACCAAGAATCGGCAAAATTAACCGATTAAAAAAAACTTAATCCCTTGAAGCGCATTTACAACATCAAAGACACATGTACTACTCCACTCTATCAATCTGCCTGACACAGTACCTAAGGGGCGGCAATTTGTACTTTCGCCCGGGGCGGCATAAGTGCTAGAGCGGGCGCTGTCTTCTAATGCCGGTCCCACACTGTCCGGGGTTTGCCTAACCGTGCTGTACAAAAGATCATACGCTATGCTACATGTTGCATAGAAACCCAAGCTTCAAAATAAGTTTGTGTATTTATGGTCCAATTTTTACCAAACCTCCGATTAATGGGTCAGTACTTATCAGTCATGAAATGTTAAGTTTTTTTTTATTAATTCAAAGCATAACAGAAAAAACCCATACTGGAGTTTTTTTATACTAGGTAATTACAAATTTAAACATCTGTTGTAGGCCAATACAACTTTACAAAAAAACGGCATAACCTCGGAATAAATGGATTACTACCGTTCTTTTTCTATTTTTCTGTTTCAAATCAATACCGGCTATATAAATCCAGATTTACAACCCTGAAAACCCTGGGCTTATTTTTTGGCAAGCAAAAAACTGAACTTTTTTCGCCCCTTTTTAACATTTTCAAAAGTATCTTCTAAACTAATTGTCGTGGAGGAAAATGGCTTGCAGGACTTAAAGTACATAAAATGTCCAACAAAATGAGGTACATACTTAGATACATCTCTCCCAATTCGAGGCTTTTTTTTTATAAAAATTGCGAATTTGAAGTTTTTATTATGTTCCAAGTGAAGTATTTGTACTTAACATTTCAAATTCCGACGATTAAAATCGTGCGAGATACCAACAACCAAATTGATCAATGTGCCCTTTTCTTCATAAATAAGTGGCGAGCAATTGGACGACAAAAAAAATAGCAGAAAACCACAGTCCACCCCCAAGTTATTGTCCAGCAAAACAAGTAAGCAATGCGGCTGACTCTTAGAGAAGTAGAACCTACAACGGTTACAGTTGAAACTGGAGAAAAATTGATGAGAATGCTGACCGGAGCAATCGAAGTTGCTTTACCGAAATTTTATCTGAATCACCTATTTTAGCAGTATATCATAATCTAACTTTTGGGTGTATTACGGTGATCGAAAAATCCTCTTATTCCGGGTTGCCGATGGTTGCACACGTATGAGGCACCCATTAGCAGATGCAGAGTAGGTTGTAGCACGTTGGCACTTGGTTAACCTAATTTTAAAACGAATCGTCCACTATTATTAAAGGTGGACGGACGAGTTAAGTTATCTCAGGCTGTTAATGTCAGTCTTTGTAACTTCTTCTTCCCAGCTCCGGGAATTTCATCGAAGTATTATGCTACATATTTGAGGGCAAAATAAAAAAAAAAAGTAAAAAAAAAAGTTCTACCGTTGTTACGACGAAATTAAGACATAATGATATAGATAGTATGTATTGATTCAATATTGAAAAATTAAAATTATTTTTGATTTTAAATTAACAAAGCAAAAAATATAAGAAAACAAACTGCACAAACCATGCGTAATTTTTGAAAAACATATCCGCTTTTTGGAATGCTTGCATTCAAAATACTCACAAGTGCTTCAAACACGTTGAGGGGATTTTTTACAATTTTAATGCGTATGTACTAACGGCTGTAAATTATCCATTCTGGATAATGTGTAAGTAAAATACAAATGCTGCCAGTAAATCTATTTTTGGATTAGTCTAAATAAAAGAGTTATTTAGTGAAAAGACGGATGGACGGACGGACGGACGGACGGACAAATAGATTTTATACGTGTTTTTTGAAAAAATCTAACACAAAACCTTAAAAAATCAACATTCAAGTAACTGCTTTCGACCCTCCCTGTACATTTTTTAATTTAGCAAAACTACCCGTAAAATTTATTGCATCTTCGTTCTTCTCTTGTAAATTGGCTCATAACAGGGAAACAATGAAATCTAATAATTCAAATGCAGTTTCTGCTACTTTGGAGGGATGATCAATTTGCGAAAAAATGCTACTGTTTACTTTTGCCATATATTTTTCGGACATTTTCTCTCCAGACCACTTTAAGAAAGACAAGAACTGCCAGAGAAAAATTATGGAACCATTTTTAGATGGTAATTTATGTAATATCCATTATAAAAAGTAGCTTTGCATTTTCATTAGAAAAAATTGGAGGGAAAACAATTCGGAGGTGACTTTCCCAGCCAGGCCATAAGGCCGACAGCGACAAAACATTTCGGAAATTTTCTTTCAGAGGTTTGTCGCTTTATCGCTTTATTCTGCGCATGGAGTCTAGAATGAATTTTCTTGGATTCTGTGATTTGAGCTACTTCCCAGATAAAACTGACCGACAAAGTAATCAAAGATTCACTATGTAGGCCTATCTATACGAGCTACGAAAAGGACGAATGAACAATGAAGTAAATCCCGCGATCTCCAGAATACACTGTTAACATGGGTCGAGGACTTCGTTGGATGTCTTGTGTAGCCCCTATTGCGATCCATCTATCCATCCGATCCCGGCAAACACAAAACATCTCATATATCCATTTAACTATTTGCAATATGTTGATCTAAAAACTCGTTATAGGACCGATGAGGTATATCTTCTATCTTCTATTTTCTTATTTCTTTTCTTATATATATAAAAGAAAGTCGTGTTAGTTACACCATTTATAACTCGAGAACGGCTGGACAGATTTTCATGATTTTGGGTTTGTTGGATTAGGCTCTGGCCAGAATAGCATAATAACTATTGAAACATGCAAAAAATTCACAATGAGCTAAAATTCGCAATGGGTGCTTTTTCACTTCTTTCTGCGTGTATTTCTTTAACATATGAGCGGATTTCAGTAAATATCTTTCACAGGATTGGTCTCTACCCAAAGTAACAGGACAACCATCGAGACTTATGAAAAATTCACAATGAAGACAATTCTTTTTCTTATACTTTTTTCTGTCTTTCTTGAACGAATTACAGGATTTCAGTCAGTTGACCCCATGGGTGTACACAAGGCTCCGACCAGAATAGCTACTGCTATTGAAGTTAGCAGAAAATTCACAATGAGTTGTTCATATATTTTTTTTATATTTCCTGAACTTCTTAGAAACTTCGGAAAATTGGGAAGAGCGTTTTGATCAAAGTGATCTTCCACATTTCTTTAAAAAAAACTAATTCGAATCAATTTAAGTGTTATTGGATGAACATTTTCAACCAATGTTGTTGTTTTGCCGGAATCGCTGCTTGTCTGATTTTCGAGGCGAAACAACAACCACATCGAAAACTAATTCGATTTGAAAGGGAATATTAGTGCGAGCGAAGCGAGCTCTTACAGCTTTGTATGTATAGTATAAAAGAAAGTCTTGTTAGTTACACCATTTATAACTCGAGAACGGCTGCACAGATTTTCATGATTTTGGATTTGTTGGATTAGGCTCTGGCCAGAATAGCATAATAACTATTAAAACATGCAAAAAATTCACAATGAGCTAAAATTCCCAATGGGTTCTTTTTCACCTATTTCTGCGTGTATTTCTTTAACATATGAGCGGATTTCAGTAAATTTCTTCCACAGGACAACTATCGAGACATATGAAAAATTCACAATGGGGCACCATTTTCAAGACAATTCTTTTTCTTATTATTTTTTCTGTCTTTCTTGAGCGAATTACAGGATTTCAGTGATGGGTCTATACAAGGCTCCGGTCAGAATGGTAGTATAATCATTGAAATAAGCAGAAAATTCACAATGAGCAACAATTCACAATGAGTTCTTTTTTCGCAGATTTTTGTTTCTATTTCTTGAACGTCTTTGCGGATTTTTGGAAAATTTTCCTGCGAATTTGTCCTCTCCCTGAATATCAGAGTAACACGCGAAAAATTAGAATGAGCAACATTATGAAGATTTATTTTTTGTATATTTCTTTCTCTATTCCTTGAACCAATTGCCAAATTTCAGTCAACTGATTCCAGGGGATTAGTCTACACCTCCTTCCTCTTAGAATATCGAATTTAGTATCAAATACTTCTCACAGCTTGTTAAGTATAAATTCTTCTTGTTTGAGTAATCGGTTAGAGAGATATTTTGGAACCGTCTCGAAAAACTCATGGCGAAAATTAAACGAAACTAGTCATTCAAAATTTCAATTTTTTCTCTTCAAATAAATAAATAAATAAATGATGAATATAATTAAGAAATAATTTAATTTTTATAGAGTTTTATAAACCAACTGTAAAACATCTTCGTCTTATGGCCTTTCCATAAGGGTATCAAAGGTAGGACAGTATGGGACATGTGTTAGTTAGAGTAGTAGCTAAATAAAATTAATTATTTACAGTTAATCTGACATTAACCTCAATTCAGTCAAAAAGTGGGGACTCCTCAACCATTTGTATCAAAATGTACAGCCTTCATATATTTGAGATTACATTCCTTTGAAGTTTATGTTTTTCTTTTCGCTGAAAAGTAATGTCTTGCCTATTTCACGGTTTTGTTTACACTCTTTTTGTATCCCAATGTTAACTTGTGTTAATATCCAAACATATATATCCACAAGACCCCAATTCAGTTCACTTTGTGTATCCCTGCTGCATGCACTTAATGAACTACCCCACTCTGTTTGATGACATTCTATTCTCCATAACAGACGCAGACACGTGTTTACACATTGGGGCTGTGTGTTACCATACGCCAAATGAGTATACATTCACGCATACACCACACAGTATGTAAACACATTGTGTGACTTTTTGGAGCATAAACAGAATATCAACAAAGCACAAAATAACGAGAAAAAAGTCTTTAAAACATTGGATAAAATGAAAAACTCGTACAAAAATAATATGTACGAGTAATTTCTATTTAACAGCAGCTTTATGTGTAACACATAACCTCAGAGAATAGAGAAGATTAAAAAGCATGTCGTACATTACACAGAATATTGATACAGATATGACCGCCTTGGTTAAAAAACTCATGTTTCAAGATGACAAACTGTCAATGGATGTATATTATTTGGTGAACCATCAAGCATGAAAAAACACATTATTCTTTTTGGTACAACCTGTAATATTTGAAAAGTGTCATGTAAATGTAACTGTTTATTCATATGTTATTAGAATTATGTACATACAACATGTACATAATTATACGTATATTGTATACTCATAGCAAATTATTTTTTTTTTCATTTCCTCTAATTATTATTTTATATCGATAAAAGTTCTAAAAAAGTGCTGAAGTACTTTTCTATTATCTATATTATTATTTTTAATGGTAATAAAAACCAATGCTAGACAGTGATGTGTTTATTGTTACACGGTTCGATGAACTTTTCGTTTAAAATCAATTATTATGTGGGGTGACGAACACTGATTTGACAATTTTATTAATATAAAAAAGAAAAAAGAAACAGTTGTTCCTGCTACACTATTTTTATTATTTTAGCATATGTACATTTCGAAAACAACTTATTTTCATCATCAGTGCCTATGCTGCCATAGGCACTGATGATGAAAATAAGTTGTTTTCGAAATGTACATATGCTAAAATAATAAAAATAGTGTAGCAGGAACAACTGTTTCTTTTTTCTTTTTTATATTTGGAAAAGCTACAAACAACGGTGAAAAATTATACTTTAAATTTTATTAAATTTAACTGTTTTTCTGTTGTTTTTTTTTGCGAATTCGAATTTTTTACTTAGATTTGATTGCTGGACTTTGGCTATAGTAAAATAGACGTAACCATTGTGACCATGCGGCGGTACCTACTGCTCCCATGTGTTACATATTAGACGAATTTTTCTAACCGACTTCTTTCAAAACTCTTAAAAAAGGTATGTTAAGTATTGTTTTTTTTTTTATAATAATTTTATAATATATGCAGTTGTTTTGCGTGAAAATTGATTTTATCTGATGGAAAACCCCCTTTTTATATTCTTTTCAGAAGACACGCCCCTACATCCCCCAAATCGCAGTAGGTAACTGGGAAAAAGTGTCCTAGGACAACAACAAAATTCATAATACGGATAAAAAAATGTTCAACCATTTTTGCCAGTTATGGTAGCCCAATTGCAGCAGCATGTTAGAAAAAAATTTTCAAAAAATTATTTACTGGAACTTAGAAGATTAATATTTGGATGTGTCAAATGAAAAAGCAACAACAACGCATTGGTCTCGGCGATGACACGATCCAAGATAGAGCTGCCTGTAGAAATATGCTGAGAAATTATCGCCAAAACGGGCGATGTGCCTACACCGCAGGTCGAGCAACGCGGAACCATGGAGCGGTATAAAGAACGAGGCAAGGAAGAAGAAAGAAGATTAATATTTGAGTATATTGTCAACTATCCCGCTGACAGATTAAAATTGATTTATATACTTTTCCGAAAAGTACGATTGCAAAGTTGTCTTGGGTCACTTTGTATGGGAGATACCCTTAGTTTTTATCCGACTGAGCTGATTTTTGGTGGGTGGGGTCATTATGACCTCATATCCCAACAAACCCAAATTTATCATTCTGCTCCAATTTGGGGGGGGGGGGGGGAGTTATGGATATGCCGTTTTGAAAAATTTAAATGGGGGATAATGGGGGTCCTTGACCGAAGCGACTCAATGTTTACCTTAAAATGATCTTGAACTTATTGTGAATACTTATTCAAAATTTTACGACTGAACTAGCATTCTATCAAAAAATATGGAGCTTTTAAAAAAGGTCTAAAATGAAAATATTCTAATTTATGTTCTAGTCTAACGCCGAAATATTCAATTAAACTCTAATGTGTTATATATCATTGCAAAGATCATTTTATATAGTTTTTTTCGTCCTCAGACCATTTTTCTGTATCTCTTACCGTTTTGGAAATAATCGCAAAAAAACGAAAAAATGCCCCCTTCCCCCTCCCCCTTTTTTAAGGTTGCGGACCCCCAATCGGTTGGGACTTTTAATGCCATAATCCGGGGACCATTGCCAACCATAATCCAAAAAAATTTCCGATGTTGGATTTTTGCCGACCAAATATGCCATTTTTCTTAGACTAATAGATATGATCAGAGCGAAAAAAATTGTATCGACGAGTTATTGATTGGTAGTTGTTGAAATGCTCGCTGCATTTGGTATAAAATTCGTTTTGGTGATGGCTTCTTAATTTAGAGTTAAAATATTCATTGGGTTCTTCGTCTGGTACTTTCAGGTTGGGAAAAATATTTATGTTTTATTGCCAGGAACGTTGTAGCGCATGCTTCTTTGTAGCAACTGTATTAATTACCCAAAAAATGAGAAATACTTCAAAATTAAAAAATATCTCTGTCTAACATAGAGGCAACTCACTATAAAAGTGATTATTTTTAAGAAAACGTCATGTGATTGAAACATTCCAATATTAAGCGTGTTTTTTTTTATATTTCGGAGGGGGTTAATTTAGTGTAACTACATGAGATACAATAACAACATAGCCCAGATAAACCCAGCAATTTATCAGGTTACCCAAATTTGCAAAAGTTAACCCGGAAGAATTGTTGCAGATGTGACAACCAGGGGCACTCTATCACGAATAAGTTCAGTACAACATTAGCTAATACCACAACCTTTGGCTAGATGTCACGGATGGAAAGTTTAATTTCGCGATAAGCCGACCGGCATGTTCATTTGTTATTTGTGTAGGCCATGTTACTTTACTGGTTATTGATTTATCACAGCTTTGAAACTTCACCCCTTAACAGGGACGTAGCCAGGATTTAGTTTCGGTACGGGTCACAACTTTCGACAAAAAATGTTACCATTTTTTGTTCGGAGATAAGCAAAAGAAACAAATTTAAAGTAATTAAAATCAGCAAAAAGAAGATTATTCGAAAGCGACAGATGAGGTCTTAGGGGTGTCCTTTTAAAAATCAGCTCTCCCACAGGTTTCACCAAAACTTCGTGCAACTTTGAAGACAACTGATACAGGTTAAAATTGTTTAACATTAATTTAAAACGCATTTTTTTATGAAATAAGCCAGCTTCATTGCCTGGCCTTAATTTCTTGTTAAATAAATGCAGCATAATCAGTAAATCGGCAAAAAAAGTAATGAAGTTTTTGTTTTTCCTTTTCTACTCTAAACAAATCTAGACATCCTTTATTTCTTGGCGTCAGATCGTATAGAATGGGGAGTATGTGCAAATTATTTTAAATACATATTTAGCCCACTTCATTTCCACAACAGTTTCCAGTACCTACCTGCATTGCCTCTTAGCAGAATCAAATGCTAGGTTTTACCTTAATGCTCCGTGCTTCCCTCTTTTTAAATATGTATGTAACTCTAGCCAAAATGTCACCTCGAAATTTGGTTGATTTTTACTTAAGACATGATTTCCAATGGGATCTATAATGAAAAAAAACGATGTCTGAAATTGAAAAGAGAACACATTCAAACACTGTGAAGAAAATGTTCGTTTCGAGGTTCGGACCCCCTGGACTCTTCCTGATGAATGAAAAGTGTAGACCAACCTTAAAAGTCCGAAAATTAATTAAAAATTTGAATTTGATCATTTTTGAACAAGAATTAATTTGTCACAAAATTTTGTGTGTGTTTTAGTTTACAATTGTTCATTTGGAATTCAAAATACAGGGTGGGCCACGAAAGACCTACCAATTTTAAACGCGTATAACTCTTGTAATTACCAATTGTTTTATTTAATTTTTTTATATATGAAGTACATTTTATGGAAATTAAGTATGAAAGATGACATCAGACAAATGTACACCAATTCGCTCGATACAGACATGGGCTATTTTTAGGGCATTTGCCATTACACCACGTAATGTTTCTGGTTGCAGGCTCCGTATTTTGTCTCAAATATTCTGCTTTAGTTGTCTAATAGTCTTCTGGTTTCGCGTTGTTGGTGCTCCTGGGGTAGCAGAGTTTGCACAATTTGAATTTTTATATGGGTGCATCTTAAGATCCAACTTTAAAATTCTCCGCAATGTTGCTCTGGACATGCCCAATTGGGTCGAACAACGACGAATTGAGACAAATTGATCATTTGCAACACTCTGCCGCACAGCTTCCACCAGGTCCTCAGTGCGAATATTTAGACTAGGACCTCTTCCCGGACGGTCGGTCACTGAGCCCTGTTCCTCAAAACGGTCGACCAAACTTCTAATCATGAACGCTGTGGGAGCTGATCTTGAATTAAAATATTGGCGATATTTTCGATGTGTCATAACAATAGATCGTTGACAAGAATAGAAAAAATCGATAATTTTAACTCGTTGTTGTGTACTGTATGAACTCATTATAAATTTCCAAGAGTTAAATTATAATCTGTAAAAAGAAAAAAAATTAAAAATAAAAGAGCTATACGTGGTTCAAATAATTGGTAGGTCTTTCGTGGCCCACCCGGTACATACTTAAAAAAGCGTATCTTCATATAAATGTTTAGATAACATTTAAATAAATCCGTTTTTTGTTTCATAAGCCCCATATCGAAACAGGAGAGGAATTTTCGACTAGTATCGCTCCATGTCTATGGGTTTGACAATGATAATTCCGTATACCTACTACAATAGCCTAGTCATTACTTAGACATTGCAGAATGTGCTGGAGAACTTTTTTTGTTTCTTATATTTTTTTGGGGTGGTGAGCACGAATCTGCTTCCCACCAAAAATTCGTAGCAGAACGGGTCAAAATTGGAAAAAAACTGAAATTTTCCGAGATTTTTCGTTTTTCTTTTTGGCTTATAACTCTGTGAAACTGTACATTGCCTGCATGTGTTGAATATCAATAGTATGTAATATTCGATTTAACAATTTCGAGATAATACTCTTTGAACGTGAAAAACATGTTCCCTTTAATTAATTCCAACATTTAGTCATACACCATCGTAATTTTAAAGTTTATGTGGAACAATAAATATTCTTACTTTTGGTTATTTATTTACATAGTTAGTTGGCATTTATAATCTAAATGGGTAACGAATTAATTGGGGGGGGGGGGGGGGGATGTTTTAATATATGTATATCATTAATAAATATCTTTATTGACCGGATGAACCGAAAATAAAAATACGATCCAGGCAACAACATTTTGATAGTTTATTGAATGCAATTGGTGGATGTACATCAGCAAAGCTTGCCAGTAAAACTCAGTGTTTTTAATTTTATTAATTTTCGTTGGCTGGAAATTATTTTTTAACGACTTTTGCGCTCAAAAAGGACATTTATAAAAACATTACTTTATTCTTACTTTTTTCTGAATTTCCAATAAATAAATAATGTGGTAGTCGAATCAATTTGACGGAAACTTTTTTGTTTGGATTTTGTTCAGTTCATTGATTGATTTTAAATTTTAAAGAAAACTGGTTCTGTTTGACATTTTCCTTTGCGTCGTGTTTATGACATTGTATCATGTGGTGCATTTAATGCAAGATTGTACTTGTAATACACTGTAGTACATTCTTCTACATGAGCCATTGTTGATTATGTTTTATCCCACATATAATAATATGAATTACGCAACGACCAGCATATCATTGGCATAACGTCTACAGACTTCCTACAAATTCGCGGTTATCTGCAAAAGATATCACATTATTTGCAAAAGTTTGTTTTCAGTCGCACTATTATGGAGTATGTGGGTCTCACGCGAGACGTATTTATCAGAGAATGAAACGGAAATAACTTTTTTTTATCATGTTAAGTTTTTTTTATATTTTTTAAGCTTGTGACGCGCGCATAAAATCTGCAAAGATTCGCAAGAGAGTGCAACATGTTAAAGACAACAAGAAAATTGCTTTGTTGATGGACTTGTATACACTCACAGGCACAGAGGTTCAATTATGTAATTGATTTCATTTCATCGCATCACTTATGGCCTCTTCAGCCGAGACATAAGACTTCCGCTTAATGGGAGGCTTTTTGATGTAAGGGTTAGCAATTGTCGTAAAATTTGGGATTGTGAGTGTTAAAAGTTGCTTATGCTGGATGACGAATGATGATGCTATCATCTGTTTGAATATCCTAAGGATCTAATTTTTTACATTACTTACAATATATTGTCTTGAACTAAATTATACCACAAATATAATTGTACATTCAAATTTGCTTATAAATATTATGATTAACTCATGTCATGTATGGTAACTCATGCAAACAACTCATATGCTCGTATCATTTACCGAACCACATTTCGGCCTCATGCAATTGATACATACAAACACACAACTTGTTGGTAGGCATTTAATATCGGTCCAATGAAATTCAATCAGGCGATCAAATGATGCAAATTATGGTGGTAGATTGACTGTCGGCTGCCGCACAAGCTATCTCCGCCAACAACTTTTCAAGAAGCAACAGAAGAAGTGCAAATCTCTATTTTCCGCATAGGAAGCGATCGAAACATTAGGGATATTGTATCTGTGTTGTGTATGTAATCGAACCATGGAGGCTGCATGAAATAGGATCGACGCCATATTGTCGTTGTATGCAATTTATATTGTAAATATAACTGTGATCAGGTCCCATCCCCCGCAAATTCAGTGAAATTGTTTACCACAAAAAAAAAATTAACAAAACCACATGTCGGAATGGAAATCGATGTTGGTGGGCTTCCCTTAGCAAATTTTTCACACTTTTGCTTTCACTTTGCCTGCCTTCATCATATTATCTGACGCATGATTTCAATTGTTTGGATGGATCATCTTCATTTGCATATATAATTGGCGAAAATGCATGCGTATATTGCGCAGATTCCCTGCTGATATGCATAGACGGACGGACGGACGACAAACGCTATGCGGATCGATCATCTTCTTTACAGAGTCATGCCAATCAAATTCAAAAGATCCTTCTCCGATTGGACATGGATATTATAATGTGCGCTATACGCTTGATGAGAATTCCCTGCGGCTAAGCCTTTCGCGCGGTTATTAGAAACTAATTATGCTTATATGAAGCTGATCCGATTACAAGACGTTTGTGCGAATGTATGCGCATAAAATGCCGGCGCGATGATGGTAAAATCTTATGTCAACAATCTGTCGGATGAATTATGGCAGGAGGAAGAGAGTTTCGCTTTCAGGAAGTTCAATTGGCGACTGCATGATGTAAATATAGCAGACAAGCGGATAATGGAAGACGCGTACATTTATAATTATCTATGCCGAGAACAGATTGAAAATTTAATCGTATCTTCTATATGGAAGAATAATATAAGAAATGTGGGAAATATGCTGGTCAGTGAACTGAAGTACGAAGAGGAAGGAGGTTGTTTGTTTATATGTACATATATATTATTCGATACCGATTTGAATCTATTTTTTCCTCGTTATACATACATAGGTGATTTATATAAAAATTGCTTACTGGTAATAAATTTTCGCAAATCAGTGCTACTCCCAAGCAACAATTCGTTTGCTTTAAAGAAGCACTTCACACTGTAGCAACCATATAGTACCACGGAATTCATTTATCGTTTGACATCGCTTAAAGTGATATTTTGATCCGATAAACCATCCTTAAAGTATTTTCCGGAAAGCTTCTGTCATCATTATGGAATAAATTCAAAGATTGTGGTATAAAACTTCGATAAAACTGTCTCTAAACGTCAACCTAAAAAAAACACTCCTTTAAACACTCCACTCTTGTGTTTATTGGATGATACAGCACACACATGCAATAGTCTCTCTAAGTTAACTCACACACATGCATATTTTCTTCTATAGCACAGTCGGTGTCATTTTTATCGTGTGACATTCGTATGGTCATCCAATAAATTGTTCAGCGTAGTTTAATAGAAGGGTGGACATGGATGGACTTTGTGATTTTTTAAGAATTGACACTTATGAAGTCCTCTGGAATACTCAGCGCAGAAAATGTCTGCATTTTATTGATGAATGTGTGGATTTATTCAACTTCAATTGATTGACATATAAAGAAGAAGGTGCAATGGAGAAGAGTCGATAAAGAAGTGTTGAGCACTTGTAGTGTTTACGAGCAATGTTAACTATTATGTTAGGTTGGCCGAGTGGTTAGGGCGTCGGACTGGCGTACGACAGTCGCTGGTTCGACCCTGGCTGGGGGAATTTTTTTTTCTTTTTTTCACGAGAAAATGACAGAAAATGATGACATAACACATGATGTATGTCTTTTTCAAAGCTTACTTCAGCGCTACAATAAGGTGCAATTGGATCAAAAAACCGCGTCAAACGTCATTATTGGAATATTATTCAGAGTTTATACCCTGTAAAGTGCCCCTATTATCGTTAGAAGAAAATATTCTATGAAATATTATAGGGATGAAATTGTTACTTGGGCTTATACGTATGGGTGCACTATAAATTCAACACGTATTTAGTGAATACTTTAATTTGATTAATTTATTACGTATGGGCATACCATCAAAAAACCTCCTTCTAATAGAGTTATTATAAAAATTTGGCAACAAACTAAAAATTAATACTTCCTCGAATGTTCTGTATTTATTATATTTATATTGTTCAAATTCACATGGAAGTGAATTGCAAATAAAGGCTCCGAAAGCTTTAAAAATGAGTACCCTTTAGCGTAAACCTTATTGTTCTCGTGGTGCGTCGACTGAATTCGGAGTTTTGATACGCTTGTCAGCCATACCACTTCCTAGTCTCAACCCGTTTCTCTATGAATCTCTATTTCACAGGGTGGCGACCGAATAATCATGGCGACAGAGTACGGTAACATAGCATAAAGCGCGATATAATTTCTCATAAGTCTTTAAGGACACACTAAGACTTAGAGGACTAGTCTAAAACAGTTAAATCTTTCAGAGGCGTTTTGGTGCATTATATTTATTATGTTATTACCGTCTTTATCTTTCGACAATGTTACTAAGAACAACGGCCAGAAGTTCAGTCTTGCCTTAGAAGATATACATATGTACCTCCAAAATTGATAGGCGCGAACAAAAATTTAATTTTTAATGTTTTAATCAGTGGCGTAACGTACGGTGTTCCATGTGTGTGGTCGAACACAGGCCCCCAGCCACCAGGGGCCCCGAGCGTAGTGGCTGCGTGCGATTAAAAAATAACTTTATGTAGATTTCGGTGTCACTGGAATATTGAAGCTTAATTTACGACGGATACTTCAGTGCTCTACGGGGAAAGGTTTTTTTTTGCTACGAAGCAATTTGAAGCGAGAACTTCGAGGAGCATTTTACTGTTGCGCTAAAGAACTGCATTTCTTTTACCATGGCATTAGCTTTTGCGAATCCCCGGGAGAAAAAAAATCGATTGCCAATTGATTGTCTAATTGGCCTCTTTCATTCCGCACAAGATACAGCAAATTTCCAAGTAATACCAGAAAAATATAATTCAATTATTTTATTTTATTTATTTTTATGTTGTTAGCTTGTACCAAAAACGGAGAGTGACTTCAAAAGCACGAGATTTCTTATAAACCCGTATATCGCTTCAAAAAGAACGATTGAAAGCACTCATATTTTTTGAAGCACGAATTAGTAATTTCACTCTAAAGTAACTGAAATGAGTCCATAAAGATGCAAACCTCTTGCTTCGAAATTATTATTATATTGTATTTTGTATTCTCAACTAAATTTACGTTATTTTTACAAGGACTTAAAGACTCTAATTTTTCATAGCGGCATTTAGGCTCATGTTTCATTGTAATTTCTTCACCTATGGTATTGAGTTAAATGAAAATATAATTTTTTTGTCATCTATGGTGTTGTATCCGCTCCGGTTCTCTACTCTATGAATATCGCTACAAATACGGCGTTGAAAATTTTTAATAATTATTCACAATAAATTTAAATGAAGATCATTTCGGAAAAAAAAGAAATGGACTTCATATACACTTTCAACGAAATGAACGCGATTTCAACCGAAATCTCAAACCAAATCTATACGAAATCGTGGTAAGAGTAAGAGTATGCACACATTTTTAAAAATAAATGTCACATTTACAGTAGAGGCCTTCGTTTCCACAATCGGCTCGTTTAATCATTCAATCCACGTTATCAACTTCTAAGTGTAATTTTTCACTTTTTTACGAACACAAATCTTCGACGTAGAATTTTATACGTTAGATTACAGTTCTTGTTGCAAAAAAAAACGAAAACGTACTAGTACTAGCATCAAATGGTCAGAATGTAAATTTAGAATAAATCTACCGTACTGTCAAATTGTGTAACAAAATTAGGACGATAGTGTCAACAGGATTTGAGGTTTCATAATAAACCCAGATCTCGTTGTCAACTGTGAATCACGTTTTACCTTTGCTGTTGCTGCTGAACCGCAACATGATGTTATCCTCTTAACCCTTCTGTCGGCACCTACTACAATATGCATATTCTATACCCAATAGGTCGGGCTGGACCTACTGAGAAAAAAAATTTTATTTTTTAGAAAAAGTAAAATTTTTATCGGTAAAATCATTCTATCCATTCTTTACTGCAATTTTTTAACAATAAATAAGCATCAAAATATTTTTTGTAGATATACTGGAAACGTTTTTAAGTAGATATATTTTGAGGCAGTATTAGTACAAACGTGTTTCTCCCTTATTTTCTCCTTTTTTTTGCTTCGCTATTTGCATTGTGTTTATCTAGTAGATATTTCGATCAAATTTTCTTATTCCAATATCTTTGGGGAAATGTTAAGTACTTTGTTGGCAGATTTTGCCTCGATATTATTCTGCAGATTTAGGGAAATAAGTGGGAAGAAATAGGGAATTTTCGAGGTAAAAATCATTTAATTCTAAATTTTTGGTAAATTTTTTGATCAAATCTATTTAGAAAGACGTTTGCAAGTCACTCATACTTAGTCCTTACTATTACAAAGGAAATAAAACTGGGTTGAATTTCCTAGGATCAAATCTCAGTTGATTAGGTGGTGTTATAAAATGTGACGAAATTAGGCATACCCATTTTCCGAGCTTCACGGCTTTTTATAGAAAAATCTCAGAAATTTTTATCGTTTATAGTTCAAATTGAGTTTAAATGACATTATTACAGCATAAATAACAGAATTTAATATTTTCACTTCTTACTTCAAGAAAAAAATTAGGGGAATAACTATAGGTCTGGCCAGACCTATTGGGTATCAAAAAGCACTATAAATTGAAAATCATCAAAAACATACTCAAAACTTTAACCGATTTTTTCAAATTTTTGCAAAATGCTTCCAAACATATTATTCTAGGATATCATGAAATATGAAGTCGCTGCGATTTCATCTTCTATGCTTTTTACACCAAAATATAGTGCCAAAGGTCTGGCCAGACCTTCGTGCCGACAGAAGGGTTAAAGTGCATTGGTGCTGCTTTCGTCACTTTTTTGCTGCATCATATCTATTTCAAGCATGATAGCCGTCTACAAACAAATCCTGGTTTTTAACTAAATAAATTCAGTCAAACCCGTTTACCCGTTTGAATCGTTTTAGGTTTTCATAAATCCTGTTGATAGTGTGAATCCCCTATCAATATACATAGTTCTGAATTCACTTGAAATTTCAAAATTTGTGCAGCTATACTACAGTGTGTAGTAATCAGTTGCAACAATTTTGTTTAATTATTAATTACATTGTGTGGGGGCTCCCATCTCGATCTCGAGCACAAGATATTTTAGAAACGTTACGCCACTGGTTTTAATTATGATTTTTTGTGGGTTAATAATTTTGCTGAGTTATGATTCTGATTACATTTCAGTATGTACTGGTGATTCTACCATCGCGGCTTCCAAAAGTTAAAACGGGAAACATTGCGTTGATATTCCAGTTAGAATTGAAATTGGAGGAAGTACCATGTTTTTAAAAATCAAATAATTACCGTTAGGTTTATTTTCATACAAAGAATGTTTGCGATTTTGGTGAATAAGCCTTTTCGAATGATAAATAATGCGAATCGTAACTATTGCAGCGAAACATTTTTAAATACTTCCTCTTAACATTTACATAAAACCTTCCTTGACATTTTTAGTCACCTTTAGTCACAGTGTACAGGTGACTAAAAATGTCAATACGAATAATCGCATTACAGGCTTAACCTTCCGATGATTGCACGTCTATCATGACAAGGATGATCGCGCGTATGTCTCACATACGCATACTTTGTTGAATGTGATTTGCCTAGTATAATATTTATTCACAATAAATTTGTAGCTCTCTTTCAGTCAACCAATTAACTGACAATGTGACGTGACTGATGACTAAAAAGTGTGGATCGACCTTTACTGTTGAAACGAGCCGGGCCGGATCAAAACCTTGGCGGGCCGGTTTGTGGTCCGCGGGTCGTTTGTAAGACAACACTGGTTTATCTAGAAAAGATCTAAACAAATGATTTTACGCCTAAATTCAAGTCAACATGCTTATGTGTCAGTTATTTTATGGTTTTACTTTATTTGTTTTTCTGCACGAAGTTTCTGTTAAAGACGTATGTACGTAGTAGAATCCAAAATTGTTGAGAAAAATACACTTACAGTTATTCGATTGAATTCATTTTACCGCTATTCGATAGAACAACTCTTCGGTCATAACAGGACTAAACATGAGTTCAATTGTGCAATCAAGGGGCCCGGCTAGGTAATTATTTGCGTCGCATTCTGATTTCGTATTTGAAATGGAGCAGATCAAGTACTGCGCGGTCATTGAATTCCTTTTTTTGAAAAGATACACGGCGCGGCGTCCCAGATTCGAGATGAACTCATATCCGTGTACGGCAACTCTTCACCATTCCAGGCGACTATTTACCGGTGGATTTTGGAATTCAAGGGAAAAAGAACGAATGTTTTTGATGAGCCCCGCACCGGACGCCCAATAACTGAGACCACCGAAGAAAACGTCCAATTAGTCGAGGAAGTTGTATTGAGTGATCTGCGGCTAAAGTTATCAGAGATTGCAGAAAGAACAAGTCTATCAAAAACCACCGTCGAAAGAATTATTACCGACCATTTGGGGATGAGGAAGATCTCGGCAAGATGGATCCCGAAACTCCTCTCAGCAGATCAAATGAAGCAGCGGATGAAATGTTCGAAAGACTTTTTGGATCTGTGTCGCGCCGACTCGGATGCAATTATCAACAGAATTGTGACAGGAGACGAAACCATGGTCCTTTATTATGATCCCACGACCAAAAGGGAGTCCATGGAGTGGAGGAGGCCTTATGAGGAGCGCCCCAAGAAGGCGAAGGTGCAGCAGAGCCGGAAAAAGATTATGGCCACCATCTTCTGGGATTCCAAGGGAATTATAATGATTGACTTCAAGGAAAGGGGCATATCAGTAACAGGGAAATATTATGCAGATCTTTTGACCCAATTGAGGGCCAACATCGTGGAGAAACGGCATGGAAAACTGGCGAAAGGAGTGCTGCTTCTTCACGACAATGCACCTGTTCACACCGCCGCGGTGGCCAAGGCTGCTGTGGTCAAATGCGGCTTTGAAGAAATTGAACACCCCCCGTACAGCCCAGACCTGGCCCCAAGTGACTTCTTCCTGTTCCCAAATTTAAAAAAGGACCTCCGAGGACGAAAATTTGAGACTGAGAAGGAACTGAAAGATGCTGTTTTGGACCATTTTCAAGACAAACCCGCGGACTACTTTTTGAAAGGGATGCAGGATCTTATTAAACGATATCATCGTTGTATTGAAGTAAAGGGGAGTTACATTGAAAAATAAAACTTAAATGAACTCAATCGGATAACTGGAAGTGTGTTTTTCTCAACAATTTTGGATTCTACTACGTATGTATGCTTATCTCCAAAGCGCTCAGTTGATTTGTGTGGAACCTTGATGAATTTTATTTATTAGAGAACTGCAAGTCGTAGAAAATAATACGATCGTACGAATAGGCTTATACAGTAAACCACAATGTTGAATGTCCCAAGCAGGCACAACAAATAAAAAATCATGACCCCATTTTCGTCTGTCAAATTCACGGAAATACACCTATGCCTATTTGGGACATGCAAAATTGTGGTTTACTGTATAAGCGAATTTTTCGTAAAAAATGTCAAAGTCTATTCGTACTATCGTAATATTTTCTACGACATGCTACAACTCTCTATTATCTCTAAAAATAAACACAATTTTTACTATTAGTTGTTGGCTTCAAATTAAAATTTTTATCAAATATTTCCAACCTTTTTGATTTTTGACTTTCACGTGTACTTATTTTTTCGTACTTATTTTTTTCGATAGCAATGTTTTGTCTCGTTTCCGTTTATTGTTATGCAATTTAAATCTATATAATATTTTACAAAATGTGTTATTGGAAGAGTAATAAAATCTTAATAAAGCACAATAAGTTATTCGCAAATTCTTTAGACTTTAATTTCGTACGGAATTTAATAGTGCGTCCATACATAAGTTTTGATCAAAACGATTGCAATGCAAATAAAATGACAGCAGTTCCGTTAGAATTTATGAAATAAAAAATAAAGATTAAACGAGACTGAGGCTAATTTCGGGCGAGGCCGAAATTTGGATACCCTTCGCTCCCCTCGGGCTAAAAGTTTTTTCGGGCGTTCCTATGACTTGTGTTCAGTCCTCTCGGCTTCCATGCTTTTCCTTGAATTTTTACATAAGTGCCGTAGCGAAGATTTATAAGAACCAAAGGGAGGAGGGTTGTACGGCAGCCCTATGAACGCATGGCCTTTCCATCAATTTTTATGTTTTATGTTATGTTTGTGGCATCAATTAAAACACATTTCTATGAAATTTGGTTGAAATTGGTGGACAAATAAAAAAAATGTTTTTGGGGTTGGGTTTATATGCCAGCCCCATGACCCCATGGTCCGATTTAATTCATTTTTTCATATGTTTTGTAGCATCAATAAAAATACATTTCCATGAGGTTTGCTTTGAAAGATGTCTCCACATAAAAAAAGTATTTTTTAGAAGAACCGAATTTTGTGGGTTCAAGTTATATGGCAGCCCCACGACCCCATCATCAATGTGGCACGATAGCCCGACGTCGGGCCTTGGCCGCCTGAATCGTTGACCTCCAATTGTCGCGGTAACGTGACCTCGTCCTCCAGTTTCGGAAGCCCAGCAGCTGTTGGGCGTCTTCACCTACGGAGTTCTCCCAGCGAGCTCTCGGTCGTCCACGCAACCTCGCTCCGTCAATTCGTTGTGCGTTCATCACTTTCTTTGGCATGCGATTATCGTCCATCCGTTGTACATGCCCCGCCCATTGCAAACGTTGAAGCTTCACGATTTTCGATACTTCCAGCTCATCGTACAATTGATACAACTCATGGTTGTACCGGATACGCCATTGGTCTCGCTCGCGAACGGCCCCGAAAATTCGCCGAAGGACCTTTCGTTCGAATCGGTCTAGCAAAATTTCTGAGGCTTGGGTGAGGGTCCATGTTTCGCAGCCATAACATAGCACGGGTCGGATGATCGTTTTGTACACGCGGAGCTTCGTGTTCCTGTGCGCAAGTTTCGAATTAATTATAGGGAGGACCGAGAAGTATGTCTTATTGGCTAGTTGTATCCGTCGCTTAATTTCGTCGGTTTCGTTGGCGTCCTTTGATAAGTTACAACCCAGATAGTTGAAGTTGTCTACATACTCGATATTAAGGTCCCCCACTGTGATGCTTGAATTTGCTGGCGTCCTTGTTTTCGATTGCATCATGGCCTTTGTTTTGCTTTCGTTGATATGTAATCCAACTTCCTTTGCGGCGTTATTGAGGTTATGCAGAAGGCTTTCTGCATCACCCAACCTTCGAGACATGATGTTGATATCGTCGGCGTACGCTACTAATTGAGTCGACTTGATGAGTAGCGTTCCGTTGCTGTCCATATTCATGGCTCGAATTACATACTCCAAAGCAAGGTTGAAGAGCGTCGGCGCCAGCCCGTCGCCCTGCTTGAGTCCAGTACGAGTTTCAAATAGGTCAGTGAGTCGATTCTGCACTCTGACCTGCGAGACGGTATTAGTCATCGTCATCCTTGTGAGTCGCACTAACTTTGCCGGTATACCAAAATTCAGCATAATGTTGTACAGTACACTTCGATCGATACTGTCGTATGCCTGCTTGAAGTCGACAAAGATTTGGTATACGTCGATGTTATATTCCCAGCACTTTTGGAGTAGTAGCTTCACTGAGAAAAGCTGATCGGTCGTTGAGCGACCAGGTCTGAAGCCGCCTTGATACTCGCCAATGATTCGTTCTGCGTACGGATTAATTCTCTTTTCAAGAATTTTAGATAATATCTTATAGGCCGTACAAACTAATGATATGCCCCTGTAATTCTCACACTTCAGCTTGTCACCCTTTTTGTGGATTGGGCAGATTATGCTTTTGCGCCAATCTTCGGGGATTTCCTCGTCGGTGTCATTTTTATCGTGTGACATTCGTATGGTCATCCAATAAATTGTTCAGCGTAGTTTAATAGAAGGGTGGACATGGATGGACTTTGTGATTTTTTAAGAATTGACACTTATGAAGTCCTCTGGAATACTCAGCGCAGAAAATGTCTGCATTTTATTGATGAATGTGTGGATTTATTCAACTTCAATTGATTGACATATAAAGAAGAAGGTGCAATGGAGAAGAGTCGATAAAGAAGTGTTGAGCACTTGTAGTGTTTACGAGCAATGTTAACTATTATGTTAGGTTGGCCGAGTGGTTAGGGCGTCGGACTGGCGTACGACAGTCGCTGGTTCGACCCTGGCTGGGGGAATTTTTTTTTCTTTTTTTCACGAGAAAATGACAGAAAATGATGACATAACACATGATGTATGTCTTTTTCAAAGCTTACTTCAGCGCTACAATAAGGTGCAATTGGATCAAAAAACCGCGTCAAACGTCATTATTGGAATATTATTCAGAGTTTATACCCTGTAAAGTGCCCCTATTATCGTTAGAAGAAAATATTCTATGAAATATTATAGGGATGAAATTGTTACTTGGGCTTATACGTATGGGTGCACTATAAATTCAACACGTATTTAGTGAATACTTTAATTTGATTAATTTATTACGTATGGGCATACCATCAAAAAACCTCCTTCTAATAGAGTTATTATAAAAATTTGGCAACAAACTAAAAATTAATACTTCCTCGAATGTTCTGTATTTATTATATTTATATTGTTCAAATTCACATGGAAGTGAATTGCAAATAAAGGCTCCGAAAGCTTTAAAAATGAGTACCCTTTAGCGTAAACCTTATTGTTCTCGTGGTGCGTCGACTGAATTCGGAGTTTTGATACGCTTGTCAGCCATACCACTTCCTAGTCTCAACCCGTTTCTCTATGAATCTCTATTTCACAGGGTGGCGACCGAATAATCATGGCGACAGAGTACGGTAACATAGCATAAAGCGCGATATAATTTCTCATAAGTCTTTAAGGACACACTAAGACTTAGAGGACTAGTCTAAAACAGTTAAATCTTTCAGAGGCGTTTTGGTGCATTATATTTATTATGTTATTACCGTCTTTATCTTTCGACAATGTTACTAAGAACATCGGCCAGAAGTTCAGTCTTGCCTTAGAAGATATACATATGTACCTCCAAAATTGATAGGCGCGAACAAAAATTTAATTTTTAATGTTTTAATCAGTGGCGTAACGTACGGTGTTCCATGTGTGTGGTCGAACACAGGCCCCCAGCCACCAGGGGCCCCGAGCGTAGTGGCTGCGTGCGATTAAAAAATAACTTTATGTAGATTTCGGTGTCACTGGAATATTGAAGCTTAATTTACGACGGATACTTCAGTGCTCTACGGGGAAAGGTTTTTTTTTGCTACGAAGCAATTTGAAGCGAGAACTTCGAGGAGCATTTTACTGTTGCGCTAAAGAACTGCATTTCTTTTACCATGGCATTAGCTTTTGCGAATCCCCGGGAGAAAAAAAATCGATTGCCAATTGATTGTCTAATTGGCCTCTTTCATTCCGCACAAGATACAGCAAATTTCCAAGTAATACCAGAAAAATATAATTCAATTATTTTATTTTATTTATTTTTATGTTGTTAGCTTGTACCAAAAACGGAGAGTGGCTTCAAAAGCACGAGATTTCTTATAAACCCGTATATCGCTTCAAAAAGAACGATTGAAAGCACTCATATTTTTTGAAGCACGAATTAGTAATTTCACTCTAAAGTAACTGAAATGAGTCCATAAAGATGCAAACCTCTTGCTTCGAAATTATTATTATATTGTATTTTGTATTCTCAACTAAATTTACGTTATTTTTACAAGGACTTAAAGACTCTAATTTTTCATAGCGGCATTTAGGCTCATGTTTCATTGTAATTTCTTCACCTATGGTATTGAGTTAAATGAAAATATAATTTTTTTGTCATCTATGGTGTTGTATCCGCTCCGGTTCTCTACTCTATGAATATCGCTACAAATACGGCGTTGAAAATTTTTAATAATTATTCACAATAAATTTAAATGAAGATCATTTCGGAAAAAAAAGAAATGGACTTCATATACACTTTCAACGAAATGAACGCGATTTCAACCGAAATCTCAAACCAAATCTATACGAAATCGTGGTAAGAGTAAGAGTATGCACACATTTTTAAAAATAAATGTCACATTTACAGTAGAGGCCTTCGTTTCCACAATCGGCTCGTTTAATCATTCAATCCACGTTATCAACTTCTAAGTGTAATTTTTCACTTTTTTACGAACACAAATCTTCGACGTAGAATTTTATACGTTAGATTACAGTTCTTGTTGCAAAAAAAAACGAAAACGTACTAGTACTAGCATCAAATGGTCAGAATGTAAATTTAGAATAAATCTACCGTACTGTCAAATTGTGTAACAAAATTAGGACGATAGTGTCAACAGGATTTGAGGTTTCATAATAAACCCAGATCTCGTTGTCAACTGTGAATCACGTTTTACCTTTGCTGTTGCTGCTGAACCGCAACATGATGTTATCCTCTTAACCCTTCTGTCGGCACCTACTACAATATGCATATTCTATACCCAATAGGTCGGGCTGGACCTACTGAGAAAAAAAATTTTATTTTTTAGAAAAAGTAAAATTTTTATCGGTAAAATCATTCTATCCATTCTTTACTGCAATTTTTTAACAATAAATAAGCATCAAAATATTTTTTGTAGATATACTGGAAACGTTTTTAAGTAGATATATTTTGAGGCAGTATTAGTACAAACGTGTTTCTCCCTTATTTTCTCCTTTTTTTTGCTTCGCTATTTGCATTGTGTTTATCTAGTAGATATTTCGATCAAATTTTCTTATTCCAATATCTTTGGGGAAATGTTAAGTACTTTGTTGGCAGATTTTGCCTCGATATTATTCTGCAGATTTAGGGAAATAAGTGGGAAGAAATAGGGAATTTTCGAGGTAAAAATCATTTAATTCTAAATTTTTGGTAAATTTTTTGATCAAATCTATTTAGAAAGACGTTTGCAAGTCACTCATACTTAGTCCTTACTATTACAAAGGAAATAAAACTGGGTTGAATTTCCTAGGATCAAATCTCAGTTGATTAGGTGGTGTTATAAAATGTGACGAAATTAGGCATACCCATTTTCCGAGCTTCACGGCTTTTTATAGAAAAATCTCAGAAATTTTTATCGTTTATAGTTCAAATTGAGTTTAAATGACATTATTACAGCATAAATAACAGAATTTAATATTTTCACTTCTTACTTCAAGAAAAAAATTAGGGGAATAACTATAGGTCTGGCCAGACCTATTGGGTATCAAAAAGCACTATAAATTGAAAATCATCAAAAACATACTCAAAACTTTAACCGATTTTTTCAAATTTTTGCAAAATGCTTCCAAACATATTATTCTAGGATATCATGAAATATGAAGTCGCTGCGATTTCATCTTCTATGCTTTTTACACCAAAATATAGTGCCAAAGGTCTGGCCAGACCTTCGTGCCGACAGAAGGGTTAAAGTGCATTGGTGCTGCTTTCGTCACTTTTTTGCTGCATCATATCTATTTCAAGCATGATAGCCGTCTACAAACAAATCCTGGTTTTTAACTAAATAAATTCAGTCAAACCCGTTTACCCGTTTGAATCGTTTTAGGTTTTCATAAATCCTGTTGATAGTGTGAATCCCCTATCAATATACATAGTTCTGAATTCACTTGAAATTTCAAAATTTGTGCAGCTATACTACAGTGTGTAGTAATCAGTTGCAACAATTTTGTTTAATTATTAATTACATTGTGTGGGGGCTCCCATCTCGATCTCGAGCACAAGATATTTTAGAAACGTTACGCCACTGGTTTTAATTATGATTTTTTGTGGGTTAATAATTTTGCTGAGTTATGATTCTGATTACATTTCAGTATGTACTGGTGATTCTACCATCGCGGCTTCCAAAAGTTAAAACGGGAAACATTGCGTTGATATTCCAGTTAGAATTGAAATTGGAGGAAGTACCATGTTTTTAAAAATCAAATAATTACCGTTAGGTTTATTTTCATACAAAGAATGTTTGCGATTTTGGTGAATAAGCCTTTTCGAATGATAAATAATGCGAATCGTAACTATTGCAGCGAAACATTTTTAAATACTTCCTCTTAACATTTACATAAAACCTTCCTTGACATTTTTAGTCACCTTTAGTCACAGTGTACAGGTGACTAAAAATGTCAATACGAATAATCGCATTACAGGCTTAACCTTCCGATGATTGCACGTCTATCATGACAAGGATGATCGCGCGTATGTCTCACATACGCATACTTTGTTGAATGTGATTTGCCTAGTATAATATTTATTCACAATAAATTTGTAGCTCTCTTTCAGTCAACCAATTAACTGACAATGTGACGTGACTGATGACTAAAAAGTGTGGATCGACCTTTACTGTTGAAACGAGCCGGGCCGGATCAAAACCTTGGCGGGCCGGTTTGTGGTCCGCGGGTCGTTTGTAAGACAACACTGGTTTATCTAGAAAAGATCTAAACAAATGATTTTACGCCTAAATTCAAGTCAACATGCTTATGTGTCAGTTATTTTATGGTTTTACTTTATTTGTTTTTCTGCACGAAGTTTCTGTTAAAGACGTATGTACGTAGTAGAATCCAAAATTGTTGAGAAAAATACACTTACAGTTATTCGATTGAATTCATTTTACCGCTATTCGATAGAACAACTCTTCGGTCATAACAGGACTAAACATGAGTTCAATTGTGCAATCAAGGGGCCCGGCTAGGTAATTATTTGCGTCGCATTCTGATTTCGTATTTGAAATGGAGCAGATCAAGTACTGCGCGGTCATTGAATTCCTTTTTTTGAAAAGATACACGGCGCGGCGTCCCAGATTCGAGATGAACTCATATCCGTGTACGGCAACTCTTCACCATTCCAGGCGACTATTTACCGGTGGATTTTGGAATTCAAGGGAAAAAGAACGAATGTTTTTGATGAGCCCCGCACCGGACGCCCAATAACTGAGACCACCGAAGAAAACGTCCAATTAGTCGAGGAAGTTGTATTGAGTGATCTGCGGCTAAAGTTATCAGAGATTGCAGAAAGAACAAGTCTATCAAAAACCACCGTCGAAAGAATTATTACCGACCATTTGGGGATGAGGAAGATCTCGGCAAGATGGATCCCGAAACTCCTCTCAGCAGATCAAATGAAGCAGCGGATGAAATGTTCGAAAGACTTTTTGGATCTGTGTCGCGCCGACTCGGATGCAATTATCAACAGAATTGTGACAGGAGACGAAACCATGGTCCTTTATTATGATCCCACGACCAAAAGGGAGTCCATGGAGTGGAGGAGGCCTTATGAGGAGCGCCCCAAGAAGGCGAAGGTGCAGCAGAGCCGGAAAAAGATTATGGCCACCATCTTCTGGGATTCCAAGGGAATTATAATGATTGACTTCAAGGAAAGGGGCATATCAGTAACAGGGAAATATTATGCAGATCTTTTGACCCAATTGAGGGCCAACATCGTGGAGAAACGGCATGGAAAACTGGCGAAAGGAGTGCTGCTTCTTCACGACAATGCACCTGTTCACACCGCCGCGGTGGCCAAGGCTGCTGTGGTCAAATGCGGCTTTGAAGAAATTGAACACCCCCCGTACAGCCCAGACCTGGCCCCAAGTGACTTCTTCCTGTTCCCAAATTTAAAAAAGGACCTCCGAGGACGAAAATTTGAGACTGAGAAGGAACTGAAAGATGCTGTTTTGGACCATTTTCAAGACAAACCCGCGGACTACTTTTTGAAAGGGATGCAGGATCTTATTAAACGATATCATCGTTGTATTGAAGTAAAGGGGAGTTACATTGAAAAATAAAACTTAAATGAACTCAATCGGATAACTGGAAGTGTGTTTTTCTCAACAATTTTGGATTCTACTACGTATGTATGCTTATCTCCAAAGCGCTCAGTTGATTTGTGTGGAACCTTGATGAATTTTATTTATTAGAGAACTGCAAGTCGTAGAAAATAATACGATCGTACGAATAGGCTTATACAGTAAACCACAATGTTGAATGTCCCAAGCAGGCACAACAAATAAAAAATCATGACCCCATTTTCGTCTGTCAAATTCACGGAAATACACCTATGCCTATTTGGGACATGCAAAATTGTGGTTTACTGTATAAGCGAATTTTTCGTAAAAAATGTCAAAGCCTATTCGTACTATCGTAATATTTTCTACGACATGCTACAACTCTCTATTATCTCTAAAAATAAACACAATTTTTACTATTAGTTGTTGGCTTCAAATTAAAATTTTTATCAAATATTTCCAACCTTTTTGATTTTTGACTTTCACGTGTACTTATTTTTTCGTACTTATTTTTTTCGATAGCAATGTTTTGTCTCGTTTCCGTTTATTGTTATGCAATTTAAATCTATATAATATTTTACAAAATGTGTTATTGGAAGAGTAATAAAATCTTAATAAAGCACAATAAGTTATTCGCAAATTCTTTAGACTTTAATTTCGTACGGAATTTAATAGTGCGTCCATACATAAGTTTTGATCAAAACGATTGCAATGCAAATAAAATGACAGCAGTTCCGTTAGAATTTATGAAATAAAAAATAAAGATTAAACGAGACTGAGGCTAATTTCGGGCGAGGCCGAAATTTGGATACCCTTCGCTCCCCTCGGGCTAAAAGTTTTTTCGGGCGTTCCTATGACTTGTGTTCAGTCCTCTCGGCTTCCATGCTTTTCCTTGAATTTTTACATAAGTGCCGTAGCGAAGATTTATAAGAACCAAAGGGAGGAGGGTTGTACGGCAGCCCTATGAACGCATGGCCTTTCCATCAATTTTTATGTTTTATGTTATGTTTGTGGCATCAATTAAAACACATTTCTATGAAATTTGGTTGAAATTGGTGGACAAATAAAAAAAATGTTTTTGGGGTTGGGTTTATATGCCAGCCCCATGACCCCATGGTCCGATTTAATTCATTTTTTCATATGTTTTGTAGCATCAATAAAAATACATTTCCATGAGGTTTGCTTTGAAAGATGTCTCCACATAAAAAAAGTATTTTTTAGAAGAACCGAATTTTGTGGGTTCAAGTTATATGGCAGCCCCACGACCCCATCATCAATGTGGCACGATAGCCCGACGTCGGGCCTTGGCCGCCTGAATCGTTGACCTCCAATTGTCGCGGTAACGTGACCTCGTCCTCCAGTTTCGGAAGCCCAGCAGCTGTTGGGCGTCTTCACCTACGGAGTTCTCCCAGCGAGCTCTCGGTCGTCCACGCAACCTCGCTCCGTCAATTCGTTGTGCGTTCATCACTTTCTTTGGCATGCGATTATCGTCCATCCGTTGTACATGCCCCGCCCATTGCAAACGTTGAAGCTTCACGATTTTCGATACTTCCAGCTCATCGTACAATTGATACAACTCATGGTTGTACCGGATACGCCATTGGTCTCGCTCGCGAACGGCCCCGAAAATTCGCCGAAGGACCTTTCGTTCGAATCGGTCTAGCAAAATTTCTGAGGCTTGGGTGAGGGTCCATGTTTCGCAGCCATAACATAGCACGGGTCGGATGATCGTTTTGTACACGCGGAGCTTCGTGTTCCTGTGCGCAAGTTTCGAATTAATTATAGGGAGGACCGAGAAGTATGTCTTATTGGCTAGTTGTATCCGTCGCTTAATTTCGTCGGTTTCGTTGGCGTCCTTTGATAAGTTACAACCCAGATAGTTGAAGTTGTCTACATACTCGATATTAAGGTCCCCCACTGTGATGCTTGAATTTGCTGGCGTCCTTGTTTTCGATTGCATCATGGCCTTTGTTTTGCTTTCGTTGATATGTAATCCAACTTCCTTTGCGGCGTTATTGAGGTTATGCAGAAGGCTTTCTGCATCACCCAACCTTCGAGACATGATGTTGATATCGTCGGCGTACGCTACTAATTGAGTCGACTTGATGAGTAGCGTTCCGTTGCTGTCCATATTCATGGCTCGAATTACATACTCCAAAGCAAGGTTGAAGAGCGTCGGCGCCAGCCCGTCGCCCTGCTTGAGTCCAGTACGAGTTTCAAATAGGTCAGTGAGTCGATTCTGCACTCTGACCTGCGAGACGGTATTAGTCATCGTCATCCTTGTGAGTCGCACTAACTTTGCCGGTATACCAAAATTCAGCATAATGTTGTACAGTACACTTCGATCGATACTGTCGTATGCCTGCTTGAAGTCGACAAAGATTTGGTATACGTCGATGTTATATTCCCAGCACTTTTGGAGTAGTAGCTTCACTGAGAAAAGCTGATCGGTCGTTGAGCGACCAGGTCTGAAGCCGCCTTGATACTCGCCAATGATTCGTTCTGCGTACGGATTAATTCTCTTTTCAAGAATTTTAGATAATATCTTATAGGCCGTACAAACTAATGATATGCCCCTGTAATTCTCACACTTCAGCTTGTCACCCTTTTTGTGGATTGGGCAGATTATGCTTTTGCGCCAATCTTCGGGGATTTCCTCGTCGTTCCATATTTTCAGCAGTAGCACATGTATTGCGTTGGTCAGGCACGTTCCACCATGCTTCAGCAGTTCTGCTGGGATCTCGTCAGCGCCGGGCGCTTTATTATTTTGAAGCGACTGTATGGCAAGACTCACCTCCTTTACTGTTGGGGGTAGAACGGGAGGGCCTGGTTCGGCTAACTGCTCAAGAGCTGGCTCCGCGGGGGATGTTGATGGTGCATTGAGGAGCTCTTCAAAATGCGAGGCCCATCGTTTGTTGACGCTTTCGATGTCGCTGATGATGTTACCATCCTTGTCCTTACATAGGCTTGTCCTGGGTTGATATCCGTTCTTAACATTACTTATAAGTTTGTACGCCTGTCTAATGTTCTTACTGGCTAATCTTTGGTTTATTTGCTGTAACTGCTCGTCAAAATGTTTGCGTTTCTTACGTCTAATTAACTTATTAGATACTCGCCGAAGCTCGTTATATCTTTCTTTCTTGGTTCGGGATGCGCGTTGTGTGTATTGGCGATAGGCTTCATTTTTCGCCTCAATCGAGGCCCTGCATTCGTCGTCGAACCAGTCTGCTCGTCTGCGCCGGCCTTTATAGCCCACGACCTCTTCTGCGACCCCCTTGATGCTGTCTTTGAGCTCCTCCCAGAACTCATGGATGCCTAAATTGTTGATGTCATCAAGCATGGGCGACAGTTTTTCCTCTAGTGCTGTTGTATACGCAGCCGCCGTGGCATCATCAATCAAATTGTCAACCTCGAAGATCTTGGCAGGGTTGATTCTCGTTAGGTGCACCGAAGAGATTCTGCACCTGTAGGTCGTCTTCACCAAATAGTGATCGGTGTCGCAGTTGGCTCCTCGATAGGATCGGACATCTAGGACATTAGAAGCCCATCTCTTGCTGGTCAGTACGTGGTCGATCTGGTTCACGGTGTATTCATCTGGAGACTTCCAGGTCTGCTTGTGGATTCGTCGATGAGGGAAGCATGTAGAGCTTATTACCAGGTTTCTGCCGCTCGCGAAGTCGATAAGTCGCTGACCGTTGTTGTTGTTTTCGTCGTGGAGGCTATGACCTCCAGTAGTTCCCCTATGCCAGCTTTCATTTCCGACTTTGGCGTTAAAGTCTCCTAGCAGCAGCTTGACGTCGTTTGATGGAAGTGAGTCGAAGAGTGTTTCTAGGTCGTTGTAGAACTCGTCCTTAATCGCGTCTTCTTTTACTTCTGTAGGGGCATGCGCATTAATGAGCCAGAGATTAGCGAAACGGGTCTTAATGCGGATCGCACATAGCCGCTCGTTGATGGGTTTGAAGCCGATAACGTGGTCCTTGAGCTGCTTATTCACGATGAAAGCTACTCCAAACTCCTTGTTGCCCTCCTCTTTACCACTCGTAAAAATAGTGTGCGAATTGAGGTCGTTAATCTCGCTTTTGAGCCATTTAGTTTCCTGGATTGCAACTATGCTCAGCTTGTATTGTTCTACCTGATCCAGGAGGGCCCTTAAGGCCCCCGGTCTATTCAGGGAGCGTACATTCCAGGATCCGAAAGAGTAATCAGTTGTTCGTTTGCGGGGTCGTCGTTGTTTTGTATCCGTCCAATCCGAGGCTTTTGTTTCAGGCTTCTTGACTTGAAGTTTTTCTTAGGATGAGTTGTCGGCACATCGCTAAACCATGATAGGGTTTAATCGTTGAGTAAAGGCCATCATGGGCATGCCTCGAAGATGCTGCTTTAGTGGTTGACTTAAATGTTTTCTGTCACCTATCACGTTAAGTAACCTGAGACGCTGCAGATGTTAATGTAGCACTCAGGCGCAGCGGTTACTCGGATAATGCGGGAAAGTAACGCCCCGTAGAGAGACATAGGAATTGGCCGATGTCCTTTTCCTATGAAATTCCTCCTGCATAGCTAAGGGTCCGCAGTTATGCCACAACTGAAGAAGATATAGGAATTAGCCGAAACCTTTCAACCTTTATCTTCCCCCTTACGGGACCCCATAGTCCGATTTAATTTATTTTCACGTTTGTTATGTGACATCAATAGAAATTTAATTTTCTGAGGTTTGATTGAAATTGGTGTGCAAATAAAAACGTTTTTCTTCGAAAAATTTAATTTGGGGGCTAGGTGTGTATGGTAGCCCCATGCCCACATGGTCCGACTCCATCTATTCATACATATGTTTTGTGTCATCAATAGAAACACATTTGTGTAAAGTTTGGTTGAAATTGGTGTATGAATAAAAAAAAATTTTCTTAGAAGAATTTAATTTGGGGGGCTAGGTTTGTATGACAGCCCCATGACCCGATGGTCCGATTTGGTCCATTTTTACATATTTTGTGGTATCGCTAGAAACACATTTGTGCGAAATTTGATTGAAATCCGTGAGAAAATAAAAAAAGTTTTTCTTAGAAGAACCTAATTTGGGGGACTAGGTTTGTATGGCAGCCCCACGACCCCATTGTCCGATTTGGTAGATTTTTACATATGTTGTGTGTCAGCAATTAAAACACATTTGATTGAAATTGGTGCATAAATAAAAAAGTTTTTTTTTATAAGAACCTTAATTGGGGGGCTTAGTTTGTATGGCAGCCCCATGACCCAATGATCCAATTTCGGTGATTCAAACATACAAACAGCCTGCAACAATAAGAAGCATGTGTGCAAAATTTTTACTTACTTACTTTTTATATGGTCGCAGATGCTTCCTTTAATGCGTTACAAACTTCATGACAAAGTTAATATACCCTTTCATTCTATGAGCGAAGGGTATAAAAAGCTTTGGCCAAAAATTAGCAGTACAGAAATTTGATAGAAACTAATTTTTCAACGTAAGCAGCTGCATTATTGGTTAAAGTGTATATACGTATGTGTATCAGTATATCTCAAGTAAAAAACTCAAAATGTTTTTTATACAATTTATTTGCACATTTTGTGATAAGCCCATAGTGGAAAAAAAATAAATGAATTAGGTAAGCCATATTAATCTGCGAATCCATATGACTCAGTCAAAATTTCATATAGCCGATAAGTTTCTTCAATTCACAATTAGAAGTCCCGGGGAGATACCGTCTTCAGATGGATTTGAACATCGTGGAGTAGTGACGTAATTTGATTGGCGCAGTTCATTTTTTAACCGCAATCGAATCTTAAATCAAATATTCAGCCTGAACTGAAATGAGACACAAAGATCAATGCATTATGCCATATTGATTGAAATGGCATTTTACAAAAGAGCTATGATTCGGTCGATTTTAAATTAGATTTATATATTAATAAAATGTTAGGTCTTGCTATTCATCTGATGAGTGAAACAAGCATATACAAATTAAGTCCCATTGTATTTTGATTATTTCAAGATTCAAAATTCATGTTAGTCATCTGCATTTTAGCCAGCTTTGTCTTCCTGTTGTTTTTTTTTTTGACAAATGCAAACCAATTTTACATTTTTTTTAAACACCCTGACTCATACGCGATCAACGCATGTATGGATCAACCCGCATGCCTGGCAAAAGGTACGAGCGGTAATCACGACTTTCATTTCATAATATGATTTGAACCGATACCGAACATAATTTGCTGGTTATCCGGATGATTCATTCATTCTGCATTAGATACGGTCATTTTCGACCTCTGTTTCCCATATGAATCATCTCAAAATTAACTCAACCGTAACATACCGCGAGTACAAGGCGTTTCACTCCAACCACTAGAATTCGATCCTCGTCCATCTCTATAATTTAGGGCAAGTTATCAGATATCTGTAAAACTAAAAATTTCACCGAAAGAATTTCAGATAATCTGTATTATCTAGTAAAAATGCCCAAATGTTGTACATACTCGTCAACATATTAGTTTCAACCGTTTCAAAAAGCCCTACGGGCCCTTTCAATGCAACGAACCACTACTGTATGTTTTATCTGAAGAATGAAAAAACACCACTTCAAGCATAACATGAAAAGATTGTATAGAGCACCTGCAATCCAGCACTTAGTCAATCAATAATAATGTATGTGAGCGCGATATGTCAGCACATAGCACGATTAATTTTTTTTGACAATGCCCCAAGGGTATTGACGAATCTCGTTGATGGGTCGCAGACGCGATTGTTGCATGCACTCGCACTGACTGCATCGGCCTGGGCTATCGAGAATTTTGATGAATTATGAGTTCCAAAAATTGAATGTTAATCTGTTTGAAATTAATGTCAACGGGAATTGTTATTAGTTTGTCGGATAAGAGAGGTGCCCTAGACCCTGCGTCCGCTACCTTGGAGTGTGAATTGAAGTTGTCGATAAGGTGGCTAGATAAATTGGTTGGTATACACTCATTAATCAGTTTTTGAATTGGGGCAAATTGAGTTTTTTTTTCTCTGTCATTGCGGAGCAGAGGTACGGGAAATTGTTGACAATGACCGATACGGTTGTTGGAAAAGTAGTATTTTTATGTTTTTTGGTAATTGCTTCTAATAACATCTAACACTTTTTGCTGTTTGAGTGTCATATGTCTTGTAATTAGTTTTTTTTTAGAAAAGACATTAACCTAGTAACGGATCCAATTATGGAGTTATAAACTAAATTATTTTGTAATTATACTTGTGTTATTAAGGAAAGAAGGTTTGTAAAAAAAGTGCATATTGTAACTTAATTGATTTGGACTCCTTATAACACTAGTTATAGCACATAAATATCTAGTTTTTCGCCGCCTATTCAAAACTTTATTAATGTTGAAATTGGGACCCAACATACAGATCTTTTGTCATAACATAAATTACGACAAAAAATCTTTTGATTTTAATTCAGAATCAATTAGTCAGTGGCAAAACAATTTTTTTAGTGTATTTAATATTTAACTTCAGAATTACTGAAATTTTTCTTCTTCCTTGTCATCGCCTAAACACTTATTGCCTAATTCTAAATATAAACGCAATTAGGCGACGAGCTAAGGAGCTGCATTTCTTTTTAAGAAACTGGCATTCTACTGTAAATCCTATAAAAATAAAAAACTGTTTATTGAACACGGGCTATTCGCCAATTTCGATTGCAAGTGCAAGTACCACAGTTGTAACTTGCGTTAGCAGGCTTCACCTCTGTCAGACCAGCTACTGGGCAGAATTTTGCAGTTTTTCTAGAATACTAAAATACGAGTATATCGGATATCCAAAACCAAAAGCATTAAAAAGAGCTATAGCCCTTACTAGGACTTCGTTTAGCGTAAAACAAGAGAAGACAATTTTTAAGTAACTTCAAACGAAAAAATTGAATCTTTAAAAAATGCTGCATGGAAAAATTTCAGGTCGAAGTCCAGGAGCATTAACATTTTTGTGTGAATTTCATTAGAACTTACAAAAATAGGTAAGGCGACTTGAAAAGGCTTTGTAAAGGAGGCACCTTCGTTGCTAATATCTCTGCATTTGCCGGGAGTAGAACTTTCGCTTGTTAGTGTAAATATAGCTATAATAGACCACTGTTCGTATACATTAAGTGTTATACAGATATGTTTCAATTTGATAAAGTTACAGGTGAAACTTCTTTTTTCCAATGCGATTTTTGGGCATACAAAAGTGATTTTGTACCTCGGCGAATAATGTCTTCTAACGACTCGGCGTTATACATAATTCGTTGTCTAAATGATTTTATTTTTGAAGTCCTAGCTAGTCATTCTGTATAGCAAAAAACCGTCCGATTATTTACACGCTATTGGTAAGTAAATGGCACGCAATGCGGGCAGTCCCCGCTCTAAGGGGGGGGGGGGGGGGGGCAAGCCGGGCTGTCGCCCGGGGCGCCAAATATTAGGGGCGGCTTTTTGGCTAACACTTGAATAAAAAAGGCAAAAAAACCGAAGGAAAAAGTAATTATCAACTTCGATTTAGTGGGCAAAATAAAATAAGCAGGAGGAATTTTTTTAAGGTATTCTTAATTAAAAAAGCGTTGAAGATGCACTTGTTTATCAACTGTATCATTAGTTCTCACTTGAAAGTTGTGTTTTGAAGTTCTTGGGAAACGCTGCTGCACTTAGAATCCTAAAATACTGAACAGAAGTTTCGTAAATTATACGTATGTGATGCTAGCACAGCCCTACTTCCGAAAAGCAAAGTGGATCAGTTTGCTCAGCTATGTGCTAACCAAATTCTCCCTTAAAAAAGAAACTCATTGGAGAACAATTGTGTGATAATTTCGTCCTCCAGTTGAACATTTAGTACCACTTCTATGCATGATCCCTATAGTTTTTACCAAAGGGGAGGGCCACCAAATTTCTAAATGGAGGACAAAATTAACGAAATTTAAATATTGAGTTTTTTAGCGATACGTCGCATTTTATCGTCGTCGTCGGAACTAGGGCCTAAAAAATTGTTTAGCCTAGTGAATCGGAGGAGAGCTCGTCCACTAAGAAAGGAGAAATTGATAGGAAATGAGAAGTAATGAGTCACATAAACACTAAGTACAAAAGCGTAAAAAACAAAGTCTCCTGCGAGAAACTTCATGCCAAGGTAGCATTTTCATTACTATTTGGGGGATGGAATCACAGTTACACATTACGGGAGCCCAATAGCAGTCCCCAATTCATTTCCAGGCATGCTAATATCAGCATTTGGCTAGGTTCCCTCGATTTAACTAGCTCCTTCTTTATAGAAATTCTTCTTTATAGCAAGTCCGGGAGTGGGGGTGTCTTTCCAGTCCAATTTTTTTTCAACATCGTGGTCCTAGCTCTATACATCATATAACTGTTGTCACCAAATTTAGCCCTTTCAGACGAAATGGTGTTAAATTCCTT
The DNA here is from genome assembly GCA_949715475.1 of Microchrysa polita. Taxonomy (NCBI): domain Eukaryota; kingdom Metazoa; phylum Arthropoda; class Insecta; order Diptera; family Stratiomyidae; genus Microchrysa; species Microchrysa polita. The sequence continues at coordinate 106,892,226 of OX454415.1, read as the reverse complement.
TAACTTCCCAGAGATAACTTCGTGTAACATATGCTTTATTCTACCGATAAAGCATGGCGGACAGCAAAAATGCTCTAAATCATGCATTCTCAAAGTGGTCCCTACGGACCCCTTGGGGTCCGCGAAGCCGTGCTGGGGGTCCGCGGAAGGTGTGAGATAATTTGGGGGTCCGTGAAGCCGATTAGGGGTCCGCGAAAGATTTCGATAAAATTAAATATTTACTAACCATTTGTATTCCATTTCAAATTAATTTTTACGAGAGACACTATTCCCCAGGAAATTTGAACATAAATGTAGGAACTTCGGAAAAATTAAGGGAAAGCTGTATTTTTGCATGAGCCTTCCTTTCGAGGTCGTATACAAGACCCCGAAAGTCCCCGTCTGTACGAGTGCCGCTAGCGGTGCTACAGAGGGTCAAAGACCCTCTAAAACTGTTTTTTTTTTTTCAATATCTCGATGACAGTAATATGTGCTGAAATGTCGAGTAAGGCAAGTTTGTGGCTATCGTGGTTCCAGAATAAAATTTCAAATTTTAATTTAGATTCGAGCATTTATAACGGTGCCAGCAGGTCAAACGGTATTTCTAAAAGGGTTTCACGAAAATCTCAATACCGGTAACTCTGGCTATAAGATGTATGGCTAATTGGTAGCAAATATGGTTCTGAAGAAAGTGGCAAAATTTCTCATCAATATGTACACCCTTAAGGGTGCTACGGGGTTTCAAACTTTAGAAAACGAGAATTTTTAGGTTTTTTCGTGAATATCTCTGCAACGGGAATATATGCTGTAAAGTCGTCGAATTTGTAGCTTCTGTAGCTGGAGGTTGTTAGGCTTGTAACTAAAAACGGAAACCGATTAGACATAAGTGCTCGTAAGGACTTAAGGCTTTTATTAACAAACATGAAACTCGACATCAACAAACTCATATCGTCCCATCAAGTGCACCCATCCCACTGAACATAAAGATGCATCTAAACTGGCTTCTAAATGGAAGCGCGTCCAAAAACTGGTGCGCTACCAAATGGAGGCTGAAAATGACATAACCAAACTTTCATTTTGGAGATTTTTTTTTTAAATTTAATTATCAAAATCGGACTCTGCGCGTTTGAATCATTACTCTGCCATTCAATAATTATTCACTTTTCCGCAAAAAAAAGTAACAAAAGTTGCAAAATTGCAGCAAAAATTGTCACTTTGAATTCGACAAGCGGTTGTCAAAGCGTCAGCTGGCATATGATTCGAGTTGCTATATTGAATATCAAAACTGGACGACCACCAAATGGCGGTCAATTCGGATGCAATGACAACTGCCAGTTGGTAGCACGTGCTACCATTTGGCGGTCAGTCTGGATGGACCTTTATGATGCAACTTACTATTATTTTTTTGGATATGATAAGTGTATTAATGTATGTACTACTAATAATATTGTGCACAATAAAAAATTTGTTTGGACATCGAAACTATTTTTAATTTGTACCTATTTTTAAATATGTAGTTAAACAATTTAAACATTCAAGGCTTGGAATTTAGCCGGGGTCCCTAAACAGGCTTCTCATGTGTGAAGGGGTCCGCGGTCAAAATAAGTTTGAGAATGACTGCTCTAAATGGTACATTTAATCCCAGAAGTCATGCAGTGTTAAAACACAATTGTGGGCCTTTTAGTGGCGAAATATAGTTGCTTATTTGTAGTTCGCACATTTTCAAACGTAGAGCATCGATTTTATATGGAACACTACAGCAGTAAGAAATAAATGTACCGTTATCATCGGGGGCTGAGGGGGGTTTCAAGCTCCACTACATGCCCTACAATCCTCCTTCCGAGCTACGACCATGATTCTCAAGACGACGCAATATGAAAATAACCCATGGACGTTGAAATCACTGAATAAATTCGGTTAATTAAAGCTTATCGGCTGCGCAGTGTCCAAGGAAGTTGTGGAGAAATACTCTTCTACTTGAACAACGTACATACTATCTAGTATCAATCTGCCAGGTACAGGGGCGCAATTTGTCCTCTTGCCCGGGGCGGCGTAAGTGCTAGAGCGGGCGCTGAATGCGGGTCGGTGTGGAGCAGAGTCGTACACCAATCTATGGGGCACATTTGAACGTACGAATCCACGACGCAACAGTTGTTTTTTAGTCCATTAATTCTAAAATGAAATTTGTATGGCATAGATGATGCATTTCCGACAGTTTGAAGTATTTTATGGTGTCCGTTTGTCTCTTTTTTTTTGCAAACTATTTTCCATTTTTTGTAATTTCGTGCACAAATGTCTTTCCATGTAAGGCATCATATGTCGGAACGAGTGAGATCGTATGATGACAGAGGGCTGCCATAGAACACAACTTTTAAAACTGGGTTCTTTAAAAAAAAAAACAGTTTTTCTTTAAAGACCAATTTTAACTTAACTTTCTCAAGTGTTTTCTTAGTAAAGCATCAAAATATGTGTATGTGGGAACGAATGTAATCGAAACACTGCGCCATAGGGCTGCAATAGAAACTCTTCGAACTCTTCAAATCTGTACAAAGACACTTTTATCGAATTGTTTTTTATGAGCCAATTTTCACGAAACCTCTATAATAAATGTGTTTCTTGTAATAAAACTGGGTGAAATTGTAAGACAAGATCATATGGCTGCCATAGGAAAGCCACTTTCAAAATCGGATTCTTTTGAAAGTTTAATAATTTTTTATGGGCAATAACCAAACCTTAGAATGTGTTCCTATGGAAATGACCCCCTTCTTCCCAAAATAAATGTATTCGTGTTTCCAATTATAGATTAGAGGCCTGTTTGTTTTGGTGGCGTGTCGGTCTAATCTGTTGTTTACTATTCAGTCACTCATGCCAAATCACCAGGTCAAGTTGGACGGTGCTACGTGCCACACAGCAGATGTCACGATGCACATTCTGCATAAATCGTTCATTGGGTAACGTTATTTCTCGCAGAGGTAACGTGAATTGGCCACCAAGATCGTGCGATTTGACCCCGCTAGACTTTCCTGTGGGGTTTCCTTAAGTCTATACCAATAAGCCGCAATCGACCGATGCCCTTAACCCTTCTGTCGGAACATAGGTCTGGCCAGACCTTTGGCACTATATATTGGTCAAAAAAGTATAGAAGATGAAATCACAGCGACTTCATATTTCATGATATCCTAGAATAATATGTTTAGAAGCATTTTGCAAAAATTTGAAAAAATCGGTTGAAGTTTTGAGCATGTTTTTGATGATTTTCAATTTATAGTGCTTTTTGATACCCAATAGGTCTGGCCAGACCTATAGTTTTTCCCTCCATTTTCGTCTTAAAGTAAAAAGTGAAAATATTAAATTCTCTTAAAAATCTCCTATTTATAATGTAATAAAGTCATTAAAATTAAATTTGTACGATAAACGATAAAATTTTCTGAGATTTTGCTTTAAAAAGCCGTGAAGTTCGCAAATTGGGTACGCCTAATTTTATCCCGTCTTATAACATCACCTAATCAACTGAGATTTGATTCTAGGAAAATCAAAAGAGTTTTATTTCCTTTGTAATATTATGAACTAAGTATTAGTGACTTACGGAAAATTTAGAATGAAATGATTTTTGCGGTTGAAAATTCCCTATTTCTATCTATCGATTTTCCCAAATCCGCAGACTAATATCGCGATAAAATCTACCAACAGAGTGCCAAATATTTCCCCAAAGATATTGGACTTGGAAAATTTGATCAAATTTTCTGTACGGGTACGCAATGAAAATAGAGAAGCAATAATAGAAGAAAAAAAGGGAGAAACATGTTTGTACAAATACCACCTCAAAATATGTCTTCTTAAAAACGCTTCTAGTATATCTACAAAAAAGATTTTAATGCTTTTATTGTTTATAAATGGCTGTAAAGAATGGGTAGAAATATTATACCGATAAAAATTTAACTTTTTATAAAAAATAAAAAAAATTTCTCAGTAGGTCCAGCCAGACCTATTGGGTATAGAATATGCATATTGTAGTACGTGCCGACAGAAGGGTTAAAGTCAATATCAACCAAGCCCTCGCTGAAATTCAGCATGAGTCATTGAAAATTGGACCACTCGGATCCGTGCCACCGTTACAAACCGCGGCGGACATTTGAATGATGTTCTATTCCATAATGGCATATACACTAGCCGCATATGTATTTTGACATCTGGTACTCTCGAGCCAAGATACTGATTTTGTTTAACTAGAGCGAATAACTGTAAATTTCTTATAAGGAAATCAAAGTACATATCAACAGCAATAAATATGCTCAATATTGTTCCTGTCCGTTTTCGCACTCTCTTGCTATAAAGAAGACAACAGATTGGTGCGAAATTTTGGTGCGACATAAGTATTTTGAAAATATTTAAATCTTTGATTGTACACCAATTTCTCTGGAATAAAATGGATAAAACATAATTTTGTTAATGATTTGTGTTTATATTTTGAATTGCAAGCAGAAAATGTGGCCAGTGGCTTGAAACAACGGAAAAAATCAGAAATTCGAAGTTTGGTTTAAGCCTCCGTAGAGGCAAACTTCAACCCTGGTTTAAAGGTTGGAGACGCTACAATTGAATTTAATTTCATAAGGTAGACTGTTCATTATTAAGCACCAAAATTGCGTAAGAGAAAAGAAATAGAAAACTATTCCATGCATCACAGAAATGGGATGTGTAATCGAATAATTACCGAAAAATCTTCCAAATATTTATGGAAAATGTCTTACTTGAACCAAAGGATATTATGAATATAAAGAATGTGCCATCGGAGGCAGAGATAATAACGACCACCTTCGGCTTAGAACTAAAAAAGATAAATTGAAACCAAAGAAAGATTTAAAAACCATACCAAAAGCAAACCTCTGTTCTAAGGAAAAAGTTCAAGCTACTGCAACTTTCGCAAAAAGTTTTTTCGGCTAATATTCGTTTTTTTATTACATTTTTACAAAAAAAAAATCAATATTTAAAGAAAATGCCCAGTTTATGTGGAAAACGGATACCTGGTTTTCACTTTCAGGATGCAGAGATATATTGCTTACAATAGCCTAGGCTGCTTAAGTTCAAATCACTGTTTCCATGGCCAAAGCTTCTTTAGGTCGTCATTGAATCGTCGGAAGTTATATTCGTTTCTTTTGCGGCACAATTTGGTTTAAATTTCACTTTTTTCTTAGAGTTCTTCATCGTGGCTGATTCATCACTCGGGGTTCACATTCGCTTTCTTTCAGAGAGCGCCAAGAATTGTTTTTATTTTGTTTTAAAACATTTTTTGTTTGGTAATAAACAGTTTACCATATAAAATAAAATTCAATAGTAGCGTATCCAATGTGTAAACCAGGACTAAGGCTTGCGTCAATCGATGCTCAAACCAATCTTCGAAATTTTGATGTTTGTTTATGTTTCGAGCCACTGGTGATATTTTTTATTTGAAAATTAATATGGGGAACCCAAAAATTAATAAAAATATGTTTTGTGCATCAATTCTTGCGAAAAAAGGGGTACAATCAAAGAGTTAAATGTTGTCAAAATACTTACGCCACACCAGAATTACGCCTCCATCTTTTCTCTTTTCTATAGCATGAGAGTCCGAAAGAGGACAGGAAAACTATTAAGCCTATTTATTGCTGTCGATGTGTGCTTTAATTTTTATAAAAGAAATTTACCGTTATTGGCTTTAGTTAAACAAAACCAGTGTCGGGGCTCGAGGGTATGAGATGTCAAAATACATATGCCGGCCAGTGTATGGGTCTTTTAAATAAAATAAAAAAAAATCATTTATACCTCACACACAGCTTGTTTTATTCCATTTCATTATTGGAAACCCTATGTTGGAATGGATGGAATTGGAACACTACTGTATAAACTGTATATAAATGTAGGAACGGCTTGAATTGGAACACGACATCACGGGGCTGCCAATATCGCCACTTTCTACAATATGTGTATTTCCGACAGAAAATAAAACTCTTTAGCCACCGAATCTCAATTGCCTCACATCAACTTATTAACTGCTTAGCGCATTATTGTCAACATGAACAGGAATAATGGAATCGGAACTCTGTGTCAGAGAACTACCGATAAAGGTATTGGGCCGAAAAAAAAAATAAACGAATGTGCCCCAGGGCATGTACGAAAGTACTCCGCTGACCCCAAAACTATTACTGTTTGTGAATAATTTTTGCAGCACTTACATAGTTAATATTTTCATTTATCAAAAGGGCTAAAAACTAATATTGAAATCGAGAACGTTAAAAAGATTTTTGAAAAAATAAAAAATTTACGCATCCTCCCCATTTCCTCCTACTGCTAGCTTGAGAGCCGTCGAGGTGCGAAACAAATCTCTGTCATGTTGAAAATTATAGCGCGGTTATGTTGACCGAGCAAAAAACAAATTTCTGCCCTTTATCGTACTATTGACATTAGGCAGGTTATTAACATGGCTGATAAGTAGTTCTAAACCCCAGTTTAGACTATCAGATTTGTCTTTTTTCTTACAACTGTACTCGATCGCTACTTCTGATGGTCGATCCACGTACGCCGCCATATTGGGTGTTAAAAAAAAGACGTATTTCCTTTAATCTTTTTTAATCAGTTTTCACGTGTTTTCTTTTAAATGTGCACAATTTATTTTCACTAAGGAAAATTTGGTCGAAGAGTTTCTCTTTGGATAGACTAGCAAATCCGAATCCTGTTCATATTATCCTATTAAAAATCTCCCGAATAGAAAATACTCGCTAGCCAAAATGGTATTCGACCAGACGGTATCAAAATTATACGAAATTATGACAAATTTAGAGCTCTATTGACCGTGACTGGAGGAGCTCGGAAGTTGATTACTCGTTTACTGGCCACTGGCGTGACGAAATGGCTAGGCATGGTATCCCTATTCTCGTAAATCTATATGGAATTTTATTTCTACCTCATAGTTTTTGGTACTTTAAGCCAAAAATATAATATGTAAATAAATTCTAGCTGTCTAGCATAAACAAAAACAAAAGTATTAAGCGGGTAACCTGAGTTATGTATACAAACACGATAAATGAGTATATTTTGTTGAAAAACACACATAATGCATGCATTTTGGCGGGATATTTGTCCTTATTCTAAAACAGAGTTTTCGTATTCGAGGAAGTGGTGGAAATTATAGAACTTACGACTAGCGTGTGTAGTCGTCAACGTTTCGACAACAACTGAATTGCAATGCAGACCATTTCGTATTTGCATTTTGTTAATTATTACAAAATTTACTTCTGAATAATAAACGCGACGTTCGTGCTTTGTTTGAAAATTTATTGTGTCTTTATGATCCTCTATAATCACACTGTGGCGAACGATCGAACATGGCCATAGCTGAATTTTCTTTATTTTATTAATTATATTCCAAATCCATCATTAACGAACTTGCCTGGTGACTGTGTGACTATTCAGTTCTTTTGGATAAAAATTTTCAATAAATTCTTATACGAAACTTGTGTTTAGAACTAAGAGTAAGAAACATATCGAGCAAAACCGACTGCGTTTGTAAATATGCAATTTACTATAACTTCCCCCATCATTCGAATACGAAACTAAAGATATGCCCCCTATACATTCTCACAAAATTTTACCCACTATCCATTTTTTTTTAAATTAAACTGCGTTTTTGTTTCTCTGCTTATAGTACTAGCAACGTACAATTTGCTGGAATAAATCTGATTTTTCAAACTTAGGTTACCCGCTTAATACTTTTGTTTTTGTTTGAATTGTTACGCTCAATAGAATGTAACAATTCGGTTCGAAGGAAAAGCAAACTTTTGTTTAGAATTCAGTTACATTGCAGAGTTAAATTCATATAAAATCCCCCGTTTGTGGATAAGCTTTTAACTGCGTTGCTTAATGAAGGAAAAATATATTCGTATTATGTTCATTATATTAATATGCACTTTAATATAACCAATACACATTTGGACGTATGAATAAAAAACGCGTTGCCTAATGTTTGGCTAGAGAGATCTGTTTCATTTTATGTTGTTTGTGTTTTTTTTGCCAATATAATTGTAATAAGCATAGCGTCATTTTATTCATATGACTTCTTGAAAACATATTTGTAACAATTTTTCAAATAAAGTTAATAACCACAATTCTTATCCATTTCATTTCAGAATGTTTGTCTTGAACAGGTAAGTGATATCCTCTCATCTTTATAAATAGTGACATCTTATTATTTAGGGCACCGAAACACTTTCATTACTTAAGACTTCTACGAGAAAACACTGTACCCAAATACTCAATCCAATTTACTACCGCCGAATCACTCATATCGTCATGTAACGCGCAATGATTTAGTTGCTTTATTTATCTTCCCACAGTTAAGTGTTAAGAGTCCACATTCGAGTTTGCGCACACAATTTGTAAGTGATTTATATGAATAAACGGAACCTGCTTTTGCTCACAATAACTATCGAGGCTTAATGTTACCAGGTGAACATTCTGAGGAAGTGAACATGATGATCGCATACTGATCGCCAATTAGTCTCAGCGAAAATGAAATTTAAATCTTACTTTCGCGACAAGAGTCTTTGTATCTTTCCTTGGCTTGGACATAATGTCACCAGCATTTGAATCGAATTATTCTACGTAACTATTTACAATATGTAAAGCTATTTAATGGGGAGATATCATTGTCGCCCTTTTATATCGAAGATATTTTAACCACTTGGCATAAATACAGTTTTCTATCTCAATTTCTCATGGTTGTCATAGCGTATTAAATTTAGGACAACTGACCACAATTTTTGCGAGTCTAACACTTCAGCTATTTGAATGATTTAATAGAGAGGGTGTCATGAATGACATATTTTTTGATTTACTATTTTATTTGAAAAACGATTCATGGCGACAATTAAAATCTTCAACTTTCCTATGAATACAAGTTAATACTATCTGTGTCGGTAAAACGATATTGTCACCGAAGATTGGTCAATTATTATTTGAGCTCTTTTGAAACCATCAATGTGCCCCCATTTTCAAATGTATCGTCTCAAAAAAAAGACGTCAATTTGCTGCATTTTTTCAAAAGAAATTTCATATTATTTTGTCTATAAATTAAATCAAGACATTAATATGTAAATACATACTTTAATTTGGCTGCAATACATCATTCCAATCAACATGTCTGACAACATCCATCGATCATCACAGTCCCTCGTAGTGGAGACAGTGTGTCTAGTCGAATCCCTTATAAAGCGATTAAGCAAAATCACAAATCGTCGCAGTTTCACCTTATTTTAGTCATGGTCAAATTCAATATTTTACGTGTTCAAAACAATTGAAGTAAAGCTCCAAGAAATTATGTTACATCAATTGATCAACTGATTTCTGTAACCCTTCTGTAATCTTCCTCGATTTCACATCCGAATCGCAACCTTCGCGCGACGCGATAGGACTATTTTTCTTCAATTTACTATGATTGCAGTAAAAGTAATCCAAACTTCAATACGAATAGATATCAAGACGAATTGCGAACCAAAAGCTATTTGAATCAAAACAGTGATCGAAATTAATTGACAAATTATATGTAACTACTAGTGCATACATATCTGCATTTTCTACGAAATCGAAATATAATTTTGAAAGTTATTTTGATAGAGCAACATCTCAATTTTGCATGCTACCATTAACCATTTTTTGTTTATTGTTTCAACGATTTCATGCAATAGATACACAATCAATATTTGATACAAAATCAATTTTTTTCTTCGCGTCTTGATCAAATAATTGTAATAAAAAACCAACACGTATAAGATACAATTTTAATGATAGGTCAAGATCACCACCACCATACGTATTTTTCATCCGGAGGTAAATAACAAAAGATTGTACTATGAATTGACTGGATTGACTTCAGATTTTTTATTATTCATATGTATTTATGTATGAGCGCAAAAAATGTGATAAAGCTATGGTGAAACTAAATAAATACAACTTGGAATTTTTATAGTAAAACAATATTCATGCTATTTATCAACTTTGAAAATTAAATACACGATGCATATGGTGTAATTGGCAATAATAAAGTCATTATTCGTATTTGTATTTATTGATATAGTATTATCGAAAGTTTCGATTTAATATAATAATAATAGTAGAAGTTTCATCAAATTGCATTTTGATATTATACCTTTTGACGAATATAGGAAAAAACCTGGTAGATTAGTGGAAAAGAATGTGCGGCCTTCAAATGCATTTGCAACGTACAAACGTTGTAAGTAATTGAGTGCCGGATGTGAATGGTATATGTATTTTCATTTTCTAATTTTATTTATTTCATAGTTAATTAATTTTTAATTATTGAAATATGATTTATTATCGCTATCGACATGTTGCAACATGCTATACAGGGTGTCCGGAAACTGCCGCATAAACGCACCTGATTGTGATTTCTCATGTGATTTCCAGCAAAAAAGTTGTACAGAACATACCCCCTCAGCTTAACCCTTTAGCTGCCACAGGCATTTAAAGATTTTTGAAAAAATCATTTTCTTGCACGACTTAAAGGCTAGACCAGCTAGAATAGTGAAATGATTAGAATCTAGCTCGTTTACTTCTAACAGTTTTATACGTTAAGTGTAGAAAACTAGGGTTAATTTTAGCTCGAATTCAATACAATTCAATTCACACTGCCCCTAAAGATCTGCAATATTGGTAAAATCTATTCAAAGTATGTCGAAATCGAGCCAAAATTAACCCTAGTTTTCTGCACTTAAGGTACTAAAACTGTTAGAAATAATTGAGCTAGAATAAAATGATGTGAGAAAGATATGATCGTAAGACTATGCGCCAAAAAAAGAATCGTACAAGCACCTCACCTTGGCAGAAATTTTAGAAAATTGAGATGAAAAAAAAGATTGTTTTTGGGTCAAATCACGCAAATTTGACTTTGAAGCTCTGTAAAAACGAAACCACTTATCCGATTTTAGTGTGGCTAGTTTTAAATTTGTTGGCTGAAATAATCATTTTGTTTTGCTTCTCTAGCTGGTCTAGCTTTGGAGATATTAGGCTTTATGTCATGCAGGAAAATGATTTTTTCAAAAATCTTTAAATGCCTGTGGCAGCTAAAGGGTTAAGCTGAGGGGGTATGTTCCGTACAACTTTTTTGCTGGAAATCAACTGAGGAATCATAATCTGGTGCGCTTATGCGGCAGTTTCCGGACACCCTGTATACATATGCAATTTTTAATTTGTAGACGAATTTTTATTTTTTTTAACAGATTTCAATACGATATGCTGGTATGCACCTTTCAGAAATATTGAGTTTTGTATTGGAAAAATTCTATATGATTATATGAGATGGAATTTCATATTAATATTGTTCCGGCTTATGTACTCTGTAAGCTTTGTAGCTCTACAGTCATTGACGGAAAAAACTTTGCTTCTTACGATTTGTAATGAATTTGCGTTCGCTTCATTTCGATGACAGCCTGTGCCAGATCTTATAATTTTTATAACAAAAAAATTATTTGAAAACATAGTTGTAAAAATGTAAAAAAAAGGTATTTAATACCATGTACGAACTTCCATGTAACGAATTAAATTCAGAGACTATTTTCGCTCATTTTTCTGAACATATCTCTTTATTACGAATTTCTTTATAATGATTTTAATACCTAACATTTATCGGACCCAAATTGGTATTTTCAGATATTTTAAACTTCTGAATGCCCAAATTCCAGTTCGGGAACACACAATCACTGCATTTCTTAGTTTTCATTTGTGGAAATTTGGAAAAATAAAAATACTATCTTCCAGTTTTATCAACAAAGTCGTAGAAATGGCGTGACAGTCCAACGACCTTGGGTGCTTATAATAGTTGAAAAGGATCATCATAAAAGAAAGTGACAGTGACAATTTTTCAATTATTAAAGTTACATTAATCGTACCATAATTAACCGAAAAACGAAAAGGAACAGGGAGGAATGTTCCCCCGACACCAACAAGGTGAAGTTACCGAAAAAAGTGGACGATATGTCATCAAATCGCTTCCAGCTACTGGCCAACTTGCCCGAAAACGAACATGGTGAATCAGCCGCAAGCACTCAACCCGCGAATACCAAAAAGGTAAAATGCCCGCCAATTGTACTGCCTTCCATTCAGCGATCAAATATTGATGTCATGATGTCCGAACTTAACATTATGAACTACAACATACAATACACATCCACTGGGTTAAAGCTCTTACTTTGCCAAATTGAAGATTATGAGACAACCACGAAGTTCTTCAGTGACAAAAAAGTGAATTACTACACATACCGAAGGGCAGACAAAAAACCCTACAAAATCGTCGTCTCCGGCTACAGTGATGTAAATTGCGAAGTATTTGCCGATATCCTGAAATCCGACCACAACATCAACTGCATCGATATCAAGAAATTTATCCCAAATAATCGTAAGTTTGACAATGAAACTTATTATATACTATATATTGCGAGGGGCGCTGCAAAGCTGAATGATCTCCGCAAAATAAAATCAATCCGACATACAATAGTTAGATGGAACTATTATTCGGGAAACAAGAGCGACCCGACACAGTGTCGGAACTGTCAGCTGTTCGGCCATGGTTCTTCAAACTGTTTCCTGCCAGCCAAATGTATGATACCATTCAACTTGTCCGGTAGCCCATACTGGAAATTTGAAGTGTGCCAACTGCAGTGGCGACCATAAGTCGAACAATATTGACTGCCCCAAACGAAAAGAATTTGTTGCACTGCGCGATAAATTTAGTAAGCAAAAACATACTCGAAGATTACCACCATCTCGAAACCAAAACAAACCACAAACCGAGAACAGCCACAATAACATCCCGTCAGATAATCTTTTGAATTTTCCAAGTCTTCACTCACATTCTGACACTAGCAATAAACACATTGTAAATGAAACAACACCTGCAATGTCTTATAGTCAAGCCGCTCAACACGGTGAGCGAACAACGAATTCAGCTGTCAATGCTTGTAACCTGTTCACAGCTGATCAACTCATCGAAATCTCTATGGAACTAATTGAGAAGCTATCTCAATGCTCTACAAGGAAAGCCCAGTACTATTGTATAGTTAACTTAGCGCTTAAATTTATCGATGGACCATAGGTTAAAATTGTTGTTGTGGAACGCACAGAGCTTGAGGAAAAAGTATGATGAGTTTTTAGACTTTTTAATTTGTCGGGAAATTAATATAGCAATCGTAACAGAAACCTGGTTAACAGATAATGATCTGATTACTCACCCTTTTTTTCATATTTACCGAAAAGACAGATCCCGCGAAAAAGGTGGCGGTGTAGCCATATTTTTGAGAAAAAATATAAAGCATTATGTGCTACCGGATCTGATACTAGGTACATTGGAATCTATAGGAATTAAATTGGAAGACATAAATTTAACAATCTTTGGTATATACTTCTCCTGCTCAAACGTGAACAGGCAAAAGCTTCAACTTTTTGAACGTGACATGAAGCAAATAATTAAAACAAGCGGCAAATTTTTACTTTGTGGAGATTTTAACGCCAGACACAGGCATTGGGACTGTATTAAGGCGAATGCCACGGGAAAAGTTTTATTTAACCTACTGAACACACAAAACTTATATGTTCACACTCCATCTAGCCCAACGTATTACCCACCTCGAGGCTACCCATCCTTTCTAGACCTCGTAATAAGTAATGGCACTTGTACGATTGATCAACCAATCACAACAACTGCTCTATCATCCCCCCATCTACCTGTTCTGTTCGAAATTCCATGCGACAAGAATAACAATATCAATCCCAAACAGAATCCCACAAAAATAACTCACTGGCGGAAACTCCGACAATTACTAGATGAAAGCGTAAGTGTTAGCTCTCTAGATCTAGCAACTATGACCGATGCTAATCAAATAGATGACTTGCTCCACTCATTCAATTGTTTACTAACCGAATCACTCGAAAAGTCGACCGTGGAAAGAATCCATAAATCGCAAACAGACACGAACCTCGAACCTAAGACGAAACACCTTGTAGCTGTTCGCAACTTATTCAGAAGGCAATGGCAACGGCTACGGCTTCCACATTTAAAAACGATAGTAAATAAACTTACGAGTAGAATTAGGAATAGCATTTTACGAAATAAAAATGAAAAGTGGAATGAATATCTAAGATCACTCCATAAAAACGATAGAAAAATTTGGGAAGTATCAAAAGTGAATAACAAGAAGAGTTACATGCCCCCTCTTATCCACAATAGCACCTTGGTTTTCGATTACCGGGATAAGGCCCAATTGATAGCCAAAACTTTTCTTTCCGCACATAATGCAAGCGCTCATCTGAGCAGTACTATAACAAAACAAATTGTGCACGAATCTGTACGGAAACTGCCTACTTTAATATCGGAACCTCTGCAGACGAACCTCTGCACAACAACCGAGCTCAGAAAAATTATTAAAACTTTGAAGAACAATAAAGCTCCCGGTTATGATAAAATAACCAACCTTTTGCTCAAGAATCTTCCACGAAAATGTCTCATAACCCTGAACTTTCTTTTCAACTCATGTTTGAAACTACACTACTTTCCGCAGTGTTGGAAACACGCTATAGTGCAACCTATTGCCAAACCCGGCAAAAACCCCAAATTGGCCACAAGTTACAGGCCCATAAGTTTATTACCGGCCATAGGAAAACTATTTGAAAAGGTAATCGTTTCAAGAGTAAACAAAGCTGCCGAGGCATTGCAAATAATACCAAACTACCAATTCGGATTTAGAGCAAGACACTCTACCACACATCAAGTGCTCAGAGTGAGCAAAAAAATTAAGGACGCATTTTCTTCAAAAAAATCTGTAGGTCTAGTAACTCTAGATATCGAAAAAGCCTTCGACACTGTATGGCATGAGGGGCTTATTCATAAACTGCTGTCGTTTGGTTTTCCAATATATCTAATAAAATTGATAAAGAATTTCTTAGCTGACCGTACGTTCGCGGTGAAAATAGAAGACAAAATGTCGGATAATTACGCAATAAATGCTGGAGTACCCCAAGGATCGACCGTCAGCCCGATCCTGTTTAACATCTACACGGCGGATATCCCAAGCTCTAACCATTGCGATATTGCTCTTTTCGCTGACGATATGTGCATCTATTGTAGCTCCGACGAACCAACCCTTATAATGAATGCACTAGAACGTCAACTTGAAACACTTTATCAATACTATCACCGATGGAAAATAAAAATCAACCAATCGAAAACAAAGGCTGTGTACTTTACCCGAAAGTGGAGTAGGAATAAGCTGCCCTCTCGAAATCTTCACTTTTTAGGACAACCTATACCATGGGATGACGATATAATCTATCTTGGAGTGAATTTGGATAAGAAATTGACCTTCAGTAAACACGTAGAACTTATTTTATCAAAAATGTCTAAAGCGTCGCATGCGCCACACCCTCTGTTAAACAAACGATCCCGACTATCACAGGTAAATAAAACCCTAGTTTTCAAAATGGCCATACAGCCTCTAATATCGTATGCAATGCCAGTCTGGAGCCAATGCGCCAAGACCCACAAGGAAAAAATTCAGATCGCTCAAAATCGCATGCTGAAGTTGATTTTGAATAAACATCGTTTCTATCCTACGCGCATCCTGCACGATTCCACTAGTACCCTTACAGTTCCAGAATTAGTTAGAAAAATTACCCCCAGATTCGAAGCAAATTGCTCAAATAGCTCTAACCCACTTATCACGCAAATTTTAACGTAAAATTAATAATGAATAAGCAATTATAAATATTTTAACTTCTAACGCATAGTTCTTCCTCACTCAAGTGTATTTAAGTTATAAATAAGTTATATGTAAGTTAGTGGTAAGGTAGATGTAAGATAGATATAAGGTTTTTGCACAGTCAAGGTTTTTTTTCCTTAATTTTCCTTGTATTTTTGTTATTATTATGTATTATTATGTATTAAACATGAATTGGTCCGTCCTCATCATTAAATTATAGTAGCTAAGATTTCTTGTCTGAACTCTAACCGAATAAGAACCCCTGTTTTGTGAATTTATGAATTTTAAGGAATAAAATTGAATTTGAATTTAAAAGAAAAGATAACCCTGATACATTTCCGTAGTTCCGGCGAATAAATTCGTAACATTATTTTAAGCACAGTGCCTTAAGCCCTAATTATTGTCTCGTCCATGTGGCCCATATCAGAGGGTTGTGAGTTCAAATTTGACTGTGGCTGCAAGTTTTTTAAATTTTACATGAAAGTGATTGAAATTATTATTTTTTTTAAACCCGGAGATTGATTACAAATACAGTTTATCTCCTTTCTCTCGACCTGGGAAACATGGCAAATTTTAAATCATGCTTCCTACAAGACAGTGTTAGTATAAAAATTTAAGCCCAATGACAATCGGTTGCGTCAACAGTTTGTGGACTGCACCTTCGAAGAGATGGAAATATCCAGCCGATGTAGAGTTATTTTCTTGAATGAAGAATATTACGATAAGAGTCGTTTCCAATAAAATTTATCACGATGTCATAAATGAAACAGAATATTTTGCGAGTTTTCATTGTTCGGTCTGGAACAAGAAGAACTATCTCTCCAAAATTGTGTTGTACCGTCAATACTTGATGAAGTGGCCATGGAAAGTTCTAAACTTCTGACCATAACTGCTTTACATCTTGTATTCTTCGATTAACTTTTCAAAGAGATTCAAAATGTTCAATATTTGCCGCGAAATCATCAATTATGCCAAGGGAACTTTTTTTCCCATAGTGATAATGAGATCGACAGTTATCCATTATCGATTATGACTTTTGTATACGCATTTGAGACTGTTTATTTCTTGTTTTAGTTTTTGATGAATTACACAGGGAATGCAATGTTTAGCTGGATTATTCCGTTACTGAGCGAATACTTTTCCGCCATTTCAAAGTTTGGAACTTAAAAGTTTTTCTTCGTACCTACCATATGTTTTTCGCTCCTTAAGTATTTTTGTTTGTTTTTAATTTGACGATCTATCCGGAGGGACTAAGATAATAGAAGAATGCCATTTAGTTTTTCGGGTGCGTCATTATTGTATCCTAATTGTTATAATGGCTATCTATTTGGAGTATTGCCATTTTAAAAAGGCCTCTAAAAAATGGGTATAAAAAGGTACATGAAGAGTGTACTTATTTTTTGTCCATATGTGTAAATCAAAAGTACGTATATTAATTTGTACAAATTGTATATTTTTTAAAGAGGAATCTGTCCTTAATATTATTAAGGAAATTATTAAATTTGAATTTTAAGTATAAGAGGTACAGAGCTATACCTCTAAAAAAGAGTGGAATTCGCCAATCTCAATTATTATCAATATCCCAGAATTGGAAAAACATCAAAGGAAAATATTCTTTTATTGGTGATCCTAGATGAATCCTTATTCGTGACTGTTAATAATGGTAAAGTTTCAGAGCAATCGATTACACCGTAACGAAGTTATAATCTTTTGAGCACCTTCTCCATGAACGTCTGATTTTTTAAATACAACTTTACTAAAAAAAATCTAACCAATCGAATCATTTCAAAATAATATGATTTAAGGAAGTATTATAGCTTAACATTCCTTCCAAATTTTCTAAAATCCATCCAGCCGTTCTCGATAACCATTCGCTCCATACATATGAATTTGACGCACCGTGTGTACCTGGCACACTGAACTGCCAAGTCTGCAAAGCTAAATGCTTGTCAAAGGATCATTTTTTTTCGAGGTTCCAAATTCTTGATTTTTCTACAATGACACTTTGGAGAAAAAAGATTTTCATAAAACTAACTTCAGCGAAGTCGCAGCATCGTGGGTTTCAAAATTTATTAGAAAACCTGAAAAATTGTTCCTTTTTTAAATTTTTAAGTCTTGAAATCAACCGATTCCAAAGGTTCAAAGGCAGTGGCGTAACGTACGGTGTTCCATGTGTTTAATGGTACCCGGCCCCAAGCCAAGTAGCTTTTCTTTTAATAATCCTTTCAGTATAGATCCGAACAAAATTTTAGTGGGGCAGTAGACGATTAAATTTGGGAAAAATCACAGGTGTACTGTGTTTGCAGTAAAGTGAAATAAAATAGTAACAAAACCTGCCGAGAACACAAAATTTCTGAATGGAGAAACTTTAGGAAGTACAAATTTTAAGGTGCATTCGCAAAGACAGTAATCTTACAAAGAGAAGGTTTTCGAATGGGGACCTGAATGAATAATAGTATTTCTGGGTTTTCGTGGTCACAAGACATTGAAGATAAATTAAAGTTCAACTTGCTAGGAGGAATGTCTCTCTTGAAGGTCTTTGCGTAAAAATGAATTTTTGAAATGAAAGTGCTGCATATATTCACCATATGTTGACAATAGAGGCAATGGGTTCCTCTCGAGCAGTAGTTCTGAACTCGCAGATCTATGCGACCACTTAGCCTGGAAATTAATTGCTACGGAACTTTTGAAAATGTTTTTTGCCTATTTAGTAGGTAGTGGCCAGGGTTTTAATTTTGAGATTTTGCTTATTTCAGCATTTGCTCTTTCGGGCTGATGCACCTTTTCAGGTGGTAAAGATTTATGGGCTTTTGTTATAGTACAATTCGGCAAACCAAATGGGCGGATATTTGATGTTTTACCTTTTCGACTACTGCTTGGAATCGTGTTCTGTCAGTGGTGGTGTGGTTTTCGGAGAGGGAGGGCATCTGTGGTCAGCATTTTTCAATCGCACAGTGAAAATTCATTAAATTTAGTGGTGAAGACCCTTCTTAGCAAAGGTATCTTTCGCAATTGTTAGGGAAACTAGCATTCTGTGATACTTCGATCATTAAAAGCTCGAAAATCCCTCATGAATATTTTTTTCTGCCATTACGTATAATTAGGTGATTGTTTGTTTAGGAAAAGTCACCATTTCTGCTAAATAACAGTAAAATTAGACTTTTAACCTTAATGGCCGAGTGAAAACCAGGAGCTGCACAAGCGACAAAACAATTATGTACTAATTTTTGGAAGCACGAACTGAAAATGCTAACGAATTTTCATAACTAACCATTGCCTTTATAGGCCAGTCAATAAACCGAAATATAAGGCGTTAGGTCGCAAAAAATAGCTCGGCTCTCTTTTTTTTGGGATATTGCTAGGATAGATACCAGTAGTGCTTCACTAAGTTTCGAAAAACCTGTGCTAACCACGTGACCCTCAAAAAACCTCAAAATTTTCGGACTTTTTTCATATTTTGGTTTGTAATTTTTAAAAGGTGCTTCTTACAAGAAAGTCGTCCACTGCACTTTTAAAGCTAACAAAATCTTCTTTAATTTGAGTGTAACCCCAGCTTTCTAGGTACAAAGCATCCCAAGATACTGCATTTTAAAAGATGTTTTTTTTTTGTAGAAAAGTCCGAAATTGTAATACGACGTAATCTACGTGTTCCGATTTCATCTGTTCCTGGATACGTTGAGGCTAATCCAGGAACACAGTTGGATGAATTTTGGTTAAGATTCAAATAGAAAAAAAGTTTTTCTAAAAAGAACCTAATATTTAGCTATATAGGGGTTGGTTTGTATGACCCCTATAGGGGTTGGTTTGTATGACAGCCCTATGACGTAATGTTCCTATTCCATCCATTCCTAGATATGTTTTGAGGCTTTGCTAGGAACACATTTGGGTGAGGTTTAGTTAAGATTGGTTCATAAAGAAAAACGTTTTTCTTATAAGAACCTAATTTCCAGAGGTTGGTTTGTATGACAGCCCTATGACGTAGTGTTCCGATTTCATCCGTTCCTAGATATTTTTTGAGGCTTAGCCAGGAACACACTTGGGTGAAGTTTGGTTAATATTGGTACATAAAGAAAAATTTAAATTTTTTTATAGATGAACTTACTTTTCAGGGGCAGCCCTATGACCCCATTGTCCGATTCCATTCGTTCCGACATATATACAGCTAAGTTACTGGTATATAACTTCGTGTCACATGATTTTCTCCGTAGAATGCGCATTTAAGCCGATATTTAGTTCGGAAGATGACTAAAATTACAATTTTTACAAAAAAAAACAATGTTTAAAGTGCTGTATCTCGGGATCCTTTGCACCTACAAAGCTGGAGGTGGACTCAAATTAAAGAAGGTTTTGTTGGCTTTAAAAATCCAGTAGATGACTTTCTTGTAGGAAGCACGTTTTGGAAATTACAAACCAAAATATGAAAAAGTCCGAAAATTTTGAGGTTTTTTGAGGGTCACGGGGTTAGCACAGGTTTTTCGAAGTTGCAAACTTGGTGGTACACTTCTGGTATCTACCGTAACAATATCCCAAAAAACCAGAGCCGAGCTATTTTTGGCGACCTAAAATCATAAAATGACTGGCCTATTATAATAAAATAAAATTATATATATTATAAAATTCACAACTCATAAATTCGTCCGTACATCCGTCTACTGAATAATGAATATTCGACGGGCCGATGCAGTGTGCTGGCTGGATCACCATTGAATAACATTGTGTGAGGCAAGCACATAACACACCTCTACGAAAGCATCTCAGTAGAAGCCTACAGAGGATAACTATAACTATTGATATATTACTTCGATTTATATAATAAAGAGGACCCCGGTTTTTTGAGACTTTACTACTAATAGGGATAAGGACAATGGGTAGGTTGGATGTCAACTAGTACACAAGGTTCTGTTTAGCAAATTCTGTAAGATTTAAAGTTTTCTGCTGTAACTGTCGGAGTATGACGGTATATATGTATATTGACTACATGTATTATACCTTTATCCTCCGGCTCTCAAAGAAGAAAAACTTTAAAACTCACAGATTGTGCTAAACAGCACCTTGTGTACTACATGCTCTCAACGTGCCAATTGTTTTATTATTATTATTAGTAAAAAAGTTTCACCAAAGCGTGTTCTGGGTTCTTCTCTATTAGGGCACATTAGAGAAGAATGGACTTTTGTGCCAATTGACATTTAGAAAATCAGTTTTTTTTAAGCAAGGTTAAGAAAATATTTCCGCAGCTTTAAATGTATAAAATCGAAAACAAAACAAAGTCGAAACACATTTCCAAAACAAAACACTGCGCAGATTTGGATTCAAGTTGGAAATTTACATTTTTACAATTACATTTTTTTATAAATATTTTCATTAAAAAATAAATGAATTTGTTCACATGTCGAAACGACGAATGACGACGACGAATCTTTTTTTAATTTGACTTCCATCCGAAAAACAATAACAACATCATCAAAAACGACTAGCACATTCTGATAAGAAATCGAGTTTTTCCATCGTAATTTTCTTGATTTACATAAAACGAAAAAAAAATTAAATTAAAATACTCAATTAATTTTTTTATGTGTATCTGTTATCGGTTAATTTTAATTCTGGCTTGTACTCGTTCATCTTAAAAGAAAAAATGGAAATGATGAATTGAAATTAGTCGTCATAGATTCAATATTACGTAAGCTTGTAATAAATTAGATTATTTTTATTATATTTAGAAATGAATGAATATTCAACTTTTTTACTTGTAATATGTGATTGCATCAAAATTATTGATTGGATATTCGGATAAGAAAATAGGACGTCGTTTGCCGACCCCTTGTGGGTCACGACGTAACTTTAAGGGTTCGCGACTCGATGTCCTAAGGCAGGACAGGCCAGTAGGATTGTCGGTAAACCGAGCACATGGTGAATTGGAAGTGGCTTCAAAATATGGCATGAGTGCTCAGAGTATTTTAATTTACACATTACTCCGACAAAACAAATTTTAATTTTTACCTGTTAGGGGCTAATTTGATACAAATAGTGCCGAATAAAATTAGTTTAACGGTAGATAAGCAAAATTAAAAATTATAAGGTCTCGCGAGCTACTCTATTATTGACTTTGTAATACACTTAGGGACCATGACACCAAAAAGGTTGAGAGCCAAAGGATTAGATAACTGATTAAAGCCATTGCTTTTCAGGCAAAAGTTACAATAACATACAACATAGGAGTCCAAACAATGAGTGGGGTTATTAAAAACCAATGTATGTTCGGCAAACATGTGAAAATAGGATTTCTATTTTTATCCGAACTAGCGATATTTTTTCCAAAAGATTCAAAATTAATATATGACTCCCATTGTCTTAAATGCGGATATGAATGACACCCACTGAAGTTCACTTTCCAGAGTTTTCCAGCTTAAGATCCTTCCCGCACCATATGTCATATAACAAAGAAATTTTGCACACTATTACTACAATAATAATTTTCCACGAATTTACAAAGTCTCCCACACTTGGTCAACTTGTCCGGCGGGAGAAAAAATAATGCTCGATCAACATCTCCCCCACAACTATGAGTGCACAAATATATTTTTAGGACAACGAATTATTTTTCACGCCTTTCCTCCAGATTGGATTAAAAAAAACTAAAAAAATAAATAAATAAAAACCAAATAAATCAATTAATTTCCTTCTCCGCAAATGATCACATTAACCCCATCCCCCGCGCTTATGCCATCATCATCCGAATAACATCGCCGGAATATCAATTAAAATATGCCAGTGCCAGTGAGTCTCTCTCATTAATTGAACGTGTAGATTCTGTGGATGTTAATTAATTCGCGACCTTTGCCGCCACAGTCTGTTGGACTTGTTGTCTGATAAGGACACCCAAGTACTTGTGTATTTACGAATAACATTTCTACTTTCCGTGGCCCCACAAAACGCCATAAACTGATAAGAATACACCACAGGTCGTGCATTAGAGTTGTTTCCCCAACGATAATCGTGCAAAGTGAAAATCCATTGGTCGACTGTTCGACGTGTGGACAATTTTTCAGTACGATGAGTGCAGTCTGTATGAAATTCTAGATTTAATCTGGATCCAGTTAGAAAAAGTTTTTGTGCGAAATTCGGTTGCGAATATGAGTGGTGGTGACTGTGCTGTGCTAGTTGTAAACAGGAATTGTATAAGATGTTGGTCGTTGGAATTGTGCCGTTGCCTTGAACTCCTGTCCCTTGAGTGAAACGTCTGTTTTTGGTGAATTTCCAGAGCGCTACTATACTACGATTCAAGTTTTATCAGTGTTTTCAAAAAATATTATGTACATAAATATTTTATATAAAATTATGATCTGTTATCAAAATGCTATGAAATTCCAATAACATAGTTCAGTGATCCCGTTTTCGGTGGTTGCCTCCAAATAGAGTAAATTGTATGTACATTACAAATTGTGTGAATATTTGATTGATGATTGTGAATTACAGTGTGATATTGCATAGTCGTGTCTGGTGACGTTGAGTTCGAAGATCAGGATCACCTATAGTATTGATGGTGATCGTAACATGCATTATCACATTTTTGAAAATGCATTTGTCGTCGAAATTTCATTTGGATTAGCCGCTGCACATTTTGTGTAAGTCGTAAGCAGTAAGCCAATGAGATCTGAACACTATCTGAAAAACAATAGATTCATTAGACATCTAACCTTTGTTTGAAAATATAGAGTAGTGCATACCGGACCCGATTTAGTCTCAATGGCCCTCCTGGGCAGTAACCAAATCGATAGCACAATAGGCCCATTAGCTTCAGTGCTGCGAACCCGTTTGGGTTCACACCCCTCTACACTCTACAACCAAATCACCACACATAGCCCCTGGTTAAGCTTGGTGGTAGTAGCAACAGTGAACTATACCAATATCAGGTACTCCTTATAAGTAGTTCTGTAGTCCATCTTTATGAATGTAAATTCCCTCTATCCGTTCACATTTAAGTTGTGAGAAATTGCTAAACAAAGACTCATATTGTATAACCTTTCATAATGGCCATGTAAATCTGAGAGAGAAGGGAAACTGAACCGTTTCTGTCTCTCTCTCCGTTTTACTCTCAATATTGCGTTTCGCAATCGCAACCCGAAAATGCTGTTGCTTCGGGACTTTAAATAAAATAAATAACAGGCGCGACAATCCAGCATTGGACTAAGGCCGCAGGATGTGTTAGTGACATCCTATTTCCAAGATCTTATCTGCTTTTTGTTGAGGTAATGAGATCAGCATCACGCTCAGCAGTGTTATTTATCCCCATAAATGGGTACTCGTTTAACATCTGAGTGAGATCATAGTCCGTCACAAGCTCGTGAGTTCGAAAAACACCATGGAACACGGTGAGATTCGAACTCATGAGCCTGTGCACCGAAGGTGCGCGCACTAACCCCTAGACCAGCCAGACTACTTCGGGACTTTGGCAACCAAATATCTCACCAATACATACATCTATAAATGCGAGCTAGGCTAATAATACATACCCAAAGATGGGCTAATCAGCTGGTTCTAAATTTGTTCCGTCACACTCTGTTGCATGGAATTTTTCGTTTAAAAAATGTTAAATATGTATGCGGCTGTAAATCATGCATCCCTTGTGTGCCCTGTGGTTGTAGCATGTAATCGCATACACATGTAAGGATGTGTGCGTGATATAAAAATGTCAGCTAAAAACAGTGGCTAACGTTTTTCAAATTTGTTGTGTTCAAATTCAAAGCGGGGGCCTTTTTCTGTACAGTGGAATTTTCGATTTATTTGGTATCCTAAGTGGAAATGTTATTTGTGTTCCTCAATCGTTGTTTTGTTTCAAAAAATTTTCGAAACGAAATTATATTTCTCAAATCAAATTTTAGTAAGCAATCCTCACAACTGTATTTTTGTAGTCAGTGCAATGAAAAAAATTCTGTTGAATCGCTACACAACAAGGAACTTTCTAATCGCCTTTTTCGAACTGAAGGTACACGATTTTTAGTTTTAATTAATTGTTTCTTATTTTGCGCGTGTATTCCGACATTGAGCCATTTTTCGATTAATTGATTGCGAAACTGAGCAAAAAAAACTAATTTATTTGAAATGGAAATTCGTCGATTTGTTCCCCTTTGTTCGTCAAAATGATTTGATAAATTTGTTAAAGATACACTTTTTAGGAATGGAAATTCGAAAACAATATTCGTCAATTCGACATGGATTTTCCTTAATTTAGCGTAACATTTCGTCAATTTGAATTGGTAAGTCGACAAGATGTTTTTCGAATTCGCAGGCCAATTTTTAGATTCGCTAATTTTTAATAATTTGTCAATTTGATCTGGAAAATCGTCAAGACTATTTGAAAATTCCTTATTTTAAAATGGAAAACTGCGAATTTGTCATGGAAACTAACCAATTAAATTTTTTAACATGATTTTATGTTTGCATTTCAAATGAAAATCCGCTAACATGATTTGGAAATTCGTCAATTTGATCGGGCAATTCGTTAATAAAAAATTCCTCAACGTGATAAAAAAATCAATTTGACATCGAGTTTCGTAAAGTTGAAATTCATCAACGTGATTTGGAAATTCGTAAACATGATTTTGAAATTCGTCAATTTAATATGGAATTTCGTCAAATAGAAATAGAAATTCGCCAACATGATTTTGAAAATCACCAATTCGGAACGCGTTTGTGTCAAAGCAAGCATAACTTTTAAATTTATCTCAAGGCATGAATTGGCGGCATTAGTTCGGTAATTCTGATCTTGCGGCTTGACTACGTTTTTGGGCCTTTGACCAATGAGCATTCATATTTGAAACGAATACGGCTCTCGGTCTATGGGGCTATTTTGCCTTTTGCCTGGGGGGGCCGTGTTCCAATGAATCCGAAACACCGAACTTGTTTCAAAAAGCATTGGCGACAACATGAAAACTGATAGCTTCCCAGCCAATTCAGGAGAAAACCGTAAAGCAGTAAAAAAAATGTGTTTGCTTGTTACCAATTCTTAGATTCACATTCTAACTCGGAAATTCGTCTTGAACAAAAGCGAGTTTTTGACATCGAGGTCTTTCGTAAAAAAAAGAAAATCTTTTATATAACTAAACCTTGGAAATGTCAAGGCTAGGATGACGAACTCGGTTCGAAAAAAAACCAAGTACTCGTGTATTCAAAAAATACCGAGTGTACAGAAGGCTTCGCCCGCAATACGTGTTTTTTTTTTAGAATTTTAATGCGTACTTAATACAGAGTGGAGCAGAGAAAACGCATGTTTTTTTAACTGCTAGTACGCGGCGACGAGAGATCTTGAATGAATCTTGGCAGACTGCCCATACAACGCAGTTTCAGTCGCTATGGAGCTTTGGAGCGTAGAGTATCGTATTCGAAACTGCACTCAAAAATCTATTACTTAATGCTGGTTTTTATTAATTTTATCGAACCTTTTCTCAGTCATTCAATAGTGAAAAACATGCTTTTTCTCTGCTCCACCCTGTACTTATTGTCGTTTTTGGGTAATAAACCAGAAATAAACTAAAAAACTAGTTACCGTTACTCTAAACCAGAAAAAAGTAACTGATATGAAATGTACTCGTCGTACTCTTTGATTTGGGTAGCCACCCGCTCGTCTCAGATAAAAAGTAAAAAGGCCGACTTATTTCACCCCCTCGGGGACATCATGTTGTCTTTGTATTACCAACTTCTAGTGTATTCATGCCAAAGACTGTAACCATTCTACACATACTAGATAAGTATGTGACTAATGTTGCTTAGTCCTTTCAGTGGATTGGTCGAATAAAGTGCAAGCCATTTTTTTTTAACTTTTTAAGTTTTTTGTGGGGGTGTTTCTGTGTGTCCGTCGTACAGTAGCAACTCAATCACACCCACAGAGCGTGATCACTAGTTATAGTTTTTTTTTGTGTCTCAGAGCTCTGAAATTCTGATGGGGAGGATGCACTTCTATAAATAAATTACGCATGATTAGGGTTAAAAAACAAAATACAGCAAAATGGAACTAGCGACTTTATCACAACCTAAGGCCTTCCGGTTCGATCTAGTAGATGACTTATGATAAGCCAGAAAATGTTGCTTAAGATCTGACTGCAAGAAAATAAATTAAAGAAGAGACTGATCCAAAAGGATTTTGCAATCCTTTTAGTAGGTTTGATCCCACGAAAAATTGGGACATACCAGAAATACCACGTAAGTTTCGTGGGTTGTAAAGCCTAAAGATCATGTCATTCTGTGTACTGAATGCCTGGAAATTAACCTAAATTAATCCCAAAAATGATCATAACAAAGCGAACGTGGTTTGAAAGAACTTCATTAGAATTCTTCCCTTGACTGTACATATTTCTAATGGATCGATAAAACGACCGAATAGTTTACACACGAAAGATGAATATGAGCATCACTTTTAAAAAAAAAAAATAATGAAAATCCGAAAATGTCTACTAATTGTACTCGTATCTTAAAAAAGAAAAAATGAACTCTGAAAATGAACGCAGCTGTTTTAAACTTTGAAATTAAAAAAAAATTGAATTGATTACCACATGTACGAGTATATACCATTTCTCAGTCAAGTTCATAACTATGGAACATCAAATTCGTAACTATGGAACATCAAATTCGTAACTTTGGAACATCAAATTCGTAAGTCGTAACTGTGGAACATCAAATTCGTAATTATGGAAAATCAAATTCGTAACTATGGAAAATTAAATTCGTATGTGATTTATTAGGTCCACTTTCTCGTTCGTTTTGATTAATATGTGTACGATAATATATATATGTACATATATATATTTCCTAATAGAGTTTCCTCGACAACTGTTTTCATTTCAAAGTAGCTAGAAGATATAAAACACCAAAGCTCTTAAATAAAACATTATATATTTTATAACTAAATGCATAATTTTTTTATAGAATCTATTATCTAGAATAAAATAGTATTTATTAATAAAGGCTAGCGACAAACTCCTGAAAATAGAATAGAATTAACGATCAACATTCTTTGAACGAATAAATTGTTTTACCATGAAATATATTTTTTCATCGTTTACTCGTATGGTCGGTTTGTTTTCTCATTACGTAAGTCTGAAATCCAGATAATTAGCCATCATAATTCCTTTGCAAAAACGTTCCTTACCGTATACATGTTTTATTGGATCTTATAAATCTGGATATTTACCTCGCGCAAAATATTCAATCTAAAACTAATCAATTAGTAAGCAAAATCCATTAGAGAAGTAAGTGATAAGATCTGCTTCTAACATGAATTTTGATTTTTGAGAAGGCTTTTTCCACCGGATTCAAAATCGGGGAGTATGGTGGTAAGAATTTAATAGATAATCCATTTTGCTCTAAAATTTCTTTGGATTGAGCACTTTTATAGATTGCGGCATTGTCTTCCTCTCATGATGAATCCACTTTCTCCACCAATCCTCTTAAAAAGTCGCAAAATTTTGCTGAATTATACGTCGAATTCGATAATATTTGACTATGTAATATTCCGTCTTTTGAAAGAGCTGTTATTAAACTCACATTCCTACCCCTGACTGTGAGAATAATAACATTGTGTCGAGTCTCATGGTTTGACCGTGCCTGATTACGCCGCATCTGAAGATTAAAGCCAGAATCGTCGACAAAAAATATTTTGTCTAGCACTGCCTGCGATAATTTGCGATGGCGGACACCTCCATTTCTTCTAGTAGATTGCATATTATCATCATTACGAGTGTATGCTTTAATTATCCCTGCAGCAGTTATTTAACTCCAGCTGCGGTTGCAGCATCTTTAATAGTGGACCTCATATACAGTCTTCACTCGATAATCCGGATCAATTATTGCAAGGGGTAATCCGGATCAGCGGAACATTTGGATTAGCGCAAACATATTTTTCTGAGGAAAAACGGTACCGCGAAATAGGAAATATTGTATTTTCCGATGAAAACAGTTGTTAAGGAAATTCTATTAGGAAATACATATATGTATATACATATTATCGTACACATATTAATCAAAACGAACGAGAAAATTGACCTAATAAATCACATACAAATTTAATTTTCCATAGTTATAAATTTGATTTTCCATATTTACGATTTGATGTTCCACAGTTACGAATTCGATGTTCCAAAGTTACGAATTTGATGTTCGTGATTCGTAACTTTGGAACATCAAATTCGTAACTGTGAATTTGATGTTCCAAAGTTACGAATTTGATGTTCCATAGTTACGAATTTGATGTTCCAAAGTTACGAATTTGAAGTTCCATAGTTACGAATTTGATGTTCCATAGTTACGAATTTGATGTTCCATAGTAATGAACTTGACTGAGAAATGGTATACATGAACATTAACAATGTGCATTGTTTTTGGCCTAGGATATGCAAATCGGTAAATGTCAGAGACGCTTGATTTGGAAATTTTTAAAAAAGTTTTCGCTTTCCTTCGTGTCTTTACTGGCTAGGTACAAAAATCAGACAGTGCTCTGTGTTTTCTATATAAACTAAAAAAAACGTTGCGAACAGGCCAACTCGATTAATTATTCATTTTTTAGCCTTACTCTTATGGGACAATTCGACGTAGAAGCTCCTACCTATAGTGTTCTTGTACAATCAACAATAAAATCTCAAGAATATTAGGCCAATTTTTGCTAGAAATTGCCTTAAATTCAGTATACAGGCACTATCGAAATTGATTCTATAGACTTAAAAACCCCCGACTTCAAGGTTTTTGAGATTTGTTATGTGTCAATTAAACAGATGCAATAAGTGTAATTGCGCACTGTGTCTCCCAAATTACTCAATAAATCATTATTTAGGTCAATGACAAAGTACATCAGTCAGCATCATTTCTTGTTCAATTAAAAAGATATTTCCTGCATTCGTTACATCGCCAATCTTTCGATGAATTATTACGGAAATTTCAAAGTCATCCAAGTGCAATGCATCGTTACATCGTTATCTTCCTGAAATTTATCAATTAACATCAACTCACGAATGCAATTTACCTGACGCAATCGGCACATACCAACCTGCAGATCGAAAATCTGAAGAGCAAGCATGATTCGATTATTATTATTATTGTTGTACCTATATTCGTTCCACATTGCTCAGTTGATCTGTGGCTCGAGGTCAAAAGAGCAAAATTTTAAAAGGTTTTTTTTTCTTTTCAAAATCATATCTTACCCAAATTATACAACACATGGTTGCACTGACATCGCACTGCTGATATGTGACCCGACAAGATTCCATATGTATGCATATTGCATATTTTCATATATCCACTACATATTTTTTCCGTGCAAGGCCAAATGCATCGTTATAAGTTTTTAACGAGTCGATTTTCATATTCATTCCGATTTTTCGGACGACAGCCTACAAGAGAAAGAAACAACAAAAAAGAGCTAAGATTCCGTAGCTTCGGTCAAACTGCACGCGGTACTTGAATAAAAAACGTTAGCGCCGAAAACAACATCATTTCTTTTTTTATGGTTTCATATACGTATGTATTTTTTTAATTTTCTTAAAACGATACATGCCCTTGAATCTGATCGTTTGCTACCACACTTCTTTGTCAGTTTGACATAGTGATTGGCCTAACGAAATTCATCATCATCATTGTTGTCGTTTTCATCTTCATCAACATATTACTGACCTATCTTTCGCTACAAGACTTTTGACGGTTTATCTAGTCAAGTTGATGTGGTAAAAAAAATGACAACTTACCACACCGCCACTGCTAATACAAAATTTAAATTGTTTTGTTTGGTCATATTCATCGCAGCAGCTGATCCGCAAGGCAATACAATGCATAATACAAGAATGAGTATAACAATGTCGAAGCAAATTAGATGGTTGTATCATCTTAACGACGCGATGGAGGCGGCGTAGGATTTTTTTTAACGAAATCTTTCTTTTGTCTGTAAGCATACAAAATGTATTTTTACTTTCACTAATAAGGCAAGAGATAATAACAACGATGACTGAGATTCAGAAAAAAAAACCATTCAAATTCCTTAGCCGAGTTAATTGGCTCCCGAAAAGTCAGTGAATACAATACAAAAAAAAACTGTCCGAAACATTAGACATATAGTAGGGTCAATTAGACAGACGACTTTCGATTTATTGGAAACTTATTATTGAAATCAGATAATATGTCTTTTAAGGAAAAGCCGCGTGTGCGTATAATTCAAGAAAAAATGTATTGATTGACGAATAAAAAGGCAAAATTCCGATAGAGTCTGCTAAAAAGAAACTATCATCAAATCACAACAAATCAATTTGATTGGATTATGCTCAATAGATAAAAATTGACACTATACGTGATAATGTATGAGTAATCTGAAAAAAAAACGTGCAAGAATTTGAAAAATGAAAGTTTTTCTGCCAATTTCCTTTTGAGGTGTCTTAGACGTTATTCCATATTCCATAAGACACCTATATGATTTATTTAAATTGCCTCGAGCAGGCTGGACTGGCGGCTGCAATCGTAAAATTTTAATTTTCGTGACCATGTTCCTGCCGGTATATGTTTGAAATGAGTATATTAATAAATAATCCTCATATGTATCTTCAAAAGAATTAAAGTCTGTTTGCAAGTTATACGTACGAGTAAACACTGCAATATATAATATTAATGCTTTTCGACTTAGACGGACAGGATCATTGTCCAAGAAAAACGCAAACGGCTCAAAGTTTCCCCCTTCGGTAACAGCTGACTATTGTGTCATCCCCAACGCGATATTCTGAATTGGAAATTGCGAGATACAATTTAAAGGAAAAGTCTCAAGAAATATTAAGATAATTAGCATTTAATAAAGATTATAAACCAAAGAAAAAAACGGAAAAACAAAATGACATTCGGTAAATTTCAGGGAAATTGTTCGCGGAGCCATCTGGGGGACGGCATTGTCAGAGATGATCCATATCATAGACTTGATCATTTTTCCTGCGATTTTCATTTTGTATGGGATTTCCAATAACTATGAAAATGATCCACCAAGTTGCAAAGCAGCGTTATTAGTTTATATTAGTACATATACCCCAATGGGTCAATAAACTAAAATAAATTAATCTTAATTTAAATAAAAATCTGATAATCCGTAGTTCCTTTCTTTTATAAAAAAAATTATTAGAACTTTAAAATTAAGCATGTATTGCTTCTAAAACAAAGTGGAAGACTAATATTATGTCTTCCGGTGAATATACTTTAAAAAAATAAATATCCAATATTCAGATAACGGTTGGCGACATTAAAATGTCACTAATCAATTTATTTTACTACATTGGCGAATTGTAAATTTAATATTGTCTTAATTTATTGCTGAATAAGTAATTTGATTGGTGTGGAATTTTAACAGGAAACCTAGTTCTATGAATTAAGACGTAAATTGTACGTTAATGTGTGTGTATGGATGTTACGTACTATGAAGATCGAATCGTCTATAAATTATTTATTGAGGATTATAAAATGCATAAAATCTGATAGTTTTGCTAATATATTCCCAGCCAGCAAAAAACACATGTGTGACCTATTCATATATTCATGCACTACACGTAAGTCCAGATACCTTTGTCATTTATCACGTTTTCATACAAACGATGTCCCTCTGTATCATCTATACACGCCTTTGTGACTTATTACGGATAAAAACTACAAAATCGTTACTCATAAAGATGATGTAATATTTATGTAACATATATGTTTAATGCACCGCTCGTCAAAAATATTCATGACTTACGCGAAATGAATGAGTGATGTATCATTCGTGATGAATGAAAAATGCGCATCGCAAAATAAATCCATATGAATTCCACGTCAAAATGATTATTAAATTTTTCATAAATAAAGAGAAATGGCTTCAAAGCGGTCCAATTTATGCAGGGGCGACATTTTAACATTTCTGCAAACAACAAAAATTTCAAGCTACGCTAAAAAAATATTTGTTGTCTGCAAAAGTGTGGTCTGACGGCCATCTTGTCGCAGCGCGTAACGTTTATGTGTTGGTACACTCACGCCATGAATATGTAAAGAATCAAACTTGCATTTGTCTTATACATATAGTAAGAAGAATTCGACAAGTGTACGAATTATCCCAGCCAGCAAGAAACACACCTTTCGTTAAGACACTACACATCAGTCCAGATACCTTTGTCATTTATCATGTTTTCATACAAACAGTAAATGACGATGTCCCCCTGTATCATCTATACACGCGTTTGCGCCTTATTACGGATAAAGACTACAAAATCCTTGCTGATAAAGATGATATTCATGACTGACGCGAAATGAATTGATGATGTATGTAAATGCACACCGTGAACTTATTTCGCACGTCAAAATGATTATTAAAATTTGCATAAATGAGGAGAAATAGCTTCTAAGTCCCATTTCTGGAGGGGCGACAAGTTGGCATTTTCGCAAACAACAATTTGAAGCTACACTTATAAAAATATTTGTTGTCCGCAGAAGTGTGGTGTGGCGGCCAACTTACCACATCCCGTAACGCTAATATGCTGGTACACTCACCCCACCAACTCGAATACGTAAAGAATTTGACTTGCGTTTCTTAAATAGTAAGAAGAATTCGACAAGTGTACTAATCATTTTTGAGGAGAAAATAACCATTGTGTCAGGTATAGTCGTATAGCCACGTTTCAAGTAAAACGCACGGTTTAAGATATAAGACCTTTATTGGCCGAACGCCCGATGCAAACTGAATATAAGATAATGACAATTGTATTTTCCATATGCAAGAACCCATACTGATTAATTGTTTTTCGCTCAGCTGACCATCATGTGTTTCACTTTCAATGCGTCCTTTAGGTACAACAAGTCGACTCGTGATCCATGAATTGAAGTTTATTTTTGACTATTTTGATGCCGTCAGATCCAATGCTGGCTGGGATTTTTGAGGATAAAAGAGCCATTGTATTTCCCATATGCAGGCACACATACTGATTAATGGCATTTCCCTCAGCTGACCTCTGACCATCATGTATTTCACTTTCAATCCGTCCTATATATGTAGGTAGATACAGCACGTCGACTCGTGATGCATGAAGTGAAGTTTATTTTTGACTATTTTGACCATATACGACGTCAATGCTGGCTGGGTTTCAACTTATTTCTGTCATAATTATTAATAGTTATATTATACAATAAAATAAGCTAAGCCAATTGGTGAAGACTCATAACTCACCTAAAATGACGCAAATAGGGTGTATCCGTTCCGTAATTAAAGTACCAATTTTTTGAATATTTGATATTCTCGGTGAGACGATTTAAAGTTATCGATTAAAAATACAAAACCTACTCTATGATGGTTCAAATTTATCGCAAAACAGCTCATCGTAAAAATCATCCAAGTCCAAATATAACAAATTTCGTCTGGTCTCAATACACATTTTTAGAATGATTTCAGTTTCGAGGACTCGGATATTCTGAGACAGTGAAATATAATGCTGCTGAGATGGTAGATATAGGCATGGCTATCCGAAACTGGGATGCTCACTCATTGATAACATATCTAAACCCTGTAATATTGCTTTTCGCCTATAGCCTTTCCAAACTGATTTTTTCTGCTAGTGAGACCCTAAAGTTTTTAGGGTAAAGGATACGTCACTTGAAGTTCTCCTTTGAAAATTAACGGAATTTAAGACGATTCGGTATGCAAATAATAAATTTAGTGATAATGGTTACAAAAGATGCAGTCAGTGAAAGGCTAAACACTGATGTGGCGTCCTTGATTGCTCTTTCTTAATATTCTTAACACCTTTATAAACCATAATTTTTTGGAAGGACATTTTAAACTGACAACTGAAAAATCTTAATTGTTGTCATTGATTGCAATTACAAACGCTCGACCCCTTATGAAAATTCTTGACTACGATTGTGATATTGGAAATGAAGTCGTGTGAATTTAATTAGCGATACTCAGTTACCGGTCAACTGTTTTCGTTGAATTTTATAGAATTTTTGATGAAAGTTTGCAAGCGAAGTATTTTTACAATAATAACTTAACTTTCAAAAAATGATGAATCGAGTGGGAAAGCAGGTGATAGACCTTGTACATCAGAATGCAAAATTTGGTAGAGAAATATTTTTTTTTTGTTTCTTATGTTTTTTCGGGTGCTAAGACAGAATCCGTAGCTTCTCACCAAAAAATGTCTTTTGCTAAACAGGGTCAAATTCAGGTGTTGACCCTGAAAAAGGTTTCTCAAAAGAACCAAAATGGAGGAGGAGGGTTTTACTTCGAAGAACCAAATTTGGAGGATTGGGTTAGTGTGGTAGCCCCATGACCCCGTGGGCCGATTTCATTCATTTTTGCATACGTTTTGTGACATCAATAGACATACATTTTCATGAGGTTTGGTGTAAATTTGTGCTGGAACAAAAAAGTTTTTCTTAGAAGGGCCCAATAATTTTTACATCTGTTCATTTTAATGAAGTTTGGTTGAAATTGGTGCCCAAATAAAAAAAGTATTCTTAGAAGAACCTAATTTGGTGTTCCATCAATTGCTACATATTCCATGTGACATCAATAGGGATCCATTTATATGAAGTTTGGTAAAGATTGGTTCAAAAGTAAATCAGTTTTTCTTAGAAGAACTCAAATTGGGTGGGGGGGGGGGGGCTAGGTTTGTACGGCAGCCTCAAGACTCAGTGATCCATTGAGTGATTCAAACAGCCTGCAACATAAATAAGCATGTGTGCAAATTTTCAACCCTGTAGCTTTTATAGCAGCCGAGAAAAACGCGCTGCAACAGACGGACAAACAGACAGACATTGCCCAATCAGTCATGGTGATTATGTAAATATGTATCTTAAAAATATAAAATAAAAATATGGCTGAAAATGTTCTTTTTGGAAAAAATACACAACACAAGACTTTTTCTTGTGATACAACCATATAAAAAGCCTCAATCAGTAAAATATATCGCCAAAAAGGGTTTGAGATTACATTAATTTACGCTCCGGAGCTATGCATACGAAGGAATCACAAAACAGTTAAAGATTTCTGACCGTACTTAACGGCGCTAGCTCTTTCCTGAAATAAGGCTCCCATAGTTAAGAAAATGATCTGCCATCACAAAATCGGCTTTACGAATTGCTAGACATTATTTTTTTGTCACTATGGATATTCTCCCAAAAAGGTCCTAGGAACTAACATCAATGAAAGCGTACAATTCGTACAACGCGTAATCTGTGTCTTCGAGGCTCATGTGATAATTGCTTTTAAACAACGGGCGTTTTCATATTATTCAAATAAATGTCCTGGAATGTGCCTGTATTTTATCGTAATTGCGCTATTTTTTCCGGAAGCGGATTGAACAATTGCCATCTTGCAACCTTAGAAAAACGGGAAACACTCGAAATATATGCTGTCAACAAAAAGCGATAAATCAGAGTTTGAAACTGACGAAGTTTTTGATTTAATTTAGATTCACAAATAATAAGAATTTTTTTCGAGACTGTGTATCCTGAAGGCACAAGGAATTTTTTTTTTTTTTGTGAAATGAAACACATATTTGGAGCAAATCTGTTTGCATATTATGATAACTGGATTACCTCCAGCCGAAAAACTCCCCACCAGGCTCTATTGATTCTTTGCTTCCTTGTTTTTGCCAGTCATGTAAATTCGAAACACCACGCTTTTGGGTCCGAAGTGTGCTTTTGCCCTTTCTTTTAATATGTTTCGTGAAATTGCTTTGCGAGTGCTGAAAATCATTCCGCCGAAAAATGTTGTAAACTGTGTTACTTGGAATTCATAACACTATTTATTACGTTCCCAAAGTGTTCCGCGAAGAAAAACAATAACGCCAATTGTTGCTCTTCCTCTGTCTTAAAAAAAAATTGGGAAGCATTGGAATGAACACCCTTTCTTATCCCCCCGAAGAAGGGGTTGTGGTTGTTGTCTTATGAAATTACTAATAGGAGAGTTGAGAGCGTCTTTGTTCCTGCTGACCCATTTTTGGCAGACGTTGTACGGGGAGCATAATTTGATTTGTGCGAAAACAAACGTGTCCGCGTCTATTATTTTCTAAACGAATCGACTGTCGTTGTTGTTGTGATGCTAATAAATAGGCAACGAAAAACATTATCGAATTCATATCCTAGACAGTATTTTTTCGTGAATTAAAAGATTTTTTTCCATTTAAAATTAATAAATGACGAAAAATAAAATTCAATGAATTAACTCTATTCGTCAGTTTTGAGCAGTGACAAACAAACGTCAAAATCTGCAATTGATTTCAAAAACCCAAAAAAAAAACCAGACCGAGTTCTAATCGTGCGAATAGCACGATGAGTGTATACCCACGTACAGACCTAGAAGGCAAGCAAAACCCAAAATATTCAATTTCATATTTTTTGGGGTGGATGAGTCGGACTTGACACAACTTTATTACCTTGTCAAGGCATCCAACGGCTACCATTTGATACTAATTTGAAGTTTTTCGTTACATTCTATCAAAAGATATGGCTGAATATAACTTTGTAGGGGAAGTAAGGGTAGGGGTAGTTGGACCTACTCCACATTCCACCAACTCAAAGTATGTGTCAGAATGAGACATTGATCAAAATTTCAAGTCGATAGCGATATTCTACCGAAAGTTATGGCCGAATTAAAATATCAAGGAGGGGTAGTTTGTATGGGAGGTAGGGGAACCCGTGGTCCGATTTGGCCCATTTTCAATACCGTCCAAGATTTTTGCAAAACAAACATTTGACCAAAATTTCAAACCGCTAGCTTCATTATTTTGGGAGTTATCGTGCTAACAGACAGACACACGGACAGACAGACAGACAGACAGACATGGCTTATTCGATTCAGAGACTGACCCTGATCATTTATATATACTTTGCCATACCTCCGGTGGCTCCTTTGAGGTGTTACATAATATCGGCGTAACAAAAACAATATACCCTATACCATCTTATGGGTATAGGGTATAATTATTCAGTATAACTAGGTACTAACAAAAATGCCCAACCTTTGTACCCTATGCCCATAATATGGTATTATATAGATAGGGTATATTGTTTTTGTTACGTCGATAATATGTAACACCTCAAAGGAGCTTCCGAAGGTATGGCAAAAGTATATATAAACGATCAGGATCGGTCCCTGATTCGAATAAGCCATGTCTGTTTGTCTCTCTGTCCGTGCGTCTGTCTGTTCGCACGACATCTCCCGAAATATTGACGCTAGCGGTTTGAAATTTTGGTGAGATGTTTGTTTTAATAAAATTTTAGACGGTATTAAAAATGGGCCAAATCGAACCAAGGGTTCCCCTACCTCCCATACAATTTACCCCTCCTTGATATATTCATTTGGCCATGGAAATATCGCTAGTGACCTGAAATTTTGATCAATAGCTTGTGACATATCCTTGGAGTTGATGGAAAGTGGAGCAGGTCTGACTACCCCTACCTCGACCTCCCCTACAAAACTATGTTCAGCCATATCTTTTGATAAAATATTGCGAAAAACTTCAAATTTGTGTCAAATGGTAGCTGATGGATGTCCTTATAAAGTATGAAAGGTTTGCCAGATCCGACATAATTGAATATTTTGGGTTTTGCGTGCCTTCTAGGTCTGGGTATAGGGTATACACTCATCCTGCTATTCGCACGATTAGAAATCTAAATTACATATTAAATGTTTGATTCGTCTATTACTTTCGACAAAATGTCAGTAGCGACCTCAAATTTTCGTCAATGTCAGTTTGGGACGTATGCTCGAACTATATGAAAAGTAGCGTAGATCTGACCAAAGAATTCTTTAGCATTTCATGCATTCCTGGTTTAACATTTGATTTTGTATAAAGAACTTTATTGTTTACTAATACTTGGCGGAAATTATGGAGCATGACTGTGATTTTGGAATCGACTATAATAAGTCTGGCTATGGTGTTGTGGTGCACAAGGTCGTGGGTTCGAGACTCCCCCTGAATCAATTCATTTTATGGCGTTTTTTGAACTCACAACCCATGTCACGGGCTGTGATCTCACTCAGATGTTATACGAGTACCCATTTATTGGGATAAATAACACTGCTGAGCGTGCTGTTCATCTCAATACCTCAACTTAAAGCAGTCAAGATCTTGGAAATTGGATGTCACTAACAGATCTGCGGCCTTAGTCCAATGTTGGACTGTCGCGCCTGTTATTTATTTATAATAAGAAAAAGAAGTTAAACTGCGAATTACTAGCTTTTGCCGAAGAATGTTCACAATACTTACAAAGGTAAATATCTCTTTTCTTAGATTTGTTGGTATAGCATGAGATTTATTTATGCTATCAAATTCAATTTTACTAGGTACCTAATTTTTACTATTACTTTATCATATTTAATCCATTAAAATAAATTCAAAGCACATTCCACTCCAATATGTTTCACACTGTATGGCCTCCAACAAAGAAAACCGCATTTTACTTAATATTCTTTTGAATTACTTTTTTAATCAGCAATTATTTTTAATGCAAGCATAATATATTTTTTAAATCGGTATAGACAAAAATTTAAATTGGTATATGAAAAGCCATTCATTTATCATTTAATGTTTACCCTTTGAAAGTGAATTTCAAACCATTTCAACTGATTAATCGGTTGTTTTGCAAACTTTTTGCCTTCGAATCTATGGAAGCCAACACTCGCTTGCGTCTTTGAAGATACGTCAGTTTGTTTGTATCTTAAATGTTTTCATTTTACATTCCGAATGGCAGCTAAGTGGAATAATAAGCGAAATAAAAATTATTGGATTTATAATTGAAACATTAAATATAAAGAATTATAAATATTACATCTATTTTCGTCAGATGTGCCCATTGTACGCTATTTCTTCCCGATGAGTTCATTTGTCAAATGTATTTTAATAAAATAATAAAATTGTTAAGTATTATTAATTTTAAAGGATATTAATTTAATTTATAATATTTCGGTAGCCATTGGGAATATAAGATTACATTTTATCATCCTATTTTTTAAAATAACAGAATTCAAAGATATTTGCCGAAAATTTTTAATATTTAGGCCATATTTGAATACATCAAATGTGTCTATGCCTACATGACGCAGACCGAGCAACGCCACAACATACATGACATGCCATGGAGCGGTATAGTGGTGCATGGAAGAAAAAAAGATCCAGTACATCGGGGCGTTAACTGCACTTAAAAGCCAAAATTCTAATTAATTCTGCCGGATGGTTGACCTCACAAGAATTGTCAGAGGATATCCCAAATAAATTGAAACCAAACTGCCACCCCATTTTTCACACACACACACACACACACACATTGCACGACCATAACTAGGTCACGATCACCACAAACTTTTGACATTGAATCCCCAATATTTAATGTATTAATTGATTTCCAGTAATGCATCCAAAAATAAATCCCTAGTTCAAGTGGTCGATTTGGAAGCATATGGAAAACATTTCGCTGCGTAAATGAACCCGGGGAAAATCTCCACACTTTACATGTTTTATTTCAACTTGCCCCTTGAAAATGTGCTACACATAGTAAATGTACTATATGAAAGTGAATTACATACATTCATTCTTTATGCAGAGAAGATGTTTCGGAGGCTTTGTGGTGTTTACTCAAGGTGTGCCAGCGT
Organism: Microchrysa polita; assembly: GCA_949715475.1. Taxonomy (NCBI): domain Eukaryota; kingdom Metazoa; phylum Arthropoda; class Insecta; order Diptera; family Stratiomyidae; genus Microchrysa; species Microchrysa polita. Next base: position 106,851,822 of record OX454415.1, on the reverse strand, counting down.
ACGCGTAAACTAAACACAGTGTTTGACGATATGGTTAAGCTTGAAGCTGTTCATCATAATCATATTAATATTTAACTTAAGAAAATTTTGTTACTTTACGAACAGTAGCAATCCAGAAAATGTTTGACGGCGGCGTATAAATATTTGATCATTATTCTCCTCAACGTAATAGAATGCACTATTTACACTTCTAGATTACTACAGGGTGGGCAAAAAGTAACTTTCCTATTTATATATGTAATAACTTTTAAATAAAGTGATTAAAACCAACAAAAAATATGGCAAAATTAGATTTAATTTATGTATTTTATTTACATTAGGTGTGGAAAATTATATCGGATAAGTGTGCACCATTAGAATTCACGCAAGAATGGGCTCTTTTCACGACATTTTGATAACGTTTTTAAGTGTGACCGGTGTGATCTGCCCAATTTCCGCTCGAATGTTCTCTTTTAACTTCGGTCAAGTCTGTGGTTTGTTGACGTAACCCTTCTCGTTGAGGTAGTCCCATAGAAACTCGAGAAGTGTGCAATAGAAAAAAGTCTGAAGCAGTCAGATCAGGCGAAAAAAGCCACCGTTTTATGTTACCATTTTTCGAGATGACACGATTTGGAAAGTGATGTTGCAACAAGTTCATTGTATGATCTAATATAAATAAAATACACAAATTAAAGCTCATTTTGCGATATTTTTTTTTGGTTTTAATCACTTTATTTAAAAGTTATTACATATATAAATAGGAAAGGGACTTTTTGCCCACCCTGTATATGTATACATACTATATGCATTTCTGAAAATATAGAGGATGCGATGCCAGTCGATTAGATATTTGAGCGGAAGCGGCGGTTCAGACTTGGAAAACTTCCTTGTGTTTTAGTAGGCAGACTCTAATTAAAAATACGAAACTTGCATACTTATAGCTATACATATTTCATTTTATGAAAACTTTTCACTCCTTTAATTGGTATGCATGCATACACATAAAAAGTCATGGTACCAGAAGGAACTGCTTATGTAAAAAATATTTGCAAATAAGTTTTCCCGCTGTATGTTTACCGGAAAACAATGGAAATTTCAATCAAAGAGAACGTGGGCATAATGGTTTTGCTAACGAAAGCCATGATCAAAGAACAATTTTGTTTAAACATGAAATGAAGGAATAAATACAGTAGAGCGTCTATTTTCCGAACTAATATTGGCAGTGATGGTTCGTATAACCGTACCTTCGCTTGATTGAGTTTTCATGTAGAAAAATTAGAGGAAGCCGAAAATGTGCAAAACCAATAGAACTGTACAAACACGAGCAATTCGAAGCATACATTTGATTCGACCAGTGGCGCAACCACGGGAAGGGCGCAACCACGGGAAGACCACAAAAGTCCCCGTCTGTACGATTGCCGCTAGAGGTGCTACAGAGGGTCAAAGACCCTTAAAAACAGGTTGTTTCGAATGTCTCGATAACGGTAAATCCTAGTATTGACGTCGAGAGTGAAATTTTTGGCCACTGCGATTTTTTCAACGAAAATGTATTGTTGTTACTGTCGTGGAATATGTGGAGAATGCTGGGGAATTCCATAAACTACAATCCGAAAACATTTCCATAATTTTTCTCGGCCACTTTATGTATTTTTTTTCGATTCCCCGGTTATTTCACGATGAAATGACCGGGGAATCGAAAAAAATACATAAAATGGCCGAACCAAATTTTGGAACTATTTTCGGATTGTAGCTTATGGAATTCCCCAGCATTCTCCACATATTTCACGACAGTAACAATACATTTTCATTGAACAAATCGGAGCTGACAAAAAATGCACTCTCGAGGTCAACACTAGGCCTAATATGTGCTGAAAAGTGGTGTATGGCGAATTTGTAGCTCTTGTGGTTTCAGAATAGCATGTCAAAAGTCAACTTTGATTCGAGCATTCCTAACGGTGCCAGGAGGTCTCACGGCATTTTTAACAAGGTTTCACGAAAATCTCTATAACGGTAACTCTGGCTAAAAGATCTTGTATGGGTAATTCGTAGAAAATACGGTTTTGAAGAAAGTGGCCAAATTTCTCATCAATATGTACACCCTTGAGGGTGCTATGGGGGTTCAAACCTCAGGAAAACGAAATTTTTTGGGTTTGGGTCAGCTATGACATATTTATAGCTTCTGTGGCTGCAAATAGAATGCCAAAAGTCATCGATGGGTGGGCACCCAAGGAAGTTATAAGGGGCCAAAATTCAAAATTTTCCGTTTTTGGGGAATATCTCTATAACGGTAACGTTCACTAAAAAGTGTTATATGACGAATTTGTAGCTTGTATAACGTCTAAATTAATACCAAAACTTCCAGATCGATACGTACAATCGTACGGGTTGACACCATACAAAAACGAAATTTTTTGTTAATTTCATGAATATCTTAGTAACGGTAACATATGCGGGAAAGTGGTCTGCAATAAATATGTATCTTATATCTTATATCTAAATACAATGCCAAAACACCCATAGTCTTACAATCATATCATTCATATAGCGTTTTATTCTGGCTTCGATAAATCTAACACTTTTATTGCCTTAAAAGCGGAAAACTAGGGTCAATTTTGGCTCGATTTTAGCATACATAATTTGTGTAAATTTTCCCAAATTGCAGTACATTAGGGCAGCTTGAAATAATTTTGGCTAAAAGTAGCACCAGTTGTCTGCACTTAAAGAGCATTAAACCCCATTAGAAAAAATTGATCTAAAATAAAATGATATGAGGCAAATACAATCGTCAGATTATGCGCAAATTTTTACAACAATCGTACAAGCAACTCACCTTGGCAGAAGTTGGAGAAAATTGAGGTGAAAAATATTTTGATTATTTTGGGGTAAATCACCAAAATTTGACGTTAAGGCTTCATGCACACGACGCGAAAACGGCTCGCAAGCTCTACACATCGAAATGCATTGGCTCTTATGGGAAGCTCACGACAGCGAGAGCCGTGCCGCTGTCAAATCACAACTAGCGAGACGTGTTTTCACATATCGTGCACCACAATCCGCAAATTCACGGCTCGCGAGCCGTGTTTTGACTGTGCATGGCTCTCGCTTGCTGTCGCTCGTCATGAGCTTCCCATAAGAGCCAATGCATTTCGATGTGTCGAGCTTGCGAGCCGTTTTCGCGTCGTGTGCATGAAGCCTAATGCTCAGCAAAGTCAAAAGACTTATGCGATTTTAGTGCGGTTAGTTTTTTATGTTTAGGTAAATTTGTTGATCTTATTTCGTTACTCTTAGGAGATATTAAGGTTTAAGTTGTACAAGAAAATTAATTTTTCAAAAATATTCAGATGTTTCGCCCACCATAATTTCCTTAGGTGCCTACCGGCCGATGGTGACTTTTGGCTATTTATTTACAGCCCCAGGAGTTTTAAACTCGTCATGATTTTTCAGCATACTCGCCCGTTACAGACGTATTCACGAAAAACACAAAAAATCCCGTTTTTCGAAGTTTTGAGCCCCCGTAGCACTCTTGAAGGTATACGTATTGATAAGAAACTTGGCCACTTTCTTCGAAACCGTATGGTCTACATAATCGCCATACAATTTTTTTTAGCCGGAGTTACCGTTAGATTTTCCAGAAACTTTGTAAAAAATACCGTTAGACCCCCTGGCACCGTTAGGAGTAGTCGAATCAAAATCTACCCTTGATATTTTATTCACAAACCACAAGAGCTATATATACATATATGCACCACCTTTTAGTACATATTACCGTTATCGAGATATTAAAAAAAAACTGTTTTTGAGGGTATTCGACCCTCTGTACAACCGCTAGCGGCACTCGTTAAGAAAGACGGGAACTTTTGCGGTCTTGTGTGGGACCTCGAAAGGAAGGCTCATGCAAAAATTCAGCTTTCCCTAATTTTTCCGAAGTTTGTTCAAATTTCCTGGGGTATATCAGTCAAACAAAAATACAACTTTTGACTGGTAAAAACAATGTATGTATCTTTGAATTTTTACAGGATTATTTCGGTCGATGGCTGAGTATGGAATAAAAAATCCAGACCGATGAGCGTTCCGCGACTTGGTAAAATGGAGGGAAGACAAATGACAAAATGAATTCTTCGAAATAAATTGTTCGAAAAAAATGCTACTGCTTCGATAATATTTTTTACCCAGCTCTAAATATTCTACAGCTGAGACAAACATTTAAATTTTTTATTGCAATAGTAGTTGTCGAAGATTTCCATACGCATAGTGAAAACATTAATTGGATACAAGCGATGCATTGTATATCGTAACAAAACGAGCCGCCATATCTAAGTCACATCCAAAATCAATTGGTTCATAAAGTTCTCATATTTTGAGATAGACGCCTCACATTGTCTATTTCACCTGCGAAGATACATTTTTTTGGTGTAGTACCGAGCATTCACAATTTCCCCTCTAATTGTAGTGGGCCAATTGTTTCAATATCCAGCTGCACCCCTTGATCTTCTTACCCCTATAGCCTTTTTAGAAAACCTTCTCAATGTTCGAACTACGGAACGGTGATAACGACAACAATGCTTAGATTGACAGCCTACGCGATTGTAACTTTTTCTGTATTGGCAATATAGGAAGACGATAAAAATGGCAAAAAGTCGAAATTATAGAAATTCTAACGATTTTTATAGGAACGATGATTATGGAATTGCTTGTAGCACACAGTGCTCATAGTTTGCTTTTAGCATTTACTGAAATTTCGCTAGAATGAATGACATGGCAAAGTTTAGTTAATTCTTATCGTCTATAGAAAAGTCCTATTTGATCAAATGTACTGTTTCGTTTTAAAAACCCGCCGAATTGCAATGCTGAAAGAGTGATTCAAATGATTTATTTAAATGAAAACAACAGATTACGAGTATGACATTTGACTCGCGTTTTCAAAACCCTATAAGTTACGTAAAAATGTACATCGAAAATAAGCTTGAAGCACCACTAATAGCGTTATTGTTCCACCATCACCATCACCCAGCTTACAGAGGCAAGCTCGAATGTCCCGCTATGGGGATGAGCTTAGCCTCCTCCAGGAGAAGATCCTGGTTGCGTCACTGAAATAGACTTGCGCACTTACGGGATAGATTACAAAATCTGTGGCTTCAAAATTCCTAATTCACATTTCAAAATTCAAAATAAACGCAGCTAATGCGATCGCGGACCTAAACCTGTTTTACGGATGTCCATTTTGAAAAAAAAAGTGAACAAAAAAATATCTCGAGGTTTTATAGATATTTTTAAATAATAATAGACAGAAACTACAAATCACTTGCAAAGACATTTAGAATATTTAAGACACTTTCAATTAAATTAATCGGGTTGTCTATATTCCTGACGTAAAACATAATTTTACACCCATATTGTACCCTATCTAAATTCTAGTATTCAACGCAATCAATTCAAATTTTTATAGGTCATCCCAATTATTATTAATCGAAAGTTTAAAATCAACTTAACAACATCTCATCAACTGCCACACTAAATTATGACTTTCAACTATCACTTTAATCCGTTGAAACGCCTTGTTAAGAATCAATCACCAGTATTTTCACTTTTTTACCGTAACCAAGCTAATTTAAAAAAAAAAAAATATTTATATCTATATAAAAAGTAATAGTGGTATCTTTATTATGTATTCATAATGTGTACCGTCTCTATAAAAGAACACGATAAACAGTCACACAAATTTATTTCCTTTCAAACAAATTGACAGGAACTGGATTAGTAGGTTATTGGCCATTTGAACAAGACTATACACTACCAATAATAATAATATCTAATATCTTAGGAGGAAAGATAAAAAGCGCATTATTGGAAATTACTCCACTCAACATTAGACCGACGAATAGAGAAAAACACTGATTTCTACTCTAAGATCCAAGACCAAAAAAAAAAATTGTTTTTTTTTTCGGAATTAATGAGCATCAGACACGCAGCTTGACACCACTAGAAAATTGCTCATCTAGCAAATAGCTTCTTGCATCTATTAGTTAGTTAGTTGTTAATCCATCTCGGAATCGTAAAAGCAAGTAGTCAGACGATATCTAAAAGAGTAAAGCGAGATACTCGCTATTATATTGTTTCAGGTCACATTTTGATTATTATTATATGAAATTGATGAGGACTATTGACGGTTTAGTAATGCGTGAAAAATCGTTGTTAGATGAAACGATTTTTTTCGCCAATATAGTATAATCTATCTTGCGGAATTTGCTTGGTATCATATCTATAATAACTACCGCATCAAAAGCAACGGAAAGCAATCGGCTCGTTAGCGTTTGTACTTGATGTGAATTAAATGTTCTTTTTATACAAAGTTTTTGCCAATACGACAGCGTGCTTGGATAGTATATCAAGACAAACACGTAACACGATTTGACGGAGTAGTCGGGGTTTAACCTAGATGCATATAAAATTAGGATTTAATATGAAGAAATTGAAATTGCATACATACATGCATGAGTACCTACATAAATATAAAAAGGTATTGGCTCGAACGAGGAGTACAAAATTACGTATTCGAAAATCAGGATGAGATGGATCTGTCTGAGAATGAAGCAATTTTATAGGTCTAACCTTTTTCTAGGTACATTTTTTTCTGAATTTCCTGATCATTAGGTATATAGAGACTTTTATGAAAACGGCGTCAACAAATGTATTTTTTTGTTAATGTTCATGATAAAATAATCACAACATCAATCGTCTTCCAATTTCTTCCAATTATAAACACATATGTAGTAAATTATCACGTTTTTCTGGTTCCATATCATTACCATCACATACCATAATGAAGATCCCTTTCGAAATGGTCACAACAAACACACTCTGTATGTGCTAAATCATTTCATGTCTTTATTAGAACGAGGCCATTGTGCCACAATATAATCCAATTATAGATTAACCCACAACAAGGGTACTTAGACATACACTTGTGATTGCCTGTTCAACCATTACGCCTGAACAAATCTATAGCAATAAGCCGTATACACAGTCAGGCTGGTCACACTACAAGTCCATTCACAGTCGTCCATATAAAGGTATAATTGGCCGTTAATTTACTAAAATCCAATCATGTAGAGTGTAAACAGAGGTACCTAAAGATAGTCTCATTTGTAGGTGAGTGGCATTTTGAATGGTTGTACAGGGTGGGAATAATAGCTCAGTTGTGACACAGGAAGTGGAAAATGCAATTAAAGTTCATTAAAGGGCAGATTTTTGAACTCCGGAAAAATACTGTTTTGTTTTATAAGAGTCTTTTTGTCGGATATTTTTTCAGACATAATAAAGTTTGTTTTGTAGCCGTTTAATCTATAGTCACGTGCATGCTGGAATTTAAAAAAAATGTTTAAATTGTCCCCATTATTTCATCGTGATTAACAAGAGTCGCAGGACTGTCTCGCTTACTAAAGAACATAAAACGGAAGCGACAACCTTCCAGTAAAATTTCAGAAAAAAAATGCCAAAATATTCAGCATATCGAAATCTAGTACATAGGCTTTCAAACTCTTCGATCGGTGCAATAACGGGAAAAGTTTATGGAAAAAATGGATTTTTTTTTCCTCTGACAGACTAAATTAAAATTCAAAATTCAAAATTCAAAATTCAAAATTCAAAATTCAAAATTCAAAATTCAAAATTCAAAATTCAAAATTCAAAATTCAAAATTCAAAATTCAAAATTCAAAATTCAAAATTCAAAATTCAAAATTCAAAATTCAAAATTCAAAATTCAAAATTCAAAATTCAAAATTCAAAATTCAAAATTCAAAATTCAAAATTCAAAATTCAAAATTCAAAATTCAAAATTCAAAATTCAAAATTCAAAATTCAAAATTCAAAATTCAAAATTTAAAATTTAAAATTCAAAACTTAAAATCCAAAATTCCAAAATTCAAATTCCAAAATTCCAAAATTCAAATTCAAAAATTCCAATATTTCAAGATTCCCTGATTGGACTTCAGATTCCAAAATCCAAGATTCCAAAATTCTAAGAATAAACAGTCAATTCAAAAATTCCCTCGGGCATATTCGCATACCCCTGTGCCGGCCCCACACCCACCGGAGTGTGGCACACACCGCACAAAAGATCGGTCCATGAATGATACATTGGAGTCGCCCAACCACACTGCTACACTGCTGCTGCACGATTTTTCGTATCAATCTTTTGTGCGGTGTTTGCCACACTCCGGTCGCTGTGGAGCCGGCTTTGGATATGCCATCCTTGGACCCTGTCCAACTTCGTTACGTTCTACTGTGCGATGGCCACCAATCCAGAGTTGCCGCATATGCCAGGATAGGGCGTACAACCGCGGTGTATAGCCAGAGTATTACATGTATTTGGCTTAGTGCCCTACCTTTTATTCAAGAATTGTCTCGTAGGCTTTCTTAGCCCGCTCTACTATGTTTAACTTACAGCTAAACTTTGGCTTAAAAGCGACTCCCAGATACTTTGAGCTGTATGATCGAATGAGTTGTTGTGCATTTAGTTTTGGAAGGGAAAAAGGTGGAAGCTTAATTTTTGTAATAAACAGCATCAGTTTTGTCTTGCCTGGGTTTACACCAAGGCCACAGCTTCTGGCACAGTTGTTGACCAACCCGAGGGCTCTTCCTTGTCTTGATCTCACTGATCACGGAGAGACACATTCCAATACTTCTATCGCTACATCATCCGCATACACGACCACCTTTATATCCTGCTCATCACGCTTAATTTAGATTTTGCTGATTACTATTAGCCACAGTAACGGAGAAATTACACCACCCTGAGGTGTTAACCTCTACACACGAATTTAGTTAGCTGACTGTTTCCCAAGGTGCACGGTGCCCTACAAGTTCACCAGGTTTTCAGGTTTTTTGATACCGGTTTTTAACCCGGTACTAAAAAAAACGGCTTATAGTTAAAAAAAACCGTCCGTACTGAAAAAAAAACCTCAGTCTGGGAAACCGCTTGTGGTACCGGGTATTGAAAAAAACCGAAACCCGGTCCTGAAATCTCGGTACCGAACAGGCCTAAATTTGGACTGATGTAAACGCTGGTAGGATCTAGGTGAAAAGTTGTTCCAGGACACAGAAACATTATTCTGTTTTCGTGAACAGCCGAACTATGTGCTAAATTGTAGACTACTCTGCAGGCCCACCTGACAACCTGTTGGGAAACATTGCTTTTTGGAGTGTACCTATTAAAAATACACAAGTGTGTGTGGTAATAAAGTTTGCGAATCATTAGAATTTCATACATTTTTCACAAAGCCCGCTGCCGAAAAAAATTACATAATTGAAAAAGGTATACGTAGGAATCCACATGAAACATAACGATGCCAATGTATTATTCAATCATAGGGTTTCGAAGACCTTATTGTATTCCTCTACTATAAAAAAGGAATTCTTTAACGCATTTCTGCTGAATTCTTAAATAATTATGTACCATTGCCTGCCAATTGTAATAACCATAGAGTGTTACCAATATTCCATTCAATTGTTGACACGAAAACAAAGCTTTCGTTACTTTTTTTCAAATCTTGCTATACCTAAGCTATATGATCATAATTGCTCTGTTACAAAATCCGTCACCACATCGACTTTCGCTAAATGAATTCATCCGAAATCCGTCTTATTCATTAATCACAATTTCTTTTTTGTTGCATCTCAAAAATTGCAATCTAATATTATAATACCCGGAAGTTCGTACCAACGTCACACACAATTGATTTTATATTACATAATTCAGTGATTCGCAAAAAAAAACCTGTAGCGTTATTATTAATCAAAAACCTTCATCAATATCATTTAAACTTCAATGAGATCCATTTAGATGTCAATAAATATTAAATCATATTCTTATTTTCATTTTATACTTACAGCATCACCACATCAATTGGGTGATCGCATCTTGTCTAGAAGAGTAGAGAAGAGGTCGTCGTGTCTTTTATCCGAAGAAAGGTAAGAGACATCAATCAATGTAAATAAATATGTAGTCACACATCAGAAGAAAAAAAGCACATGCTAACATTAAGTAAAAGCCGCATACGAATACTGCACAAGCGTTCATTCGACTGAATTGTGTTGGTTACTGTATGTATCTGCTATCTGCAAATAATTACGGCCATTAACAAGTTGGATACTGCTACGCTCTCTTGTCACGGTGCGGGATGCCGATGCCATCGACGTATGACGGAAGGCTTTTACTTTCAAAATAACATTACCAATTTTTTAATTCAATGATCTACGCCCCAAATTGTCTTCGTCAATCATAACAAACTTCAAATATATCTACGCGCATGCAAAAAAAACAGAACACCTTGCAAGATTATTATGATTAATCTAAGCGGGTTTAAATGAGATTATTATTAAGACCAAGATAAATATATGGAGTGAGCAAAAAAAAATTAAGTGTAAGTATGCTAAAGTGATCTTGAAAAAGTAGGCGTTAGGAGTTTTGCAATCGATTTTAGGATTGAGTAATTTTTATTGTCTCCGTTTTTTGCGTAATAGGATATGTTTCTATATTTGTTGTTATGTAGGTAAAATATTATTTATCCTGTACTTAGTCGTAATCAATTCCCCTTAATTTGATTTTTTTAGGGAAACTTGTTTTGCTTAATTTTTTTGTATTTAGTGCAATCAATTGAGTTCTATTACTTTTTTTTCTGAATGTCATTAACGAAAAAAGTATGAACAATTAGAATCATTATTGTTGTTCCTATACATAAGTAATCAAAATTTTATAATTAGGCAGATACATATTACCTGCAAATACATACGGGTACGCTCGTCTCCATACTACAGTCCTCAATCGAAATTTTCGATATTTATCATAATCACTTAAATCAAGTTCACGCATTATTTGAATTATGGGAAATACCATTAAAGACTTTTATACGATACATCTTCACCGATATCCCACTGAATAATTCATGATTAAAATGACGACTTTGATGATGATGCGGATGATGTATATTATGTTTGAGGAATTAATTATAAAATTTGTTTAGTTTTTTCCGACACTGAGTCCGCACTTGTATGATTTTGTGCCAAGTTCAAAAGGTGAAAGGAATGGTCAATTGATACTCGTACGAATGTACGCAAAAAATATGGATTTGACATGAACTTGATTTTTTTTGTAATGTTTTATTAATGAAATGCAAACAGGTTAAACTGCGTGTTGATATTTTTTTTATAAAATTTTTGTCGCGTGTATGTGAGAATGTTATTTTGAGTACAAGTCCAGAAATGATTCATTGATATAAATTAGCATAAGCACACACACACACTTTTCCTCTAGGTGGGGACTTTCATTTTTGTCGTGTTTTTTTTTATGAGCTTATGTTACTATCGGTTTCACTTTCGTTGAAAATAAGAAAAAAATTGAATTTCTGATATTAAATTAAAACGCATTGAATGATATTGTTTTATTTGTATTATTTGAAACTGTAAGCATTTAGGAAAATAAATAACTGCAAACATATTACCTTACCTTGCTGCTTACCAGAGCGTCACCAATAACAATAATCCCGTCTTATGAGACACCACTGTGTTAATCGTGACCGGAGAAACAAAAATCATATGTACATAAATTGATACAGAAAAATTGTAGAACCCTTTCAGACAATTTTAGGAATTCTCCAAACATTTTCTAAAAATTCACCGACAGAAAGTATGCATTTTCAGTGAAGAAAAAAATTATGAGAAAAAAATATTTTTAATTTTTGCCTGAAGTGTATTCAGGCCTTATGATATTGTGTGGCATCAACGGATGCATGAAACGAGGCACATTTTGCGGAAATTAAAAGTACAGTACAATCCGGATGTTACGTACCTTCCTCGGGTTTTGATTTGATTTTGATTCTTGTAGAGTACTGCAAGAGTTGGAACATTACGCTATCAGCTCTCGAAAGAAGAATTTCTTCTTCTTGTTTCGACAGCAGCGACACTTACATTACCAACCGCCATATAGCGGAAATTATTGGAAACACAAAAGTTCTCCATATGAGAACGGATAGTAGAACAAGTCAAAAAATAGTCATCGAACCACAGCACCGACACTACAAAATTTCAAAGCAGTTAGAATTGAGCACTTTTTTTATTCATAAAAAAATTTATTAGCTTATAAAATCCACCTGCCAACAAAAAAGCTTTATCATACAGACATAACAATATTTCGCAAGTTTGCTAAAATCGTCTGTTTAGTCAAGCTCTGACTGAATATCACTGATCACCAAAACACCTTTCATACCAACTTTGAGCATTTCAAACTTCTAAAGTCCTGGATAGACTTCCGGGGAAAGTGAGCTAGGATTTTTTCCGCTCCAATTTTTTAATGAAAACATTTTCATGCTTACTGTTGTGGAGTATGTAGAACAGTGGCGGAACAACTTGACTCGGGGTCCTACCACCAACTTCCTGAGTCGACACACCACACCTGTAAGACGCACCATTTCTGAGATTTTAGAAAATCCAATTAGCAAGATTGCTATGCTTTATTTTTTGTATTACCAAATTAGGTTTAAATGGATTATTGAGACCTTAGTTTCTTGAAATGTTTAGTTCAACTATCATGCTCGGTACTCGGCGTGGTAATTTTGTATACCATGAAAAAAATGCATTACGTATAGGGACCATGAATTTAGGAAAATTGTGTTATGTTAATACCTAGTAATACTTGGTTGAGTCAACGCAACAGGTATGACCAGGAACGGCAATTGGGGAGATTAAGATATCAATTACCCCACTTTCGTACAAACTAAAGACAAATTTGTCGTCTAGAGCAGTGGTTTCCAACTAGCAGATGTCGACGGACCACTCATCAATTCATGAAAGTGAATTGCTATACGGACACCATTAGGGTGGATGGATTCTTTTCTTTTCCTCCATTCTTAAATTGTTTGTCTTTGTAATAACACGAATTCCGTTAACTTAATAAAAATCTTTCGTGGTAAACCTCAATATCTTACCTGAGCGCGAAACACAGTTAAATTCATTTTCTCTTTTATGATCGCCCTTTCCTACTTTCTTACTGCTTGTTGTTCTCTGAAGAAAAGTAGTAGATTTTTCGGTGACCACGAATTTGCGAATAAAATTCAATGTAACGTGACTAAACAATCTCTCGAAACGGTTATCAATAACTTGTTGGCAGGGATCGATCTACGATCTATCTATTACGATCTATCTATTTACGATCTATCTATTTCTCGCAAAACTGACTTCCCTGCTTATCAAAACTGGCAAGCAAGTGTTTCCTAAATGAATTTGAGGTGGCTCTTCCAAACAATTTTGTGATATAATCGTCCGTCATATCCATTCCATGAACTTTTCAATATTCCTCGTATGATCGAATGCCATAGTAATTAAATTATAAATTAGGAGATCTTAGGAGTTTCTCTTTTTAATGTAAACCTTAAGAAGCGTTGTGGACTTACATAAGAATTTCAAAAACGTTTCTTCGACAAACGAATTCGAAATATGGTACAGTTGTCAGCCTAGATTCCTAGATTATTTGCTTATTTATAATCGATGTTTTTTTAATGCCTACTTACGAGAGGATAACAACTCTAAAATGTACAAAATAATGTTTTTATGCGAATTTTAGCGAATTTTTTTATATTCAATATTATACGGTTTGTAAGCATTTTTCAGTTCGCGCATTCGAAAATTAGCAGTTGTTTCGGCTTCTTTGCAGTGGCATCTTGGTTTCTCCTCAGCTATTTAGATTTCTTAAAATGCTAATTTTCTCGTTGTTTAGAAGAATATGGAGACAATCTTTCGATCACAAATCAAAATTACAGCAGGTTCTGCCTTGAATCAGATAAGAGTTTTGCTGATGGAAAGCCCTGGCTTTTCGTTAATATTTGGCCAGGAGCTTAGGTTGCCTCCTGATATTTTAAATCGCATTTTTAGTATCGAGCAAAGGGCTAATTTTCCAATTAGTTTGAAAACAAACAACGAAATTCACTAAGCTGAAGCTGTGATTTAAAAGGACGCCGTGTGGTAATACTTAATCAAAGCAGAAAATTTAAAAAAGGATATACACAGTCGCCGTCAATGACGATTAAAAAAAGTGATCGCCAATAGTTGTAGTAGTACCGAATGATTTTGGACTTTTGAACTTTTTACTGTGGAACTTTTTTCTGTTGATGGAACATAGCTTTGAATCGAATCTCCTTCTTAGAAGAAAGAGATGATGACAGACAATACGAAAGTGACTTACTGGGAAAATTCGGTGCGCTATAAAATGATCGACGCTTACAGCGTCAAGAAAATTCTCCTCAATAACGACAACGTCTCAGTCTATTCATCCCAAATGCACCGAATGGTACCGAATCGCCGCACTGTGCAGACACGGTGTGACTGCTTTGCACTCAACATCGTAATATTACAAAGCCTTATAATATTATTCGATTGTGGCCTCTAGAATCGATTAGTATATTCTTGAACTCATATAGCTAGTTGTCAAGCTAAGCTCATACAATTCCTACCAGGTGTTGATGATCCATCCATATTATAGTCTCTCCGCACAAACATTTTATCGTCACTCCAACTATCCACTACTACTGCTCACAATTTTACGTCCCCTAACCTAAAATTATTGACTTGGATACATGTAGGCGTCGTATTGAGCATTAGTTGACTAATCTGATGGAATAATCTTGAACTTGTGTTAGTCGTACAAAGCCCCACGCTAGCTTATTTATAATATAAATAACAAGTTTACAGTCGGATCATTTGGCGGAGTTTATACCACCGCTACAACGTCACCACTTCCGAAAACCTTTGTTTCATGAGACACATGTGACTCACAGACGTGAACTGGCAGGAACGTCAGGATATACACATTCACTCTCTAATTTTTTTGATGCCATTACTCCCACCGTCGTTCAGAAAACCATTTTTTTTATGAGACACATGTGACTCACATACCTGAATATTATGAGACGCTTATGTCTCATAGTAATGAAGAACATAAATATGTATATATTCTCTCGCTTTTTGACTCCTCAAAACAGTATGCTTGTAAATATTGTATCTTTTCATTCGTATAGATTGAGAATCCTTTAAAGTCTATTGGGTATTTAAATTCCCATCTCAAAACTTCGTTCCCCCTGCACGTAGCGGTCTGGAATTTTGCAAATTTCTTGATTTGGTCAACATAGTGTAAAATTTTAAGAAAATCACACGGCGTGATCAACGAGCAGCAAAAATTCATAAGGAGCACGCTCCGAAGTACAGCAGCTTGAAATTTATCGGAATGCGTTGTGGCAGAATATTGAATAAATCGTCAAACTAGCGTGGTTTATGCATTCACAGTGATATGGAACTTTTAAAAATTGTAACATTCCAGAGAATCTTTTACCCCCTTCAAATGTTTACTAAACTTGAAAATGTAGTGAGTGTCCCTAAATAAAATGGCCACGAATGGTCAATAAAATCATCCAAATTAATATCAAGGATATTTTTAATAGTGAGTAGTCAAAGTCAAAGTAGGTCACCAGATGTTGGACGGATTCTCAGTTTGTATGTGAACATCAAAAATATAAATTATTGTATGCATGTATCTATATAGTCGCCTTAATGGAATCCCACTAAATGCTGCTTAAATGTTGATCTTTATCATGTTTGCCTACAGATCTATAAAATGCATCGAAACATTGTGTACTCGTTCATAATAATTACATACTCGGATACGCACTCTAAAAAACTTAAGGCACACTTAAACAGTGGCGCAATCCCATGATAAAACCATCACAAACTAAGTAATATTATTGATTCAAAGATACAGATTTATATTAACCCGAATTAAGAAGTATATTGAGAAATATCGTGCACTTCCACTTTGAACATTTTACGTTGACATGTGAATGTAACTTTCCGATCGAATTGTGATTTAAATGAGAATATCTAGCATTGGTTAGTATCATAGATATATAATAGACCACTTTAGAGGCGCTATATTCATATGCATACATTATACCAATGTTCTCTCGTTGATGACAAATTTTGCATGTTGTATTTAGACTTTAAACTTAAAGTGTGGTTTTTCAAGTGGATGAAAACAACATATCCTACTCGTGGAGCATACAGCTGATGCTTGTTTGTAGCCCAGACCCCAGAGATTATTAAAAGTGGCTCAGATAATAATTTGTTTTATCAACTCTATGTATCTGTATAAGACATCGATCGCAACTTGTTTTCAGTGAAGCCGCTGCAAAGCAATAAACTGGGTCAAGTTAGGCCGTCGTCGATTGCATACTTTCGTTGCATTAAGATTGAGAGTAAGTGCTGCTGCGGAAAGGAAAAAGTTATTTATGAGTACACGGAAATCGAGATGGTTCAATGAAAGTCTTTTTCGTTAATCGAAGATGATGTGTAGTTACGTACATGTGAAACTGGAAAGAATGAGTATCGTTTCAAGTGGGATGTCGTCGTGACTATCAAACGACTTCAAAATTGGTAGACAAGATTTGTTCACAGGACAATTTTCAACGTATTAGAACGATACATTCCGTTTCATCACGTACATATATCTTAGATTAATTTTTGCATATCCAATTTTAATTTGAAGTAACGTATGTACTTAGACTTTCTTTCTGCTACAAGCGATATGTATAATTATATATCGCATATTTTCAATACTCGAATATATTTATAGTACAGTAGTATGTATGTATGTATTTGGAATCATAATAATTTAGTAATAAAAACTTATCCATTCTTTCTACATACATGTTTGGGAACCAAGGCATAAAGGAAGATTTATTTTATCAAGAGATATTCGTAGTTCGACGTTAATTATATGCAGCAAATTCACATTTTCAATAAAATTTCTCAGTTTGTCTATGACATGTGCCCGAGTTTCATGCTCATGTGATGACGTTTTTTTCCGATATCGTTGCAGATAATATTCCTAGTAGAAATTTCTTCTCTCATTCAACTTTATTAATTTATTATACTAATTTTCAAAAGAAAAAGACATTTTAATGAACCTTAAATCAACCGAATTGCGATATTGCAGATCTAGTATGCACCATACCCTGGCCCAAAACCGAATATTAATCACCGTATCGGATTTATAAGTTTCCATAATTTGCATAGTAAATGCATAGATCTTATGCACACATCTACATATGTATCTTGGTCCCAACCAATTGCTATTCCGACAAGTCTAACTGATATAAACCATTAGCCGTTTTTTGTTTTAAGACCAGCCAGAAAATAAATTTTATTTGCATACTCATAATTTTTTATGAATAGTTTAAAATATTTTTACCATTCAGTGTATTCGTCCATTGATTCATGGAAAGAAAAGACGTGTACGCAGTTTTTAATGATTTTGTATAAAAATATGTTTTGTATCGACATAGTATTTAGAAATCAGGACATGAAAAGTTTTCCGAAATATCTCACAATTTACGGAAATGTTTTTTTTTTCAAACGGTTTCGCCTAACATGGCAAGTTGTTTGGGAAATCAGCAAATCGATAAAGTAAACAATAAAAACAAATGTGTAGGTACTCTTTCCTATCAAAGTAAACATTTCTAAATATCATCGATTTCGTACAATGATGTACACAATTTGTAACAAAAATTCAATTTCGCTAAACTTGAAACATAAATCAATAAATCTTATTGATTTTGAATTAATTTCCAATTACTGTTCAAATTAGGAAACAAATATAACATGTTTTTTTTTCGCACGTCTATTTATGAAAATATCCCATAGAATCTTTAAGTTTTGCTAAGATTGAAAGGGAAAGTGAAAGAATTTTACATAAAAAGTTAAAAATAAATTTATGTTTTTACATATGTATGAATTGTAAAGATACAAAAGCGAAAATTTGTTTTCTTAATTTGGCGGCTTGTCTCACAACTTTCTTAACATGTGTACACTTTAAGCGGTGTTGTAGAAAAGAATGACTATAAATCAACAAACTAGTATTGATTTTCGCATTTTCTTTTGATAAAAATTGATTGAATTTTGAATTAATTGTTTTTTTCTTCTCACGGCTATGAATAGATCCGTTCAAACATCAGCACTTGAGTGTTATGACAAATTGGATAAAAGTAATTTTTTGTTCACTCATATTCGACCAAGGAAAGATGAAATGATCATTACGATAACAATTAGTAAAAAACATAATGCTCTACGATGGTAGCAATAGATTGATTTGACATGAATTATGGAGTATACATTTGAAATGATGCTGTGAAGTATTCTGGTGCGAGAATATACGTCCCGTTTAAAGGACATTAATTCATATGAATGGGGTGTCCTCTATTAAGATCGGATTGATGAAGTAAGGACAATACGGTCGCGGATTTTAGTAGCCATCACGAAATAACTGAGAGAAACCAACTCTCATTGAGAGTAAAAGAGGTATCATATGCTGATACATCCATATCTTTAAAGGAACATCAGCAACATCATAAGATTCAAAATATAAAATGTGCAATTAACGCTAGATATATTATTAGTAATTGGTTTATTTTAAGTTTAATTTTAAAAAGTTGATCTGAGAAAAATGTGACAATTGATCACTACATTACCAGGTAGACTGTATGTATGTATTTCCAAAAACGAAAGATTCCACCAAGTAACCCAGTAGTCTAATTCAAGCTTTGATTGAGAAGGAAAAAAATTGAAGCGAACAGGCGAGAGCCGCTATAAAGATAAAAGCCGTTTAAACATTTTTGTTTTCTTGTTCAAAAATTGGTTTGTATGGTCGGATTGTTTGTTTGGTTTACTGTACACAATGAAGGCTGACCATTCGGGTTGTGCGGCGGATTTTAAATTGTAAACAAAAATACATGCAGTTTCCTTGGATTATATTTTTTTTTATAATTGGGAATCCTCCAGTCCAGACTCAAGAAATTGGTTTAATGGACATCAATCAAACAAATTCACGGTTTGAACGTGAGAACATTGAATATAAAAAATGTATCGTGACGGTAGGGTGTTTAACCAGGATGAAAATTGATTTGTTGCGACGATTGTTACTTTAGGGTTTAATTGTACTACATTAAACATGTGAGTTTGAATTGGAGTGAAGTGTAGTCCAATTTATTAATAGCGTACACGGTTACCCAAACATTAACAAAGAGTTAAGCTTAGAATTGTTAAAAACTCTCCACTATATAAATATCTGGAAAACTCCAAGTTTGACTGTGAAATCTGCCAATAGGAAATAAACTACGTACACCCTAGGCTAGAAAATATTACAGTTAAGTCCCGATAAACCGGAACCCAAAAAACCTAATATTCAATAATTCGAATTCGGATGAAATCCCAAATTTTCTTTGATTTTGAAAATCTGATCCTTTTATGAAAGTTTTTTTTTATTGTAGTGCGGTCTAGATAAAAAAAAGCTTTTCCACAACAAAAAAAAAATAACAGGCGCGACAATCCAACATTGGACTAAGGCCGCAGGATGTGTTAGTGACATCCTATTTCCAAGATCTTATCTGCTTTTTGTTGAGGTAATGGATCAGCATCACGCTCAGCAGTGTTATTTATCCCCTTAAATGAGTACTCGTTTAACATCTGAATGAGATCATAGTCCGTCACAAGCTCGTGAGTTCGAAAAACACCATGGAACACGGTGAGATTCGAACTCATGACCCTGTGCACCGAAGGTGCGCGCACTAACCGCTGGACCAGCCAAACAAATACCCAAATAAAAAATAATAAATTTCCAAATCAACAAAGTAATTTTACAAAACAAATAAATAAATATCTAAATAAAAAGAAATACATTTATAAATCAAATAATCGATTTTTCACATTAAAAAAACATGTTTGACAAATCAAATTCGTATAGAAGCATTTTAAAAAGAAACAATTTGATTAGTAAATAATGTGCTTTTCTTTTGAGCAAATTTAATTCACGCATGAAAAATTTTAAGAACCTCTTTTCGGCTAAACTCGAGATAAAAGAAATGGAAAAAGCCGAAAGGAAAAATTCAATATCAACTTCGATTTAGTGGAAAGGAAACGATAGAAACTTCTTCTTCTTTTAAGTACCGTATAGCCCCATGTGGGGCCATGGTGCGGTCATTCAGCCGTTTATAGACAATTTCGAGTCAACGTTACATTGCATATAATTTCGGAGTGTATATAATGTTGCAAGCACAATATATTTCCTATCCGTACATGTACGGAAAATTCGGACCACGCCGAGATTCGATCTCCGGACCTCTAGATTACTAGCATCGTAGAGTGCGACTCAACCAAGTGAGCCACAGAGCGGGTCAAACTACAGATTAAATAAAATGCGGCGAAATAAAATATGGAATAAGGTTTTGTTTAAGTAAAGAAGCACATCAAATGTTTCTTTAAGAGATACGCTAATTTTTGAATCTATCAACTGTAATTAGCTCTCTTATGAAAGTTTTGTTTTAAAGAAACAAAGTCTAGGCTAGGCTTTGAATAGCCCACAATTGATACGAAGTACTGCATTTGAAATCTTAAAATGTTTAGTGAGATTTGCCTAAATATGACGTCTTTGATGCTAGCAAAGTTGGAAAATCCTCAGTAAATGTGTAAATTAACTTCTTCTTTCAAATGAAACTTATTTTGCTAATTTCGTCCGCAAATTGAAGATTCCGTTCCTCTTCCTTCCATCATAATTAAGGATCTGCTTGAATGATGATGATTCTTGTAAAAGGGAAGGGCTACTTGATTTTGAAACACAGGACGAATTAAAACACGGATATGCATATGCGATATGCCATAATTTGGCTTGTTCTGCTATCGATTCTCATATAAGTGGAACTTTTGTGTTTCTGATATTTTCCACTATATGGCGAGTGGTTACAGAAAGTGTCGTTAGAAGGAAAGAAAAAATTTTCTTTTGAGTGCTAATAGTGTAATGTTTCAAAAGTCGGTCCAAGATCGGTATTGTACGATCTCGGATTCCTCCAATCGATTTCTAGCAGTTGAACGAGTACCGATCAAATGACGAAATTGAATTCCCATCACCTCTGTCCCTTCCAGGCGTGTGTTGTCTAAAACTATGACCTTTGCGCGGTTTTGTAAACCCTGATTAGTGTGGTTGCGGCTCAATATTTTTCTTTAGTCTGTTTAATAATAGGAGACCACGTTCACTAAATAAATATTGAATCCCGGAGAAATCATATAAAATGAGAATAAGCACTCAGCACATAAAAGGCGTTAAAAAATTACCTGTCGGAAATTTCTTTCCCAAAAGCACTATTTTCAACACATTTCAGCTTCAATTTGCCCGATCTCCTCGCGGCTGCGGATTCATTGATTTATCTAGCTTTGAGTGGGCAAATTTCGGACAAGTTCGTTTGGATTTCAGCAAGTTGAGGGAACCACAATACACCTTGTCAGAGCCGCAATAGCAGCCCTCTCTAATATGTTTCCGGACATGATAATATCGGGATTTATAGGTAGTTTTCCCCGATTTAACTAGGATTGATAATTATTCTCTATAAAAATTCGCGAGATGATGCATTTATGAGAATAAGCCACCTAAGTTAAAACCACTGAAGAAACTCGTCCATGAAGAGACCCGGCTAATTGAAGTTTATCGGCGGCTCAGTATGTTAGGAAGTTATCGAAAACTACTTCAGAACGTTAGTAATGAAAACGAGCACCGTTTTTTGGCATACCATTTTCGAGAGCGGAGATTTATCAAAATGTATTAAGTGTTTTAGTATGGAAAACAAATGTTCTTCTTAATTTGCAATCTATTGCGTCTTTTTAAAAGCCGCCAGGTTTCCGTGTTCCGTTTGTATATTTTTTTACAGTGGTGAATAAAATGTGGTCCGGGATATTCAATATTTAACTTTAATTTTGAATTTCAAACTTGCTTGAACACCTGTCGACAGCGTCCATTACATTTCCGTACCAGAGAAGTGTTTAAAGCATTGGTTGGTCTTGACATTACGAAATCCGCCGGGCCTGATGGCATTGCACCTACTGTTCGTAAGAACTGCGCGTCTTCCCTTGCGGACATTATTCCACTAATCTTATTCTTCGGGCATCTATCTATCTGCTTGAAAGTTGTCGTAGACCCATGCGGGGGTCCCCCAGAGAACTGTTCTGTCACCTACGTTGTTTCTTTTATTTATCAACGATCTTTTGCAGATTACCAATAACCCAATTCACAGTTTTGCTGATGACAGCACGCTTGACTTCACGTACTCATTTGAGTCAGCTTTAGTGTCTCGTGGAAACGCTTCTTCCATCAGTAGGAACCAAATGTTTTCATCTTTAAATGATGACATTTCCAAGATCATCAATTATAGTAATCGTAATAGAGTAGTTTTTAATGCCATAAAAAAACACAATGCTGTCTAATTTCTAACAAATTGGACATTCCACCAGCATCCCATTCTATATTGATTGATGGTGTATCAGTCCCCGATTCGCCTTCGCTTGATATTCTGGGTATCAGCATATCAAGTAAACTGAAATGGACCGACCATATCTTCGCTTTTGCCAAAAATGCCATGCAGTATCTAGGATTTTTAAATCGATGCGTTAAATATTTTTCACCACTTGACTTATCTCATATTTACAAGAGCCATATAAGGCCTAGCCTGGAAACTCCCATGTTTGGCCTGGGGCAGGTCGCACCGCATTGCCTATGTTGGTCTATGCAATGTAAAACGTAGAGCCTCATAGGTGATAGCTCAATAACTGCTAATATTGATTCTCTCGAACATAGACGAAATGTTGGCTCCCTGTCACTCCTTTATTGTTATTATTATAACCGTTGCTCTAACGAGATTCATAGTCTGATACCTGAACTTGCTCAACCTATTCGCCATACTCGGCAAACTAGTCGCGCGCATCCTCATACTCTTGTGGTCTCAACCTGGCGCACTGTAAAATTTTATGAGTCGTTCTTAACACGAACAATACGTATGTGGAACTCTTTGCCTGCATCTGTTTTTCCTAATACCTATCTTCTTCCTTGCCTCGTTTTTATATCGCTCTATGGTTTCGCGTTGCTCGACCTGCGGTGTAGGCACATCGCCCGTTTTGGCGGTAATATCTCAGCTTATTTCTACAGGCAGCTCTATCTTGGATCGTGTCATCACCGAGACCAATGCGTTGTTGTTGTACCTATGAACCCTTGAAATTCAAATGAAATATTCACGAACACCTGCGTATCACCCAAAACTCCCATATTCCCCTACCTTAAATTCCTTCCTTAACCAAAGTTGTGCTATTGAACTAAAGGGTTGTCCCCTATAACTTTGGTATTACAGTAGATATCGTTTATAACGACATTGAAGGGACCGACTATTTTATGTCGTTATAGCCGATCGTCGTTATATCCGCTCATATCGTTTATAACGACCACCGTCGTTATATACGATCATATTGCTTATAGCGTCCTGTCGTCGTAATAACCCATTATAGCAATGTAAAGTAAAAACCTGTTTCAGACCACGAACTTACGATGGGCCACTTTTTGTATACGTTTGCCGACAAGGGTATACGTCCTTGTGTGACACACAAATGAACGGAGTAGCTGCTTCTGAATTTTAAATAAATTATTCTTCAGAAATAAGAAATACAGGAGAACATTATAAATACCAATAAATGGAAAAGTTAGCAAATTGCCAAATTGTGGTTTTGTAGTCTTTTTTTCCCAACCCAATTGCGAGGACTTTTCTTAGACCAATCGTTAATCTTTTAAACAAATCAACAAATTCTCAAATAGGATTTTCTCGTCGATAAAACCTGAAGCTGCACCTGTTTTGTTGTAGCCTCTACAGGGTTGCACACAGGAACCAGACGGTTCTTTAAATGTTGTAAAAATTAAACAAATTCAAGTTTCAGAATGTTTTTTTAAGCGTGCCAAAGAATTTTGCACTTTTCATCATTAAACTTCTGGAGTCATTTTCGGCAACTTCAGTCCACTTTCCACAGCAGATAAACTTAAATTATTCGGTTGACTCCCTAATTTTTCTCAATGTGAGTAGTTTATTTTTATAAATGCTTGATTTCAAGGGCTTGAAATAATAAAGTCAGCGCTGGTAAATCAGGAAACCGACTAGGACGTTTTCGAATCTTGTATCACGATATATCCCTGTCACAAGCAATTCGCAGAAAACTAATTTTGAGGTGCTAATAATATGGAATAATAACTGCTCCCCTATCTTGGACGTTCGTCGGTACCGAATTGATGTGGATACGCTACATAAAGTTTAAGGCAGATTCCGAAAACGATGTTTAGTGATGAAAACGGGCACGATTTTCAGGCGTGCCATTTTTCACAGGGGTGTTGCCTCAAGTCCTCTATTGTGTTGATTGTTTTATTGCAAACAAAATTTCGTAACATGAATTTACTATTTCTTACGACGTTTTATAAAACTTCAGGTTGAGTGCGATTGCGATGCGATGTCGTATCATTTTGTAACTTTCTTTTACGTATGACATGAGTGAACTTCCGCACTGAATTTAATTTCCAACTTGAACTTGACCTTTGCATGCCGGAAAAGTAATCATTTCACATACAAAAAATGACTTGTATCGAACGTTCGTCGTTATATCCGTTCATTTTGTCTCTCGAGTCGTAAAAATTCAGTCGTTATAACCGATCGGTCGTTATAGCCATGGTCGCTATATCCATCAAAAATTGTACCGCACGAGCCTCTTAGGTCTCGGGACCTGGAATTTCCGTCGTTATAGCCGATTCGTCGCTATAACCGATGTCGTTATAAACGATATCGACTGTATATAAAAAAAACTTGCGCTTAAGAGTATGATATGGCGGAACAGATTTCTACTACCTGCTATCTGGGCCTTCTCAGTTGAGTAGACATTCTATTCTCTGAATTATTATAGCGTGGGTTCACTTCCCACTGTGAGTGAATTTTTGTGTTGATATGTTATCCTACGGCAGCCATCATGGGTCCGATGTGTTTCAACGACCAAGATCTGCCAAAATCACCCGATTCAAGAATAAAAATTCTTTTGAATTGCTTCCAGAACACCAAATTTGTCATACATGCACTATCAACTATCAATCTGCCTTGTACTGTACCTGAGGCCCGGCAATCTATCCTCTCGCCCGATTATGCCATCATCTCCCGGACGGTATCGGTAGTATGAACCAAATGAATTACATCCGAGAAACAATTAAAAAAATAGCTTTTTTATCGAAGAAAATTATTTTTTTGCTGGGACCTGCCCTCCTCAGATATAGAATCCGTACCTTCCTGGAGCCTTTGGATGTTTTTTTCGGAAGTCATTCAGTCTGGTTTAAAAGAATCGTTATTGCTATTTATGAATTTCACCGAAACTGTCATTAAAGCAGGTTTTACTAATGGTGACTGCGGTTTCGGCAGCATTCTGATGAATTATACGAAATGTAGTTTTCAGCTATAGACGTAAACCTTTATTAGTAACATACACTTTGTTCATCCGTTAATATCTAGGAATGTCATTAAATTTTGGCTTATTAAAATAAATTTATTTGATTTATTTTTTTGGCATGTAAATATGTATGTATATTTGGAGATTTATTTATTTGCTTCGAAAATATATTTTCATTGTTTAAACATTTACTTATTCGATTTAGGTATTTATTTTTTTCATTTGGGAATTCATTATTTTCATTCCGGAATTTATTAATATGATTCGGAAATATATTTTGATGATTCGGAAATTATTTTTTTTTGGTCCGGATATTTATTATGTTGATTCGGAAGTTTTGGTTTTTGGTAAAATTTTTTTTTTTTTTGGATCTGGTTATGTATTTTGTTGATTCGGAAATGTATCGTACTCGGAGTTACGAAAGCAAACATCAAACGAGAATAAACCATTTTATCGGTTATTTCACTCATGATATATAGATCAATTTTGCTATAATTCCAATTCGCAATAGTGTCAGCCAGACCGACATCTGGTTATTTGTCAGAAATTCTAAAACTTCCTATTATCACAGAGAATTTTTAATGCTTCTAAAGCGGAAAATTTATATATAGTCCAGTCGTATTAGCATTTCAAATAGAAAAAAAATAGATTAAGGCTACTTTTTGGTGTTTTTGAATCAGTGGGCTCCCAGGAATCTAAAACTGACTTTGCTAAAAAAAATTTAGATCGGAAAGGTCCCAAAAAGGACCAAAAAAGGTTACTCTTTAATCCTTGACCGGAGGTCGACATGCGGGGTATCATATCAAAGTGGAGGTCGAGTACATTACATATCCGGTGTTTCTTTCCTGTTTCGAGCTTAAATGGAAACTTTTCGTGTTTTTCGTGTATCTTTCCAAAGCCATAACTAAGAGAATACTTCAAGTTGTCACTACTTTTATCACTTTTCATAATCTATAATAGCTGATGATTCTACCATTAAATTTGCTAAGACATAAAAAATGGTTGGAAAGCTCTGAAAAAGGACGTAAAAGAACACTAATTGCACACTTTAATCGAACATGCGCATGCGGGTGTCATATCAAAGAGGATGTCATGTACATTCCATATTCGGCGTTTGTTACTTGTTCCAAGGACCCTCAAAGGAGAAAATTGGGCTCAAATGAATAATTTTCGTTTTTCCCGTATCTGTATCTCTCTAAAGCCGTAATTTTCCATTTAAGCCCGAATTATTCCATTTAGTGTCCTTGAAACAGGAAGCAAGCACCGGTTATGCAATGCACTCGACGTCCTCTTTGATATGACACACCACATGCCCACGATCGATCAAGGCGTGCAATTGGTCCTTTTATGTCCTTTTTCATAGCTTTCCGATTAACTTTTTCCTTAGCAAATATAGATTCTGAAAAGTGATAAAAGTGACAGCTTGAATTATTCTCGTAGTTATGGCTTTGGAAAGATACAGGGAAAACACGAAAATTTTCCATTTAAGCTCGATTTATTCCGTTGAGGGTCCTTGAAACAGGAAACAAACAAACAATGCACTCGACGTCCCCTTTGATATGATACCCCGCATGCCGACCTCCGGTCAAGGATTAAAGAGTATCCTTTTTTGTCGTTTTTGGGACATTTCCGATCAAATTTTTTTTAGCAAAATCCGTTGTAGATTCCTGGGAGCCCAGCGCACTGATTGAAAATCAACAAAAATTAGCCTTACTTTATTTTTTTCTATTTAGAGGCCTGTATTGGGATATTTTGACTGGACTAATACAGTCCCAAAGCTTATAGGAGTCCACGCAGCTGTTCTGGCATTTTAATCTTTCATCGCTCATAAAATTACTCGTATGTATGTATGTATGCCGACTGTAAAGTAGCACGTACCCAATTCGCATTTGGGTTAATTCATAAAGTGCAGGTGCTATACATACTGGCATCGTATATGCATCAAAATATTTATGAACAAATTGATTGATTTAAAGTTCATCTTATTGGATCGGAAATTAAATCATCAGCATCATGTGAAAATATTTATGAGAACAGTGAGCAAAGACGTACATTCTGATGAGATTTTTATCTGACATATTGAAATGAGGTAAAATGAGGATTTGATGGAATTATGGCGATTTACTTTGTCTTTTTTGATATTTTGGTTATAAACTAAAATCAGTATGCTCAATGTTTATCCATAATGCATTAGAAATATAGATCATGAGCATAGCATAACAAACATCTAATGCTTCTAGACACATATGTATTTATTTTATAATAAATCGGAAAAATGATGACATTATGTAAATGTTTGTAGATTTGTTTAAGCATTGACGTAACATATCTTACTTTTTTTTACTTGATTCCAAATCAAGCATACTTATAT
Organism: Microchrysa polita; assembly: GCA_949715475.1. Lineage (NCBI taxonomy): Eukaryota > Metazoa > Arthropoda > Insecta > Diptera > Stratiomyidae > Microchrysa > Microchrysa polita. The sequence goes on along the minus strand of OX454415.1, from coordinate 106,824,093 downwards.
GATTCGAATTAGACGTTCATTTCATGCTTCGTCCATTAAATAAAGCTATAGTTAAATTGCTATTAGATGTATATTGTTCTGAAGACCTCAAGTTAGATTTAGAATTTTTTCAAATCAGATACATATGTATTTACATGCACCAAACAGGTGTTTTTCTAAAATGGCAGTTAGGCTTTTATAATTCAGCTTCACTAATTGATGCGGTCCAATTATAATACAAAAACAAATTAGCTTCGTTTTATAGTGCGAATGCATACAAAATACATAACTTAAAAAGCTATAACCATGCAGCTGCAATATCTTTAGTGCAATTTTTAAAATTAACCGAGGTCCAACCGTACGGAACTGTGATTGGTTCATTTAAAACTTGCACCAAATAATCCAATAGACACGAGAATATATCTACTAGAAATAGGCTCCTATATGTTCTATAGATTTCTCCACATATTTCATGCTGTCTTCTTGAAATTAAGCCACCTTGCGCGCTCGTTATTCAGGTTTAATGCGATTATAAGAGGCTGAAGCAAAAAGCCTGGGCACAACAATAAGAACTACATAGGTATAGAGATAATAACGTATAAGGTCATTTCCGCGTGTTACTTTTCGCGCTACCGACATTCGCGTTTTTCGTTGCGAGTCGTTCAGATGAAATAATTTCCAACAATGGAAAATCATTTTCACGCAACTTAGCATGGTGAAAAGAAGTTGTCTATTTGACTCAGCATTTTTGCATCATGACATTGAAATAGTATTGCTTTAGAGAGCGCGCGGTATAACATAACAATACTAAAAAGAAATATGGATATAGTTCCTGAGGGTATATAGTATAGAAACTGCTAGATATGTATAGATGACCTGCTAGATATTTAGATAGCGCATGGAAGCAGTGTGTATTATGGAGAATATTATGAATAAATGCACTAAATTCATAGGAAATTCCGCTATTTTGGCGGAATTTGTCCCACTAAACTGATTTCTAGTTTTCAGGCTATATAGAAATAACGTCATCCATCTCTATGCTTTGTCACGGTAATTACGTGTGCTGTAATTGAGGTGTGGATTTTTGCTGGAATCAACGTTAACCAAGCGGGGTGCTGAGCAACTTTGGTGCGGTCACAGCAAGAATGAACCTTGAATGCAATGAAAATAATAATAATAATAATAAAGAAACAAAACATGTCCGTAGCTTTCATATGAAACATAATATATTGCTGATTCACCTAAATTGTAGGCTTACCTAACGATTTTCTACTTAGGGTTATCCAATGGTTTATGAATGATGATTTCATGAACAAAGTTGAATCCCAAAATTCAATACAAAAAGTACCCCTAAGTAAAAAAAAAGTTTGTACGGAAAGCATAAATCTTATACATACCTTCTTCACGTAATCAGAACGGAGTAAATTGCCGATTTTGATGTAATTTGAATAAATTTTGCAAAATTGCAGATCTCTAGGGGCAGTTTGAATTTAATTAAATTCGAGGTAAAATTACCCCTAGTTTTCTGCACTTAAGGCATTGAAACTGTGATACAATATGGAGCTAGAATAAAATGATGTGAAAGGGATATAAGACTATGCGCCAATTTTTAAGAGAATTGTACAAACACCTCACCTTAGCAGAAGTTGGAGAAAATTGAGATAATAGATTGTTTTTGGATCAAATCACAAAAATTTGACTTTAATAATTTGTTCACAGTGAACGAAATAATATAATTTGGGGCTATTTTCAAGTTTTCGTATGAAAACAGCCCGAAAACATTTCAATTCCAATACAAATTGATACATTGAAAATACGCTATTTTGCGTGTTCCCCTATTCATCACCTTTCGGCTCACTCCAATATTTTAACTGACACCCGACCAAATTGTTCAGTTTCGTGTGTTTGCCAATGTTCTTAATTTCTCCATGATAAGAGAATGGACGGTCAGTATAAAGTGACGAAATATGTTGTAAATGACTATCGATGACTGCACCAGCACATTTTTAAACTTAGAACGATTTATAGGCAAAATATTATTGTTGGTTGTCATATGAAATTACAAACAGTGCACTGTGAACACTTTTCGGTGATTTCTGAAAACGTACGGCGAAATCAATCCGTTTTCGTCCACTCTGGATAGAATATAAAGTTCTGTAAAAACCAAACCTCTTATCCGATTTTAGTGTGGTTAGTTTTATTTTTTTTTAGTTTTTGCTTTTCTAGCTAGTCTATAGCTTTTGATATATTGAGGTTTTAGTCGTTCAAATGCCTGTGGCAGCTAAAGGGTTAAGAATTAGGAGTATGTTCGTAAAACTTTTTTACTGAAAATCACATGAGCAATCACAATCCGGTGCGTTTATGCGGCAGTTTCCGGAAACCCGGTATGTTTTTTTTATTTATATTTTTGAACCTAAGAGAGAAACTAAGCCAACACATTCTATGCCTTAGTCCAGAGTGGGCATCAACAAAAAAGTGGCACTATTTTCTTCACACTATCGCGAAAAGACGCGAAAATGAACAAAATTACTTTAGATTGGCTCGCTTTATATAGGAAAATGATCCTATAAATCTTTATGATAAATATTTGCGTTTATGAATGCTGCATTCCAGATAATAACACGGCAATTGAAGGTATCCCGGTTTTCTTTGAACGTTTCCGAACTGTATGGTTTTCTGGCGGAAATCTTCTCAATGTATGGAGAGGTTTACCAATTGTTTGACATTTGAAACAATTCGAGTGAAGCAAATTGACGCCAAACACATGCACATACCCACTCTGAACTAACGCATGCAATGGGTTATGGTTATGGTCGAACATACTAAAAGAAAATTTTGAATTTTAAGCTATGTTCGGAAGATAATTTCTTTACTTCGCAATTACGAGCCCTTTCCAGCGTATGCTCCATTACTTTTCGTAATATATCTGTATAGCCCTGATTTCGATAAGATATTTCATTTTAGTGCCTCAATTGTTCTGAGCTTATTAGCTTAAACCCTGTCTTTTAAGTAACCCCATAAAAAAAATCGGTAAGTGTTGAATCTGCAGATCGACCAGGTCACTTGAAATAATTCTTGCCCCGAACAGTTCAGATAAAATGTCCATTGTGGCTTGAGCGGTATGGCAAGGTGCTCCGTCTGGCTGAAACATGTTTGGCCCGGGCGGACCCAAGTGTTCAACGTTTCTCTATAAGACTCTCCATTAACTGTTCCCCACTCACAAAGACCAGTTCGATTATCTCCTGTGAAGAGTGATCCCCCATCAAACAGTGCATGTTTCTGAATGTAAATCTCGCTGATGCAATTATCTGTGCTAATGTCTCCCCAATTGTGCTAATTTCCCTTCAACCTGAATTTATTATACTTAATAAATGGACAAATTTATTATAGAATGAATGGAAGTGTGAAAAATGCTGCTAATACCTGAAAACGATGTTTTCTGTAAGAATGACTTACCTGCTGTTTAAGGTCAACAGACTGTCCACAAATCAAGTTTACTTTTATTTAAATTTAAATTGTCAAACAAAATAGTTAGGGAACCTTGCAAAAATGACGCTTTTTCTTGGAATGCTAAAAATCACTCTTTTTTAAAAACTCACCTATTTGGCACTATAAGTCAACAAATCTCCAAAATCTGTAAACCAATTTTTTAAAAAGTAAATTTTGAAAATAGGTAGATTTCGGCATCACTTTATATGCGAAGTAAGGTACCCTTGGTTATAATCCGATAAAAGTATTTTTTTTTTAATTAGCCTAACTAAAATAAAATTGATCTGCTAGGCGTTTTGAGAAAAAATTATAGGCATGCTCTTTACCAAATGTTAAAGAGGATTTGGCGGTCTGTGTCCTAGGTCTGAGCACGCTCTTTGGTATGCAGTTCAATACTGCGAAGTCCGAACTACTCCGTATACAAATTTGGTAGAGCTGTTACCCGACGATCTGGGAAGAAAATTTATATTTTCGGCATTGGGCCCCCTGGCTTCCTGACTGGGAGCTCGTGTTGAACTGAACACATGGAACATGCTGCTCATTTTTACGGTTTTCCTATTTAAGGCCTATGAGTAAAATAGACCTTAGAGCATTTCGATCCACTATGTTTCAAATATTGTTTTCTACATATAATTGTCACAATATGAAAATGTTTAATCATCCCCATATTTTTTACACTGCCACATGATTTTACCATGTAAAAACAGAAAATAATTTTTACCACACTGAAATCGGCATCGCCCGTCCCGCTACAGTTGGTTTGAATGCAAATTTAACTTTGATAAAACACAGCATGTTTAGTTTAATATCCAAAGAATTTCTGGTTGCTTAGAGCGCAACCAACCTTCTATATTTAATGGTTTTTGTAACCAATTGTTCATGCTTCAAAATGACTAATCAGGAAAATTTATGCACAATTAGGCACATATGTTTGAAAAGCAAACTTTGTAATGTTGCCAGGACATACATATGCTAATTGGTTGAAAACCATACCAGCACATCCAGAAGATTGGTCACTAAACTAAAAACGTTAAAACGATAGTTCAATAATGGTTTTAAAACTCCTACACTGAAAAAAATGGTTTAGACTTTTTATCTAAAGTGAAGTAGTTGACTTAAATTTAGATAGTTTTACCAAAGAAATAGCTGATTTCTCTAATCTTCGTAGCTGAAAATACTATTAAATTCGTTCATTTAACCACGCAAGATTAGAAGAAAAAGTTTAGTCAATTCTTCCACAAAAGTTATTGATTGTACTATTCAAATATCAAATTTAATTACAAACAATCGTTCTTTTTTCTTCAACACAATTTAGCTATCCAACATTTAACAATTTATAGATAATGAATAGCTGTCTTTACAAATGAATTAATTGAATTTGCAAATATAGTAGATGTTTCAACTAATGACGAATAGAAAAATTATCCATATCTTCGTAACTGTTTCAACTACATAGAATCATAAGCTGAAAATCAACGCGAACTTTAGATGAATTCGACTATTTCTTTAGATAACCATTCTAATTTTTTTTCTCTGTGTACTTGGCTGTTAGAAATATTGTTCTAACTCTTTTACAATATCCGCTTTGTCGGTATTGTACTATTGTATACACATTGAAAAAGGATGTAAAACTGAAATTGGTTCGTATTTAGAGGCCGTAAGTCAACATCGATTTAAGGCTAATGCTTTGAGGTCGTTGTTCTGCTGAGCATCAAACGTTACCGCGACTCAAAACTGCATAACAATGAAGACACTAGAGATGTAAAGTAAACCTATTTATCAGTTGAGAAATATATGGCACCAAACTTTCTCTAGGCACACGCCATAAATTTATAGGTGCGAAAAAGTAGTGTTTGCGGATATACGAGTAGTTTTTCAAAATTTAAATATTTGATCCTTTGTGAGATGTCCGTCGGTTCATGGTCATTGAAAAATTTACATTTTGTGTTTCTCGATTAAGATATTTACTTTAGTGTGTTGAGTTAGTTGATTTAAGATCTACAATAAACTGGTTCATGTAAAAATCGGGTTTCAGTGAGGTAAGTTGAAGGACGAATGAACAAAAAAAACACTGCGAGGCTTACGTTGTACAAGGATTGTTATGTATTGACTCATCTCAATGTTTTATTTTTGTTTTATCTTGAGTGAGTATAGCATATGATCAACCCCATTAGGATTCGAATAATATTTTTACAAGTAACATCGTCGAACAGATGATCTGTAGAATTGTGGAAGTTTTAATCATTTCACAATTTCGCAATGCACTCATATGAAATATTCTAGAGTTAGATCATACTTTACGTAGCTTATACTTTATATCATCGCAAGTGGCATAAGTAATAAACAAATTTCAATACATATCACCAGTGGCATGGCGTAATAAAATGTAATAATTAACAAATTACGCTTTGGAACTTCATTAGCAATAAGCTTTAATTGAGAAGAAAACATTTAAACAGTGGCGGCTCGTATACAATAATAGTGGGGGTTCACAAAAAAGAAAACTAAATACATACAACATCAACCCCTCAAAATATATTTTAACGTATACCTAATACTACCTACTTTGAATAAAATTTTTTTTTAATGTCAAAGTATAGCCCATACATACTTACTAATTTGTTACGAAAATGACCACTTCCTCAAGCCTGTTTCCATCCTGTTTTCTTGCATCTCGTTGTAACTGCGAATAAGAATCTAGATTTTCACATAACAGTCAAGAAAAACCATACAATTTTACGAATCAGCAGCACACCAAAATTTATTTTTTATCATTTCCTTGGCATTGAATTTTTGCACAAAATGCTTTTCCTTCGGAAAGTTCAGACAAGGCAACCCCCTAGAATATTTAGCCTTATTTTTTTGTCGTTAGTTAAAGTTGTAAAAAAAATTTCTAAAGTTAAACGTAAAATCTCTACTCATTTTTATATTCTTTCATTGAAGATACCAAAAATTCATATCAATTCGGTTCATCACCAAGTGGTGTGCTGTGCACGACTTATTTGTGCACAAATTCTAGTGTAAATTTTGCACTATCCCCTCGCCCCGGGAACCCGTCACATATCTGATTTTGGAGCGAGTGCACTAGTTCATATGACTGTGCGCCATCACTGTGGGTGCTAGTAGATGTTCGTCGAGACAGATTCAATGCGTGGCTTGGATATATCGTATGTGCATTATGTACGTACACTTAAGAGTATGTTGCGTCGGGCGGTTTGTTCTGTTTTGTGAAGTGTTTTATTTAGCGAAGATATTAAGCACATTATTTGTTATCAGGGGTGCACGTGCACATGTGCACATATGGACGAGCCGCCACTGCATTTAAAAGTCTGATTTGAGTGCGATTATTAAAAATATGGTTGCATATAATGTACAAGTACACTGGGTGTTCCGAAACTCGAAAGTTCAGCCAGAAACGAGTGATGTCATGTAATTAGGCAATGAACACATTGTAGAGTGCAACGAATTAGCCGACGATTTTTGACTTTAGGGTTTTTTTTAGTTACGAGGTAAATATACCACAAATTAATTAAAAGTTCATTAGCCTGGGAGATGAGTTAAATCTTCGATTACGAGTTTTTCGATCATAGAATTTTGAGTGTTATACGGCTGTCAGCAATATGAATAATAAACACGCGACGGATCATGCCTAGTTTTGAAAACTTGTTTCTCTAGGAATCTCTATATCACAACAGAGTGACGATCGAACGATCACGCCCACAGAGCACGGCTAGAACATAAATTAAAAAAAAAAAATTACGAAAATTTTATATAGAAATCTTTAGATGAATTTTATAGGAAATTTTGGAAGCTTTATTTCTTGGCTAAACATTTTTGTTCTAGCTTTTACCGTTTTCGAAATATAGCCGAAAAACCGAAAAGAAGGTGTTTCCACGTTAGCTCACCTCCTAATTTTACAACTTTTAGTATAACTATTTCTAAAAAAACTGAGATCCAAAAACCTGATTGCAACCACCGATTTCAACGTTCACCAGTGTATCCAATTTAAGGGGAAGTTCCCTAAATTTCCCTAAATGTAGGGGTTTTTCGATCTCCTAGGGCGGTGGTTCCCAATCTTGCGAGATCTGCTGATCCTGGTACCCCCCCCCCCCCCACCCCTCCGAGAAGCAAAAATGATATTGATATTACTGGAGCGACCAAAATCCGTAATTTATTTATCAAAAATCATTTAAAGATTATAGCTGGCTGATGCGGTTCATATCAGCCATATAAAGTGATTGTTTTTTCTCTGCATTTGGCGCCCAGTGTGGTTCCCTTTAAATAATTTTCTCCTTATACCAATTTAGAGAAAAATCAAGTTTCATTTAGGGGGAAGTCACGCTGCCTACCTGTCAATGCTGCCTTACACCCATATTTTAGCATTCATTAATTGTTCGTTACCTTACCTTCCGGCAAGTGATTTTAAAAGTCGGCGCTTAGTCTCTAGTTTTCATAACGGTATGACGTTTGCTTCAATATTGCCGATTGGAGTCAGAATATTTTTTTCAAGGCCTAAAATCTTTCACCCAAAATTTGCAACACTCAAATATCAAGACCTCTGGAGGCCTGTAAAGTTCAGAATGAATCAAATACCGTCCATTCCCATTCAAAATTGAACTTTGCAGGCCTCCAGTGGCTTGGTTTGATATTTTGAGTGTTGTTTTTGTGTAAAAAATGCCATGATTTCAGGTCTTTGAAAAAATATTCTGACTCCAATCGGGAATAATGAAGCAAACGTCATACCGCTATGAAAACTAGAGACTATGCGCCAACTTTTGAAATTACTTGCCGGAAGGTACCGGTACAGTTTTTTTTTACAGTACAGTTATTTGAACTTAGAAGAAACGATGGATTTGATGTCTCGGTTCCACAAAGAAGCTCACATTTCTCTCAAAACAAAAAGTTATTTTTTCGGGTTGGGGTGTAGGTAATAGAGCATTTTGTTGCTGTTGCAGCGCTAAAAGAAAATTTGAGAAATATTAAGATTAAGTTAAGTTACAGTGGATTACATGACAGCAAGCTCTGGGTTTTTTTATTTAATTACAAATAACTGTAAAAAAAACACGACTGATTTTTTTCTTAATATTTTTACCGTAACGAACACTAAATGCACTATCACCGGTCACCGGGTTATCGTTGGGGCTTTGGACACCCTGTATAACTGTAAAAGTACATGACTGAATTGTTTTTTTTTTCGTAACGGTCATCATGTGCGTTATTACGGATATCCAGATCCATTTTGAGTTTCCGGACACCCAGTATGTGGCAGATGTTCAAGGTTAGGATTGGGTAATCGGCAGATCAGCAATGCATCACCCAATAATGTACCGACTATGGACAATGACATAAATATTTCGACAAAATGTTTATTAAAAGCTCCGGAATTTACGTTTAATTTCATATTACATATACATATTTACATTAACACAATGTAAATGAGCCACAATATGAGCTTTTTTCAAAATTGTAAAAAATGCGCACATTGCTTTCCTTCAATTAAAATCCGACTTTATATTCCTATCACAATCAAACTGACCAGAACTTCATACCATAAGCTAGATAGATTCACTATCAACAAAAACATTATTCATCTAGAACGCTCTCTATACCGGGCTCTGAGTTAAATCTAAATTGAATCGGTCATTTTTTTATTCAACGTTCAAAATGAAGTCATTTTGCGATTCACTCTAATTCAGTTCATAAAATTTTACGTTGTTGAGATCAGCTCTCAAAAGACGAAAGATTAGATCTTAAGCGTGTACACATAGTGCAATAGAACGTTGTGCTGCGCGTTGTCATCTTTTGTATTTGCAATTTCCCATCGAAACTTAGAGGCGAAGGTTAATTGATATCAATTGAGCGGAATTAAAACCTTTGGTCACCGGATAAGGAATTGACTTGTCCAATCGATTTATTTATTTATTGATCGACCGACAAACGTTATACGAAATGTAAGAAAAAACGAAGAACTCCTATTTTCATTGACATGAATGATTGAATGACGATGATAAAAATATCATTACAAAAATTGATGTGTTGTACAATGAGCGAACGATGATTCAGTTGTTTGCAGACAGATGCAAAAGGATAACAAAAGTTTTGAATATGACAAAAAAAATGTCAAATTCATTGGGAATGTATTTAAAAAATCGTCCTTTGGCGGTTTATTTAATAGGAGAGGAAGAACATTGATTCCTATAATTTTTATCTATTTATGGGTGTGTTTAGCTATAATGTGTTTAGATTGCTTGCAGTTGGTTTCGGTCAGAAGAATGCATTTTTGATACCATTTGGCTGTCAGTCAAAATTGAGCCGACAAACAATCTGGTTTTTAAAATAATTCATAAAAGACAAGATAAGATGATTTGGCAATTATTCATGTTATTATATAACATTGGTATCACAATGGACCAAATCTGGTCTAAGTGCGCTGGGTGCAAATCTGGCGGCCGCTGTACCTAACCTAACCTATTATATAAGGTAGTTTCTTAGAAATTAAAAGCTATAATAATAACTTTTATCGTTATTACTACACTCGCTGAATATTTTACGATACAGCTTCCCCACCCGTCCTGTTCGGGAAGATGTCATTTCGGTAGAGTTCCCGCTTCCAGTACATACTGGAAGCAGTCAATTTAAGAAGCTGTAGCGGCAGAACGGAATGACCCTCCAAAAAATGACTTAAAATCCGTTAATTGAAAGTAATTAATTGAATTTGTAATTTTAAATCTTTAAAAACTGTGGAAAATAAGTATCCAGTTTGTTGGCATTGGCACCCTTTGTAGATATTATGTACTTTACGATAACAAAGTTTTCAGAAGAAAAATTATTGATTTATCATATTAAATCTGTGGGATGTTTAGACATGAGAATATGAAGAAAAGTCACTTGTCAAGAGAAACTATCCCTAAATTTTGAACTAATTTAATTTCTTGAAACTTTCTCAATTTAATTTTACTGATTCCCATATAGCTATATCTTCTTACCTTCTACGAACTTATTATAACAGATCAAAAACTTTTCATTACTCTTGAGACTCGGATGAATGTGAATTTTCGAAAAATGAATTTTCAGAGTCACTATTTCATCAGTACTCGTTACGTTACGAACGCAGATAAAGTAAAAGAGCTGCAATCTTGCAATCAGACAACAAACAAACTTGGAAACTATTGTATACAGAACTAATGACAATTGAGTGTTTGTTCGTGCCTCTGAAAATTAACTTTTAATGAACATTTCACTGAACGGTGGATAAGGAGAAGTTTGAAGTTACTGGAAGGAAACTTTCGTTATTTCATGATAGATATGGATCTTCCGATTTTACATCGCTATTGAGAATTGAGTTTTGAGTGAGAAGTAGATTAAAAAGTTGAAGTAAGATTATTACACATGCATTCAGTGTATGGATTTGTGAGAATCTTGTAATTAATTGTTGTTAACTTATTTGCAGATAACTTTTCAAATGTATATAGCACAGGTAATAGCTCGTATGATCTCTCTATTCAATAGCTCGTTCAACTTAGCGCACCTTATAATTGACGCTGATTCATTGTATAAAAAACTGAAAGAATTAGATGATTCTAATAGTTCAGGGCCCGACGGACTTCCTCCATTTTTTATTAAAAACTGTTCAGAGAATTTAGTATTTCCACTTCTCACACTTTTCAATAAATCTCTGCTAAATGGGCAGTTTCCCACAAAATGGAAAACAAGTTTTGTTTTTCCAATTTTTAAGTCAGGTGATAGAGCTGACATAAGGAACTACCGACCAATAAATAAACTTTCGTGCATTCCTAAAATTTTTGAAAGTCTAGTTACCGATTTGATAACTCCATTAGTCCGACCATTATTTATTTCAAATCAACATGGATTTTGTTCAGGGAAATCAACAGCCACAAACCTTGTGTGTTATGAAAAATATATCTACAAAGCCTTTAATAACTTTCAACAAGTTCACTGCATTTATACTGATTTTACCAAAGCTTTTTATAAGATAAATTTTTCACTGCTTTCTAAAAAATTGGAAAAATTCGTTTTTTTTGTTTCGATACTATCTTGGCTGAATGATTACGTTAGAAATCGGTCTCTCATTGTTAATATTAAAAACAATCTATCTAGATCAATAATTCCCACCTCAGGTGTTCCTCAGGGATCACATTTGGGTCCATTGCTTTTTCTGATTTTTATCAATGATATAATTGATGTGTTTCATAACGTAGAATTCCTGCTATTCGCAGATGATTGCAAAATTTTCAAGTGCGTCAATAGTGTGGATGATGTTTTAATCCTTCAACGTAATCTGGATTCGTTTTACACATATTGCAATAATAATAAGTTAGAGCTTAACTTATCAAAGTGTAATTTCATTGTCTTTAATAGATTTTCAACTAATTTTTCGCCTACTTACTCAATTAATAGTGTTCCATTATTGCAAGTGAATTCTATTAAGGACCTTGGAATTATGTTTGATCAGTCTTTAAATTTTGCGGAGCACATCAATTATATCACTGAGAACGCGCGTCGTATGTTGGGTTTTATTATTAGAAATTCTATAGATTTTAAAAACGTACATGCACTTAAATCTTTATATTTTAGTTTGGTTAGATCGAAACTTGAATACATGTCTGTTGTATGGAATCCAAGCTATAAAACACATTCCGAAAAAATTGAAAAAACATATTTTTATAAACGAGGAGTCTAACTGCAAAACTCACATTCCCCATATAAATAAATGGCTTTGTGGAATCGGAAAACGTCATATAGTGTGCAGTAGAAATTATTAACACAAACTAACTTGAGTTTCATTTAGGTGTGAGGGTTATTCAAATTTCAGCAGCGCCTGAAATAAACTTCGGTCTGGTTTTTTTTTCAATTTAATTTTCTTTTCTTGTTGAGCAAACATAAATCCTGGAGTTAATTATTTTTCAATTTGATATTAAAAATTTCTTGTCAATCTCTAATTTTTGCGCGAAAATAAAATGGTAATTGTTGTTTCCAATTTTTACATAAGTTTACAATTACAAGTAGGGAAGCTGTTCTATCGAAGCTTCATGGGAGATAACAGCTGTTCCTGTTCACAAATGTAGGACGAAACAAACGTTTCAATTTTCTTCTGAGCGTGAGCTTTCAGGTTCGGGAAGCTTGAGTTTGACGGAGCCTTTTAGAACTCACTTTTAGAAGCATTGAGAAAGGATTGCTTCAATTCAGTGTTAGATTGGAAATAGAATGCCGGCAGCAACAGTAGCAGCGCAAAATGTCAAGTACAATATTGCTGATAAAAGTGCTGAACACCATTTTTGCTGTTCAGCATATTTGTCAGCCATGCAATGCTGCTGCTGTTAAATAAATAACAGGCGCGACAATCCAACATTGGACTAAGGCCGCAGGATGTGTTAGTGACATCCTATTTCCAAGATCTTATCTGCTTTTTGTTGAGGTAATGAGATCAGCATCACGCTCAGCAGTGTTATTTATCCCCATAAATGGGTACTCGTTTAACATCTGAGTGAGATCATAGTCCGTCACAAGCTCGTGAGTTCGAAAAACACCATGGAACACGGTGAGATTTGAACTCATGACCCTGTGCACCGAAGGTGCGCGCACTAACCGCTCGACCAGCCAGACTACTGCTGCTGTTGCTGCCGGTATTATATTTGAAGCCTTACTTTGCAGCTACTTGATTCACAGTCCACATTAAATGGCTTTCTATAAATGTCGAGGTTCCTTTCAACAACTTTTAAAGGCTCCTTTCAACTTTCGCAACTCTTAAGTTTGTCTTCCCTAATTGCAATAGTTTTTAGTCTTGTGAAATGAGTAAGGTCTTCCTTGAATAGTTGTTTGAAAAATAAATTCAATCACATTACTCCTGATGCAATTTATTAATTGACTTCTTCCCTGGAGTTTAAAGTAAAATTTGTTGATGTGACTGAGTAGATATGTAAAGAAGTCTTAAGGCCGTACACTACTCCACTAAAAAAATAATTTGCTAACAACAAGAAACAGCCAAGGAATAATTTTTCCTGATCTAAGATATATTTTCTTGTTCCAAGAAAATTCTTGACTTAAAATAATGCTTATTTATTTAATTTAAGCATCTTAAATCAGGCTGTTTCTGTTGAATTTTTTTCTGGTTTTTTAGCAAATGAATTTTTCAGTGTACTAATCCTATGATGTTTCTGATGTTGCGTGCAAACTTAGTTAATATTACATGCGACAATGCCATACTTAAGACGCAATGAGTAGGAAACTGTTATCCTGTTCTAGCTCCACAGAAATTATATTTTGCACTATGTGTAATTTTCAGGGTTTCTTCAAAACCATATCGCGGGCCGGATTGACTAGCCCGAAGGGCCGCATTTGGCCCGCGGGCCGTACTTTGCCCATGACTGTTAGCGTTAACTGAGCGATTCCAACGTCGTTTTCTTTTTGAAAGTAGAGGACGGGTGCTTATAACTCTTACTCAGCATCTTAGCATTCTAAATACAGCACCTTTGCATCTTTCAAATGAGAAATAATGAAAAAGCTTTTTTTATTAAGAAATATTCAAATTCAAAATTAATTCAAAAATTAATTTATTGCAATATTCAGGTACAATTCATTATCTTAAGTATTTATTTGCTAATTCCTCTAAAGCTGTGCTTGAGTGAGGAATCAAATGGATTTAAAAGTTTATACATCAAAAGTGACAGTTCATTATAAAAAAAATTAAACATAATTCATTAATTCATTCAATTTAGGTAAACTATGCTAGTCATACATTAAAATTACAAATGAAGTATATTCTAAAATTATTTCATTGATTTACGTTTATAATGCATGTAGTTCATTACGGTAAACATCAAAGATTTCATAAAAATCTAATAGAGTTAGGTTAAGTAGCCAAAGCTTTAATTTTAATTTGAAAACTTGCGGATTATACATACTAACTCTAATATTTGTAGGTAGAAGGTTGAAGAAATATGGACCGGTAAATGTGCGATATCTTTGAGTTGAAGTTTTTTTAAAACGAGGGACATATAATCTAATATATGTATAGGGTGTTTTTTTTAGACTTGTGGTTTTCAATCTGGCATAACTTTTTTCGGAGTTGGTTTTTTTGACAGCTGTCACTTGATTTATGATCAGTTTAGTTTGCAATTTCATAATAAATAGACTTACTCCGGAACAACGTTTTCAAATCGTGCCCAAAACGAGATGACCACCGATCCCCATTTTCACAAGAAAATTTTGTTTAGCGATGAAGCTCACTTTTGGTCTAATGGGTATGTTAATAAACAAATTGTCGCGTTTGGAGTGATGATAAATCCACAAGCTATTGTTGAGCCGCCGTTACATCCTCAAAAGGTCACTGTATGGTGTGCTCTATAGCGGATTTTGGGCTTTTTGCTTATTGACCTCTCAGTATCGATAACCTTTTCTTTTACATGGAAAACTCTTTCAAATATCATTTTTTACGTAATAATGTTTCTTAAAGATGTCCTCTCTAATTTTGATGAAGGAGGGGCCACCTCCGTAACATTTGTTACATTAAAACCTTCTTGAAGTGCAATAATTGGTGGGAGGGGATACAATCTCTTGCTGCAGATTCCGTTATGTGTCATGTCTTCTGTATTAAAACAAAAACAGTTTATGGTCAGGATATTCCAGAGAAATTTCCACTATATTAAGGTGGTTCAACAACTTTTAAATACATAAACAACCCTGATTAATACTATTAAGGAACTCTGATCCAAGTTTGTATTGATATCTATAGAAATCCGGCAAGTGTTAATAAAAATTATTAGCCAGGATAGTCTACCTACAGAACAGTTGATTTCGTCACTTTTAGCATAGGAAACATTTAATGAGAATGTCCTGACGCTAAACAGCTTCCATTTTATACAGAAGATAGGACACATAACGGGTTTTGAAGCAAGAGATTGCATCATCTCTCACTAGTCGTCGTACTTAAAGTTGGTTCATATGGTACAAATGTTAGGGAGGGGGCCTCCCGTCTATCCAATTTAGACAGCACACCTTGGAGAAACATTATTGAGTACAATTTATAAAAAAACGCGATTTCGAAGAGTTTTTTTATGTAAAAGCAGCGGTTATCGATGCTTAGAGCGAAAAACTCGAAAAACTGTTAAAATGATTTCGTGAAAAATAAACAAAACAATCCCTGAGAGTCTATTTTATTCCGAAATTATCTTTTCCGTTATAATTTTCCTCAATTTCCACTTTTTAATCAGTATTGCCCATACTTGTTCCAAGTGCGGCTATAGTTATGACAGACGGGAAATTTAGATTTTCCTTTACAGAGAAATAACGGTTTGAAATATTAGGAAACTTCTTCTGAATTTATTTGTCTTTTTATGATGCCTTATGTTTATATTATGTGGAATAACTGTGATCGCTTAGAATTTTAAAGGATCACACTGTTTTATGGTGCGGCTATAGTTATGACAGGCAGTGTATATTAAAAACGATGGGTCTTAAGAGAAAACCTTAGGGATCTCCATATGGAATCGATTTAATTGAAGAAAAGGATTTACTAATTTGAACTGCGAATGTTATGTCTGACAGGAATGCTTTAATTAGTTTAACTAAGAATGAGGGAATACCAAATTTAATTAGTTTTAAAATACGTCCTTCGTGTCATATACAGAATCGATAGCCTATGGTTAATGCCACAATTCATACTGATTTTTTATTGCCAAACGAATTTTTAATTAATGTGTTTAGCCGGAACGCGGATAATCGAAAATAAGATGTAAAATCGGGAATAATATTCAACCTGTCTATAGCATCTAGACGTGTTAATATTATCCTTTCAAATAATTTCGGTATAATGCTGATTGGCCTGTAATTATCGGTAAATCTAGCATCTTTGCCAATTTTCGGGATAGGTATTACGTTTGCGTGCTTCCAGCAAGAAGGAAAGTAAAAAGTTTTTAAGCAAGCATTATATTAAACATAAAATGTATATTTTACTACGACCTTATTCGGCAAGTTTTTCAGGATAAGATTTGATATTTTATCATATCTAGGAGCTTTTTTAATTTTAAGTGATTTGATAATTTTCTAAATTTCTCTTGGAGATTATAGCCAGGATTTAAATCACGACAATTCATTAGTTTTGTCAGTCACTATTCTGTTATTAACAAAGCCTTCCAGATGCATAGACATCTGCTAAGTTTAACACAGGCCTGTCAAAAGGGATTTGAATAGTGATGGACCGAACATTGAGAAATGAGAGGGTTTTTTGTGGAGAAGCAAAAAAAAATGTTACTTTTCGTATGTACGAGTACATTATTAGTATACTATCGGCAAAGTTTCTTCCTAATTTAAAATCGGACAATATTCCTTTTCGAAGGGAGTGATGTAATAACGGCAAAGGCATCAATTCGATATTCAATTTGAAAAACGTTTTGCAGCAGACCAATGGAATTTGTACCGCAGTCGATGGAAATTTATGCTGGGTTTGTTTATATCTTTTACATTTTTTTTTAATTTTACCCTTTTACGCTTCCTTCCTGTGGGAATCAAACGTCCTATAACAAATGAGACGTTTATTTTTCATCAAAATCCTTATTCGCTCTTTAAGAGAAATGACTAGAGAGTCTTAGCAAGTCGCAAAATGGGTCGGCATTATACGTATTGAAATAGCTGATGATAAAGTTATGAATTGTAATTGCATCGAGTTCTTCTGGCTTAAATTAAACAAAACACATCTTTCAAGGTATCGTAGGATACGCCGACAAAGACATATATTTTAATTTATATTTGACGTTTTCAGCATTTTTACGGCTTCCTAAAACTCTCTACTATTTGATCATCTTTTAAATAAAATGTGAGGCATTTCGTCATTCCTGACATATTGATGACGGGGAGATGAATTTCTTATATAGATCATGTAAATCGTTACCGTATCATATTTGTGCGCCTATAAATAATACTAACAGGCATTACGGCACGCGACAATTTTAAGAATTGTCCGTAAACAATCAATGCCTCTTTTTTTAGGATGTCTACACCTTTTTTGCGATGTTTTCTTCCATACATAATACGATATTATGTGTGACAAAAATAACAAAACTTGTCATTAGTCTATTACTTGCCTTTATGACATGGTTGGTTTTTCCAAAACAATAAACAAAAACACAATATCTTGTTTTCTAATAGAATACCTGTCGCTTTAGTTGGTCACATTGAAAGGATATCCTCTGGCGCATCGGCCACCGAACATCACCAATTTATGACCCGAGTCGAAAGAGAAAGAGGGATCAAGACTTTAATTAGTCCTGATTATAACTACCTGTACAGCTGTATGGGTATGCCTTATGTTCTTACAAAATTGCTAATCTCTACCATTAAAAAAATAGATTCTTGGATTTTGATGCGATTACCTGAAAGAAATTGCTCCTTTTCGTTCTTACACAGGATACGTCGGCTTAGTGGATTATGGATGATATGAAATGTCCATTGACCGATTGATATCTCTCTCTCTCCTCTACAGGCTCTTGATTCAATTCTCGTGAAATCGCATCAAATTTGACTGATATCCTTTCGGGTCCTTTCACGTCAACAAAATAGATCGATGACCGATAGATTTTCTTTTTTGTAGTTTGTCCGATCTGTCGATATATTTGTATTGAGTCTGGATCAGATATTTTTCAAAAATGAAATATATAAAAAATCGAGATGATGTGTATGTTATATGTTACCTGGACTCCGCCTGCCAGGCTGGACCACTCTTATTTTCTAAAGTACGCGCACCTGAAAGACGTTGTCGGCGACGACGATTTCAGACTTCAGCAGTTGTGTTCTTGTCTATCTTCTCGTGCGTGTGTGTTTATGGATAAGATATGCGAGCATATTTTCGAGGTTAGTATGGAAAAATAAATGCATTTACACGAAAGATGCTGCGACTATGATCATATGTCACACACTCGTGTTAATGCACATCAAGGTGAACCTCTCGAAACCATTGTGTTGTCGGGTTGACTTCTTCAGATTTAGTTGAGAATTGGTTTTTGAACGTAAAACGTACACAGTTGTTCACGAGGATTCGTTCTATCCAGATACGGTTATACCCCGCGGGAATCAGATAAGATCCTGAAAACGTGTGTTGATACAGTTAGTTTTCTTTCCGAAACAGTTTTCCCAGTGTGATATCCGAATTTAAATGAATGGTTAAACTACATATTTATTGAATGCATAGTGTTTGGACGACATAATCTTGTGATAATTAAGATTGTACTAAAAGTGTTTGCATTAGTGTCATCTGTGAAACATATCCCATTTAGTGAAGACATCTTGATGTCTTCGCGCTTCTGTAAACTCTATACCTTGACATAGTTGATTGTTTTTCATATACACATACGTCGGAAGTGGATATTTACTATCATCAAGAAAAGTGAGTTCAGTTTTAGATTACTAGAGTAAGATGATGTTAACTTTACTGGCAATTTGATGATTTCTCATGGTGTTTAGTGCCCATAATACGAAGGATCACAGCAGGACTCCATTGTATTTTATTCATATTTTTTAATTTATATAAAAAGTTGTGTAAACAATTGGTAGTTAGTTTACCCTGTGTCCTTTCAAATTGAAGTAATCGATGCGTTTATTTAGCACATTGGATGAATTACTCGTAATTAGAGACTGTGTACATATTACTATTTCTAGTTTTCTAAAACTGGCTTTGGGATCATTGGTGTATACAAAATTCAGAGAAAATTCAAAATTGGGTTTCCTTTAAAATTTCTAACAACAACAACAATTAATTTTATAACGGTACTTTGAATTGTCAAGTCTGCAAGTTGAGAAAGCTTCAAAGTTTTGACTTCTAACGGTATTTCACTTTTGACTTTGGATGTAAAAAAAAACAAGTCTATGGAACAAATTTAAACTAATTTTTGACTTTTTTTAATAAAATATGTTTAGTGTTGTCCAAATTTTGAATAAATTAGAAATGAAAAACTATCTGAAAATAACATAATTTTGGTTGGAAGGTGAAGGGTAATTTTCCGTCAGGTTAAATTAAATCATGCTGCGATGGAAATATTAGCATGGTCGATAGATTTCGCTTTAAAACGTATTTAATCAAATTAAATTTTCAAAATCAAGCGTTAAAAGTTTGAAGTTTAAAAATAAAATATTTGTTTCCTTCTTATCATTACATGAGCCCCAGTCAGTCAGTCAAAAACAGAAAATTATTACAAAATCAATAGCGAGTTATCATGCTTATCCAAAGGTTGGTCATATTTGGTTAATTTCAGTAAAATTTTACAATAAGCCAAAAATAATGTGCAAAAATCAAATACAAAATATCCTTTCCAATGAATTTCATTCACCGATTAGCCTGCAAAAGCACTCAAAAATGGTTAAATATTGAGGTATTCGTCCAAATAGTACACGTAATGTGTAATGCAGATTGCCGTAGTCCTCGAAAGGCGCTATGATGGGTTGGGCTCGTTACGCCTAATACTGCAACCTGTTGGCTTATTGGATTTCCCATTACAGCGAAAGAGTTTCAGGTTATCATCTCTCTGTCCTTTCGTAAAAGGCTTAAAAGAAAGTTAACCTGGTTTACTTTGGGTACGCCCATTCTAATGGTCTGAGCGCCAACGAAGGTTTGTCTACAGCGCATAAAAGCAGGACACTCGAAAATAACGTGCGAGGCGGATTCCTCGCCTTCGTTACAGAGGCGACATAGTGGGTCTTGTGTGTAGATCCCGATTGTATGCAGATGTTTTCGCAGAGTGCAGTGACCGGTTATGAGGCCTGTCACTGCCTGAAGTTCTTTTTGCTGAGGCTCTGGACCTCGGTACTGCTGGTTTGCCAGTTGGTTCCCAGCATACGCTTGCTGTGTCTGAGCCCTTCAGCGAGGCTCCTTCGATTTTGGATATTTCCTTCAGTCAACTGTTTCGCAGAAGTTTTAGCAGTGAATTTACTAATTCCGATTGCCGATTCGGGACCAGTGAAGGGTAGTTCGGAACCCTCTCTTGCAAGGGATCCGCTTTTTAGTTGACTTCGATCCAAACCAATTTAGAGGTTGTTGGTCTTGTTTGTATATCCCTTTCGAGTACTCTCCACTGCTGCAAGGTTTATGGCTTTAAGTAGACAGTTGTGTGATGACCTAGGGGTTGGGAGATACTACAGTTGTTGGTTTTCGTATAAACTCCTGCCCCTGATCCCTCGTCTGTCTTCGACCCATCTGTGTACCACATTATATGTTTTGTTAGATGATTGTCGTTCCATTTACTCCAGTCTTCCCTGATTATAGAGGTTTGTATGTTGTAGTCGAAGGTATACATGGAGGAAGTATAATCGCTCCTCATATCTAGGATAGCGTTTGCACTGATTTCTGTAATCCGATAGTGTCCTACCTTTACCACATGTTCGATGATTGTAGTCTGTACGCTGCCATTCTTGCCTCTTCTGTCCAGTGTGTCTAAGGTCTAGTGGTGGCAGGTGAACCAATTTCTCTAGAGTTTAAGTGGTGACAGAATACCCCCGTGGACATCCCTTGAGGACAGCTGTATACATAGTTTCATCGAATAGGTTTGCTTGTACTTGTCATCCCTGAAGCATTGATTTTATCCACCGACACCACTCAGAACGTTAACGTTAATGTTGACATAATTTTTCTTTACCAATAGGTAGTCAGCTAATTCAATTAAGGATTGGCTAAGAATTGATCAATTCTGTTGCATGATATCCTATGAACTCAAAATTTTCCACAAAGTGAAAAAATGTAAACAAATTTTCGAGTGTTATTCTCGATATTGCAAGTTAAATCTTTTTTTTCACTTTGACAGCACAAAATTCTCTCGAAATTTTCATGTTTTCACTTATATTGGGAAAAGCACAGGAGCAAGTTATTTCTTCACTGGACTCTCCAGAGTATAAGTTGCACTTTTTCTACACTAAAAAGCTTTCCACTAGCTTTGTAAATGAAAAAGCTATATTTATTTATAAAAACACTTAAAACGTACCTATTTCAGCTTAATTTTGAGAAATTACATCGAATAAAATTTCCTTTCAGTTGTAACCGTGCTCAGTGGCGTAATGTTTTTCAAAATTTTTGAGTTCGAACTCAGAGCGACTGCCCTTTGTTCATAGTCTTTCAACGGACAAGAGGTGCTAAAAATCCCTTCGATTCAAGAGAAAAAATTCTCTTGAAGATCAAATTGACGAATTTGAAACTGACTTCCAAATCATGTTGACGAATTACCAAATCAAATTGACGAATTTTCATTTCAAATTTATGAAGTTTCGAATCATATCGACGAATTTCTATTACAAATTGGCGAATTTAAAGCTCAGGATTACGAGTTTATAGAACAAATTGGCGAATTTCTAATCATTTCAAATTGATGAAACTCCATATCAAATTGAAGAAATAACAAATCAATTTTACGAATTTCCAGTACAAATTGGCTTTTTCAAAATTATGCTGACAAATTTCTATGTCAAATTGACGATTTTCACAATTGTATAGAATTTCCATTTCAAATTGTCAAATTTCAAAAGCTTGTTGACGAATTTCAATGATAAATTGGCGAATTTCTATTTCAAATCTACGAATTATAATTGACGAAACATCATTTCAAATTGACGAATTATGAAATCATTTTGACGAATTTCCATTTCAAATTGTCAAATTTCAAAATCTTGTTGACGAATTTCCAGATCGAATTGACGGATTTCCATTTTAATTTGTCGGTGAGAAAATCGTTAGAAATAGAAATTCATCATTTTGGAATGGAAATTCGTCAACATGATTTTTTCGTCAATTCTTCATGGAAATTCGTCAACTTTTAACTTTTGGCTTGATTCGGCTGTATTAGTTAGTTACTTCTGATTCTGCACCTTAACTATTTAGGTTTTTGTGCTCTTGACTGATGAGTATGATTATATTTAAAATATGGCTCTCACCAACGCCATCTAGATATATCATAGCCGCAACTCAGCTGTACAATGACGTCATAGTTTAGCTCTTAAATTTTGGATTTACACGAACAAACAACAACAACAAGCATATGACGTAATTAGAAGCAAAAACAAAACCGTGCAACTTAGGCGAACATAACCAAAAATTATAAGCTGATTTTGACGTCTAAGATTCTACATTGCGGCCTTAATATCGAGACGGCGTTGCTCTCACCCTTGAGGGTTCCGTATTCTAATGAATACGCATGGAACACCAAACTTTACGTCACTGGAAGTGCTATTATTTTTTCATGACATTTTGTAATCTCTTGCTTAAATGCTAATTTGAAAGAGAACCGTTAGTGTGCCAACAACAGCCATCTTATTTCTGAAAAAAAAAAACACCCTAACATCATGAATTTATATTTCTTCTCAACTTTGCGAAAATCCCGTAAACTTTATTAATATCTTCAGGACTGCGAATATTAATGTGCGTCTTCTTCTCATCTATATTTTTGTTTATTATTTATTAAAAAAAACTCCTTTTGCACAAGATGTGTATTCGTATAGCATGTTGCTAATGTAAGAAGGCTACAATTGTATGGATAAACTTTAAGTCTTAAAATTAAGAATAATTTACAAAATCACAAGCAAAAATTAGATTTTTTTCAAATAGACAATTTTAACTACATATACTCTAACAATCAATCTTCCAATGTTCTAATCAATTTTCTTTTTTCTTTTTCTTTCGTTTCAGATAACATAAAAGACTCCTGAAAATCTTCACAAATCTACTTAAAACTCCATCAAAACAACACCCCGCCCGCAACGGACCCACCCAAAATGCCGCCATTTCAAACCCTGGTCCTACTCCTCTCCGTCATCGACTTCGGCACCACATTGCCGGTTACATCGAAACCCATCGAAAACACACCCGAACACTTAGCCTGGGAGGCATGGATCATGATACCGCCGACACAAAATAAAACGCGTAAAATAACGCCGAAATCAATTTTCATTCTACCCAATAAGACGACAATACCGCCCGCGATAAATTGCCCGCCCGGCTATTTGGTGGAGAATTCAAAATGTATTCAAACCGTACAAATAGATCCGGGAACAATACTATTGAATCATTTGATAAGCACGTTTAATCAAACGTACGATGAGGACTACGAATACGACTATGATGAGCCGAATCAAGTTGCGGCCGAATCGAGTAACCAATTGCCGGACTATAATGACGGACCGTTAAAGATTGATCTCTTGCGTCCCGGTACGATACGGGACTATGGCATGTCAGCTGAGAATGACGAGTTGAATCCGAAGCCCTTTCGCGGGGAAGATGCGTCGTCGTCGACCACAACGACCACGACAACCGATGCATCAACAACAACAACAACGACGACGACTGAAAGTTCGCAACAATCAAACCGATTCCCAGAATTTGACATTGAATCAAGTACAGCAAGAAGTTCAACAGAGGATTCAATGGTTACAGTTACATCAACAGCCGTGGCCGCAACAAAATCGACCATTAACACCAGAACAACAACAGGCGAAGCCGCATCAACTACAACTACCGACGAAGCAACTAGCTCCGAATCCTCTTCAACTTCAACCACAGAATCAACGTCTGCTGCTCCATCCACAACAACTACCACTGATCGAGGTGCAACCACACTTCTTGTCGAGGATATTTCAAGCGCTGTCCAACCTTCTTCGGAAAGTACTCCAGACCATACAACGTTACCTCCCAGCTCGTCTAGTACACTGACAAGTTCAACCGCAGTATCGTCCGACGCATTCATCTTTCCCGATGAAGAATTGATCAGCAACGAAGACTACAGCCTGTTGGAAGAGGAGCAGACGAGACCAACGAATACTGGAGACGACTATACAGTGGAGGAGGTTACATCACCCGACTACACATCCACTGGAACTGAAGAAGGAATCGATGAAGAAGAGGAAATACTGCCGGTTCATGCCACTCATCAAACATCAACCGAAGTGAAGATAGACAATGATGACCAAACTGTCAGTACCGATAAAAATTCCACTGCTTCCGAGGAAGAGAAGTCTACGGAACCGACATCCAGTTCATCTTTCTTTGAATCATCACAGCCAGTTTCTTCGACGAAATCTGAGTCGACTTTGTTCTTACCATTCTCCACGAAGCCAACATTCTTCCAGACGAATTCCGAATATGCCAAACCGACCTTTAATACCTTTATCAATCATAACTTCCCCACGCATCAGACGATACAAAACAACCACGATGATCTAGATCCTATTCGAGACAACGTCGAGAACGGTAATCGTTTTGTCTATCATCACTTAGGCACTGCTCCGGGCAGTAGTAAGCCTCAACGTTCAGACTCTCACTCCTTCTCGCCAAGTCACGACGTACAAGAGCAAATTCAAATGATCAACAAAATCGTTGAGGAAAACAAGAAGCGTGCCAACGGCGGATCAAACATTCGATTCCCAGCCGACACATTTATTCAAACAGACAATTTACGGGCGGATTTCGTGCGTTTCCCCGAATCGACACAATCGCATCATCAAATCACATCCACAATGCCGACGCGTCTATTTACGGCCGACTCAAAAATCATTCCGATATTGCGTCAGCCGCCACGATTCACACCAACCAGCTCGTTCAATCTGGCGCCTCACCAAGCGTCAGCAACATCTGTGACGCACCCCAGTCGTCAGGACTCGAAACCGTTTTGGTGGCTTCCATCGGGCTGGGAGGTCGATCGTAACGGTGACAAACCGCTTCTTCTTCGATTCTGGTCACGTGCTTCGCCAGCAAGCAGTAGCGACACGCAGTCATCACCATCATCATCATCGGTGACATCACCCACCGCTATGACGACCGCTTCGCGGGAGAACTCGCGTCGACCAACGGACAATTTGTATCGCGAAATATCGGCTCACGAATTCTATAAGGTTCTGGGCGCTCAAAATCACCATCGACATCATAATACGAACGATTTTACTTAAGGGCGATTTTAACCTACATAACCTAGCGTTAAGAGCAAATTAACTTATTAAGCAGCAAGAATCACAAGTCGAGGACAAGTATGGGACTTTTTTCTTAATTATTTAATGTGAAAATTTTAGATGATAACAAACAATGATGTATACAAACACGAGAAACACAAACAAACAACCCAGATATAAAGTTAAACTAACAAAACTATGTAAATATGATGAAACCCTTTAAATGTATTTTTTTAAATGTTAGACTAAATCGTTCTTAAGTAACCTAATTTAAATATTTTGTATTTTTTAGCCTTTTTTATTGTTTATAGTATTTTCTTTTTGTATATCAATATTGTATTTAAGATAGTCGTTTCAAATATTCGATTATTGTTTTTTTGTATTATAACAGAGTACAAGATTTTTTATTACTTAAGTGTTGAACATAATAAAGAAGAAAATAAACAAAAAATCAAAATAAAATACACAAAAAAAATTATGCCCAACCACCAACCAAGCCATGAACGAAAATTTAATCAAATTAAAATATAAAAATACAATAATATTCGTTTTTCGAAGAACATAAACTATATGTATACCTTTACAATATAGATTATAGAAAATAATGTGTGAGTTGCAAGTGAGACTGACAAATCGTAACTATCTCCTTCAGTTGTAACTGTTTTAACGCTCAAACATTTTTCTTAAGTACTGGTGAACGAAAATGAAGCCCTGTCTATTTATCAATCTATTTCCATTTTTCGGTTTAGTCTGAAAGTATGGTAAATGGAAACACATAACCATATTGTTTTAGTGTTTTAGTATTTTTATTTCATTGGACCATGAGTCAATTATGTGTCGATAGTAAAAGTCTTAAAAACAATATACATTTATATGTCTACAATAACGGCTTCCACATTTATGTATGTCTTAAAATTTTAATATTTTTTTCGGAAATTTAAGTTTCTGTAAGAAGGCAAATCGTAATAAAATGATTTATTGATGTTTTAGTCAGTAAAACATTTATTAATAAATCTAAACTAATGCAAACCAAATAATAGTAAAATATACATTTTTAGTGAAAAAAAATATATTGTCGTGTTTTATTTGCTTAGTAATATCCTTATTTCAAGTAAAATATATACAAGGTGTCCTGAAACTGCCGCATAAACTCACCGGATTATGATTCCCCAAGTAATTTCCACCAAAAAAGATGTGTGGAACATACCCCCAATTCCTAACCCTTTAGCTGCCATAGGCATTTGATGATTTTTTTTCTTAAACGACTTAAACCTCAATATCTTCAAAGATAGACTAGCTAAAATAACGAAATAAG
This sequence comes from Microchrysa polita, assembly GCA_949715475.1. NCBI lineage: Eukaryota > Metazoa > Arthropoda > Insecta > Diptera > Stratiomyidae > Microchrysa > Microchrysa polita. The sequence goes on along the minus strand of OX454415.1, from coordinate 106,797,383 downwards.
ATGATTATTATAGCCAACAAATTTACCTAGAAAACAAAACTAACCCCACTCAAATCGGATAAGAGGTTTAGTTTTTTACAGAGCTTCAAAGTCATATTTTTGTGATTTGACCCAAAAACAATCTATTTTTCCAATTCAATTTGCTCCAACATTTTATTCTAGCTCCATTATCTCTAACAGTTTTGGTACGTTAAGTGTAGGAAACTAGGGTTAATTTTAGCTCAAATTCATTTCAATTAATTCAAACTGCCCCTAAAGTTCTGCAATGTGGTAAAATTTATTCAAGTTATGTCAAAATCGAGCCAAAATTAACCCTAGTTTCCTGCAATTAAGGCATTCAAGCTATTAGAAATAAGAGCTAGAATAAAATGCTGTAAGAAAGATATAATCGTAAGACTGACAATTTTTTAAAGAATCGTACAAGCACCTCAGCTTGGAAGAAGTTGGATAAAATTGAGATGGAAAAATAGATTCTTTCTGGGTCAAATCACAAAAATTTGATTTTGAAGTACTGTAAAAACTAAACCTCTTAATTGAATTTAATGCGGTTAGTTTTATTTTTTAGGCAAATTTGTTGCTGTAATAATCATCTTATTTCACTATTCTAGCTAGTCTTGCTTTGGAGATATTGAAGTTTAAGTCTTTGAAGAAAATGTTTTTTTGAAAAATCTTCAAATGCCTGTGGCAGCTAAAAGGCTAAGAATTGTATGTTCTGTACAACTTTTTCACTGGAAATCACATGAGGAATCACAATCCAGAGCATTTATGCGGCAGTTTCCGGACACCCTGTATATTCTGCTCAGCTTAAGGACATCAATGGCATGTAGGGAGTTACGTTTGTCCAACCTAAATGCATACTGAAGCGCCATTCGCAACTACGTGCAAGAGCGAATAGCCTAATTTAAAAATTGAATTTCCAGTTTTATTCAAACTTTTGTGATTGATATTCCAAATTTTTGTCTGGCAGCACTGCTCGTGGAACCAGAGATGAGGGGTTCAAAAGAGTTTTTTTGCCTTTAGAATTTACATTATTTTTGCGACGTCCGCTTGGGTTGGCTACGATATCCCTTTTAGAAGAATTAAAATACAAATCAACGGGATATTAGAAAGCGCCAATACAGTTACCGTTATGATAATGATCTCCTCGCATGTGGAAAATTAAGTCTCGGAGGTTACTAAATATGAAAGAAAGGTTGGCTGGTTTTTCGGTGGTTTAGACTTTTATATTCCCTGTGTGACAGTCTTGAGCTGTAGGGGCTCAATTATCATCTTCAAGAAAGTATCGCAATAACTGCTAGGAATCATATAACATAACTACAGTGCTTGTCATCAGATTAGCACACCCCTTCGCATGAATAGTTTCGGCTGAATTCCAACCAAACTAAAAGAGCTAAAATTTCAAAATTATAACTGTTAATAGTCTATTCAATTCTGAGTTATTTAACACAAAAAGAATTGTGTTTAGATTTTTTAATATTGATTTATAATTGTTTTTCGAAAAAGAACACACAAAATAGCCATTTAAAACTTGTCATCAGGATAGCACATGCAAATTCTTTTTTGTCTATCTTCCACAATTAAAGACGTAGGACCCCCAATTTTTTGTGGTTATTTCAGTAAGATATTGACTTTAATATGAATAAAGGAAAATCATTATCTGCGGAAGAGGGACTAAAATTTAAGGCATACAAGGAGTCAAGGTGGTCAAAAAGTGAAATTTCGAGAAAAAATTAATAAGTTGATAAGTTGAATCCGAATTCATGTGTAATAGCAGCGTTAAGGTAAAAATAATAGATGCGATAAGAATTGAGTACATGTCAATCCTTATGAGAGAGTAATTTTGAGAGAAACATCTGGCCCTCATGACTCGGTCGCAAGGATTAGGGTAAATTTTGACATTAAGGCGAGCCTATCTTTTGTTCAAACAGTGATAATAAAACTCAACATTTCAAGAAACTAAAACTAAAGAATAAACTCCAACTTAACTTTCCCCGAAGGAAAATACGTTAAAATTAATCATGAGAACACTTGATATGGAACAAAGAAAGGCGGTATGTTATCTTTTCGGATAAAAAGAAGTTCACTTTGGAAGAGTAACACAGTTATAATGCCTACTTCCAGGATCTTTGATAGGAAGGACACCATTAGGATCGCATTCATTGCCGGACAGATTGTGTAATGGTCTCGAGGGCCAAGTGATACTCTGAGATGATACTTCTTTTTATTCGAAAAGACAACATAGCGCCATTCTTTATTACATGTCAAGTGCTCTCGAGTTTAATTTAAGCGCATTTTCCTTTAGTTTTAGTTTCTTTAGATGTGGAGCATTTTTGTATCACTATTTGAACAATAGGCTCACCTTACTGTCAAAGTTTACCATAATTCTTGCGATCGATTCATGAGGACTGGATGCTTCTCTCAAAATTACTCTCTCATAGAGATTGACAAATACTCAATTTTTATCGCCTCTGTTATTTTTATCTTAACGCTACTGATTACACACGAATTCGGATTCAACTTATCGACTTTTATTAATTTTTTCTCGAAATTTCACTTTTTGACCGCCTTGACTCCTTGTAAGCCTTAAATTTTGATCCCTCTTCCGCAGATAATAATTTTCTCTTATTCATATTAAAGTTAATATCTTACTCAAACAACCACAAAAAAATAGGGCTCCTACGTCTTTAATTGTGGAAGATAGACGAAAAATAAATTGTGCTATCCTGGATGACAAATTTTAAATGGCTATTTTGTGTGTTCTTTTTCGAAAAACGATTATAAAACAATGTTAAAAAATGAAAACCCAATACTTTTTGTTTTAATTAATTTAGAATTGAATAGACTATTAACAGTTATAATTTTGAAATTTTAGCTCTTTTAATTTGGTTGGAAATCAGCCGAAACTATTCATGCGAAGGGGTGTGCTAATCTGATGACGAGCAGTGTATGTATTGATTTTCTTTTTTTTCGGTATTTTGACGGGATTATTTCACTATCCATCACTAGCGAGATTTTAAAATGGCGGAGTTTTTATTGGGCGGGATTTTCCAATGGGGGATTTTATAATGGCGGGATTAAGTAATTTCCGGATAATGTAAAGCGGAATTTTGTGTAAAAACCGGTATTAAGAACGGGCGGGATTTAGGTGTTTGGGATTATTTAGGTATTCCATCTGCTTTTGTTTTGCATTGAAATTGCAACGAGTTTGATTTTAAAGGATCATTAGAGTGAAATCATTGAATTTTGAGATCCATGTCAAGGAAGGTTTAGTGAGCACAGAACACGGAACCGAAATTACAGTTTTATCGTAACCAGACATTCCATGATGGTCTAGGTTTTTATCGTGATTGTCCGAAGGATGGAGGTAAAAATAGAGGTGCTGCTATACAGAGTTACTGGTAGGTTAGGTTAGGTACAGGGGCCGCTAGGTACACGAGAACCCAGCGCACTTAGACCACATATTTGGGTCCGTTGTGATACCACCGAGAAAAACCTGTCTAACAGTTATAAACGCGAGAAGCTTTGCCCCAAGCTTAAAACCAGCCCGTACTAACAATGTATTTATTGAGTAGTACTGGGCTTATATCCCGAAGATCGTCTGTATCGAAAAAGAACCTTGAGCCCAGATAACGCTTCCGTTTCTCCGCTAAGGCAGGACAGTCACAGAGGAAGTGATGTACACTTTGTTCCTCTTCCTCGTCATCGCAACTCCTACAAAAGTCGTTATGAGGAATTCGGAGTCTCCTTGCGAGCTCCCCAATAGGACAGTGTCCAGTGATAACTCCGACCACACTCCGTATGTGTTTCCTGTCCAGGGACAGTAGTTGGGCGGAGCGAATGGCGTCCAGTTTTGGCCATATTAATCTCGTTGTAGCACAAGTGTTACCGTTGATCCATCTAGCATTGGTCCTGCGTTTTGCACCACCTTCAATAATCACAGCGCACGCGGAAATTGGCGCTTTAATGTCATCTCGGTCAACTCGATCAACTGCTTCGCTTTCAGTTGCCGCATCGCGGGCTAAGCTGTCCGCGCAGCAGTTCCCTGTAAACCCTCGATGGCCTGGTAGTTACTGGAGTTACTGGTAACTGGACGTATTCCTTGAAATTTACGTTTGACTATAAAAGTAACAAACACGCCAAATTTTCGCTTCATATTAAAATTTTGAATTAAATTCGTCAATTTGATCTTCATTTGCTCCTTCGCATCAGTAAAAGTGGTTGTGCCGATTCGGTGTAGTGAAATATCATAATTTTATTTTTGGAAAGTTTTGGTTGTTTATATTTCCTACCTGCCGCTCGGGTGTCCAGTAGTAAACTCAACTCAGCTTAACTGAGTTATCTGGACATAAATTTTCAAACTACACAGTACACAAATTAATGGTAACGTGTAAGATTCACGCTCGTCAGGTCCCGTGTTCGAATTTACATTTTTTTCTCTTTTTATCAATTTATTCGTTTATTTCTTAAAGTAAAATGAATTTTGTTCGCGAGCAATTTTACAAAGCTCAATTTGACGGTCTGTCTCAGCTCGTTTCGTCATTGCAGAGCCAACTTAGCAAGTTGAAATCCCTAATGGATTCTGTAAATTGTTGTGAAAACAATTCCCAAGAATTGTAAATTTGAAAAATAAAAAGAGTTATATAGGGAAACAAACTAACAAAAGAGCTAAAAAATATTTTGAAATCTTCTGAACATCCTTTCGATAGCCAAGAAGTGGGGACTTCCAATGTTATTTAAGAAATCTCGACCGCTTCTTCATAAAATAGATGAACTCTGTATTATTTTAAGGAATAGAAGGTTTAATAAAATAAATAAATGTACAATGTGACCCCTCTATTTTAAACAGTTACAATTTAATAGCTTTTTTCTTTTGTAAATGAAACTAAATCAAAATTAGCCCCACCGCCAAACATTTCAGCCGAGATATGACTTCACTTTCTGAAACTACATAAAATTTCCAATAAAACGAAATCTCGCCCGTTACGAAATTGCTCGTATCTTCCGAGATACACCCGTTCAATCTTTAAAGAAAGTTTTAAATCGGTTTTCATCCAAAAATTCAAATGATAAAAATTTATGAAAAACCGATTTTAAAATTTCATTAAAGTTTAAACGGGAGTGCATTCCATAATTCATTCCTAGTCGTAGCTGTAGTCATCGCTAACTACCGTCAGAGTTGTGAGCAATGTGAAAAAGTGAGACGGAAAGTGAATGTGAGTAACTATTTTTACTCAGATCGTATAAATAAAGGGTCCGCCAATAGGGACGCTCGATCTTTGACAGCTCATGGCGGCCATGTTGTTTGTGGTAGAGTTATCAAACCTAGTTGTTATTATTCAGTGTATCTTCACAAATCACCATGAACCAATTCAGCCGCGAGCAACATGTGCAAATCATTAAAACTTCTTACGAAAATCATTCATCGGTTCGAGCAACGTTCCGCGCGTAAACGCGGTAAACGGCGAACGATACAGATCCATGATAACGAACTTTTTCTGGCATGAAATCGACAATATGGATGTCGAGGATATGTGGTTTCAGCAGGACGGCGCTACGAGCCACACAGCGCGCGCCACAATGGATATTCTGCACGAGCGCTTCGGAGGAATAGTTATCTCGCGCGGAGGCGACATCAACTGGCCACCGAGATCGTGCGATTTAACCCCACTAGACTATTTCATGTGGGGTTTTCTTAAATCGCAGGTCTACGCAAACCAACCACAAAACACTGATGACCTCAAAGTCAACATACGTCACGCCATCGATGAAATACAGCCCGATTTGTGCGACAGAGTCATTGAAAATTGGACTTCTCGTATGCGCGCCACCAAGCGAAGCCCAGGTGGCCACTTGAACGATGTTATTTTCCATACATAATGCCTTCGAATACTCTTTCAAACAAAAAATAAATTTCATTTATACCTCTCACACAACTTGCTTTATTTCATTTTAAAGTTCGAGCGCGCTTATTGGCGGACCCTATAGAACGCGCTCCAAGTGTATCTCGTCTTTTTATTGGAAATTTTATGATAGTTTCAGAGAGTGCAGTCATATCTCGGTTGAAATGTTTGGTGGTGTGGCAAATTTTGATTTAGTTAGGCAAGTCGGGCATTTTAACACAATTTACAAAAAATGCTATTACATTGTAACGGTTAAAAATGGAAGGGTCCCGTTGTACATTTATTTTTCCCAAATGAGCGATGCTACACCTGTTATATGCATTGTTTAATACATACAAAGGACTCAAAGACACTATGTATAATTATGTATAATCTCGTCTAACCACCTCTAGTATGTAAGTCAGTTCCTATCAGTCAGTCATCGAATAAAGTTGATTAAAACTATACAGTACAAGTCTAGTCTAATTATTGCAGTCCAGGTACTTTACATGGTGTCAGGTGTTACAAGTCAGGAAATTTAAAATAATGCCGGAGGATAACAAGCCTGGGATGTCAAAACAGCCAGCAATTAAGGAATCGGAGCCGGGAGCTGTTTTAATTCCCAACCCGACGTTGAATACAAGTATCCAGCAGTTGGATTTCTCTTCGACAAATTTGGGACACACGTGGAAAACATGGCGAACAAATTTCAACATTTTCATGATAGCAACGGGCCTAGATGCGCAAAGCGATCATCGAAAAGTAGCGATAATCCTTCATCATATGGGGCCTGCAGCCATCGACATCTTCAATTCATTTGACGAGGATTTGGAGAAAATACCTTACGCAAAGCTGATCAGTAAGTTTAATGATTATTTCACGCCCAAAGTTAATTTGGCTATCGAACGCCACCATTTTTTCTCGCGGAAACAAGCGGATTTCGAAACGATTGACGAGTATATAACTGTGCTTAAAAATTTGAGTCTTACGTGTGAATTCGGGGAACTACGTGAAGATCTTATAAAAGATATTTTCGTATGCGGTCTTTTGCCAAAATACAATAATATAAAGGAACGTTTGCTTTCCGACGGTAATATGAAATTAGAAAAAGCAATTGAAATTTCCAAATCACTCGTGATTGCTAAACAACAAACATCGGCCTTAAATGAAACAAATAATACCCAAAGCGTCAATTTCGTTTCAAAAGCATTTAATCATAAATTAAAACGACAAAATACAAATAATATACAAAAAAATAATAAAAATTTTAATCAAAAAACACATCAGTATGGAGAATCGAAGTGTAGTCGATGCGGTCAACAGCATCGGGTGCGCTGTCCAGCCATTGGAGTAATCTGCAAAAAATGTAAAAAACCAAATCATTTCGCGGCAATGTGTCGTAATAACGATCAATTTAGAAAACCGTATAAAAGTGTGCGTGCCGTTTATAATGAAAGCGAGGATTCGCACTCCGAAAATTTATTTTTGGGAGAATTGAGTAGTACGGATTCGAATAAGCTAGTGTGGGTTCTACCACTGAATATAAATGGTGTAGTAGTAGAGTGTCAAATAGACACCGGAGCCCAATGTAATTTAATCTCATCGAAATTATATCAGAAGATTAGTTCAAATAACTGTATAGAACAAGCTGAGTCGAATATCATTTCATTTTCTGGAGAAAAAATACCAATACTGGGGAAAATAACTTTGTCATGTAATTACAAAAATAACATACATAATGTCAGTTTTTATGTAACCAGTTTAGAGTGTAAATCAATTCTAGGTCTCGCTACTTGTGTCAAATTAAAATTAATAAAAAAGGCAAATGATATTGTAGTGGCATCTATTAAGAAGCAAAGCAATAATTGTGAAAAAATAATAGAGAAGTATAGTGAAGTGTTTAAAGGAATCGGGAAAATTAAAGAAAAAATTGAATTGAAATTACGCTCTGATGTGCAACCTGTTGTTGACAGTCCAAGAAAAATTCCGTTTTCGTTGCGTGATCAATTAAAGAAAGAGTTAGACCGTTTAGAACAATTAGATGTTATAACAAAGGTGGAGCAGCCAACAGAATGGGTAAGCTCAATAGTCTTAGTCAAAAAAGAAAATGGTAGCCTTCGTTTGTGCCTAGATCCACGCAATTTAAACAAAGCCGTCCAACGACCTCATTTTGTGTTTGCTTCTGTAGACGAATGCAAAGCCAAATTGTCTGGATGCACACTGTTCACTAAATTAGACGCTCGTTCTGGATTTTGGGCCATTCCGTTAAAGGAAGAATCGTCCTTCCTATGCACTTTTATAACTCCCTATGGCAGATACCGCTTCAAACGAATGCCTTTTGGCATAAATGCTGCACCTGAGATTTTTTATCACCTAATGATAAAATATTTTGGCGATATTCAAAATTTAATAATTTGTTTTGATGATTTTTTGATTTATGCTGACACTGTCGAAAAACATAATCAAACACTAGATCAGGTTTTATGTCGAGCACAAGAAGTTGGGTTGAAATTTAATTTGGAAAAATGTGTTTTTAGTGTAGAAGAGATAAAATTTATGGGCCATATTTTTAATCGCCAGGGTGTCAGTCCAGATCAGGATAAAGTTAGAGCTATTGTGGAGATGCCCCGTCCCACAAATGTTACAGAATTGCAAAGATTTCTTGGGATGATAACTTACATTTCAAGTTTTATGAAAGGATTTTCAATGGAAAATGAACACTTAAGGGAATTATTGAAGAAAGAGATCGCATGGCACTGGGACGATCGTCACGAAGAAGAATTCAATAATTTAAAGACACTTATTTCAAAAGCACCTGTTTTGGCATATTACGATCCTGAAAAACCACTACTTTTGTCTGTCGATGCTTCACAAACTGCTTTAGGTGCTGTAATATCGCAAGACAATCATCCAATCGCGTATGCATCCGGTACGTTAACGCAGAGTCAAAAGAACTATGCACAAATAGAAAAAGAACTTTTGGCTATTCTCTTCGGGTGCACGAAATTTCACCATTATATATATGGTAGAGAGGTTGCCGTTGAAACGGATCATAAACCTTTAGTGCCACTTTTTAATAAGGCACTATTCAAAGTCCCTGCTCGTCTTCAAAGACTAATGATGCGTCTTCAAGCTTATCGCCTCGAAGTAAAATACAAACCTGGCAAATATTTGCATACAGCAGATGCTCTCTCCAGAGCTGCTTTATCAGAAGCGACTTTGCCTGAATTTGATAAAGAGGCTAATCTTCACTGCAATCTCCTTATGACTAATTTATCTATTTCTGACGAAAAATTAAAGAAGGTTAAAGACGAAACTAACACAGATTCGACATTAGTTAAAGTCAAAGAATATATACAGTCTGGTTGGCCTAATAATAAAAAGTCAGTCACTCATGATTGTGGACCATATTTTGCTGTCAAAGACAACCTACATGTCATAGATGATGTCATTCTATTAGGGAATAGAATAGTTGTGCCTCACTCATTGAGAAAGGATATTTTAAGCCGAATTCACGAAGGGCATTTGGGTATTCAACGATGCCAAAGTCTTGCGAAAAGTTGTGTCTACTGGCCAAACTTGAATAATGATATTCACAATGTTATCAGCAAATGTGAAACGTGCCTTCGCCATAGGAATGCACAGCCTAAACAACCACTGCTTCATCACGAGATTCAAATGATTCCTTGGCACAAAGTTGGAATAGATCTTTTTGAATTGAATAAGGTGATGTATCTACTGGTAGTTGATTATTACTCCAAATATGTGGAAGTCGAATGTCTGAATAGTGGCTACAGTAGCAGAATCGTTATCCAAAAGCTGAAATCCATTTTTGCTCGCCATGGGATACCTCAAATAATAATTTCGGATAACGGACCTCCCTTCAATTCGGAAGAATTTCGCAATTTTTGTATGAGTTGGGATATCGAAAACAAAACCTCGAGTCCCTATATGTCTCGTTCGAATGGATTGGCTGAACGATCCATTCAGACAATTAAAAAATTGTTCAAAAAATGTCAAGAAGATAAGTCAGATCCTTTCATTGCTCTTTTGCATTACCGTACAGTATCGAAAGGAAATCTGCCATCACCGTCAGAGCTTTTAATGTCACGAAAGCTGCGTACTAAAATACCTTCGTTGTCAAGTAATTTTCACCCGGTTCAAATTAATACAAAAGAATATAAGAAGAATATACAAAGTAAAAACAAGAAAGTAGAACAATATTACAATAGGTCAACAAAACCTCTTCAGCCCTTAAAACCGGGGAGAAACATTTATTTCAAAAAAACTCCCACTTCTTATTGGACCTCAGGTACAGTAGTAGAGGTATGTAGTGACCCGCGATCATACATAATACGCGATTCAGCAGGAAATACCCTTAGGCGAAACAGGGAACATATTATGACTCCTACTTACGATTCACCTCCATCTAGTGGTAATAAACGGTCTCCCTCTGAAAATCTGAATTTAAACTCTCCAGAGTCCCCAGGGGATGATGTACCAAGAACAAGATATGGTAGAAAAATTAAACCACCGACGAAACTGTCTTATTCCTAATTTGTTTTTCCTTTTAGAAGAAACATAAATTCACTACACTTCTAGCTATTTAATAATAATGAATTTATTTGGAAAATTAAAAACATTTTTGAATATACATATTTTTTGTATTTGTATTAGTCAAAACGACATCGTAATACATTATATCCAATTTGAATAGTAATGAATCAATGAATTATTATATAGATAGTAAGTTTATTTTTAAGTTTAAAAAGGGAGATGTTATATGCATTGTTTAATACATACAAAGGACTCAAAGACACTATGTATAATTATGTATAATCTCGTCTAACCACCTCTAGTATGTAAGTCAGTTCCTATCAGTCAGTCATCGAATAAAGTTGATTAAAACTATACAGTACAAGTCTAGTCTAATTATTGCAGTCCAGGTACTTTACAACACCTACCATTAAAATATCCTCCACCATGAATGGGACAACCCTGTATATGAAAAAATACGAGTTGTCTGTAATTTGATAGAACTATTATCTTTATAAGGATCTCCATAACACTATTCTATTGGCACCACGTTAAATTCGATTTTTTTATTTTTAAAGAATCATGTCTTTTGGCCGTGGCGAGTATTGAACACCGGATTCGCTAGTATTATAAAGAGTTTCTAGAGTCAAAGGGTGGCGGTCACGGCAACAAAAATATGCTTGCATTTCATCTAAGAGACTTATCCCGTTAATTTAATAGGACACCATATAAAACAATATACACATATGGATAAAAAAAAAATAAGAACATCCCTCTTGTGCCATTTTATTCTCGGTTTTCATTTCAATTATTGTATTGTAATGCTCGAAGTGGATAGTTATTATAGGCACAACAATGCCACGAGACCCGAAGAACAAGATGTCTCTTCCGCCTCCCCTATATTTTCACAATCCCGGCTTGTATAAATTCTGAAGTGGATAATGTCCTTGGCCAAAATAATAAGTACGCTTAACTTTTTTTAATTTTTTTTTACAACGGGTCCTGACTTTTCATAAAAAATTTGTTTTTATTTCTTTTGTGTGCAACTAAAAAAAAAGAAAACTACTTGAACGGCGAAAAACGGATACTAGGCCTGAAGAAAGGCGTTTGGGGTCCAACTACTCGCTAAATCACGAAATACATCCGCTAACCCTTGAACTGAATGCATAATTCATTAAGAACTAAAGAAAATCAGCCGGAAATACAATACAGTCCATACAAGGGCTTCAAGGGTAACTGACGATTACATTATCACTATGACGAAAAAAGTTCCCTTTGTATATTATTATCGATCGTTATCGCGGGAAGTATATTGGAAATATATAATACATAATACATCATTTCCCCCAAAAGTAAATCAAAGAAAAGTAAAGTAGTTTTGGGGTACATTACGCTTTCAGGTCCCCAAGGGAAATTTTTGATGTTTTCGATATTTTCCGCTATGTGTCCGCTATATGGCGGACGGTAAGATAAGTGTCGCTAGTGTCGATAAGAAGAACAAGAAAAATTTCCCTTGGGGACCTGAAAGCGTAATATACCAAATTTTTTACCGAGCTTTGTTTCATTCGGAAATTTTTGGGTAGAATTAAATTAAAGAATTGGAACAAGGACATGTCACAATAAGGACAATTGTAAGAGTTTTCTTGGAGAAACTTGGTATATGTAGTAACTACACTAATTATTATTAATCAAACATATGGAATCTTGTAAACTTATTAAAATGTAACATGGCATTTTAATAAATTTGTGGGATACATTGATCGAATATGTTTTTGTATTAGATACTCTCACATGAGTAGATGCACTAAACAACAAACCCTTCTGTGGTAGAGTTATATGGGATAATGTTATGGGTTAATCCAATAAAAAAAAACGGATTCAAGCATCCAAATAGGAAAATGATTAAAGTTTCAAGAGTCTAAAATTCATTTTGCTAAGAAAAATTATTATTTTATTTTTTTTTTTTATTATTATTAAGTTACTAAAATCTTTCTTATTTAATTTCTCTTGCATTCGTATAGACCTGCGGTACTAATATGATTTATGTAAAAATATGGACACTATTAACAAGCTTCGAGCCTACAAACATAAATGTGGTACCATAATCAAAAATTCCATTAGCAAAGTGCAGCTGTTTCATTGAGGATTCAGAACTATCATACAACTATACTTCTGTTAGTCTACAAAGATACCTACGAGACGAGTGTATTCATAGCTCCTTGTTATGTTTCATCCTATGGCCTAGACGTGAAAGTCATTTTAATTTAGCCCGATGGAGTTTCATTACTGTGATTGTTTTTTATCATCATACCCATCCATCCATATTTTTGGAGCTTAAAAAAAAAATCACAAAGAATGCTAGATAGGTATATAATTTAAATTCACGTATAAAATCTCGATAATCTGCAGTTCAATTGATTCTTAATTTATATTAGAATCTGTATATGCATTCTAATTAATGATCGATAACACTAAACACATGGTGCATCCGAATTAACCAAACACCGAAAAGCATATTTTATAACTGAAACCGCAGATTGCTGGATTTAATGCAACAAATTTTCATTGATAGCTTGGTTGCGCAATACCTGATCTCACTCAATATGTATCTAACTATGCGTTATTAAGTTCAAAGCATTTCAATTCAAATGATCTAAATTCGAATATGTATGTTACATGATAGAACCAGAACATTAGGATTGCAGCGATGCATTATGTATGTCATATTCATTAAGTCAGATATCTGAGTGCATTCATGTAATCAAAGATCGAAAGATGGTCAGGCCTTTAATTAGGGTAATACATCTGATCAGATTCAAGTGCTTTATTTAAATGCATATCGCTTATATGCAGATGCGTTGCGATCTGCACGTAGATACTAAAGTTTCCTAATAAGCTTCGAACTTTAGTAGTACTTGGAAAACAATAAAAACAAAAATGCTGTCTGATTCTGCTTTTATTAAAAACAAAAAAACAGTAATGATTTATTTATTTTAACAGAGCTATTACAGTGTCGAAATAAAATTCGACAATTATATATTTTAGAAAAATTAGAATTATGTAGTGATATTTTTAATTTGTCCCTCGTGCAATTCTTAGTTCGATATTGACGCAACTAATGCCTCACAATATATGTACATATATGTCATTCCATATCAGTGCAAATCCAGCAACTTTGAAGCGCATATGTCTCAATTCATCAGAACAGAATGTTCTTGAACCCAACCATAAGCAACATCCTCCATGGTATGTTATAAATACGCACGTTGTCTAAGAAAGTTTTACGAATGGGAGGAAGATATTTATGAAGATATTGTCGCCATTAAGTTTTCTTCTAGCTATAAAGGAGCAACAAAACAAGGATGACCGACCGTTCATCGTAGAATGCAGTGGGTGCAGCAAAAATAAAATAGACAACAAATAAAATGGCCTACGGCCTCTAGCCATGGTTGCGTGCAACAAACCATGAATGCACTATTCTTATTCATCAAGGAAGAAAAGAAACTCAAGCCATTACGATAGATAGCGCAACAATGTCTTCAGTAAATGGCTGTATTGTTCAATTGTTGCAAGTCGTCGGAAATAAAGGAATCGACTGAGCTCTGATTCTGATGGTCTGACTGCAGTGAATGATCAATTAATCCAAAGGAATTTGTAGTAATCATTAAACAATTGAGATTCTCTTACTATAAATTTGCTATGGGAAAACACATATTAAAGCAAATTACAGAATATCGATAATTTCTTTGTACAGTAAGTTAATGACACTACGTACATACTTTTTATTCCTTACAATTTAAATATGTAACTAGTCTTTAAAAACAAAATGCCAAACAATTAGATATTAAATTCTGCTCGTTTTTAAAAGATATAAGGGGTGTCCCAAGTTGAGCGCCGGATTTGATTTTCAAATAAAACAATGTTGTTTGTTGAAAATGTATAAAACTATTATTGAAACATACTCGTAAAGTAGACATCATGATGATATGTATGGAATAACACATCGGGTAAATGACTGCATCGGCCTTTGCTAGCATATACGCGCTCTTTTCGTGAAATTGTCCTTAACCGTTTTGCATAAATGTTAGAGTATTTCATTGATGCAGCGTGTAATTTTTTCTTTCAATGTTTGAAGTGTGACTTCAAACAAACCGAAAAGAAAAAAATCCAGAGGCGTCCAATCACAAGATCTGGGCGTTTGATTCTGGTCACCAAAACGCGAGAGGACACGACCGGAATATTACAGTAATTGAATTGTTTCTCGCCACTGTATGATATGTTGAAACCACATGTCCTCCACATCAATATCTTCAAGTTTCGGCAAAAAAAGCGGATTAACATTTCACGAGAATTCACGGTTTGTGTTTGACCTGCCTCAGAAATATGGACCGATGATGCCTCTGGCCTAAGGTGACCAGACGTACAGCATTTCGATGTAGTGTACAGCATTTTGACCTGCCGTATAACATTTAAAAGTGTAGAGCGAAATGTACAGCATTTTCCAAGATGAATTTAGCAACTCTGTCATCCATGTAGAAAGGAGTTACAGCTATAGATTGAATCCGATCCACTGGTCATTATAGTAGATGCAAAAAAAGTGGAGCGCTCCAAATATGCAAGAAAGTAGGCCCTCAATTATAACATTATGCACGGCAGCAATAGGTCTTTTGCCGAGTTTCACAAAGGCGAAATGCAAGCTTTGAGCAGATGAATGACGAGCCTAGACCCTAGAAATTTCAAAATGCGTTTTATCACTCTTCAAACCAATGCTAAGAACAGTCGATAGAAATTTGACAGGAACGATCCCACAAAATCGGAAAATTTGAATTCTACAAGCAAACGCTGTTTTATCACTCAAAGTCAGAGAGGTTACTCCCAAAAATGTAACACCGCTTCATTTCAACTTGACAGAGTCTAGAAATCCTTCAGAGAAAATACCCTCAGTAATACGCATTTGATGCCTCCAGTCTTGGACTCTCGGGAGGCCAAACGAAGAGTTAATGAAATTTACAGTGAACAGGATTTTTGCGAAATACATATATGGGAAACAAAGACACTTCCAACGGCGAGTGTTTTTCTGAAATTAAACTAAATTGAATCATCTTTCTTGGCCTGATCGCCTTTCATCCATATGTGTAGTAGTAGTTTTTTAATTTAAATTCTAGTTAGAACGGGTGTAGTAAAAAACTAAAATTGTGCATGAGCCTATTCTACAGGCCCAAAAAAAAAGAATCACCAACTCCTCACCTTGCTTAAAAAAAGCACCTTGTTCTGTACAGCATGGGTCACTCAAAGATCTGGTCACCTTACTCCACCCCAAAATTTACACCAAACAGTCACACGCTGTATTGCATTTGTTTCTCATAAAACACTCCTGGAGTTTCTGAGCCCCAAATGCGACAATTTTGCCGGTTAACGAAGCCATCGAGATGAAATTGAGCCTCGTCACTAAAAATGATGTCTTCGAAATGATTAACTCTCTTCTTCTTCTTTTAGCGGTACAGAAAGGTGTGAACCGCTGTGTATCTATATGGACTCGTTTTATAGTTCGTCATCGTTTTCGTCCGCAATCTCCAGGGACAAAAACAATTTTGTCCATGAGGTTACGATTAGGATGATCCTCTCGATAACAACCTACTAAATATTGTTTTGTAAGTAGTCCATTGTGGTCACGTATTGGCATCAAATGTGTCTCCTGATGTAGGTGGTCCTGGGCAGACATCAGAAGGCATCCTGTAGCTGTGCGTAGAGCAGCATTTTGGCAGACTTGGATTTTGTTCAAGCTTGTGTTACAGAGACCTTGCGACCAAACTGGCGCCGCAAAATCAGCCGCTGCTCGACCCACCGCTTTGTAAGTGGCTAGCATTGTCTCTTTATCTTTGCCCCAGGTGCTACCAGCCAGTGCTTTAAGAATTTTGTTCCTACTGCGCATCTTTTCACATACCGCTTCCGCGTGATGAGCTGAAGTCATCATTTTCTCAAAGTGAAGCCCGAGAATTTTTGGATTTGCAACAGCAGGAACTGGTTTGTTGCCAATACGTACCCCAACCGGCCACTTACAATCACCTGACCAGGTGGTAAGGAAGGTCGCAGACGATTTGGACGCTGAGATGGTTAGGTTTCTGCTATGGAAAAAGGCTTCTAGTCGCGCTAAATATCTATTGATATCTTCACGCATGACATCCCTATCCGCTCCCGTGGCGAGTACAGTGCAGTCATCGGCATAAGAAATAACTTCAATGAGTGCATTCAGCGAGCACATATTGTGATATGCTACATATCCCCACCACAAGAAATTGGAAAACTGCTAAGTTTGTGTTCGCTGAATGGACTTGCTACATGAAACGTCAGTTCTCTCTAACCAGCTGATACATCCGCAGACATTGCGGCAATCAAAAATTCAAAAAACCTAAAACTGCAACTTTCCTTTCAAAATAAGTACTCTCATCGCACAATATGATAACGTTCACTAAAACCTGGCTCAGAAATGACATTTTTCTGCTGAACTGTGAATAAACAATTTCCAGTATTGATGGTCGAGCAGCTGTGCGTGACAGTTGATCGAGCAGTCCAAGTAGCAGCTACACATCTAAATGTAGCATTCCAATTCAACGCTAAATAGGGGAAATTTTCGATACATCGCATGTGGACTGATTAGCGGGTGAGTGGGACGCGGGGAGAGAACACTTTCCAGTAGCTCTTTCCAATATGTGCTCGCTGAATGCACTCAATGCCTTCCGGAGGTGTTGGGAGACCGGCCATGTAGATGTTAAACAAGGTGGGAGAGAGAACCTTACCTTGAGGAACACCTAATTTGATCTTTCTAAGTTTGGAACGACTGCCTCGAAACTCGGTGAAGGATTGCCTACCAGCTAGATAGTTGGCAATCCATCTTATCTCTTGAGTCGGAACATGCATATTGAGGAGGTTTGCCAGAAGCATGGAGTGATTAACCTTATCAAACGCATTTGATAGGTCAATCGCCACCATGATGGTTCTATGGCAAGGTGTACTGTGGTTTAGTCCGTCTCTTACACGTGTAGTGATCGCGTCCAGAGCGGTGGTTGTACTATGCATGCGTCTGAATCCGTGCTGATGGGGATCTAGCTTTGCATGTGAAACGAGTGTGGGGTGGATGAGGGCTTCCAGCGTCTTTGCTACAGGTGACAGGATCGTAATCGGTCTGTAGGAAGTTCCTAGTTTGGCACTTTTCCCTGGTTTAAGGCATGGACTATACGACCTTGTTTCCAGATGTCGGGGATGGCGAGCGTAGACATTGACAAGTTAAAGACTGCCGTGAGATACTCAATGGCAGGAAGACCAAGATGTTTGAGCATGGCCATTGAAATGTCATCTGGTCCAAGGGCCTTAGAATTTTTTGCATTCTCAATGACTGTTTTAACCTGGTCCGGAGTATAAATTGGTACGGAGTCAACAATTCGGCTGCGAATCCGTCTTCTAATTTTGCGCTTGAGGCCATCTGACTTGGGATGTTCAATAAATTGTTTATTGAACTGGCTCGCACACTGAAGAGGATTGCTAGTTTCTTTTTTGCCGAAGGTTATGGCTATATTGCCCTTATCTTTTGTGGGGTTCGAAAGGGCACGGACAGTGGACCATAACTTACTGGCACCTTCATTAAGGTTACAGTCATTGAGGTGCTCGTTCCATTTAGCCTTCTTGTAGTCTTTAACTTGTCGCTGTATTTGGATATTGAGCTCCCGAATTCTGGGGTCACCAGGGTTAGCGCGCCTAATGTTGTCACGTTCATCAGCTAACCTTGCGGCACTTGTTGGGAAGTTTGGACGAACCTTTGGAATGCGCCCTGCAGGGATGAACCGTGCCGCAGCTTTGGCAATGACGCTCCTAATGTTCCGTTCGGCCTTGTGTATATTGGTGGGAGGGGGAAGCGCGAAGAACTTCGATGACGTGAATGTTTTGAAACCTTCCCAATCAGCTTTTTTGTGATTGACAAAAGTTCGCTTCTCTGACTTGGTCAGGTCAGCTGGTTTGTCAATTCTGACTATGATTGGGAGGTGGAGGATCAGAGGGAAGACCAGTAAGTGTTTCCCAGGAGGTCTCACTAGTTAGGCTAGCGCTGACAATTGTAATATCTGGTGAGCTAATACAATTGTTTGCATCACGGGTTGGAGAGTTTTCATTGAGGGTACAGAAACCTGATGCGTCCAGAGATTCGGCGATAGCTTGACCCCTGGCATCGTTGTGAAGCGCGGAATGCCAGAGTTCATGATGGGCATTGAAGTCACCTAGAATGATCCTGTGCTCTCCATTAAGAAGAGGACCAATATCGAAATGGTAGTTTGTACAACTAGAATGTGGTGGTATGTAGATGTTAAAAATTTCGATATTGGTGCTCCCTGATGAAACTGAGATGGCTTGCAATTCCGCCGTACCGTCTGAAACTACATCTAATACACGGTAATGTACGGACCTGTGTATTAGGAAGGCAAGTCCACCTCCAGGGTGAGAATCATTCGTGGCGCCTTCTCTGTCCTTGCGTATGATGATATATTCACCTTCAGCGTTGAATGGTGAATTCGCGTGGAGTTTCGTCTCTTGGATGGCTGCAATCAGGATTCTGTACTTTCTCAAGAAGCTTGTGATTTCAGGAAATTTCCCTAGGATGCCATTACAGTTGAACTGCAATATGGACACCGGTGTAAAAATTGCTGGCGGAGGGGCGGGAGTTAAGCTGTGTCTTACGTTCAAGGCAACATTATTGGGGGGAGTAGGGGGCGTTGGTGGAAGGGAGGGGCCTGGTATTACCCGAGGCTGCCCAGTATTCCTACAGCCTGGAGCAACAAATGTACCTTCTATGTAATAACCCATCCTTCTCAAACCGGAGCATCTAAAATGCACCCACTCCGAACAGCAACTACACTGAAGTGACCTGGCATTAGAACCGATACGTCGGTTGCAGACACTACACATCCATACCAAGACAGGGCCTGGATTTGTTTCAATGCCGGCGCGTAAAAGGAGAATTGAGAGCAGCCGCGCCGAGATGTGATGCTCCCAATAAGACGAAAAAACATATATAACGAGTCCATACATATACACAGACATACACAACCTTCCTGCATCGAGACCTTCGAGGCTCTTGCCAGGGAGGCGTTTTGGCAACTCTTGGCCGTTTGTTGTAGCAAACGGGTGTGGTCCGCCCCGGAGAGGCGTATTGCAACTGCAAAATAATGCAATAACAATGGTTGCCAGTAGGACCACATTAACTCTCTTCGCTGTGGTTGGTCTGCAGGCTTCAGTTTTTGAGTCAGTTGCACTTTGTACGCATGAAAATGCAAATTCGCTTCATAGTGGATCTGGAAACACCGAGTTCCTGTGTTGAATTGAGGTAGTTGGACTTTCAGCGATAATACCGCGCACATCTGCAAACAGACCCACATCCATTGAATTTTCTAATTAATCTTCGCACAGTTACTTCATTTGGCCATTATAAATACCCCAATTTGCGAGCTGTGGCCGCAAAACTTGCCGGGTGGTCGCCCAGGGCACCAAGTTTTGGAGGGCGGCTCCAATAAAAAAAGCCAAAAGAAAAAAATCGGTATCATTCAGTATCGAAACTAGAGATATAAAATGCCGAAAGGAACGAAACAAACTGACACCCCCAAACATGTTACAACCGTTGGGGTGGGGGGTTTAAAGTCAGCTGAAAATGTTTTTAAGTAAATTACTTAATTCAACATCGTGATAAAATCTTTGTTTATTAATTGACTGTATCATTATACTAAGATGTCCTTGCGAGGCTTTGAAGTGCCCAGAATTTATACGAGGTACTGCGTTAAGTGAAAGTGGACATTGTACATCACTCCACTTTCGACAAGCAAAGTGGGACAATTCGCTCAATTATGTACTAATTAGGTTCTTTATAACAAAGTTTTTCATTCTAGAATTATGTGGTAGTTTTGACATCCAATTAAAAATTTAGGTCCTCTTCTCTTCGCCAGAATTAAGGATTGCAATTAAACCTCCAAGATCCCTAATTCTTGTCTAAGGGAGGGGACAACAAATTTTCAAAAAGAGGACGAAATGTAGCACGTAAATTTTATCGTTTTTATGTGATTTGTCAAAATTTGACTTCCAAAGATGAAGTTCAAAATATTTGTCTAGTCTGCTGAATCACAGAAGAGCCGCCTAATAAATAAATATAGTTAATTCATATTAAATAAAAAACAAGGAATCGTATAAACACTCAGCACATAAAAGCTTTTAAAAAATTCCGCTCTTCCGAAAATGTCATGCCCAACGGCACAATTTCCATCAATAATTTTGATTTTTACCTTCTGCAGCAATTAATTTAATTTCGCCTGATCTCTGTGCGGATAAATTCGTTCAGTTGGTTCCAATTGCATTGATTCATCAAGCATTGAGAGGACAAATTTAGAACAAGGTTTGGGTTTAGGTTTTAACATGATAAGTATGATGAAGCCACAACCACTGCCAGAACGATAGCAGTCCTCCTTAATCTGGTTCTGGACATGCTAGTATATTTTATTTTTATGAATATGAATTTTATTTTTACGGCAGTAAAAATATTTTGTTCGGGGAATTCAATACTAAGCCTTAATTTTGAAATTTCAAACAAACTATTTAAAAAAATAAACTACCCAGCTTTTATATGGAGCTTAACAGAACGAAGAATCCATGTATTGACCATGTGTGTGCGGCACTACAAAGCCTAACTGAACTGTGGTGAATTGCGCTTAAGAGTCTGAATGGATGTTCTTATTACATGCTAACTGGGCCTTCAGTACCTCAGTGCGGAAAGAGATCCCATTCTCTGAATTACTAAAGCGTTGGTTCGAGTCCCACAGTGAATTTTCAAGTTGTTTTTATCAAAATTTATTGGGCAGCCGGTTCCTAAATGTAAATCGTTTCGGAGCTACTCGCTGTTACAGCGGCCACGAACTCCTTGGTATAGTACCTAAGGGGCAACAAATTGTCCTCTTGCCCGGGGTGGCGTAGGTCCTAGAGTGCGCGCTTCTTGTGAAACCCTTTAAAGTCTTTCAAAAAAAATTAACGAAGGCAGGATGGCACATTTTACTGAACATTTCATAGTCCTAGTCTGTCTTCGATAGACATCCCACCCACGTTGAAAACTTGATCTGAAATACATATCCGCTCAAGTGCAAGTATAAATGCATTTTTCACTTTATGTTTTCTCTAACTTATCGAATTTATTATTTTTATAATCGCAATAAATTGCAAAATTCGAGTGCCAAGAATCATGAACATGAATCTTACACGAGGAGGTGTGATGTAAACTAAACACTCTGTAGGAGCACAGGCGCGCACAGAGGATTTACGGGGCCCGGGGCATATAAATAAAAGTGGCCCCTTTGAGAAAAAGAACATTTGTCCTTGGAAACTCTATAAATGTTGTTCCTACTACACGGTAGAAAATCTTGGACTAAATTTTAACATTTTCTGTGTTACATATAGGACAACACCAAAATAATATTAACTTTTAACACTTCATAAGTATTAAAACTAGATCTATTCCCTATTCCGACTTGCAATCTAATACTATTGAGTGTTAAATAATGTAATACTAGTAGTGTTAAAATTTATTACTTTAAGGAATACATTCTAATACGAATTGTGTTAGAAAGAATGCCAAATTCAATACTAAATTGTAATCAAATTGGATTATAATTTAAACCAAAAAATATTACTTTTTAATACTGGCAATGTATGCAGTTTACTACATCCAGTATTAAATTAAATGTGCACGTTCTGTAACCTGTAGTGAAACCTATATTAGAAATGAAAACAACACAAGATAATTAAGAAAATCCAAATTTTGTAGTTTATTATTTAAATTCATTCATTTAAAGGCTCCGCCAAAAAATATAAATTATCATTTACATTATATAAGCCTTTGGGATCCGGCTCATAAAAGAAGAAAGGAAATGTTGTTTTGGTATCGATTGGTTCCAAGCACATGACTTTTCTAAGATCCAATGTTTTTTTCAGCTTATCTTCAAGCACATGTCGCTGTTCACAAACGACACAATTTTTTAAAAAATCCAAAATCCATTGCTGATTACGTTATGTGATACAATTGGTGAACTTTCGGGAATGACCTTGGGATCGCCTTCTATTCTTATCCGCTTTGCGTTGAAGTTTTTTAACCTGGCTGCAATGTATGCTGTGTTGTTTGCAGGGTTGTAGAATATTTCCTATTTAAAAAAAAACATGTTTAAATTAAAAAAAATAAACTAGGAGCACTAGTTAATGTAAAATCCTAACTTACGATTCCTCCGGAATTTTTGTTAGTCGTCGTGTACGAGAAAACAGCTTGACGATTGCCTTCGCCAACGTAATTTGTTCGTGCTTGGTGGGGTAATATAGTAATATCGGATATGTGCCCCGTCGCGGTCCTTAATTTTGAAATCGGTATTTTTATCAATTCCGGGAAAGCATCGACTACTAAAGCGAAAACAACAACAACATTAAAAGTTTGAATTGTCCACAAAAATTTAGCATAAATTCTACGTCTACACGATTTGTTAATTTTTAAATTACTTCACTTACTGCAAAAGGCATTTCCAGTTGCTGATGATGATGATCCGTCAAGCACAATCTTCACAAATTTCACAATTTGGTTCACCTCTATATTCACAAACATTTTTTTTAGAATCAATTACACGCGACACACTTAGCATGACAGCACATGGATGCCTTGATGAGCAGTTACGTTTACACCAAAGCATTTTCATTTTTAATACAATTTTATTAAAATGTAAACCAACGAAAATTGCATTTTAATACATTGGTGGGAATGAATTTTTCATTCTGGCTTTAGGAATACAATCTACTACTTGCGATAATTATTTTTAACATTGAAAAGATTGATTTTAACATTATCCATACTACAATCACTTTTATATTATAAATGTATTAGAAACAATGCCAAGAAGTATCAAAAATCAGCCTAATATATTCCAAGTATTACTTTTTAATACCACGTAGTATTAAATATGATTCTATTCCTTGGTTTGGTTTAGAAAATAGTCTAAGATTTTCGACCGTGTACAGGAAGCCAGGATGCTGGTACCTGAGAGAGCGGCATTAGGGTAGATAGATAGGGCGCTCGTCTTCGAATCATAGGTTCGCGCGATCGAATCTCATTGTAGGCGCAGGTAATTTTCTATCCTTAAACATCACTAACACCAATCAAGTCAATGCTGCGCTGCGTGAGCATTTTTATCAAAAAAAAAAAAACAAATTGATGAAATCATTAATTTAATAATCGTTACAACAAGAACGCTATTCACAATGTAAGAATGCAAAGAGTCAAAGTAGCTCTTAGCAAAGTTATTTTAAGTACGATGTTCTTAATTTTAGTAGAAAAAATGTAACGTCAAAATCATGTTTCAAAATACTTGGTTTAAGATCGATCCACACTTTTTAGTCATCAGTCGCAGTCACAGTAATTTCTCATTCAAATTGACAGATTGTCAGTCAATCAAATAACTTGAAGTGACTGTGACTGATGACTGAAAAGTGTGGATCGACCTTCAAGAGTGTTTTCGATTGATTTCACTCTACTTTTTTTCTCAGTGTAGGGGGCCCACTCAAGAAGTTGGCGGCAGGGCCCAGAGTGAAGTTGTTCCGTCACTGCTGATGGCATTGCAAAAATCGAAATTCTTGTCTCTTCATAAACGTTACTAAGACCGAGTGTGCACTGATCCATAGGAGAACAAAAGTCTAAAACCAAACCAGTAGAAAACGTGGAGAAATTTTGCTAGTTGGAGAGCATAGTTACAGATAAGACTACAATGAGTTAACAACAATCAGAGAGAGACTTGAATAAATATAAGTTTATGGAAACTAAATAAGAAATAGTCATTTAAAGGGGATCCATCGTTTTCAGTTTCTTGGTTAGCACTTTCTCTATAAAACACACATAGTTGGAGGACACTCAGATTTTAAGAGCATACAGATTAATTAGATAAATTTCGGCAGTGTGTGCTGTTGATTTCAACACCTAAAATATATCAAGATCAGTGCCAATTTTAGATTTAGCAATTTTAATTGAAAAAAGTAGGTGAAGGGAAATCCTATAAGGTCCTAGAAATGCTTTGAATAACGCAAAACAAGATAAATAGAGATTTAAATAAAATTTATCTGACATCAATTCGTGTAATAATTTTGCGGACGTATGCGCACTACGAGACCACTGTCCCTGCGGGGCCCTCTCCAACGCGGGGCCCGGGGCAAATTGCCCCTTTTGCCCCACCCTCTGTGCGCGCTTGGGAGCATGCATTCCTATTAAATTTATTATTATTACAATATGAATGTGCATGTTTTATAATACTTTTCATATCTTCTCCTTTGTATGATCAGACCCATGGAAACAACAGAATATATTTCTGGCATAATGCCAGTTATTCTGTACTGGACAATCGATTTTGGAAGCATCCATTATACGTGTTTTCAGATTTTCTTTTCAATATTTATTAAGATAATAGCAGTGAGTGTAATCTATGGTAACATTGCAACTAATCTTGATGTGTCGGTGAATACGCAAAACACAAAAGTTTCCAAAGGGTAATTGAGATCTCGGCAGGAAGCTAATGAGCATCTTGTCAATCTTGTCATCAACCATTCAGTGATGATGAATTTGGTTAATGTTAACGATCGATGGTATGGTATGCCGGTGTGTTTTTTGAGTTATGTATACTGATGATGATATGATTATGAATTGTGTGGAATGTAAAGAATCAAGTCTTGTAACTTAGGGAGTTAGGATGTCACAAAAGTATCGTTCTACTGGTCACTGGTGAATTATTCCAAAAATATTCCAATGATATGTTGATTGTCATATACGATTTTTATGCAAAATCATGGATGACCCATCGAATTAGGATTAGTCGAAGAACTAAATATGTCGGTTAGAAAAATAGGCTGCATGAATATATATTTACATTTTAGCGCACTTCGAATCAAGGGACAGTGGTAGCCATTACAACGTATCTTCAGACATCCCTTCTTCCTTGCCTCGTTCTTTATTCCGCTCCATGGTTTCGCGTTGCTCGACCTGCGGCGTAGGCACATCGCCCGTTTTGGCGGTAATATCTCAGCATATTTCTACAGGCAGCTCTATCTTGGATCGTGTCATCGCCGAGACCAATGCGTTGTTGTTGCTATTCATACATCCCTGGTTCCAAGCAAAGATTTTTTTATTCATTTATACAAACGATAGCTATTACTGAATCGGCGATATCGCTTAAATCTAAAAGATATTTACCATTCAACAGTCGGCCCGGGATATTACTCGTAATAATAATAATCACAAACAATGTTCAATTGTACTCTAACGTCATGTGAATTTTGATGATATTAAACAGATTAAAACTGTTTCTAGATTTTTTTTTAGGAATTAATTTGAGCAATAATCACATGTGGATGTGATCTTAATTGATCTCAATTTACACCTAACGCGATACTTGTTGTTAGTCCTATACAATATGGTTGTATTCTTTGGCATTGTTTGAGAATCGATCGAATTTAATCAGATTACAATTGCTTGAATAGAATGTATTTAAAATATCTGAATTTTACCATCAGGAAATTCCTTGCGAACTTGTATCTTATGTAAGAGAACAATGAACTTTGCAGCAAAATGTCTGTATGGACTTATTTAGGGATGCATGGTGGAAT
This sequence comes from Microchrysa polita, assembly GCA_949715475.1. NCBI lineage: Eukaryota > Metazoa > Arthropoda > Insecta > Diptera > Stratiomyidae > Microchrysa > Microchrysa polita. Next base: position 106,771,263 of record OX454415.1, on the reverse strand, counting down.
TTGATATTTCAAAGTGGATATAATCTGATAATGAATTAAACCTTTTCCCAAGAATTATATCTTGATCGGAATTCAACACTTATCCAATCGGTTCGAAGCCAAATTAAATAATAAATATTCAAATTATAGACAAATATAAAAATTGATTTTTCGCTCAAAGCTCAAACACAAATTTCATAACGGTACTTTCAACTGTCAAATCTGCAAACATGACAAAAATTGTTTTAACGTACTGGCTTTCTAACGGTATATCACATTGACATTGACATTTTCGAAAAATACGCTGTAAAAGCAAAAAAAAACATGGTTCCGTTCTCGAAACAAATTAAAACTAACTTTTACTTTGGGCAATATTGCACCATTGTAATTTCCAAAATTTATTTAACAAAATAAAATATTTTTATAATATTTTCTAAATTCTGATAAATTAAATTAATTAAAATTGGAGTCTTTAAATCATGGACTTTGCATAATAGCATGGACTTTGATAATGTGACCTCATCAGCTAACGGAATATTTATAACACATGTGACAAAAGAAAAAAAGACCAACTTTTCGTCCCTTGGTCCTTCCGCTCAGATTCATTTCAAGATTCCACTTTCTACTTTATTCAAAATTTACGAAAAAGTAAATTTATTTCAATTTTTCAAATAAATTTTGAAAATCATGATTATGCAGTTTCGGTTAATTCAAAGATACTTTCATTTTTTTCATGTGAATATCATTTAGATCATTTTAGATCTAATTGTCAAAAGTAATATAACGCTAGAAAGCCAATACATTGAAACAGCTTTTGTCAACTTTGTAGATTTGACAGTTGGAAGTATCGTTATGAAATTTTGGTTTAAAATTCCAATGAAAACACAATTTTAAAATTGAGCTGCAGTTTGAATGTCTGGATATCACGTGTGTCTATTAGGCCCGTATTTATAAACATAAGTTAAGGAAGCCTTAACTCAAGTCGACCTCAACTCAAGGATACTTTGATTCAAGGAATGAGATGTCATTTTCGCTATTTTGTTCATCCAAATAATTTATTTTTACGAGTATTTTAGTTTAAATCTAGGGACGCGGGAGCGTCCCGCACGCCAAAGAAAAACCAAGAAATTTGAACAAATCAAAAGTGAGAAGCGACTAAGACTATGTTTACACGACGGAACAAGTACGGGTTTTCCGACCTCTGTAGCTCGGACCCTGGTTGGTCCTGAGTGTTCAAATTCGGTAAGGGTTGTCGTTCGCACCGTCTTACGAAGTGTAGAAAATTTCAAGAAGATACGATGAAAAACACCGGAGATATAAGAGATTGAAAATCGCATTTTTTTCAAAAATCTTGTTCTCGTTGTTCTTGTTGTTCATTGACAGGGCTACAGCCTTGCAGAGGGCATCTCGGGATTTGGTCTCTTTTCCCATTGATAGAGTCTGTCGTCAAGGTGTGCATAGGCTATCGTTTGCTCCGATCCGTGGAGTAGAAAAAAAAGATATAGCGGAAAATGTGAAAAAATGCATATAGTTTCTCGCTTAAATCTTTTTATATGTTTTAAAGGAAGCATTTTGCAAAAGTCGGGGATAGGCCTGAAAAATGCCTAGAAAAGAATCGTATAGTTTTGTGCTTTGGCAGGACTGTTTCAAACAATCCCTTTTATATGCTCTCCAAAGTTTTCAGTTGTAGAGCGTCTGCAAGAGGTCAAAGTTCCTGTTTTGGTTCGTTTCTTATACGAGTGCGTGCATATTACTATAATATTGGATGAACAAATGACATCCCGATGATCCTAATGCTTTCAACAAACGGTAGCGGTTCACACAACACACACACACCACACGAATTGAGAAGTTCTCCGTGGTGTACCGCGGCGGAAACTATTTCATACATTCTGACACGTACCGCTACCGTTCTACGCTGGTTTGGTGGAAGCTTAAATATGGCGCTGGGACACCAAATCGGTTTTGTCTAGACGGTGTATTCTGTTGTGTTCAAACCAGAGTTACGTGATGATGGCATGTGGAAAATCGATTTTTCAAGGAATTCTGATGAGTTAATTTTAACAAAATTTGGCATGTAGATTTATTCTTGTAATTCCACCCGGTTTGATCCTGTTGTGGTAGGCAAAAAGGTACTGTTAAAGATCAATGTGTTTGGTTGGGACGCAGCCTCCGCATCCCACGATACAATCGTGGAGCCCTCCGCTGCCGTCCCGCTTCCCTTTAGTGCGGGTACACGGTTTACAAAGAGTATATCTGTTGTTGTGGAATGTTACTCTCCGAGTGATTTCCCGATTTACGGGCATATCCACTCGGAGAGTTCAAAAATGTAACGACATTCGTCGGTTTCGACCGAATGTATTTGACACGGCACTCTCATCAGGTGCTGCCGCTAGTGCCGTGCCATATACATTCGGGGACAGCACGACCGAGAATGCACCGGGCTAGTTGTTGCACACCGTATTTAAACCAAAGAAAACCATACCATGCTACACTGAGAAAAAAAAATCCTGTAAATTCAAAAAATACGCATATGATTCAAAGAGATTCAAATATGATTTTGCTTCATATTTGTTTCCCTTTAAATCATTGTATAATCCCTTTATTTCAAACGGATTTCTCTTTGAACTAATAAGATATTCCTTTTGAAAATCTATCTATAATCACTTTAAATTAAAGTGACGCAATGTCAATTTAATCAGATCACAACCATAAATCGAAAGGATTTCCTTTTAATTTAAAAGGATGGACTCTTTGTTTTAAAGGGATATCATTTTATTTAAAATTAAAGGATTTTTCTTATTATTTATCCAAATGCATGAACTCAAAAGAATGTTTTAAATTTCACCAAAAGGATTAATTTTCACAGGGTGTTCTTTCCCTGTGAATATTACTCATAAATGAGACGACGTTTGACGTTTATCATAGCAAACACGCAAAATTTTTCGCTAATATTAAATTTCTAATTTTTTTTATCAAATTCATAAGATTTAATATTAAATTCATAATTTTATGATTCATTTGCTCGTTCACTTCATCTGTAAAAGTGGTTTCGCGGATTGGTGTAGTGATAAATCATAAATTTGTTCGAAAAGTGTTTAGTGGGGTTTGCATTTTTTACCTGCCGCTCGGACGGTCTTTGTTCTTTGTTTTCATTTGGTCCAGTAGTCATTTCAACTCGGCTTAACTGAGTTATCTGGGCATACATTTTCGTACTAGCATATAGCGCAGTGGTAGCGTGTACGACTCACGCCCGTGAGGTCCTGTGTTCGAATCCCACTTTTTGCAAATTTTTTTCTTTTTGCTTTTTTCTCTTTTTATTAATTTATTAGTTTAGTTCTTGTATTAAAATGAATTGTGTTTGCGAGCAATTTTACAAAGTCCAAATTGACGGTCTATCTCAGCTCGTTTCGTCGTTGCAGAGCCAACTTAGCAAGCTGAGATCCCTTATGAAATCTGTAAATTGTTGTGAAAATAATTCCGAAGCATTGCGAGATGAAAATGTAAATTTAAAAAATAAGAAGAGTAATATAGGGAAAGACACTAAGAAAAAAACTAAAAATATTATTTCAATATCTTCTGAGCAATCTTTCGTTAGCCATGAAGCGGGGACTTCCACTGTTATTTCAGATTCATCTTCTACAATTCCTTCCAACGTTGACAAAAATCAATCTCCGATTGATAAATTTGTCACAGTGCGTAAGAAAGGGAAACATATTAAAAAACCTTCTCCTGTTGGTGATGTTATTCCCAAAAAGAGTGATAATAATAATAGGCGACACAAAAGAATCTTCGGTATCGATCAAGCTAATGATTCTCTTCGAAGTGTCCCCAGTTTCAAGGTATTCCATGTTTCTAACCTGCATGCTTCGGTAAAAGCAGACGATTTAAAGGAATATGTAATGAAAAAGCTTAATTTAACAGATGACAGCTTTCTTTCGGTTTATCCTCTGATAAAAAAATATTGTGATATTTCCAAATTAGTTTCAATCAGTTTTGGTTTGAAACTTCCTCATGAATATTCTAAGCAAGTGTTTTGTGCCAACTTCTGGCCCAAGGGCGTCAACATATCACCCTTCAAATTTTCAAAAAACGACAAACGCCAAAACAGTGTCCAGCAGAACACATAATTTCCAATTCTTTTTTCTCGGTCTATTTATCAAAATGTTGGCTGTCTTCGTTCAAGAACAAATGACTTTTACCTTGCAGCTTCACAAGAAGATTATGCTGCCATTTGCTTAACCGAGACTTGGCTTCACACAGACATTACAAATGAAGAACTTTTCATAAGAGACTATGATGTCTATTAGTGATGTGCGGTTCCGGGTATTTTAGGAACCGGTTCCTCCGGGTCCGGTTCTCAGTGGAACCGGGTATTGAAACCGGTTCTGGTTCCAAAATGTCCAAACTGAAAAAGTGAAATTTTTGTTCATTTTCATGTACCTACATGCTACATACATGTTGTAAATGTACTTCTGGGGTTCTTTTGATTTCTTTTTAAACTATGAAAGAAAAAAAAAATATAAAATTACAGCGCAGGGCAAAAAATCACACAAAAACAAAAAAGTTTTTATCAATATTTTTAACATTTAACTCAAACTTTTTTCGATTCCCAAAAACACGGAATGATAAAAATATAATCTTAATTACAATGTCTTCATTTCATTGAATTCCGTCAATCAGAAAATCTTAACATAATTATAATATCCCCAGCGTATTGTTATTAGTCCAGTCGAAAAATCCCAAATAGAAAAAAAATAGAGTAAATGTAATTTTCGTTGATTTTAAACCAAGCTCACAGGAAACTATAACTCATTTTGCTAAAAAAAGATTTGATCGGAAAGGTCCCAAAAAGGACAAAAAAGGATATTATTTAATCCTTGAGCGGAGGCCGGCATGCGGGGAAATGGGAAATTACGGCTTTGAAAAGATACTGATATGGTGAACACATTTTCATTTGAGCCCAATTTTCTCGTTTGAGGGTCCTTGAAACAGGAAACAAACACCGGATGTGTAATGTACTCGGCGTCCCCTTTGATATGATACCCCGCATGCCGACCTCCGCTCAATGATTAAAGAGTATCCTTTTTTGTCCTTTTTAGGACCTTTCCGATCAATTTTTTTTTTTAGCAAAATGAGTTTTAGATTCCTGGGAGCCCACTGATTCAAAAGCAACAAAAATTAGCCTTACTCAATTTTTTTGTATTTGAAATGCTAATATGACTGGACTATTATCTTTTAAATTCAGCCTTCAGCATTGGTAATTCATATAAACAAAACTTAAAAAACACCCGTTCTTCACCCATCAAATTTCTAAACATGCGCTTATAATATACACAAACAAACAAACTTTCTAACAACACAACGCATTTACAAACTGCGCACACACAAAAAATCTGCCGTCTAACAATGTTTGCACTAACCAACAAGTGCAATGTAATGTTCAATATTACTTTACAACAATATGCCCCCAGAATCTACCAATTTTAATTTAATCTCTAGCGCCAATTCCAGTCCACTTCACATGTCCGGTTCCACAGACCCGCGAGTCCGGCTCCGCAAGAACCGAAAGTCGGGTCCATCAGAACCGAATAACGATTCTGTGGAACCGGACTCGGTTCTCTTGGAACCGGCGCTCGTTTCTATTTGGAACCGGTGCTCGGTTCTATTTGGAACCGGTGCTCGGTTTTATTTGGAACCGGTGCTCGGTTCTATTTGGAACCGGTGCTCGGTTCTATTTGGAACCGGTCGGGGCGGTTCTTGTTAGGAACCGGGTACCCGGGTCCGGTTCCACGGTTCCGTGCAACACTAATGTCTATCGTCGCGACCGTTATGAGGCTTCGACTAAGAGAGAAGGTGGTGTTTTGGTAGCTATCAAAACAACATTCCCATCTCATGAAGTTGAGCTTTTTCATAAGGACGTGGAACAGATATGTGTTTCTATCAATGTTTCTCGCAGCGAAAAAGTATATATTTTTAATAGCTATTTACCACCTTTGAGTTCAGTTGATGTTTATAACAAACATGTAGATAATATCTCCAAGCTATTTGCATCTTTTGAGGAAAAAGACAAATTGATTGTTGTTGGGGATTTCAATCTTGGTAATATAAGTTGGTACTGGAACGACGACGAGAAAAAAAATCTGCCGCGTGATTTACATCTTGAGTGTGAATCTGTTCTAACAGATTGTTTGTTTGCAATGGATTTGATGCAAATGAATCTTGTTAAAAATTCGATTGGTAGAATTTTAGATCTAATTTTTGTTAGTACTTGCTTGAATGCTTCTGTAATTAAAGTAGATAAACCAATTTTGCCCAATTCAATCCATCACAGTGCTCTTCTTCTTGAGTTTGTTTTTTATGATTACATTGAAGAAGAGCCCGAAGTTATTCCTACTAGAAATTTTCAAAAAGCCCAATTTGAAAAACTAAATTCAACATTTTTTAATATGGATTGGGCTCCAGTTATATCGAATAGTAATCTTATTGAAAGTTATACAATTTTTAATTCAATTTTAAATAAATCTATTCGCAAGTACGTTACTTTAAAAAAGAACAAAATAAAAGCAAAAAATCCTTGGGCTACCAAAGAATTGTTCAAACTTAAGAGAGCAAAAAATAAGGCCCATAAATTATACAAGAAGTCATCCTCTCTTGCCAATAAAGAAAATTTCTTTAGATTGAGAAGAGAGTATGAATTAATGAATAAAAATCTTTACAAACAGTATATTGCGAGAGCTGAAAATAATATAAAGAATGACAGTAAGACATTTTGGAATTTTATAAACAGCAAGCGTAAGAATACGGGAATCCCAAAAAATTTAGAATTCAATGGCAATTTTTACAAAGATGTTCAATCGGTTTGTGACGGATTTGCTAGATTTTTCAGTTCAGTTTACAAAGTGCCAGACTCCGTTTCATCAGATATGAATGCTAACATCAATGGAAGTCAGAGTGCATTGGTCCCTCGGATAGCTCAGGAGGACCTTACGAGTGCTCTTGAGATTTCTGAGGATGACCTATTGAATGCTATGCGTGATCTTGATGCATGCAATCGTTATGTCGTCCTTTAGCCTTTATTTTTAATTTGTCCTTGACTTCAGGTGTTTTTCTTGATGAATGGAAAGTTTCATACATAACGCCTGTTCACAAAAAGGGTCCGAAGCATCTTATTGATAACTATAGACCCATCATATAATTCTGTCATCTGTCATTTGAACGAATGGTAGCTTTCCTTTGTTTCCCATAACAATTTATTAAAATACTATTATTTTAACCAAATTTATTCGCAATATCTTATCGAAAAAGTAACGCGGTTTAATTAACATCCGTGTATGAATATATTTGTTCACAAAGTTCGAAGTACATTGAAGATATTGAATTTTGGTGACCGGGGGTGACCGAGAACGTTCATTGGAATCAATCATGTCCGTGATCAATTTGAAGGAGTGTTCTTCATGCTGCGAAGAGGACCGTTCGGGTGATTTTTTCACTTGCGACGTTTGCAAAAGGCCGCAACATTCATCATGTGCCGGATTGTCGAGAAAATCAACGCTAGCATTGAGGTCAACCAACAACAATTTGATTTTTATCTGCACTTTGTGTACGGATAAGAACAACCGTTTCGACGCCCTATCATCTCTTGTCACTACACTGATGGACGAAGTGAGAGATTTGAAAAATGAGTTGCAGCAACTAAAATCGGACAAATCATCAACACCGATTTCGTCTATGGAGGAGATAGCCTTCGAACTGGAAGAACGCAGGAAGAGGGCCAAGAATGTTATCATCCGTGGTGTTCCCGAATATAGCCCTGAAGCTGACTCATCGAAAGTTATCGAAATCATCAATAAGGTAATCCAACCTAGAAATATTGCAACAGCTGATTTCAAGATTTTTCGGATCGGGCGACCGGTCGCGAATAAAGTGAGGCCAATTAAAATCCTATTAAATGATTCGGCACTGTCACTTGAGATCGTAAAAATGCAAAAAATTTCCGAAACCCGCAACTATTTAAAGATGAGTAATATAAAAATTGCATCAGACTTAACACCGTGCCAGCTCGAGCATCTCAAAACTCTCAGAACTCAACTAGACGATTTGAAAAAAACCGATCCCGCAGCAACTATTAGATATATAAACAATATTCCTCGCATTGTTCGCTCTAGAACGGCAAAAAACTAAGTCTATCACTATATTACCAAAACACACGCGGAATATGCACAAAATTAAATGATTTATATCTCGCCACTACAATTACACAGTATGATATAATTATCTTCACGGAAACCTGGCTTAGACCAGATATACTTTCTTCGGAGCTCGGTTTAAGACAATATAATATTTATAGACGCGATCGCGACGAGATTACATCTCGTAAACCAAAAGGTGGCGGTGTACTAATAGCTGTCAATAAGTCACTACCGTCAACTGAATACAAATGTATACACAACGATATTGAACAGCTGATTATTTGCATCAACACCAAGCCTAAGAAAACTATTGTTTCGACTGTTTATTTACCTCCGGATAGCGCTCCCGATATTTATCGTAAACACTGTGATGACATCACTCGTTACGTTGAGAAATATGCCACAGCTAATTTTATTGTCACTGGCGATTTTAATCTACCTGGAGTCAACTGGAGTGTTGAACCGCATATCAGTAATAATGTCAAGAGCTCGTATATCATCGAATCATTTTCTTATTTGAATTTTAATCAATTTAATAAAATTAAAAATGTTTGTAATAATTCGTTAGACTTAGTATTTTCCAATAATTCTGATATTCTTGTTAATCGTAACGATTTTCCTTTATTGATTATGGATAAATTCCATCCTGCTTTGGATATTAATATGATTTTTGATAATAATACTTATTATGCAAATCACAACGTGTCAAAATTAACTATCTTTCCTAATTTTAAACTGGCTGATTATGAAAAGATTAACGCTGAATTATCATCTATGAATTGGAGTAACTTAAACTGTCTACCCATAAATTCCGCTATCGATTTGTTTCACGATTTTATTGATCAAGTTATAAGAGATTTTGTTCCTAACGTTTCAGTGCAGAATGACGAATTCCCTAATTGGGTTTCTCCTGAACTGAAAAGTTTGATTCGTAGTAAAAAACTTGCTCATTCTGATTACAAAAGATCTGGCTTAATTAGTGACTATAATTTGTTCTCAAAGTATAGAGCTGATTGTAAGAAAAAGTCGCGGGTTGATTTTAAGATATACATAAGTAAAATTGAATCGCGAATTCCAAACAATATTAAACATTTTTGGAGACATGTAAATTCTCATAGAAACGAATCTGGAATACCTACATCAATGCATTATGGTGGCAACTACAGCTCTGACGCTGTCGATATTTCTAACATGTTTGCTGATCATTTTTCATCTGTTTACAGCAACCAACTGAACACATATGATCCTCCAATATTCAACAATAGCTTGAACCTTTCTAGTTTTACTATAGATTGTGAGTCTCTTTTATTTAAATTATTAAAGTTAGATGAATCAAAAAGTCCTGGGCCAGATAGGATTCCTTCTTTATTTTTAAAAAAATGTGCTCACTGTTTGGCTTATCCATTATCAATTCTTTTTAATAAATCTCTATCACAAGGGATATTTCCAGATAGATGGAAAACGAGTTTCGTTATTCCAATTTTTAAAAAAGGAGACAAGACTAACATCGTTAATTATCGCCCTATATCTATTTTATCCTGCATTCCGAAAGTCTTTGAGAGCATAGTGACAGACTTTTTAACGCCTCTTATTCGGCCGATTATAATTCAAAATCAGCACGGGTTTTGTAGTGGAAAGTCGACATCAACCAATTTATTAATATATAACAATTATATAAACCAGGCTTTTGATAAATTTTCGCAGGTTCATTCTATCTATACAGATTTTTCTAAGGCGTTTGATGTGGTAAATTTTGATTTGTTGTATAAGAAACTAGTTAACATAGGCTTGAATGGCATGCTTCTAAAATGGCTGAATGATTATATTAGAGGAAGACAACTGGTTGTGAATGTACATAACAATTATTCACGACCGTTTTTTTCTACTTCTGGAGTCCCTCAGGGATCTCATCTAGGACCCCTTCTTTTTTTGATATTTATCAACGACATTCATTTAGCTTTCCAAAATGTTGAATTTCTTCTCTTCGCAGACGATTGCAAAATTTTAAAAAAAATATCTACACCTGCTGACATTGCGACTCTACAATCGAATTTGAATAATCTTCAACAGTACTGCATTGACAATAGTTTGATATTAAATGTTGATAAATGTCAATTTATTATATTTAATCGAACTAGTTTACATTATCAACACAATTATATTATTAACGGTTCTCCCTTACGGCAAGTTGATCTGGTTGAAGATCTAGGTGTAACCTTCGACACTTCTCTGAATTTTATTAGCCATATTAGTAGTATTTGCGATAAAGCTCGTAGAACATTGGGGTTTATTATTAGAAGCACTTACCATTTCAGAAACATTAATGCTCTTAGAATTATATACTTCTCTCTTGTTAGAAGTAAATTGGAGTACGGTACAGTGTTGTGGAATCCATATTATCAGACCCATAAGGAATCGATCGAGAAGGTGCAGCACAAGTTTTTGAGGTATACCGCCTATAAGCTCCACATTAGTCGCGATAATATACATTATCCAGATCTATTGCAAATAGTGAATACAACTACTCTTGAGGAACGTAGATCAATGTTTGATGCTGTATTTTTATTTAATTTGTTAAATGGAAATCTTGACGCGCCTGAGTTGTTGAATAAAATCTCATTTAGAGTTCCCTCGAGACTTACAAGAAGTAATGATACCTTTCAGCTTCAAACTTTTAGAACTAATTATATGCAATTTTCGCCTTTAGAACGTATTCAAAGAATTGGTAATAAAATCTCTTATCATGTCGATCTTTTTAATTCGTATATTTTTGCGGTCAAAAATGCTGCTTTTAACTTGCTTTAAGGTACCATTTTCAGCGAATTTTTTCTTTTATTACTCACTATTATTATTTTTTCTCATTTATTCTGAATTATTAATTATAAACTAAACTGAATTTGTTTGAATATGTATTTTACTACAAGCTATCATTGTATATTTGTGTAACAGGACTACTTAGTCCGTTTAATTCGAAATAAATAAATAAATAAATAGCTAAAATATCTGCAATACCGAAGTTGTTTGAAATGCTTATTAAAAATAAAATAGATGTTTTAATTAGCCGTTTGATATCGCCATGTCAACATGGATTCCTGAAAGGAAAATCAACTTCAACAAATTTGGTATCATTTACTAAATTTGTTGCTGATGGTATTGAGCAGGGAATACAGGTTGATGTGGTATATACCGATTTTTCGAAGGCTTTTGATAGAGTAGATCATAATATTTTACTTAAAAAACTAGAACATTTAGGAATACAGTCAATTTTTCTAAGCTGGGTGAGATCCTATTTAACGGATAGGACTCAGTTGGTGAAGTTAAATGGCTGTACATCTCGCTCTGTTATAAAGTGTTCATCAGGGGTTCCGCAAGGAAGCCATTTAGGACCACTTTTCTTTTTAGTTTTCATAAACGATATCATCCAAAATTTTAAATTCGTGCGTGTATGCCGATGATATGAAAATCGCTATGAAAATACGCAACATTGATGATTGCCTTAAGTTGCAATCCGATTTAGAAAAGCTGCAATTTTGGTGCCGCGATAATAATTTAAATTTAAATGTTAGTAAATGTAAAGTACTTAGCATATATAAATTGAAAACTCCGGTCTTCTTTGAGTACTCCTTAACAGGTAGTGTTCTTGAAAGGGTTGCCGAAATATCAGATCTTGGTGTAATTTTCGACCATGAGCTTTCATTTCGACAACACATTGATTACATTATTTCAAAAGCGAATAGTATGTTAGGATTTGTTAAACGTAATGCGCGCGAATTTAATGATGCTTTTACTTTAAAAATATTGTATGCAGCTTTCGTTCGTTCGCACCTGGAGTATTGTTCTATTGTGTGGAATCCGTTCTATAAGGTGCATATCGAGCGTATAGAAAGAATTCAACACAATTTTACACGGTTTGCCATTTATCAAATTGGCTGGCGTTTCAAGCCAGATTATAAAACTCGCTGTTCCTTATTGGGTTTACAAGCCTTAGATTATAGAAGAACATTTTTAAACGCTATGTTTATAAGAGACCTGTTTTGCTCTCATATTGTTTGTGAAGATATATTAAATAACTTTCAAGTCAGAAATATTCCTCACAATTTGCGGCGGAACAACCTTCTTGTTCAGCCTTATCATAGAGTAAACTATGGGCTTAATGAACCAATTACAAGGTCAATTATTCTTTATAATAGTTTGAAGGACTTAGTTAATTTTAATTGTACTAATAAACTAATGTTTAAAAGAAGTTATTTTGATAAATTTCCTTATTAATATATTTTGTTTTCAGTTTTTTTTTACGATCTGCTAGAGTTTACACTCGATTGATTGATTAGTCACTTACGTACGGATAGTAAGTAAAGTGATGCCGAGAAGCCTAGTCCCGGGACAAAAGTTTCTGTGAGGCAAAAAAAAAAAAAAAAAAAAAATAAATGAGTTTTGTATAACTGACTTCGCTATAGGTGTTGGCTACATTTCATTTACCTCTTCACGCTCTAAAATGCATAATAAATTACCTACCTACAGTGGGATTCGATCCTGCGACCCTATGATTTGAAGACTAACGCCCCTACCTACTACACCACACAGACTATACGGGACGACGTTTATAATTTCCACCATACATTGTGACATTGACACCACACTCCCGACCAACTGCGAGTGTAAACAAAAAAAAATCCTATTGAAAATTTGAATTTAAAGGATTTTCCATTAATTTAAAAAGAATGAATTTGAATTAAAGCGATATCTATTTAAAAGGAAAGGATTATATTTAATAGGAATGTAACTCGATTTCAAAAGGATATCGAGTTAATTTTAAGGGACGTTATTTTTCTCGGTGTACGGATCACATTTTTAGCGAATAGCCACTTGCTATTTCTGTCATCCGTGCAACATCCCACTTGAAATGAAGTGAACATTTATTTCAAGGAAGCCTTGAAATCTTCTGTAGTCAACCTCACCTGAAGTCAAGGTAGCTAGTCATAGTCACCTACCTTGAGTTATTATATTTCACTTCAATTCTATTTACTGTTTTTTGTGTTCAATTTAGGAAAGCAAAACTTGTGTGTGAATGTGTGTCCTGTGTTGAAAAGAGTTTGACAAAAAATTTGACAAATTAGTGAACAATTAAAAATAATACTGAATCCATCAATTCCTTGACTTAAGGTCTCCTTTAGTTAGGGTTGCAATGAGTTAAGGCCGTCTTAAGTCAAGGATGCATTGAGATACATTTTTGAGTAAAAAAAAAATACTAAAAACGACATTTCATTCCTTGACTTTCGGCATCCTTGACTAAAGATCGCCTTGAGTTAAGGCTTCCTTAAGGTATGTTCATAAATACGAGCCTTAGGCCCGTATTTATGAACATTCCTTAACTCAAGGAGACTTTTTTGTCTCCTTTGACCAGGGTTGTGCTTTGTTCCTGATGTCACCGCCGCTATGCGAAAGTCCACAGGTCAAGGAGACCTTGGGTCAAGGATGCCGAAATTCAATAAATTAAATGTCATTTCCCATACTTTTTCATAGAAAAAAAAAGTCTCCTTGAGTTAAGGAATGTTCATAAATACGGGCCTTAGTCATTTACTTAGTTTAAATGAATGGCAGAATGTGGTTGGCAACAAACACAAATCCCAATCTACTGCTCTAACGCTCGTATATTTGTTTTTGGAAAAAAGCAGGAAAATTGCAAGACAATATTTTTTAAAAAAAGGCGGAAGGAAGGACAACCAGAAAGACACATGGCGCACAGATTTTACTCCGTAATATTTGGGTATCTTTCGAATTTTTCAATAATATGTATACATATATTTTTAATACAAAGAAATATTATATTATTATATTATATATATTATTTTTTTTTTGTATCATCTAACGCAGCGGCTCTTAACCGCGGTGGTCCGCGGACCACTGGCGATCCCTGGGCCCATTTATACTGACAATTTGTTATGAAGATTCTCGATTTTCACGTATAAGTTAGCCATAGTTTTATGAAATAAACAAACTTCAACGTTTTGAAAACATAATGGCGGTTTATAGCCTCTCCTATAGCTTTTTGTATAGATTTATCATTGTACAATGGTACAAAATTTTGGTTTCAAGATTCGGATTGCCAGGAGAGGGAAACTTTTTTTTTAAACATTATTCAAGACGGCCTTCAAAATAAATTGTATGTGTGTTATTTTTTTAAATATGTTGTATTCTGATTTTTTCCTCAAAAGTATCAAACAATCCTAACCTCCTTACCCTAGATTCATTTTCCCAGAGATTTCATAGTCGGGCAAGGTAAGTCGAAATAAAAGTGAGTTGTGGAAACGAAAATTTTTAATCACAAAATAATAATTGAAAATTACTCTCTGAATGTGCTTAGTTAGCGAAACTAGATGAGGACCAACATAGTTAGCTAAATAGACTCAGCAAAAAATTTGGGAAAAACTCGATCTTGAGACTGGGGCATCTATCACCAATGTCCGAATTCATCCGTTCTCATGTATGCCGTGTCCCCAGCTTCGATAATGTGCCTCGAAGTTCGGTGAAGAATTGATATTGCCTTTCAGGGAGTAATCTATCCGCGCGCGCGCCGTCCCAATTAAAAACGTGGACTGACGTGGTTTATAAGTCTGTGGTGAAATTTTTGATGGAATTCATAGCAATCATGTTTACTAAATACTTGCCTAAACAAGCACAAACAACCACAATTTACATTTAAATCGACCGGTTTATCCAAGCACTAAGCAAAGTATTTTTTTTATTCATATGACCTAACAATAATGTTATATATTTCTCGTCTTTCCTAGACGTTCCAGTGGGTTCGATAAATTTTCGCGTACACAATAATAAATAACACTCGGTTTACTGTAAGACTATTTATTACAACACACACGGTTATACACACGGTTTACAATTTCACTAATTACTTTACTAATTACTGACACGACATAATCCACGGGTAAAATTAGACTGACTGACTGACTCTAGTCTCTTATACCCATTTCCACTGTTCCGGAAACTTAGGTGACGCACTTTCCAGCAACGGCCAGCAAGTTGTCTCGCTAGTGACACTAGCGCCATCTGGTGCCAAGTACGGGCATACAATTTGGGTTGGCGTATAGACTAGATATATTGCAATAATATAATTACAACCAAATTAGTTTTATGTTTTTCCGTAGATTTTCCACGTGGGGGTCCGCGACTATTATAGAACTTGACCATGGAGCATAAAAAGTTAAAAACCACTGGTATATTCGGCGTGTTGGCAGGACGGCAGGTTAAGGTCGAAAAAAGGACTGACCTGCTAAAAACAGGAGAATACGACTATTAGTGATAATAGAGGTGAATCCAAATAAAAGAGTGTATTTTGAACGGATGGAATTTAGGCTGGTCGAATTGTCAAATTATATCTTTATTTCTTAGTTTATTATAAATAAATAAATTACAAGCGCGACAGTCAAATATTGGAC
The DNA here is from genome assembly GCA_949715475.1 of Microchrysa polita. Taxonomy (NCBI): domain Eukaryota; kingdom Metazoa; phylum Arthropoda; class Insecta; order Diptera; family Stratiomyidae; genus Microchrysa; species Microchrysa polita. The sequence continues at coordinate 106,755,638 of OX454415.1, read as the reverse complement.
TAAGGCAGATGTGTTAGTGACATCCAATTTCCAAGATCTTAGCTGCTTTTTTGTTGAGGTGTTGAGATCAAAAGCACGCTCAGCTGTGTTACTTACCCATAAATGGGTACTCGTTTAACATCTGAGTGAGATCATAGTCAGACACAAGGGTCGTGAGTTCGAAAAACACCTTAAACTGAATTTGTTCACGGTGAGTTTCGAGCCTGACCCCGTGCAGCGAAAGTGCGTGCACTAACCACTACAGACTACACCAGCCAGAAGACTACGATAATAGGTCTGTTTTTTTGGTTATCCCGTGTAGGTTTGGGTAGCGAAACTTCATATAAAAAAAATGACAGGTGGATCAGCTGGCATTTTTTTTATATGGAGTTTCGTTACCCAAACCTGCACGGGATAACCAAAAAAACACACCTAATAAATTATTATAAAGCTTTCAAAATCCGGCCGCATCATAAGCATATCCAACGTGAAAACGCAGAACCTATAGGTGACGTCTGGGTGCCCCAGCAATGATCAATCATTTGAAATTGTAAATTATAGTTTCGCACGTTGTATATAAATTATCACTCTACAACTCCAACAAGTAATACTGAACCCCCTGAACACGTGATATCGAAATGGAGTTGATGGTCAGAGTTCCGGTTATCATAAAATTTATCATAAAATGTAAATATAGCATTTTAAATGAATGAAAGACCTAAAAATAACCAACTCCTCATCTGTTGAATCTGCTGCTGTGACAAAGGCTTCAAGCCAACTCTTGATGCCTACATGCATGCCTCGTGCATAGTTTATATAAGATGGATGCAATTAAAAGTCATCATCATGATATATCGCTTCAAAGTTCGGGGCGGAGGTGGCACGAGCCAAAGATGCTTCAGCGATTTAATCGGTCCGTATGCATGTTTCCTCCCTTTCAAATGTATGTTTACATACATTCTGCCATTTTCACGTAATAAAATAGCAATTTCCGCTGTCAAATTAGAACTTAACGGAAAATGTTAATTATATTGTATCTTTGATCAAAGGGAGAACGTGAAATTGATATTTCTATGTAGTGTTTTGCAGAAATGTCTAGAGTTGAAATTAAGAAGCGGTTTATAATCGGTTATGAATTTGGTGTTATATTATGATGTTTTTTAGTTTTTTTTTTCTCGGATCGAACATAGGACAACCTTTCAGATATCACAATTAATTCAAAACATAAACAGAAAACATTTTACCCATTCTAGATTTCTCACAGGCCTCCAATTTGTCATTTTCTTCTTTAATGCTACTACTTTGCAACCTACACCAATTCATTTCGATTCTGAACTCAATTACCATACATATATGCCGGAAACAATATTTAAGAAAAAATAATGAAGTACACAAGACCATTCATCATTCTTCACCGCAATCTTTGATTATTATTTTCCTTTGGTATAGCATGGTAGATGGGCATTCTTCTATAGAAGTGAGTTACACCACAAAATACATCAATGAAAGTCATCACATCATCATCAGTAGGTGAATGTAAGGCGACCAACTTTTTGAAATGCCGATCCGGGACATTTTAAGGACGTTGATGGATTCTTTTTTAATTTAACAACATCTCCAATATTACCAAATGTGAAATTGGGTCGAAATCGGGGTCCAAATTATAATTGACTAATTTAAGAAAATACAATTTTATAGCTCCTTCACAATCCCAGTTTTCTCGTTGAGCTGCAGATTTAGAAAGGGATTTATTCAAAGAAAATTCACAAGTGCGATAAGAAAATACATACTAGTATAAACTATTTTTATGGAAATGTTGTGGGGGTGAATGGGGTCTGAAGGTGTAAAAAAATAAAAATAAAAGGTTTAATGATATTATTTATTTTTAAATTCATACTTTTCGTTGGAATGACATTTTTTAACAAGTTCTAGATTGTCATTAAGTAAATCGTTGCGATTTCCCATATTGAAATTTATTTCGGTTATAGCTCGAAGCGTTACGATTTAAAAAAAATTTTCAGTACGAATTTATAATTGAAAATGGAGGTTCTGTTTGTGCGTTAGTACCTGGACCATGGCCGAAACAATCTTTTATGAGACATCGTTTTCAATCATTGTTTGAATAATTTCCATTCTGCGCTGCTCTGGACTTAACTGAGCTCCTCCCATTTTTTGTGCACTTCAATCGATATTTGATTGGATATGTATCCGACCTCATCAAATTTTCGGTAATAATATTACTTAGCTTGGGCATCTGCCCCAATATTAATAGATACGAGTTTTCTGCCTAGGACCATTTTAGATGATCTAGTTTTATTAACAGCCATTTAAATGCGTGAAATGTATCGAGCTAAAAACTGTTTTGAGATATTGAATGCATTTTTTGTAGAAATTGCAAGCCTTGTTTTGCTGTACCCGAGCCATCTTGTTTTGTTGTACCCGAGCATCTTCTATTATTGCTTCATCACAAAAATCTTTCACGCTTTCAACGGGCACCTTGTAAATATAAAAAAAAGGATAATTTTGCTCTGAGCCTTAAGGTGGACACCTCCAAAATTGGTATTTGCGTTATCAGCGCAAAATGCCACATTTTCCTTGAAAGCGGCTTTGTCGAGGGTCTCCATCAAATATGAATATGTATATACTGTGGGTTCCTCCTGGCAAAGTTCTTATTTCAAGTTCCTGGACATTAATTCCTAACGTAGGCTCAAGATAATTAACTAGAATTGGAAATAAATTCATATTATTTTTATTTGAGGCATCAGTAGAAATGCTTATGAAAGCATATTCGCAATATCTGATTGTAAAATATGGACTGAAAATGAAGAAATGACGTTTTTGGCAATAGCCTCGCTTTTGGTTCTACCACATGAAATAAGCGTCTTTGCATTCCTGAAATGCAATGTACAGGTAAATGAATTCTAGGAAGTAGGAACTATTTATAATATCAATATGGAAGCAAGCATGTAGTTAGAAAATACGAGTACATAGAAGACAAGTGAATGCGGGACACTTTGGATGTATTACGGGACAAATCCGGGACGATTTTCAATACGGGACAGACTTGTAAAATGCGGGACTGTCCCGCAGGATCCGGGACGGTTGGTCACCTTAGGTGAATGGAATTGCATATTAATACGCAACAAGAATCACTACAGAGCGCTGACAACAAAAATTGTCATTTGCTTCGTTGCGGTCACGCCAATTTTTCGGGGTGATTACCCTCAAGCGTAAACATTTTACATATTGGCTTACACTACGTACGTTCTTATCGATTTCACCAACAATGACATAACAACACTGAAGACCACAATTTCCATTTACTTTTGCTTTGTCCATCATAAGGTAAGAGGATCCACCGCGTTTTGGAGATATGATTTTATTTGTATTCCCGAAACGTATCCTCGAACACTTAAAGACTTAACGGATCGTTTATTGTTGGAAATGCACTACGTGTGCGTTGTGTCACTTAAAATTTATCTGAGGACGTTGCTTGTTGTGGTGTGGTGACCATTCAGGATGAGTAGCTAAATCAAGTGGACATTAAATCAAACTGCAGTGAAATGGAATTACAAAAACATATTGAATTAAAGCACCGTCAGATGCAGTTTGCAAAGAATTCGATGTACTCTGAGTTGGCATGAAATGTGCATATACAATTAGGATAATATTTACTGAATAAAAAAAAACATTGTTTTAACGTGAATTGAAGAGGTTTTTGTATTCCCGGAATTTTCGAGTATTAACTTCTGTGCAAGAATATTTTATAAAGAGTGTTTCACATAGTAATAATCGATGTGTTTTTGTTTTAAATACAGTCTTGACTCGGTAATCCGGATCTCCTTTAATCCGGATATCACGCTAATCCGGACCACTTAATATTTCCACTATGTATTCTATAGTCCGGATTTCGGCAGCAATTTTGACTCTATAATCCGGATCTTTGAGATTTTCAGGGTTAAATGGTAGATTTGGTCTCGTACTTCTTTACGGAACTGTTTAGCAAATGACATGATGCTGGCTAATTTCTAAGAAATAGAACATTTATCGACTTTTGTTGCGCTTTTTTATTTGTTTGGATTGTTTTTCGTCAGAAAAATAGGATTGCGCTAATCCGGATGTTCCGATTATCCGGATTACCCCTTGCAATAATTGATCCGCATTATCGAGTCAAGACTGTAATTCGAATATTGATTGAATAATTTTTATTTTGCGATTTTATTATAGTGTACATAATGGTACTAACAGGTTATTTTTTTGCTTCTTTACATTTTATCAATTTATTTATTTTATTTACATACGGACGTAAGTTCTTCTTACATTTCAGTGGTAGCCTAGAAAAAGTAATAAAATCCATAACTATTTTTAAAACTAAATATGTAATTCAATTAAAAAACAGTTCTGCTCCATGTTTTTAATAATAGTGAAATATATTATTATAAGTTAAACGGTTTCATCAATTTAATGAAACAAATTTAATGTAAATCTTTTGATATTATCACTGTTTGTGTTAGAGATGTCGAGATGGTTTGACACTAAATTTCCAGCAGCTTTAATTCGTTCTAGCGAGGAGTTCATCATATAATAATAAGTTCGCGAAATATGGCGGTGGAAAAGTTCACGATTTCTTATTTGCAGAGAAGGAATTTTGATTTGTATCTTTTGTAGAATTTCTGATACATCGACTATATTATTTACAATATATTAAATACAACATCAAAGTATTTACGCCGAGATTGTAGTGTATTAATTTTTAATAGATTCAATAGCCAAATAATCTACATTATTTGAACCCATACGCATTTTTGATGAAATATATCGCAAGCAAGAATTCTACATTTTTATGCACAAGGTTGATATCACAACCACAAGGTTCACACATCCGTCCGCTTCTATTCCTTATATTTATAATTCGGTATAATTAATGGCCTGACCTCTGTGGCTCACTTGGTTGAGTCGGAGATCGAATCTCGGCGTGGTCCAAAATTTCCGTACATGTGCGGAAAGGAAATATACAGGGTGTCCGGAAACTGCCGCATAAACGCACCGGATTATGATTCCTCAGTTGATTTCCAGCAAAAAAGTTGTACGGAACATACCACCTCAGCTTGACCCTTTAGCTGCCACAGGCATTTAAAGATTTTTGAAAAAATCATTTTCTTGCTCGACTTAAAGCCTAATATCTCCAAAGCTAGATCAGCTAGAATAGTAAGTTTTCTACACTTAACGTACTAAAACTGTTAGAAATAATGGAGATAGAATAAAATGATGTAAAAAAGATATGATCGTCAGATTATGCGCCAATTTTTAAAAGAATCGTACAAGCACCTCACCTTGGCAGAAGTTGGAGAAAATTGAGATGGAAAAAAATATTGTTTTTGGGTCAAATCATGCAAATTTGACTTTGAAGCTCTGTAAATACCAAACCTTTTATCCGATTTTAGTCTGGTTAGTTTTATTTTATAGGTAAATTTGTTGGCTGTAATAATCATTTTATTTTACTATTCTAGCTGATCTAGCTTTGGAGATATTAGGCTTTAAGTCGAGCAAGAAAATGATTTTTTCAAAAATCTTTAAATGCCTGTGGCAGCTAAAGGGTTAAGCTGAGGGGGTATGTTCCGTACAACTTTTTTGCTGGAAATCAACTGAGGAATCATAATCTGGTGCGTTTATGCGGCAGTTTCCGGACACCCTGTATATATGTTTTGTTTCTATTTTATATGTGCATTGCACAGATTTCATCCGTTCATAGATATAGTGTAGTTCCGAGGTGACTTCAGATTGCAAAGTGTGGTGGAGAAATTTTTTTTTTTGTTTCTTATGTTTTTTGGGGTGCTGAGCTCGAATCCGGAGCTTCCCACCAAAATTTCGTTGCGGAACAGGATCAAAACCGCGAAAAACCCAAAATTTTCGGAGTTTTCCCGTTTTTTTGTTTATAACTCCGAAAGTGTACATTTCTCCGGAAACCTGTCCATGAAAATATTAGAGAAAACATAACTGCGGGTCCAACGCGCCATTAATCATTAAAATGTGTTGAGCGGTATTGCTACAATTGATAGTAATTTTTTTGGCGTTTTTTGCAATTTTGACATTGTTTTGCAACGAAATTTTGGTGGGAACTTACAGATTCAGGTTCTGCACTCCAAAATACACAATGTACAAGATAAATGCAACTTTTACGACCAAAAATGAAAAACCGTTCAATCTCAAAAATTTTTTCATAAAATGGAACTATGTTAAAAATGGCAAATTTAGATTATCCACTGTAGTAATACCGCTCAACAGATTTTTAATATTTATGTCTCTTTGGACGCGCAATTATGGGCTCTCTAAAATATTCATGGAGAGTTTTTCGCAGAAATAAATAGTTGCAGAATTAGGGGGCGAATAACGGAAAAACAGCAAAAATTCTAGGGTTTTTTACGATTTTGACCCTGTTCCGCAACGAAATTTTGGTGGGAAGCTCCGGATTCGTGCTCAGCACCCCAAAAAACAATAGAAACAAAAAAAAATTTGTCTCCCCCACATTTTGCAATCTGATGTACTAGGTTTATCACGTAGTAACTACACTAATATCTTTAAAGGCTTTACTAGGAACACACTTGGGTATGAAGTTTGTTAGGATTGGTATACATAGGCCGAGTTTCTGATAGCTCTTATTCAGTACCTGTCGGCTGATTAGTCTTATCGCATAGAGAAGACACACAATATTCAGAAAGCTTTTCCATTGTATTGAATGGAATTTTTGTTTATTTTGCATAGCTACGCCATATTTTGCTTGGTTACGCCATCATCTTAGATTGAAAAAATCATTGCGCACTTTCATCCAACAGTACAAATAAGAAAAAGATAATATAACTATGCAAAATTAACAAAAAATCAATTCAATATAATGGAAAAGCTTTCTGAAAATTGTGTGTGTCTTCTCTTTGCGATAAGACTAACCATTCTATAAGAGTTTTGAGAGAATGGCCCATAAAGAAAAAAGTTTTTCTTAGAAGAACCTAATTCTTATCGGCAGCCCCATGACCCCATGGTCCGATTTCATTCGTTCCAACATATACAGGGTGTCCGGAAACTGCCGCATAAACGCACCGGATTGTGATTCCTCATATGATTTCCAGCAAAAAAGATTTACCGAACATACCCCCTTAGCTTAACCCTTTAGCTGCCACAGACATTTGAAGATTTGTGAAAAAATCATTTTCTTGCACGACTTAAAGCTCCATATCTCCAAAGCTATTTCAGCTAGAATAGCGAAACAAAATGATTACAGCCAACAAATTTGCCCATTAAATAAAACTAACCACGATAAGAGTTTTGGTTTTTACAGTGCTTCAAAGTCAAACTTGTGCGATCTGACCCAAAAACAATCTATTTTGTCATCTCAATTTTCTCCAACTTCTGCCAAGGAGAGGTGCTTGTACGATTCTTTTAGAAATTGGCGCATAGTCTTACGATCGTATCACTCTTACCTCATTTTATTCTAGCTCCATTATTTCCAACAGTTTTTATACGTTAAGTGTAGAAAGCTAGGGTTAATTTTAGCTAAAGGGTTAAGCTAAGGGGGTATGTTCCCTAAAACTTTTTGCTGGAAATCACATGAGGAATTACAATCCGGTGCGTTTATGCGGCAGTTTCCGGACACCCTGTATAGAGCGTACACTAAAAAGAAACTTGTATACAAAATTTCAGCTCGATAGCTTCAAAACTGAGGGACTAGTTTGCATTGCAACATACGGACAGACAGGCATCGCTCAATTGATTTTCGACTTACTGAATCATTTCCATATTTACTGGAAATCCCATACAAAATGACAATCTTGGAAATTGATCCAGGTTATGACTTGGATTATCTGCCACTACCGTCCCCCACATGGTTCCGCGAACAATTTCCCTTAAATTTCCCGTATGTCATTTTGTTTTTCAGTTTTTTTTTTTTTTGTTTCTAATCTTGATTAGAGTCAATTATCTTAATATCTCTTGAGACTTTTCCTTTAAATTGTATCTGGCACGGTGCATAATATCAAATGCAATTTCAAATTCAGAACATCGTGTTGGGAACTGATAGCCCTATTCGACTCACTGGATCATTTCCAGATTTTTTGAAAATCCCATACAAAATTATGATCCTGGAAATTATTGATCCAGGGTATGACTTGGATCATCTGCCAAACTAATCCCCCAGATGTCTCCGCGAGCCATTTCCCTGAAATTTCCCGTATGTCATTTTGTTATTTAGTATTTTTGGTTTGTAAACTTTATTCAGAGTTAATCATTTGAATATTTCTTGAGACTTTTCCTTTGAATTGTATCTCGAACGGTGCATAATTACAAATCCAATTTGTAATTCAGAATATCGCATTGGGGACAGATGACACGATAGTCAGCTGTTACCAATTTGGGAAATTTTGATTCGATTTCATTCGACTTGGACAGGATCACTGTCCGCTTCAGTCGAATAGGGCTAACGACACAATAGTCAGCTGTTAAGCGCAGTATAGACCTCGGGCGGAATGAAAATGAAATTTTTGTCCGCTGCGATTTTCTCAATGAAAATGCATGCTTACTGTCGTGGAACATGTCGGAAATGATGGGGAATCCCATAAGCTACAATCCGAATATGGTTCCAAAATTTTTCTCGGCCATTTTATGTATTATTTTTCGATTCCCCCGTCATTAGATATTTTCCACGGTGAAATGACCGGGGAATCGAAAAATAATACATAAAATGGCCGAGAAAAATTTTGGAACCATATTCGGATTGTAGCTTATGGAATTCCCCATCATTTCCGATATGTTCCACGACAGTAAGCATGCATTTTCATTGAAAAAATCGCAGCGGACAAAAATTTCATTTTCATTCCGCCCGAGGTCTATACTGCGCTTTACAACGCCATCCAGATATATCAAGGCCGCAACTCAGCTGTACGATGACGTCATGGATTCTGCTTAAATTGTTCGTCGGACACGGGCAAACAACAACAATGTCATGAGAAGCAACAACAATGCAATGCAATTTAATCTGCGGATTTGACGTTTACGGGTCTACATTGCGGCCTTAATATATAGACGGCGGTGGCTGTTACCGAAGGGGGAAATTTTGATCCGTTTTCATTCGACTTGGACAATGACCAACGCCGTCTAGATATTATGAACGCAATGTAGAAAAATCGCCTACTAAATTTGCACTGTTTTGTAGTTCCTTTTAATTACGTTATATGCTTGTTGTTGTTGTTTCTTCGTATCTTTCCACAATTTAGTAGGCAAACGGCACAGCTGAGTTACGGCCTTGATGTATCTAGATGGCCTTGCAACAAAACCATCGTTACTGACATCCCGGAGCTAGAATTTATTTTTTTGTGTTAGTTGGCCTCTCGGCACATTGCCTCCCATTCGAACTAATTCAAAATAATAGCCATAACGAACAATTGCCGCTATATTCTCGCTAATGCAAGCATTGTCACTAATACATACACAATGTACTCTTCTCAACTGCACTCTACGCACTCATGCAAAATTCTATGTCACGAAAGTCCAAATAGCGCATAAAAACATTCTAGCTCCGGGCTCTGAGTTACGGTGGTTTTGCTTTGCAATGACCCTGTTCCATTGATTAAACAACTAAAGGATAGGCCCACTGCCATCTAGATAGACAGGCCGGATTATCAGCTGATCTGTCAGTGGTCATGCAACACTAGTAGTGCCATGGTTGGTCATGGTCCGCGCTTAGTACTGCCAAAGTACCGCTCAGTACAATCCACAAATTGTCCACAATCCAAATATCAGTGGCTGTCAGCCTGTCATTTCGTGTGACTTGCTTTGATATACACATGCCAGTGCGTTGATTTTTGAGATAAATATGGTAAGTACGATGTTGATGTATACTATTTTACCACTTGCACATCAAAAACACATTAAAGCAAACCATAACCTTTGTTTCGTAATAAACGCTCGGCATATTTAAACTTTTGGGTTCAGAAGCACTGGAGGTTGTGGGCTTTACAAATGTCAACTGTCACTGGTCACGAACGCACTTTGTCCACTTGTAGACGAACAAATTTCTGCAGTTCGGCCTGTCTATCTAGATGGCAGTGATAGGCCCGAATCCAACACAAATGGTCCAGTTTTTGTAATGACACTAAAGGTCCCTCTAGATTAGCAGCCAAATGGCGACACGTGCAGCCAAATGGCTGCTGTCATTCCGTCCAAACATGTCGCCATTTGGCTGTTCGTCCAGTTTTGATATTCAATATGGCAACTCAACGAACCGCTTTGACAACCGCTTGTCAAATTCAAAGTGACAATTTTCCAACTTTTGTTTGTTCTTTTGTGTGAAAATGAATAATTCTTGAATGGCCGTGTAATAATACAAACGCGCAGAGTCCGATTTTGATAATTGAATTTTAAAAAATCACCAAAATGAAATTTTGGTTATGTCATTTTCTGTCTACATTTGGCTGCTAGTGTGGATCCCAAGTAACAATTTCATCCCTATAATATTTCATAGAATATTTTCTTCTAACGATAATAGGGGCACTTTACAGGGTATAAACTCTGAATAATAGTCCAATAATGGCGTTTGGCGCCGTTTTTTGATCCAATTGCACCTTATTGTAGCACTGAACTAAGCTTTGAAAAAGACATACATCAATGTGTTATGTCATCATTTTCTGTCATTTTCTCGTGAAAAAAAGAAAAAAAAAATAATTCCCCCAGCCAGCGTCGAACCAGCGACTGTCGTACGCCAGTCCGACGCCCTAACCACTCGGCCAACCTCACATATAGCTAACGTTGCTCGTAAACACTACAAGTGCTCAACACTTCTTTATCGACTCTTCTCCATTGCACCTTCTTCTTTATATGTCAATAAATTGAAGTTGAATAAATCCACACATTGATCAATAAAATGCAGACATTTTCTGCGCTGGGATTATCTTAATTGATTCGTAAGTTAACAAGGAGTGAGGAAATGTTAGTTTCATGCAATATTTCAATGAATTCAATTCGAGAAACGTGGTATTCCAGAGCACTTCATAAGTGTCAATTCTTAAAAAATCACAAAGTCCATCCGGCTGTGTGAAGTTAGCCAGTCATGTTTTTGAAATTAGGTCCTTTTGCTCGCTGAACCGTTTGTTCTACAGCGGCTACGTTTGTTCTTGATTGTTAACCAATTAATATCGTTTGTGCTTCTCTAATTATTTAATTATAGCAACTTTAAAATTGTGAGTGTGAACTTAGCCAGTCATTTTTAAATATGGGTCGGAAAGGTATAGCTTTGGTATCAATCGAAAGCCAGACGTTTGTTCATTTTGTAGGGCGTTTGTTCATCCTGGAAACGGAAGGATACAGGAATTATTAAGGAAAAAGAGATTAGCTGTGACGTCATCTTCACTCAACCAATGCCATCTACTCAGCTCAGCTGTACGGGCAACCCGTGTCCCGCGAACAATTTATGCAAGATCCACACCATCATCGTACAGCTGAGCTGAGTAGATGGCGTTGGTTGAGTGAATATGACGTCACAATTAATCTCTTTTCCTTAATAATTCCTGTATCCTTCCGTTTCCAGGATGAACAAACGCCCTACAAAATGAACAAACGTCTGGCTTTCGATTGATACCAAAGCTATACCTTTCCGACCCATATTTAAAAATGACTGGCTAAGTTCACACTCACAATTTTAAAGTTGCTATTAGGTGTGTTTTTTTGGTTATCCCGTGCAGGTTTGGGTAACGAAACTTCATATAAAAAAAATGACAGGTGCGTCAGCTGTCATTTTTTTTATATGGAGTTTCGTTACCCAAACCTGCACGGGATAACCAAAAAAACACACCTATAATTAAATAATTAGAGAAGCACAAACGACATTAATTGGTTAACAATCAAGAACAAACGTAGCCGCTGTAGAACAAACGGTTCACCGAGCAAAAGGACCTAATTTCAAAAACATGACTGGCTAACTTCACATAGCCAGTCCATCCTTCTATAAAACTACGCTGAACAATTTATTGGATGACCATACGAATGTCACACGATAAAAATGACACCGACTGTGCTATAGAAGAATATATGCATGTGTGTGAGTTAACTTAGAGAGACTATTGCATGTGTGTGCTGTATCATCCAATAAACACAAGAGTGGAGTATTTAAAGGAGTGTCTTTTTTAGGTTGACGTTTAGAGACAGTTTTATCGAAGTTTTATACCACAATCTTTGAATTTATTCCATAATGATGACAGAAGCTTTCCGGAAAATACTTTAAGGATGGTTTATCGGATCAAAATATTACTTTAAGCGATGTCACACGATAAATGAATTCCGTGGTACAATATGGTTGTTACAGTGTGAAGTGCGGCAAGATTACAGTTTCCGTGACGCCAAGATGTGAAAATGCAATTTTATGTATTTTTGGCCGAAAATCACGGGAAAATTATTGATTTTGTGCATATCCTCACGGTTTAGGAGATATTTTTCCCGTAATCTGCGGGTCTCATTTTATATATTGGCATTGTTAGATGTTGGCGTCACGGAAACTGTAATGTCCCCCAGTTTTTGGACGCGCAGCCATTTATCTGCTAATCTAGAGGGACCTTAATGGCAACGCCGTCTATATATTAAGTCCGCAATGTAGTCTGGCTGGTCTAGCGGTTAGTGCGCGCACCTTCGGTGCACAGGCTCATGAGTTCGAATCTCACCGTGTTCCATGGTGTTTTTCGAACTCACGAGCTTGTGACGGACTATGATCTCACTCAGATGTTAAACGAGTACCCATTTATGGGGATAAATAACACTGCTGAGCGTGATGCTGATCTCATTACCTCAACAAAAAGCAGATAAGATCTTGGAAATAGGATGTCACTAACACATCCTGCGGCCTTAGTCCAATGCTGGATTGTCGCGCCTGTTATTTATTTTAATGTAGAATCTTAGACGTCAAAATCAGCTCGTAATTTTGCGTTATGTTCGCCAACGTTGCACTGTTTTGTTTTTGCTTTTTAGTACGTCATATACTTGTTTTTGTTGTTATTCCGTGTAAATCCAAAATTTAAGAGCTAAACTATGACGTCATTGTACAGCTGAGTTGCGGCTATGATATTTCTAGATGGTGTTGCTAATGGCCATGTATCAACGCCATCTAGATATATCATAGCCGCAACTCAGCTGGACAATGCCGTCATAGTTTAGCTCTTAAATTTTTTATTTACACGAACAAACAACAAAAACAAGTAGTGACGTAATAAAAAGCAAAAACAAAACAGTGCAACATTGGCGAACATAACCTAAAATTATAAGCTGATTTTGTCGTCTAAGATTCTACATTGCGGCCTAGACGGCGTTGCATGTATTTGACATAAAGGGAACGTTGAAATGTAGGCGCTAAATTCACTTCACAAACTTACCCTCAGTAACTGGATTTCACTTGAAAAACACTGAAATGATACAAGAATTACTTTACGAGTTCTTATCACAAAAAAACAAACGCGCGACGCGTCAAATATGTTCTTGAGAATTTGCAGAACGTGTAACAGCTGACAAGTGTTGAGAGAAGGCGAACGCATTTTAGTGGAATGTTTTTTTATTGTGTTTCAAACCAGACCATGCAGTTTGTATGGGATGACAGCGGATTTAACTTTTCGTTTAGCTGTATATTCCATGCCTTGTCCGCGTGAGTCGAAGAGGCCCTAATAAAAGGCACGTTTTATTGTGTTTATCCCGTGCAGGTTTGGGTAGAACTTCATATAAAAAAATGACACTTACCCAGGTAAAGTTCACGCGTGCAACTGCCCTACACGGGATAGAGCTCAAATGTAGATGGCGGACACATAGGGGAAATTTGAGGGAATTTGTGTTTTCAAACCAAATGTGAGAGTTTTTCTCATCACGAGAAAAGATTTTGCATAGAAATAATCATCTTTTGTGATAAAATCCACATCTAAAAAATAAGCCGACGAAGGTGAGTCCAAGATGCACAAAAACTGTCAAATGTCAGCTGTTTGGTCTTAACCGGGATGTTACCGGCGAACGTTTTTTTCGAGTCAGATTTACCCGCAATACGAAAAAGACGTCGCTATATTAGGTTCGTTTTTTCCTACATCCCGTGTAGGTTTGGGTAAAGAAACTTCATATAAAAAAATGACAGGTGGATCAGCTAACATTTTTTTATATGGAGTTTCGTTACCCAAACCTACACGGGATAACCAAAAAAACACACTTATTAGCGTTACCCAAACCTACACAAAAACTAATAGCGACGTTTTTTCGTATCGCGGGTAAATTTGACTCGAAAGAAACAATAGCGGGTAACATCCCGGTTAAGACCAAACAGCTGACATTTGACCGTTTTTGCGCATCTTTGACTCACCTTTGTCGGCTTATTTTTTAGATGTTGTGGATTTTATCACAAAAGATGATTATTTCTTTGCAAAATCTTTTCTCGGGATGAGAAAAACTCTCACATTTGGTTTGAAAAAACAAATTCCCTCATATTTCCCCTATGCGTCCGTCATCTATATTTGATTCATCTAAGCTCTATCCCGTGTAGGGTAGTTGCACGCGTGAACTTTACCTGGTTAAGTGTCATTTTTTTTATATGAAGTAATGAAGTTCTACCCAAACCTGCACGGGATAAACACAATAAAACGTGCCTAATATAAAACGTGCCTAATGTATACTTTCACCGCCGTCTTTATATTAAGGCCGCAATGTAGAAATCTTTCGCCTACTATTTGCACGGTTTTGTTGTTCCTTTTAATGACGTCATATGCTTGTTGTTGTTGTTTGTTCGTGTAAATCCCGAATTTTGTAGGCAAACTATGACGGCATGGAACGGCTGAGTTACGACCTTGATGTATTTAGATGGCGTTGATACTTTTCATAGTCCGAGATGCTCCCTTCTGTTCGTTGCTAACTTCATGATATACGCTTTCACATTGTGACACATTAGCGATGTTTTTTTCGCAACGCGGGTAAATCTGACTCGAAAAAAACGATCGCGGGTAACATCCCGGTTAAGACCAAACAGCTGACATTTGACAGTTTTTGCGCATCTTTGAATCACCATCGTCGGTTTATTTCTTAAATGTGATGGATTTTATCACAAAAGATGATTATTTCTTTGCAAAATCTTTTCTCGTGATGAGAAAAACTCTCACATTTGGTTTGAAAAAACAAATTCCCTCAAATTTCCCCTATGCGTCGGCCATCTACATTTGAGCTCTATCCCGTGTAGGGTAGTTACACGCGTGAACTCTACCTGGGTAAGTGTCATTTTTTTAAATGAAGTTCTACCTAAACCTGCACGGGATAAACACAATAAAACGTACCTATTGTGACGGGTATAAGCAACGCCATCTAGAAATATCATAGCCGCAACTCAGCTGTACAATGACGTTATTGCTTAGCTCTTATATTTTTTATTTACACGAACAAACAACAAAAACAAGTAATGACGTAATAAAAAGCAAAAACAAAACAGTGCAACATTGGCGAACATAACCTAAAATTATGAGCTGATTGTGACGTCTAAGATTCTACATTGCGGCCTTAATATCTAGACGGCGTTGGTATAAGCAACGCCATCAAGATACATCAAGGCAACGCCATCTAGATATATCATAGCGGCAACTCAGCTGTACAATGACGTCATGGATCCGTATTGAATTGTTCGTCGAACACGGGCAAACAACAACAATGTCATAAGAGGCAACAACAATGCAATGCAATTTCAACTGCGGATTTGACGTTTACGAGTCTACATTGCGGCCTTAATATACAGGGTTTCCGGAAACTGCCGCATAAACGCACCAGATTATAATTCCTCAGTTGATTTCCAGCAAAAAAGTTGTACGAACATACCCCCTCAGCTTAACCCTTTAGCTGCCACAGGCATTTAAAGATTTTTGGAAAAATCATTTTCTTGCACGACTTAAAGCCTAATATCTCCAAAGCTAGACCAGCTAGAATAGTGAAATAAAATTATTATTACAGCCAACAAATTTACCTATAAAATGAAACTAACCAGACTAAAATCGAATAAAAGGTTTGGTATTTACAGAGCTTCAAAGTCAAATTTGCGTGATTTGACCCAAAAACAATCTTTTTTTCCATCTCAATTTTCTCCAACTTCTGCCAAGGTGATGTGCTTGTACGATTCTCTTAAAAATTGGCGCATAGCCTTACGATCATATCTTTCTTATATCATTTTATTCTAGCTCCATTATTACTAACAGTTTTAGTACGTTAAGTGTAGCAAACTAGGGTTAATTTTAGCTCGAATTCAATACAATTTATTAATTCACACTGCCCCTATAGATCTGCAATTGATAAAATCTATTCAAAGTATGTATATGTCGAAATCGAGTCAAAATTAACCCTGGTTTTCTGCACTTAACGTTCTAAAACTGTTAAAAATAATGGAGCTAGAATAAAACGATGTAAGAAACATATGATCGTAAGATTATGCGCCAATTTTTAAAAGAATCGTACAAGCACCTCACCTTGGCGGAAATTGGAGAAAATTGAGATAGAAAAAAAGATTATTTTTGGGTCAATCACGCAAATTTGACTTTGAAGCTCTGTAAATACCAAACCTTTTATCCGATTTTAGTCTGGTTAGTTTTATTTCATAGGTATCAATTTGTTGGCTGTAATAATCATTTTATTTCACTATTCTAGCTGGTCTAGCTTTGGAGATATTAGGCTTTAAGTTGTGGAAGAAAATGATTTTTTCAAAAATCTTTAAATGCCTGTGGCAGCTAAAGGGTTAAGCTGAGGGGGTATGTTAGTACAACTTTTTTGCTGGAAATCAACTGAGGAATCATAATCCGGTGCGTTTATGCGGCAGTTTCCGGACACCCTGTATAGACGGCGGTGATCAAGGCCGTCAGCCGTTCCATGCCGTCATAGTCTGCCTACTAAGTTTTGGACTTACACGAACAAACAACAACAACAAGCATATGACGTCATTGAAAGTAACAACAAAACAGTGCAAACAGTAGGCGAAAGATTTCAACATTGCGACCTTAATGTAGAGACGGCGGTGGTATAAGAAACATTTAATAAAAGCTTTACAAGAAAATTTTGCTTGAAATCATGTTTTTTATGAAAAGCTTTAGCATATTACAAGCTCAAACCAGGAAAAATAAATCGAAAAAAAGGTATGTTTTTTTGGTTATCCCGTATAGGTTTGGGTAACGAAACTCATGAAGTAAAGATGGAGTGGCTATAATGATGAAACTTCATATAAAAACAACAACACAACATGGGACGAAAAATCTTGTCCATGGGCTCTCTCGTTCAGCGGTTCACGGTTCTATCACGTCAAATGCAACATCGCAAAATCGACTAGTTCAGCCACTCACATCAATACACACAACGACAAAGTCATCCGGTTCTGCTAGTTCTGTAGCACGTGCGAATTCTATTTTGTCAAAGTCGGTAAACGCGGTAAACGATCCTCGCCGCGAATCTCGTTTGATTTAATTCGATTGCGCGAAATAGTTACGTTATTCACTATAATATTACGTTGCTCGGGTAATTTGTGATTGTTAGGCGCTGTTTTGTGTCATAAAAGGCAACCGTAGTGTGTTATCGACGGTTTGTTTGTGATTCACCTATCAATTAATGTACCGTTGTTTTCCTCTCCCATTAAACAAGCAAACTTGTCCCGTCTCATTTTACGTATGACATCTCCTTCCTTCATTCTCCCTGACGAAACTCCATATAAAAAAAAATACAGCTGACCCACCTGTCATTTTTTTTATATGAAGTTTCCTTACCCAAACCTACGCGGGATAACCATAAAAACGTACTTAAAGCTTCTTTAGTCGTTAGAGCTTGTTTCAGAGCAGAACAGAACATTATAGGCAAGGAAAAGCCAAATGTTATGAGATGTTCCTTCTTCAGTACATATAAAGCAATTAAATATGGAATATTCTCATTAAAAAAATATAAGGAATTAAAAAGTATCTTTTGGTCCATTTAGCTTCAAAGAACAGTATCCGGTGCTGAAAATGGCAGTTTAAAATCTGCCCTAATTTGTTCTTTACTGGATGCAAATATTATCGACCGAAAAGGCTATAAATACGACTGAAGCCTATTCGGCGGCCATTAGTATCTTCAATTCTGAGTGGCTGCATAGCTGGCGACGCAGAACAGAGCTCCGAGTGCCTTCTAGAATTTCTTCACTCAACAACCTACAGAAATTAATCTAATCTGAATAATCATCGGCTTCTTCGATAGCTCGTTGTGAATAAATATATTGTCATCAATATAGAATCAAAATGGTAAGTCTCAATATTATGCAATAATAAGATAACTTTGTTGGTTAAATGTGTGATTTCTTAAGTGATGTTCTCTGGAAAAAATCCGGTTGTACTCCTCGTTTTTGTGCGCAAAGTGAAAAATTAACTTGATAAGATGCCAACAATGCTCAAGAAATGTTGCGGCGATGCAGAAGAAACTGCGGTTTATGCGTCGCATTGTTTTACCACGTTAGTCCCGCAAATAGAACATAAATCGATTGAGAGTTCATTCATATACGAGTATGTATAAAGTTATATGTGGAGAGCAATTACGAAGTGATTCATGAACTTGGCCCGATACCAGGAGGATAATACCGGCACTCAATTTGCATAAATTGTGGGGACAATGTCCTCTTACGTGGAGTTTATGTTGTGAAATGGTTGGGTTGGGCAGTTTTCTATCTGTTTTCTCTATGTTAAATATCAAGTTGCTTCGTTGAGTTTGGTGGTATCTCATTTTCTAATTAATCAAGAATAACCTGTTGATTTGGGTTGCTTCGTTGATGCATAGTGCAGTGATGGAAATCATAAAATGATGATTGATGGCTATTGACAATGGAAAGGTAATCGATAGACGTGAGCTCATATTGATGATGATGTCATAACGACATTGAAAAATTATAATTAGAACATGCATAATAACAATTACACATTTCTATTTTACGTTAATTGGAGAATGTTACATAAGCGGGTTATGATATCTTTTAATAACCAATTCTGTTTCGTGAGGAAGAAAGTTTACCGGTTACAACTGCGATTATGAGGTGCATCACATAAGCAATTTTTCATTCAGGAGCCTATAAGCTAGACACCTCATCCAGAATATAATTTATTTAATTTCTCTTGGTAATACCCGTGTCTTTCTCTTTCCAGCGTGAGTGCATCTCTATCCACGTTGGCCAGGCCGGTGTCCAAATTGGTAACGCTTGCTGGGAATTGTATTGCTTGGAACATGGAATCCAACCTGATGGGCATATGCCTTCAGACAAAACCGTAGGAGGCAACGATGATTCGTACAACACTTTCTTCAGTGAAACTGGCGCTGGCAAACATGTGCCCCGGGCCGTTTTCGTGGACTTGGAACCGACCGTAGTCGACGAGGTACGCACCGGAACATACAGACAATTGTTCCATCCAGAACAATTGATCACTGGTAAGGAGGATGCCGCCAACAATTACGCTCGTGGACACTATACAATTGGAAAGGAAATTGTTGACATTGTCCTCGACCGTATTCGTAAATTGGCCGATCAATGTAGTGGTCTTCAAGGATTCTTGATTTTCCATTCGTTCGGTGGTGGCACCGGTTCCGGATTTACATCGCTGTTGATGGAACGACTTTCCGTTGACTATGGCAAAAAATCGAAATTGGAATTCGCCATTTACCCAGCTCCACAAGTCTCAACGGCTGTCGTAGAGCCGTACAACTCCATTCTGACGACTCACACAACTCTGGAGCACTCGGACTGTGCATTTATGGTTGACAACGAGGCTATCTATGATATTTGCCGTCGTAACTTGGACATTGAACGTCCAACCTACACCAACTTGAACAGACTGATCGGACAAATTGTTTCGTCGATCACCGCCTCTTTGCGTTTCGATGGTGCCTTGAATGTTGACTTGACCGAGTTCCAAACTAACTTGGTACCATATCCACGCATTCATTTCCCATTGGTCACCTACGCTCCAGTCATTTCCGTTGAAAAGGCATATCATGAACAATTGTCAGTTGCCGAGATCACCAACTCGTGCTTCGAGCCGGCCAACCAGATGGTCAAATGCGATCCACGTCACGGCAAATACATGGCCTGTTGCATGTTGTATCGTGGCGATGTTGTCCCCAAGGATGTTAACGCCGCCATTGCTACCATCAAGACCAAGCGCTCCATTCAATTCGTTGACTGGTGTCCAACCGGTTTCAAGGTCGGTATCAACTACCAACCCCCAACCGTTGTTCCAGGTGGTGATTTGGCTAAGGTTCAACGAGCCGTTTGTATGCTGTCCAATACCACAGCTATTTCCGAGGCTTGGGCACGTCTGGATCATAAGTTTGATTTGATGTATGCCAAGCGCGCCTTTGTTCACTGGTATGTGGGTGAAGGTATGGAAGAAGGTGAGTTTTCGGAAGCGCGTGAAGATTTGGCTGCCTTGGAGAAGGATTACGAGGAGGTTGGCATGGACTCGGGTGATGCCGAAGGTGAAGGTGTTGAAGAGTATTAAACGTTCACCTCACCGATTGGTGTTTCATAATATTTTTTACATAAGACGGTACAATTAAAAAATTGTTTATGTCGAAAATAAAGTTTGAATAATTGCATAGGTTTTGAAGTTTCATTTTACAATTCTCTATTTGGTGCATAGGATGTTACATTGAAAAAAATCCATAATGGATATACACTGCGCGACAAATGCTTAGGTTCATGGATATTTTCCTTTAAAATTATATAATTTCTATGTACTCTGATCGGAAATAATTTTTAAATAATGCTCTCTCAACTAACGGTTATTTTAATAAATATTACATTTCTATTAAGCAACTCGCGTAGCTAACGGAATTTTTTAAAATGAAAATCGCAATTTCCACTGCGACAATTGTATAGGTTTACTTACTTTAAAGAGTTATCTCGTCCTGGTGAGAAGTGTTTGTGGAAACATTTTTTTTCGCGTTATACTCTGTGAGTCGTATAGTGGATAATGTCAAAAGGAAATCAATTTTCTGCCGAGGAAAAGGCGACAATTTCCATACTAAAGCAAGAAGGATATTCAAACCGACAAATTACAATACGGATTCAGCGGAGCTTGAACCTTGTTAATAATTTTATACGAGATAGTGGAAATTATGGCCGACGATACGCAGGAGGCAGAAAAAAAGCGATTTCCGGTGCATCAAGGCGAAGTCTCTTAAGAGAAGCCTCGAACTCGCCCTTTACTGCGCGTATGCTTGGGGAGATTTTGGTGTTATCAGCAAGTGTAAGGACAATCCAACGAGTTCTTAGATCTTCATCTTACTTAAAACGTTTACAATTAAAGAAAAAATAGCCTTAACCCCGCAACATCGCCTACAGCGCCTGAAATTCGCCTCAAGATTCATGAACTGGACATCACAATGGAGGCAGGTAATATTTACGGATGGAAAACGGCTTTGTGTGGACGGTCCAGATGGGTTCTCCTACTATCATGATTATATAGGAAGGACCCTATGTACCTGTCACGCCATCACTTCCGAATAGGTTCCGTTATTGTATGGGGAGCCATATCATATCATGGAACTATCGAATTGGTCATTCTACGAGGTTACCAAACCAGTTCATCTTATAAACAGCTCTTAGAAGAGGAAATCCCTATGATAAATGTCATGTACAGAGGCGATCCTTGGATATTGCGACATGATCTTGCCCCAATTCATACAGCGAGGGTGGTTAAATCGCTTTTTGAGGAGAAAAATGTGGCTTTGTTAGACTGGGTGCCCATCTCCCCTGGCATTAAACATTTGGGGGTGGCTTGTTCGGGAGGTTTACAGTAGTGGTAAATAATACGACTCTAAAGAAGAGTTAATTCATGGAATCAAGACAGCTTGGTCTAAAATACCGATATCTGTGCTGCATTCTTTATACGATTACCTGCCTCGAAGGCTTTATGAAATTATAAATAAAAATGGCGAAAATACACACTATTGAATTACAAAAAAATGCTCCTGTTTTTTCGTATTTATCCTCTTTCATACTTTTCTGAAATATTTTTCAGCGAAAACATTATGTAAAACGGTAAAATCGTCCCTGAACCTAAGCAATTGTCGCACTGGAAATTGACTCTTTGAATTAAATTAATTACTGTAATTTAAGGAAAATGTCCTGTGGGGATTCAGTCCATTCATTTTGTTTGTGATATTTAATACTTCCAAAAATAACATTTCTTGAACTGGTAAGGTTTTATTTTACCGCTTCATGGAAGGAAATATGAGTGAACCTAAGCATTTGTCGCGCAGTGTATATCGAAAAAGGAGCTAACGAATTTTCAGACAAATGCACATGTACCGCATAATCCTTGATTAAAAGGCACTTCTACAGGAATGAAAAATTTTGTTCAGAGATTCACGTCTGGATGAATGTGGAGAACAGCAACGGAGTTGCGTGATATTTTGTAGGAAGCCCAAGCAACAGCACACTATCGTTTTCTGGATGAGCAAGCTTAAACAAGACCATAGAAGCCCCTTCACTTGATTGGGTCAATTCAATGCTTTATTTAAGTAGAAATTGTTTCGTTTACAGGTAAAAGGTGTCCTCATATAACGAAAATGTCTGTTCCATTCATCCCGACTCACTTAGGCCTAATTAGTGGAACTGAGGTATTAGGCGATGCCGCATTGCCAGCGGCACTATGGAACATCCACAAAGCAAACATTCTTTTAGAAAATAGGTAGCGATATCATAGAAAATTGGTTGATTGGGGAATTCAACGAGCGTATTGTTCGGTATTCGGTCAACTGCTAGCAGTGTTATTGGGGAAATCAAAGATATCGTTTTAGGTTGAATCTTCTGCGCTGAGCCTGGCAAGCTCCGCACAGTGTGGAGCCGGACTAACGGTGACACATTGCAGGGTCATATATGACAATTTTGAGTACAGTTTCATAGAAATGTTGAAATTGAAAAAGTAGAATACAGGGTGTCCTAAGATCGTGGTGCTATAAATTCAGGGTCAAACCGATGCACTAGCTGGCAATTCTCATTACTTTTTGTTGAGCTTCCTCATGCAATCCGAAGCGCTCGAGCTTTCAAACGTAGCTAGAGCTCATCAGTGTTGTGCCGATCATCATACGATACCTTAAACCAAAAAAGGATCAAGTTTTTGAGATTTTTTGATCATAGCATACTTTTTCAAGTTTTCCATCGAATAGTCAATGTTGAAACAATGCGGACAGGTCGAAAAAAACACAATGTGTATCAGCACAAATAAAAAGAAATAAGTAAAAAAAATAGGTGTTAATCTAAAGTTTAATGCCGCACACAAACGGTCAATCCGAATCCATTTTTTGAATTTTTCGTTCTGTCAAGCTCCATATAAAAAAATATAGCTGAATTTAATTTTTTTATATGGATTTTGACAAGAACAAAGAGTCCAAAAAATTAAATCTTCCTCTATGTTCTGTAAACAAATTTCTGACGCATATTTGAGGTACATACATTTGTTGAAGACGGCCTATTTAAAACAGTTAAATTGATTTGTCCCGAAATTCGGTTCAGAAAAAAGTGGTTGGCTTCGCCGAACCTTATAATTATCTGCCAAGGTTCCGACTCCGCATGTTTCAGGGTATGGGACAAGAACATCTTGGATTGGGATTTATTTGAAAAGAAGACCAAGCTTTAGAGTTTAAACATCCCGAAATCTTGTATTTGACGTGAAATCACATGGATGTGAAATTTCGTAAACATAACAATCTCAGCCCATTACCCGTTTTTTTTTGCCCCTTAGCTAATTACATAAAGCTTACATGTCTTTGTTTTACACCGTTGAATTGTTTCTGATAGAAACAAATGTTTGTCTATTTTTAGCCACCTTTCTATCCGAAATTAATTTATGTCAACCTAACAATTTTGACTCCCAAGGTTGTTAACAACCTTGATGTTTCCAGACCACTATTTCCCAACTGGTGATCGGCGGACCGGAGGCGGTCCGTGAGAGCCTTAGAGGTAGTCCGCGTAAGAAACTAGTGACTATTCTTGTAAATACGGAATATGTCTCGGACGGTGTTAAATTGATCTCTATATAGCCAAAGTTGAAAAAATCTATCGCGAACCGAATTTTCAAATTACTGAGCCTGGTCTCCATTGCACGCACCAACAACTTTTCACTTACATCTACCACTAAAACAAATATTTTGTTTGTAAGCATTTTTCAATTCGCGCCAATTTGCGCATCCGAAAATTATCAGTTGTTTCTTCTTCTTTATAGTGGCGTCGTGGTTTCTCCTTAGCTATTTAGATTTTGTAAAATACGAATTTTCCCGTTATTCAGTACGCTTTTCGTAAATTTTCGACGAGAAGCTTAGGGTTTATTTTCCAAATACATAGCTGAAAACCAACAAGAAAATTTATTAAGCTGAAGCTGTGATTTAAAACGAGCTCGTTCGGTAATACTTAGTCAAAGCAGACAAATTAAAAAAAAAAGGTATTAAATATTGGATTTGGTTAAGCTAGGAGAAATTAGAAATAGACAGTTTGGCAAAGTCTTGTGAAGCGAGAGTATCAAGAACTAACCGTACGCAGCGGGCGTCAAAGACGGTTACTGATAAGAAAGTCATAACCAATAATAATAGTTGTAGTACCGAATGATGTTGGACGAGATAGAAAAAGCAGCGACCATTTGCCCTTCTTACTGTAAAGTTTTTTTTCTGTTGATGGCTTCAGAAAGTAGTCGCAACAGTAAAATTTCATTCGAATCACCCATGTTTATGGGGCATTCAGGTGACGCATAAATTTTTTTTCTGGCAAAAGGGAAGACCGAAGACGGACACAACGAAAGTGATTTCTTGGGTATATTCGATGCGCTATAAGGTGAGCCACGCTTACACCGGTAAGAAAATGCTCCTCCATACCGACATCCCAAATAACTACGCCCACTTGATTGAATGGTACCGAATCGCCGTACTCTGTAGACCTAGTGCGACTGCTTTGACCTCAAGAGCGTATTATTACAAAGCATAAAAAAGCTACTGGGCAAAAGTGCATCGACTCGAAAGGACATTTTCGAAACGTTTTAATCGCTCCTCGCAAGGGTGTCCGTTGAGGCTAAGTTGTCCGCACACATCTGCGGGTTGGGAACCACTGTTCTAAACGATCGGCGGTATGTGTTCTGATCAGCTGTCCAAAATTTTACATAAAATTCAATGACCGGAACTGCTTCCTGATTCTAATAAGTCGAGTTTGTCTGTTGGATCGCAGGATACCTCTAGATGCGATGGGTTTTTTGGAAAGTAATTGCGGTAGCACATTCTTTCCTTGGATGGTATTGAAATGGGTAAAAGCCGATAATTGGTGGCCTTTAAGTCATTTGGTCATAATTGTCATAACTCGCAACAAATACGGAAGTTTACCTTGGATTTGAAAGAGCTGCAAATGGTCCAAGTACATATTGTCTATTTTCTCCACAAAAGGAAAAATTCTTAATATGTATTGGAGTTTGTGCCCAATGCCCACCTCCATGGTATAATCTGCAGTTCAGCGTGAAATCTGATATGGGCATGTTGAACGAACTGTAACGATCAAGATTCATGTTTAAATCAGCTGTGACCCGCTGTGATTCAAAAGTAATCCTTTTTAAACGACCTGCAGTTTGCATAAAATCATAGTCCGAAAAAATCAAAATTGGTTAAGGCCGAAGAATTATTCCCTAGGTCCATATAAGCTATCGTGTAAAGCCTCGGAGCAGCTTCACGTAATCTGAGCCTCGAAGGAGCTAGGGAGAATAGCCTCGGCAAAATGCCTACGCACCTATACCTAACTAATTTGTGGATTGATGACCACAGGGCAAGAATCCAATTGCTGACTAGTATGCTGAAAGACCCCCATCCGAAAATGAAAAGCAGCGGAACCTATCGCTTTAAGCTGATGGGTAATCACAGGTCAAACGGGCCTGGGATATGCACGACTGAATTCAGCGTGAGGCTTAAACCGAACGAAGAAATCCCCATTTGACAATTAGATCCTGTCAATAAAACTTAGAAGGTCCAAACAGCCTGATGGACCGGGAGATAAGAGCATAATTGCTTAGGCACACCTCTGACGGTATAGTCCCGTAGAGCTCTATGACAAGTTTATTTTCTCACACACTCAATAAGCGATTTCAAGAGATCCCTGGAGAAATAAATGAAGACAGCATTGGGACGCCATCTTGCTCAAACCATCGGTTCCATCTACCATTTTCTAACCCAGGGTGATCGAACGTCCGACGCTCCATCGATCTAAGCAACTGAAATCCTTCCTGCTCCACTATCTTATCTTTACTTCACGATATTCTACATAATTTTCGTGATCGAATTAAATAATTGTATTGCCTAGCTAGAGTGGAGTACAGCTTCCGCAAACGACCCAAAGTGCATTGAAAAAAATCATGATAATGTTTCGAATGTAATTTTCTATTTTTTATGAATTTTTTAAAACCCTGTGTCGAGTTCCCACACAGATGTACGTGACTCCAAATTGTTGTAACTTTGGACCACTAACGTAATGCCATTACAAAGTCAGTAAATGGAATGGTGACTTTTTACACAAATTCGCAGATAAAATGATTAATTTTTGACTATGGAACAGAATGTTCCCATTAGGGGCTGGACAGACAGTAAAATCATTACTACGAAAATGACTCATGATGATGAAAGTTGGAAATTGGGGTTTTCGTAATTTACGTTTGACATTTACGTAAATGGTGAAAATGTCTCTCATAAAAGCGATATTTTAACGAATAATAATAACACATTCCAATAATTTGAGAACACATTTGTCTTCAAGAATTTTAGTAAATATTTAATGTAAAGATATCGACAAGTTGAATTATTTTGTAAAAATTCTTTTTCAGGGTTACAATAGAAGGTGTCTCCTGTCGAGCAAATTATAGTCCAAATACGTTGGTTGGTTGGTAAAAGTGGCGGCTTAGGCAGATGCTAGCCAAAAGCCCAATTAGCGCATAAAGCGCCGTTTTGAAACCACAAACTCCGGGAGCTTAACTAGTGTATATGATGAGGATTAGGTAATAAATTTAGGAATGGGGAGGTGCCTTGAACCAGCCAGTGTTATTTAGGAAATACAGCAGTTCCCCTAATTTCACATTAGCTGCATCCCCCAAGCTACCTAGAAAAGCCCTACCGAGCGTCCTATACCGGGTTCTGGCAAGACCCGGGCATTCACACAGAAAATGAAACAGCAGCTGCGGCAATGGGCGTTTTAGGGGATGCCCAGCCTGGCTGCGTGAAGCCCCATTGGCCAGTGCCCCGTCATAACAGCAGTAAGCTTGGTGATATCTATACGCGGTTTAGTCAGAATCTCAGAAGTTCTTTTCCAGTCGTAGGAGGGCCACATCTTCCTTGATACAACGCTGGTCCTCAGATTTCGCCAGTTGGAATTAGCAGCCCTTAGATAGTGGGTGGATATCTTACTCTTAACAGCTGCCATCGGGACGCAAACACGCTCCGCATGAGAGCTGTCAAGGGTGGCACCCATTTTGGCTAGTTCGTCAGCCCTCTCGTTATCCTCTATGTTCCTGTGTCCGGGTATCCAGAGTAGGGTGATTCTTTGGCGTGTGCCAAGGCTGGTAATGCTTCCCCACATACTTCAACAGCCTTAGAAGTCGTCTTCACCGATTGTAAAGCCATAATAGCCGCCTGACTATCTGAGCAGATAGCGATATTCTAGTTGTTTTGTATGTCCCTGAGAGCATGACAGGCCTTCATGATTGCAAGCATTTCTGCTGCTGAAAAATGCTGGCATGATCAGGAAGACGGTAATATTCAGAAATACTTAGTGATCTGCAGAAGATTCCAGCACCCACGCCACAATCCATTTTAGACCCATCGGTGAACAATGTGATGTCAAAATCCTTGACCACCTCACTCTCTTTCCATTCACCTCTAGTTGGGAATCTGACATCAAAGTTCTTCCCAAAGCTTAGTTTTGGCACTTTGAGATCCGTTACAGCGTTTCGTACGTCCTGTGGTAGCTGGTTTAGGATATTGCTGTGGCCGTATGGCCTAGCACTCCAGCAACTTAACGCTTTGAGTCTGACTGTGCTGCATGCTGCCAGTTGGTTAATAAACAGATCGATGGTAGAAGATGCAGGATGACATTCAGCGCATCCCTCGGGCATGTTCGCATGCCCCCTGTGATGCTAAGGCAAGCCGATCTCTGATATCTACCGAGTTTTGTTACATTGTAGCCTTTACTGAGCGCTGGCCACCAGACGAGTGACCCATCCAAATACGTAATTTAGCAAATTTGCTAATGATGGTCAATTTGCGTAATGCTGAAACATTTTCGTCATTCGAATATCGGTCTGTCAAGCACATCATCCCTAGGTAAAAGCACATCGATGTGACGAAATACTGTCAACAAAAATTCAATTCATTCGCCCATGCATACTTCTATGCATTTTTTCCTGTCACATTGATCCTTGAGTGGTGAAGTAAACCCTTTCCAAGGACAATGTATTGTGAAAATTACAACACTAGCCTCCACCACCAAGAAATAAAAAATTTATAAAATACGGATTTTCCGTAAAGGCTTTACCAACATTTCTAAAATATAGAGCGTTGGAAGCCTCTACTGTATTACTTAGTCGTAATATTTGTCACGTAAAAACGCTATACTAAGCATATTCAATTTTTTTGAAAGTAAAAAGGGTCAATATTGACTAACTATGTTAGTACAACATTGAACCTATCAAAAATGTTCACCTTTTTAGGCATTGGATGGATGGATGGATGGATATGGCGCTGAGATAGGTTGGGCTGGTTGCGCCCAATACTGCAGCCTGCTGGCTTATTGTATATCCCATCTAAGCGAGAACGTTTCAGGTTAAGAGCTCTGTCCTTCGTATAAGGCTTAGAAGAAAGCTAACCAGGTTTACTTTGGGTGCACCCATTGTGGTAGTTTGAGCCCCAAAGAAATTTTGTCTCCAGCTCATAAGAGCGGGGCATTCGAAGATAACGTGCGAGGCTGATTCCTCGTCTTCGTTGCAGAGGCGGCATAATGGGTCTTGTGTGTAGATCCCAATTGTATACAGATGTTTTCGTAGGGTACAATGACCGGTTATAAGGCCTGTCACTGCCCTGAGGTTCGTTTTACTTAGACTGAGGGCTTCGGTGCAGTTGGTTTGCCAGTTAGATTCCAGCATACGCTTGCTGTGCCTGAGCCCTTCAGCTAGTCTCCATCGATTTTGGAATTTATCCTCGGTCCATCGTCTAGCAACGGTTCTGGCAGTAGATTTACTGATTCCGATTGCAGGTTCAGGACCAGTTGAGGGTAGTTCGGAACCCTCTCTTGCAAGGGCGTCCGCTTTCTCATTTCCTTCGATCCCCTTATGTCCCTTCACCCATTTTAGAGTTACTTTGTTCCGGGTAGCTAGGATTTTGAGATTTTGTTGACATTCCCAAACCAATTTAGAGGTTGTTTTGGGATTTGCAATGGCTTTTATAGCAGCTTGACTATCGGAGAGAATAAATATGGTCTTATTGGTATATCCCTTTCGAGTACTCTCCCCGCTGCAAGGTTTATGGCTATAAGTTCTGCCTGGAACACAGTTGTATATTGACCTAGGGGTTTGGAGATACAATAGTTGTTGGTTTTAGTATAAACTCCTGCCCCTGTTCCTTCGTCTGTCTTCGACCCATCCGTGTACCACACGATGTGATTTGATAGATGGTTGTCGTTCCATTTACTCCAGTCTTCCCTAACCGTTGAGGTTTGGATATTGGAGTCGAAGGTGTACATGGCCGGGGTATAATCGCTGCCCATATCTAGGATTGGGTTTGCAATAGTTTCTGTAATCGTACAGTGTCCTGTCCTTTGTGGCGTCCACATGTTCGATGATTGGAGTCTGTACGCTGCAAGTCTTGCCTCTTCTGTGATTGTGAGGTCCAGTGGTGGCAGGTCTAGTAGTTTCTCTAGAGTTAAAGTTGGTGCACTGCGCATGGCGCCGGTTATGCTTGCGCAGGCCAGTCTCTGTACTGATCCCAACTTCGCTGCTGCTGTTTTTTGCTTGATTTTGGTCCACCAGACTATCGAGCCATAGGTCAGACGGGGTTTGACTACAGCTTCGTATATCCAGTGTATCATTCGTGGTTTTAACCCCCACGTTTTCCCTATTGCTCTTTTTGTCGCATATAGGGTCTGTTTGCCTTTGGCAATTGTGTTTTGCAGCTGCTTGTTCCACGTGAGTTTGTTATCCAGGGTGATTCCCAGATATTTTACCTCCGTGGTAAACTGCAGTTGTTGGTTGAATAATGTTGGAGCACTGAGCTCTTCCAAGTTGTGTTTGCGACTGAAGGCTATTAGTGTTGTTTTGGCGGGATTGACCGATAGGCCTACCCTCCTACACCAATCCTCCACTTGGGTCAGAGCTTGTTGCATGAGTTCAGAAAGAACTCCTGGAAATTTTCCCCTTATCAGGATACTGATGTCATCGGCGTATCCTAGGGTATAGAAGCCAGTGTTGTTTAGCTGGACCAGTAGGCTGTCCACTACAAAGTTCCACAGGAGGGGTGAGAGTATACCCCCCTGTGGGCATCCTTTGAGGACAGCTGTATACATGGTTTCGCCGAATAATTTTGCATGTACTTGTCGTCCTTGAAGCATCGATTTTGTCCACCGACATAGGGTGTTTTGAACTCTATGACTAGAGGCGCCGTGTACAAGAGATTCAAAGGAAGTATTGTCGAAGGCCCCCTCTATATCTAGGAAGGCCGCGAGGCATTTAGGCATTATCCAACCTGGTTTCGTCCACACAGCAAGATTGAACTCATCAGAAGCTACCTTAATCTTGATGGGGAGGTAGCTCTACTGTATTACGGCAACAATATGCTTCCGGCTTGACGTTGTTTTTTGGGCGAGATCTCTGAGTCCACTACTGGGGTATCGTATTATTCATGATATTAGACGATCCTCTCGATATTGTTCGGACAGAAGAAGTTTGTGATCTCCAACTGGTAACATGCTAGTTTCCTATTCGTTTGCCGTCAAATTTTTTTTCCTAACCTTCATCATGGTCCAGAACATGGAACCATACATGAATAGTAGGTCTTATTAAAATATGGATGGGTTTTTAATATTCAATATAATTTTATTGCAATAGAAACAATGTTTGACAGAAAGCAATATACAATAGATCGTTGTAAATGCCACTAATAAAGTTCTCTTATACACACAATTGTGTAGAATATTAACCTATTGTAGTAACTCGTTAAAAAAATAGCAAATTTATAAAAAAAAAAACATGCAAAGTAGTTCAATTGCGAATCCATTTTTTTTTTAACTTTAACCCTACTTTACACTTTTATTCAAAAACATTAAGAGCACTCTTTGAAAATATGTATATGTATGTAGCATTCACTTAAATTCGAATTCCGCTGTCGCTAACATAAACACTGATATCTTCAATGATACAATCCAAACCGTCCGCGTGAAAGCTTATCGGAATTCGAAGTGAATACAATTTGGCAAAGCAAAGATTACTCTTACACATATTCAACTTACAATGAATGGTAACAATATCCTGACTGTCGACTAGAGACTGTGGTGCCGTTATGTCGACTTCAATTTTCCCATCTTGCTTCAACGAGCCATTTTGACGATCAACAAAATACAATTCACTCGGCAAATAAACATTCCACATTTGTGGCGCGCCGTCTGTTAATTTGGCACCATCCGTACAGTTGATCGCAATGGAAAGTTTGATCTTACCGCCGTCGGGTTTGATCTTAAGCGACGACAAGGATAGAACGTCGTCGACGCGATCCATGTCGGCTTTAACATTGAAGTTCAATTTGAGTTGTTTTGTTGTCATGGTTTTCAAATCGACCACTTCGATGGTATGATTGTTCGTATCGGCCACATAGAGTTGTTCACCGTTAGAACTAAGGCACAAACCGCCCGGCTCGTTGAATTGATATTCGGCTCCAGTCATGTCAATGATTCGGCATGTTGTCGACGAACATTGGGCGACATCGATTTGCTTGATCTTGTGATTGTAGGTGTCGGCAACGTAGAGATGACCGTCGTATGAGTTGAAAGCCACTCCAAGAGGATGCTGTAGTTTGGCTGCATACTGCTTACCGTCCACATCACCGAATGCGAAAAGATTCTAAAGTAGAAAAGTTAGTGGTTAAGCTGGAATCACCGTGATAATATAGTGTTACATACCAAAGGATTCCGATCACCTCCGACAACAGCTGAAACTTTTCCATCGGTCAGTGATATCTTCCGTATGCACGAGCTCTCGCTGTCGGCTAAGTACAACTCCTTGCTTTGACGCGCCAGCGCGAGACCGGACGGTTGGGCAAACGATGCATTGTTCGGATACGAATTATTACGATTTTCCTCGTGTCCCGTTCCAACAATAGCTGCACACGAATTGGCCGGATACTGCTTGTACTTCCAAAATATCACGTCATCTAAGAATAAGGCCCAAATTTGATGAGTACCGGCTGCCGCAATTAGCAAAATATCTTTTTCCGGAACGGCACTCTCGTCCATGTGAAACGACATGTCCATATCGCGTGTCCTATGACAGGCAACATCCCACGGCGAAGAGATGGCCTGATCTTTTCCATTTTTCCCACCCACACGATCGTTTCCTTGATTTCCGGTACCGGCAACTGTCTCCACTGTATGATTCTTCAAATTAATTTTTCGTATGGCATGATTTTCCGTATCGGCTACAAACAGAGTGTGCACATTCAGGAACGTTAAACCTTGCGGCGAATTGAAGCGAGCCGTCTTAAAGTCGCCGTCAACAAAACCGCTTTCTTTTCCACCGATTTTCTGCAACACATCGCCCAATGGATTGATTATAATAATACGATGATTGCCCGAATCCGAGATTGCATACAATTCGGCACAATCATTCTCCATTGTGAGTTTGGAGCAGGCAATCTTTCCGGGAAATTTCAAATTTGGCGACATCAAAAGTTCCGTTGACGGATTCATTGGCAAACTGGTTGAACGCAATTTTCCCTGGCTTCGATAAAATTTCAATGCAGCCGACACATAATTGTCCAACAATTCGTATTGTCCTTCGCCCATTATGACGAAAATTGGATTTGCATTGGCACCTAGAATCAGTAAAGTTGGCCAGCATTTTATTTTCAAATCGATCCACATCGATGAGGTTGAATCATTGACCACGGGATGTGTTATGTCGTAACGTTGTACGGCCGACAGAATGTTGGCCGAGTCTTTCTCGTTATCGAACTTGGCACTGTGCACACCGACAACAACCAGACCATCTTCGACAGAATATTTTTTCTCGAGTTTCTTCAAGTCGGGCAAAATGTGCATGCAATTGATGCAGCAATAGGTGAAGAAGTCGAGCACAACCACTTTTCCTTTTAGCGAGTCGGCAAATGTTAGCGGTTCGGTGACATTGAACCAGTCAAGGTCTGAAAGAAAAAAGAAAAATTGAGTTAAAAAAAAAAAATTTTAACGCTTTGCCACTTTTGAAGAAGAGTACTGAAAATTCCCTACGTAAACGGAGCAGTTTAAATGGGTGGGATCCCAAATGATTTTCAAATTCATATTGTTGCTGTTTAACGTCGCGGTGAGTCCTAGCTGCCTTCAGAAGTTATAGCCGTTCAAAGAAGCGACCCAAGAACAAAAAACGTAAAGGGTCGACCAAGGGCAAACGAGACTCCGTTTTTTCATGCGATCCACGAAAAGAATCAAAAGCTATTCGACCGAGAAAATCGGGAGCATGCGACACGAGTGTTTTAAAGCTTGGCGCCTGTGTCAATGTTCGACACGAACAACGCGACACGTATAGTGATTTTCATCAGGCCTAAACGCAGCCCGTAGATTCAGGCAAGAGCATGGCAAAGCGCCATATACGGATTGTGCTCCTAATAGGACGTTACAGATGACAATTCTGACGATGCCCGAAAATTGTGGCATGGTTGAACGGATGAATCTTCTGAACGGAAAAAGCTAGACCTCTGAAATTTTCAGCAAAATGTGCGCCGCGACATGTTTATCGGCACGTGGAATTCCAGTTTATACAAAAAAAAATTGAAAACAAAAATAAAATGAAAAACTGGCCCTGTTTTAGAATAATTTCGAGAAAATGATAAACGGACCCGCCCCTCTAATAAATTGGAATATGTCGACTACCTCGCCGCGATAATTAAAATGTTCTCAAGGCAACTGCATGGGCTCTGCAGGGATTTGTTTATGATCCATTTTTCTGGAAACATTATGTATACTGCTATCCTGGAGCTCGCTATGCCGAAACGAGTGACCGTGATCGGTTTTGCTGACAGCATAGCAGAGTAGTTGTTGCAAGGGACTCAGAATTGATCGAAGTATGTATACGGAAACGAGCCGATTACAACTATTAAGCTGTGGCTGCAAACTGTTTTGGATTAGAGCAGGCTTACCAGGAAAACTAAAGTAGTCCTAATCAGCCAGCCCAGAAAAAAAAATCCGTAAGACGCATAGCAGCACCACTACTCTCGATGATATCACATCCAAGATTTCTAGCGTGTTTAACCAGTCAAAACCATCAAAGAGAAGGACTCAAGTAACCACTGTATCGAGAAACAATAAAACACTATATGACTTGCAGTTCAATCTAAGCCATTGCAAAGCAACACAGTATCATCTACTGCAAATTGTGAAGAAGAGGGCTTTCGACATCCAAAAAACCCTCTGATAGTTGCGCGTAATTTAACGCGTAAGCCATGGAATAGGGCAACAGGGAAACAAATAGACAAAGGAGGGCACTTCTTGACGCGTTTTAACAGCTGGACATTTGCTCATGTACACATAGATTAGAAATACCTTTAGGAGGGGAAATCTGGGATTCATTATTTATCTCACCTTTTTTTTCAACTTTATACTCAAGGCGGTCAACAAGCAATTTTGTACTCTGTGGCTAGCAGAGCATATACACTAAAGATCCAAAGACGCAGTATTGGATGATCTACAAAAAGCTTTTCAAATAAATCCTTATCCAAAGTAGTCCAATCAAGGGTTCTACGGAATAGAGGACAGCACAAATCGCAAGGGTCAAGCTCATATCGTTCAAAATCGTTATGCTTGGCACCTTGAGAAAACTGTTTGAGCAAATCATTTTTAACAGCCATTTGTATGCTATTTGTAGTGGAGGAAAGAGAGCATATCAGTACGGCTTTAGACGGTTGTTCGATTGTGCATTCGGCAAGGAAATCACTTCTCATCCCACAACGCTGGCAAATTCAACAGCCAGATGCGGATAATATTCACGACAAACTCAAGATCAGGAATAAAAGCTCTGGCTGGTAGGATTTGGAGTACAGACAAAGAAACACTGCTTGTACCCACATGGACAAATGGTATCTGAAACACAAATGATGACATATACAAACTTCAGCACTACGCTTCGTCACCAGCTGCATCTTTATGCCTTTGAAAAATCACTTCGATGACTCGGACTGCTCATCTGCTTATACCGAAGAGGTATATTCATAAGGCTACACTACATAAGCGCGCACTTGGCACCAAACCATTATTCAAAAAAACCTGACATCAGCCAATTCAGTCGCCATCTTGTTTTAAGCGCTTCGATGCCAAGAAAGTGGTAAGTCTGGGCAGTCTTTACCCACAAAATATAAAATTAAAAATACCAACATGACGCGCGCGAACCAAAAAAAATTTGGGGTACCTGTCTTTCCAAATTCGGGAAGAGGTGAATCACATCCTCCTGCGAACGCACTCAGTACGGGCGCTAGTCAATCATCTACGGGAGTATACCGTCAGGGGTGTGCCTGAGCTTCGCTCTTACCTCCCGGTCCTTCGAAAGTTTCGGACCTTCGGCGTTTCATTGACAATGTGTTATTGTCAAATGGGGATTTCTTCATCCGATGTATGCACTCACTTTCAGAAACCCAACCCCGGGATGGCAACTCAAGCTGGTTGACTTGCTTAACAACTTCCAACCACCTCGAGTCCTTGATGGGCAGAGACCATAGTCCCCTGGGCAAACTCATCCCCGAGGTACACTATTCGCTAAAGACTTCTCAATAGCAGGTGTGATACTCCTTCGGCCCCCTAAAGTTTAACACTCACGCAAAATTCAGAAATACATATACCGGGTTCGTTTGGCCTATGATTATTCGTCTGCTTGACGCCTGCCGTCCATTACCTGCTTCGAGCGGCGCGGCGCTCCCGCGTTTAAAGCTTTTCCGAATTTTAATGGCGTAACCAAGCAAAATATGGCGTAACTATGCAAAATAAACAAAAATTCCATTCAATACAATGGAAAAGCTTTCTGAATATTGTGTGTGCTTATACCTTTTACTAGTAAAAGCTTTTTTTCGCACATTTTGTGAAAGCTTTGCCGCTGGAGCGCCGCGCCGCTCAAGTTTACGCTTGCAGTGGAAGAGAGCCCTAAAGCAGACCTGTAGCGCTGCTTTTCACATCCAGGCGGCACCTTTAGTATTCAGGCCGTGTGGTCATCACCATCCACAAGGCGCGTAAGCATTTTCCACCAAGGCCATTCTTCCTAACTAGCTCCTTCGAGGCTCGGATTATGTGAAGCCGCAGGCTCCGAAGCTCACACGATACTTATAGTGACACCTCCAAGGAATTGCCGCATCGTGCTCCGTCTGTATATGACTGACCTTTCGCAAACTATGGGAGAAATTCAATGATGCCAAGAGCTACCCGTACATGACTTGCCCGTAGGTCTTCGTACACATCCACTCCATGGCGTATCAACCAGGGCCCCCTGTGCAGCTCGGGTACGTGGAGGCGCAACTCACCCAAAATCTGTGTCTTCTTACACAGATGCTCTGTGTCACAAGGTCGGTGTCCCTGCGACTTCAGCCAAAAAGGCTGTATGTAGTGGGACAACGATCTTTGGTGAGCTGCGACACCACGTACCTGAGCAGCGCAGGGAGGCCCCTGGTACAGTTGATACACCATGGCGAGGATCTGTACAAAGACCATTCGGGCGATGACGTTCCCGAGCTCCCTAGTCATGTACGGGTGGCTCTTGGCGTGACCTACCTCCTCCCACAACTTACGGGAGGGAAGTCACTAAAGGCCGAGCACGTAAACGGTGTTCCCTGGTGGGGGGGTTCACCATTACGGTTAATCGTGTTAGCCTCGGAGCTGGCGGCTTCGCATAACCCGAGCCTCGAAGGGGCTAGCCAGGGGGAATGGCCTTGGTGGAAGATGCCTTCGCGCCCATATCTGACTAGTTTGTGGATTAATGACCACAGGGCCCGAATCGCATTGCTGACTAGTAAACTGAAGGGGCCGCCCGGATGTGAAAAGCAGCGCTACGAGTCTGCACAGGCTCGTAAGTCACAGGTTCAACGAGCCTGGGAGATGCACATCTGAAAATGTACGTGAGGCTTAACCAATAGGGGGCCGAAGGAAGATCACACCTGCTATAGAGAAGTGTTTAGCGAATAGTGTACCACGGGGATGGGTGTGCCCAGGGGACCATAGTCCTTGCCCATCAAGGTGTTCGACTCGTGGAGGCTGTAGGTTGTTACCCGAGACATCGAGCTGGCGATGCAACCCCGGAGTTGGGTTCCTGAAGGTGAGTGCATTCGCCGGATGGAGAAATCCCCCTCTGACAAAACGACCTTGTCAGTAAACACCGAAAGTCCAAACAGTCCGAAGGACCGGGAGATAAGGCCGAAAGGCTAGGTGCTCCCCTGACGGTATACCCGTAGATGGTAAACTTGTCACAAGGACCCAGATTCGCCTGCGACGACTCAGTACGAGCAGCGGGATATCCAACAAAAATTAATAGGCATGAATTGTTATGCAAGAGAGAATAAAGTATTCAACGATCCGACAATTTCGGGATTTGCATTAATCGGGTCTATTTTTTTATTTCTGAAAAATAGAAGGCACAGAAACACTAAACATATGTAACTTTGCTGGTTTACTTTTTTGCAGCCATTCAATCTAATGAGCAAATAACAAGCGAAATTCTCCTTTTGTTTGTGCCATCACGCCACTTTCTGTGGCGGGTCCACTTGATGGACCTAATGCCAGAGGCAGACCGCAAACCGAAGAACACCTAGATGTGTCAAATGAAAAAGCAACAACAACGCCGAGACCACGATGACACGATCCAAGATAAAAATGTAGAAATGTTATGAGATATTACCGCCAAAACGGTCGATGTGCCTACACCGCAGCCTTGATGGGCATGGAGCGGTATAAAGAACGAGGCAAGGAAGAAGAAGAAGTCACGGTCTGTGACTCCCTTGGTTGAGTCGCACTCTACGATGCTAGTAATCTAGAGGTCCGGAGATCTCGGTGTGGTTCAGGAAATATATTAGTGCTTGTAACATTATATACACACCTCTATATGCAATGTAACATTGACTCGAAGTAGCCTATAAACGGCTGAGTGAACGCACCATGCCCCACAAGGAATAACGGTACAGAGAAGAAGAAATCCTTCCACACAGTTTGTGAAAGCAAGATCTTAATTGCTTTTTGTAGAGGTTTGGAGATCAACAACATGCGCTGCAGAGTTATTTTATCCTATAAACTAGTGTTCGAGATAACAGTAGGTTTCGAGCCCACCCTAGGCTCACGACACCTTGACAGGAGTCTCGAAGTCCGGACTCTGATAGCTAGAACCTTAAAATTTTCACCCAAGTGGCTACTACAGTGTTGCACTCGAGTGCAGCTTGGGCGGCTGTAACTTGCAAACGCTTATCGATAAGACCTTGAAACTTGCAACAAAAGTGCCAAGTTGCTGTACAAGTGCGCCTAATTTCAGAAAGATCAGCCAATGGGTTGTCGGGTTATCAAAAGTCAAATTTTGCATAGCCTAAAATTGCGAGGATCTGGTAACTATTGACCCTAGAGGTGTAACTTTCAATCGCATCAAGTATTACGATATGTGAGGATGCTGTTACGGTAGAGGCCCAGCCAGCTTTAAACGATCAGCATGACAATCATCCACTTCCCAGACACCGGCCAGTATCCAACAGGGTGAAAAGACGCCAATGAACGGTCAATTAATTTAGGATCCTAACGCACCTAACAACCTCTTCTAGAAACAGTAAAATTGATCAATAAACGATAACATTTCAACAGATTGGTATGTTGACGATTAGAAACAAGTTCTCTTAACTAGCGCTAGGATGTTTCTAGCATATTTAATTACACTTCCATATTGCTCACCTTCTTTAAATTCCGGTGTCGATTTACTCTCCGGATCGGCTTTTTCCAAATATTTTCGCAATATATCATCAGTTTCTTCTTGTGTTTTGGCCAACGAAAGATTTTCACATAAATTCGTGCAATTGTAGGCGAGCAAATCGAGCATGTCGTACTCTTCCTCGGTTTCCATTGTCGTCCTGAATAAATTCTTGAAAAATCTCAACATAAAACAAACACAAATGGCAACGGCCCCGCGTTATATGAATGAATACAAAACCAAAAGGGAATTTATAAAAAATCCAAACACTGAGCGCAGTCAAAATTATAACATGACAATCGCTGGCGCTGACAGCGGTTTGTTGTTTTTGTTTTTTTTTCGAGCTGTGATTACGAAATATGAAAAAGTCGTTATGCAGACGAGTGAGTAGAAGAGGTGTTGAATGGAAAGTTGAACGTTTGCCATTAAGGTGGGGTGCTATGTTTAATAATGAAAAAAACTTCATCTCACAGAAACATCAGCGCTATCTACACTCGCTTCACGGGGAGATTTCAGTATCTGCGGCGCCAAATTTTTGATGATGCCATTTCATTAAATTGGCCTGAAACGACCGAATCTGCAATCCTTTTCGCGAAATCGTAGCGGTTCTCCAGATATTCAATGTCCAGATATAGCTAATTTAAAAATCAGAAATTTCACATAGAAAACATCAACACAACAGCCTACATGCATATAGCCGCTGCCATCTAGACAGGCCGAACTGCAGAAATTTGTTCGTCCACGAGTGGACAAAGTGCGTTCGTGACCAGTGACAGTTGACATTTCTAGAGCTCACAACCTCGAGTGCTTCGGAAACCAAAAGTTTAAATGTGCCGAGCGTTTATTGCGAAACAAAGGTTACGGTTTGCTTTCGTGTGTTTTTGATGTGCAAGTGGTAAAATAGTATACTTCAACATCGTACTTACCATATTTATCTCAAAAATCAACGCACTGGCATGTGTATATCATAGCAAGTCACACGAAATGACAGGCTGACAGCCACTGATATTTGGATTGTAGACAATTTGTGGATTGTTCCGAGCGGTACTTTGGCAATACTAAGCGCGGACCATGACCAACCATGGGACTACTAGTGTTGCATGGCCACTGACAGATCAGCTGATAATCCGGCCTGTCTATCTAGATGGCAATGACTCAGTACATACCTTATGTCTACACTGAGCTTCAATGAAACCGGGCTACACGGTAAAAGTAGGTACTAACATCGTCAGTTCACGTGAAATCCATGCAAATACTGTTAAAATTTTGATGATCGTGAAATCGAATTCGCTTGATGGTACTCACTTCACATGAAAGTCTCCACACCGGTTTTTTGACATTTCGCTGGCGAGACATACAAGACGGATTATCAGCTGATGAAAATTAATCTGACAGTGGTTAACTCAAGCAATACGGTTTACAACATTGATCCTAACAACTAAGAGGATTGCCCCGTAGAAACGATAAATGATTGAATTTTTCATATCAGACTGGATCTGACAGGTGGGGACAATTCGTCTTTTTTACCTTTGTGTCGCACTGAAACTGCGATATGACTATTACATTTTATAGATACACTTCCTGACTTCCTCCAGCAACAATCTTTCCCCCACTTACTTCGTGAAAACTTCACAATAACAGTTGACAGATGGGGACAATCGCTTTTTAAAATCATGCCATGCAGTTTGTATGGGTGACAGCTGATTCAGCATTCCTTTTTATTTCTCTATTCCATGGTTTACAACAATAGCACTAACAACAGGTGCTCATGAACCCAATTGTGGAGTTTAGGTTTCTGCAGTTCGTCCTGTCCTGCAGTGGAAACATCCATCCAAAATTCTACATTGAAAAACGTTGAAAAAATCTCAAAAGTAAAAAAACTATTTTACTTATTTATGGTAGCGAGCGTCTCGTTTTTGGTATAGATGGAGGAGGGGGCTGGGTTTTTTGCAAATACAATTATGTAAGTGTCGCCAATGTCGATGAAAAGAAGAAAAAAAATCTTAAAAGAACCGATAGCGTAATGTTCCACATTCTATGACCACAAAATATTGAGTCATATTTCAAAACATTTATGATAACAATTTGCACCTCATTTCAGTATTAAAATGTTGTCAGCAACCGTCGCCATATCATAAGATTCAATAAGCCAGTTAAACACACTTCTCACATACATAAATCAACATCTGCATTTATTCCACAATTGCTTTACAAATTTTCCGTTAATTAGAAAACAAATCAAATATACACGACATTTTTATTTAAATTATATCAATTTCACATGAAAAATTATTGCTGTTTGTAAAACAAATAGATTTCATAAATTCTTCTTTTTACAAATCCGATGTTCATTATCGTTATAAACTAAGGTATAGGATTTGGGTGCGGATCTTCACACATGGCAAACAGTTTACAATAAAGCAAGAAGAACGGTAAGCGCCGCCGATGCGCCCAACATGGCGTAACCGGTCGAATAGACTTCTTTGATTTTCAACATTTTACCATTGTCCCAAATCAAATGACGAACACCGTTGCACAAATGATACGCCGCCGGATAGGCAAGAACCACTTTCAAGAGAACTAGCGAAGCCGAGCTCAATTCCAAGCCTTCGAGCATCGTAAGGTAGTGTGAGAAATCATGTGGCAAAACGATAGCACCCAATCCGAAAGCGGTTGCATAGCCGGTGAGAGCAAGACCTTTAATATAAAAAAAAAACAGTTGTAAAGCAATAAGTAATTCGGTTTTTTCTTTTATTCAACTTACCTGTGAATCTGTGAGTGATGGACAATATGGTGGTCAGTTGGTATTGGTAGATGGTTAAATGGGGCGACATTTCACGTTTCATGCGCATATTTCTTTCGTCGTGTGACTCGACCGGGTCAGGCTTCTTTGGCACGACTTTCATTGTAACGTAACGGATGCCGTCGAATTGCTTTGAGTGGCGGATAGCACTCATCTGTGCGAATACATTGCGTCCGCAAAGAGCTCTGCAAAAGAAAGTGTTGATGAAGTGAGCATTCCATTAAGATCATCAACACAGTCCCAAACATATGGAGGAATTGGAGGAAGCGAGCATTCCATGGAGATCCTCAACAACTTCAAGTTCACCTCCAATTGACAGTTGTTTCCCCTTAAGTGGCCGAAGTTATAACCAAGGCCCTTAAGTCATTCAAAGCGTATGAAGTAGTACAAATGGAACAAAATAAAATTGAACCGGATGCTATGCGCCTCAAGGGGTAAATGAGACGTAGCAGTAGAAGTCGGTAGACAATTTTGAGAATGATTGTTATCTTAGACGGGTAGTAACATCAGCTGGTGACGCTGATGCATGCCGATGCACTACCGCGTTTAAATAAGCCTCGAACCGAATTTTCCAGTCTGACAAACAATTTCAGGAACATCAAATCAGGATCTTTGCAAACAATATGTACTTCTGTAGATGTAGACCTAATTTTGATGATATATCATAAATTTACTACTAGAGAACATGGACAGCGATTATAAAAGAGCGGCGGTTTAAGACTATGAGCTGGAAAATCAGACAGTACCAATGTAGGTGGAATTCAAAATGCAAAACATCAGTTATAGTTCAGCTTTCTCCGAATTAACGGTTCGTGAGCATGAGTTTAAAAATGAGGGCCGTCAATAAAAATTTCTTCATTATTTCTCTTTGGTTGAGCAAAACTTCACCATCAGCTTGATCTACGGTTAGCTATAAAATTGCTCTCAATCTCGATAGACCTTCTCTACGTGCTTACAGATCTCACTCGACGACTAGCATTGGTTACAATAGTTTTTGACCCGTTGAAAAGGGTAGGATATGTGTCCAATGCCTCTTCTGTCTTCTGATGTTGGTGACTATCAGATTTCCAGAGTTGGAAAAGAAGTAGTCGTGGAAAATTATTTCATGCAAGGGTATCCGTAAAATGGGACGTGCTGTAGAAACTGATTCACGAAAATTTGCAGTTTGGTCAGAGTGCGTCAGATTCTTCAGACCTCACAAAGGGGGCATGAACTGAAAAATGTTCAGAACTACTGTGCTAAAAGGAAGAGGTCTTGGGCGAAACATTAGGGACGTTTTATTGTGTTTATCCCGTGCAGGTTTGGGTAGAACTTCATATAAAAAAAATGACACTTACCCAGGTAAAGTTAACCCGTGCAACTACCCTACACGGGATAGAGCTCAAATGTAGATGGCGGACGCATAGGGGAAATATGAGGGAATTTGTTTTTTCAAACCAAATGTGAGAGTTTTTCTCATCACGAGAAAAGATTTTGCAAAGAAATAATCATCTTTTGTGATAAAATCCACCACATCTAAAAAATAAGCCGACGAAAGCGAGTCAAAGATGCACAAAAACTGTCAAATGTCAGCTGTTTGGTCTTAACCGGGATGTTACCCGCGATCGTTTTTTTCGAGTCAGACTTACACGCGATACGAAAAAAACGTCGCTATTGTTGTTAGGCGGTGGATGCATCAAGCTCAAACAACTCGTTTGAGAGATCTACCGGGGAGATCCATTCAGGGTCCTATATAAGAGGATTGAACACACTGCCTGGATGAGTCCGGAAATGCCTCTCGCAACAGTGGATGACGCGCCGCATTAGAAGAGGCATCTGATGAGAATATGCGGAGCGCCATGTTGTTGTTCGAAACCGACTCCAAATACACATTGTGTTTTTATCATATGGGTACCCATACCCATAGTACTTTTTGGGCATGGGCATTGATTGCGATGCAGTTTGCAGTTCAACATCGCATCACTAGGGATAGCGTCGGTGAACAATTCAGTGATGCTAGGTTGCGCTCCGAGTAATACTAATGCTGGAAATAGATATGATGCATCAGCAGCAGCGACAATGCATTGGATCGCTGCTGCTGTTGCTGCATCATATCTTTTTCCAGCATAACATATAAAATTGCAAATTTAAGATCATGAAAAGGGAGACACGCTGATAAGCTAATTAACGGAGAGAAAAGTAAGTACAAATCCATTTGCCTTTAAGACCAAAGCACTGTGTCGCAACGCTAAAATACAGCAAAACCTTGTTTCTTTGGCAAAATTTAGAAAATCTTCAAAATATCTGGGAATGCAAGTCCCTTGTATGCTTTTCAGTTTATGTAATCGGTCTTGTACACAACTACCCCTCGGCGCAAAGCAAGCATTCAAAGACCTCATATAATTAACACTGCAAAAAGCCACACAATTGCACTATAGGTAAATTAAATCATCACCTGCTCAAGTTCATTGCCATTTTATTTATTCGAGTTTTCTCCGCAGCAAATCAATTCAATTTTCGCCGAAACGAGCCACGAAACGAAACTCGCAATGCAAATCAGAAAACTTCTTCTTCTTAGCTAAAATCTCTGAAAATCTGTCATAAAACTTCAATTTTCTTCTTCTTATCTAAATTCAATGGAAATCCGTCACAAATTTTCGCGGGTTGGTGGTGCTTCGGTTTTCGAAATTACGCAAAAATTGACACAGCTGTTTATTTTTGACAGCAATATAACCTAGTGGCGCCCAGCCTGCTCACAGTATACGGAATTCGCAGGATTGGGTGTAAAAATGTTTATTAAACCGTT
Source organism: Microchrysa polita (assembly GCA_949715475.1). Classification (NCBI taxonomy): domain Eukaryota; kingdom Metazoa; phylum Arthropoda; class Insecta; order Diptera; family Stratiomyidae; genus Microchrysa; species Microchrysa polita. The sequence goes on along the minus strand of OX454415.1, from coordinate 106,710,853 downwards.
TAAAATTAAAAGTAACGTCCAGTTAAAAGGATCAGATGGCAAAAAATTGCGTGCCAAAATTCAGCGTGATTTTCCATCTGTTGGCGATGTCGACCTCAACACTTTGGTTCCGAATAAGGCATCCATCACACTTGTGAAATTAATCACCCATGCCGAAGGGAATTGCACGGTCTATGCCGTCGAGAAGCGGCCAGTGTTCTTTGAGGATGCAAACGACAAGTTGATTCCGACCTTGTACGCAATGTGGCTGGTTCCCAATTTGGTGCCGTATTTCACAACACACCCGGCCGTTCTACCCAAATTGGGCAACGGGGCTGATCTGATGCTACCAGGTAAGAGGCGCGAGCTATTTCATAATGTTGGATAATCATAAGTTCCAGTTGTTTAGGATGTTACACTTATTTTAGGTGTTATCCGACAGGGAACCGGCCTCGGATCCTACGGTCACTACAAGAAGGATCAACTAGTCGCCGTAAATCTCACGTCCAATCAATCGGCTGTTGCTGTTGGCCGTCTGGCACGTTCCAGTGATGATTTATACATGAGTGGTGGACATGGGCCATGTGTTAAAATTCTCCATGTGTTTGGCGACAAACTGTGGGGCCTAGAGCCATCGGTTGTCCTGCAAATACCTCAATCACAAGCTGTGATGGAAATACCGAAAGATACTGACTTTCCTGCCCTGGGCGCACCAGTGAAAATGAAGATGAATGTCCAAGAAACTGCCACCAGCGACTTCCCTGCCCTGGGTGCACCTGTGAAAAAGAAGACGAATGTGAAAGAAGCTGCCAATATCGACTTTCCTGCCCTGGGTGCGCCAGTAAAAAAGAAGACGAATGTGCAAGAAACTACCACCAGTGAAAAGGCAAGCGAAGAACAGGAAATAGCCGAGAAAACCGATGCCTTACAGATTGCAGACGGGGATCATGAAACTCCAGGCGAACCAGCTGATGATAGCGACTCTGAAGACACACCGGCCGAACTGAGCATGGACGAAGTCCTGAAACGAGCCTTTTTGAGCGCCTTAAAGATGGATGGCAAAAATCTGGCACTACCACTACTAACAAGCAATTTCTATCGCGTTCATGTCCTACCGGCCGCCGAGCGTCCAATCGACTTGAAGCAAACCACTTACAAGAAATTCTCTAAATTCCTAAATGAAATGGTCGACAAAGGTTTCCTGGTGGTTCGCGAAGAAAGCAAGGGTGTGGAAAAAATTTCCTCAATTGACTTTGAGCATCCCGATTTGGTCAATTTCATTCCGTCGACGTCTACGGGCAAAGATAACGAGGCCAAGACACAACTCTTCCATGCGGCTATGACGGAATTGTACACGGTAACGGACGAAACGGTGCCATTCTTCACGAAACTCAACTTCAAGAAAGGTGATGGCATTCCGAGCGGTCAAATTAAGAAAATCATCAAAGAGTACATAAGCAAAAATCAATTGCCATATGTTGGCAATTCGAAACAAATTCAACTGGACACGACACTGGCCGGAATTTGCGGTTGGCAGGCGGCAATTTTCGACGATGTTTATCATACAATACTCGCTCGCATGCATCACACGTACGAGATGCGTGGCAAGAACGAGCTATCGAGTAATAAGCCACCAATTCAAATGACTCTTGCCACACGTTCGGGTAACAAAAAGGTGACATTGGTTAGTAATTTGGAGGCGTATGGTATTATTATTTCGGAATTTGCGAAAGCTTGTAAGGTGGGTGCGGCGGCTAGTACGGCCGTTGTTAAGTCGCCCTATCAGAAGACGGAGCAATTGCAAGTGCAGGGTAATCAAGTGCGCTTTTTGCACAATTTGCTGACGGAAACATATAAAATACCGCCAAAGCAAATTCAAGGATTGGATCTGGCGAAGAAGGAGAAGAAAAAGAAATAAATGTGTCGAGCACAAAATAATTATGTGATTAATAAAAAAGCCTGGCTTTTGTTGTTTATGTATAGTTGTATTATTGGAACGTATTTTTTGAGGATGATCTAGCATCCAAGGCGGTTGATGTGAGATCAGATGCCCTCTCATTGTACTGATGAGTTTGTACGGTACGTGATACCGTGGAAACCGGTGCAATTTTTCGACCTTCTTCTTCTTGTAGCGGTGCACAATTCTGGCAGTGTGGATGTCTTGTTGAAATGTCCACGGAAGAGGCCCAAAAAGGTTGTCAAAGAATGGAAAAACCGTTTCCAGTACGCCATTGTATGCCGTTGCATCCAGTGCTGATTTTGAAAATTGCTCGCAAATGCCATAATAGAAGATGATGATACGCCATGATATCTTCCGCTCGGCTATGTAAGCGGTCCAATTGATGGGTCTCCTTTCATAAATCGTGAAAATAGTAGCTGTAGCCATCATCATCAATGTGGCACGATAGCCCGACGTCGGGCCTTGGCCGCCTGAATCGTTGACCTCCAATTGTCGCGGTTACGTGACCTCGTCCTCCAGTTTCGGAAGCCCAGCAGCTGGTGGGCGTCTTCACCTACGGAGTTCTCCCAGCGAGCTCTCGGTCGTCCACGCAACCTCGCTCCGTCAATTCGTTGTGCGTTCATCACTTTCTTTGGCATGCGATTATCGTCCATCCGTTGTACATGCCCCGCCCATTGCAAACGTTGAAGCTTCACGATTTTCGATACTTCCAGCTCATCGTACAATTGATACAACTCATGGTTGTACCGTATACGCCATTGGTCTCGCTCGCGAACGACCCCGAAAATTCGCCGAAGGACCTTTCGTTCGAATCGGTCTAGCAAAATTCCGGAGGCTTGGGTGAGGGTCCATGTTTCGCAGCCATAACATAGCACGGGTCGGATGATCGTTTTGTACACGCGGAGCTTCGTGTTCCTGTGCGCAAGTTTCGAATTAATTATAGGGAGGACCGAGAAATATGTCTTATTGGCTAGTTGTATCCGTCGCTTAATTTCGTCGGTTTCGTTGGCGTCCTTTGATAAGTTACAACCCAGATAGTTGAAGTTGTCTACATACTCGATATTAAGGTCCCCCACTGTGATGCTTGAATTTGCTGGCGTCCTTGTTTTCGATTGCATCATGGCCTTTGTTTTGCTTTCGTTGATATGTAGTCCAACTTCCTTTGCGGCGTTATTGAGGTTATGCAGAAGGCTTTCTGCATCACCCAACCTTCGAGACATGATGTTGATATCGTCGGCGTACGCTACTAATTGAGTCGACTTGATGAGTAGCGTTCCGCTGCTGTCCATATTCATGGCTCGAATTACATACTCCAAAGCAAGGTTGAAGAGCGTCGGCGCCAGCCCGTCGCCCTGCTCGAGTCCAGTACGAGTTTCAAATAGGTCAGTGAGTCGATTCTGCACTCTGACCTGCGAGACGGTATTAGTCATCGTCATCCTTGTGAGTCGCACTAACTTTGCCGGTATACCAAAATTCAGCATAATGTTGTACAGTACACTTCGATCGATACTGTCGTATGCCTGCTTGAAGTCGACAAAGATTTGGTATACGTCGATGTTATATTCCCAGCACTTTTGGAGTAGTAGCTTCACTGTGAAAAGCTGATCGGTCGTTGATCGACCAGGTCTGAAGCCGCCTTGATACTCGCCAATGATTCGTTCTGCGTACGGATTAATTCTCTTTTCAAGAATTTTAGATAATATCTTATAGGCCGTACAAACTAATGATATGCCCCTGTAATTCTCACACTTCAGCTTGTCACCCTTTTTGTGGATTGGGCAGATTATGCTTTTGCGCCAATCTTCGGGGATTTCCTCGTCGTTCCATATTTTCAGCAGTAGCACATGTATAGCATTGGTCAGGCACGTTCCACCATGCTTCAGCAGTTCTGCTGGGATCTCGTCAGCGCCGGGCGCTTTATTATTTTGAAGCGACTGTATGGCAAGACTCACCTCCTCTACTGTTGGGGGTAGAACGGGAGGGCCTGGTTCGGCTAACTGCTCAAGAGCTGGCTCCGCGGGGGATGTTGATGGTGCATTGAGGAGCTCTTCAAAATGCGAGGCCCATCGTTTGTTGACGCTTTCGATGTCGCTGATGATGTTACCATCCTTGTCCTTACATAGGCTTGTCCTGGGTTGATATCCGTTCTTAACATTATTTATAAGTTTGTACGCCTGTCTAATGTTCTTACTGGCTAATCTTTGGTTTATTTGCTGTAACTGCTCGTCAAAATGTTTGCGTTTCTTACGTCTAATTAACTTATTAGATACTCGCCGAAGCTCGTTATATCTTTCTTTCTTGGCTCGGGATGCGCGTTGTGTGTATTGGCGATAGGCTTCATTTTTCGCCTCAATTGAGGCCCTGCATTCGTCGTCGAACCAGTCTGCTCGTCTGCGCCGGCCTTTATAGCCCACGACCTCTTCTGCGACCCCCTTGATGCTGTCTTTGAGCTCCTCCCAGAACTCATGGATGCCTAAATTGTTGATGTCATCAAGCATGGGCGACAGTTTTTCCTCTACTGCTGTTGTATACGCAGCCGCCGTGGCATCATCAATCAAATTGTCAACCTCGAAGATCTTGGCAGGGTTGATTCTCGATAGGTGCACCGAAGAGATTCTGCACCTGTAGGTCGTCTTCACCAAATAGTGATCGGTGTCGCAGTTGGCTCCTCGATAGGATCGAACATCTAGGACATTAGAAGCCCATCTCTTGCTGATCAGTACGTGGTCGATCTGGTTCACAGTGTATTCATCTGGAGACTTCCAGGTCTGCTTGTGGATTCGTCGATGAGGGAAGCATGTAGAGCTTATTACCAGGTTTCTGCCGCTCGCGAAGTCGATAAGTCGCTGGCCGTTGTTGTTGTTTTCGTCGTGGAGGCTATGACCTCCAGTAGTTCCCCTATGCCAGCTTTCATTTCCGACTTTGGCGTTAAAGTCTCCTAGCAGCAGCTTAACGTCGTTTGATGGAAGTGAGTCGAAGAGTGTTTCTAGGTCGTTGTAGAACTCGTCCTTAATCGCGTCTTCTTTTACTTCTGTAGGGGCATGCGCATTAATGAGCCAGAGATTAGCGAAACGGGTCTTAATGCGGATCGCACATAGCCGCTCGTTGATGGGTTTGAAGCCGATAACGTGGTCCTTGAGCTGCTTATTCACGATGAAAGCTACTCCAAACTCCTTGTTGCCCTCCTCTTTACCACTCGTAAAAATAGTGTGCGAATTGAGGTCGTTAATCTCGCTTTTGAGCCATTTAGTTTCCTGGATTGCAACTATGCTCAGCTTGTATTGTTCTACCTGATCCAGGAGGGCCCTTAAGGCCCCCGGTCTATTCAGGGAGCGTACATTCCAGGATCCGAAAGAGAAATCAGTTGTTCGTTTGCGGGGTCGTCGTTGTTTTGTATCCGTCCAATCCGAGGCTTTTGTTTCAGGTTTCTTGACTTGAAGTTTTTCTTAGGATGAGTTGTCGGCACATCGCTAAACCATGATAGGGTTTAATCGTTGAGTAAAGGCCATCATGGGCATGCCTCGAAGATGCTGCTTTAGTGGTTGACTTAAATGTTTTCTGTCACCTATCACGTTAAGTAACCTGAGACGCTGCAGATGTTAATGCAGCACTCAGGCGCAGCGGTTACTCGGATAATGCGGGAAAGTAACGCCCCGTAGAGAGACATAGGAATTGGCCGAAGTCCTTTTCCTATGAAACTCCTCCTGCATAGCTAAGGGTCCGCAGTTATGCCACAACTGAAGAAGATATAGGAATTAGCCGAAGCCTTTCAACCTTTATCTTCCCCCTTACGGATAGCTGTAGCCATCGGGACCTTCCAAATTGAACTTTTTCTCATCTGAGAAAACAACACGATGCCACTCCGTAGTCCTGGCTATGTTGAGGCGTTGCTCCATGCGTACAGGATTGAGTGATGTTTTTTTTTCTTTAATTTTAATCTCATAATGTGTTCATAGCTATCGAAATAACACGGCGGACAGTGGTTACAATTGCTTTAACACCGGCTTTATCGCTTATCTTCGCTATTGAATTGAGCGAAATTTAAAGCTTTTCTCAAAATGTGTCGCCTGTCCGCACTATGTGTACGAACTTTCATGTTTTTCCCATAATTGGACTCATTAGACAAAAACGCGGTAATCATTTTTCTACTTCATTCGATTTTTTTTTATGTTTTCGGAACAGAAAGACCCACATCCTTTTAAGTTTTAATTTTTCCCTTTTCCTTCTCTGTTAATGCTTCTCCTCGCCCCATTTTTGATTTTTGCATTTAAAAAAGCGCGACTTCACTTTAATTACGCGTTTAATTGACTGCACATGTACTACATTAGACAACTGTCGATTTCATCAGGTGTTCTATTCAAGTGGCGCACAAGCACAAGTTTTTACATTACGCACGTTTTATTTTGTTTATCCCGTGCAGGTTTGGGTAGAACTTCGTATAAAAAAAATGACACTTACCCAGGTAAAGTTCACGCGTGCAACTACCCTACACGAGATAGAGTTCAAATGTAGATTGCGGACGCATAGGGGAAATTTGAGGGAATTTGTTTTTTCAAACCAAATGTGAGAGTTTTTCTCATTAGTGTAAGTGTAATTTTTTTATATGAAGTTCTACCCAAACCTGCACGGGATAAACACAATAAAACGTGCCTATTGTTTTATGTGAACGACAAAGCAAATGAATAACAGTACATTTCCAGTGCACAAATTTCCTTTCAGAGAGAGTTAAAATAGACATAAGAAGCAATAAAAAGAAGAATAAACCACTGAGGGTGATTTTTGAGTTTTTAGCTGGTGCATTGATGTCATAAAGGATGTGCTATTCAAAGGGCGCGGAGTGTAAATGCAATTCTAATTCCCAGCTGTGAGTAACGATGGTTTTGATTTCAACTCTCTTGAACTGTGTAGCAAAAGAGCAATGGATCAATCGTATTTGTGCGATCAGGCGGACTTCAGGCAGCTGGGCAAAAAGGATTGTTCTACTATCCGTTCTCATAAGGAGAACTTTAGTGTTTGCGATATTATACGTATATGGTGGATGCTAAGGTAAGTGTCGATAAAAAGAAGACGAAATTCGTCTATCGAGAGTTGATAGCGTGATGCCGTAATGTTCTAATACCGGACCAAACAGCGAAGAAACCCTGTCGTCACAAGTGGGGAAGCAAAAATTTGCACACATCACTTAGTTTTTATACCAAGTTGCTCCTAACTCTACTAATGCGTGACGGCATCGTGGCCCATGGATGTGCTGCGCCTGTTGTAAAAGGTTTTACACAGGCGTTCAGTCATTACATTAGTGCAATGTTGGTGCTGGGAATAATGGTGCCATATCAGAAACTGTTCTGGGCTCGACAACTCTAATCAACGATATAGCACCTTCATAACTCCCCATAGTAGAATGTGGAAATTAGTCGTCATCGAGTTACCAGCAACAAGTATATCACAGTCAACAACCATCACTCGTCCCACAACAGCACGTTGCATGACACAACTCAACGCCGGCACACCACAATTCGTTTTCAACTATTCTACCATTCTGAATAGTTCAGATAAATTGTAATGGTGTGCATGACAAAGTCGCCAAACTAACAGGCTTTATGGAGAGACGTGGATGTGGTGTCTCTTCATAAAGTTTGTTAGTAGGATTGGAACCGTTCTGGAAATCAAGCTAAATGGCAATTAATCGGTCAATTCCTACGAAAATGATAACTTTATCTGATGCGAGTGAGTTACAGGTGCAGGAGGTCTTGCTTTCCTGATACATAATACGGTACATACAGTATCATTGACGTCACCGCCGCCATCGAACTACAAGCGATATCCATAAAGTCAGGAAATGTTGACATTGAAATACTCAATATCTGCATACCGCCAGCCTCAAGTTGTCCAAGTCAACTTTAGCCCCCTACTTACTGGACAATTTCGCTATTTACTGGGTGACTTCAATCCACATCACGACTTTTGGCATTCGAATCTCAACACCAGACACCAGAGGAAACCATATCGCCAGGCAATTGAATGAATCCGACTTCTGTCGATTAAATGATGGCACACAAAGGATCATGCTCTAGCTCGCCTGACATCTCTATTGTCAGTCATGAGCTCATACACAGCACCACATGGGAACCATTCCTCACCTTATAATTCGACCAGCTGCCAATCATTCTTACGCTGGATAAACCGCCTCAATACACGTAAACGGATAAGAAACTAACATAAACAAAAACAAAGCCGACTATGGATTTTAAAGGTACACCGCAGACGGATTTTACAAACTGCCACCAAAAGATCCACATAAGCAGGCCGCATTTTGCCATTTTCTGCGACCACATTTCTGCACCCCAAATAACAAAGGTGAGGGATGAACTTCGAAGAATTGACCACAATTCTCGAATCGGCGATTTGAACAGAGGCATTACCAAGCAAATGAAGACAAAAACAGAATACCCACCGAACTTCTACCCATTTGCACAGTACACTTTAAGCGAAAATAATTGTCATCGAACTCCTTCTTAAACATCAATTTATTTCGTTTTAATCGTTATAATTCCTAAAATTATCGTAAATCTGTTTAAAATATTTTTAAAACAATATTTTTTTAATCAAAACGTATTTTCATTAAAAAAGGCGAACACAATAAACGCAGACTATGTAATATATTAAAAAAATAAGACCAACAAATATGTATCACTTATTCCCGCGTAGGGACTATTCCATACTACTAACAAATCCAGATCAAATAAAATAGAAAACGATAAGATATAATGTACGTATGTGTAGTAATGAAATCAGATTATATGACAGCTTCACGTCTTGACGGTGTATATATCGAATATATAGCAATTCTTTTCTTTTTTCCCTATCTCTACATAATAATATTTGAGAGCGTGTGCCCTCCTTATATAAACTAGAAGTAATCTTTAAATCACGCCCGTACTATATTGTTTTTTTTTGTGATCATCTAAATCGCTACACGATTCTCTATCACACTTAAATTCTATTCGCAATCGCACCCCAAATAACATCGTTCTCCTCGTGCGCATTGTTTGTCCTTTAAAATGTATGCATGTGTGTATGTGTGTCTACTAAGTAAACGAAACGAATGAAAGCCGCATTATGCCGTTTTTTATGTTTTATATTAGATTTATAAATATTTAGAAGTAAATATTTTTCGCTTCCTCCGGCGTTCGTTCTATAGGACAATACGGGCATTTTATCCTGTTTGGAAGATAGAAAAAAGATATTGTTACGTTCATGCGATGGAAACGGATTAATTAAAGAATACTTACAAAGAACCACTTGTTAATTTTGTCAATGCATCTCGTGATATAACGTGACCGCAGGACAGACGCATTGGGGGATTTTCATCGCATGTTTGCTGTCGTAAAATGGGGCAGGCGAATACTGAATGGAATCTGTATTCAGGATCTAGGGCTATTTCGATCTGAAATCAAAAATAATTACTTAAGACTATTCTGATAAAATAACACATTTTTTAGACCTACCGGCAATTCATCTCGCCCACTCCAAATTCCCAGTACTTGTCGCGATTGCATAACTTGTTTTAAGTTCAACAGTGCTGGCAGAGCCGTGCAGCCAGCATTCACCACAATTGTAAGCGGTGAATCTTTGTGTATGCCCAGAACACTGCACGATTCTTTGAGAAATACATATGCCGTTTCCGACCACAACTCGGGCGACATCAGACTTTTGTACGGCGAATTAAGAATACCGGTCGGAAGATATATTAATGATCCCATTAAATTTTGAATTTCTCTTTCGTAGCGATTTACGAATTTTCCAAAATTTGTTCGGGCATATGTGATGGCTTCATTCTGAGCGCTTACACCTAATGAAAGAATCTGCAAAAAAAAAATAATTAACGAATCGGTTAGCCGCAGATAAAATTATTAAACCAACCTGGACAAATGCAAGACGATGTAATCTGAATTCTAAAGCACTATTTTTGGCATCAAGTTCGGCCGAATATTTCTCCGCCCATTGTAGAGCTGGCGTCAAATTTCGATTATTTATACTTTCCCAGATGTCGTATATTTCTGCATATTGTCTGTATTCGTCACTCATTCGTGGCATATATTCTGTCTTGATATCGGCCTCCTGTAAGGACAATTTGACATTTTTGGAAATATCCTACAACAATTTACGGAATTTGTGATAATTACTTTGATTATTGCCTCGGCCACATCGGTCATGCCTTGTCGTATATAGTGCTCGGCTATGATTTTATTTAATGTTTGCAAATTGTGTTCGTCTGTAAGCGTGTCAGAACGTCCTGTTGCTTGAAAATCCGATACGAAATTTCGATCAATAACTTTTCCAATTTTGCTCACTGTACTGTGCATTTCACGATGTTCTCCTGTAATGCGTTGTAACTTTTCTTTTGTTTTCTCGAGAGCGTCGGCTAAGATGCGTGCTTGACCCTCGGATAGAACAGCATCTGGCGATTCTTCTAAAAGTAGCAAAATGTCTTTTTTAGTAGCGAGTAGTTGTTTTGTTGATTTTCTAAAATCAAAGTGCACCCAAATGACTCTTTCTGCAACCAGGACAAGATGGTACCGTTAAAGAAACTGCATTGTCGTATTGTTGGAGGACCGTCAAGATCATTCAGAATAAAGGCAATTGTCCATTGAGATAGTTGGAGTGAAAAATGCCTCAAAATCAAATCAGTTATTTTTAGAACCGTAAGAAAGATCGATAGAAAGTAAAAAAAAAATAAACGCCCGTTGCAGACCTATTCCTGGAAAACATTACGGTATTTCCAACTCACTGAGTTGTGCACGTTTTATATGATTTTTACTGAAAATTGAGCAGCTACGCTCAAGGGCCCTACTAGTCCGCTTCCCCATTTTACATTTGGAAATCTGGCATGCCCCTAGCTGCTCTCAAAATTCCAGTAGACAGCTAAATGTTAGTTCATTCCCAAGGGATAACGCCATTGGAATAGAATATTCAATTTCAAGTTTTTTTAGGGGAGGAAGGGGTAAATGCGTCGGATCTGGCATACTCTTAATACCAGCTACCATTCAATCAAAAGATATGGCTAAATATAAGTTTAGGGGTAGGAAGACCTACTCCAGTTTACATAACTCAAAGTATATGTCATAATCAAGCACTGATCAAAATTTCAGGTCGCTAACGATATTCTGTCGGAGATTATGGCCGAATTAAACTATCATGGAGAGGTCATTTGTATGGGAGGTATGGGAACCCTTGGTTAGATTTGAAACATTTTCAATGCCGTCTAAGCTTTTATTAAAACAAACATCTAAGCAAAGTTTTAAACCGTTAGGTTCATTATTTCGGGAACTGACAGACGCACGGACGGACAGACAGGGGCACGGCAAGGCTGATTCGAATTAGTGAGCGATCCTGATAATATCTATATATACATTGCCATACCTCCGGTGGCTCCTTTGAGGTGTTACATTCGGTGCACAGGGTCATGGGTTCCAGACTCACCGTGAATGAATTCAGTTTATGTTTTTCGAACTCACGACCCATGTGACAGACTATGATCTCGCTCAAATGTTAAACGAGTTCCCATTTATGGGGATAAATAACACTGCTGAGCGTGATATTGATCTCAACACCTCAACAAAAAAGCAGTTCAGATCTTGAAAATTGGATGTCACTAACACATTTGCGGCCTTAGTCCAATGTTGGATTGTCGCGCCTGTTATTTATTTATTGACACTCTGATTCGAACCAATCCAGATGTTCAATTGGTGTTCTTGGGAGGAGATCTAAATGGCCACGGGGGTGAATCAAATTATGATTACGAGGATTGCCATGGTGGACCCATCAACGGTCAAAAGTGACGAAGGGCAAGCTATGCTGACTATGTGCAGATCCCACGGTTTGGTCATCCTAAACACATGGTTTGTGAAAAAGTAGTGGACACGGATATAGGAAACACGAAACGCAGATCGATTACCACCTGTGCTTAGATTTTATGAGACTGTGGGTAAAAGACTGCAAGGTGATCTTATGCAAATCTTTGGTTAGCCAACACCGACAGTAGCTCCTGTCAGAATTTATTTTTAAAGTAAAAAGAGTAAGAAATAGAAGAATTCGCAAACCAGTCGAAAAAATCAAGTGGCACAATCTCACAAACAAAAACTTTGAACCTGTAGTAACTCCATTCATTGATAAAATGACGGAGTGGTTTTAAAACAACACCAATTGCACCGAGCACAGTCCAACACAAATGTAGAATAATTTCGCTGAAATGTCAGTAGGTGATACGGATGGGAGTTTCAAAAGATCCACTCCACACGAAGAAAGAAACGTGGTGGTGCAACGCCGAATCTAGTCAGTCAGTCGGACCGGATAAAATACCAGCGGAATTTTGGTTGAAAATGGAAAATGTCGGGCTTAGTTGGCTCACAGTTCTCTTCAACAAAATCAAAGGTGGGCAACCGATGCCTGACACTTTCAGGGAAAGTTTTCTTCTTCCTTTCTATAAGAGAGACTCACGCAAACTCAACAACTAAAGGGCTATAAAGTTAACATATCATACACTGAAGATCTACGAGCGAGTTGTCTGCAACCGATTGAGAAAGATTGTGCGGTTGAATGACAATCAATGCGGCTTTGTTGAAGGTCGATCTACAGTCGATGCGATTCAGTGCATTCGTGCACTGGAAAAGTATAGAGCAACGCGAAAGGACTTGCACTTTGTATTCATCGATTTGGAAAAGGCATTCGATAGAGTACCTCCTGATCTGACAGGGTTGGCCTTAAGAGTACTTAATGTCCCTGACGCATACTTTAGGATGATACGAGATATGTATGATGGAGCTACGACTAAGGTTAGATGCACAGTCGGTGAATCAGAAGAATTTCCGGCGAATGTCGGAATACACCAGGGCAGTGTATTGAGTCCGTTGCTCTTTAACATCATCTTTTGCTACTTATTAACACGTATTTTCAACGGCCTAGAAATATCTCTTCTTTTTGCCGATGATGAACTATCAGTAGTCCAAATATTGTAGCCTTGCAATCTGCACTTTCAAAATGGTGAGACATTCTGGAGGAGCATGGACTAAGGGTTAGTATAACAAAGACTGAGTTCTTATGCAGCCCATTGTCAGACCCAGATTGCACCGATATCAGATATGTACGTGAAAGGAGAGCAGCTTAAGTCTTGTCCTAAGTTCAAGTATCTTGGCTCGATCGTAAACAAAGGAGCTACATGCGATGATGATATCAAACATCGCACAAAGGTTGGGTGGATGAAGTGGCGAAGAAATGACGGCGACCGAAATGAAAATGTTACGCATTGTCAGTTGGTGTAACCAAAAGGGACCACATCAATACCAACCAATCACCGAAAAACTCGAAGACCGGCAAATTAATTGATATTGCCATGCTCAAAGGCGTCCGCCTGAAAATTCCGCAAAGAAGGCGATATCATTAGGTGGGGTTACGAAACGGAACAGTTGCGTATGTTGCGCAAACATGTTTGCCATTCTGATTTCCTAACTGCCATTTTGCGGATCAGGAATAATCTCCGGTTCTTTTCCTTTGTCTGCCTTAGTGAAATATGTTAACGAAAAGAACTGGAGATTATTTCTGATCCGCTAAATGGCATTTAGGGGATCAAAATGGCAAACATGTTTGCGGAACATAAGCAAACATTTCGTTTCGTAGCCCCACCCAATGGAAAAATGAAAAAGCAACAACAACGCATTGGTCTCGGCGATGACACGATTAAAAATAGAGCTGCCTGTAGAAATAGGCTGAGACATTACCGCCAGAACGGGCCTACACAGCAGGCCGAGCGACGCGCCGCGAGCGGTATAAAGAACGAGGGAAGGTAGAAGAACTTGTTATACGGTACCATGCCGTCAAATTATCCACAATAATGGATTTTTCTGGAAAATAATGGACAGATGAGAAATAATAAAAGAAATCAAATCAATCAGTTGTCAAATCGGATCATAAAGTTTCAATTGAAACTAGTATTAATTAAATTAGTTGAAATTATTATTTTGTCCAGCCAATAAAATCGGCTGGGGAGATTTCAGTATCTGCGGCGCCAAATTTTGATGATGCCATTTCATTAATATTGACCTGAAACGACCGAATCTGCAATCCCTTTTCGCGAAATCGTAACGGTTCTCCAGATATTCAATGTCAGAGTTTTACTTTTCTATGAAGCCAGTTAAATAATTTGATAAGAAAAGGGAGATATTTCCGCTTTACACATTGGGGAAAGTGTTAGATGCCATTAAATTGACGTTTTAATTTTAATTAGTCCCACTACAATAGTAAGTTTTATCAATTTGGCAAAGAATTGTTAAATTTGGTAGACGGGGAGGCAAATTAAATTTAAAATGTTATTTTCGGTGCAATGCTATCGATTTATATCAATATGTAGTAAAAATACCCCCAATTTCTCATTTAAAACTGAACTACCTCATATAAAAGTCAAACTTTGACATTAAATATCTGGAGAACCGTTACGATTTCGCGAAAAAAATTGTAGATTCTTACGTTTCAGGGCAATTTTAATGAAATGGCATCATCAAAATATGGCGCCGCAGATACTGAAATCGTGCCAATCGGCTTTACTTTAAAAAAAATATTTGGCTACGGGGTGTTAAGGCAAAATTGTGTGAGTGTACTTATTTTTTTGTCCATATGTGTATATACAAGGTGGGGCAAAAGAAATCGCTGTAACTTTTTTTCCTTCTTTTTTTCTTTCGTTTTTCCTAGTTTCTGAAGTAAACAAACGTAGAATACGAACTGTCAAGCCATGAATCGGTTTACTCCTAAGGAACGCTGGCAAATTTGTTTCGAAGAAGAGGACGATTTTTCATCAAAAATCATCATGAGCAATGAGGCTCATTTCCATCTGAGTGGGTTCGTGAACAAACAGAATACTTGTTTCTGGGGAACCCAAAATCCACGTATCACCTACGAAGAGCCATTACACCCGCTCAAAGTTACTGAGTGGTGTACTGTTCACGCTAAAGGAGTCATCAGGCCGTTTTTCTTTGAAAACGCCGCGGGTCAAACGACGACTGTGGATGGCGTGCGCTACAGAGCCATGCTTAACGAATTTTTTCTTCCTAAATTGGATGAACTAGGACTGGAGAACATGTGGTTCCAACAGGATGGTGCAACCGCGCACACGGCTCGAGACACAATCAATATTCTGAAGGAAACATTTCCGGGTCGGTTAATCTCTCGTTTTGGTGGTTTGCACTGGCGGGCAGATCACCCGATTTAACTGTTCCAGACTTCTTTTTATGGGGTTTTTTGAAGTCGCGGGTTTACGTCAACAAGCCTCAGACTCTTGAAGCCCTTAAGGAGAATATTCGCCAGGAATGCGAAAACCTGTCGCCCGATATTCTGGGAAGAGTGATGGAAAATGCCATAAAACGGGCCCATATGATAATCAACTGTGGCGGCGGGCACTTGGCCGATATCATTTTTGCGACTTGATACAATAAATTCTAAGGAATTAAATAAACTTATTTCATAAACAAAACCGAAGTTTTTTTTTATTAAGAAAAATACAGCAAAAGAACATCGGATGATAACTTTTGCCCCACCTTGTATAATAATCAATAGTATTGGCGCGAAAAATTTATCTTCAAATGGATTCAGTTTTCAAATGTTATTTCGAATTGCATTTGCAAGTACATTACATAAAATTTTTTTCATAAACTTCCGATTTTTCCATCCATAGTTATATTTCCCACACAATTGCAACTGAAAATGCTAAACGGGAAATCTGAAAACAGGTTATCAGTGGAAAGTGCATTTAATTACATGCTAACAAAAAGTGAGTGTCAACTACAAACTAGCGGAACCCAGGCATTCGTTTACAACATAAAACAAGCAAAGGAATATTGCAATCGTTGTCGGCCTGTAAAGTGTTACAAGGACCGCCGGCCGTTTGCGTTAATTAATTCAAAAATTGAACAATTACATGATAAGCCATCATTAGTGGTTCCGCTGCACACCTCGCGCCACTTTTTCATATTTTCATGCCAGGGTCAAAGCTCTTTACAAATGTTGACGATTTGTCTCGCTTTCAGAACGCAGAAACAAGTTCACATTCGTCGCACAAATCATTTTCCGAAAATAGTTCAAATAAAAGACAAATATGAATTTTCTGCGTGACTGTGGTCTATACGTATATGTCAGTAACCCCATTGAGCGAACAATAAAAGATTTTTCCACCCAGACATTTTCAGTCCAAAACAAAACCACTACAAAATCCCAAGATAGCAGTATTTTATGCTTCCTTCCTTGCACAATGCGAAACACGCATTTTCAGTTTCACAACAACAGACGAAACAAAGAGAACTAACGGGAGCACAGTCCCGTCCCCCTACCCCGTTATATCACTACACCACACACAAATCGTGTTCCAATACGTACCATTCGCCAGCGATTCCCGTATGGATTCAATATGATTGGTGACATCGGAAATCACTTGTTGGGAATGATCCTGAATTCCCAAGAATTTCTCTATAACGCGATCTAACTCTTTTTCCACCGCCGCACACGACTCCATAGTTCACTGCACTCGGATTTTTCGTTGGCAATAAATTTTCGTTTCTGTCGGGTTGTCTCTCGCCAGACCTACTACTAAATTGACACACACAAATTGCGAAAGCGGTCACAGGTAAAAACGAATTTGTTTGCAAACGAATGCAAAGCCCCGCGAAAGTTTCAGGATGTAATCATACAAACAACACTGCAGGAGACATTTAGATTTGATTTGAGGATTCCAAACGGGACAATGGCAAAACTACTACGTCGAACAGGGACTACACAATATAGGTTGTCAAAAAAAAACTTCCATCTGAAAACTGACAGGTGGATGGAAATGATGGAATTGTCATTAGCTCGCTGAATGGAAAATTAAATGGTTGCTGAATATGAGGTTAGGGACAGGGTGACTAGATTTTTTTTATGGTCCATCTAAATTAGTCGCCAAATGGCGACACGTGCAGCCAAATGGCTGTTGTCGTTCCATCCAAACATGTCGTCATTTGGCTGTGCATCCAGTCTTGATATTCAATATGGCAACTCAACCAACCGCTTGTCAAATTCAAAGTGACAATTTTCGAACTTTTGTGTGAAAATAAATAATTCTTGAATGGCCGTGTAATAATACAAACGCGCAGAGTCCGATTTTGATAATTGAATTTTAAAAAATCACCAAAATGAAATTTTGGTTATGTCATTTTCTGTCTACATTTGGCTGCTAGTGTGGATGCTAAGTAGCAGCGAAATGGCTGCACGCGATGCCAGTTTTTGGACGCGCAGCCATTTGGCGCCTAATCTAGAGGGACCTTTTAAACACCTTGTTTGCAGTAGCATGAACTTGTTCCTTAGGGCTCCATTACACAATCATATTTATATTATAATATGTATGCCATATGCCTAAGCCTACTCGATTCATTCAGTATAATTTTTTAGACGTGCAGGAAGCGAAATCAAGTAGGCTTAGGGATATGATAATATCTATTATAATATATATTACCAATATATGACTATGTAATAGCGGCCTTAGTAACAGAGGTTTGCTTTTGGTATGGTTTTTAAATCTTTCTTTGGTTTCAATTTATCTGCGTATGCATGCAGTTTGCCTTTTTTAGTTCTAGGCCGAAGGTGGTCGTTATTATCTCTGCATCCGATGGCACATTCATCATATTCATAATATCCTTTGGTTCAATTAGGACATTTTCCATTAATATTTGAAAGATTTTTAGGTAATTATTCGATATACACATCCCATTTCTGTGATGCATGGAATAGTTTTCTATTTCTTTTCTCTTATTCAATGTTGGTGCTTAATAATGAACAGTCTACCTTATGAAATAAAATTCAATTGCAGCGTCTCCAACCTTTAAACCAGGATTGAAGTTTTGCCTCTACGGAGGCTTAAACCAAACTTCGAATTTCTAATTTTTATCCAATGTTTCAAGCCCCTGGACACATTTTCTGCTTGGAATTCAAAATATAAACACAAATCATTAATAAAATTATGTTTCATTAATTTTTTCCAGAGAAATTGGTGTACAATCAAAGATTTAAATATTGTCAAAATACCTATGTCGCATCAAAATTTCGCACCAATCTGTTCTCCTCTTTATAGCAAGAGAGTGCGAAAACGGACAGGAAAAATATTGAGCATATTTATTGCTGTTGATGTACTTTGATTTCCTTCTCAGAAATTTACCGTTATTCGCTCTAGTTAAACAAAATCAGTATCTTGGCTCGAGAGTACCAGATGTCAAAATACATATGCCGGCTAGTGTAGGCTTTCAAAAACGCTGAATATGTTGACTTCAGCACTAGGGCATGGGCAACATAAACATAACCTGAACTGAACTGGTGCTGTACGTTAATATGCGAAGTATATTTGTTCAGTTAATGGTGGTGTCCCAGAGGTGTTGGGCGCGAACTAGGGGTAAGTGTGCTTTAAATATTAAATTAATAAATTATGTATTATTTGAATGGCAAACGTTGAATTTTTCTTAATCATGAATAGACTATGTAGAACATAAACTCGATACTCGACAAATAAGTAAGAACTTCAAAATATTCCTTCTTCTCTTTTAAGCTTTTTCGATGGCTTCCAACTCAAAAAATACTCAAAATTGCCTGGTATGGATGGACCTAGAAATGACCGGACTTGAAGAAAAGGACACAATCCTCGAAGCTAGCTGTATTCTAACCGACGAACAATTAAATATCGTAGCCGAAGGACCAAACATAGTTATCAATCAACCAAATACAGTTCTTGATAGTATGGGCGAATGGTGCACAAAACATCATGGAGAGGTAACAGTGACAAAAATAAGTCATTTTTCTACACATTTTAATGTCACCTGGCCTTTTTACAGACTGGTCTCACAGAAGCTTCACGCAATTCTAAAATTTCCATAGAACGTGCCGAAGAACTTCTTCTCAACTTCCTGGAACAACACATTCCCAAAGGAGCTTGTCCACTGGCCGGCAATAGTGTCTACATGGATCGAATTTTCATTCGTAGATATTGGCGAAAATTGGATGATTATATGCATTATCGTATCATTGATGTGTCAACGATTAAGGAATTGTGTAGACGATGGAACCCAACTGTTTATTCTCAAGTTCCCAAGAAAAAGTTAGTACATCGAAGTTTAGATGACATCAAGGAGAGTATAGAGGAATTGAAATTTTATAGACAATTTATGTTTAAGAATGATGAATGTTGAAAAATGTTAAGCTATAGTTTAGGAAATTTTTTTTTAGCAAATTACGAGAAGTTGTTACAGTAGCGAAATTTTATAATATCTATCTCTAATTCTTGTATTCGTATCTACATATATGACTGAGATAAAAATTATGCTTTACATACTAGTTAACAGCAAGTCACAACGTGTATAAAATAAATAATGATAAAGACACAAAAAGTGCGGTTTTTGTTTTTTGAATACAATTATGTATATTGAAAAGACCACTTCCGTCTTCATTTTCTTACTTAATGTTAGTACATACTTTGCTTACGTGACCCAAACCGCGTTAACAAGACATTTTCTGAAGGAAAAATCCATTCGACCATATTCGCTATCGAGTCCAAATCTTTTTGTCTAAGAAGGTGATCAGCCGTACTGCAGTACAATGCATTTGCCGTAGCAAATGGACAGCATTTTCGGATTCATCCATTTGGTTTTTGTGTGGATATTTCGAGGGCCACTTACCCTCTTCCTCAGCACGCAAGCTATTAAATCTAATGGTACAATGCGATTTCATTTATACATACTAAATTTCAGGTAAGGAAAAAAGAAACACGTAAAAAGTAGATTGGAAAGCGACGATTACTCGGCTACCTAGTTAGTTAGTGTTTTATGGCTAATTTTATTATTTTCGATGGGCAGTTTCCACTATCGGTGTTAAGGAGTCGGTTTGGGCTCTCGTGCAGGATCTCCATACTCCCCCATGGGTCCAGAGTACTGGGTCGGTTTGTGTGGCGTAAGATATATAAATTTTCTTTGATTCTTTGGTTGATTGTATGGGCTTCCGCAATGATGACCGAATCGTGGTTCTTTCTCGTTCCACTTGCTGCCTCCCTCATGTGGTCAGCGAAACTTGTTGTTGCTAGCCACCTTGCTTGTCCTCCTGTTTTGTCACAGTCGCCACAGGTGACCCGATACACTCCGCTCTTCTCCTCGAGGCTCATGGGGTCGTTTGTGATTCCTAATAGCGTCCGGAGAGCTGAATTAGTGATAGAGCCAAATTGCCTGTAAATTATACTTAGAAAGAAGATAAGGAGATTGTTAATTTTGAGAAGTAGATATGAGTTAGGGATGCTTATACGCTTTACACATTCCTACCAATAACGTACTTCTTCTTCTTCTTGTAGCGGTGCAGAAAGGTGTGTAACCTCTGTGCATCTATGTGGGTACGATTTATGGTTCGTCAGTGTTTGTGTCCGTGAGGTCTAAGGACAAAAACATAGCTGCTGCGATAGGGTTTTCCCACAGTGATATAGGGGTAAGATCAGTGGGCGCAGCGGGGCATTGAAACAAATGGCCCACATCATGAGGAGTACCATTGCAGTTTGGACAGATGTTTTGGATGTCCGGGTTTATGCGAGAAAGGTACGAATTAAGGCGTGAACAAAAGTCCGACCGACGTTGAGCTAGTGTTACTCGGGCGGGAGCCTAATCTCCTCAGGCGAAATTACCAATAACGTACTCAATGTGAATGTGCAATGGAGTTCTAAGGAATGACTTGAGTACGTTAGTACCAATAACGTACTCAAGTCATTCCTTAGAACTCCATTGCACAGTCATATTTATATTATCATTTGTATGTCAAATCCTTAATCCTACTGTTGTTGTTGTTGTAGCGATTCAAGAGATTTTTTTTTTCTCTTGAATCGAAGGGGGTCTTGGCAGCTCTTGGCCGTTTTTAGCAACGGGTAGCTCCGGGACGATTTACATCGAAGAACCGGCTGCCGTAGGAGCATTTTATGGACAACACAAACATCCATGGGTCACAGTGGGATTCGAACCCACGCACCGGCAACTCAGAGATAGACATCTCTGCCACTGAGCTACCGAATGCCCCTAATCCTACTCAATTCATTCGGTTCAAATTTTCCCACATGCAGTAAACGAAAGCAAGTAGGCTTAAGCATATGACATACATATGATAATAGAAATATAACTATGTAATGAAGTCCTTACACACTGCCAGGTTTTTTTGTTTTTTTTTTCTGGATTAGTCGCTCGATGTTTTCCGCATTAAATCCATTCTTAATGGCAGTATCCAAGATGAACTCCCGTTTCCTTTTGTACCGATGACCGTGATCGGCATAAAACCTCTCGCCTCAGTTTCGTCTTCGATGGATGACATGAACCTCTCTCCCCCCCCCCCCCATCGCTACTCTCATAGTGGTTTTATAAAACTTACCGTGGGATGTGAAGTAGTTCTCGTCCATACAGAGGCTCGCAAGCTTCGTATAAATGTTTTCCTCCATTCCAGGGTAGAATCAAACCGGTTCAGCCAGTTCTCGAATTTGAATCTCGTCGGCTTTGATGTTATCGATGTCCTGCAACCGTTGGATCAACTATTGGGAGTTCTTCACTGAATACCTACCATTAGTATCACCCGCATTACCCACTTCGCTATGTTGTAAGTCGGCGGGTTCCAAACTGGGATGATCTCTCGCATTTCGTCGCCTTCTTTATAGATTTTGATTTGGCAACGTAATAGCGGTAGCGATGGGTCCGGAATCCGTAATCGCGTAGCATTTTCGAAAACTGTGCTTGCTTCCTTCGGTTCCCGGTCGACTCTTTTGATGGTCTTGATCTTTTCGCAGCTCGAAAATTGGTTACTTTGCCATTTTCATACCTTAAGTTCACTGACTGTAATTGTCATTGTGGTTTATAGTGTGTGAACAGCGCCATTAATCTTGGGCAGAACGATTCCTCTAATGCTGCCCCCCTCCGACCCCACATTGTGCGGAGTTGCCAAACCCAGCGAAAAGATTGGTCCAAGATCGGTACCTTCGACTCCCCCAACCACATTGCCAAATACCAAACAAATAGCAAAAGTGCGTTGGTCCCTCCCAAGGTGTGTTTTCTCCACAACTTTGATCTTTTGTTCGGCAACCCCCCGATCAGTTTGGTTGCGGCCTTACACAAATATTGTTCTATCGGCGTCACGGAACAGAGATAAATGGGAGAGGGGGTTTAACACATATTATAGAGACGCCCGAGAAATTATCAAATCGAGGAGAGTGAAGGGAATCAAAATTTCGGCCACACCCGAAACTAGCCTCGCTCTCGTTTTTCTTTGATTATTATGTATGTATTAGTAAATTGTGCCAATCCTTTTTAGGATATGTTTTAATAAAGCCCCACAATTTTTATATACCAGTATACACTGCCCTCGATTTTGCAGGCCCCTGCGCACTGTTATCGTTGTTGTTGTACGATTCAAGAGTTTATTGAATCGATGGGGACTTGGTTGATTTGTTTAGCATTGTCGAGACCTGACTCGAATGTGGGTTCATAGCCAACTGAACACACTGTTCCTTCATCGAGGCACCTCCATGCAAGACTTAAAAACCGATCACAACAGCAATGTCACTCAATTCAATCCGTAAACATAGCGCATATTGCCTTTTCGTGAATGCAATTCAAAACGTTCTAAGAAGATTGACTACTATTGCATTCCTCCAATTAGGTAGCGAAGGATCTGTGAAGAACAGTCAATTCTGCGAATAAAATCATCTCCTGGACATTAATGGTAAGCAAATACATATGTATGATTTTTTCGTAAGGCCGCACACACACGATCTATCCATGGATTGCAATCGTAGATTTTATTGGATTAAAATCCAAATCCGCCCGTGTATGGACTCATTTAACAGAACGAAAATCCTTTTTTTTTATTCGAATCAATGGGTTGATTGTCAACGTTGTCTATGTGTGAACCACCGGGCTCGAAACGTTAGTTATCTGTTGCGACCTTACTCCGTCCATATAATTCCGTGTATATTTTCGACTGACATCCTACATCCTAGCTGTGTATGTAGATGATTTTGCTATGATCCTTCATCGTTCTAGCTACAGCTGCAAATGAGCGCATTCAACGAAAAAATTTCATACATTTTTCGTTCGTTGAATGCAGCCAAAGACTGCAGAAAAGTAGCAGGGTTATAACCATGAAAATGCTTAGCTTGAGAACCTACAGCATTTGGTCAAAAAAAAAACTATAAAAATTTCTGACCGGAAGCTGGATATTGCTAATTAAGGGGAAATTCTTGTACCATTTCCAGTGAATTTCGTTTGCTGAAATCGCTCTTTTTTCCGGATGTAGTCTGCTAAATTTATCCTCCTAAAATTTCATCTTGACATCATTCATAGCATTAATTTCCAGAGAAGAGAGTCTACGTTGATGCTCCACAATATAGGTGAAAGTATCTATCCTTGCGGCCTTCCATTAACCGTCTTCCTTTAATTTTTGCACACCCATTACAACAATTTACTGCCCTTTTGCTAAACATAAAATAGATTCACATTATTATGATGATAGGGAATGACGGGATGGATCTTCCGCAATTTCTGGCTCTGCTATCCTCACGATTTCGTGGATATTCGGTACTCTACCTTAACACCATTGAATTAAAGTTTACTTTTACTATTTATTACGAAAACTACAAATTAAAGTCTCAACAAATACTCTAAACCAACTTCCCCATTACATCTACTTAGCACGATTCTCCTCCAACTTTTCATTTTCTAATTTCTGTTTTTGAAACAATTCTATTAACTTCTCCGTTGCTGTCTGTTCCTGGAAGAGCGCCTTAGATTTCTCTTCACTAGGGTAAATAACCAAATTATTTGCGGGCTCTTTCAGTGTGAATGGTGTCCATGGACCCTGAATTGATGGCACTTCGGTGTGCCACAATTTTCTTAATCTTGTCGCTCCGGACGGACCATTTTGCGTACGCATTAAATCTATCCATTTGGTGACCTCTTCTTTGCTATGATTGCGACAATTGATCCATTCTCGTTCGCCGCTCACTGGAAAGAGAAAATTCATTTAAACAAGACCGTACAGAGGTAATGCACAGATGTGGTCAACATACAATACTCGCCCACAAGGACTGGTGTTCGATGTCGTCGCGGCTTCACATAGACCACTACACCGGGATTCGCTTTGGCAAAGTCCACGAGATCGGTTTCAATAAAGTCCCTGAGTTTGTAGAGAAGATAACTTAAAATATTCCGAAAATGTTTACTTCCCAAACCAATCGAAACTAACCTCATTCCTCGGCTAGCACCGCTTTCTTTGCAAAATTTTAGGGTGATACGTTTTAACTGTCCGATATATCGTCCCATGCCATTTTGAAGAGGAGCTTTGGGAAATCCTGACTTAAGAAATAGGTGGCTATTGGACATTTTTTACTGAAAAATATCGCTTCGATCCCCAGTTCTAGTTTTGTCTGTAGTCCAACAGCTGATTCAGAACTCTGTCATGCTGTTAACGAAGGGTGCATTCAGGAGGAGCAAGGAGGAGTGAAACGTTTTTGCCAGTCATGGTAGAAATAGAATGGAAGCAGCAGCAGGAACGCGAAGTGAGGGCTCCAGTACACAGTCATATTTGGTCATATTTCTATTATAATATGCTTAACCCTTTACGGCTCAGTGTTGCATATCTGCAACATAACGGAAAATCGTTCCTAGAAAGTATCCTATTAGAATTTGTTGCTTTAAAACGCCTTATTCTCGTTCGGCAATAAGTGAGAAGTAGTTCTGATTTTTCTTTGAAAATATTTCTTGCATTTGAACATAAATGTTCAATAATTTATATTTGTAGATCATTCCAACAACATTTTGCACAGTTATGCAATTTTCATTTGAATAATTATCCCCATAATTTTTCAAAACATCCTGTGAGGATTTAGAAAACGTTAGATAAAAGTGTCTATTTTCTTTTTCCGAAGGAATTTTTCAAAATGTGTGGATGTCGAATGTTTTTACGGACTAATTGTGTTTGTTGCATATCTGCAACATTATGTAAATGCCCTACTAAAACCGGTTATATTTTGAAGACATTTGATATTCTTTTATGTCCAATGTATTATATTATTGTTCAAGGAAATTCAAGAATTTCGTACTGTTATCTTATTATCGGTATTAGTAGGAAGAATGGTAATGGTAACACAAAAAATATAATGAAAATGCAGTGCTGATTCCTATAAAAAAGGGATTATGTCCTTACGATTTGGACCATTATTTATTCATATCATATTATGATTAGATTTCGCGGATTGCACAAAAGTCAATCTCCTAGAGATAACATTTGACGAATTTTCGACAGGAAAGCCTAGGGTTGGACGGAAACCGTCAACATTCACGTAACTTGTAAGTAACATCTAGTATGCCATCGTCCTTTTGTCCAGAGCTTCAGCAATTCAGAGAAGAGTCAATTGACCACTTTTGAACGCAGGTCTTTCTTCGGTTTCGACCTATTTTGAGAGTTTTGTGGAATTTCTAGGTCTTACCACAATTACATTACGCATAGTTAGAATAGGATCGCCATGTCATGTCATGTCATGTCATGTCATGTCATGTCAGTTGGTGTAACGAAAAGGGACCACATCAAGAGTAGCTACATCCGGGGCAGCTTCTCCATAGACCAACCAATCACAGAAAAGCTCGAAGACCGACGAATGGATTGGTATTGCCATGTTCAAAGGCGTCCGCCTGAGAACCCCGCAAAGAGAGCGATATCAATGGAAGTTCCACTTGATGGACCCAAGGCCAGAGGCAGACCGAAGAACACCTGGATGTGTCAAATGAAAAAGCAACAACAACGTATTGGTCTCGGCGATGACACGATCCATGATAGAGCTGCCTGTAGAAATATGCTGAGAAATTATCGCCAAAACGGGCGATGTGCCTACACCGCAGGTCGAGCAACGCGGAACCATGGAACAAGGCAAGGAAGAAGAAAAGAATAGGATCGCCTGGATGACCTCTTACAGCCGGGTAAATACGTTGGATAACTACGTTTGCTAGTAACTTACTAGCATCATAAGATAATATTCCATGAAATAAAGCCAGTGGTTTTCTAACGACAAAATTTTGGAGCTCAAAACTATTCGTTTGGAGCTCCAAGATTTGATGCTCGTTTCATGGTTCAGTTTGAACAAATAAGAAAAATAGGGTATTTTGACCTTTTTCGCATAAAATGCGCAAATGCATGCATCACTATGATGTCGTTGTTAGAAAGAAATGCGTAGCTGATCCGACAAAAAGCATTTCTGCTCTGAAAATGATTGATATAGCTACTTTTTGGAGAATAAGAATACAGCAAGCACGGCTTAAATATTTGCTGCGCAGTGTTATAGTAAAAATGATAGAACATGCCTACTTATTATCCGTCTGCTACTTTGTATGATTACCTCATTAAATGCACTGCTTAAATATTTTTAGAATAAAATCTAGCTTTTTGTGAAATAAAATACTACTTAAATTTTAAAACAGATTAAATCCGACAGTTTCTTCAATTTTCGAATCATAGTAAATTATATTATTAATATGTATATTATTTAACTTTAATTTGTTCCGTATTTTAGTTGAATAATGAATAATTTCTTTAAATTTGTTGAATAAAGACACTATTTTGTTCAATGCATTTTCCACTTGGAACGCAAAAAATAAATGACGGATTAGCATAATGTTGCAGATATGCAACATAGCAAATTTTGGGCCCTTAAGCAACGAATTCTCAAGCAGGATTTTTTTTACTATTTTTTCATCGCTCTATATGACATAACTCTTCGATTTTCAACTATAAAATCAATTTTCGTGATTTTGAGCCGTAAAGGGTTAAGCCTACTTCTTCTTCTTCTTCTTTTAGCGGTGCAGAAAGGTGTGCAACCGCTGTGCATCTATGTGGATTCGAGTTATGGTTCGTCGATGCTTTCGTCCGTTATGTCAAGGGACAAAAACATAGCTGCTGCGATAGGGTTTTCCCACAGTGAGATAGGGGTTAAGTCAGTGGGCGCAGCTGGGCATTGAAACAAGTGACCCACATCATGTGGAGCGCCAGCGCAGTTTGGACAGATGTTTTGAATGTCCGGGTTAATGCGAGAAAGGTACGAATTTAGGCGTGAACAAAAGCCCGACCGACCCAGCCAGCATCGGCGTCATATACCGTGAACATAGCCACAAATAAGCTTTACTTCATGAATCACGAATCGGCATTATGTATCGATAGGACGCATTGAAAGTTAGATACATGATGGTCAGCTGAAGGAATGTCGACGGATCATGCATATAGGAAATATAATGGTTTTCTATTCAAGTGTGATTTTTGTTGCTGGGGTGATTAGATTCACGAATAAAACATAATCATTCATATAGTCTGGCTAGAGCAGTGGTTACGGCGCGCACCTTCGGTGCATAGGGTTATGAGTTCGAGACTCTCCGTCGCCCGTGCTCTTTTTTTATTTTTCTTTGATGCATTGAATATATATGATACTTAACTATTACATAATGCTTACGAATAACGATTTTATAATGATTATCCGTAATAAGGTGCAAATGCGTATATACATGAAATAGGGGGACATCGTCATATACTGCTTGTATGAAAACGTGATGAATGAATAAGCAATATGTGCTTACGCGTGTTGCATGAAATAATGATTACAAATGTGTTAAATGCTGGCTGGGGAAGTTGAGCTAATGTCACTCTGGTGGCTCTCGGGAGCCTAATCTCCTCAGGCGAAATGGGTGGAGGGCGCACTGAGAGGACTCTGTTCGCACCTAATCTCGCAATAGACCGACTCACTTCTGCAGTGTGAATCTCAGCGATGGCAGCTCGGTATGCATCATCGTCGTAAGGGTCCCTCTTGTATCCCTGGACCTCTCTCTCTAGGTCTCCCAAATCACGCCTGACATGTCGTGGTGGAGGAATTCGGTCCATGAGACTGTTGTTGGGATGATTCTCACGGTAGCAACCAACAAGATATTGTTTGGACAGTAGGAGATTGTGGTCACGTATTGGCATCAATTTTGTCTCTTGATGTAAGTGATCCTGGGCAGACATCAAGAGGCAACCTGTGGCTGTGCGTAGAGCAGCATTTTGGCAGACCTGAATTTTGGTCCAGTTTGTATCACATAAACTATGTGACCAAACTGGGGCTGCATAATCAGCAACTGCTCGACCCACCGCTTTGTATGTGACTAGCATGGTTTCTTTATCCTTGCCCCAGGTGCTACCAGCTACTGCTTTTAGGATTTTATTCCTACTGCGCATCTTTTCACAAACGGATGCTGCGTGATGAGCTGACGTCATCATGTTCTCTAAATGGAGCCCGAGAATTTTAGGATTTGCAACCGTAGGAATTGGGTTGTTGCCAATACGTACATCAATCTCCCACCGACCAGGTGGTAAGAAATGTCGCAGAAGATTTAGACGCGGAGATGGTGAGGTTTCGGCTTTGGAAGAAAGCCTGTAATCGTCCGAGATAGCGATTAATTTGGAGGCGCATTTCATCCTTATCCTCCCCGGTGGCGAGTACGGTGCAATCGTCTGCGTAGGAAATCACCTCGATTCCTTCCGGTGGTGTAGGAAGGCCGGACATGTAGATGTTGAACAGAGTGGGGGAGAGTACCCCTCCCTGTGGAACACCTAATTTGATTTTCCTAAGCTTAGAACGTTTGCCACGAAACTCAGTGAAGGAATGCCGACCAGCTAGATAGTTTGCAATCCAACGGATCTCTTGAGCAGGGATATGCATATTCAGTAAGTTAGCGAGAAGCATCGAGTGATTGACATTGTCAAAAGCACTCGTTAGGTCAATTGCCACAAGAATCGTTCTGTGGCAAGGACGTCTGTGGTTTAGCCCATTACGGATGCGTGTAGTGATCGCATCGAGGGCTGTGGTGGTACTATGCATTTTCCTGAAGCCGTGCTGGTGAGGTTCTAGCTTAGCATGCTTAACAAGAGTGGGGTGAATAAGGGCCTCTAGCGTCTTTGCGACAGGTGAAAGTATTGTTATGGGTCGGTAGGATTCACCGAGACCAGCGCTTTTACCCGGTTTGAGACAGGGGACAATCCGTCCTGTTTTCTAGATTTCAGGGATGGCAAGCGTGGACATCGACAAGTTAAAGGCTGCCGTGAGATACTCAATGGCTGGAAGGTCGAGATGTTTCAACATGGCCATCGAAATGCCATCGGGTCCGAGGGCCTTTGAATTTTTAGCATTCTCAATGACTTTTTTAACCTGGTCCGCAGTATACGATGGTATAGTGTCAACATTTCTGCTGCGAATCCGTCTTCTAATTTTACGCTTTAAGCCATCGGACTTGGGATGTTCAATAAATTGCTTATTGAACAGGCTTGCGCACTGAAGGGGTTCGCTGGTGCTCTTATGGCCAAATTTGATGGCATTATTGCCCTTTCCTTTCCTAGGATTGGATAGGGCGCGGACAGTAGACCATAGTTTACTGACACCTTCATTGAGGTTGCAGTCATTTAGGTGCTCGTTCCATTTCGCCTTCCGATAGTCTTTTACTTGTCGGTTGATTTCGGAGTTAAGCTCCTGAATTCTGGGATCACCTGGGTGAGCGCGTCGGATGTTATCTCGTTCATCGGCTAATCTGGCGGCACTGGTAGGGAAATTAGGTCGAACTTTCGGGATACGTCCAGCAGGAATAAAACGTGCCGCTGCTTTGGCAATGACGTTCCTAATATTTCTTTCGGCCTTATGAACGTTAGTTGGTGTGGGTAGCTCGATGAACTTCGCCGACGAGTATGCTTTGAAACCCTCCCAATCGGCTTTCTTGTGATTGACAAACGTTCGCTTCTCAGACTTAGTCAGGTTTGCTGGTTTGTCAACTCTTATTATGATTGGGAGGTGATCGGACGAGAGAGCAGTGTGCGTCTCCCATCGAGTAGCACTGATTAGGCTGGCACTTACAATAGTTAAGTCAGGAGAGCTACTGCAAGTGCCTGTGACTCGAGTCGGCGAGTCTTCATTGAGTGGACAGAAATCTGAGGCGTCTAGAGATTCGGCAATAGCTATACCCCTGGCATCGTTGTTGAGGTCAGAATGCCAGAGCTCATGGTGCGCGTTAAAGTCACCAAGAATGATCCTGTGCTCTCCAGATAGGAGAGGACCAATATCGAAACGATAGCCAGAAGGGCAACTAGAGTGTGGTGGAACATATACATTAAAAATTTCGATATTAGTACTCCCTGATGAAACTGAGATGGCTTGCATTTCCGCCGTACCGTCGACATTTACATCTAATACACAGTAATGTACGGACTTGTGTATTAGGAAGGCAAGTCCACTTCCAGGGTGAGAATCATTCCTGGCGGCTGGTCTATCTTTGCGCAGTATAACGTAATTGCCATGGACGCTAAGAGACGAGTTCGAATGGAGCAAAGTCTCCTGGATAGCAGAAATCAGAATTCTGTTTACACTCATGAAGTGAGTGATCTCGGTGATTTTTTGGTGAATGCCGTTGCAGTTAAACTGCAATAAGGACAGTGGAGTGAAAACCGCTGGAGGAGGAGCAGGGGTTAAACTAGGCCTAGCATTCCTGATCATATTGTTTGGGGGTGCTGGGGGCTGAGGAGGAGGTGGAGGGCTAGGAGCAGCCCTTGGTCGCCCTGTATTTATGCATCCCGGTGCAACATATGCTGTGGAGTGCTGACCAACCCTTCTCAGGCCAGAACACCTGAGATGTACCCATTCCAAGCAACAATTACACTGCACTGACCTGGCATTCGTACCGATTCGTTGGCCGCAAACACTACAAAACCATACCTCTGGGCCTGGATTTGTTTCAATGCCGGCGCGAATTAATAAAATTGAGAGCAGCCGTGCCGAGATGTAATGCTCCCAATATGACGAAAAAACACATAACTCGAATCCACACATATACACAGACAAACACAACCTTCCTGCATCGAACCTTCAGGGCTCTTGCCAGGGAGGTATATTGGAAACTTTTGGCCGTTTCCATGTAGAAAACGGGTGTAGTCCGCCCCGTAGAGGCAGTTTCCGTAGGACCACCTTAAGCCTACTTGATTTCGCTTACTGCACGTCTAAAAATTTATACTGAATGAATCGAGTAGGCTTAGGCATATGACATGCATATTATAATAGAAATATGACTGTGTAATGGAGGCCTTGCACAGTGCATTTTAAATTGCTGATAAAAATGCTGTTCAGCCTATTTCTCAGCCAAGCAAAGCAGCTGCTGTTGCTGCGTCCATTCTAATTTATCAGCATAACATTTAATTGGGGTGTTCTTGGGTGAAACTACACGAGAAACAAAAGCGCGAGAACAAAACCAGTTTTTGGAACAACACGGATTCAGGAAAATAGGGGGGAAATGGCCGAAAAACGACATGTGCGCTCCTGGTGGCGGCTAGCGGAACTACAAGAAACGAGGTTTGTGTATCGGCTAAATGGTTGCAATCTTGGGAATAATATGGCTGCGGACTGTGGATGATGTGGGAACAGCTGATAGTATGGAACCTAAAATGGCAACAAATATCTGGTTATGTAGTGTAGCGACCAGCTGAGTGCTTCTGCTACTTTCTACCGTGGCGCTCACATCGAACGTCAATTGAAATTCGACTAGAACTTTCAGTCGAGGTTGTGGCGTCCTATTATTAACACGCGTGTAATAATGTAATTTATCCAATAAAGTATGTTCAACCGTTCAACACAAATAGTTTATTATTGAATAGGGATTTAGTTTGCCATTTCGTAATCCCTATACCCAGCAAACAATTTTATCGATTTTTTCGAAAAATCACAAAAATTATTCGAAAGCGATATTATTCAAATTAAAAATGTATCGTAGACTTGTCTCCCCGACGAAAAATCATTTTATTGTCATCAATATGTCAGGAATGCGACTCCTATTAACGAAATATCGTCTTATTATTGCAAAGATGATAAAATAGTAATCCCTCACAACGAGAGAATGATGAAATTGTCAAAAAATAAAACGACTAATTTATTCCCATAATTTGTAATCTTAGATAGCTCAGGTGTAGGACGTAGGACTACGAAACGATAGGTGCCCGGTTCGATTCCCAGTAGAAGCAAAGTGTAAAAAGGTAAAATTAAAATAAGGTAAAAAAAAGTTCAGGATAAAATAAAAGAAAAAAATAGATAAAAGGGAAAAATAAAAAAAAATAAATTTTTTTCACTTTTTCTATGTATTAGTCTATTATCGCCAAATTATCATCCTGGCGAATTAATATCGGTCACTATTCCTTCACGAAGGGAGTGACGCCTTTAATCCGAAAACGATATGAAATTCGAGAAATGTTTTCTATCAGGCGAATTGAATTCGTATGGCGGACGATAGAAATTGTTTGCTGGGTATTGGTGACCCCTACGGTAGTAGTTGTGTTCGCGAAGTGTGCACATTTTCAACTCGCATCGCAAATTGCGTCTTATTAACCCAGACGCTCATCACGCAGACGCCCCATTACACATCGCACCTGCACTTGGAGTGGTTTCGACGGAGCGCGCCCAACCCAGCGGAGCCCCTCTTGCTATAGTATAGTGTTTCACCGCGCGAATTCCAGCTGGAGCGCCATTAAATTGCGTTCCACCACAAGGACCGTTCGCAGCCGGAGCGCTCGTTTTATGCTGTATTACAACACGGAGCGCAATACCATTACGCTTCGTCACACGGACCGTTCGCAGCCGGAGCGCCTTTTCATTGCGTTTCGCCACACGGAGCGTTCGCAGCCGGAACGCCCCTTTTGATGGCATACAATTGCAAGGAGTTCGCAGTCAAGGCACCCTCTGTATTGTGCCCCATTGCTCGGAGCACCTTTGTGTCAAGTTCCAACATACTCATCACCCGCAGACAGAGCCACCGGCAGTTCATTTCGTGCTCAGCGACTCGACAATCATCGAAAATTTGTGCGCATTTGTTTTTTCGGCAGCGCGTCACTTCGATCGCCATTTTGTCTAGACACGTCCACACTTGTTCAACGCGTCGCAACGGACTTTAGCGCGTTACATCAACAAAACGTGGGCCTACGCGTCTCATCAACATCGTGCATTGGCACACATCATCGCAGTACGTCGCTTCGCGAGACAAGGCACGTCACATTCCACCAACGAGGTACAACGCATCGCATCAACAACGTACACTGCTGCTCGAGGTAATATATTTTACTTTCATAACACAAATTTACGATGACGGAGCCAAAACCACCATCAACAAACCCGCTTGATTCGCCCAAGCCTCCTACCGCGGGTCCATCTCGCGAATTATTGCCGCCTTACACGTTTTCACATTTGGATTCAGTAGCAAATGTTAAGCTACCACCATTTTGGCAAAGGCGACCATCACTTTGGTTCGCGCAGGTGGAGGCGCAATTTGCTGGCAGCCGGGTCGTGTCCGACCAAAGTAAGTTCAACGCGGTGGTGGCATCGCTAGAATCCTCATTGCTGGATCAGATAGCAGATGTGGTGGAAAAACCCCCAAGCACTGATCGCTACGGCGAACTCAAACGTCAGCTTATTGCTCGTTTCGCAGATACAAATGAGACCAAGTTGACGAAAGTGCTGACCGAACTAGAGTTGGGAGACAAGAAACCTTCATTTTTGTATCGCGAAATGAAATTGTTAGCCGGTGACCAATTAACAGCGGACGCAATTAAGTCGCTCTGGTTACGTAGGCTTCCCGCGCGAGTAAGGGCAATTCTTATCGTCACTGACAAAGTTGACGCTACTGTTCTGGCTGAAATGGCGGATAAAATTTTAGCCGAATGCAACGCATGGCCGTCAGTATCCGCGCTTACCGAGAAGGAAAATGTAGCGCCTGTCGAGTCCAATGCCCTGCACGCTTTGACTGAGCGTTTTGATCGTTTGGAACGGAGCCTTCAGCATATTAGCCGCGACAGATCACATTCGCGAAATCGCAACAAATTCAAATCAGGGGATAACGTTTGTTTCTACCACAAACGTTTTGGCGAAAATGCTCGCAAGTGTCAAGAACCGTGCAATTTCCGCAAGAAGTCGGGAAACTAGGGTCGTCGTCGCCTAGCTCTGTGATGGGTGACGACACAAACGAATCTCACAGACTCATCCTCCGATGCAACCATACTGGAGTGAAATTCCTGATTGATACAGGAGCAGCTGTGTCAGTCATTCCACGGACCGACAAATACAAACATAAACCTTCAAATTTCAAATTATACGCAGCCAACAATGCGGTAATTAATACATACGGCGAGCAACTTTTACACGTCGATTTTGGGTTGAGGCGATCTATGGCATGGTATTTTCATATCGCCGACGTGTCGCATCCCATAATTGGAGCCGATTTTCTCAGCAAATTTAATCTTCTGGTTGACATAAACAGAAAGAGACTCGTCGACGGTATTACGCAATTACACGCAGTTGCAGAACTTTTTACCGAAAAGTCTGTTCGTATCTCCACAGTTCAGGAGAGCAACATATTTTCGAAACTACTCTCGGAATACCCTCAGCTGACCGCGAGTTCTAATTGCACAGACGTACAATCCCACAATGTAGTCCACCGTATTCACACCGATAGCTACCCCATTTCCGGACGTCCACGTCGTCTTCCGCCCGAAAAATACACCATCGCTAAAAAGGAGTTCGAATACATGGTAGCACAGGGCATTTGCAGACCGTCCGACAGTCCCTGGTCCAGCCCGCTGCATCTGGTCGAGAAAAAAGGGGGTGGATGGAGACCTTGTGGAGATTATAGGCGACTCAACTCCGTCACTATACCAGACAAGTACCCAATCGCCCACATACAAGACTTTACCTGCGTTTTATATGGCAAAAAAGTATTTAGCAAGATCGATCTCGAACGCGCGTATCATCATATTCCGATACACCCAGACGACATACCAAAAACTGCCATTTGTACACCGTTCGGATCGTTCGAATTCTGCAAAATGACGTTTGGCCTGTGCAATGCTGCGCAGACGTTTCAACGGTTTTTGGACACTGTGCTCCGCGGACTATCTTTTTGTTACGCCTATCTCGACGATATTATCGTTGCGTCTTCGAACAGTGAGGAACATATAGAGCACCTCAGGGAAATTTTCAACCGGTTAGCAGCATACGGCATCAAGGTTAATGCATCCAAATGCGTATTTGGAGCAGCCGAGGTCGAATACCTTGGTTATTTGGTCAACACCGAAGGTTCTAGGCCAATCCCAACAAAAGTCGATGCCGTTAAAAACTTCCGACGTCCAAATACCATTGCTGAACTAAGGAGTTACCTAGGGATAATTAATTTTTATCGCCGGTTTCTCCCTAACGCCGCAGAAGTACTCGCACCGTTAAACGCGTTGACAATGGACGGGAGAAAACGAGATAAGCGGCCAG
This sequence comes from Microchrysa polita, assembly GCA_949715475.1. Lineage (NCBI taxonomy): Eukaryota > Metazoa > Arthropoda > Insecta > Diptera > Stratiomyidae > Microchrysa > Microchrysa polita. The sequence goes on along the minus strand of OX454415.1, from coordinate 106,675,493 downwards.
TAGCTTGGACGACGCCTGCAGTTGAGGCATTTGAACAAAGTAAGCTATTAGTTACTAACGCATTTTTGCTAGCGCACCCTAAACCGGAAGGAGCCCTCATGCTATCAACGGACGCCTCCAACACAGCCATAGGCGCCGTTCTTGAACAGCGGCAGAACGGTCATTGGAGACCACTTGGTTTTTATTCACAGAAACTGAGTACTGCGCAACAAAACCGAAGTACATACGATAGAGAGCTCCTGGCAATTTACGAAAGCATTAAACATTTTCGCTTTATGCTTGAAGGTCGAGCTTTCACTATTCGTACGGACCATAAGCCGCTAATTTTTGCGTTCAATCAACGAGCAGAAAAAGCACACCCCAGACAAGCACGGCAGCTAGAGTTCATCGCGCAATTTTCGACGAACATAGTACATGTCAACGGAACTGAAAACATTGTGGCAGACGCATTGTCGCGTTTGAACATCAACGCCGTCTCGCAATCCAGTTCGATAACTTCTGCCGACATAGTTGAAGCCCAACAAGCCGATGAAGAATTGCAGAGTATCCTTAACTCAGATTCTTCACTTCGACTACAGCCTTGCCAAGTCGAGGAGGATCAAACAATATACTGCGACATTTCGATGCGCCCATATATTCCACAACTGCTTCGACGGAGGGTCTTCGACCAAGTCCACGGTCTTAGTCATCCCAGCGGTCGAGCAACGAGCAAAATGGTCCGGCAAAAATATGTGTGGCCTAGTCTACGAAAAGACATCGCCAGATGGTCCAGAACGTGTACGGCGTGTCAAGCCTCTAAAGTAAGCAGACATGTTAAAAACACACCACAACACTTCATTGCACCGGACTCACGTTTTCAACATATCCACCTGGACTTGGTTGGACCCCTTCCTTCGTCTCATGGATACACGTACGCTCTCACAATAATCGACCGTTTCACGCGATGGCCGGAGGTCATTCCGATGAGTGACGCATCAACGGAAACGATTGTTTCCAAGTTTTATTCGCATTGGATAAGCCGTTTTGGAGCACCTGCAACCATCACTACTGATCGTGGATCCCAGCTAGAATCCGCACTTATGAAGGCACTTCTTCGTCTCGTCGGATGTCATCGAGCCAGAACTACGGCATATCACCCTGCAGCGAACGGGATGGTAGAACGTCTGCATCGCACATTAAAAGCAGCGCTAATGTGCCATAACAACCAACTTTGGACAGAAGCTCTCCCTACTGTTCTTTTGGGACTCCGCACAACGTTAAAGGAAGATTTAAACTGTTCACCAGCTGAGTTGGTCTATGGCACTACCTTACGAGTGCCCGGTGAATTTTTTATCAGCGAAGATGTACAGCTCGACTCACACATTGTGGTGGAACGACTTCGTGAGCACATGCAGCAACTACGACCAACCCCCGTACAACATCATCGTGCAGATTGTTCATTCGTGTACAAAGACCTATTTCATTGTACACATGTTTTCGTTCGCCAAGACGCAGCTAAAAAATCACTACAAAGACCCTACACTGGACCGTATCCGATTATTGAACGAATCAATGACCGTGTTTTCAAGTTGAACATTTCTGGAAAGGAAGCGACGATTTCGACGGAACGACTCAAGCCAGCACACTTGTTGAATCCGAACATTCCGGAGTTTATCGACCCGTCAACAATGCCAACCCAACCTTCATCTTCTCGTCCGCGTCATCCACCAGGAATTCTGCGAACTTACTCTGGTCCCAGAAGTAAGGCAACTTTTGCAAAGTCAGTGTCATTCGACGATAGGAATGCCACGCATGCCACGCAAGGAGGAACATCGTAAACCATACACAAGTCAACACGCCGAACTTCTTCTACGAGACGTTACAATTCGTTACCATTGCAACTCCTGCAATGTCACTCAAGGGGGAGTACTGTAGCGACCAGCTGAGTGCTTCTGCTACTTTCTACCGTGGCGCTCACATCGAACGTCAATTGAAATTCGACTAGAACTTTCAGTCGAGGTTGTGGCGTCCTATTATTAACACGCGTGTAATAATGTAATTTATCCAATAAAGTATGTTCAACCGTTCAACACAAATAGTTTATTATTGAATAGGGATTTAGTTTGCCATTTCGTAATCCCTATAGTAGGGTTATGTCAACGCCATCTAGATACATCAAGGCCGCAACTCAGCTGGATAATGACGCCATGGATCCGTATTCAATTTATTGACGGCTGCAAAAAAAACAGAAACAAACATAAGCACGTCATCAACAGCAAGAACAAGGCAGTGAGACTAAACATTACAAAGTGGCACACAGACGGGCGAGTGTACTTTTTTTCGCGAGTTTCGTTTAGAAAATGTGTTGTTTGAACGGCAAACAATTAATTAAAAAGATAGTGGTTATGTGGGTTATTGACAGTGTGCAGAAGTTTTTATACTCAAAATGTAGTGCATGGAGAATGTGTCATAGAGTGAAAGATTTCCCCATTTAGGGATACCAATCAGTTTATTTGTGATCGCGAATAGATTGTACGGATATTGTAGGAAAAAAACGAGTAAGTACGTAAAACGTTTCGACGGCGGTGATAAATAAAAAGTAACAAGCCACTGGCTAAATGCCATATGGCCACCATGACGTCACTACTTGAGATGATGACGACAATGTAAACTGCGAATTTGACGTCTATGATTCTACATTGCGGCCTTAATATATAGACGGCGTTGGTTATGTCATATCAACGAAGGAACGATCAAAAATGGAAGTTCCTGAGGGCAAGACGGTAAGGTTATTTGATTTCCAACTAGGATACATCAAAAACTAAATTTCGTAATTTTTGCAGGCACCTGTCGTTCATGAATTGATTGTCGACTTCTTTCCTGTATATATTTCCTGAACCACGCCGAGATTTGATCTCCGGAGATTACTGGCATCGTAGAGGGCGACTCAACCAAGTGAGCCACAGAGCGTGATTGTCGACTACTGGGAGCATATCGGTCTGGCACCGCCCGCGGAGCTGATGTAATTATCAACGAATTTCCACAGCCTGATGTGGACAACCGGCATATCATGATTCGGGGCGAGAATACTTCAAAAATCTTGGAAAATGCGTTCAGTGTTATTGCAAGCCTTCCGCGATCATTATTTGGATCGTGGCTACAACGAAGTGAATCCACCGACACTGGTGCAAACACAAGTCGAAGGTGGATCGACTTTGTTGAAATTGGACTATTTTGGGTATATTTTCACTATCTCTTAAATCGAAAACGGACTAATCAACATTCTTACAGAGAAGAGGCCTTTCTCACCCAAAGTTCTCAACTGTATTTGGAAACTTGCTTGCCAGCGCTCGTCTTGAGGACTTGATATGCGATGTGGTCGACCGCGTGCTCAAGTCGCCTAACGGTTCCATTGTGGACGAGCTCAATCCAAAATTCCAGCCACATAAACGTCCATTCCGTCGCATGATGAAGTATGAGGATGCCATCAAATGGCTGAAGGATAACAATGTGACAAAAGACGATGGAACATTATGAATTCGGAGAAGTGAGGCGGCACTTTAAAATTAAATTTAGAGTCAAAACCTATAATTTTTTCTTTTCAGGACATTCCGGAAGCTCCCGAACGCAAAATGACACACAATCAACGAACCGATTATGTTGTGTTACTTTCCCGCCGGTATCAAACCGTTTTTCATGTCAAAGTGTCCCGAGAATAAGGAACCCAACGTGTGGATGTACTCTTGCCCAATGTTAGTGAAATTGTTGGCGGATCTATGATTAGGACGAGTTGTTGAAGGGCTGCGAATGTGAAGGAATCGATCCGAAACCGTACTTTTGGTACACTGAACAACGTACGTACAGTAACGGTTTGGGTTTGGAGCGGTTTGTGTGCTTTTGGATATTATATCTGTCTTTAGATACAGACAAACGTAGATACAGACAAACTTCACGAATATGATATGATTACTTTTAAGCGTGGTGGCGATTTAGAACCAGTGAATAAGTAATAATGAGGCGCTTCAAATCAACGCCAATTGCAATAAATGACATTTTTTTCTATTTTTTTATTTATTTTTCGGAAAGACAAAATAAGATTATCATGCATTTATACTTGCTTCAAAATAATAAAATCACAAACATTCAGGTTTCGATTTTTGTTTGATATGACTACTTCTATGTTGCCTTGACTCCGTATAGCGCGTAAACTACACCTACTCGCCATCGCGTACGGTTTCTGACCATGTATCGTAGTTGACCCCAAGCATACCCCAGGGGTTTCCTGATCACGCACATTTATTCATCCACCGATCTGAGCCACGTGATTTTAGGACGACCCCTTTATCGGCCTCTTTGGGAGAAAGGGTTCCATCTCATAGCGCGACCAGCAACGCAGTTATCACCTTTTCATGCTGATTGTCCCGAATGCCAGGCTAAATAAAATGCTAGGCTTGAGGAGATTCATACTTAAAGTAAACTAGAAGGAAGCATAGTGACAACGATTCAGATCAGTCGAGTACAGTATTTTTTTTCGGGTGTAAGCACTGTTGATGTTGACTCTACTCGGCTTCCTGACAGTACAGAATCCAATCCTATAGATGGCACTTATCGATCATCGGGACCCCTTCGATAGTAGGAAAAGGAATGAGGGGATTTCAACACATGTCATAGGTACGCCACAAAGAAACAATTAGCACGAGAAGGGTGAAGGGTATCCAAATTTTGGCCGCGCCCGAGATTAGCGTCGGTCGGTAGTTTTTGCTAATTATTTCAAACACCGTTAAATCTACAGAAAAATGGACGCGTGTCCTTTCATCTTTATCTTTCAAAAGATATTCATCACATTACAGTTGTTTTGGTAAATTCGCCTTGCATTATGAATGGAGGTATTAATTTGGTGGAATATTATAGGCAATAAATTTAATTATTGCTTTTGAAAATTACTTATAATTATATTAACTATACTGGGACATAGAAACATAAAGAGTAATGAGTTGGCCAAATTGTCGGAAGTTCGTTCAACTGAGTATGTGGTTTCAAAACGGCGCGGCGCCTCTTCCGCTAATTGGGCTTTTGGGTCTGTCTGGCCTAAGCTACCCCCTTTACCTACCCTACCTACCGTGGGGTACACGGTTGTCATGAAGAAGTTTGGACAGAAGGTTCCCCAGCTCAAATGTTCAGTGCTGCTGTATCATATTGTTTCCACAATACCAACTGGAGCCGGCGAGACACAGACCGACACAGATTATAGACGTCAAACCCGCGATTACAGCAACCAAACTGGCAAAGGTTGCCTCTAGGTTTAAGGATGCACTGGGTCCGGATGGGGTCCGTAATAAGGCCTTGAAAGCGGTAATTCTGACGATGCCAACAAAGTTCACTGACATTCTTTGGAACCTGTCTAGTTGAACGAACGAAACATGGAAAAGGCAAAAATTGCTGTTGATTCCTAGATCTAATAAGCCTGCTGGTGAGCCTTACTCTTACCGCCTATCTGTCTCGACACTACGGAAAAAAATGTTTGAAAGGATCATATACGAGTATAACCGTTTGTCGGAGGTTGTGGAAGACGGGCGCGTTACGATAGACGCAAGCAATATGGTGACGTCACTAGGGACGGAGCCACTAAGTGAGGGTAAGTGTTGTGCTGTGGTGACGATAGATTAATCGATATCTAGCTCAACCACAAGCTGTTTTCGAAAGCGAAAACCTCACTATCTCAGCGTCAAAACTTCAGCGACTTTTCTCATCACCCGGTGATTCACCGGTCATTCGATATTTTCCACGATGAAATGACCGGGGAATCGAAAAATAATACATAAAATGGCCGAGAAGAATTATGGAAACATTCTCGGATTGTAGCTTATGAAACTCCCCAGCGATTGCGGCATATTCCACAACAGTAAGTATACATTTTCAGTGATAAAATCGCAACGGAAAAAAATTTCATTTTCATTCCACCCGAGGTCTATGCAGACCCTTATGGAATAATTGTCGAGCGGCTCCTTGATTAATGTAATAATTATGACCATCAAAATGTATTTTTTTTTCAATTTTCATAATATTTAGCGAAAGTAAGCGACGGATACAACTAGCCAATAACACATATTTCTCGGTCCTCCCTATAATTAATTCGAAACACACAGGAACACGAAGCTCCGCGTGTACAAAATGATTATCCGACCCGTGCTATGTTATGGCTGCGAAACATGGACCCTCACCCAAGCCTCCGAAATGTTGCTAGACCGATTCGAACGAAAGGTCCTTCGGCGAATTTTCGGGGTCGTTCGCGAGCGAGATCAATGGCGTATCCGGTAAAACCATGAGTTGTATCAATTGTACGATGAGTATCAAAAATCGTGAAGCTTCAACGCTTGCAATAGGTTGGGCATGTACATATAACGGATAGACGATGATCGCATGCCAAAGAAAGTGATGAACGCACAAAGAATTGACGGAGCGAGGTTGCGTGGACGACCGAGAGCTCGCTGGGAGAACTCCGCATGTGAAGACGCCCACCAGCTGCTGGGCTTCCGAAACTGGAGGACAAGGTCACGTAACCGCGACAATTGGAGGTCAACAATTCAGGTGTCCAAAGCCCGACGTCGGGCTATCGTGCCACATTGATGATGATGATTGGCAACAATTCGGTTCCTACTGAATTCTCGGGCTTCACCTAGAGAATATGATGACGTGTGCGAACCACGCAGCATTTGTTTGTGAAAAAATGCGCAGTAGGAATAAAATCCTAAAAGCTCTAGCTGGTAGCACCTGGGGCAAAGATAAAGAAATCATGCTAGCTATTTACAAAGCGGTGGGTCGAGCGGCCGCTGATTATGCAGCCTCAGTTTGGACACATACATAGTTTATGCGACACAAACTGGTCCAAAATTCAGATCTGCCAAAATGCCGCTCTACGCACAGCCACAGGTTGCCTTCTGATGTCTGCCCAGGATCACTTACATCAGCAGACAAAATTGATGCCAATACGTGACCACAATCTGCTACTCTCAAAACAGTATCTTGTTGGTAGCTATCGTGAGGATCATCCCAACCATAATCTCGTGGACCGAATTCCTCCACCACGACATGTCAGGCGTAGTTTACGAGACCTTGAGAGAGAGGTCCCCGGGACGCTTACAATGAAATAACATACCGAGCCGCCATCGCAGCAATTTACACAGAAGTGGGTCGGTCCATTGCGAGTTAAGGTCCGAATAGTGGCCTCTCAGAGCGCCCACATCCAAATTCGCCTGAGGAGATTCGGCTCCCGCGTGCCACCAGAGTGAATTTAGCGCAACTTCGGTCGGACTTCTGTTCACGCCTCCATTTGTACCTTTCTCGCATAAACCCGGACATCCAAGGCGTTTGTCCAAATTGCGATGGTACTCCTCATGATGTGGGTCATTTGTTTCAGTGCCCAGCTTCACCCACTGATCTTACCCCTATATCGCTGTGGGGAAAACCCAATCGCAGCAGCTATGTTTTTGTCCCTAGACCTCACGGACACAAACATCGACGAACCATAACTCGTACCCACACAGATGCACAGCGGCTTCACACCTTCCTGCACCTCTAAAAGAAGAATGAAGTGAGTCGGTCTATTGCGAATTTAGGTACGAATACAGTCCTCTCAGCGCTTCCACCACCTGCATCGCCTAAGGAGATTAGGCCCCCAAAAGCCACCAGAGTGAATTTAGCCCAACTTCGGTCAGGCTCTGCTGGCGCCTAAATTCGTATCTATTTCCTATACACCCGATCATACAAAACATATGCCTAAATTGCGCTGGTGCTCCTCATAACGTGGGTCATTTGTTTTAATGTCCAGTTGCGCCCACTGATCTCTTCGTTCCGTCACTGTGGGAAACCCCATTGCAGCTGTCACGTTTCTCTCCCTGGAGATCACGGACGACAAACTATAATCGAATCCATATGGATACACACCGGCTGACACCTTCTCTGTACAGCTAAAAGAAAAAGATCAACAGTAGATTACCACATTTTTATATTTCTATGTATCACTTGATTGCTATGTAACAATTCTAAAGCTTGTAAAACTTCGCGGTAGACAATTCCCTACCCTCAAGATCGTACATAATTTGTCGAGGATCTCCTCGTCGCTCATTTTCTTCTTTTCCACAGCTCCTCTTGATCCGTTTGTTGGCGTTGTTTGTTCCGTTGGCTGATGCGGTTGAACTTGCGCGTGGACTGTGAACGGGTGGAACTGATGGCGGAGGTCTTGGTGGCAATGGTTGATGTGTGGCAATGGAATCTCTCGATAGGCCGGGTGTAAATGGATTTCGTTCGTTCCGGACGACTTCCAACTGGTGGTGGCAAAGGAATCACTTTAGGGCCAGTACGTGACACGAAGTCCGTTGGCGTACTGCTGGGACTATTACCGCTATGGATAGAATGAACCAAGAGTTAATCATAAGCCGAGCTAACGATATTTTGACTTACCTGAATGATCGCAGCTCGCAGCCACAGTTCCCATTGAATAAAAAATAGTAATAGTAATAGATAGTAATTCTTTGGTTCCACCAGCGTAGACATTTTGTTTGTTTATAAAGTAGTTCTGTCATCGCCAGCTGGTTCCACAATATTTGAAATAGTTCCACTAGTCAAAAAGAAACCAGTATTTGGCGCTAGTGTCGATTTCCCCACTATTGTGCGGAATCCGTAATTAGCCATTATATTAATTTGTTAAAACAAGAAGCAGAATCTATCTTAGGAGGTTTTCACACTTACGCCTGATTACGTAATCTGCGACAAATTACGTAATCTGGGGCCTAATTAAGCTACAGATTGCGTAATCTGACTACTGCAAATCAAGTACACAGAACGACTTTATTTTATTCACCATGCAGTTGAGGTGAATTTTAAAACATTTTTATTGTCAGAAATGACACTTTTAATGCCAAACGTGTCTTATTTAATGACAAAAATGTGACTATTCCCAGCCAGCATTTAACACATTTGTAATCATTATTTCATGCAACACGCGTAAGCACATATCGCTTATTCATTCATCACGTTTTCATACAAGCAGTATATGACGATGTCCCCCTATTTCATGTATATACGCATTTGCGCCTTATTACGGATAATCATTATAAAATCGTTATTCGTAAACATTATGTAATAGTTAAGTATCATACCCAAGCAACAATTCGTTTGCTTTAAAGAAGCACTCCATACTGTAGCAATCATATAGTACCACGAAATTCATTTATCGTGTGACAGCGCTTAAAGTAATGTAATGATCCGATAAAACACCCTTAAAGTATTTTCCGGAAAGCTTCTGTCATAATTATGGAATAAATTCAAAGATTGTGGTATAAAACTTCGATAAAACTGTCTCTAAACGTCAACCTAAAAATGACACTCCGTTAAATACTCGACTCTTGTGTTTTATTGGATGATACAGCACACACATGCAATAGTCTCTCTAGTTAACTCACACCCATGCATATATTCTTCTATAGCACAGTCGGTGTCATTTTTATCGTGTGACATTCGTATGGTCATCCAATAAATTTTTCAGCCTAGTTTTATTGAAGGATGAACTTTGTGATTTATTGAATTGACACTTATGAAGTGCTCCGGAATACCACGTTTCTTGAATTGAATTCATTGAAATATTGCATGAAACTAACATTTCATCACTCCTTGTTAACTTATGAATCAATTAAGATAATCTCAGCGCAGAAAATGTCTGCATTTTGTTGATGAATGTGTGGATTTATTCAACTTCAATTGACTGACAAATAAAGAAGAAGGTGCAATGGAGAAGAGTCGATAAAGAAGTGTTGAGCACTTGTAGTGTTTGCGAGCAATGTTAACTATATGTGAGGTTGGCCGAGTGGTTAGGGCGTCGGACTGGCGTCCGACAGTCGCTGGTTCGACGCTGGCTGGGGGATTTTTTTTTCTTTTTTTTTCACGAGAAAATGACAGAAAATGATGACATAACACATTGATGTATGTCTTTTTCAAAGCTTAGTTCAGTGCTACAATAAGGTGCAATTGGATCTAAAAACGGCGCCAAACGCCATTATTGGACTATTATTCAGAGTTTATACCCTGTAAAGTGCCCCTATTGTCGTTAGAAGATAATATTTTACGAAGTATTATAGGGATGAAATTGTTACTTGGGATATATATTCAATGCATCGATGAATAATTAAAAAAAAATACGGGCGACGGAGAGTCTTGAACTCATAACCCTATGCACCGAAGGTGCGCGCCCTAACCACTGCTCCAGCCAGACTATATGAATGATCATGATTTATTTGTGATTCTAATCACCCCAGCAACAAAAGTCACACTTGAGGAGAAAACCATTATATTTCCTATATGCATGATCCGTCGACATTCCTTCAGCTGACCATCATGTATCTTAACTTTCAATGCGTCCTATCGATACATAATGCCGATTCGTGATTCATGAAGTAAAGCTTATTTGTCGCTATGTTCACGGTACATGAGGCCGATGCTGGCTGGGTTGATGTCTAAAATGATCTTTTAATTGACAATGATGTCATTCGTTTAGACGTTATCAAGAATAAATCGGTCGGACGTAAATCCGAGAAGCCAGTATCGAAATCTGATTGTACTCCGAGCGATAAATGATGATAATGACTGAGAGAAAATTGCGATATGTGAAGCAATGTGAAAGACAGAACGAATTAACTTAACACATGGCGCAAGATGCTTCCAAGATGCTCTGAAAGTTATACTCCAAAAGTAAAAAGAAAACAGCTAAAATTGATATAATGGGTTCTTTCAATAAGCCTACGGAACACCACAAACACACATCACAGGCGTCACATTTTCTATTTTCTTTACGGAATTCGATTTTTTCCATTTTATCGCATAGAAAGATATTATGATATCGCATTTTTAGAATGCCCCGTATGCCCGATGTCCTATTTTGATCATCACCATAATAGGTGTGTTTTTTTGGTTATCCCGTGCAGGTTTGGGTAACGAAACTCCATATAAAAAAAATGACAGCTGACTCACCTGTCATTTTTTTTATATGAAGTTTCGTTACCCAAACCTACACGGGATAACCAAAAAAACACACCTATTACTAACTTCACCTTCCCGCGATTCAAATAATCTCTTTTGGCATGAAAATGTTTTCGAAATAAAATGGTAATATTCAAACATCAATAGGTGTGTTTTTTTGGTTATCCCGTGCAGGTTTGGGTAACGAAACTTCATATAAAAAAAATGACAGGTGCGTCAGCTGTCATTTTTTTTATATGGAGTTTCGTTACCCAAACCTGCACGGGATAACCAAAAAAACACACCTATTATGTACTTTTATTTATTTAATATTATTAAAAGAAACTTTTGGTTAAAATAAAAATATCTGCGCGATTGTAAAAATTATAATATAAATGACGTTGGACATATGACAAATAATATAAATCAAAATGACTAGATTTAGTAAAGATAGTATGAACACTAAATTCACCCCACCTTGATTTCCCAGATAAACTTGCCCAGATTACGTAATCTGGCGTAAGTGTGAAAACCTCCTTATAGGAATTATGTCAATGATTTATGTTCGTCAATAGGTGAAAACATCACACTTTTGTGTACAAAACCCTGTGCCAAGAGAAAATGGATGAGATGACCTCTACTGTAGAATTGTCAAATGCGAAGCTCACCACACTTCACCATGATTTTGTAAAGATTTTCTCCGAGATTTTGGTTATAATCTCCGTACAAAATCTATGAAAATGTATGGAAAATCTACAAGATTTTCGCCTAGATTTTGTAAAATCACAAGATTATGCAAAATCTTCTATAGTGTGTAAGGAGGTTTTCACACTTACGCCTGATTACGTAATCTGCGACAAATTACGTAATCTGGGGCCTAATTAAGCTACAGATTACGTAATCTGACTACTGCAAATCAAGTACACAGAACGACTTAATTTTATTCACCATGCAGTTGAGGTGAATTTAAAACATTTTTATTGTCAGAAATGACACTTTTAATGCCAAACGTGTCTTATTTAATGACAAAAATGTGACTATTGATGTCTAAAATGATCTTTTGATTGACAATGATGTCATTGGGGTAGACGTTATCAAGAATAAGTCGGTCGGACGTAAATCCGGCAAGCCAGTATCGAAATCTGATTGTACGCCGAGCGATAAATGATGATAATGACTGAGAGAAAATTGCGATATGTGAAGCAATGTGAAAGACAGAACGAATTAGCTTAACACATGGCGCAAGATGCTTCCAAGTTATTTTTGATATTTTGCGAGGACATCTTCCTACCCAGCTTATCTATGCGAAATGCAGATTGCACCTCTGAAAGTTATACTCCAAAAGTAAAAAGAAAACAGCTAAAATTGATATAATGGGTTCTTTCAATAAGCCTACGGAACACCACAAACACACATCACAGGCGTCACATTTTCTATTTTCTTTACGGTATTCGATTTTTTCCATTTGATCGCATAGAAAGATATTATGATATCGCATTTTTAGAATGCCCCGTATGCACGATGTCCTATTTCGATCATCACCATAATACTAACTTCACCTTCCCGCGCTTCAAATAATCTCTTTTGGCATGAAAATGTTTTCGAAATAAAATGGTCATATTCAAACATCAATATGTACTTTTATTTAATATTATTAACAGAAACTTTTGGTTAAAATAAAAATATGTGCGCGATTGTAAAAATTATAATATAAATGACGTTTGACATATGACAAATAATATAAATCAAAATGACTAGATTAAGTAAAGATAGTATGAACACTAAATTCACCACACCTTGATTTCCCAGATTAACTTGCCCAGATTACGTAATCTGGCGTAAGTGTGAAAACCTCCTAAAGCGCTTAATCTGGCCAGATTAAGTACAAGTGTGAAAACCTCCATATGAAAATTGAAATTTTCCTTGCCCTGCTCTCACGAATCTCCTCTAAAAAAAACGGGTTTCATCTTGTTCTTGGCCCCGTTTAGACAGGTCCCTCTAGATTAGGCGCCAAATGGCTGCGCGTCCAAAAACTGGCATCGCGTGCAGCCATTTGGCTGCTACTTAGCATCCACACTAGCAGCCAAATGTAGACAGAAAATGATATAACCAAAATTTCATTTTGGTGATTTTTTTGAATTCAATTATCAAAATCGGAATCTGCGCGTTTGTATTATTACACGGCCATTCAAGAATTATTCATTTCCAAACAAAAGATCGAACAAAAGTTGGAAAATTGTCACTACTAATCTAGATGGACCATTAAGGTCCCTCTAGATTAGCAGCCAAATGGCGACACGTGCAGCCAAATGGCTGCTGTAATTCCGTCCAAACATGTCGCCATTTGGCTGTGCGTCCAGTTTTGATATTCAATATGGCAACTCAACGAACAGCTTTGACAACCGCTTGTCAAATTCAAAGTGACAATTTTCCAACTTTTGTTTGTTATTTTGTGTGAAAATGAATAATTCTTGAATGGCCGTGTAATAATACAAACGCGCAGAGTCCGATTTTGATAATTGAATTTAAAAAAATCACCAAAATGAAATTTTGGTTATGTCATTTTCTGTCTACATTTGGCTGCTAGTGTGGATGCTAAAGGTCCCTCTAGACGTGTCGCCAAATGGCTGCGCGTCCAAAAACTGGCATCGCGTACAGCCATTTGGCTGCTACTTAGCATCCACACGAGCAGCCAAAAAATGACATAACCAAAATTTCATTTTGGTGATTTTTTTAAATTTAATTATCAAAATCGGACTCTGCGCGTTTGAATTATTACACGGCCATTCAAGAATTATTCAATTTCACACAAAAGAACGAAGAAAAGTTGCAAAATTGTCACTTTGAAATTGACAAGCGGTTGGTTGAGTTGCCATATTGAATATCAAAACTGGACGCATAGCCAAATGGCGACACGTTTGGATGGAATGACAACAGCCATTTGGCGACACGTCTAGATGGACCTTAAGGAGCAGCCAAATGGCTGCACGCGATGCCAGTTTTTGGACGCGCAGCCATTTAATCTAGATGGACCTTTAAGCTTATATTAGGTGTGTTTTTTTGGTTATCCCGTGCAGGTTTGGGTAACGAAACTTCATATAAAAAAAATGACAGGTGCGTCAGCTGTCATTTTTTTTATATGGAGTTTCGTTACCCAAACCTGCACGGGATAACCAAAAAAACACACCTAGTATGTGGTTTCCATTTGACAAATTTTAGAATTTAATTGGAGTGAAAATTCTCTTGTGGCCACATTACTTAACGAACTTATGGTAGAAATAGAATAGCAGCATCGCGAAATGTCAAGAACAATGCATTTCAAATTGCTGTTCAGCATATTCGCCTGCCAAGCAATGCTGCGTCCATTCTATTTCCAGCATTAACGAATCGAAATACTTTACAACACTTCATCACGCTAGCCTACTTTTTACGACTTTATTTTACTTATCGAAAAGAAAGAAGAAGAATATTTCAGGGGTAACCTTAACAACAACAACAAAAAGTCAACACACATCACACTTTTTACTTAATTTTTAGAGATTTTTAGTTTACTATTTTATTCGCGAGGAAATAAATTGCCTTGTGGCGATTTGCTGTGGTTCAGGATCAAAGTATGAAAATCTTTGAATTCGATAAGGATGACAACATGAATTGGGATAATATCAAGACGATATCCGAGTTTGATGGTGGTGAGTTGAGTTTTAAATAATTATAAGTTTTTCGTTTTGTATTTTTGTTTTAGGGTTTCATATTAATAGTTTTTAGTTGCGCTTACCATATTTTGGAGATATGAAGTTAATCCGCCAGGAGTCATACAATAGAACGCGCAGAATGAGGTCCCTGGATACGTCTAGAACATTCCACACAATAATATATGTATGTAGATTCCGATTCCAAGGACTCTCGCCGGTTTTGGGCGGGAGAATTCAAGGGTTTCGAATGAACGTATTGTCTTTGTTTACCATCAAATTGCATCACATTACCTGGCTTCGTTATCGTGTTTATTTAATCGATACCATCGCTGTGACGTCAGCAAGTATTTTGATTGCGAAAACATGGCTATCAATAGTACTTATCGTCCTCCGCCTAATGTGATGCATGTTCTTCTATTATGCAATTGAAAGCCAAAAGAGAGAAATGTGTCCTTGAAGCTTCACAAACGTTGGTTGAATGATGACGCGACGAATGTCTGCTACGCATTGTAGTCGAGGGTAAGCGATTTTGTTTTTGAATATTTTTGGATAGACAACGGGCGAGAAAATTACACAATAAAATTTTTAAATGAACAGATCATATCTCCATTGATTGATGAGCTCCTGAAAGTACATTTGAATAACCCCATTCAAGAAGCTCTGGAGGAGATGCTAGATGCGATCACTACACGTCATCCGTTCCATAGAACCATTTTAGTAGCAATTGACCTATGAAATGCGTTTGATAGGTCAATTACTCGATGCTTCGCGCAAATCTGGTAAATGCATATTCCTACACAAGAGATTTGTTGGATTACCAACTATCTAGCTGGTAGGTATTCCTTCGCTGAGCTTGTTCAGATGTTCTGAGCGTAGGAAAATCAAATTAAGATTTCTACAGGGCGAGGTACTCTCTTCCATTCTGTTCAACATCTACATCTTCCCACACCATCGGAAGTCATTGAAGTGATTTCCTATGCAGACGATTGCGCCGTACTTGCCACAGGGCTGTATAACGATAACATACGCCTCCTTAATAATCGTTATCTAGCGCAATTGAAAACTTTCTTCTAAAGCAAAAACCTCATCTCAGTGTCGCAATCTTCTGACATTTCTTCTTGGTCAAGAGATTGTCGGTGGACGGTCGCTGAAAAGGCGCATAGGCGGCAGAGAATGAAGTAACATTTTTTCGATGTCCTACGTATTCATGTTTCGATGTTGATGTAACAACCATATGAACACTTTCTAAATTGTTATTGATCAATCCGCCGAGTAGAGATCCCCATTCCGTCTTGGTGATTTTGAGAGAGCGTTCGGTAGCGTTGACCGCCAATATATCTGGAGAGTTTGCTTTATAAAAACAAACAGATCCTTGTGCAGCTTAAATCAGAGTAAGGCAAGGCTGTCGTGCTCTGTGGCCGTGATCGTTCGGTCGCCACTCTGTGAAATAGACACTCATAGAGAAACGAGTTTCCAAACTCGGCACGACTCGTCGCAAGTTTATTATTCAGAAGAAGATGATAAGAAATATTCTTATCGTAGAATAATAAAACTAACAATGCGACTAGGAAGTGGTATGGCTGACAACCATATCACACTCCGAATTCAGTTGTCTGTGTAACGTTGATGACTACACACGTTAGTCATCAACGCACCATGCTCCACTAGGAGTTACGGTAATCAAGAGAAGGCAAGGCTGAATTTTGTCACCTACATATTTTAGATCCCGATTATTATTGTTGTTCTAGCGGTCTAGAAAGGCCTGAACCGCTGTGTATGTCTGTGGATGTGATCTAAGTTTTGTCGTCGGTCTCGCCGTTTGTCTCAAGCGACAAGAACATAGCAGCTGCAATCAGGTTTTCCCATAACGCCCTCGGAGTGGGTTAGTGAGGTTAGAAACTGGTGGCAGGTGGAACTTGAGCTGCGAACACCAGTCTAACCTAAGCTAAGCCAGTGTCGCTCTAGTGGCGACTACTACGTCTGTATTAAACGCAGAGCTATGTTAGATTCTTACTAACCTTAAAACACCTCCTCCAGGACGTGGGTCCCTGCCCAACCACCTATCGGTATTACTTCGCTGGAATGGCTGCGGCTAATTAGCCATCTCTGCGGTTTGCTGACTTACGTCAGGCTTCATCCTTACAAAGCTATGTGTGAAGTTCACAGACCAATTCTCGTTGGATGGCAACTGATGTTACGTTACGCCTTACCAAGTAGGCGGAACTATGTTATGTTTACCCACTTCGCGATGTCGGGTATTAGAGTGTGCGTAAAAGCGTCATCGCATCTGAGTTGCCACTTTCTCAATGGCTCCAATCCCTCGAAACCTCTCCAATCTATCGAATTGTCAATAGTTTCCTCGTTGCACCCGCAACCGCAAGTATACTGTAAAGCACCGGCCCGAACCGGCGAAGCATATATATATGAAATACGAATATGAAAGTTACAAACCTAGAAAATTAGAAATCGCATAGACATGATAATAAGAAGACAAACTCGTTTAAAATTAGGAAAACCAAAAACCTGAAAAAAATACTTGAGAATGCGTAAAATGTGAAACGTCGGGTAACCCTCACACAATGCTGGAGAAGGGAATAAAGGAAAGATAAACAACGAAAAATCTTTTCATTAAAAAAACTAGACAATAAACATTTTCTACTGGCCTGCTGTTGCGATCGCTGGCTTCTCGCGTGCGTACTTCAAGTGCTCGCCGAAATTCAGCCTCAGATCAATCATAACACCTAATTACCTGGCGGCAGACTTGGAGAGTGTTCTTCCAACTCTGATTTTGAGGGAGGGTTTTTTATGCGCTTATTAATTAGAACAGCTTCCGTTTTATGCTCCGCGAGTTTCAGTCTCACTGATTCCAGCCATGGCCTCACTGGCGAACTTTTTGGCATAGTCCGGGTGCTTGGCGATGGCGACCACCGCAATGTCGTCTACAAATCCAACTACAGTCACTCCCTTAGGCATGAAGAGCTCCAGGATAGAATTGTACATTATATTACAAAGAAGGGGCTCGCCAGCTGGTTTATTAGGTTTTAGAATAAGCACCCGAATTCGAATTTACACCACTTCGGAAATGTCTGCGAAACATGTTTAAAACACTTTGATAAACTTCCATTGCATTGTTTGAAGTCATATTTTTAGAGCTTTGTTTGGAATACTATCCGAGCCTGGTGACTAACCGTCCTCCATCCTGGATGACGCTTGGAGTATTTCGCTCTTTGTAATGGCAGGAATGTGGCCTTCCGTTAATTCGGTGCTTTGATCTCCAACTCGTGTGGAGGAAAAAGAGTTCAGTCTATTTTTTTTCCATCCAACGGGCGGACGTCTTGCCACGGCTCGACATGTTCTGTCGCCGCCGAAAAATGGATTGCTATGTCTGTAGTATACACAGACATACCAGTCAATTACTGGCGCTAAGGAGCTACTAGCGGAAGTGATGTCAAGCATTTGCCACCCGAATTCACGAGAAAAATGGCGAGACGCAAAAAAGCAACTACCCCACTCCTGAGCCCAGGCGTTAAAGTGCCCAGCAATTATCACGGCGCTGTGCAAAACTTACTGCATGTACAATACAGAGTCGTTCCACTGGGTAGGGGCAGAACAGCTATAAATATAAATGTCCTTAACCTTGGCTGTTACCACTCCGCCTAGTTCTCCCGTCATTCCCTTTTGTATCCACCGGTCTAGATTGCTGATTGAATAATTGCGACATCGATGGCTTTGTCTTTTACAGTTTGCGATAGCAGATCATATATCGCCTGGCAGTGATTTAGATTGAACTGCAGAAATATCATTTTTTGAAACAGTGCCTCTCGATACAGTGGACAATTAACACTGCCAGTGTGATGTTTGGAATTCACCGTCCCGGCTTCTTGGCATAGTATAGAGTTGGGGTTCATTTCACACGTTGCGGCCTTGTGGTCCTTATCTCCACACTTAAAGCAAATGTTCAACCTGTCGTGCTCGTTGCTACAATGAGCTTTCTGACTGCTAAATAGTTTTTCCTTTTCTTCCATGGACAGGCTGATGGTTGCAAATTGGTTGCCACCATACGCGTTCCTCATTGATCTTATAGCGCCGGGCCGTATTTGGAGATTTCCTCTTTCGTTGTAACATCGTCAAGATCGAGGCACTCAATTTGAGCTTCTTGTTTTAGGGTCTTGACGTCAACTACCTTCAGTTCGCGTACATTGCTAACAATGGTAACATATAAAATTGTGATTGGACGGTAGGATTCGATAAGATTTGCGTTTATACCGGAGTTAAGTGGACAATTCGGCCCTTTTTGCAGAATTCAGGGAGGGCAAGCATGGAAATCGACAAGCTGAATCAAATTCGTGAATCCTGATGGTCTAGCTAAGTTTTGTGGAATCTTTACGTCCCTGCAGGGTTTCTCAGCAGACAAACTGCCTAGGAGCTTTTGTCTCAATCTGATAAAAGTTTTGTAGAGCAATTTCGCCTAAATTAATTTTCTTCTTATCATTTTCAGATGACGGTCCAATATTCCCAGCTCACACCCAAGGCGGGAGTGGCGATGCAACACCATCCTCCTCACCACGCTATACGGATCAAAAGAGCATCAACGAACTGACAGCCGGTCGACCGACAACATCGACCAGTCTTCTCATAGAAAGTCTCGTTCAACTCTTGTGCATATGCCTCGAAAATGACCCTCAAGTGTCGGATCAATCATATCGTGCTATTTGCGAGCAATTGGCGAAAATCAATTTGATCGATGATTCGTACGCTATGAGTGAATTCGAAGAGATGCGCAGCCAATATCAAATGCAAATCTATAAAATAATTCGTGCTGTTGGTGGACATGAAATTCCGAAAACATTACCAACTGTTATAGCCGGAAATTCGCATCCGATCGAGACATGTTGGTCGCGCTATCGTCGAGAATTTAACGAAGTGGAATTCATAGCGGGCGGAGGATTTGGTAAAGTGTTTAAAGCGCGACATAAACTCGATTGTATCGAGTATGCGATTAAACAGATAAAAATTCATTCGACTACAATTAAACTTTGTCATTTGGCCGAGGTGAAGACTATTGCCAGTTTGAATCATCCGAATGTGGTTCAGTATAAGGCGGCATGGCTGGAACCGTATGTAGCCAATGAGAATCCGACTCATATGATCAATTCGGAAAGCCACAATCCCAGTGAGCTGGATACGAACAACTCGGTGGTATCTTCGTCACGAAATAGTAGCATTTCTAGTCGAAATGAAGATTCAGATGATTCGGACTCGAGTGCACTTCCACCCCGAAGATCTATGGTAATCGAGGATTCATCAAGTTTCATTTGCTTTGAACATTCACATGAACAATCCGAAAAGACTACCGATAGCCGAGCAACGACTAGTTCATGCCATCAGCAAATTTGTAAATATGAAAGTTATTCCGTTGAGGAGAAGACGACGAAGAAGAAGCAGAAGTTGGCTATATTGTACATACAAATGTCACTTTGTCAGTTGACCTTACGCAAGTGGCTGGACGATAGAAATGCAAGCACTTCTATGGAGGAGTACTATATTCGTTTTTTCAAAAATCGTAATGAGATTTCCCATTTGGATATTGTCCACGATCTGTTTTATCAGATTCTCTCCGGACTGAATTATATTCATTCGCGCAATATCATTCATCATGACATTAAGCCAAGCAATATTTTTCTGGAGATAGATGATGATGGTCGCTTGACGGCGCAATTGGGAGATTTTGGTTTGGCTTGTCCATTGCAGAATGGTCACGAAGGCGTTGTGTTGGGAACACCGTTGTATGCAGCACCCGAACAATTGGAAGGCGAATGTAATTTCAAGGTATATTTGCAATGTGTGTATGAGCTTTAGAAAGTAATTTCAACGACATCATTCTTTCAGAGCGACATTTACAGCTTGGGAATTGTACTTATTGAACTTCTGCTCAAATTTGGAAC
Organism: Microchrysa polita; assembly: GCA_949715475.1. Taxonomy (NCBI): domain Eukaryota; kingdom Metazoa; phylum Arthropoda; class Insecta; order Diptera; family Stratiomyidae; genus Microchrysa; species Microchrysa polita. The sequence goes on along the minus strand of OX454415.1, from coordinate 106,654,867 downwards.
CGACATGGAGCGTGTCCGGACAATTGAAAATGCCCGAAAGGGAATACTACCTCCCACTTTGAATAAAAGATCGACAAAATTATTGCAAAAGTAAGTTTTAGTACCCTTCCTTTACAGTCTTTGTTACTAACTATTTTTTCAATTCTTCCATAGTTTACTGAGCGACGAGCCCACACGTCCCGCTACTAAAGATCTCATGGAAGTTTTCCGGAAAATCAATTTAGAACAACACGTTCGTGCCTTTCGTACATCTGAAAATAATTCCACGCGACATGATAAGAAAATTACGGAACTCTACAATCAAATAAATACCATGCGTGAAAATACTGAAACGATTAACAATCAAATGCACGATATGGAGACTACGATACGAAAACAAAGCATGGAAATTGTCGAACTAAAAGATTCGCTAGCGGAAAAAGACAATGAAATTGCTTTGTTGCGTATGCAACTATTGGAATATCAAATGAAAACGCAGTGAAGGAAGAAAGACTGAATGGAAGTATTTAATGAATGCTAGTTTGAATGCGAGTGCTTGTAATTTTCTGATGTTTGGTTCTATGTACGTATGTATCTCTCTATTCATGAAAATTGGTTTCATTGCGTAACTGATCCGATAAATATTCATGTCTCTCATTAATGCAATATTCAAGTTATTTTTGTTGCAAATGATAATCTTCGCTGTATAATACAAAATTGTTGAGAATAAATACTTTAATAAAAAACCTAAACGACTTTTAATTTTTGGAAGAACTTGGGGATATGTACTGGTGATAGGGATGATTTAGTTGTTCTTACTGTTACTAGCCCCTAACATTCTTCAGGTCCATTTCAGCAATATGAAATCGCATCGGTACGAAGAATTACCTCGAATCACAACCATATCTGGTATAGAGGACCCAATGGACCAAATATCCATGACACATGTCAGGCGTGAACTGAGAGATTTCGGGTACCATCCGATAGTTTTGTTGGCCCACCACAGACACACGACTTCGGTCAATAAATTGATTAGGTAAAAATTGTGACCTCTCAGTGCCCCCACTAGAATCTCGAGAGTCATTAGAAAGACACCAGTCTGATAAGGCTAGCCCAACAACTTGATGCCCGCTGTACCCGCTAGCCTCATTCCGAGGGCCTAAAGCTAAAGAGATAGATGCTCACAACACGCTCTTTCTAATAGTCGAAACCCGTGAATGACTGATTAATTGATTCGATTGGAAATGTCCAAAGTACACGTGAGCTAAGGTGCGTGCATGGGTTCAGGTGGGCAATCGAAACTGTGGTCCACGCTATTCGGACATGATTGTTATTTCATTACAAATTCAGAAGAGCTAGGAGTTAAGCCGCAGTCACATCAAATTTGAGTCAATGTGATTCGACTCTAGACAATTGTTGCTCATCGGAATATGGCTGGTGGTCGAGTGCATTGACACGTTGAAATATCTATTTCTTTGATTGAGTGTTATGTCCAGTACACGATTCGGTGATATTCTGTTTGTAACTTTCGTTCTAATACGTTGGATTTTTCTGGGTGTCGCACAAATTTTCGGTTCATACAGAGGCGACGTAATGCCCGACGGATCGTGCGATTTCCCATGTGAAAAATCCAAAATGCATGCAACAAAAGAGGAAAAAAGTGGCCTAAAACACTTAGCAAAATTTAGGATTTATAAGAAAACCCCCATAAAAAATGCATCATTAAATTTATGGAGTCCTTTCCTTTTTTAGCAAATGCACTTCAATTCCGTGAGTTTTGCCGCACCTAATTGTCTTTTTTGTTCATCCCGCTCATAAATTGTAGAACGATAAAATATAACAGGACACGCAACACGATCCTTTTCCGTAGGTTCATAAATTACATCTATGCATGTACACACAACCACTTGACTCTTTGACGAGGTCATGTGTATAGATGCATGCATATTCATACATGACATGACCAATAAGATATTCCGGGATATCTTATATATTGAGGAATGGGCGTATCCTTCTTGCTCTCAACCTTTGGTAAAAGACTTATTAGGTAATAGATACATTGGCATATAGAAACTTTTAGTACATAAGAAGGAGAAGATTACCTGAGCAATCAACAGCTTCCCTCCTTATAAATCCCCAGGACCAGATAGCATACCGATTATGCTTCAAAAAACGCAGGATCTGGTAGTTCCACGGCTGCTGATACTTTTCAGAAGCTTTCTGCTACTCAACCACGTCCGCCAGTCGTGGCGACGGGTTTTAGGGGCATTCGGTAGCTCAGTGGCAGAGATGTCTATCTGTGAGTTGCCGGTGCGTGGGTTCGAATCCCACTGTGACCCATGGATGTTTGTGTTGTCCATAAAATGCTCCTACGGCAGCCGGTTCTTCGATTTAAATCGTCCCGGAGCTACCCGTTGCTAAAAACGGCCAAGAGCTGCCAAGACCCCCTTCGATTCAAGAGAGAAAAAAAAAAATCTCTTGAATCGCTACAACAACAACAACGGGTTTTAGTAGTTTTCATACCGAAGGTCGGCAAACGAGGGCATGAGACCGCGAAGGATTTCAGGCCGATTAGTTTATCTTCCATCGAACTCAAAACCGCATATGCGGATGATGTTGCGATTGTAGTATCAGGGATGTGACTCTCCGTGATCAGTCAGATCATGGAAAGAGCCCTTGGTTTGGTCAGCAAATGGGCCACAAAAACCCTTTCTCGCTCCCAAAATTAAATGGACATGGTAAATGGTAGAGATCGGCTTGCCTTAACATCACAGGGGGCATGCGAACATGCCCGAGGGATGCGCTGAATATAATCCTGCATCTTCCACCCACCGATCTTTTTATCAACCAACTGGCAGCATGTAGTGCAGCCACTAAGTATCTCTGATTATTACCATCTTCCTAATTATGCCAGCATTTTTCAACCCGAAATGCTTGCAATCATGAAGGGATGTCATGCCAGTCATGCTCTCAGGAACATACAAAAAAACAGAGTATCGCCATCTGCTCAGATAGTCAGGCTGCTATCATGCCTTTTTGTAATCGGTGAAGATGACCTCCAAGGTTGTTGAAGTATGTGAATCACCCTACTCTGGGTACCCGGACACAGGAACATAGGGGGTAACGAGATGGCTGACAAACTAGCCAAAATGGGTGCCAATCTTGACAGCTCTTAGCCACCATTTTTACTAACCAACCAACTAACAATCCTTTGCTCTTGAAATCACGCATTTATCAACATTAACCGCTTACGTTGGAATTGTTAAAGGTGTCCATCCGTTAAGAGATCAGGCGAATTGACAACGGGCAACATTGTTCGACTTGAAATCTAAAATTATTTTTAAAATAAAAAAAAAAGTTATTGAAGCAAGCAGGTTCCCGTGTGCCATCCTTTATTTTGGTTGATGTAATTATATGATGAAGTGATTAGCACAGAGTTTGTGGGTTCGAATCCAACTAATTCGTTTAGGGCTAATTTTGGAATAGGAATGATGCGACCTTTCATTCAAAATTCAGGTATGACGAGTGATTTTGATGATGGATTCACTGTAGTGCGATGTTGACATGTTCGGTCGTCACTATTCCGTAGGTCGAAGCGCCTTAAAGTACCTAGTTTGCGGTTAGGTAAGGGTACCAACTGTCCCGCATTTCATAAGTCTGTTCTGCATCGAATGCAGATGGCTAGGACTCCGAAATTTTCTGCAAAATGCTCTCTCGAATATGCTCTACGTTGGCCTCTTTATCACCTTTTAAAAAATCCGGAAAATCGAACCGATATCTGCGCTTGGAATTTTTTTGTTCTCGGGTCGCATGAAAAAATTTACCCTGTTTGCCCTTGGTCCCAACTTTGCGTTTTTTTGTACTTGGGTGGACTTTGAACGGCTGTAACTTCTGAACGCAAACAGCTAGGACTCTGAAATTTTCAGCAAAATGTGTGCCGTTACGTTTCCCTTGATTACATGATTATACATTTTTCGGACCCCGTATGCCCTTAGCGATTTTTGTTGTTCTTGGTTCGACTTTGCACGGCTGTAACTTCTGAAGGGTTACGCTATTTACTTACTGAATCTCACATAAGACCGTTTTTAGTTTACGAACTTCCGACGACTCTGCGGATAAGGATGATAACGGCAGAAGAAGCACTGCATCCTGTTATTTTTTGGTTTTTGCTGTATGCCCCACATTGACTTCTTAAACAAGTTGGTAGCGTCATGGTTAGGTTTGGGTGGATGCTCGACGAATTGCGTTACTAAATTTGTTTTCCTCCGTGGTTGATGGTGTTGTCACCAAATTTGATTGCCACCCTTCTTGGATTTGTTTGGGTGCGATTTCTAAATACTTCTTTTGAGTTTATTTAGTTTTTTTTTTTTTTACATAGCCAATGCCGGGGTTGCTCGAAGTTTTTACTCAGAGGTTTTCTTCCTTAGTCAACATGAAATGATAATTAAAAAATTCTGTCTAAAGGAAGAGACAGAAAAAAAAACAAACAGTAGAATTTTGCTTCCGTCCCGTGCCGTTCATTTTGTGCAGTTACACACAAACTCATTTGCACCAACTTTGACAAGTCACGGATGCACTCTGTCCATTCATTCGGAACGGGACGTAACGGGATAGAAATTATCTGTTTCGTCGTTTACGCTGGGAATTTTGGTCTGCTAAAATACGAATATGAGTTCAGTGGTGTCGGTTGCCAAAGGAATATTTGTCTCTACAGAAACTAAACGTTACTTCTTCAATCACTGTGAATAAAAACATATCCATTTGAAAAACTTACTGGACATTTTTTTTATCATTAAGTTTACAAATTTTTTTTAATTTACTTTTACAAAAAGAAACCAAAAACCTGAATTTTGATCAATCAAAAAATATTTGTAGACAGTTTACCTTCATTATAAAGTAATTACAATATTATATTTGTATCTCTGCTTAGGAACACAAATGCAAAAGTATCTTATTAAACAATTTAAATACAATCTGAGCAAAAAAAAATCTTGCAATACATACTTCAAACAACGCATATTGTTCAATGCCATGATACAAAAAAATCCAACAGTATTTGGAACACAATTTACATATACAAATAAATATTACGGTATGTCTGTGTCGTTATATATGATTTGTTGGTTCTGTTTGTGTTGTTTGGTTTGCTATTCTTTCAACGAATAACTCTATTATTAAAATTTAACATTAATGATTATCACTTAACTTACACACTTACAATTAAGTAGAAAGACGGAAAAGGAAGAAAAAAAAACAACAATCAGGAAAATTGCGGGAAATATATAATATTGCTTTGGAAGGGAGCAAGGCGAGTATGAAGAAATATTTTATTTACAACAAATAGTAATTTTCCCTAACTAATAATAAATGAAAACATTTCATTAAACAAAATAGATTTCATTGTTTCAATCAAATATTTTTGATATTTGAAAATAGGATGATAGCATGACAATAATGCAATCATAATAATTGATTTCACCGGGCTTTTATCGTTTCAGAAATACTAACCGTGTCAGAATGTATGTTTTTTTGGTTATTAGATTTCTGAATCCATTTGTATTTTTTCATGATATTTCATTTTTGTTTTTGCAAGGACATACATATATTAGTAGTATAAACTATTAGTAAATATCGACACATAGCTAAATATTGTTCTATTCGCCTTTCAAGCGTTTTGTGAATTCAATTTGTTGTTTCTCTTTCCATTCCTTCTTTGGCTTTATCCGCTTCAATTGACCGTCCCAATCTAAGTCGACAAGACCGCCCTGTTTTGCTATACTCGATTTCACTCGATTGGCAAAATCAATAGCTGATTCATCTTCGCCTCGATACATTGGTGGCAGATACCATACATCACAGACAATGGCCCACGAAGTCATCATCATGTACAGATATTGCATCATTGAGTAGCGTGAACTATTCCAGAATGCATCGCCGAAACGTGGATCATATCTGAAGGAGAAAGAATAGTTATAGTTGAATTAGAAGAATTAAAGTAAACTTATTCAAAATACTTTAATTTAAGAAAAGAATTATTGATACGTGTTAATAAATTGATGGTGTGGATGAGGTGTTACGTCTAATACCTTTTTTATCACTTAAATTTTTGACGTTAACTATGAAAAAAAAAGTCACCATGCGACTTTGGATGAGCAGTTGAATTTATGAAAGAGTCTCATTCGAATGAAATGGTTTAACCGAAATGGTCGACAATCATTAATCGAAACTCAAAGCAGTGCAAGAAAAAGTAACATTTCGGCATCTGGCAAGCCTTGTCTTTTGCGGTGTAGTACTTTTGGAGGGAAGGATGAATAACATGCCTACCAACAGAATTGATGATAAAAAGATACCATGTAGAGTAATTTCTACATTAATTTTGTAGAGAAAAATGTCTACAATATTTAATTTATTTTATAGATTTATTTATTAAAATTTAAATACATAAAATATACAACAAAATATAGTAATTGCATAAAATATAGTTATTTTGATAAATATTTTTTCTTCTCTGTACCGTAACCCCTTGGTGCGTTTACTCAGCCGTTTATTCGAGTCAACGTTACATTGCATATAATTTCGGAGTGTATATAATGTTGCAAGCACTATATATAATTTTGGACCACGCCGAGATTCGATCTCCGGACCTCTAGATGACTAGCATCGTAGAGTGCGACTCAACCAAGTGAGCCACAGAGCGTGTCAAATAAATATAAATGCAAGACTTAAGTTGGGAACATAAGCATACTTCATTCGTATTTAAGCTAGACACTACACATATGGATCATTTGACAAATTAACGCAAGCGTTGGACATAGCCAGTTACTAACTAACTCTTGCAATTCTGATGGATGGACGAAGTCATGAGGGAGTCTGAGATTTTGGCCGTAGGCCAACTCAGCTGTAGTACAATCAGAATCTTTCCCGATAAAAGGAAGTTCTTTGGTCCATTGAGTGTTAGCTCGACTCATAAGACTTTCCTTTAAAACTCGATGCCAACGTTCGAGGAATCCATTGGCATTTTGGGTTGTAAGCAGTAGTGCGCTGTCGTTCAAACCCATGATAAGTAGATAGCTCTTTAAATAGAGATTCAAACTGGGCACTGTGGCATCTGTAACAATTATTCGAGAAATTCTTTGACTTATGTATTGGCGATGGTATAAGTACGCGCATCTGGTTTTGGAAAAGCTTCCGGGCAGCGAGTAAATCGGTTAATGATTGTTAGACAATACCGAAAATTTTCAAATAAAGGAAGTGGATCCACAATGTCTAAATGAATTTACTCAGAAGAAAAGAGCCTACTGATGATTGTGTGACGAGTAATCTTTGACTGTTGACAAGATATGCACTGTCTCGCCCAAGTTTTATCATCCTTGTTTACGTTACTTCGAAGCAGTTTTGTAGTGGCTCTTAAGCCTGGATGGCAAAAATTATGCACTTTGTCAAAAACCAAACGCCTTAAATCAGATGGAACATAAGGTCTGATTGTATTAGTAGATGTGTCACGCCATAGTGGTGGTACTTCCGGTTCTGGGATGCATACTGGTTTAAGAATTAAAGTCTTTGATGACTTCAATTTTTTCAATTCTGGATCCTTAGACTGTGAAAGTGCCAATTGATGCATACTAATTGAAGAAGGAATTTCGACAACATCTACTCGCGACAAGTTGTCAGCAACAATATTGTCTTTACCTTTGATGTGACGTATGTCATTGGTGAACTGGCCGATAAAGTCGAGGTGACGCACTTAGAATGCAAAATCCAGATCACGCAAAACAGAATGGATAAAACGCTGGAAACTTTTGTGCAGAATTTCGAAAACCAAAGTCATTTTTGGGAAATGCGAATAAAAAAGTTGATGTTATTGCGTTTTTTTCAATATCATCTTCATTGACTCGAATTTGGTGATAAGATTTTATTAAATCAATAACTGAGAAAATTTTCTATCCATTTAGTTGTTGGGAAAAATCATGAATATGAAAAAAAAATGTAGAGTAATTTCTATATTAATTTTGTAGAGAAAAATTTCTACAATATTTTATTTATGTTTTAGACCGCTATTACACAGTCATATATTGGTAATATATAATAGATATTATCATATCCCTAAGCCTACTTGATTTCGCTTCCTGCACGTCTAAAAATGTATACTGAATGAATCGAGTAGGCTTAGGCCTTAGAGAAAGCAGGCGTTAGTCCAGAGTGGGCATCAGAAAATAAAAATGGCACCGTTCTCACACTATTGCAGTTCATAGTATGCGTGAAAATTTTATTCAAATGTAAATTTTTTGTTTACAATTGAGAATATAAAATCCGCGTAATATTCATTACTCTCTTAAAATGCCGACGTGATATTTAACCCTTCTGTTGGCGTATAGATCCAGACAGACTATTGGTACTATATCTTGATGAAAAATATCGTCCAATAATATTTTCCACCCCTTTCCATATAAATTTCAAAGGAACCGACGGCCACAAATGCGATCAAACGTTCGGCGAAATGTAAACTATGTCTAAAGAATCGAAAAAACGGCGCATCATCGTAAGACACAGTATGTAAACTCTTCAAAAAATAAGATTGATTTCACAGAAGATTCAGCTACACCTTAGGCATAATAGCTCGTAGGCGGCGTCAGAAGGGTTAATAATTGCATCGACAATATTTTGACATTTGAATTATTTCGTGGAGTGTAGTGTAATAAATTTGGAGTCAAACACATATGGGTTGTGTGATCACATAGCCACTCTGGACTAACGCATGGTATGGGTTGCTATGTTTTCTCTAAGGCTTAGGCATATGACATACATATTATAATATAAATATGACTCTGTAATGGAGCCCTTAGATTTATTTATTAAAATTTAAATTTATAAAATATAATTATTTTAATAAATATTTGACACTAAGTTATTAATTTTGATAATTCCGAATAAAAATCCACGACAACCATGGCTCTTTGGCGATTTTCCCGCGGGTCAATTTTCGTCCGTTTCGAGATAGACATATTTACATAAATTTTAGCTAGGACTGATCCGTAAAGGAAACATTTTTCTGAATTTCGGGGATGGATTTTCTATAGAAGCCCCATGACTCCATCGGATTTGCTCCATTGTTACATTTTTTTTTGACTTCAATAGGGACACAGTTAATTGAGGTTTGGTCAAAATTGGTCTCCAAATAAAAAAGATTTATGTATATGGCAGTCGCATACTTACAATACGTATCAAACTTTTCTGTAGTCTAAAACCATCACGGAATACAGTCAAATCGGTTTAGTGGTTTATGAGGAGACTTATTACGGACACACGAACAGTCAAAGTTTACATAAAATGAAATGTGTGAACAGACTATAAAAAAAAACGAGACCGAGGCTAATTTCGGGCGCGGCCAAAATTTGCATACCCTTCACTCTTCTCGGGTGTACCTATGACTTGTGTTTACCCCGCATTTTTTCATGACTTCGATGAAAGAATATTATTTGAGTGAGTTTTGGTTAGAATAAGTGCACAAACAACATAATGAACTAAAATGGGGGTTGGGTTTGTACATTCGAGTGAAGTTTGATTGAAATTAGTGCACAAATAAAAGTTTTTCTTTGAGGAACCTAATTGAAGGTTGGGTTTTTATGACAGCCCTATGTTCCGATTCCGTACATTTTTACATGTGTTGTGGCAATGGGGGGGGGGGGGGAGGAGTTTGTATGGCAGCCCCACGGTTCGATTCAAACACACAAACAGCCTGCAACATAAATAAGCATGTATGCAAAATTTCAGCTTCGTGGCGGCCGAGCCTTCTACGAGCGAAGGGTATAAAAAACAAACTCTACAGTTCTACACTATGGGGTTTGATTTATTTTGTTAGTTCCTCCGCAGTTGGACTTTGCATAATGTAAAAATAAAGCCATATTATTCAGAAGAAGATGATAAGAAATATTCTTATCGTATAATAGTAAACTAACAATGCGACTAGGAAGTGGTATGGCTGACAACCGTATCACACTCCGAAATCAGTTGTCTTTGTAACGTTGATGACTACACACGGTAGTCATCAATGCACCATGCTCCACTAGGAGTTACGGTAGTGGTCTTACGGCAACTGCCTCTACGGGGCGGACCACACCCGTTTTGTATTGCAAAACGGCCAAAAGCTGCCAATATGCCTTCCCGGCAAGAGCCCCGGCAGGAGCCCTGAAGGTTCGATGCAGGAAGGTTGTGTTTGTCTGTGTATATGTGTGGGTACGATGTATGTGTTTTTTCGTCATATTGGGAGCATTACATCTCGGCGCGACTGCTCTCAATTTTACTAGTTCGCGCCGGTGTTGAAACAAATCCAGGCCCAGAGGTATGGATTTGTAGTGTCTGCAACCAACGAATCGGTTCGAATGCCAGATCAGTGCAGTGTAATTGCTGCAGGGAATGGGTTCACTTTAGGTGTTCGGGGTTACGAAGACAAGGTCAACACTCCTTAGCATATGTTGCGGCAGGTTGTATGAATTCCGGGCAACCCAGGGCTGCTCCCAGCCCACCTTCTCCACCACTGCCCCCTACACCGCCAAACAATATGATAAGGAATGCCAGACCCAGTCTTACGCCTGGCCCTCCTCCTCCAGCAGTTTTCACTGCACTATCTATATTACAGTTTAACTGTAATGGCATCCACCGGAAAATCGCTGAGATCACACACTTCTTGAGTTCCAACAGAATTCTCATCGCCGCCATCCAAGAGACGTTGCTTCACGCAAACTCGTCTCTAAGCGTCCATATCGAATATGTTATACTGCGGAAAGATCGACCGACCGCCACGGATGATTCTCACCCTGGAGGTGGACTTGCCTTCCTAATACACAAGTCCGTACATTACTGTGTATTAGATGTAGTTGCTGACGGTACGGCGGAAATTCAAGCCATCTCAGTTCCATCAGGGAGTACTAATATCGAAATTTTTAATATATATGTACCACCTAATTCCAGTTGCCCTTCAGGCTACCGTTTCGATATTGGTCCTCTCCTTTCCGGAGAGCATAGGGTCATCCTTGGCGACTTTAATGCGCACCATGAGCTCTGGCATTCGGACCTCAACAACAATGCCAGGGGTATAACTATCGCCGAATCACTTGACGCCTCAGAATTCTGTTCACTCAATGAAGACTCGCCGACTAGAGTCGTGGGCACTTGCAGTAGTTCTCCTGACATAACTATTGTCAGTGCCAGCCTAATCGCTGCTTCCCGATGAAAAGTACGTACCACCCTCAGATCAGATCACCTCCCAATCATTATAAAAATTGACAAACCAGCGAACATGACTAAGTCTGAGAAGCGAACGTTTGTCAATCACAAGAAAGCCGATTGGGATGGTTTCAAAGCTTACTCGTCAGCGAAGTTCATCGAGCTACCATCACCTACCAACATTCATAAGGCCGAGAAAAATATTAGGAACGTCATTACCACAGCCGCGGCACGTTTTATTCCGGCAGGACGTATCTCGAAAGTTCAGCCTAACTTCCCCACCAGTGCCGCCAGATTAGCAGATGAACGTGATCAGATCAGAAGCGCTCACCCTGATGATCCCAGGAGCTTAACTCCGAAATTGACCGACAAGTTAAAGACTATAGGAGGGCGAAATGGAATCAGCACCTCGATGAATGTAACCTCAATGAAGGTGTCAGCAAATTATGGTCTACCGTCCGCGCCCTTTCCAATCCTCGGAAACAAAAGGGCAACAACGCCATTGAATTTGGCAACACAAAAACCTGCGATCCTCTTCAGTGTGCTAGCCTGTTCAATAAACAATTTATTGAACATCCCAAGTCTGACGGCCTCAAGCGCAAAATTAGAAGACGGATTCGCAGCCGGAATGTTGACACCATACCATCTTTTACAGCGGACCAGGTTAAAAAAGTCATCGAGAATGCTAAAAACTCCAAGGCCCTCGGACCAGATGGCATTTCGATGACCATGTTGAAACATCTCGACCTTCCAGCCATTGAGTATCTCACGGCCGCCTTTAACTTGTCGATGTCCACGCTTGCCATCCCTGAAATCTGGAAAACAGGTCGAATTGTTCCCTGTCTCAAGCCAGGGAAGAGCGCAAACCTCGGGGAATCCTACCGCCCCATTACGATACTTTCTCCTGTCGCAAAGACGCTGGAGGCCCTTATTCACCCCACTCTTGTTGCACATGCGAAGCTAGAACCTCACCAGCATGGCTTCAGGAAGATGCATAGTACCACCACTGCCCTCGATGCGATCACTACACGCATTCGTGATGGGCTAAATCAACGCAGTCGTTGTCACAGAACTATTCTGGTGGCAATAGACCTATCAAGTGCATTCGATAAGGTCAATCATTCAATGCTCTTAGCAAACTTGTTGAATATGCATCTTCCTGCACAAGAGATCCGTTGGATTGCCAATTATCTAGCTGGTCGGCACTCCTTCACCGAGTTTCGAGGCAAACGTTCTAAGCTTAGGAAAATCAAATTAGGTGTTCCACAGGGAGGGGTACTCTCCCCCACTCTGTTCAACATCTACATGTCCGGCCTTCCCACACCACCTGAAGGAATCGAGGTGATTTCCTATGCTGACGATTGCACCGTACTCGCCACAGGGAATGATAAGGATGAAATGCGCCTCCGAATTAATCGCTATCTAGGACGATTACAGGCATTTTTCCAAAGCCTCACCATTTCTGCGACTTTTCTAACCACTTGGTGGGAGGACATCAGATGGGAGATGGATATACGTATTGGCAACAATTCTGTTCCTACTGTTAAAAACCCCAAAATTCCCGGGCTTCACCTAGAGAACATGATGACGTCTGCGAATCATGCAGCTTCAGTCTGTGAAAAAATGCGCAGTAGGAACAACATCCTAAAAGCTCTAGCTGGTAGCACCTGGGGCAAAGATAAAGAAACCATGCTAGCTACTTATAAAGCGGTGGGTCGAGCGGCCGCTGATTATGCAGCCCCAGTTTGGACACATAGTCTAAGTGACACAAACTGGTCCAAAGTTCAGGTCTGCCAAAATGCCGCTCTACGCATCGCGACAGGTTGCCTTCTGATGTCTGCCTAGGATCACTTACATCAGGAGACAAAATTGATGCCAATACGTGATCACAACCTCCTACTCTCAAAACAGTATCTTGTTGGTTGCTACCGTGAGGATCATCCCAATAATCATCTCATGGACCGAATTCCTCCACCACGACATGTCAGGCGTGGTCTACGAGACCTTGAGAGAGAGGTTCAGGGATACAAACGGGACCCTTACGATGAAGTTACATACCGAGCCGCCATTGCAGCGATCCACACTGAAGAAGTGAATCGGTCTATCGAGAGTTTAGGTGCGAATAGAGTCCTCTCAGAGCGCCCACCACCAATTTCGCCTGAGATTAGGCTCCCGAGAGCCACAAGAGTAACACTAGCTCAACTTCGGTCGGGCTTTTGTTCACGCCTTAATTCGTACCTCTCTCGCATAAACCCGGACATCCAAAACATATGTCCAAACTGCAATGGTAATCCTCATGATGTGGGTTGCTGCCGTCAGAACTTTCGCATTGACGTCCTATGCAGCCAGAAAGGTGTAAGCGACTCATGTTTTGAATAAAAGGCCTGGAGGAATTTAAAAAAAAAGTGATTTTAATTGCGCAATGTTTCCGCCCGAAATTAATCTCTAGACGGCCAATGTTGAATAAAATAATACAAAAAAGCAAAATTTAGGATATCAAAATATATATGACATTTTTTCAATTCGTGCAACCAAAAGTTAGCAGTAGTTTTGTTCGTTGTGGAGTAGGCCCCATAATTTACACGCAACCATTTACATTACTTGGGAGGCTAACTTTATCGTTATCTACCAGAATATGGAGTCAATGAAGGGCAATCTTTGAAATTAACTTTGAATTATATAATTTTAAAATTGATGTGAAGTTGACTGACAACACAGATTTAAAATTTCGATAGAGTGTTTGACCATGTTGCGGTGGAGTTTTTTGTCTGATTAGGGACGGAACAAAACTCATCTTATACCAAACTCCAAGCTGTAGTCGAAACAGTAGAATTCCCAACCGAATCATCAAGGGGGAAAAACTGGATCCCATCGTTCGAAAAGGACGCTGCAACAATTTTTTTGCTCATCAATCGACAAGTCTGCATAAAAATGTCGGGTGTCTTATATGTAAGTTGAAACAAGATACAGGGTGGGCCAATTATACCAGTTTGTTTTTAAAAATGCAATAAAATGAACAAAAATAATTTTTTTTCCATGTCTTATGCCTTTATTAGAAAGTAAGAAAGCTCCCATTAAAGATGGAACACAACTTCATTCAAGTGGCTGCCCCGGCTGTCAGTAGCGCATTCTGTCACACCAATTTTCCAAGACCCTGTTGATGGTTTCAGGGTGTAGCTCACGGATTGCTTGGATGATATTGGCAGTGCTTGAATCGTTTCTGGATTGTTGGCATAATATCGATCCTTCACGGTTCTCCACAAAAAAAAAAGTCCAAAGGGGTCAAATCGCAGCTCCGAGGCGGCCAATAGGCATCGCCAAGAGGGCTGATAACACGATTTGGGAATTTGGTGCGGTAAAGATCGATTGTGGCATGGGCTGTGTGGCATGGCGCGCCATCCTGCATGAACCAGAGGTCGTCTAAATCCATGTCTTCAATTTCAGTAAAAAAGTCGGATAACATGGCTCGGTAAGGCGCACTGTTGACCGAAACGTTGTTACCAGCCTCATTTTGGAAAAAAAAATGGTCCAATGATGCCACCACACCACAATCCGCACCAAACTGTCACTCTCTGTGGATGCATTATCGACAACAAAGTGCGGGTTTTCCGAGCCAGATGCGGCAATTTTGTTTATTAACGTAGCCGCTGAGATGAAAATGCGCCTCATCAGAAAAGATAATTTTTTACCAAAATCGTTGTTCAATTCAAGCTGCTCTAAGGCCCAAACTGCGAAGCGATTAAGAAGTCGATAGTCGTGCGACTTTACTTGCTGAGTCAATTGGACCTTGTAAGGGAATAAATAATCCGAGATCTTTGTGCAGAATTCTTCTCAGGCTAGTGCGTGAAATGTTTAACTGTTGAGATCGATGGTGTGTTGATGTTCGTGGATAGAGTCTCACACTCTGGGCTACAGCAGCCACATTTTCATCTGTGCGCACCGTACGACGACGGGGACCGTGAGTGTTGTCCACAAGCATGCCAGTCTCACGAACTTTTTGCACAAACTTGCGTACGTGACGCTCGGTGGGTCTTTGTTTCGGTCAAAACTTCTTTTCAAAAAACGCACTGTTTGGGCTAGACAGCACTCACTTTGAAAATTAGTTTTCAATATTTTCCAACGTTGTTCAAGCGTAAAGCGACTAATTTCGTTCCGCGGTGGTATGATACTGACTTTCTATCCAGATTTCGAGCGAAAAACAGCTGTCAGTGTCAAACTAACCTATGATTTAAAAACGAACTTGTAATTGGCCCACCCGTTATAATTTTCCGGTTCATAACTCTAAGCTATAGTTACATGCGTTTATAGAATATATTGAAAAGAAAATTGTCGGATCGGGGTGAAATTCGGGAAAGAATGATCAAAGGCTACGATGTCGGGAATTAACAAAATGTACCGTTATTTCTAATCCAAAATACGAAATTTTAATAATTAAAACAAAAAAATATAAAAGAATAATAATTTCAATGTAGCCAGAAGACTCTAGTGTAATTAATTCTTTATAAAAAGAAATTCACTTCTACAGTAAACTCAAATGAAACATTCATGTTTCGCTCGCGAACCAATGGCTAAAAATGGGTCTGAAAATCGCATCCCTTCATTGCCGGCTTAGACTAGAAATTGTTAGACCGGTCTGTACACAAACGGCAATTTATTAACCCACCAAAATTTGATTGCTAGTTTTTAATTTATTGTGATGCGTTAAATGTGGTTTGCGTTTTTTCTTTGGCAATAAAAGAAATACTTTCGTGTAAGAATTAGGGTTGAACGTTGTCGATCCGAATTGAGAAAAATGTGAGCAGAATCTCTTGTATAGCCGCTACAAGATACCGCATTGATTTTTTCTCAGAAGGTGTCCCCCTCTCACAAACTCTATTAAATGAGAGACATCAATCCAAGATTATTCCTAGTTAGCATTTAACATAAAACTAAATGGCGTGAAGCCAATCTAATCTAAGTTTACTGCTGTAATCTTTGAAAAGTGATTGATATTATTCCGTGATAATCTTTTCAAGTTAATCGTCAACTTTCATTAAAAATATTTAATAAATCTTTCTAATATAATTAAATTGAAAAAAAAAAAAAATCAAGGATACTTACTTTATAGCTACCGGATAAATAACACCTCCAACTTCAAAGCTGCCTTTCTTAAATTGCATCACAGATGTATTATTAATACACGTTCCTTCCGGGAAAATAAGAATGGGTGGATTGTTTGGATCTGAGACGTGTTGTCGTAATCTTTGTGCAACGGCATGACGATCCTTAGCCTCGGCCCGTTCAAACCAAATATGAGGTGAAGCACGAGCCAATGCTCTTTGTAAAATTCCCAAGAAGCCTCCATGTCTTTGGCCAATCTAAGTTATAAATAAATCGACAATATTAGAATATGTAGGACTAAATTACAGAAAGAAAATATATTTAGAATACACGCAACAATCAACAGATAACTAAAGCAAACACTATGCACAACAACTATTACATATAACATGCAACATAAAAGATTGTTGAAGGTGAAGTCAAATGGAAATCGTGATCAAGAATAGACTTAGCGGGAGAAGCTTCACTGGCGTAAATTTTAAACCATTGTCGTTAAGTAGATTTTATCATTTATCCGAAACAAGTGACCTTTGACCTTTTTTCGCATTTAGCTTCAAAGCAAGTAGGAAACTTTGACGTCACTCTTACAAAAATTACATAGACAAATATTATCATTATCATGCATACTTACTACACAAACGTAATCTAAATTTATACAAGTGGGTCTGACGTAGGTGAAGGATTTCAGAAATAAGTAGTGTTTATCGAGGCGAAACAAATACTCGTACGTTAACTTCAGAATTTTTACCTAACCATCCAAGTTTTTAGAATATAAGCCTAATTTAAAAGATGTGCATCTTGGAGATAATATACATTTCCAACCTTGTTTCTAAACAATGGTTGTGACATATTCCAAACTTTGATCTCGCGTTTCAAAAGATAAAGACGATTTCTACAATACGCCATTCGTTCCAAAAGAAATTCAAAAGCACCAAGCATTCTAATTAAAACTGTTATTTGCATATTAGTGCATAGTAATTCAAACAAGTTGTGTTGTTAATTGAATTAAAAAAATATATGTATTATATAGTCCTGAAGGCTAAAGCATGTGTTTAGAGTAATTATAAATTGATCTGCAAGCTATATGTACACTCTGAAACAACGCTAAGATTACTTTTAAGAAAGAAAAAACTCGCGACTCTACGTTTATGTAAACAACAATTAACGAAAACTCACCAGTGAGTATGTATTGTCACACATAAGGACTAGAACATCAATTGGACTAGTATGATTTGCAACGCATATTCCATTTTTGGGTCGATTCTCCACATTATGATATGTTATCACGGCCGATATTGCACTGGACAGTACGCTAAAACAATGTCCCGATATGGCTTTAACCCATTGTCGTTTCACCTCTCCGTCAGGCATTGTACCAACTAGGGCTGTACAAATTGTTAGCCATATTACCTATCAAATTGTATACAATGTTCGAATTGTTTTGTTGTCAGGGACGCACAGATAATCTTTTTTTTATTTAATTTTTAGCTTCATATTCAATGCAGTTTGAAGGTATGTGTTAATAGAAAGCAGTATAAAATAAAAAGAAAAGAAAATTTACAAAATAGAAAGGAACAGAATAGAATTATGTATAAAACTGAAGGGTTTGAATCGAAGTATCCTAGCAGGTTTAGGAGCTGTTTTGTACCTAAGGGGCGCTAGTTAAGCTAGGCTGGTCCCGTCTTGCCGTGTCAGAGAGACTTTTTCTGGGCCCTTGCATTTTTGAAACGAACATGTTGACGTTTATCCTTTTATTTATTCTACGAAAGTCTCTTAAAAATATGTATGATTTATGAAATAATTTAACCCAAACATAGAGAGACTAGACAACACAAAACAAAATCGACAAAAATTATTTTTATAATGTAGTCCGGAAATCAAGGAAACAGCTGTAAGAAAAATACAACACACACAATAAAACACACGGACTATGACTGAATTGATGACGAACAAAAAATAGCTCCATTTTCAATTCTCTGATTCCAAGTGACAATTTTCAATTAATTAAATAAAGGTCTTTGTGCTTATGATAATGCACCTTATGATTATCATCGAAAAAAAAAACATTCAAAACAATAAAAAATTTACTTCTAACGCCCATTAACATGAAATAGCGCACAATTCCGAATTCCGCCATTATACCACTAGAACGTGTGTGTGTGTGTATATAGACGAGAATATTGGCTCACCAGCGAAAAAGTACAATCAGTCGACAGCATTACAATATCTATTGGTGTTGTATGATTGGCTACACAAAATCCACAATTTTTGGGTTTATTTTCCGGATTGTGAACAGTAATAACGGCCGATAGAGATCGTGCCAAAAGACGGAAAGTCGACATATAGGCCAGTTCGGCCAATGGTCTACGTATACGACGAAACGGTATGGCGGCAACAAAGGCATTGGTAACGACCGCTACGCAAACCTAATAATAGTTGTTAATAGAAGCGTATTTGTTGGGTTAAAATAAGAAAAAAATATAAAATAATAAATAAAAGAAAGTTAGTCAGTTTGTTTTTGTAATTTCTAAAAAAAGTTCGATGAAGTTTTCGTTATTAATTAAATTATTCTGTTGAAAAGAAAAATTAAAAAAAAACTAAATCCTTACCCCAATAAAACATATGAATACACGCAGTGGCATTAAAAATATATAACGTATCACAAAGCCACACATCCAGATAATTGAAAGTCGCCACGAAATGAACTCATAGTATTGATTTGTTCGTGTTAAAAGATTCCAATTTTTCAGTTCTTCGGCTTCAAATCTGGATGTCACCTCATCCTCGATGATTGCTTCGACACCAGTTTTTATATAATCTAAACATTTTGCTAGATTGAAGCTGATCTCTTCGTCCTGAAATGAGACACACAAAAAAGGGAAATTAATAAAAATGATTGACTTGAATTCCATATGAAAAATATTTTTCCAGAAGGTGACGATTTTATTTTTGTCCTTAACTGTCGCAATAACAATATTTGCTTAAAATACCCATTAATTATTACTAGTGTAGTCATTCATTATGCGAACTGAGACTGCAAAATTTGGTGAAGAATTTTTTTACTTATGTTTTTTGGGGTGTTAAGTTCGAATACGGAGCTTCCCACCAAAATTTCGTTGCGAAACCGGGCCAAACCACAAGAAACCTCAACATTTTCGGAGTTTTTCCGTTTTTTGGCTTATAACTCGGAAACTGTACATTTCTGCGAAAACATATCCATGAATTTGTTAGAGAAAACATGATTCTCTAACGCACCACCCACATCAATCAATTTTTAATATTAATAACCGATTAAAAACTCACCTTTTCATCTTTCTTCGTCTCATCGTCTTCATTTTCTGTTTTCTCTTCGCTATTTTCTTTGGCAGTTGTTTTATATTTTGTTGTTGTATCACCGTTAGGTACAAGTATGAGGGTGTCGCGACTTATTAAACTATTACCGTTGGAATGATGTTCCGCCAAGTAACCATTACCGTTTGGTATAATTTTGTCATTGGCTTTTGGATCGCTTGTTTGTTCTTGTGACGATGTTTTTTCATTGGCCTTTGTTGGTGTGTTCTCTTCTTCTTCCGAATCATCGTAGCTGGATCGTGTCCGTTTTTTGGCCGCATCAATATTCTGTCGTCCGTACTGTAAAGAAGAAAAACAGTTATTGTTGAAAGTGGTTTATAATGGATAGATAGAAATAGTTCAGGGTAGTCGTACATATCAATTTCGCAGCTGGAAGCCAAAGTAAATCATTGTGCAGTCACACAAATCATAAGAATGTACTGGACCGAGATAATATTTAAGGGAGCACTTGATGAGAGAATACCGCCAAAAACACCCAATGTGTCAGATGCGTACAATTAATGGGTGTGTTGTGTACGCATGACATCTCAAGATCACCTTCACCAAGAAACAAAGCTGCTAAATCTGCAAAGTCATAATGAGCTCCTCGCTAAGCAATATCTTGTTGGTTGATTCAAAAGAGTTCCTCTCGATAACACCAACACTTACAAGGCTGTTCTAAAGCAATTGCATACTAGTGAGGTAATCAAAGTCACGAATGATCTGTCGGAAAATCGTGTCCTACGCATTCGACCACCTGACATCTCTACTGCTACTACGAACAACAGCTACCTAGAGCCACACGTACCACCTTGGCTCAGCTTCGCTCAGGATGGTGCTGCAGACTGAACTCATTTTGACCTCGCATCGATAGCACTATTGCAGACATTTGCCTAGCGTGTGGAGCCAGCCCTCACAACGTGGATCATCTTTTCGACTGTGCAGCCGCAACTACGCACCTAACACCCATCGCGCTCTGCGGGAAAATCCCATTGAGGTGGCAATCTTCCTATCACTCAGAAAAATTTCAATGGGAAATCCCATTAAACCAATAATTTTGTCCCATTATTATATATTATACAATTTTGTGACTTCGATAGGGTTGGTTAAGATTGGTCTAAGAAAGTTTTTCTTAGAAGACCTTGGTGGGTTTTCTATGGTAAACCCATCGTCCAAACCATAGGCGTAGCCAAGGGAAGGCTTATGCTCGTACTATTCAGGCCTTTTATATTTGGGACTTGGATATAAGATCCCACAATACATCATTTCGCCTAGTCTCCCGAGTCTGTAACCTATCCCTTAGTGAAACCCTAAGGTTCTGCTTTCGCATCGATGTCTAGAGTATAGACAAGCTACGGAATAAAGCTCTGTGGCTCACTTGGTTGAGTGGCACTCTACGATGCTAGTCATCTAGCGGTCCGTCCGTTTTGTGACTTTGATAGATATTTGGATGCTAAATTTGTATGGCAGCCTCATTGCGCAGTGATTCAGTTTCGGCGATTCAAACAAACCGCGTGGAACAAAATTAAGCAAGTATGCAAAATTTCAACTTCCTTGATGGAAGCTTTAACAATATATGTACATTATAACGGTCTCAGTTTAATGCAGATTTAAACAATTAATATATGTATCTTAAAATGTAGCCACTGCTGTTACTAGCGCAGCCTTTCGCTAGAATTATAATGGACGCAGCAACAGCAGCAGCAACGATAATGCAGTAGAATGCAATGGGTGATTAATGGGTGACGTCATGTTGGCAGCAAAAGCTATAAATAGCTATTGCATTGAGCCGCTGCTGCTGTTGCTGCATCCATTCTATTTCAAGCATTGAGAAAGTAGAGTGGCAGCGAGTTGATCCCACATGTTAATACAATAAATAAACAACTATTTAAAATATGCATTATTACATACTACATTGTGCATATTCATTTTATGCATTCAATCAAATCGTTAATAAATACAATTACTGACACATTCCGAAACGATCATAAACAAAGAAAAGACACATCGAACTTGTTTACAACATAGACATAAGCACTCGGTATTTCAAAAGAGTACACTCTCGTAGGAATTGCATAGAAACACAAATTGTATGGCCGACAATAGCCTTGACTCTTGAACAAAAACATTTTATCTATGATTGATTTCAATTAGACGTGATTATCATATATTTCGATTAAAAATTCTGTTAAAACGCGTATATTCATCCGTTCGTTTTTTTTTTGCTGTCAACACCTGCAAATGACCGAGTGATGTCATCGTAATATTTTGTGTAGTATAATCTAATCTAAAAAACAAATCGGCAGAAACTTAAACTGAACTGAATATGTATAAATATTTCAAGTTCAATGCCAATAACAAGGTTAAAAAATAAAAATTATATATTTTGTTGAAAAATTTGCAGACATATATAAATAAAATCTGTTTTTAATTGGATTAGTGATTTTTGACGGTAGAACTGGAGAAATTTAAGTGTGTGTTTCGGGTATTTTTTTTTTGAACGTAGAAATTACTTGAGTAAAACTAGAATAGAATAAAATTAGCATCTTCTTTAAATCTCTTCCCGACCTCACACTGATACTTTAACGACTCTCACCATTTTATGATTGTATCAAATCAAAATGAAACTTTCACCGGTAGAATGCACCTTTTTTACCATAAAAAACACACAGTGACCGGCAACAATTCTTACGATTTGTATACGTACAAATTGCAAGAATTTGGATGGAATCAATTCTTGACAAAGAAACCAAGAATGATGTTAGTAAACACAAAACCGAAAAAATGCATTTACATCACACATATTGTGTTATTGTGTACATATTAAAATCACAGTGGATGGCTATTGAACCGACAGAGTGTTTTCCCCATTTTAAGCTCATTCGCAAAGCGCAAACAAAGTGAATCAGACTTTGAATTGACCTCGATTTCAACAATATTTTTGCAACCTCTCAACACATCGATGACTCGTCTACGAAAGTATTTGAAATGAGCTTCCCACAAAACATATCGATATAAAAGAAAAGTGATTTAACCGGCGAACAAAAATTAAAAGCAATATGCAATATCATATTTTGGGGAATTTCGCAAGCATTTCTCTTTCTTTGACCATACGGCAAGCAGTTTTTGTTTTCAAGCGCCATTTTTTATTGCACTTTTTTTTAATTGCCGATGGTTTTAAATAATAAAAAAATATATACAACACATGAATGAATTTGAATACCAGAGAGGGAAATATTTTTATTATCTTGTACATAATGTATGTACGTATTCGTTTTATATTCTTCTCGACATACCGATGAATTTATTGCCGAATTTATCATGGGGTTATACGAGTAAAAAAATAGTGATGATGTGTACTACTCGTACTTAACTTTGATCTACTATTGAACATAAAGTTTAAGGCCGATTGTGATATGTACATATTAACAGTGAAATAATTTTATTTAATAATAAAAATCCAAAGGGCTAATTAATTAATAATACAGGATTATTCGGAAACGTTGGCAAAGAAAACTTTCACTACATCATGAATCGATACGAGATTATCTTATGTGTATTTATAGCCAAAGAAAAATAATCAAAAAAATGGCAATCGAGCGGCAAAAATCGAACATCTCTGGATTTTTGCAGGATGGTTCAGGTTAGCCCCCCTGAGTATGGGAAAAAATCATTTTTGGGAAAAATAGGCGGCAGACTAAACAATAAATTAGTATTAGAGTATTTTCATTTTGGACCTTTTTGAAAAGCTCCATAGCTCTCGAAAGAAAGCACGTTAGAACATGAAATTTTCCTCAGACAATTTTTCTGTATCTTTTGCCGTTTTGGAAATAATCGCTAAAAACTCAACCCCCCCCCCTTTTCTCCCTTTTTTAAGGTTGCAAACCTCCAATAGGTCAGGATTTTTTTTTAAATAATCATAGGAGGCCATCTCTAACTATCCTGCAAAAATCCAGAGATGTATAGTTTTTGCTGAATAAATACTGTATTTTTCTTTGACTATTAAAACAATGTGTTTTGTACATCGAAAACGGCCGCTTAAACTTGAATATATTGTAAAACTTCTGTCTACATGGCACACAAGTTGCGGGACGACTTGTATGAATACACAAAAGTTGGAGAAAATATCGTTTAGTGCAAAGAGCCGTCCAACTTGCGACAAATTGAAGGAACAATTTTGCACAAACAAATGTTGCTGTATGTCGACGTAAAAAAAATTGCTAAAATATCAGCCCATTGAATTTATCTCACCACATTCCCAGTTATTCATCGAACCCCATAAACAATCATCAATGTGGCACGATAGCCCGACATCGGGCTCTGGCCGCCTGAATCGTCCATCTCCAATCGTCGCATTTACTTTGACCTTGTCCTCCAGTTTCGGAAACCCAATCGCTGGTGGTCGTCTTCACCTACAGAGTTCTCCCAGCGAGCTCTCGGTCGTCCACGCAACCTCGCCCTCGCTCCGTCAATTCACATCAGAGAAAAAAACATTCTTTTACTTTTTACTGTCGGCACAGGGTGAGCCACGTATAGGCGTAGACAGGTCTGAAATACTAATCAAGATGTTTTCCTTTATGTTTTTTTTTTGGTATTTAAACTTTCTCACTTCTTCTCTCTCTCGCTTCACTATACCGCTCAATCCAAATCGCTCCGGTTAAGACAGTCCAAAATTATACCAAAATGACTGATGGCCCACGAGTAAAAGTTCGAACAAAAATCATGCATAACAGTGTTGTTGAATTTGTTCCGTGGTTTATTAAAATCGAGTGGTTGAGCGGGATTTTCGCGCTTGGTTTGGCGAACCCGTCTCTTGTAGTACCGGCTTAACAATTTCCTATTCAAAATTTTCGAAAAGCGAAATTTAATTGACGATGGCTTCATTTTACTTTGCATAAGTTAAGTGGATATTATAATCGGATGTCCAGAAAATTTTGTTTACGCTCCACAGTGCTTAAAATCTGGAGATCTAAATAGTTTATCAAGGTGGTACACTCTTATGGGAACCAATTAAATCGTGGGTTCCATTTGTTGATTTTTTTGCACCAACAAGTGCAAACTCGCTAATATCTAGTCATTGGTTCCCGAACATAGGGGGTTTGTTTGGGAACTAATGACTAAGATATTAGCGAGTTCGCACATGCTTGTGCAAAAAAGACAACAAATGGAGCTCGCGACTCTTTGATTTTACAAAATCTCCCTTAAATTCTCTCTACAGTAGACAGTAGAGCCCCGACAATCTATATTGATTGGGGCCGGACCCCATCCGGATTATCGAATGATTCGGATTTTTTGAAATGCACTTATTAAGACTCCGGTAGACGGAATTGCTCAAAATTAAATTGTTTTTAATAGAAATAAATAATCATATGGTTGAAATAGGTGTTTCTTTAAATCTCAAATTTGTCAAAATAATAGAAAATTTGTTCCTTAATCCGAATTATCGAATATCCGGATTTTCGGGGTTCTACTGTATTACTTTTGTAAATTGACTAATAATTGGAAAAACGAAAATCTGAACATTCAAAGTGTAGCTATCATTTCTTCTGTCGGAGAGATGATAAACTTCTAAAGACTTCTTCTGTTCATTTGTGTCAGATATCTGCCGGGACACATTAACCCATTTTCCGGAATTCTGTGACCTTTACTACTTCTAATATGCAAGTAATCCAAGAATCTCACGGGCAGTCTTTAAGTACACGTTTATCGAGTCATTCAGCAAGCTTAACATATCCAAATCCACCCTGATTCGTTATACTTAAAATATATCATCCGCAGCTGATCTATTTCAAGCATGATTTATAACCTACTGTTTAGCGAAATTTCTACAACAATTCCAAATTTAACAAGCTACCTTGAACCTTGCACTAGCTATACTAGCTCCGAAAAAGGAATATAATATAAAATTAAGCAGTTTTCGAGAACTACAGAATTCACTATTAATGTGGGTCTAGGGATGGGCTAGGACCAAAGCCATCTATATTTCAAATATAATATAAAATTAAGCAGTTTTCGAGAACTACAGAATTCACTATTAATGTGGGTCTAGGGATGGGCTAGGACCAAAGCCATCTATATTTCAAAGCCCGGAACCAGAACCCGCTCATATACTTTTGCGGCAGATCATAGGCTCGATTAGTTGGAAAATTTACATTGCGGTAAAGGCAAATCGGGTTGGGTCGCGGCAAACTTTACTCGAAAAGTATTGGTCCCCGGTCGATTTTCGTCGCGAAAAGTGCAATGTGTCGTGAATTGAAGTGTTTATAATGCAGTGAAAGAAAAAAAAATCTCGATAAAAAGTGAGTTTTCCACGTGTTTTCGCGATTTTTATCAGAGCAGACATGGTTTTTTTACATGTGCTGTGCTTGTGTTAGTGCATCGTGCAATGTATATACGACATATTCATAGGCTCGGCTAGGACCGATGAGGCATACTGAATCAAAATCCTCATGCTTCTTCCTCACAAAACTTTAGCTATTCTCAATTTTTAGGGTTTTTTAGAAAAATTTTTTCAAAAAAGCCTTATGAAATCGATTTTGTCCATCCGTCCGTCCGTCCGTCTGTCTGTCCGTCCGTCCGTCCGTCTGTTCACTAAATAACTCGCGAACGGCTCAACCGATTGTCAATAAATTTGGTATGAATGTGTAGAATGGTTACAGTCTTTGGCACAAATACCTTAGAAGTCGGTAGGAAGAAGATAACAGGGTGTCCCGAACGTTTGAAAAAAGTCGACTTTTTTAGTTTTTATCGGAGATTGACGTGTGGGTATTTAAATCAAAGATCTAAACGAGTGCATCTCATATCAATTAAAGTTTTCCAGTTTCGAGTAACGGTAAAAAGTTTTTGGCGTTTAAAGTTAAACTTCCTTTTCGACCTCCGTTTTTCTAAAACGTTATAGGGATCGATATGAAACTTTGCACAAAGATTGATCACGATCAGTATGGCCTTATATACGTTAAATATTAAGACTGTTGACTTTTGCTAAGAAAAAGTAAATAACAGTAAATTTGTAAAATTTCAATTTGTTCGTGTGTAGCCCCTCTTAGGTTTCCAAATATGAAAATTCTGCTAAGGGTTTTTGGAAAATTACATATAGAATATGTCTACGAATTTTCATTGGAATAACTGTATCCAAACCGGAAATATGTATAGCCAAGTAAGTATTCAGTAAGGGCCTTTCACAATGCAAGGGAAGCTTCTTAGGCATTTCTTCAATGCATATCTTTTAACTTGGTGAAACAATGAACGTGAAATTTGGTGGAAATGGATAGAATGGCAATAGTGTTTGCCACAAAAATTCTTGAAGTTTGTAGGACAAAGTTAACAGGGTATCCCTGAATAACTGAAAAAGTATTCTATGGTTCAATACTCATAGGAAAGCTTGCGTGGGCTCTTATCGCAGGGGACACAATGGAATCATTTCATATAAGTTGCTTTTCCTTGAATAAAAAAAACAGTAATAGTAGATTTACAGCTAATAATTCAGTTCATATATAATGCCAAGCCATTCTTACGTTTGCCTGAGTTTCTTTTTGCTCAAGGGCCATCAGAAATACCATCAGAGTACTTTTATACAAACTGGGTAAATCTATTTTATAAACGCGTTCCAGAATGAAAGGCTAGCGCCTTTCATTCTGTTCCACCTTTAATTAGACCAATCCAAAAATAGATTTACAGGAAGCATTTCATTAATGTTGTGCACAATTCTTATTTATTGCTTATAAAATATATGTACAAAAAATATTCACAGTGCATTAAGATTCTAAAAAACCCTCGTATTGCGGGCACAGCCCTCTGTACGCCGGTATTTTTTTTAAATGTAAACAGCGCTTTCGAGTCTCTCTTTTTTGTTTTAGATGCACTTACTAATAATAAAATAATTGTACAATATTTTATACTTGTTTGTATTTTTATCAAATATTCAAAATTGACTGCATATACAGGGTGTCCGGAAACTGCCGCATAAACGCACCGGATTATGATTTCTCAGTTGATTTCCAGCAAAAAAGTTGTATGGAACATACCCCCTCAGCTTAACCCTTTAGCTGCTACAGGCATTTAAAGATTTTTGAAAAAATCATTTTTCTGCTAGACTTAAAGCCTAATATCTCCAAAGCTAGACCAGCTAGAATAGTGAAATAAATTGATTATTACAGCCAACAAATTTTATACGTTAAGTGTAGAAAACTAGGGTTAATTTTAGCTCAAATTCAATACAATTCAATTCACACTGCCCCTAAAGATCTGCAATATTGGTAAAATCTATTCAAAGTATGTCGAAATCGAGCCAAAATTAACCCTAGTTTTCTGCCTTTAAGGTACTAAAACTGTTAGAAATAATTGAGCTAGAATAAAATGATGTAAGAAAGATATGATCGTAAGACTATGCGCCAATTTTTAAAAGAATCGTACAAGCACCTCACCTTGGCAGAAGTTTTAGAAAATTGAGATGGAAAAAAAGATTGTTTTTGCGTCAAATCACGCAAATATGACTTTGAAGCTCTGTAAAAACCAAACCTCTTATCCGATTTTAGTGTGGTTAGTTTTATTTTATAGGTAAATTTGTTGGCTGTAATAATCATTTTATTTCACTATTCTAGCTAGTCTAGCTTTGGAAATATTAGGCTTTAAGTCTAGCAGGAAAATGATTTTTTCAAAAATCTTTAAATGCCTGTGGCAGCTAAAGGGTTAAGCTGAGGGGGTATGTTCCATACAACTTTTTTGCTGGAAATCAACTGAGAAATCATAATCCGGTGCGTTTATGCGGCAGTTTCCGGACACCCTGTATAGGGTGTCCCAAAATTAAAGCGGTCCTCCAAATTATGAATTCGAAGCTGGTGCACAGGAAGACGAAGCTCCACGTATATAAAACCATAATCCGACCTGTGCTATGCTATGGCTGCAAGGCATGGACCCTAACCCAAAACTCTGAACACCTGTTGGACACATTCGAGCGAAAGGTTTTCCGAAGAATCTTCGGGGCCGGTCGTGAACGAGGTGAATGGCGCATCCGGTACAACAATTGGAGGTCTTCAATCCAGGCGGCCAAGGCCCGACGTCGGGCTATCGTGCCATAAAGAAGAAGAAAATTAAAGCAAGATTTGAATTTGCCGCCATTTATGCAGTACAGTGTTGACAACCCTAAAAACAAAATAAATCGACAGTTGACAGTTTAGGGTTAGTTAAAATGGAGCGTTACGCAATAGAACAACGTGTCTTCATTGTTGAACAATATTTTAAAAATAACTGACTGTTACTGGTGCTCGATATCGCGACATGATAAGAGTTCTTTTTGCCGAAATTGGATGATATTGATGTGGCCAATATGTGGTTTCAACAAGACGGTGCCACATGCCATACAGCCCGTGAAACACTTCAATTACTGCATGAGACATTTCCAGGTCGTGTAGTCTCTCGTTTCGGTGATCAGAATTGGCCCCCTAGATCGTGTGATTTAACACCATTAGATTACTTTTTATGGGGTTATTTAAAATCAGAGGCCTACGCCAACAAGTCCACAGCCACGCGTGCATTAAAGGAGGAGATTCAACGTTGCATCAACGAAATTCAGCCAAATTTATGCAGAAAGGTCATGGAAAAAGCGGAGGCAATTTGCCCGATATGTAGAGGTACGGAAATTTCGTTTTTACGAAATAGATGCGAATTTCAGCGAAATTTGCTCATTTTTGCGAATTGATGCGAAATATTCAAATTTGTACTTTTTCCACGAAATGTTAATTTTTCTTCAAAAAAAGAATCAATTGTGGAAGATAATTTTCCTTCTCAGATTGATTTTTTGTCAAAAGATTCCCATTAATAAGAATAGAGTAATTTCCAAAAATGCAAGAGTTCGCAGCCGAGCACAATGGCTTGCCAAACGCCGAGCAAAGGTGTTTAGTCGGAGGTTGGATGAATAAGCTTTGTCTTATGCATGGGGTTTTTTGAAGGAAAAGTTTTTTTGTGGTTCAATGAGCCCCAAAATTTAAATGAACTGTGCATTAAAAAGCGAAACAGTACTATCGGGTTCTGCCTCAGAAGTTTGTTTCCCTTTTTACCGTAACTTCTTTAGGGGCGTAGTCGACTTTGCCGTATGTATGTCAAAAACATTTCTTGACAACTGACCTTGTAGTATCATTCAGTATAGGGTGGCTACTTCCAAGTCGATTTTATCGCTTATTACTATTAAAATTGTTTGAATGAAATGTGATCGTGACTTCACAAATCGTTTCATTGTGATTCTCTAGAATTTCTAGTTTAATAAATTTTAACAGCAACAAAATGTACAAAATTATTTTTATATGCGAATTTCAGCGTAATTTCTAACTTTCAAAGTTGGTTTATGCGAAATTCCTGTTTTTTATTTGCGAAATTTCCGTACCTCTACCGATGTGTTATTCCATAAATAACAATATTCTATGTACTATGTATGAATCAATAAAAAAATTACAATCAAAAGACTAAAAACTGTGTTTTCTATTTAATTCTTGCGTTAATTTTGGGACACCCTATATAAACACTGCTAATTTACAGAGCTGCTGAAAATCTCGAAACTTTTCTTAAAACAGTTTTTTTTATTATATTCAAGGTAATATAAAAAAATGTGCATCTGCTAGTCTGAGTCGAGACATTTCAAGGTGACTATGATAAAAATATTTATGGACTCATTTCTTGTTTTCTATGCACAATTTTCTTAATAACAGACATATGCTGGAAATAGAATGGATGCAGCAACAGCAACAACAGCAGCAACGATAATGCAATCCATTCTATTTCAAGCAATACATACATATTTGATTTCATTTGACCAACGACCTTTCAGTTACCGCAATTACAAAAAATCACGTGACACTCATATTTCAATCATTCGATTCCATTTGCACATTACAAAAAAAAAGTTTAGGGTCAAGAAATCAAGAAGAAAAAAACAACCCCAAAGAAATTGTATGATGTGCATACTTTTAATACAAATTGATTTTTTGTTTTGACGAGATAATTGTTATGCAATAAAAATGAGGTGACTTATACTGACTCATGGGGTGATTTTGATAACAGCTGAGATTTTTTTTTGTTTGACACTGGATCACGCTTGATTATATGGGTGAATTGTTGAAATTGTTGCGCGTGGGATATTTTTTGTTGCATTAAAAATTCTTCGGGCACTTTTGAGAATGAAACAAAAAAAGTATAGGTACGAGTATGTAGTTATTTACATAGAGCTTTTCTTTTTTTTTTGTAGGATCATAATGGTAAGGCTCACAATATTATAGGTATGAAGATGAGATATACAAATGCATACTCATAGCCAAGATACCGAGTAACAGGGCCGGAGTATTCTTATAAACGAAGTAGCTTGCTCCAAATACTGACATCCAAACGTATTTTATCTAATTGTGACTTATCGTTCCATTCTATACACCAACTGCGGTGCATGTCTGTAGTAATTATGGCATGGCAACTTACCAGCTCTATGGGAACTACGCGGAACTTTGTCTGTTTGGAGGAGAAGAGCCCCAACGGGAGAAATATCGGTCGAGCGTCATGGTGGTAGCCTTCACGGCAAATCAAATCTCCATAGAATTCTCCCGCTAAAATTCAAGTGGTCGTCTTGTGCACAGATAGACAACAGACACAAGACCTGATGAGTGTGTCTATCTGTACGAAACCACAAAACTTTGGGAAAAAATACCAAAAATTGAGGGAAAAAAGTTTCGTCCCAATCGGGATTCGAACCTCCGACCTTCAGTCACAAGGTCAGCAACTCTACCTACTGAGCTATAGACGCTTAGAGGTCTCAAGTGCAAAGATTCCAATGTGACATTTCCGAAATTGAATAACTCGATATTTCTCCCGTTGGGGCTCTTCTCCTCCAAACAGACAAAGTTCCGCGTAGTTCCCATAGAGCTGGTAAGTTGCCATGCCATAATTACTACAGACATGCACCGCAGTTGGTGTATAGAATGGAACGATAAGTCACAATTAGTTAAAATTCGAACCCACGAAATTTGGGAATCAGAATTAATACAGTAATTGTAAATTCGAGAGGGAAAAATATCTAACTACCATCACAACTCCCAAAGCAATGTGAGCATTCAACACCGGTACAGACCTGCACGGTCGAGCGTCATGGTGGTAGCCTTCACGGCAAATCAAATCTCCATAGAATTCTCCCGCTAAAATTCAAGTGGTCGTCTTGTGCACAGATAGACAACAGACACAAGACCTGATGAGTGTGTCTATCTGTACGTAACCACAAAACTTTGGGAAAAAATACCAAAAATTGAGGAAATTGAGGGAAAAAAGTTTCGTCCCAATCGGGATTCGAACCTCCGACCTTCAGTCACAAGGTCAGCAACTCTACCTACTGAACTATAGACGCTTAGAGGTCTCAAGTGCAAAGATTCCAATGTGACATTTCCGAAATTGAATAACTCGATATTTCTCCCGTTGGGGCTCTTCTCCTCCAAACAGACAAAGTTCCGCGTAGTTCCCATAGAGCTGGTAAGTTGCCATGCCATAATTACTACAGACATGCACCGCAGTTGGTGTATAGAATGGAACGATAAGTCACAATTAGTTAAAATTCGAACCCACGAAATTTGGGAATCAGAATTAATACAGTAATCGTATTTTATCGGTGTGAAATGTGAGCCAGGAGTGTGGAGATTAATTTAACTGTCAAGTCATTTTCAGTAACTTATTCCCAAATGATATGAAGTGCAAATATGAAGAATGTCATGAAAAGAAATGGTACTTTCCTCGTTCGCACCCCGAATATTGGCGAATTAGGCGGCAGTCGCTGTCATTTTATTCTAACGCTAATTATGACAATATGTATAACGTGCAAATGCTGTTTATAGCTTGAGATCAACTTTATTTGACGATATGGATAGCTTGCAGCCTTTTCAAGTTCATTATCTTGTCAGATTTAGCCTTAAACTATACCAAAACGAGATCAAGGCTAATTTCGGGTGCGGCCGAAATTTGGATACCCTTCGCTCTCCTCCGGGCTAAAAGTTTTTTCAGGCGTACCTACGACTTGTATTTAACCCCTCCCCCCGCAATTCTTTTCCTTCCGTCTTCACAAAAGCTCCGTTGCGCCGATAAAACAATACTTGTGTGAGGTTTGGTTGGAATAAGTGGGCAAATAAAAAAATAGCCTGGCCCCATAGTTCGATCCTATTTGTTTTTACCTTTTTTGTTGCTTTGATTAAGACACATTAATTCAAGGTTTTGTGAAATTGGTGGAAAAAATGTTTCTTAGAAGAACCAAAATGGGGGGTGCACAAACAAAAAAGTTTTTCTCAAAAGAACCTAATTTGGGGGTTGGGTTTGTATGGCAGCCCCATGACTCCATGGTCCGATTTGATCCATTCTCACATATGTTGTGTGGCATCAATAAAAATACATTTGTGTGGAATTTGGTTGAAATCGATGCACAAATAAAAAAGTTTTTCGTAGAAGAACCTAATTTGGGGGTTAGGTTTGTATGACAGCCCCATGACCCAATTGTCCGATTTTACCGATTCAAACATACAAACTGCCTGCAGCAAAAAGAAGCATTTGTGCAGAATTTCAGCTTTATAGCTTTTGAATTGGCCGAGTAAAACGCGTAGCAACAGACGGACAGACAGGCAGACGGACATCGCCCAATCGACTCCCCATGTTATGCTGATCATATATGGTATACTTATTATATGGTTGGAGATGCTTCCTTCAATGCGTTACAAACTTCATGACAAAGTTAATATACCCTTCGTTGACTCTACGAGCGAAGGGTATAAAAAAAACATATGTTTGTACTACCTGTATGTAGCCCAACGAATTACCTTACAATACGCACGTATGCAGTATAATATACGAGATATACACAAGTGAGATAAGGTGTGCAATATTCAAATAATCTACAAGCTGTCAATGGGTGCGGTTCTGAAACGCACCGGTCGCATATGTTCCCACAACATGTTGTCCATTCTGATCCTATAACTGCGTTTTTGCGGATCAGCAATAACTTTCGGTGTATGTCTGCCTATGTGGAATATGTAAACGAAAAGTTCCGGAGATCATTTCTTATTCATAAAATCGCAGTTAGAGGATCAGAATGGACAACATATACGATCGGTGCATTTCGGAACAGTAGGGTAGGGCGGGGCTAGTTGAGCAATTTTTCACTTGAGCGTTTATAGCTCCTCAACGGTAAAGTCTTAATGGCTTCTTATGCACACTGATAAGTTGGTGGTATATCCCTTTGTAAATGTGCCCAACGAAATGATTTCTAAAATGTCAAATTAAGGAGCTGTTTCTGCTTAAATGTAGAAAGTCAAATATGCTCAACCTACCCCATAGGTGAGGTAAGTTGAGCAATGGTATGGGGCAAATTGAGCACATAGAAAGTTTAGCCGAACCAAGTGTTCAATGTTAGCTAGGCATGAAATAAAATTTCCGTTTCATAATCAACTTTTTATTTATAGACTTTAAATCACAAAACATTTGCGTGCGGTGAATAGTTTCCGAAATATTTCGATTGCCCAACTTGCCCCTATGTTCAACTAGCCCCGCCCTACCCTACCCAATGTGATCGCAACCCAAATCTAAAGAATAGAATAGACTATGTATAGGATCGCTTTTATTGCGTTTAATATAAAAGTTTAAGCTATGCAATTTCAGAGTAAAGACCCTTTTGCGTATTATTCCACCATTATCGTTTTCCATAACATTCCAAACTAACATTCTGTGCAAATTGATAAAAAATAATATCTCCGAGTAATTTACAAAGTGATTAACATAAAACACCTTGCTCGTTTATCGCACATTGATAACGAGTTCATTATTAAGGCAATCTAGCCAAACAAACAATAAATGAAAATTGAACCGACTATATGCCATAGCCCATAGCCAATCTGCTAGAGAGCTGCTGCTACGCGTAATTGACCTTTGGTTTTCATGTCAATTAAGTAGCGCATTTTAGTGAACAAATATCTGGTGTTGATTAAATGCGAATGAACAAAGTCGAAAACGAAACAGGTAAATACTGTATAATGCAATTCGAGAATTCTAGATATGTATGTACCTTAGAGAAAGCATGCGTTAGTCCAGAGTGGGCATCAGAAAATAAAAATGGCACCGTTCTCACACTATTGCAGTCCATAGTATGCGTGAAAATTTTATGCAAACGTCAATTTTTTTTTACAATTGAGAATATAAAATCCGCGTAATATTCATTACTCTCTTAAAATGCCGACGTGATATTTAACCCTTCTGTTGGCATATAGATCCAGACAGACCATTGGTACTATATCTTGATGAAAAATATCGTTCAATAATATTTTCCACCCCTTTCCATATAAATTTCAAAGGAACCGACGGCCACAAATGCGATCAAACGTTCGGCGAAATGTAAACTATGTCTAAAGAATCGAAAAAACGGCGCATCATCGTAAGACACGTATGTAAACTGTTTCTAGAACCAAAATTAGACCTCTTCAAAAAATAAGATTGATTTCACAGAAGATTCAGCTACACCTTAGGCATAATAGCTCGTAGGCGGCGTCAGAAGGGTTAATAATTGCATCGACAATATTTTGACATTTGAATTATTTCGTGGAGTGTAGTGTAAAAAATTTGGAGTCAAACACATATGGGTTGTGTGATCACATAGCCACTCTGGACTAACGCATGGCATGTGTTGCTATGTTTTCTCTAAGGTATGTACTTATTTATAAGTAGTTTGCATAGCATGCTGTTAAATATAGGCGCAAATTGGTAAGCCCGCTGCATATTCATTGCCCATCCGGTAAATTGTGTCTTTTTATACTGATAATGCATTTTTTCTTCTTTTTTTTGCCACTTAAATCTTGTTTCGCGTTTTGGGTGGATACAACGGATAAGTCTGAATGAACAGGACTACCTTTCAATGTTCTTTGGTGGGAGCTTGAGCATAGCAAATATGTACCAGCAGTATCGTAAATATTAAGCTATGAAACACGATTTTTTGAAATCTTTACGTTACAGAGATATATACATACTAGATTCCATCTACACTCAAAGCTCCAACCAACAACATTGAAAGGCTTATCCATTGTATCCACCCAAAATGCGAAACAAGATTTGAGTGACGGATTGAAATGATATCAATAAATTCTTTTTTGAAGCTGATGTATTTTTCTTGGGCAAAAACCAACTTTTGTTGGAGGTTCTTAATTGGAGCCACTCAATTATCAACAATAATTATTTTCGACTTAATATGAATAGACACACAGAATTGTATGGTCTAATGTGCTATTTTTTTTAAAGTTATGGAGCTTTTAAAAAGGTCTGAAATGAAAAATTATTTTTTAGTATAGCGCCTATTTTCCCCAAAAAGGTCTATGGTATTTTATATCATTGCAATGGAAGTTTTATGTAGGTTTTTTCGTTCTCAGACGATCTTTTGCCGTTTTTGAAATACACAATCCCTAAAAACTCAAAAAATACCCCCCTTTCACCCTTTTTCAAGGATGCGGACCGCCAATCGGTAAAGTCTTTTTTTCCTATAATCAGGGTTCTATCTTCAACCGTCCTGCAAAAATCCAGAAATATTTGATTTTTGCCACTCGACGGCCATATTTTAGGTTATTTTTCTTTGGCTAAATCACGACACGACAATTTCGACTTAAAGAACGTCAAATACACCGAAATTACATCTATGCCTACTTGGGGCAGAATTTCAAAGACTATTCGTACTATTTTGTACGACTTACGCACAACTAAAATTCTCTAATGTTTAAAGTTCAATGAACATTTTCCATACACCCACCATTTTCTTTTCAAATGTCAAAGGTCCTTCCGAATATTATCCGAATTACCTTCCTTCGAATGATACACATCTTGCCCATACGTCGTTTACCCAGGATAATGTCCTTCTGAACATTATATTTCGCAACAAAGCATGTGTTTCGCTATATATATGTGGCCTTTCGGGAACAAAAAGGATATTTGGTCCTCACTATAATATGCGACAGAACACTTCTATTTTACTATAGCCATGAGGGAACTACTACCCTGAATATCTATCAAAGCCATTTGAAGAGTCGGGAGACGCGGAACGCATAATTTTGTTTACTTTGAACATTAATTTACCGTTATTCAAGTCGCTAGTCTAAATGGCGGTTTCGTATAATTTTAATACGACCATCAGAGTAAATAAACCTAACAGGGAGGCAGTAGAAGCAAGTCCTTGTACGACTGTAGACATCATTCTTAAATCGGGATAC
This sequence comes from Microchrysa polita, assembly GCA_949715475.1. Lineage (NCBI taxonomy): Eukaryota > Metazoa > Arthropoda > Insecta > Diptera > Stratiomyidae > Microchrysa > Microchrysa polita. The sequence continues at coordinate 106,617,986 of OX454415.1, read as the reverse complement.
TCGCTCAAGTCCTTCAGAGAAAAAAAAGTAATTTACTGCATACCTTTCGTGCCACTGATTAAAGGAGTTTGATGCACTGGATTTTGATGTGCTAAAAAAAATTGTTTTTTACTTGAAGGCTGTAGCCCTGTCAATCCATGTTTTGTCCGGTAATATTACTTGTTCGCGTCTCAATTTTTTTCTTTTGCGGACGAAAAGCCGTGTCTCTTAATAGAACAGTGATATAATGGCGCATAGGATATGATAACCTTAGAGCAGGTATTAATAGAAGGAGAGGGCGAATTCCATACTAAGTGACAGCTCAAAAATGTGCCAAGAATCTAATACATGGGAGAGCAAGCATCTAACAGTAAAGTAGTAATTGTGTCAAAAATTCGTGTGCATTTGGTTGAATTCTTCTTCGTCTTTAATAGTGGGTTGTCATAGCATGGAACTTTGTTTGAATTGAAATGTACTGTGTACTGTTACTCTACTTGTGTCAAATCGCTTTGTTTCACCAGTGTTGTTCTTGTATTTTTCTCTCCCTCGAATTTGCGCCTTCGGCACACTTTTTAAGTGGCATTTCTTCTCCTTCTATTAATACCTGCTCTAAGATGATAACCACCGATGTAATTTATTATGTAACGCATTATAGCGTAGATAAACCTAGTACATCAGATTGCAAAATGTGGTAGGGACAAATTTTTTGTTGTTTCTTATTTTTTTAGGGTGCGTCCAAAGAGACATAAATATTATAAATCCGTTTTGCGGTATTACTACAATTGGTAATTTAAATTTGCCATTTTTAACATAGTTCCATATTATTCATTTTTAGTCGCAAAAGTTGCATTTTTCATTTTCTTGGGGTGCTGAACCGGAATCAGTAATTTCCCACCAAAATGTCCTTGCAAAACAGGGTCAAAATTACTATCCATTAAAAAAAGATTAATGGTGCGTTGGACCTGCAATTATGTTTTCTCTAAGATTTTCATGACTACACTAATTAAACTCAGAAAGGATTATCATTTTGATCAGATTTTTTTTTTTCAAATGAAGTCTCAAAATTAATTATTTTTGGATAAGTGTTGTTTGATATTAAAACGAGACCGAGGCTAATTTCGGGCGAGGCCGAAATTTGGATACCCTTCGCTCCCCTCGGGGCTAAAAGTTTTTTCGGGCGTTCCTATGACTTGTGTTCAATTCTCCCCGCTTCCATGCTTTTCCTTGAATTTTCACATTAGTGCCGCGGTGAAGATTTATTGGGGGAAGCGGGGGTCGTGGGTTTCTTAGAAGAAACAAAAGGGAGGGGGGCATGTATGTATGTTTGTGGCATCAATTAAAACATATTTCTATGAGATTTGGTTGAAAATTGGTGGACAAATAAAAAAGTTTTTCTTCAAAGACCTTAAAACCTAATTTGGGGGTTGGGTTTATATGCCAGCTCCATGCCCCAATGGTCCGAATTAATTCATTTTTGCGTATGTTTTGTAACATCAATAAAAACACATTTCCTTGAGGTTTGGTTGAAATTTGTGTGCAAATAAAAACATTTTTCTTAGAAAAATTTTATTTGGGGGGATAGGTTTGTATGGTAGCCCCATGACCACATGGTCCGACTCCATCTATTCATACATATATTTTATGTCATCAATAGAAACACATCTGTGTGAAGTTTGGTTGAAATTGGTGTATAAATAAAAAAAAACTTCTTAGAAGAACTTAATTTGGGGAGCTAGGTTTGTATGACAGCCCCATGAATCCATAGTCCGATTTGGTCCATTTTTACATATGTTTTGTGGTATCCTTAGAAACACATTTGCACGAAATTTGATTGCAATCGATGAGAAAATAAAAAAGTTTTTCTTAGAAGAACCTAATTTGGGGGACTAGGTTTGTATGGCAGCCCCACGACCCCATTGTCCGATTTGGTCAATTTTTACATATGTTATGTGTCTGCAATGAAAACACATTTGTGTGAAATTTTATTGAAATTTGTGCATAAATGAAAAAGTTTTTCTAAGAAGAACCTAATTTTGGGGGGTAGGTTTGTATGGCAGCCCCACGACCCCCTTATCGAATTTTACCGATTCAAACATACAAACTGCCTGCAATAAAAAGAAGCATGTGTGCAAAATTTCAGCTCCATAGCTTTTAAACTGGCCGAGAAAAACGCGTCGCAACAGACAGACAGACGGACAGACGGATATCATCCAATCGACTCAGCTCGTCACGCTGATCATATATATACATATTTTATATGGTCGGAGATGCTTCCTTCAATGCGTTACAAACTTCATGACAAAGTTAATATGTATACCCTTTACGCTTAATAAGCGAAGGGTATAAAAAATACACTTTTCATATAGACATAGATAGGATAAATTTCGGAAGGTTTCGGTTGGCAGTTAAAAGCAGCTGACAGCTGTTTTGCATCAATTTCATCCTCTTACCGATACAGGAATATTTGGTGTAAATTATTAAAGCTTACAGCAAGCAAGCAACAACAACGCATTGATCTTGGCGATGACACGATCCAAGATAGAGCTGCCTAGAAGTACGCTGAGACATTACCGGCAGAATGGGCGATGTACTTACACCGCAGGCCGAGCAACGAGACGCCATGGAGCGGTATAAAGCAAGGAAGAAGAAGATTAAAGCTAACATTATCGCTTTCGCTGATTCTCAGCCGCACACATATTTACCATTTTTTAAACCAAAAATCCATAGGATAGAGTAGGGCGGAACAAATTAAAAATCAGCTGATTAGTACATCTTTGGGTATCGTAGCTTAGCTCGCTTTAATACACTGAAAGAAAATCCTATGGCTAAATCAACAATTCGTATTTTTGAAATAAAAATATGCAAAACCAAATGATATTTTTTTCAATATGAATAGAGTTTGGTTGAACTAAACATAAAATATTTAATGTAACTAAATTTGCTAAAAACATAAATTATATTTATTGTTGAAAATATTGTTTGAACCAATTTGGATATATTGTTAAAAAAAAAATAATATCTATTTAAATTGAACATATTGATAATTGTTCTAAATTTATTGATTGTTGAAACCTAAATAGAGTATGTTTATATTAAACAAGAAACAACGCAATTAAGTTTAAACGTTTTGTTTTTTACGTCAAACAGTATCATTTTGAATCAAAAAAGATGTATTTTTAAAACAAATATGTATATTAAAATTGTATTAATCGAATAAATTTTTTCATAAGAAAACGCGTTTGTTTGAAGTAATAATTTTGTTTCTGAATAAGAGGCAGTCATGATAAGGCAAATTACATTAAAATTGTACAAGTTGAGTGTGGAAGCCAACATGGAGCTGAGAAAAAATTTAGTGATTGTGGCGTTTCTAAAGTTATAGAGGTAAGTATATAAGTAGTGTTCATTTGGGATTTTCGTGTCCCGTCACGATGTTGTATGTCTTTATCAGGTCGATGTTTTGTAGCAGTTTCGGAAAATATATCTAGTACCACTTTTAATCTCCACTGTTTTTTCACAGGTCACCAGATTTTAAGTATCGTAGAAAGATGTCTGAGCCGCCTAAGCCACGGAACATGATAACAAGACTAGAAATCAAAGTCGGACAATAGTTCCAGCAGAAAAATTCAAAGACATCAAAATCACATCGTCAGATAAGTTTTTTTGTCCATTTGATATTCTTTTGTTTGTTTGTGTGTTTTTGTTTTTACAATTTTAGGCCTCTATAGCAGTAAGTTAACGGCGATGACACGATCCAAGATAGAGCTGCCTATAGAAATAGCCTGAGATATTACCGCCAAAACGGGCGATGTGCCTACACCAAAGCGACGCAACGCCATAGAGCGGTATAAAGAACGAGGCAAGGAAGAAGTAAGCAGCAAGTTAATCCATCCTTATTACGAAGATCAGGATTTGGTCCAACTTCCTTTCATCTGTACCTACCTATAATGCATTGGCCGCAGCGTGGAAACGTGGGCATCACCAACAAAATTATCATTTCAGATCAAATTTAATTTCATTGGCTTTAAACATTGACAATACTCATATCAAATCAATATTTCTTTCAACTAACCTTTTTTTGTATTTAAAAGAAACAATAAAATTTTTAAAACTACTACAATTTTATATGTGTATTGGTGTGACATTTGCTAAATTTAGGGTTTCCCACATCCCGAAATAGCAGAATTTTCGGATAGAACCAACATTGACAGTAAAATGAGCACAAATTCTGATTTGCAATTCCACACAACTTGAATGTGCACGGATAGAAGAAAATTTAAGACAGAGGCAGACCGAATAACATGTGTCAAATGAAAAAGCAACAACAACGCATTGGTCTCAGCGATGACACGATCCAAGATAGAGCTGCCTGTAGAAATATGCTGAGATCTTATCGCCAAAACGGGTGATGTGCCCACACCGCAGGTCGAGCAACGCGAAGCCAGAAATGGTCAGACCCAGCGCTCCCCTTCTCCTGCCAAAACCTAAAGGTCCATCTAGATTAGTCGCCAAATGGCTGTTGTCATTCCATCCAAACATGTCGCCATTTGGCTGTGCGTCCAGTTTTGATATTCAGGAGCGGTATAAAGAACACTTCATCTGGTTGCTCATTCCCCGTCATGTCATTCGTGGCAGTACACAGCTCTTCTGTTTCAGGTAACATCTGATCAGAATGCTAATCGAAACCGGTTGAAGCTTTTTACCTCCCTATTCAACAGGCAATTTGTGTTTATCGAATCATTGCGTTCGTGGTGTATCATTAATTCCCTAAACTGATTTTAACATTAAATACTTTTTCAGTAAAAATTTGCTGCTAATAATATCGCTCAGATAATGTTTCTAGCAATCTGCCATAAAATATTCAAATTAACTTAGAACTATATAATCCAACTGCTATATAATACATCGCTATATATTGAATAAAACAATTTAAATCAGTGAAGATTAGTGCAACAACAAACGATCCATTTAGTGAAAAACGTCGTATTTTTCAATAGAAAGAGCTAAAGCCCACGCTAGAATCTTCATTTCTTGAATTTCATTTTGAAGGTCTTCTCGGGAAGGTCGCGATCGTGACTCGATGTCAAACTAATACACAGATGCGGACAAATCTAATTGATAAATTTTGGGAATCGGATCAGAAAATGGGGCTTATTAAGACGAATTATGATCATGAATAGAATTTTCTCAAGGGGCAATTTATGTCTTAAATACGATCACAAACTAACTATGTATGTATGTACATACCACCTTAATAATAAAGACATCATTTTGGACAACGTCGTACTCCTCAATAAAGAATGCATCACATTATTCATTAACATTTGTATGAATTGTAAAAGTACCCAGTCAACACGACAGATTTATGTCATTTACGAGATTATGCACGTTAACGACGTGTGAAATCTGATAGTGGTATTTTTGCTCCCTCTTATCAGCCGTGTGATTTGATGTAATAATTTTTCTTATCAGACATGTGCTAGAAATTAATCGAGAGATAATGTAAAAGAGTGCACTGGACGAAAGGTGTTGAATACAAAAAGTAAAGGTTGTTTGTTGATTTGTGGACAATAAACTTTTGTTGTTGATTGTTTCAATCTAAAAAAAGATTATGTTAAAATATAGAAAGGCAGACAACATGTTTTTGATAATACAGTAGACTCGCGAAAACGTGAACTAATTAAAACAGTGACTGTTCACCTTAACGGGGGGTTCATGTTTTGCAGTTGTTCACAAACAATATTTTTTATGTTTTTTGTCAGTTTCATAATACATATTTAGAATGAACTGTGGTTTCTATGCCGAAGTCCTGGTTGTCGGACGCAACATGGCAGCGGATTGACAGACGAAACCACCTGAACAATTCTTGAGTAAGTCTCTGTGAATACTGCCATCTATCTAACCGATAAATTTTCTCGTTCAATTAAGTTCTTTCTGATAATGAAGACATGGAACATTTTATCAGAAAATGCGCTGACGTAAGAGGGTCATCACTTAAAGACCACAACAAGCGCCATTTCAAGCAACCTTCAAATTATATGAGTTTGGTTGTTAGTTCTTCGAAGTTCAACTGTCCGTTGCTAACAATACGTCACAGGTGCAATTTAAGTGACTTAACTCTCGCCTCCCAGGGGCCTCCGAAAATGGGTAAACTATGTAGATGACTAAAATGCCATTTCATTCCTTCATTCGTTCGTACGTTTTCGAATTGAACCGAAGAAATTTGTCGGTGTTTCACTGTGCTTCTTCCTTCAATGAGCCAATTATACCTAGTGAGCCAAACGTAACCAAAATTCAGAAGCCATTTTAAATTCCGTTGTTGAAAGATTATCTCTCTTGCTATGGGGCTTCAAGGAAAGTCGCCGAAATCGGAAAGTAGTTAACCTGCTCAGAGGTGTGGATGCTGTGAAGCGTTCGATAGTATCGTTCGAATCTGAAGACTCTTGACTGAAATTGACAGCAACAACAGATAAAAGTGCGTCCAGCTTCCTCATTAGATAACAATTGTCACAACACTTATCTCCAATATCGTTTGAAAGCTTGACACTGTGGAGGATGTGTAAGGAAGCTGCGCGAAATATTAATTTAAACACCTTAAACGAGTAACCCAAAAATAATGGGAATTCGCGACGGTGGGGAAGGCTGTTAAGGGATAGGTTCATTTATGAGATTTTTTTTAACAAGAGAACACCAAAACGAGTGGCTAAGCAATTTTTGTTTGAAGCTCCTAGTCATAGCACTACGATTACTAACCTTGGGAAAAATGCAGGGTCCTCTTTCAGCTTATTTAGAAGCTCAAAATGCCTGCAGCCACTCCCTTGGCTTGCCTGTGAGAAGATGCGGGAGAAATTGCGCTGTAAGATTTCACATGTGAAAGTCTTCGGATAAATTGGTCTAAGCTCTTTAATATTTCAGAATCCAAAGCAATAGATCGTCAATGGTTTAGTTACGCCCTTCACGAACGGTAGCATTGATTTTGTTGGCAACGTCAATACTTGGCATTGAGGGGCGTCCTGAACGGGGTCGGTCTTGTTTTCACATTTCACAATTAAAACGTGAAAACCACTCGTAGACTCTTGTTTTACTTAAAGACAGTGTTAAACATTACAATGGCTTCCCCGGCCAAATTCCCTAACAGAAAAACCAAATTTCACAGGCACGCATTTCTCTCGGAAATTGACCACCTTCGGATAAGTTGTTTCACTAAAAAAAAACCTTACGGGCGAACCGATGAAATCACAGCTATACAACTTCGCACACTAACTCAGGAAACCTGTCCCTAACGAATATCCCGCTCCAGCTAATCGCATCAAGAAGTCTATTGTGTTTTCGGTGTGTTGTCCAAAATCCTGCAAAGCAGTTAACTCATTGTAAAACCAAACATGGGCGGTTCCGCTGCCTATTTCGGTCAGTTTGTATGGGAGCATCACTTGGGAAGTTGCCGCTATGTTCACTGAAAAGCAGTTTCCTCAATAGAGAGTTTTAGCATATCGTTCAAAATATTACGATACGACGAATAGGCTTTGACATTTTCTATGAAAAATTCGCTTGCCTGTCGTATACGCAAAACAGTATACCACAATTTTTCATTCCCCAAGTAGGCATAGGTGTATTTCCGTGAATTCGACTGACCAGAAGCAGCTGGAATTGTGGGTTCATGATATTTTCTTTGTCGGCTATGCCTACTTCGAACATACAAAATTGTAGTATACTGTTTTGCGTACGGCAGGCAACAGAATTTTTCATAGAAAATGTCAAAGCCTATTCGTCCTATCGTAATATTTTAAAAGATATGCTAAAACTCTCTAATTTCTTTTACTATCGAATTTCAAGCCTATAAAATTTCAAATTTAGATCTCAAATGTCTAATGACGAATTGAATCGTAAGCGAAAGTGGCAGTTGATTGGCCGTAACTTAACCTTACGTACCTACTTTGCTAGTCGCGTTGGAACCCCTTTTCCCAAAGAGGTCGAAAAAGAAGTCACAAAAAACAGACATAATAGAAAAAAACTGTGTCTATTAAGAGACTTTGCAAGAAACCGTATGTTATGACACGTAGGTGCAGTAGACGCACAATAAGGGTGCTAAGTCAGTCTATAGTAATTATGAAACACTTTCAGACTTTAAATTACATCCTACATCAAATAGATAACAAATCAGTTATTTTTTTCCAAATATTTAAGTGTTCATGTTTTAGCGCTTTCAGGACTTGTTCACGTTTCAGAGTAGCCTGGGTGAACATAAAATTGTTCACATAAGCGGGTGTTAACGTTTGACGCAGTTCACGTTAACGCGAGTCTACTGTATGTACAAAGTGAACACGTATGCAATTTTTATAGTTAAATTGGTTTATTGCTACTGTGTATTGTATAAATGAACGACAATATTAGTGGGATTGCTGGTCTGAAGTAAGTGTGGTTCAATGTGCAGTCCACCCCTGAAACATTATTGCAATATATTTCATAATATTTTATTGAAAGTGGCGAGGCGCCGCATAGATAATAATATTTAAATTGCAGGACGTGACGTATTCCCGAACTTAAGATTATACATACTTGTATTAGCTCTACCATTATAAATAATAGTTAGAAATTACGTTTCTACAGAGTATTTTGAACGTAGCTTCTCGGATACTATACAATCTACAATCCGCAAATAATCTAACAAGACAACATCTTTATTTAGCTTGTATCTGAGTAGTTGTACAAAATTTGTAATCAATAATATACTTTGGAATTTGATTTCTTTCAGAGTTCTCCTCAATTATGGAATTATTGCATTTTAATCCTCCTATCTCATGGATCAAGAGTATCATTAACGACACGACAAAATTTCAATCTTTCCTTCAAACCACAATTGGATTTAGGTACCTAATCAAGACTTAACACCGAAATTATGAATTTTATGAAATAAAATAAATACAATACGAATTATAATCACCTTGTTAAGGTGGACAAACATTTTTCATTTTATTCTATCGTTTAGTAAGTAAAAATGAGTTTTAATAAAAAAAAATGTGTGACAGATGACAATATAATCCACATTCGATAGGTGCGAATATTGACACAGCTAATTTAGAAAAAAAATCAATTTATCCCCATTAAAATCCATTTTTTTATTTCAATTCCATTCATATCAAATCGTATTAAATTCGCTTACACTTGTCATCCAAAGTGCACTTCCGTAAAATAGTGTTGACAAAAATCGGAATTCTTTTGCGCGCACATAAAGATGAAAAGTTGACTTTAATCGAAGACTTTGGCCTCCAATTTTGAACTTGGATCTGGTACAAGTACATATCAAATGACTGATGAGTTTGCATACATTTTTATTTGACCATCATTTACTCGAACGAGTATACTATACGAGTACATTGCTTGGTCTGCACCCATAAGAGCTCGAATGCAATGGAAATGGACACTGACTTGACTGTGTAAGTACAGTACTGTATACCAATGCTGAAAGCAACACTTTATAAGATGCACTTACGACAGTTCGTGTCTAATTGATTTGCGTTAGCAATTCAATTGGCCAGTTTTGTAGTGTATAGCAATTGAATGATTCAGCGCAAATGAACGCGTGTTGTGCCAATTACAATTCAATGACGAAAGCAATAAAATTAGCAATTTGTTTTTGTTGATATTTCAAAAATATGTTTTGGATGTTTCTCTGTGGTCATTGGCGCTTTTGATAAGCATATTTGTAGAAAAAATTGATCTTTTCCTTTATATTCTCTCTCTCTTCATTACCGTAACTCCTAGTGGAGCATGGTGCGTTGATGACTACCGTGTGTAGTCATCAACGTTACAAAGACAACTGAATTCGGAGTGTGATACGGTTGTCAGCCATACCACTTCCTAGTCGCATTGTTAGTTTATTAATTCTACGATAAGAATATTTCTTATTATCTTCTTCTAAATAATAAACTTGCGACGAGTCGTGCCGAGTTTGGAAACTCGTTTCTCCATGAGTGTCTATTTCACAGAGTGGCGACCGAACGATCACGGCCACAGAGCACGACTTTATATTACATACACTGAAATCAAAGTAAATAACTGATTTTTCAATTGAAATTTAACAATTTTGTCAGACTGGTACACTAAGATAGTTATAGCTCAAATAAAGGCATTCACATTACTGAGTCAACACTAAACAAAGGGAAACACATTTCTTTAAGATGGACAAGGCAACTTACCCCCTGAGGGAAAATTACCCTGGACCCGTTTAGTTTAAATTAGATTCAGTGTACGTTTTTTGAGTTAGCTTAGCCAGCCGTTGCTCTAGAAGAAGGTCTTCCCAGTGTAAGGTGGCTCTAGCTCTTCGCAATTAATTTATCTCGTTTCTGCATGTGCAGTGGTATATAACAACAGTAGAGTTCTGGGCTAGTGGAGGCTCTCCTTACTAGCTTGTTGTTAGACTGTGCAGGCAAATGGTAAGGATGTTGACGAAGCCTACCAGTCGAGGAAGAATTTCGCTGATAGAGATTATGTGTCTGGCTATATCAGTTATTTTCTTGTTTGTGTAGCAATTGGCATTTTCTAGTGCATATATCAATTGCGGGTATCTATGTATGCCTGAAACACGGACGGTACATGATACATGTTCGAATGATTCTGACAACAGAATTATTTTTTGTAAATATAATTGTACTCCCAGATTATTGAGTCGAAGGAGTGAATCATGCCGTATTACAGGCCTTGATCTATTCGCACCTCTGCTTCAGTTATTGCAACTAAAAATGGAATAGTGGCGGTGGTGCCTGAGAAAAGTCCATAATGACAGCTAAGATTGTCTTAGATGTAGTTTCCCTTCGGTGGTTAAAGCAAAAATGTCTTTTACTAAAATGATCTAGGTTTTATTTTAAAGATAATATATTAGCGTTGATACTGCATAGCTCCCTAAATTCGGACTGTGACGAAACTGATCACCATCAATTTCGTCACAGTCCGAATCTTCTCTCTGCACTTGTTTATTTGTAAAGAAAGACTACCACCGCGAGAATCCAAGTTGGATCTTTTGAACATCGTAGGGCGACGATCGAGCATATTTATGCAAAATAAATAAATATAATAGTATATATAAATATAATTACAAAATTTGCCTCACCAAAATTTAAATTAATCAGTTGAAACTGAAAAGATGTTTTTCTTTTGAAGTGAAAGGTACGGATAAAAAAAAACGAGACCGAGGCTAATTTCGGATGCGAAATTTGGATACCCTTCGCTCCCCTCGGACAAAAAGTTTTTTCGGTCGTACCTACGACTTGTATTTAATCCCCCCCCATTCTTTTCCTTCTGTCTTCACAAAAGTTCCGTTGCGTCGGCAAAACAATATTTGTGTGGGGTTTAAAGTGGGCAAATAAAAATATTTACTTAGAAAATTTTATTGGGGGATGCGGGAGCATGTCCCCATAGTACGATTCCATTTGTTTTGGCCTTTTTAGTTGCTTTGATAAAGACACATTAATTCAAGGTTTTGTGAAATTGGTGTAAAAAATGTTTCTTAGAAGAACCAAAATGGGGGTTTGGTTTGTATGGCAGCCCCATGACCCCATGGACCGACATGATACATTCTTACATATGTTTTGTGTCATCAATAGAAATACATTTGGGTTGGATACGATGTCCCCGGTCACAAAATCCCCAAACCAAAATCCCCAAATCAAAATCCCCATTATCAAAATCCCCGAAATCAAAATCCCCGAAATCAAAATCCCCGAAATCAAAATACCCAAAACCAAAATCCCCAAAACGAAATTCCCCATTCCCCATTTGAGGTGTGATCTAAGAACGCGCGCGCGTTCTAAGATCACACCTCAAATGGGGAATGGAGACTTTCCTTAGGCTATTGTAGATGGTAAATGATAGATGTTAAATGGTAGATGGTAAATGGTAGATGGTAAATGGTAGGTGGTTGATGGTAGACGGATGGTAGCTTGTAAATGGTTGATGACAGATGGTAAATGGTAGGTGGTTGATGGTAGACGGATGGTAGCTTGTAAATGGTTGATGACAGATGGTAAATGGTAGATTGTAAATTGCAAATGGTGGGTGGTAAATAGCAAATAGTAGATGGTAAATGGTAGATAATAAATGGTAGGTGCTTTAGACTATTGTAATTGAATAGTACTACTATGCAATAAAAAAATCACCGTCGTGGACTAATATATATGCTAATCAACGGCAAACTCTTTGAAGTAACACAGAACAACAGCAGATAATGTTCGATTAAATATGCAATCGGTTCCAACAATAAGCCAACCAAGTTTTCCGCGAATATTCGTTCGGATGAGGACTTGTCTCGACGATGTTAAAGAAAACCTAATATGTTTAGAAAGATATATGCAATGGACTCGAATATTTTGTTTGTGCTAATCAAAAAATAAGTTAGTATCGATTTACGTCCCTCCTAGTGCCATTTACCATCTACCATTTAACACCTTCCATCTACCATCAACCATCAACAATTTACAGTCTTTCATCCATCAACCATTTACCATCTACCAGCCATCTACCATTTTTTACTACCATCCATCTACCACCTACCATCATATTTCGGGTGTTTGGGGATTTTGTATATGGATATTATGATTATGGGGATTTTGTATATGGGTATTATGATTATGGGGATTTTTCTACGTTTGGGGATTTTGTGATTGGGGATTTTGTGATTGGGGATTTCGTATGGTTCCCAATACATTTGTGTGAAATCCGGTTGAAATTGGTGCACAAATAAAAAAGTTTTTCTTAGAAGAATCCAATTTGGGGGGATAGGTTTGTATGGCAGCCCCATGACTCCATGGTCCGATTTGATCCATTCTTACATATGTATGTTTTGTGTTATCAATAGAAACACATTTGTGTGAAATTTGGTTGAATTTGGTACACAAATAAAAAAGTTTTTCTTAGAAGAACCTAATTTGGGGAGTTGGGTTTGTATGGCAGCCACATGACCCCATTGTCCGATTTTACCGATTCAAACATACAAACTGCCTGCAACAAAAAGAAGCATTTGTGCAAAATTTCAGTTTCATAGCTTTTAAATTGGCCGAGTAAAACGCGTCGCAACAGACAGACAGACGGACATCGCCCAATCGATTCCTCAAGTCGTGCTGATCATATATGTATACTTTTTATATGGTCGGAGATGCTTCCTTCGTTGCGTTACAAACTTCATGACAAAGTTAATACATATTTATTTATTTATTTATTTATTATAGGCATACTGAACAGAACAACAATAATTCTAATAACACAGCACCTTAAGAAACTATAGAAATCTAAAGTTATAGAAAAGAAGAGGAAAAATGAAATGAAATGAAAATATTATTAAACTAATTGTAAGAGTAAGAAAGCAAAAACGTAAAATCCAAGAAATTAAATAGGTAAGCTACAAAATGCAAGAAATTAATTGTACATGGAAAGTTTGGAAACTAGAATGTATTTATAGTCACTGATAAAAGTATTAATTTAATTTTGACATCAGAGCGCGCCTGAATGCATGGAAGAAGGCAGCGGACCAAGCTCCAAATTGTCGTAACATTCTGATAATAGACGAGTTCATGTAGGTGGAAAGACAAACAGTTGGGGGGTTAAAAATGGCTACACTACGAGTCCTATAACTGGGAAGTCTATGCACAATATCCTCTACTGTAGAAGTAATTATAAGCCCTTTGCAGATTTTGTATAGAAAACAAAGGTCAAGAAAACACCTTCTTTTCTCCAAGGACATAATGTTTAAAAATATTAGACGTTGAAGATACTGTAAATAAGGTATTCCATATTTAAAAAATAAAGATTTAGTGAATCTACGTTGAACTGATTCTAAGTCTGTTCTGTTTTGTTCTGCAGATGGTGAAAAATTAACAGACGCATATTCTAGTAAACTGCGTACAAGCGAAAGGAATAGTCTTACAGCAGTTCCAATGTTACGAAAATCACTGGAACATCTTAACACGAAACCAGAAAGTTTAGATGTTTTAAGTACCAAATTTTCAATATGGACGTTGAACTTCAGCTTAGTTTCAAAGGTTACGCCTAGATCTTCAACTGTTGAGACACATTTAAGAGGAAGGGAATTAATTTGATAACGATAGGAAAATGGAAAAGGTTTAAGGGAATATATCATCTGAGCACATTTAGAAACATTTAGGTGCAGACCGTTCCTAAGGCACCATTCAGATAAGGTATCCAGGTCGGCTTGCAACGAGATAGCGTCATCCAGCCTTGAAACCGACGTGAAAAGCTTGCAATCATCAGCATATAATAAAGAATGGTTTTTCAGAAGTGGAGGTAGGTCATTAATAAAGAACAAAAAAAGTAATGGGCCTAATATTGACCCTTGAGGTACCCCAGAGCACGGGTAAAACGGCGAAGAAACCAAATCTTTAAAAGCGACTAATGAGCTTCTGTCTTTAAGGTACGAAGCTAACCAACCTAAAAGAATGGGAGGGAAACCAGAAATGCCAAGTTTTTGCAGAAGGATACCATGATCCACTAAGTCAAAAGCTTTATAAAAGTCGGTATAAATCACATGTACATCGAAATGTTTATTGAAGGACTTTCCTACATACTCGACAAACTCAACTAAATTTGTGACCGTTGATTTGCCTGCACAGAAACCATGTTGGTTCGAGACAATAAGATGGCTGAAACAATCCCAAATGAGGTTGAATATGATACGCTCAAGAATTTTGGAGCAGGAAGACAGCAATGAAATGGGGCGATAATTTGAAGCAATGCTTGAATCACCTTTTTTCGGAATGGGAACGGTATAGGATTGCTTCCAAAGGGTAGGGAAAACGCCTTGTCTAATACTCTTGTTGAAAATTATCGCAAGAGGTAAGCATAAAGACAGGCTGCACTTCTTTAGGAAGTAATTGGAGATTCCGTCGGGACCAGAAGAAGAATTGTTCTTAAATGATGCAATAATTGTGCCCACATAAGCTTCTTGAATATTAGGGAAAAAAGGAAGGTGATTAGAATCTTGAAAAGTATTATAAGCAGAAGAGTTAGAGGTTTGACTAAAATGGCTAGCAAAGTACCCTGCAAATAGTTCACATATGTCTTTTGGATTGCTTGCAGTTAACTGGCCAAATGAAAACTTAGAAGGATGTGAAGATGACGAGCGCATATTTCGAACATATGACCAGAACAGTTTGCCTTCGCCTTTGTTGACGCTGTTTTCTATGCTAATAATGTAAGCATTACGTGCTGCCATTATCATTTTTTTCGTTTTGGCTCTAATTCGACGAAATGCAATTAGGTCACAGTTTCTGTTGTAACGTCTATAACGCAAACGAATTTTGTTATTTTTCCTTATAAGCCTGTACAGGTAAGGCGTGAACCATATAGGACCCATGCGAGGTTTAGTTGAGTAAAGCGGAACGTTTTCCTGTATGACTTCATATAAAATATTATAGAATGCATCCACCGCAGAGTCACAGTTAAGATCAGAAAGGACGGTCGACCAATTAATCCGAATCAATTTAGCATTAATTACTTCATAATTGGCCTTGAAATAATTAAACCGTGGAAGTTTATTTCTGTGCCGACAAGGAGAAATGTTGAGGAGAAGTTCGTGAGAAATGGCATGATGGTAAGAGTCACAGGGAACATAGGAGATTGTATGGTTTGAGGGCGATAAACTCGACAAAGGTAAATTGCTGAGTACAAGGTCCAACGTTCTATTCATAAAGTTACGAACAACATTGAACTGCAATAAGTTACACAATTCCATAAATGACGACAGATACAGGACTTGCGAGTTAGAAGAGGCCAAAGGCAGGCTAGGCAAATCTGGCCAGAAAGCGTTGGGTATATTAAAGTCACCGCAGATAATGATGTTCGAATCAGGATAGCTAATGTTAATAAGATTCGAATAATATGCAAAAAGATCAGAGAAGAAATTTGAACTTTAATGGTAACACAGTCAAAGGGCTCAGACTCTGTTGATGAGATAAAAGAACATACTATGTGGTCTTTGACGGCAATGAGTACACCGCCTCCATTTGCTTTACCAAAAAGATTAGTATTTCTGTCGCAACGAAAGATAGCTCCCCAATAGCTCCCCATTATTGATATTAGAGTTAAGCCAAGTTTCCGTAATGCAAATGAAGTCGTGGGAACAAAGTATAGCAGATGCGTTGAAGATTTGGAGCTTAGTCCTTAAGCCGCGTACATTCTGCTAGTACATAGAAAATTCCTTTATTTTGGAAATTTTGTTAAACGACGCCTGGAAAAATTTGTTTTATTCTCAAATTTCATACCCGTTCACTCTATGAGCGAAGAAAAATTGTCAAACATTTCCAATAAATAATAAAGAGAAATCTTTTCTGAGTGAGTATTCATTGTTACGCAAAGTATTGATAGTGTTTCCGGGGTCTCTGCAAGCGACTTCATTAGCTAAACTAATAAATCGAAAATAGTGTATTAGTATTGATATTCTACATTACGACTTTAACACTCGCATCATTATTTGGGTACCCAGGGACCATGAAATTTGTTGTTTCTATAGATTGCAGGATTCAAACGTTTTCTGGGTACGCGGGTACCAACAATAATTTCTCAATGGATTTTCCCAAAAACCAAGTCCCAAGTCAGTTTAGAGCACTTTTGTCTTTATCCTCTTACATCGTGAAGCTTCGAATTTTGGCTTTCATTATTATATCGACGAGTATATCAGTCTAAGCACCAAACCTATTATTAATGATGACATAAGTTCTCTTTGGCAGCGGATGACTTACGAAGAACGTGGACAGTATTTGAGGAAATTCATATTATCACGAAAATTTCGATTATTTCTGAAATCATTTCGGCAGGGGTTCGCACCCAATGGACCACTATCCTATTGGCCACATTGAGAACTTTGAAATTTAATTTATAATTAACACCTCAGCTAAGGTGCAAAGCAAAATTAGCTACGAGTAAACTAAAAATTTAAATGAAATTTGACATGTTCATTTTTAGAGAAATCGATTATCCTATGTATACTCAAACCAGATAAGCCATGATCAACTTCCAGGACTAGGAAAACAGAAATACCTGGCCAAAAATGCGATCTTAATCTAACTAGTGCATGGATTTATGAGACGACCAATGGACCGGATGGAATGACGGATCGCAATAAGAGTAACACAACACGCCTAACGAAGTTCTCGACCCATGTTAAGAATAAATTCTGGAGATCGCGGGATTTACTTAATTTTCTATTCGTCCGTTTCGTAGCTCGTAGCTATAGGCCTACATAGTGAATCATGGTGGTCACACCTAACGGACCATCCACCTGGTCCTTACAAATATGTATCAAAAGTTTGATGGTCAGTAACACATCTGGGAAGTATCTCAAATCACATAACTCAAGAAAATTGATTCTGAACTCCCTGCAGAATAATACCATAGGCAAACCAAACTCTGAGAGACATTTCCGAAATGTAGAGCCGCTGTTAGTCTTAAGGCCTGAATGGACCTCTAGCGAAAGGCAGCTCGGATTTTTTCCTCTCTAATTTTTAAATTGGAACCTGCATTCGAGCACGCAGATTCTATTTTTTCTCTGTTATCACTTATCAGAGGAACGCAGAATTGATACATTTTAAGGGTAGTTGAGCAAAATTAAAAAAAGATACAGAGTCATGGGGGTCCCAAACATTTCGAATTATGTTTTTTTTTAATTTAGGGGGTCGCGGCACCAAAAAGGTTGGGAACCGATGATCTAGAGACTCCAGGCTACTAGAAACACTTGCTACGAAAGGAATTTGCACGCAGACAGGTGCTAATTCTCTAACGGTAAAAGAGTTTATTTGAAAAATCATTTTTTGTCGAAATATTTCTGCATATTTCCTGTGAGGGTAGATCAAACTTGTCATTTATGCCCGAACCACAGACACAAATTTAAAGACGACTACAAATAAAAACTTGTCTATTTTACTATAGTAAGAAGGGGGGGGGGTTGAACTTAGACTCGGGTCGAGTGGACATAAATTTACTAACTAGCTAGGTAAAGATGCATTGACAATCCGTGGTGTCCCTGGTCGTGGGGTAAAAGTTGTATACTTTGGACCAATGAGTGAGCCTTGAGGCACGCACACCCGCCTCTATCGTGATAGTTTCGGGAACCTAAAGGGCCATTATGTCTCGCCATCGCTTATGGGTACAAATTGACAAACGCGTTTCATCAATGTTAGCCTGAATCCGCAATCCTTTTCCCCGATACTGAAATTCTCCGGAGAATGCTTATATGTAATTACAAGACATGTTCTTAAACATTTCCCTGTCTGAACCCCATAAGAAACGCAATGTCTCTTAATGTAAACAGACATTGTACATCTGCTACTCCTATGCTACGCGGAACTGCACTCGGCGTCTAATGTCTCCAATTACCTGCGTCATAAGAATCACATTCCATTTAACGTTATGGAAGACTCGAAGCTCAATCTCGGCACGGAGGAGACCGCTTCAAGGGCACATACACACGCCTTGCGCTTGTGCACAATCAACGCCATCTAGATACATCAAGGCCGTAACTCAGCTGTGCCGTTTGCCTTCTAAATTGTGGAAAGACACGAAGAAACAACAAGCATATGACGTAATTAAAAGGGACAACAAAACAGTGCAAATTTAGTAGGCGATTTTTCTACATTGCGGCCTTAATATCTAGACGGCCGGCGATGGTACAATGCGCACTAGTGGATTAACTTGATTTTCCGCAGAATGTGTTGAACAGCTGGGCAACTAGCAGCTGAAGAGTGTAATGTACTCCAAGATTAAGTTCGCACTTGGGCATTTGAGATGCATTGAAATTGGTCAGATCGAGTGTCGCCTTCTGAGATTTAACCGACTGCACTCACGAGGCGTTCGAGAGTGGGCTTTAGGCCGGTTTGTCCATTTCATTACCGTAACGGGAATACACAAGAGACACAAGAATTGAATGTCTGCCTCGAGAAGCACATGGCCATAATTAGACATGGTTCAGTCAACATTTGAGAGTGTTTACAAATACGACAAACGACACACATTCCACCATCTACTTACCTCAAAAATTTTCAACAGAAGTGCAACGTATGCTCGTCGTACTCCGACCGATTTGTTGATACCGGCAAGGAATACGATCGCGAGCAGAAACAGCCCTATGAACGCAAGGAATCCCATGGCGACGCCAGGTCAGTGACAGCGTGTCTGGGTCGAATGTTGGTGCGCCGGGTCGTGACTGTTGTCTGGTTGGGTGTGCAACGATGAATGCGCGCTCTTGTTCTTGTTCACGCAACTGGTTGGGTAGCGAAGTATGGCCGTTGCCTATACAATTTACACTAATTACACACTTTATGGGATGCAGGCAAACTTTTCTTTTCTAATCAATCCACGAACTAATGGGTTCTGTGGGTTCCACGTTCAGTTTTTAGACGCGACGACACTACACACGTTTCGTACATTCAGTTGTGAGCTCGCGGCTTATCCGCGAGACGTAGGCGACACGTGAATTTTCGCGTCTCGCCCTTTCACCCACCGACTCTGGCCCCAATTGATTTGCAAAACAATTGGGGACGACGTAAGTGGCTCGCCCGAGACTTGCGAAAAAAATGCGATTTTACCCACGAAATCGCGACGACACTTTTTTTTCACAATGACGACAAAGAGCCGATTCCTGGATGGCCAACACCTTTCACACTTGGACGCCTTTTGTTTTGAACAATTGCTGTTGTCGGAGGAAGTAGGTAGGGTGCATTTATTGCGCTGTAACTGTGACCCGATACAACGACTTGACCTTCTCGTGACGCTGTTGAACTCTTTCACGGAGAATTTTCGCGAACTCGAACTAGGGTCACTGTTAATGATTTGATTTTTTTCGTTGGCGCGTGTAAATTGGAAAGACCGTAATCGATTCACGTATACCGTTAACCGTTTCAGTCAGCAAACGCAGACAGAAATTCGTCGATTAGGCAACGAACGAACGCAAAATCACCGCCGTTTCTTCTTCTTCTTCTTTCTCCTTGACTCACAGAGTCGTGTTGTCTAACCTTGATACACCGCCGTTTCAACAGAGCTTGAGGAGCGAAATGAAATGAAATGACAGACACGCAGTGTTGACGTTTGCCATTACTCGACAGCTGTAGGGATGCGAATTAATAACCGTTTTTTCAATAACCGTATTTTCAATTTTAAAAACCGGTTAAACTCGGTACTATTTTGCCCGGTTAACCGGTACTATTTTTAAAATGGAAAAATCGAAAATAACCGGTGAGGCACTCGACTCGATTAATTCAGTGGTTTTAGTAAGTCCTGTACATAGTGGGAATTCCTTCCCTTAAATTCAAAATGCATCGTAGTCTACAGTCAACGATAGTTTTTTAAAATATAATTTACATTTAAACTACGCAAAAATCGCGATAAATACAAATTTAACGTTCGACTTGAAATACAAAAGAAAGCTCTATCGGGGAATTTAGACCATTCCCAAATTTCCCCCTTTATAGGCTGAATTAAGATCGAGAGTGAAATTCTTCCCGTTGCGATTTCATCAATAGGTACGTTTTATTGGGTTTATCCCGTGCAGGTTTGGGTAGAACTTCATATAAAAAAAATGACACTTACCCTGGTTAAGTTCACGCGTGCAATTACCCTACACGGGATAGAGCTCAAATGTAGATGGCGGACGCATAGGGGAAATATGAGGGAATTTGTTTTTTCAAACCAAATGTGAGAGTTTTTCTCATCAGGAGAAAAGATTTTGCAAAGAAATAATCATCTTTTGTGATAAAATCCACCACATCTAAAAAATAAGCCGACAAAGGTGAGTCAAAGATGCGCGAAAAGTGTCAAATGTCAGCTGTTTGGTCTTAACCGGGATGTTACTCGCGATCGTTTTTTCCGAATCAGATTTACACGCGATACGAAAAAAACGTCGCTATTAACGATACCGAGTTCTAATCATGCGAACATATGTCACAATTAGGCATTGATGAAAATTTCAAGTCGCCAGCGATATCCTGTCGAAAAATATGGCCGTATTAAACTATCACGGAGGGGTAATTTGTATTGGAGGTAGGGGAACCCTTGGTCCGATCTGGCCCATTTTCAATACCATATCCAAGCTTTTATCAAAACAATCATCTGTCCAAAATTTTAAAACGCTAGCTTCATTATTTCGGGAGTTATCGTGCGAAGTGACAGACATACAGGCGGACATGACTTATTCGAATCAGGGACCGGCCCTGATCATTTATATATACTTTGCCTTACCTCCGGTGGTTCTCCTTTGAGGTGTTACATAAATCATCGTAACAAAAACAATAGCGACGTTTTTTTCGCATCGAGGGTAAATCTGACTCGAAAAAAACGATCGCGGGTAACATCCCGGTTAAGACCAAACAGCTGACATTTGACAGTTTTTGTGCATCTTTTACTCGCTTTCGTCGGCTTATATTCTAGATGTGGTGGATTTTGTCACAAAAGATGATTATTTCTTTGCAAAATCTTTTCTCGTGATTAGAAAAACTCTCACATTTGGTTTGAAAAAACAAATTCCCTCATATTTCCCCTATGCGTCCGCCATCTACATTTGAGTTCTATCCCGTGTAGGGTAGTTGCACGGGTTAACTTTACCTGGGTAAGTGTCATTTTTTTTATATGAAGTTCTACCCAAACCTGCACGGGATAAACTCAATAAAACGTACCTAATAGGTTCGTTTTTTACTACATCCCGTGTAGGTTTGGGTAACGAAACTTCATATAAAAAATGACAGGTGGATCAGCTGGCATTTTTTTTATATGGAGTTTCGTTACCCAAACCTACACGGGATAACCAAAAAAACGTACTTAATATACCATAGGTACGTTTTATTGAGTTTATCCCGTGCAGGTTTGGGTAGAACTTCATATAAAAAAAATGACACTTACCCAGGTAAAGTTCACCAGTGCAACTACCCTACACGGGATAGAGCTCAAATGTAGATGGCGGACGCATAGGGGAAATATGAGGGAATTTGTTTTTTCAAACCAAATGTGAGAGTTTTTCTCATCACGAGAAAAGATTTTGCAAAGAAATAATCATCTTTTGTGATAAAATCCACCACATCTAAAAAATAAGCCGACAAAGGTGAGTCAAAGATGTGCGAAAAGTGTCAAATGTCAGCTGTTTGGTCTTAACCGGGATGTTACCCGCGATCGTTTTTTTCGAGTCAGATTTACACGCGATACGAAAAAAACGTCGCTCATATATACCACCTTATGGGTATAAGGTATAAAAATGCATACTTACTGTCGTGGAATACTCGTATGTCACAAATGGTGGGGAATTCCATAAGCTACAATCCGAGACCGGTTCCATAATTCTCCTCGGCCGTTTTATGTACTAAGTTTCGATTCTCCGGTCATTTGACATTTCACGATGAAATAACCGTCAAAAAACAACGCCATCTAGAAATATCATAGCCGCAACTCAGCTGTACAATGACGTCATAGTTTAGCTCTTAAATTTTTTATTTACACGAACAAA
Source organism: Microchrysa polita (assembly GCA_949715475.1). NCBI lineage: Eukaryota > Metazoa > Arthropoda > Insecta > Diptera > Stratiomyidae > Microchrysa > Microchrysa polita. Next base: position 106,595,521 of record OX454415.1, on the reverse strand, counting down.
CAACAAAAACAAGTAGTGACGTAATAAAAAGCAAAAACAAAACAGTGCAACATTGGCGAACATAACCTAAAATTATAAGCTGATTTTGACGTCTAAGATTCTACATTGCGGCCTTAATATCTAGACGGCGTTGCAAAAAATCGCATGATGACGATTGCAAAGAGATGAATAGAAATCGCCGATAATGCAGTTCACGCAAAAATTAGCCGAGACAATTCTTAGGTTTGAGCATAAAATTGCTTTTCGAAAATTATAGTAGCCTATACACCTACCACTTATAACAGGAATTATTGATAAAAACCGGAAATATAGGCGCTATTTTATGTAACTGTGGCAACCCTAAATGCGACTCGTGTCCATCTATGAGCGGTTCACGCGAGAAGTGACGACACAACGAAGGTTCTACAACGAACGCATACAACATTCGACTTTAAGCACGGCCGTCTGTATATTAAGGCCGCAATGTAGACTCGTAAACGTCATATCCGCAGATTAAATTGCATTGCATTGTTGTTGATTCTCATGGCATTGTTGTTGTTTGCCCGACGAACAATTTAAGCAGGACCCATGGCGTCATCATACAGCTGAGTTACGGCCTTGATATATCTAGATGGCGTTGCTTTAAGGCCTGGATAGACCTCGGGCGGAATGAGAATGAAATTTTAGTCCGCAGCGATTTTCTCAATGAAAATGCATACATACTGTCGTGGAATATGTGGTAAATGCTGGGGAATTCCATAAACTAAAATCCGAGAATGGTTTCACAATTTGTCTCTGCCATTTTATGTGTTATTTTTCGATTCCCCGGTCATTAGATAATTTCCACGATGAACTCGTCGTGGACAGTGAATCGGTTTGACGTTTGCAAAACTCACCACACCCGAAAGAGAATATGCTATAGGGTCGACTCATTTTCACTTTGAAAATGCATTCGGACAAGGGGGAAATTATTTTTTTAGTTATTTTTAAGATGATTTAGGACGTAAAACGCCTTTGTAGCAATTTTCGAAGCTAAAATTTTAAATTCACCACGGTTTTTATGCCGGTTCATTACCGATTCATTTTCATTCCGCTCGAACTCTATCCGGGGCTTTACTCTGGAACAATCCGTCGTCGCGTAAACATCGATTCGTTAAGGAAACATTGCCTGTTTATATATTTACTTAAATCGTTTACAATACATGTATTAAACTTGAATTGTGTGTTATTTCCAAATACCCCACAAATTGGTGACCCCGCATTTTTACAATGGCTACGACTAGTGCTAGTGCCGGTAGTGAAGAGGACACGCAAACTTCCAAAACAAACCCAGAAGCACGTAGACGGCTTAAAGACTTGATACCTTCGCAGTGCGGGACGTGAAATTGCCAACGTTTTGGGCACCACGACCTACCTTGTGGTTCGCACATGTAGAATTACAATTCACCGCGAATCGTGTATTGTGCTTGACAATGCAAAATTCCATGTGGTAGTGTCGTCTTTAGACTTTTCTGTCATTGAACAAGTAGCAGACATTATTGAAAAGCCTCCAAGTGTAAATAAATACGAAGAACTTAAAAAACAAATAACTTCGCGATACACTAACACTCCGGAAACGAATCTAACAAAAGTGTTAACGGAGCTAGAGCTCGGTAACAAAAGGCCGTCGCAATTTTATCAGGAAATGAAATCTCTACCCAAGCAACAATTCGTTTGCTTTAAAGAAGCACTTCACACTGTAGCAACCATATAGTACCACGGAATTCATTTATCGTGTGACATCGCTTAAAGTAATATTTTGATCCGATAAACCATCCTTAAAGTATTTTCCGGAAAGCTTCTGTCATCATTATGGAATAAATTCAAAGATTGTGGTATAAAACTTCGATAAAACTGTCTCTAAACGTCAACCTAAAAATGACACTCCGTTAAATACTCCACTCTTGTGTTTTATTGGATGATACAGCACACACATGCAATAGTCTCTCTAGTTAACTCACACACATGCATATATTCTTCTATAGCACAGTCGGTGTCATTTTTATCGTGTGACATTCGTATGGTCATCCAATAAATTGTTCAGCCTAGTTTTATTGAAGGATGGACTTTGTGATTTATTGAATTGACACTTATGAAGTGCTCCGGAATACCACGTTTCTTGAATTGAATTCATTGAAATATTGCATGAAACTAACATTTCCTCACTCCTTGTTAACTTATGAATCAATTAAGATAATCTCAGCGCAGAAAATGTCTGCATTTTGTTGATGAATGTGTGGATTTATTCAACTTCAAATGACTGACATATAAAGAAGAAGGTGCAATGGAGAAGAGTCGATAAAGAAGTGTTGAGCACTTGTAGTGTTTGCGAGCAATGTTAACTATATGTGAGGTTGGCCGAGTGGTTAGGGCGTCGGACTGGCGTCCGACAGTCGCTGGTTCGACGCTGGCTGGGGGAATTTTTTTTTTCTTTTTTTCACGAGAAAATGACAGGAAATGATGACATAACACATTGATGTATGTCTTTTTCAAAGCTTAGTTCAGTGCTACAATAAGGTGCAATTGGATCTAAAAACGGCGCCAAACGCCATTATTGGACTATTATTCAGAGTTTATACCCTGTAAGGTGCCCCTATTGTCGTTAGAAGATAATATTTTACGAAGTATTATAGGGATGAAATTGTTACTTGGGTAGACGGAGATCAATTGCCCGAGGATGCTCTCCGTGCGTTGTGGCTTCGCCGACTACCACCACGTGTACGTGCCATTTTAACCGTCTCAACAGACACAAAAATTAGTGTTTTGAGTGACGACGATTCTCAAGAACAACGAATTCCATGAACTACTATCGAAGTTTCCGTCTATCACGAATCCAAATCTTCGAGGACCGGTGAAAGAGCATCCAGTGAAGCACTTCATTACCACCCGAGGTGCTCCAATAGCTGAACGACCACGACGACTACCACCAGAAAAATATGCAGCAGCGAAAAAAGAATTCGAGCGGATGGTGGAAGAAGGAGTATGCCGACCATCAAGCGGTCAATGGGCCAGTCCACTTCAGCTTGTGCCCAAAAAGTCTCAAGAATGGAGGCCCTGCGGAGACTATCGTCGAGTAAACGCAATGACTATTCCAGACCGGTATCCGATCGCAAATGTTGAAGACTTTACCTACAATCTTTATGGTAAAAATGTTTTCTCTACGATTGATTTGGTTCGAGCGTATTACCAAATTCCGGTTGCGAACGAAGACGTCGCCAAAACAGCGGTAATTACCCCTTTCGGTTTATACGAATTTGTCTGTATGCCGTTTGGACTACGAAACGCTGCCCAAACTTCCCAGCGGTTTATCGACATCGTGTTGAGAGATGCGAAAGCCTACAACTGTCATGGAGCTACGAAGGTATCTGGGACTTCTCAACTTCTATCGCCGCTTCATGAAGAATGCGGCTGAAGTACTATTGCCATTGAACGCAGTCTAATCGGAAACGGCAAAAGAACGATAGAACGAAAATCCATTGGTCCGACGAAACTGAAAACGCTTTCGAAAAAAGCAAACTCATGCTTGAAAGTGCTGCTTTGCTGTCTCACCCATTACCGAACGCACCACTCGCGCTAAGTACTGATGCGTCAAATGTAGCGATGGGAGCTGTTTTGGAGCAATTCCAAGATTCGGAATGGAAACCGCTAGGATTTTTTTCTAACAAGCCGAGTAACGCACAGAAAAACTACAGCACGTACGACAAAGAGCTATAAGCGGTTTTTTGCTGTAAAATATTTCCAGGACCGACTCGAAGGAAGACATTTTTGCATTAAGACGGATCACCTTCCTTTAACGCATGCTTTTTCACAAAACACAAAAGTCATCAAAAGCATCACCACGGCAAGCATGGGCGCCGGCAGGGGGGGGGGCAAACCGGGCACTTGCCCCCCCTGGGAAAATATGGGTTTTTGGTGAATTTGTCCTAAAAGCTGTATGTGCCACAAAATTTAAAAATTTGTAGTTGCATTAAATATTTTATTATTATTATTTTCAAAATAAACATACATACAAAAATACATAGGTACTACATGAAATAAAAAATACAAAATTTCACAAAAATCCGATTCATACAGATTATAATTATACATACATAATCGCTACATGTTATTAAACAGAAACATTTATTTACTTGAATAAAAATTGCAGTCTTCGTGAACTAAGTCCGAATTCGTTGATCACCTCTTTAATAAATGTCTTGCTTGCAAGCAGCCTTTTGCGATGAACACTCATCATACAGAGTCCAGATAGTCTCTCATGCCCCATTGTAGATCTTAACCTTGTCTTAACTCTTTTTGAAGTGCTGAACGACCTTTCGACTGTACACGTTGTTGCCGGTAGTGTTAAGCCAATTTTTAGTGCTTGTGTTACGGCAGGAAAGTGTTCTTCGAATGATGGAGTAAAGCTATATATTGCAACGCTTCAATTTCGGAAGTTTCAAGCTCTGATAATTTTCACATTTCGTACCAAGTTTTCGTACCAATATCCCAGTAGAAATGTTGAATCTTTTCAATTATTTCTGTGAAAGTACTAGGGGTCATGTTACGCATCACTTTCGGATGAAGCATATATAAATTGTATCCTTCTTGGTTCTTCTCTGAAAACCTATCCTTAAGAGACTGGGCTAAGGTATCCAAGTACGGAACATAAATACTTCTTCTGTAATATTCGTTTACAGATGATGCTGATTTTGATGATGTACTTGACGCAAGACCTGTCGCGGAACTACTGACTCGCAACCGACATTGTTCGCATCTTCTTCGGCTTTTTCTAGTATAAAATCAAACTTTCTCTCACAATTTTGTCTATAATTTTTTTATCATCCCAATATGGTCCTTGACACCCTGAATGTCTATATTAGTTGCCTGCAATTTATTGGCTATAGGCTAGGAATAACGGGCGATAATATGTAAAGAAACAACGAAAGAAGACGTGGTTGCGACACTGTGCAGTTGGTAAGCTCTTTGGATTGTCGTTGGTGTTCTACAATTTTCGGCAAGAGTCAGCGCGTCGAGTGCCTTCACTATATCAACGAAATGTTCCCTGAATAGTCTAATGCTCTTCTATTTTTCCGTCCAACGCGTTTCGCATAGAACTGGTATATTTGGAACACATTTTCTTCGTAAGGAACTTTCTCTGAAGAATTTTATAATTTCTTTTACAGTGTCAATTGTGTTCTTTATTCCTCGAATGTCAACCAGATCATTTATAACTAAATTTAGTCGATGACTAGCACAATGAAAAAATAATGCTTTTGTATACTTTTCGGTGATACTTTTTTGGACTCCACTTATGTTTCCTGCCATAGTAGCGCAACCGTCATAACCTTGCCCAACTAATCGGTTCATATTCAAACCAAAGCCGTTTAATTACATCTGAGATTGCCTTAGCATTCAACTACCCCAAGGGAGTAAATCCCATAAATTCTTCACGGATCTGAAAAGACCATGTACCTGCATCATAATAAACGTATCGTATGCCTAAAGATAACTGCTCTGTGCCGCCAATATCCGCAGTCTCATCGGCTAAAACTGAAAATGCAATACTTGCGTTAATTTCTTCCACGATATTTTTCTTCGAAACGTCCTGCAATTTTATGGATAATTTTGTTAAAATCGAGAGTCGTCAAAATATCGAAAGCTCGACAAAAAAAATCAAGCAGCTTTGAAATTCAACACAATATTTTGCGGGTGACTTTTTGGGCACCAATCCATTTTGAACTTCGACAAAATATTGCAAATGCGAAAGTATATAATATATTTAAATTTCCATATCCTCTTGATACTTAAATGTATAAGAATAGCGTGTATTAATCACCCTATTAGGTATGTCGGCACATTGTTTTTGACAACATAACTTACTCGTAAAAAATGTTGAATCTTGCCGCCCCTGGAAAAATTTCTGGCGGCGCCCTTGACGGCAAGCACGGCAGCTCGCATATATTTCGCAGTTTACGACCGAAATTATCTATAGCGACGTTTTTTTCGCATCGCGGGTAAATCTGACTCGAAAAAAACGATCGCGGGTAACATCCCGGTTAAGACCAAACAGCTGACATTTGACAGTTTTTGCGCATCTTTGACTCACCTTCGTCGTCTTATTTTTGAGATGTGGTGGATTTTATCACAAAAGATAAATATTTCTTTGCAAAATCTTTTCTCGTGATGAGAAAAACTCTCACATTTGGTTTGAAAAAACAAATTATTTCCCCTATGCGTTCGCCATCTACATTTGAGCTCTATCCCGTGTAGGGTAGTTGCACGGATGAACTTTACCTGGGTAAGTGTCATTTTTTTTATATGAAGTTCTACCCAAACCTGCACGGGATAAACTCAATAAAACGTACCTTATGTTAAAGGAAACTCAAACAATAGTTCCTGATGCGCTGTCACGACTGGAAGAAATTATGATAGCACTTGATCCGCATGAAATCGCAATCGAACAGCAGCATATGACGACGAACTGAAAGATATCTTTTGTCATCGAACACAACATCGTTACAATTGAAACGCTTCCCTGTTGATAATGATCTCTTCGTATACTGTGACGTCTCGACGGGTATAGTTAGACCATTTATACCGAAACAACTCCGACGAAAAGCATTCGACTCAATTCATCGATTGTCGCATCCTGGAGTGAAAGGAAGTAAAAAGCTTATTCGTAAACGATACGTATGGCCGAAAATCGACAAGGACATCGCAACTTGGACGAAAACTTGCATCAATTGTCAACGATCGGAAGTGCACCGACACAATGCTCCTGCACCGTTGATTTTTCCACCGACGGATAACCGATAACTAATTGGTTCGAAAAACATCAAAACCACGGCATATCATCCTGCGTCAAATGGCATGATCGAGCGATGGCATCGAACAAAGGCGAAGGCCGCTCTCATGTGTCACCAAACGGACGAATGGGTCGACACGTTGCCAACTGTGCTGTTGGGTCTGCGTACTGTGTATAAAGAAGAATTAAAAGGTTCGCCAGCTGAAATGGTATACGGTACTTCGTTACGATTGCCTGGAGATTTTTTCGTAGAAAACAACTCACCGACCGATCCAACAATTTTCCTGGAAAAGTTCAAGCGTGATATTCGTCGATTAAAGCCAACTCCAGCATCGAACCATCATAATAACAGCATTTCCCAAGCAACAATTCGTTTGCTTTAAGGAAGCACTTCACACTGTAGCAATCATATAGTACCACGAAATTCATCTATCGTGTGACATCTCTTAAAGTAATATTTTGATCCGATAAAACATCCGTAAAGTATTTTCCGGAAAGCTTCTATCATCATTATGGAATAAATTTACAGATGGTGGCATAAAACTTCGATAAAACTGTCTCTAAACGTTAAAAGATACTCCTTTAAATACTCCACTCTTGTGTTTATTGGATGATGTAGCACACACATGCAATAGTCTCTCACAGAACACACACTCATGCATATATTCTTCTATAGCACAGTTGGTTTCATTTTTATAGTGTGACATTCGTGTGGTCATCCAATAAATTGTTCACCATAGTTTTATAGAAAGATGGACTTTGTGATTTTTTAATGAATTGACACTTATAGTTGAAATAGATTGGCTGCGTCAGCATCAGCATCGGCAGAGGCATCGGCATCAGCAGAAAAATTTCAATTTAGAACACACGCATTTGCCTTTGATGACCCACATTGACAGCTGCGGCAGAAGCATCGGCAGAAGCATTTTTCTGCTTCTGCCGCTGCTGTCATTGTGGGTCATCAGAGGCAAATGCGTGTGTTCTAAATTGAAATTTTTCTGCTGATGCCGATGCCTCTGCCGATGCTGATGCTGACGCAGCCAATCTATTTCCACCATTATGAAGTTTTCTGAAATACACAATTTCTGCATTAGAAATCCTTGAAATCTTGCATGAAACCCACACGCCCAAGTAACAATTTCATCCCTATAATACTTCGTAAAATATTATCTTCTAACGACAATAGGGGCACTTTACAGGGTATAAACTCTGAATAATAGTCCAATAATGGCGTTTGGCGCCGTTTTTTGATCCAATTGCACCTTATTGTAGCACTGAACTAAGCTTTGAAAAAGACATACATCAATGTGTTATGTCATCATTTTCTGTCATTTTCTCGTGAAAAAAAGAAAAAAAAATTCCCCCAGCCAGCGTCGAACCAGCGACTGTCGTACGCCAGTCCGACGCCCTAACCACTCGGCCAACCTCACATATAAGGTGTGTTTTTTTGGTTATCCCGTGCAGGTTTGGGTAACGAAACTCCATATAAAAAAAAAGACAGCTGACGCACCTGTCATTTTTTTTATATGAAGTTTCGTTACCCAAACCTGCACGGGATAACCAAAAAAACACACCTCTAGTTAACATTGCTCGTAAACACTACAAGTGCTCAACACTTCTTTATCGACTCTTCTCCATTGCACCTTCTTCTTTATATGTCAGTCAATTGAAGTTGAATAAATCCACACATTCATTAATAAAATGCAGACATTTTCTGCGCTGAGATTATCTTAATTGATTCATAAGTTAACAAGGAGTGAGGAAATGTTAGTTTCATGCAATATTTCAATGAATTCCATTCCAGAAACGTGGTATTCCGGAGCACTTCATAAGTGTCAATTCAATAAATCACAAAGTCCATCCTTCAATAAAACTAGGCTGAACAATTTATTGGATGACCATACGAATGTCACACGATAAAAATGACACCGACTGTGCTATAGAAGAATATATGCATGTGTGTGAGTTAACTAGAGAGACTATTGCATGTGTGTGCTGTATCATCCAATAAAACACAAAAGTGGAGTATTTAACGGAGTGTCTTTTTTAGGTTGACGTTTAGAGACAGTTTTATCGAAGTTTTATACCACAATCTTTGAATTTATTCCATAATGATGACAGAAGCTTTCCGGAAAATACTTTAAGGATGGTTTATCGGATCAAAATATTACTTTAAGCGATGTCACACGATAAATGAATTCCGTGGTACTATATGGTTGCTACAGTGTGAAGTGCTTCTTTAAAGCAAACGAATTGTTGCTTGGGCGTATGCACTCATTAGGTGTGTTTTTTGGTTATCCCGTGCAGGTTTGGGTAACGAAACTCCATATAAAAAAAATGACAGCTGACGCACCTGTCATTTTTTTTATATGAAGTTTCGTTACCCAAACCTGCACGGGATAACCAAAAAAACACACCTATTGTTATCTTCGAAACTAATTAAGGTGATCTCTGCGCGAAATTCACTCTATTCTATTGATAAATGTATGATAGGGTGCATTGATAAAAAAACTGTCAAGCATTTCTATAGAAGCAACAACCATTTGTAGTGTTTCCGAGCAATGCCGACCAAATGAGGTTAGCTGAGTGGTAGCGTGTAGGACGGGCAATCAACAGACATTGGTTCGATGCTAGCTGCGGAAATTTTGTTTTTCTATTTTTTTTTTTGCTAATTCGTTCAATGACAGAAAATGATGATATAAAGCAAATGACGTACGTCTTTTTTGATGCATAATTTAGTGCTACAATAAGGTTCTATTGGATTAAAAAACGGCGCCAAATGCCATTATTGGACTATTATTCAGTGATTATACCATGTAAAGCCCAAGCAACAATTCGTCTGCTTTAATGAAGCACTTCACAACTGTAGCAATCATATATTACCACGAAATTCGTTTATCGTGTGACAGCGCTTAAAGTAATGTTTTGATCCGATAAAACATCCTTAAAGTATTTTCCGGAAAGCTTTTATCATCATTATGGAATAAATTTAAAGATGGTAATATAAAACTTCGATAAAACTGTCTCTAAACGTTAACCTAAAAAGACACTCCTTTAAATACTCCACTCTTGTGTTTATTGGATGATACACCACACACATGCAATAGTTAACTCACACACATGCATAATATTCTTCTATAGCACAGTCGGTGTCATTTTTATAGTGTGACATTCGTATGGTCATCCAATAAATTGTTCACCGTAGTTTTATACAAGGATGGACTTTGTGATTTTTTAATGAATTGACACTTGACACAGTTTTCTGAAATACACAATTTCTGCATTAGAAATCCTTAAAATCTTGCATGAAACCCACACGTATGCACTCATTGTTATCTTCGAAATTAATTAGGGTGATCTCTCTGCGCAGAAATTCACTCTATTTTATTGATAATGTATGATAGGGTGCAGTGCAAAAGAGTCGATAAAGAATTGTCAAGCATTTCTATAGTAGCAACAACCATGTAGTGTTTCCGAGCAATGCTGACCATATGTGAGATTAGCTGAGTGGGTAGCGTGTAGGACGGGCAATCAACAGACATTGGTTCGATGCCAGGTGCGGAAATTTTGTTTTTCTATTTTTTTTTTTGCAAATTTGTTCAATGACAGAAAATGATGATATAAAGCAAATGACGTACGCCTTTTTAAAGCACAATTGAGTGCTACAATAAGGTTCTATTGGATTAAAAAACTGCGCCAAATGCCATTATTGGAGTGTTATTCAGTGGTTATACCCTGTAAAGTGCCCCTATTAATGCTAGAAGAGAATATTTTACGAAGTATTAAAGGAATGAAATTGTTACTTGGGACTTCTTTATCGACCCTTCTCCTATGCACCTTCCCAAGTAACAATTTCATTCCTATAATACTTCGTAAAATATTATCTTCTAACGACAATAGGGGCACTTTACAGGGTATAAACTCTGAATAATAGTCCAATAATGGCGTTTGGCGCCGTTTTTAGATCCAATTGCACCTTATTGTAGCACTGAACTAAGTTTTGAAAAAGACATACATCAATGTGTTATGTCATCATTTTCTCGTGAAAAAAAGAAAAAAAAAATTCCCCCAGCCAGCGTCGAACCAGCGACTGTCGGACGCCAGTCCGACGCCCTAACTACTCGGCCAACCTCACATATAGTTAACATTGCTCGCAAACACTACAAGTGCTCAACACTTCTTTATCGACTCTTCTCCATTGCACCTTCTTCTTTATATGTCAGTCAATTGAAGTTGAATAAATCCACACATTCATCAACAAAATGCAGACATTTTCTGCGCTGAGATTATCTTAACTGATTCATAAGTTAACAAGGAGTGAGGAAATGTTAGTTTCATGCATTTTTTCAATGAATTCAATTCAAGAAACGTCGTATTCCGGAGCACTTCATAAGTGTCAATTCAATAAATCACAAAGTCCATCCTTCAATAAAACTAGGCTGAACAATTTATTGGATGACCATACGAATGTCACACGATAAAAATGACACCGACTGTGCTATAGAAGAATATATGCATGTGTGTGAGTTAACTAGAGAGACTATTGCATGTGTGTGCTGTATCATCCAATAAAACACAAGAGTGGAGTATTTAACGGAGTGTCATTTTTAGGTTGATGTTTAGAGACAGTTTTATCGAAGTTTTATACCACAATCTTTGAATTTATTCCATAATGATGACAGAAGCTTTCCGGAAAATACTTTTAAGGATGGTTTATCGGATCAAAATATTACTTTAAGCGATGTCACACGATAAATGAATTCCGTGGTACTATATGGTTGCTACAGTGTGAAGTGCTTCTTTAAAGCAAACGAATTGTTGCTTGGGTTCTTCTTTATATGTCAATCAGTTGAAGTTGAATAAATCCACCCATTCATCAATAAAATGCAGACATTTTCTGGGCTGAGATTATCTTAATTGATTCATAAGTTAACAAGGAGCGAGGAAATTTTGGTTTCATGGAATATTTCAACGAATTCAATTTAAGAAACGTGGTATTCCAGAGCACTTCATAAGTGTCAATTCTTAAAAAATCACAAAGTCCATCCTTCTATAAAACTACGCTGAACAATTTATTGGATGACCATACGAATGTCACACTATAAAAATGACACCGACTGTGCTATAGAAGAATATAATGCATGTGTGTGAGTTAACTTAGAGAGACCATTGCATTTGTGTGCTGTATCATCCATTAAACACAAGAGTATGGAGTATTTAAAGGAGTACGTTTTTAGGTTAACGTTTAGAGACAGTTTTATCGAAATTTTATACCACCATCTTTAAATTTATTCCATAATGATGATATAAGCTTTCCGGAAAATACTTTAAGGATGTTTTATCGGATCAAAATATTACTTTAAGCGATGTCACACGATAAATGAATTTCGTGGTACTATATGATTGCTACAGTATGGAGTGCTTCTATAAAGCAAACGAATTGTTGCTTGGGAAGCCACATGGCTGGGCACAGTTAACATCTAAAAAACAAAAGACGATTTTATAATTATAAAAACAAATATAAAATATAATAGCATTGATTGCTAAAAAATTATAAAAAAAAAGTGATAACCTGGCCATACAACCTAATCTGGTTAGCCAACCATTCGATTCAAGGAGCCCCACCTGTGGACTTCTGCGTAGCAGAGGTGACACCAGGATATACCAAGCCCTTGTTCGGACAAAGGAGGAAGTAGTAGTGGTAGTAGTAGTACTATATGGTTGCTACAGTGTGAAGTCCCAACTAACAATTTTGCGCTTATAACAGTCTACAAGACTCTTATAAGAGCCAACATCAAGACATCAACTCTTGAAATTTAACTCTTCAAGAGTACTATAAGATTCTTATAAGAGTCTTATAAGTATTAAATGAACCACTTTACAAGAGCTAAATTGATCTTATAGCTAAAACTTAACTCTCTTTATAAGAATTACACATGTCTTATAAGAAGATTTTAAGGCTTCTTATCAGAGTAAGTGTTTACTCTTGTAAGAGTCTCATTAAAGTCTTATACACTCTTGTTATGAGCCGGAAACTCTCATTATAAGTGGAGCAAGAAAGAGTGAATGTGATTTACCAACATAGTCTGTCTTTGTTTGTCCAATGTAAATATACGATCTTACGAGAACTTCTATTGTCGTGTGTTATTATTTTGACAACAACTTAAAAAAACATTTTTGAATGAAGGAAATATTAACTTGTCGAAAACGATGCTTTCCCACAAATATGAGTCAACATTCTAATGCGATTAAAATTTTATCGTTGAATATAACTATTTTGCTTCGAAAAATTACAAAGCCCTCTGAAAATAATCTATTTTCAATTTTTTTATAAGATTTTGTGAAAATATAATTATTATCTAATGATGATATTTTGTGTAAAACTTAAGTGAATGACATTCGTCAGTTTAAAAAATCACAATCCTTTGAATTTGGCATATGCAATGACACATAATTACTCATAAATTCAAATTTAATTTCCCCTAATGCAGTTTTATCTGAAAAAAAATGGCAGCTATTCATTAAATCTCCATTCAAAGCCAGAACTCTGATAACAAGAGGGCGGCTCTTTTTATTATAACTAAATTCTTCATATAAGTCTAAAACTCTTATTTCAAGAGGATGGCTCTTTTTATAATAACTAAAGTCTCACTATGAAAATGAAGCTCTATTTAATAAAGTTAAGCTCTCCCTTTGAAACTTAAAGTCTCACAATAAGGATTCTATTCTTCATAAGAGAGCATAAGTTTCGGTATGAGCGTAAATAATTTGACGTTTATCTATTATTTCTGTGCGGTAGCAGTCGCGTCGAAGAGTAGTGTTTTTTCCATGTTTAACAAAACTAACAAAAATTATAATTACTAAATCCAGCAGAGAAAAGGATTTGCTGGCAGGTAGTTCTTATAGCATTTTTAGTGTTTTTCCAGTGAATTTTGTTACGCTCGTTGAGTCGACTATTTTATTCCGTTTATTCCCTTCGTCGAAAAGAGTCGCTTTATATAATCCGTTTCGGTTACGCTAAGTTAAAATTCTTGTGTGATTATAAAGTGACAGATTGCTTAGCTTCAAAAAAATCAATCGTGCACTCACAACACTCTTCTTACAAGTGTTTAAGTATACCATTCTTATAAAGGTATTATAATAAGATGTTAAAGACTAAAGCATTTATAAAGCTCTCGTTATAAGAGTGATAAGAATAAACCTCTTATAAGAACATTTTTATAAGAGTTTAAGTCTTGAAGAGTTAAACTCTCACTAAAAAGTCTTTATGAGAGTCCATAGCAACAAAATATGAACTTGTAACAAGAATACGACTCTCCAAGAGTAATAATCTTATAATAAATGTACTTAAAGAGTTCATTTGAATCTTGCTACTAGAACAACATTATAAGAGTGGTGAGAGCCTTACTAGAGTCTTATGAGAGCTTATTTCATTTCACAAGAGCTAAACTCTCAAGAGTTTGTTAGTTGGGAGTGCTTCTTTAAAGCAAACGAATTGTTGCTTGGGCGCCCAAGTAACAATTTCATCCCTATAATACTTCGTAAAATATTGTCTTCTAACGACAATAGGGGCACTTTACAGGGTATAAACACTGAATAATAGTCCAATAATGGCATCTGGCGCCGTTTTTTGATCCAATAGAACCTCATTGTAGCACTGAATTACGCTTTTAGAAAGACATACATCATGTGTTATGTCATCATTTTCTGTCATTTTCTCGCGATTGCAAAAAAAGAGAAAAAAAATAATTCCCGCAGCCAGCGTCGAACCAGTGACTGTCGTACGCCAGTCCGACGCCCTAACCACTCGGCCAACCTCACATATAGATAACATTGCTCGTAAGCACTACAAGTGCTCGACACTTCTTTATCGACCTTTCTCCTATGCACCTTCTTCTTTATATGTCAATCAGTTGAAGCTAATTAAATTCACACATTCTTCAATAAAATACAGACATTTTCTGCGCTGAGATTATCTTAATTGATTCATAAGCTAACAAGGAGTGAGAAAATGTTGGTTTCAAGCAATAGTTCAATGAATTCAATTCAAGAAACGTGGTATTCCAGAGCACTTCATAAGTGTCAATTCATTAAATCACAAAATCCATCCTTCTATAAAACTACGGTGAACAATTTATTGGATGACCATACGAATGTCACACTATAAAAATGGCACTGACTGTGCTATAGAAGAATATAATGCATGTGTGTGAGTTAACTTAGATAGACCATTGTATGTGTGTGCTGTATCATCCAATAAACACAAGAGTGGAGTATTTAAAGGAGTACGTTTTTAGGTTAACGTTTAGATACAGTTTTATCGAAGTTTTATACCACCATCTTTAACTTTATTCCAGAATGATGATATAAGCTTTCCGCAAAATAATTTAATGATGTTTTATCAGATCAAAATATTACTTTAAGCGATGTCACACGATAAATGAATTTCGTGGTACTATATGATTGCTACAGTATGGAGTGCTTCTTTAAAGCAAACGAATTGTTGCTTGGGCGTGAATACACTCATTGTAATTGGAGTCCTACAAGCTCTTCCCAATTTCCAAATTCCAATTATTTCTTCCCACCTACTTCCAACAGTTCATCGTTGACGCAGTTATATCCGAATTTCGCAGTTAGAGGATCAGAATGGACAACATGTTGTCGGAACATATGCGACCGGTGCGTTTCCGAACCGTTCCCATTGAGAGCAGCAGCAGAAGCGAAAAAAAATGCCGATGCTGATGCGTCAAATGTATTTGAAGCTTGACTTCCGAAAGGTAAATTAATCACCGTTTATTTTTGATTTTTCTATTTAAAAAAAAAGTACCGGTTAACCACCGAGCAGAAATGGTACCGAGAATAACCGGTTTTTTTTTAATTGAAAAAAATACGGTTATTAATTCCCATCCCTATTTCAGCCTTGTCAATTTCACTTATGTCAAGATGGCGAAAGTGTATGGTTTTATTTGTGCATTGGTGCTGTTACAATTGGATTATTGCAATTCCTTTACAAATCAAAGTAAGTGGAGATTCTTTGGCTGAACCGGCTACAGCCACAATTCATGGGCTTTGGTTTTTTGTTGATACGCCAGTGCAAGAAAGTGTTCTAAGTTGATCTGTCAGTTGTGGTGTCATGGTGTCAAGATGGCGAAAGTGTGTGGTGGAATCTTACTAGTCTTTTGTGCACTAATTTTATTGAAATTGGATTATTGCAATTCGTTTACGAAGCAAAGTAAGTGATGTGTGGTGTAACTTTGCCTGAAAAGGCCGATTCATACGGTTGCGGACTATTAAGTCCTGACATTTGATTTCCTGCCATCTACGTCGTTCGCTCACGGTGTGTAGTAAACAGATTGCAATGATGAATGGTCATTTCACAAAGAGCGAAACTATTCAGGAAGATGAGTGACTTATTGTCAGGTGAAAGTACATATAGGGAAACTAGCGAAATTGGTCACGAGTTGAGGAAGACGTCTCATTTTTCATTGGAACTTTGTTTTCAAAAACCCAAATTGACTCACTGATTTGCAGATCGCCAAGCAAAAACTAGTTCAGCCAGTCTGCATTTGTGATGCCTCATGATTACAAATAAAAAAATCACTTGTCGAACAGAATTGAAGTCAATAGACGATGCTCAGCATAAAGCTTGGACTTTGTTATCTATATCGACAACGAGTCAATCAATTCATATTCCGAAGTATGTAATGCCTGTTGTCTGAATCGGAGCTGTGCCCGCTTCATTCGAACATAAGTGGGTTTAATTGCTGAAATTGGTCCATAGCGACCTATAGAAGGGACAGAAACTGCAATCAATTAATGCGTTAATTAGTAGAAGACAACATCTTAGAGCATCACTAGACATAATACACGCATGTAGATTTTGTTCACGCTAAGAAAATATTTATCTATGCGGGAAACCGCATGTTTTCACTAGTATGTTTAATTTAAGCGATTTTTTTTCGTTTTGGTGGATTTAGTGGCACAATGCTCGAGAAACTTGTGTGGCTTCAGTGCGCGCGTAATGAACTTCAATGAGAAATCAAATTGGTTTTAGAGGCGAGTTGGGTGTTAAATGTTTTTTTTTTTTGTTTGTTTGTAAAAATGATTATCGGGATTTCTCACCATTTCGATTTGATGAAACGTGATAATGTACCATGAGATGAGTCATATGATTAAATCTTAATAGTAGCTGTATTTTCTAGCTCCGCAAAAAATTTTATTTTTAAAGCCACCACATAAGTATTTTTTCAGCTTTGGCAAAACTGCGGATCCTCGGGTAAGCAGGAGGCTTATAGGTTGAATGTCTTCGGCAAATTTTTGTGATGGCAAATACTTCTTTTATTGGCTCGATAGAAAAACATTGATTTACTATATCCAACATGCAGTTAAGTCGATTTTTAACCGAGGGTAAGGGCGTTTCCAGGAAAACTTATTAGGGTGAGGGCGTTCCCTGGAAATGTTGGTAAACGCCCGAGTCATATCAATTTCAGGCAAGATTTGGAAGAAACACCACTCAGTGCTGTATTAACAACATCAGCGTCTCAGGTTACTGAACGTAATGTGGTGATAAAAATCGAATAAAATATTAAGCAGCTTTACCGAAGCCCCTCCATCATTGACCTTTTCGATCACCATGGTTTGGCTATGGATCGACAGCTCATTATCAGAAAAAATTTCACGTCTAGAAACCTGGATCGAAAGCTTCGGATTGGACGGTGACAATTCAACGACGACCCCGCAAACGAATATGTAATTGATTACACCTTCGGAACCTGGAATATACGCTTCCTAAGTAGGCTAGGGGCCTTTAAGACTTTCCTGGAGCAGGTCAAGAAATAAAAACGGAGCACACTAGGAGACAAAATGGCTTAATAGCGATTTTGACGACAGGCATTCCTAACTTCAAACCCATAAATGAGCGGCTGTGTGCGATTCGCGTCATGTCCTGTTGCTTCAATCTCTGGATCATCAATGCGAAAAATTGGGCCTATCGACAAGGATCTGAGCGCGCATCTCGAGCTAAAAACGCATCCACAAATATTGAAAAAGTTAATTAGTCGTATGAACAGTAAGCATCTTTCTTGACGAGCAGTTGATGCAAAATAACCAAAGAGTAGAACATTAGGCAAATGTACACAAGATAATTAATTCAATAAAAGGTTTATATCATCGCCTTCCGAAGAGCTTTTCAATGTTCAATCGACCATCACCATCAGAAGATGGCTGATATTGGTGCTCTCGACCCACTCTCAAAGTAGAGGAAGTGGATATTGCCAGGCAATCATTAAAACGTAATATGTAAATCACTGGGAACTTGATTCTAGCGGAATAGGCCGTAACCCCGGAAGACTGTCTCAAAAGCATCATATGCTAATACACAAAAGGATGACAAGCTGAAATGTGAAATTACAGGCGCATCTCATTAGTTTGCACGACTTAAAAGATTATATGGAAAATTCAAGAAAATTCGTGAGCCGAAAAAAACATTGGCGAATATCAAGGCTCTGGTCGCTCAACTGCTGCTTTTTTATGCTGAAGCTGTTACTTCGGGGGTACTGGAAATATAAGGCCGCAACCGCCATCATCAAAAAATAGATTTACTGATCTATTTGAAACTCGCACTGGACCCAAGCAGGGCGATGGACTGGTACCGACGCTGCTCTTCAACCTTGCTCTGGAGTTCATAATACAAGCCATGAATATCGATCAATAGCGGAACGCTACTCACGAAGTCGACGCAATTACTAGCGTACGTCGATGACATCAACATAATGTTCCGAAGATTAGGCGATTCAGGAAGCATTCTGCATAAGTTCAATTCCGCCGCAAAAGAAGTCGGATTACATCATCATCAACGATATGTAAAACAATATCGAGTATGTAGACAAATTCGCTTACCTTGGTTGCAATTTGTCAAAGTACGCCAACGAAACGTATGAGATAAAGCGACGGATACAACTAGCTAATAAGTTTTATTTTTCGGCCCTCCTCCACGTTTACAAACGAACATCTGACTTGTACTATGCCTGCGAAGCATGGAACCCCGAACTCAGAAGATCTATGCGACACATTCTTGGGAAAGGTTCGCCGGAGAATATCCGGGGCCGTTCGCCAACGAGATGAATGGGGCATGCATCCGCTACAACCATGAGTTGTATCAGCTGTGCAATAAACTACATTTGTCAAAAATCGTGAAATGAACGCCGATCGCATGACCAAAAAGGTGATGAACGCGAAACGGACATGCTAACTTTGCCCTACAAAAGTTATTTGAAGAACAATTGGGAGAGACACCAGAGTCAATCATCATCAATGTGGCACGATAGCCCGACGTCGGACCTTGGCCGCCTGAATCGTTGACCTCCAATTGTCGCGGTTACGTGACCTTGTCCTCCAGATTCGGAAGCCCAGCAGCTGGTGGGCGTCTTCACCTACGGAGTTCTCCCAGCAAGCTCTTGGTCGTCCACGCAACCTCGCTCCGTCAATTCGTTGTGCTTTGGCATGCGATTATCGTCCATCCGTTGTACATGCCCCGCCCATTGCAAACGTTGAAGCTTCACGATTTTCGATACTTCCAGCTCATCGTACAATTGATACAACTCATGGTTGTACCGGATACGCCATTGGTCTCGCTCGCGAACGGCCCCGAAAATTCGCCGAAGGACCTTTCGTTCGAATCGGTCTAGCAAAATTTCGGAGGCTTGGGTGAGGGTCTATGTTTCGCAGCCATAACATAGCACGGGTCGGATGATTGTTTTGTAACGCGGAGCTTCGTGCTCCTGTGCGCAAGTTTCGAATTAATTATAGAGAGGACCGAGAAATATGTCTTATTAGCTAGTTGTATGCGTCGCTTAATTTCGTCGGTTTCGTTGGCGTCCTTTGATAAGTTACAACCCAGATAGTTGAAGTTATCTACATACTCGATATTAAGGTGGATTTGGATATTGGATTTGCTGGCGTCCTTGTTTTAGATTGCATTATGGCCTTTGTTTTGCTTTCGTTGATATGTAGTCCAACTTCCTTTGCGGTTATTGAGGTTATGCAGAAGGCTTTCTGCATCACCCAACCTTCGAGACATGATGTTGATATCGTCGGCGTACGCTACTAATTGAGTCGACTTGATGAGTAGCGTTCCGCTGCTGTCCCTCTCCTTGTGAGCCGCACTAACTTTGCCGGTATACCAAAATTCAGCATAATGTTGTACAGTACACTTCAATCGATACTGTCGTATGCCTGCTTGAAGTAGACAAAGATTTGGTATACGTCGATGTTATATTCCCACCTGTTTTGGAGTAGTAGCTTCACTGTAAAAAGCTGATCGGTCGTTGAGCGACCAGGTCTGAAGCCGCCTTGATACTCGCCAATGATTCGTTCTGTGTACGGATTAATTCTCTTTTCAAGAATTTTAGATAATATCTAATGATATGCCCCTGTAATTCTCACACTTCAGCTTGTCACCCTTTTTGTGGATTGGGCAGATTATGCTTTTGCGCCAATCTTCGGGGATTACCTCGTCGTTCCATATTTTCAGCAGTAGCACATGTATAGCGTTGGTCAGGCACGTTCCACCATGCTTCAGCAGTTCTGCTGGGATCTCGTCAGCGCCGGGCGCTTTATTATTTTGAAGCGACGGTATGGCAAGACTACCTCCTCTACTGTTGGGGGTAGAACGGGAGGGCCTGGTTCGGCTAACTGCCCAAGAGCTGGCTCCGCGGGGGATGTTAATGGTGCATTGAGGAGCTCTTCAAAATGCGAGGCCCATCGTTTGTTGACGCTTTCGATGTCGCTGATGATGTTACCATTCTTGTCCTTACATAGGCTTGTCCTGAGTTGATATCCGTTCTTGACATTATTTATAAGTTTGTACGCCTGTCTAATGTTCTTACTGGGTAATCTTTAGTTTATTTGCTGTAACTGCTCGTCAAAATGTTTTCATTTCTTACGTCTAATTAACCTATTAGATACTCGCCGAAATTCGTTCTATCTTTCTTTCTTGGCTCGGGATGCGCGTGGTGTGTATTGGCGATCGACTTCATTTTTCGCCTCAATCGAGGCCCTGCATTCGTCGTCGAACCAGTCTGCTCGTCTGCGCCGGCCTTTATAGCCCACGACCTCTTTTGCGACCCCCTTGATGCTGTCTTTGAGCTCCTCCCAGAACTCATGGATGCCTAAATTATTGATGTTATCAAGCATGGGCGACAGTTTTTCCTCAAGTGCTGTAGTATACGCAGCCGCCGTGGCATCATCAATCAAATTGTCAACCTCGAAGATCTTGGCAGGGTAGATTCTCGTTAGGTGCACCGCAGAGATTCTGCACCTGTACGTCGTCTTTACCAAATAGTGATCGGTGTCGCAGTTGGCTCCTCGATAGGATCGAACATCTAGGACATTAGAAGCCCATCTCTTGCTGATCAGTACGTGGTCGATCTGGTTGACGGTGTATTCATCTGGAGACTTCCAGGTCTGCTTATGGATTCGTCGATGAGGGAAGCATGTAGAGCTTATGACTAGGTTTCTGCCGCTCGCGAAGTCGAAAAGTCGCTGACCGTTGTTGTTTTCGTCGTGGAGGCTATGACCTCCAGTAGTTCCCCTATGCCAGCTTTCGTTTTCGACTTTGGCGTTAAAGTCTCCTAGCAGCAGTTTGACGTCGTTTGAAGGAAGTGAGTCGAAGAGTGTTTCTAGGTCCTTGTAGAACTCGTCCTTAATCGCGTCTTCTTTTACTTCTGTAGGGGCATGCGCATTAATGAGCCAGAGATTAGCGAAACGGGTCTTAATGCGGATCGCACATAGCCGCTCGTTGATGGGTTTGAAGCCGATAACGTGGTCCTTGAGCTGCTTATTCACGATGAAAGTTACTCCAAACTCCTTGTTGCCCTCCTCTTTACCACTCGTAAAAATAGTGTGCGAATTGAGGTCGTTTTTCTCGCTTTTGAGCCATTTAATTTCCTGGATTGCAACTATGCTCAGCTTGTATTGTTCTACCTGATCCAGGAGGGCCCTTAAGGCCCCCGGTCTATTTAGGGAGCGTAGATTCCAGGATCCGAAAGAGTAATCATTTGTTCGTTTGCGGGGTCGTCGTTGTTTTGTATCCGTCCAATCCGAGGCTTTTGTTTCAGGTTTCTTGACTTGAAGTTTTTCTTAGGATGAGTTGTCGGCACATCGCTAAACCATGATAGGGTTTAATCGTTGAGTAAAGGCCATCATGGGCATGCCTCAAAGATGCTGCTTTAGTGGTTGAATTAAATATTTTCTGTCACCTATCACGTTAAGTAACCTGAGACGCTGCAGATGATAATACAGCACTCAGGCGCAGCGGTTACTCGGATAATGCGGGAAAGTATCGCCCCGTAGAGAGACATAGGAATCGGCCGAAGCCGTTCTCCCTATGAAACTCCTCCTGCATAGCTAAGGGTCCGCAGTTATGCCACAACTGAAGAAGATATAGGAATTAGCCGGAGCCTTTCAACCTTTATCTTCCCCCTTACGGGCACCAGAGTCAATAGAATGCAAAAAAATATATTCGACTTTTATTAAACAATATCGGAAGAACCGTCAGGAATTTTTCATATGCACGTATGGACAAATAAATAGGATCTTCAGACAGCTTTAATGCTTACTTACAACTTTTTTCTCTGCGACTCACCGTTTTCGAGATATAGCCCAAAAAACGAAAAACTGCACCTTTAACGCCCCCTCCCCGCGTTAGCTCACCTCTCAGCTCCGAGTAAAATTAGTAGCTTTACCTCCTAACTACTCCTAACAAAACACCGAAGAAAATCGTCTACCCCTTCGATGTTCTCTACACCCCCGAATCAAATTCAATTATATCCGAATGCTGCTCTACGCATAGCTACAGGATATGTCTCATGATGTCCGCCCAGGAACATTTATATCAGGAGATTGAATATATGCCAATACGCGGCCACAACTTTATTCTATCAAAAGATACTATTTTTTCGGTTGCTATAGAAGGGACCATCTGAATAACAATCAATTGGACCGAATTTCTCCCCACGTAATGTCAGGCGCGGGCTTCGCGATCGTGAGAGAGAGGCTAATGAATGAGACATACAGAATATACATAAAAGTAGGTCGGTCTATTTCGAAATTATAGCTCCATTTTATTGGGTAGAGTACAGGATAGACCACTACAACTTCCATACAAATATAGGGTGTTTTTTTTTATAGAGGTGTGGTTTCCAAGAAGAAATAAAACGCATATAATTTAATGATATGGCCAAGAACTTAGCTTTATTATAAGGATAAGGGTTTGCCATTATGTTTTTAAAATGATTTCGGGCAAGTTGCCACCGCGGCTGGCTCGAATAAACTCCAACCGAGAGGCCCAATTCTCGACCACTTTTTGCAGCAATTGGGGCCGTATATCAGCAATAACGCGCCGAATATTCTCTTCCAAGGCGTCAATCTTCACGGGGTTATCTGCATAGACAAGCGACTTCACATAACGCCATAAAAAATAGTCCAGCGGTGTTAAATCGCACGATCTTGGAGACCACACCACAGGCCCATGACGCGAGATAATGCGCTCACCAAAAGTTTCATTCAATAAATTGATTGTTTCATTGGCCGTATGGCATGTAGCGCGGCCAAAAAAAAACAACTCCGAAAAAAGTTATGCCAGATTGAAAACCACAAGTCTAAAAAAAAAACACCCTATACAATACAAGACTGCAATTGCTTTTGTTCAACAGCAAGTTGACTCAATAAAACGGGGGTTAGGTATGAATAGAGTCCTCTCAGAGTTCCCAGCATCTATTTCACATGATGGGATTCGGCCCCCCAGAGCCACCAGGACGACATTAGCTCAACCGGGCTTTTGTTCGCGCTTAAATTTATATCTATCTTTAATAAATCCTGACGTTCAAACATCTGTCCGAACTGTGCTGGCATGTTTCATGATGTCGACCATTTGTTTTAACGCCCCGCTGACTTACTTACCTATACTGTGGGAAATCCCTATTGCAGCGACAACGTTTCTGTTCCTGCATATTACGGACGAGAACCGCGACGAACTCTAAAACATATCTACAAATATACACTGCGGTTGCACGCCTTTCTGTACCGCAATTCAGTCGCAGCTGAGATTATTGGTTATTGACGCAAATCAAATATATCGAGAATATGTGTATTGAAAGCCCTTAAACTATAATGAAATAAATGGGACAACAGTAACCCGGGATAGTGCTAGCAAGTAAAGTCTCTACCAGGCCATTCATGGTCCCGAGCTCCTGATATGCAGCTCTGCATATGCAGAAACGAGATAAGAGGCATACTGGCAAACTCTTCCAGTAACACAGCAGGCAAGGCTCTTTGCTGCCAACTACTCATGCAAATGCACCCTATATGAAATGAGATAAGAAGCCGCCTGGATTGAAGACCTCCAATTGTCGCGGTCACGCGACCTTGTCCTACAGTTCCGAAAGCCTAGCATCAGGTGGGCGTTCTCACATACAGAATGCTCCCATCGGGCTCTCGGTCATCCACGCAATCTGGCTCCGTCCACTCGTTGCGCGTTCGTCATCTTTTTGGGCATGCGATCCTCGTTCATCCTTTGTACGTGTCCCGCCCATTGCAGTCGCTGCAATTTCACGATTTTCGACACCTGTAGCTCATCGTACAGCTAATACAAGTCCAGGTTGTACCGGATCACCTAGTTCACGAACGGCCCCGAAGATTCTTCGGAGAACCTTTCGCTCGAATGTGTCCAACAGGTGTTCAGAGTTTTGGGTTAGGGTCCATGCCTCGCAGTCATAGCATAGCACAGGTCGGATGATGGGTTTATACATACACATGGAGCTTCGTGTTTCAGTGCATCTTCGAATTCATAATTGGGAGGGCCGCAAAATAATACTTATTACCTAGTTGTATCCGTCGCTTTATCTCATCTGTTTCGTTGGCGTCTTTTGACAAATTGCAATTGTAAGTGAAGTTGTCTACATACCCTATATTGATGTCCCCCACTGTGATGCTTGAATTTACTGGCGTTCTAGTTTTTGATTGCATCATGACCTTGGTTTTAGATTCGTTGATATGTAGCCCAACTTCTTTGGCGGCGTTATTGAGACTATGCAGAAGGCTTTCTGCATCACCCAATCTTCGAGACATGATGTTGATGTCGTCGGCGTACGCTACTAGTTGAGTCTACTTAATGAGTAGTGTTCCACTGCTGTCCAAATTCATGGCTTGAATTACATACTCCAGTCCAGAGCCAGGTTGAAGAGCGTCGGCGCCAGTCCGTCGCCTTGCTTGAGTCCAGTACGTTCTTTGTGGATTGGGCAAATGATACTTTTATGCCAATCTTCCGGGATTATTTCGTCGTTCCATACTTTAACGATAAGCCTTAGTATAGCCTTAACAAGGCTCGCCCCACCATGCTTCAGCAGTTCAGCTGGAATCTCGTCAGCGCCCGAGGCTTTATTATGTTTCAGTAATTGCATGGCGAGATCCACTTCTTCTACTGTTGGGGGTTAAACGGGAGGGCCTGTTTCAGCCATCAGCTCCAGAACTTCTTGTGTGGGGTTGTTCGGTTGGACATTGAGGAGCTCTTCAAAATGTGAGGCCCAGCGTTTATCAACGCTATCGGTGTCACTAATGATATTGCCATCCTTATCCTTACAGATGCTGGTCCTGGGTTGGTATCCACCTTTAATCGAATTAATTAGCTTGTACGCTTGTCTACTGTTCCTACTAGCTAGTCTTTGGTTTATTTGCATCAACTGCTCGTCAAGATGCTTACGTTTCTTACGCCTAATTAACCCTTACCAAAATCGTCGAAGCTCGTCATATTTGTTTTTTTTTGCTCTAGTTGCGCGTTCGGTCCATTGGCGATATGCTTCGTTTTTCTCATCTACCGAATTTTGATATTCCTTGTCAAACCCATCATTTCGGGCTCTCCGGGCTTTGTAACCCACAACCTCCTCTGCAACCCCTTTGATGGTGTCTTTGAGTGCTTCTCCTCAAGGGCAGTCGTATAAGCAACCACCGTGGCATCATCCGACAATTTGCCAACCGCAAAAATTTTCGCCGGGTTGAATCTCGAATGATGCACCGAAGAAATTCTACACCTATAGGTCGCCTTCACCATATAGTGGTCAGAATCAATATTTGCTCCACGATAGGATCGAACATCCATTATGCTCCTATGCCCATCTCTTGCAGACGAGGACGTGGTCAATTTGGTTGACGGTATGTTGATCTGGAGATCTCCAGGCCTGCCTCTGAATGCGACGATGCGGAAAACACGTGGAGCTAATGACCATATTTCTGCTGGTCGCGAAGTCAATTAGTCGTTGGCCATTGTCGTTACAGTCTTCATGGAAGCTGTACCCTCCAATAATCAACCTATGCAAACTTTCGTTTCCGACTTTAGCGTTAAAATCCGCCAGCAGCAATTTGACATCGTTTGATTGAAGAAGAAGAAGAGATTTTCTAGGCAATGATAGAACTCGTCTTTAACCGTGTATTCACTGACTTCGGTGGGGGCATGCGCGTTTATGAGCCAGAGATTGAAGAACCGGGTTTTAATGCGAATCGCACGCTCGTTTATGGGTTTGAAGTCGATAACATGCGGCTTAAGTTGATTGTTTACAATGAACGCCACTACAAACTCCCTGTGGCCCGAAGGCTTTCCACTTGTGAAAATTGTGTACGAATTTCGGTCATCAATCTCGCTACTAAGGATCGACCTGATCCTTAAGGCCCCTGGCCTATTCAGGGAGCGTACATTCCAGGTTCCGAAGGAGTAATCAGTTGTTCGTTTGCGAAGTCGTCGTTGGGTTGTATCCGTCCAATCCGAGGCTTTCATTCCAGGTTTCTTAACGTAGAATTTTTTCCAAGGATGAGTTGTCGGCCCATCGCTTAACCATGATAGTGTTCGTAAAACGAAAGAGGTCCATCGTGGAGAGTAAAGTAACGTCCCGTAGAGAAACATAGGAATTGGCCGGAGCCGTTCACCCTATGAAGCTTCTTCTTCTTTTAGCGGTGCAGAAAGGCGTGAACCACTGTGCATCTATGTGGATTAGAGTTATGGTTCGTCGATGTTTTCGTCTGTAATGTCAAGGGACAAAAACATAGTTGCTGCGATAGGGTTTTCCCACAGTGAGATAGGGGTCAGTGGGCGCAGCTGGGCATTGAAACAGGTGACCCACATCGTGTGGAGCGCCAGCGCAGTTTGGACAGATGTTTTGAATGTCCGGGTTTATGCGAGAAAGGTACGAATTGAGTCGCGAACAAAAGCCCGACCGAAGTTGGGCTAATGTCACTCTGGTGGCTCTCGGGAGCCTAGTCTCCTCAGGCGAAATGGGTGGTGGGCGCACTGAGAGGACTCTATTCGCATCTAATCTCGGAATAGACCGACTCACTTCTGCAGTGTGAATCTCAGCGATGGCAGCTCGGTATGCATCATCGTCGCAAGGGTCCCTCTTGTATCCCTGGACCTCTCTCTCTAGGTCTCGTAAACCACGCCTGACATGTCGTGGTGGAGGAATTCGGTCCATGAGACTATTGTTGGGATGATTCTCACGGTAGCAGCCAACAAGATACTGTTTAGACAGTAGGAGATTGTGGTCACGTATTGGCATCATCACCCTATGAAGCTCCTCCTGCATAGCTAAGGGTCCGCAGTTATGCCTGAAAAGGATATAGGAATCGGCCGCAGCCTTTCAACCTTTATCCCCCCTTAAGGGAAAAAAGGCAGTTAACAAAGCGAAAAAATGTTGTCCTTTCACATAACCAATTGAAAAATTGCTTCATTAGCATCTATTAAAGGCTTAATGGTGACAACATACAAACGTCAACCCACCATGCCCTTACTCTCCATTGATTTTGGGTTGATCTTATTCTTATTTTTTTTAAAGAGGCAAGCTATTAAATGCTTTCTTTTTATATTACAGACAACTATGAAGTATATGATGTGGAAGGATTACAATCAAGTCAATTTCCAATTCATAGTATCCATAGAAGACAAGTTGTAGCAGGAGACCAGCAGGCGGGTTCAGAAGTTCCACCAGTTGACTTGAAATACAATGCGCCCAATCCTCCAAGTAAAGATGCATCAGATGTAAAGCAAGAACCGCCAGGCATTATTTACAATGGTGGAAATGTTAGCACTGTAGCACCTATAGTGGAGAGACCTCTTTTGGGTGTAAACGGAACCGGTCAGCGTAAGGACTACGCCACTAAGAAACCCGAGATAGTTTCAGAACCAATCAATCCAGTGCCTAAAACTACGAAATTATCTACGCCGAAAAAAGTCAACATAACTGCTACAGATCCTATGACACTTGATGATAGCGTAATAGATGGTATTGATCAGCCGGAAAATGAAACTAAAGATCAACTAAACAAATATAATATCACAAAAATAAAAGAGGTGAGTACATGATGATTGATTAATATGTTCAGGACTTAATTATTAATTGTTTTTCAGGATTTTCATCTTTATTACAACAGCACGATTACAGTTGATAAAGATATTGTTGATAAATATTTCAACGAATTCAAGGGAATCGCTCCCAATACAATGCTATCGAAGTCTCATAGACGAGCAATGGTACGTAATTCATATATGTATTTTATAGATTTTTTACACGAAAACTCGTACGAAACACTGTGTAGTGCAACAGTTCACCAATTATTGTTTCAATGAACATCACATTACAAACATGAAGATGATAACACTAACTATGATCATATCATATCACATACAAAATATCTTTACACACCATTCATCCCTGAGTGAGGATCAAAATTGATCCTGCCTCGGTTGAAGAGAATATGAGTCGAAGATGTATGTAAAATATCGAAATATGTTTCTTTTTACTTAGAACCGCCGTACACAGAGCGATCGATCGTACGATAAACATTCTTTGGGAGAATTCACATTGTAAGACAAAACCGGACGGGTAAACTTGCAAGACAAGAACCATCGTTCTTACAATCTGAATTGCACAATGCTTGTCTGCTGGCCACTACACAAGCTCTCGCCGTCCGTTTATTAGCACAAACAAACACCCGGCGAGAGCTTTTGTAGTGGCCAGCAGACAAGCATTGTGCAATTCAGATTGTAAGAACGATGGTTCTTGTCTTGCAAGTTTACCCGTCCGGTTTTGTCTTACAATTTGAATTCAGCCTTTGGTTGCATTACACCTGCTTGTGTCGGAATCCTGTTGACTAGGAACGCCCGGCGATTCCTAATTGACTGGAAGCCTATCTCAGACCGCATGATTACTGCCAGATTTAAATCCAGAGTACGGGACATTACAACTTGCCACTTAACACATTGGACTTCTCCGAATGGCAGAAGGCAGAATTGAGAACCAGATTGACTATATTGCTGTTTCTAAGACATGGAGAAATGGTAGCTTAGATGTCAGAGCAAAACGTCGTGTCATGCATTCTACCGCTTTGCGCGAGAAATCCGATGTCCAAACACCAACTGGGAATTCTACAGCAGAAGATGGAACGGAACGTCGCTAAGGATTCATTCATTGCGTGCGGCGAAAACGTTATTGGGTGATTGGCCCACGTTAGGAGACCACTCATTACATTCTACATGGTCTCGTTATCTCAGCACGCAAGAGAGTTAACGAACAGAGCTGCCGTTGACACAGCTAGAGAACAATTCAGAGATGAATACCGTTCGCTTATAAATGGCGTGCAAAGGAGTGTAAGATGAGATAAGCGTAATTACATACACTCGTTGCGATGGAGGCAGAGAATGCAGCTCTCCGTGGTGACAGAGGAACTTGTTACAAATTTATTTAGCCATTGACTGACAACTCCTGATATTGATTCTGCCTCACATCGGAACACCATGCGAAAGATAAGGAAGGGTCTCTGCTAGTTACTGAAGAACAACAGTTACGTGGATGGAGAGATCACTTGCTAGAGGTCCTGAACAATATCTTTGGGCCTGCTAATGCATCTGCAATAGCATTAGAAGATGTTCCTCAAATTGCAAGTATGTAATAATTCCAGTCTCCCGTCCAAAAGGGAATTAATACGTGCTATTAAATCAATGATAAAAAAAATCCTTAACTAGACGTGCATATTCGACCGCCTTGCACGAAAAAGCTTGTGCAGCAACATCTCTTCAGAATCCTACAATTGAAGATAGATGGAATTTTGCAAAGGATCCTTTTATTTCATGTGGCGAAGCGACTGTGGGAAGATTGGATAGAGGTAGGAGACCTTTTATCAGTGATGCTACTTGGTCTCTTATCTCGGCACGCAAAAGAGTTAAGGAACAGATTAACTCTGCTGCTGATGATTCAGCTAAAAATCAACTTCGAGCTGAGTACCGTTCAATACAAAAAGGCGTGCAGAGAAGTGTGAGGCGTGATAAGCGTACTTACATCAACGCTTTAGCGAAGGAGGCAAAAGATGCGGCTTATCGTGGTGAAAGCGGTACCCTATTTAATCTAATTAAACCACTTATTGGTAAATCGTTCAAAAACGGACCATCCTGTGAAAGATAAAGAAGGGTTACTGCTTGTTACCGAAGAACAGCAACTTCAGAGATGGAAAGAGCTCTTTTTTGACGTCCTTAACAACCGTTTTGGGCCTGCAAGAGCATCTTCATTGGCAGAAGAAGACGCCCCTCCAGTAGTCAGTATTAATTCCAGACTACCATCTGGAATTAAAGCGGGTTATCTATGGACGCCGGTAAGGCCCCGGAGATAGATGGAATTCCGGTTGAACTATTTAAAGCGGATTCGAATGCTACAGCGTATATTCTGCTTCCCCTCATCAGAGAGTGTTGCGAAACCGAAACTCTGCCAGTATAATGGAAAAAGGGCGTAATTATTAAAATTCCGAAGAAGGGTAACCTTAAGGATTCTAATAATTGGCGCGGTATTTGCCTACTTCCAGCTGTCTCCAAGCTGATGGCTAAAATTATTTTGAACCGGATCATGGATGACGTTGATCGCACTTTAAGTAATGAACAGGCTGGCTTTCGTGAGGGTTTTTCATGTAGTGACCATATAAACACCCTCCGGATTATTATTGAGCAATCCGCCGAATGGAGATCCCCATTACACCTCATGTTCATTGATTTCGACATGGCGTTCGATAGTGTTGATCGGGAGTATATCTGGAGAGCTCTTCGTAGGAGGGGCATACCAGATAAAAAAATTTCTATCACCAAGGAATCTTATCAGGGAGCCTTATGTCACGTTTTGCACAAGGGTAAGCTTTCAGATCCTTTTGAGGTGCACAGTGGAGTGAGACAAGGTTGCATTTTGTCACCTATTCTTTTCCTCATATCCATTAACGATATACTAGTGAGCCCGCTTCAAAACCAGAGGAAAGGTATCAGACTGGACTATGTTGACGATATTTGTCTGCTTTCAAATAAAAAGGAGGATGTATGTAGCTCAAATGGCCGATGCTCTGCGAAAGTCGTAATGCTGGGCTCAAGATAAACGCTGCCAAGACCAAGTACTTGAGCTCCGATCCTGGGGGACAAAGCGGAATTTGTGTTTCGGGCCAGGCAGTCGAAAAAGTTGACGAATTCTGCTACCTCGGAAGCATAGTCACAGCAGATGGCGGCGCGGACGTTGATGTACAATCGCGTATCAATAAGGCTAGGGCAGCCTTCTTCGCTTTGACTCCTTTCTGGCAAAATAACAACATTTCCAGGCGCACCAAAATCCGAATCTCCAATTCTATTGTAATATCTGTGCTTCTTTATGGCTATTCAACTAGGAAGGTGACCAATGAGTTAACAATTAAGCTGCAAAGTTTCGTAAAGCAGTGTCTACGGCGCATCCTACAAATCCTCTGGCCGGAGATTATATCCAATGATGATCTCCTGAGTATCACAGGCCTGGATTGGATAGGCACTTTGTCAAAAGGCGAAAGTGGCAATGGATAGGTCATACTCTCCGAAGAGAGCCAACAAATATTGCAAAGCAATAGATTGGAACCCTCAAGGAGCCAATGCTAGACGCCGTGTTGGACGATCAAGAAATACGTGGAGAAGATCGGTTAATAGCAAGGCTGCTTCATTAAACAAACAGTGGTCAGACCTAATGACGATGGCACAGAACAGAACGAAGTGGAAAGTAAGCGTAGCCGATGACATATGCTCCACAAGGAGTTAACAGGAAACAGAGAGAGTATTACCATAGATTTATAATACAGCCAAAGAAAATGACCCCTTTATCGCAATATCGATTGGATGGTGTATAGCGACTATTAGGATTAAGCCAACATTCAACCAATTCAACATGAGGTTTTCAACATTTACATTAATTTAAAATAAAATTCATAAAATTAATATAGTTTAAACAAAATCATTATAAGAGTGCACAGTGGAAATATTTTCATTATTTTTACCAATTCTTCTGCATTTTAGACGGTGCAACTCACATTCGATTTCCCATTCTATGGACATCTCGTGAGAAACGTGACAGTAGCAACAGGTGGCTTTTTATATACCGGGGAGTATGTACACTCATGGCTGGCTGCAACGCAGTATATTGCACCACTTATGGCAAATTTCGACACTAACTTATCGAATGATTCTTTTGTTAAATATGCTGATAATGGTACGTAAGTAGACAAACTTGCACTTCGTCTTGTAATTCTGTAATGTTAAGGGCGCGTACAAAATACCTGCTTATATTGAAAAAATAGTGTGCATACCTCGTCTTACATAAATTCAGCTACAACTCATTACTCTTGAAAAAATATTTTAATGTTTTAACATTTTCTTAGTCTTAGTCTGGCTGGTCTAGCGGTTAGTGCGCGCACCTTCGGTGCACAGGGTCATGAGTTCGAATCTCACCGTGGATCATGGTGTTTTTCGAACTCACGAGCTTGTGACGGACTATGATCTAACTCAGATGTTAAACAAGTACCCATTTATGGGGATAAATAACACTGCTGAGCGTGATGCTGATCTCATTACCTCAACAAAAAGCAGATAAGATTTTGGAAATAGGATGTCACTAACACATCCTGCGGCCTTAGTCCAATGCAGGATTGTCGCGCCTGTTATTTATTTAATATTTTCTTTACAGGAACTGCATTTACCGTTCTTTGGGAAAATGTGGCACTACAAGATAAGCCAGAAGTTGGGAGATTTACATTCTCCACTACATTGCACAAGAGCGGTGACATTGTTTTTGCATACTTCTCAGTGCCGATTGGAATCGAAGCCATCCAAGACGATAAACATCCTGTTAAAGTCGGTTTATCTGATGCATATATAATTGATAAATACGTGTTCTGTAAGTTTGGTGTGAAAAAAATGTTGAAAAACGTCTATAATTTTCTATATATTTCAGTTGCACGAAGAAAAACTATTTACGAATATCATAGAGTCAATTTCCAAAGTCCTCACATTCAAAACTATACAATTATTTATCTATCCGCTCAGCCCACATGCTTGTCACTGACAGATTGTGCTTCATGTATTTCGGAGAAACTTAACTTTGACGTAAGTTAATGGAAATGCTACTTAAATGATGTATATTTACTTTAGTGACATTTTCAGTGTAGTTGGTGCACGGCTCTCAATAAGTGTTCGACCGGAACGGACCGAACAAGGCACGAATGGTTGAAGAAAGGCAAGTCTATACACTTTTCTCATTAGAGAATAAAAGTAAACCCCGTTTATCTTCCATTTTCAGGTTGTGATCGAACGCAAATTACTGAGGAGTCCAGTTGTCCAGCGCTAGGCGAAAAGGGTAATAATGCTGCACAACAGGCTAACGAAACAATAGCATCATCGAATTGGGATCCGGGTATGGAGAACGCCTATTCCAACTCGGAGCCTGTGCATGATGCAAACGAAGTTACACGCAACGTTGAAAACAATCACCTTATGCAAGCGAATGATAACGAAAATCGAAGTGTTGGGCTAGCTTTAGGTTTTATGCTACCCATCTGCTTAGTAATGAGTGCCCTGTTGTGGGTACTATATGCGTATAGAAATCCGCACACTAAAAGTGGTCAGCTACTTATACAGGTAAGCGAAATTGATTTTGTATGGCCTATTCTCAATATTTATATAGTTTTCACATTTCAAGCAAACACATGGTCTTAAGGTTTGTAAATTTTGAATAAATTTGGCAACATTTTTTATACAATGTTCATTTACATATTCCGAACTTAATATTGTATGTTTCCTTGTGGTGTCGGCTCCTTTACTTCGAGTCAACGTTACATTGCATATAGAGGAGTGTATATAATGTTGCAAGCACTATATATTTCCTGGACCAGAGATTCGATCTCCGGACCTCTAGATGACTAGCATCGTAGAGTGCGACTCAACCAAATGAGCCACAGAGCGTGATATTATTTGCATGGGCATGGGAAAACATAGTTCCTCCGCTTTTCCCGGCGTGCCATAGAAGGCGACTAAAGGGGCAGAGGAGAATAAAACTCGTCTGGCCCTCGTATAATTCTATACGATTGCGCGCGTCTATTGTTTGCGCACATTTGTGTTTACAAAAAATTGATCTCTTTGGTTTTGGGCGTCGAATTATATGCCACAGTGATCCCGGCTTGTCATAGAAGGCGCCTAGAGGCATAGGCTTGTAACTTCTCTCTGTGAATACCGTAACCCCTAGTGGGGCATGGTGCGTTAACTCAGCCATAAATAGCTATATTCGAGTCAACGTTACATTGCATATTAGGAGTGTATATAATGTTGCAGACACTATATAAATCCTATCCGACTGCTATTATTATTATTTTCTAGTATGTGCTCTGTGGCCGTGATTGTTCGGTCGCCACTCTGTGAAATAGACACTCATAGAGAAACGAGTTTCCAAACTCGGGACGACTCGTCGCAAGTTCATTATTCAGAAGAAGATGATAAAAAATATTCTTATCGTAGAATAATAAACAAACAATGTGACTAGGAAGTGGTATGGCTGACAACCGTATCACACTCCGAATTCAGTTGTCTTTGTAACGTTGATGACTACACACGGTAGTCATAAACGCACCATGCTCCACTAGGAGTTACGGTAATGAAGAGAGATGTGCGGAAATATGGCCACGCCGAGATTTGATCTCATGTCTCTATTAGCATCGTAGAGTGCGACTCAACCGCCTGAGGCACAGAGCGTGTAACAGAGGCTTGTGACTTGCATGTGAAAATAATAATTTAACACTGGTTTTTGGAACGTTTAAACGATGTGGGATGTGTGTGAATCATTTGTGGGCAGACTCCAGCAAGGTAGGAGACCATTTATCAGTGATTCTACGCGGTCTCTAATATCTGCACGGAAGAGAATTAAGGAGTAATTAAACTCGGCTACCCCACGGAAGAAGCTCTTCAGTTAGCTGAACCTGGCCCACCCGTTCAACCTCCAACAGAAGAGAATGTGAGTCTCGCCATACAATCGCTTCAATGTAATAAAGCGCCGGGCGTTGAGATCCCAGCCGAACTGCTGAGGTAATCCCCGAAGATTGGCGTAAAAGCACAATCTGCCCAATCCACAAAAGGTGACAGCTGAAATGTGAGAATGAGAGTGGCGTATCATAACGGCTTTTACGATTTTATCCAAAATTCTCGAAAAGAGAATTAATCCGTACGCAAAACAAATCATTGGCGAATATCAAGGCGGGTTCAGACATGGTCGATCAACAACCGATCAGCTCTTTACTGTGAAGCTGTCACTTCAAAAGTGCTGGGAATACAACATCGATGTGTACCAAATTTTAGGAAAACATACTACAGTAAGTAGTTTGGCTTGTGTAGTGGTTAGTGCGCGCACCTTCGGTGCACAGAATCATGGGTTCGAGACTCACCGTGAACAAATTCAGTGTACTGTGTATTTCGAACTCACGACCCATGTGACGGACTACGATCTCACTCAGATGTTAAAAGGGTACCCATTTATGGGGATAAATAACACTGCTGAGCGTGCCGTTGATCTCAACACCTCAACAAAAAAGCAGCTAAGATCTTGGAAATTGGATGTCACTAACACATCTTCGGCCTTAGTCCAATGTTGGACTGTCGCGCCTGTTATTTATTTTATATTACAGTATCGACTGTAGGGTACTGTATAACATAATGCCGCAATTTGGTATACCACCAAAACTAGTG
Source organism: Microchrysa polita (assembly GCA_949715475.1). Taxonomy (NCBI): domain Eukaryota; kingdom Metazoa; phylum Arthropoda; class Insecta; order Diptera; family Stratiomyidae; genus Microchrysa; species Microchrysa polita. Next base: position 106,559,627 of record OX454415.1, on the reverse strand, counting down.
AGGCTTATCTATTCGAAACTCGCCCCGAAATCAAGCAGGGGCGATGGCCTGACACCGACTTTGTTTAACCTAGCTTTCGAGTATGTAATTCTAGCCAAACCAATCATCAAGTCGTCACAATTATTAGCGTACGCCGACGACAACAGAAAGCCGTCTGCATAATCTCAATACCGCCGCAAAAGGACAACTTGAACTACCTGGGTTGTAACTTATCAAAGAACGCCAACGATAAGATGTATTTCTCGGTCTTCCCAATTATTAATTCGAAGCATGCGCACAAAAACTCGGAAGCTCTGTGTGTATAAAACGATCACCCGACCTGTACTATGCTGCGAAACATAGCGTCAATGTTTCGCAGCATAGCGAAACTATGTTAGACTGATTCGAGCGAAAGGTCCTTCGGCGAATTTTCAGGCCGTTTGTGAACGAGATCAATGGCGCATCCGGTGCAACCACGAGTTGTATCGATTGTACATCAACGCGTTAGCGGTGGAAGCCGGCTCTGATCCAAGAGAGCTGAACAACCGAAACACTCCCCCAAGAATGGAAGAAGGCGCTATTAAAATACACAAGAAAGGAAATCTCTAGGTAGTCTCCAGATTGATGTCCAAAATAATCTTGTACCGCATCAAGAAAACGGTCCATCGCACTCTGGACAATGAAGAACCTGATTTTCGTCAGGGTTTCTCTTTTAGCGACCACATTTACACCACCACATTAATAAAATTGAACATCCGCTGAATTGAGATCTCCGTTACATCTTACATACATATCGTCTACTATGCTTATTTCTGGCCAGCTTTACTAAGGAGAGGCATACCAGAGAAACTTAGTTCCAATTCATAAAGGAGTCCTATAACAGAGTCATGTCTAGCAGGAGCTTGAGCTGTCTAGTCCTTTTAGACAAGTTAGACAAGGTTGTATTCAACAACAACGCATTGGTCTCGGCGATGACACGATCCAAGATAGAGCTGCCTATAGAAATATGCTGAGATATTACCGCCAAAACGGGCGATGTGACTACACCGCAGGTCGAGCAACGCGAAACTATGGGGCGGTATAAAGAACGAGGCAAGGAAGAAGACAAGGTTGTATTCTATCACAAATGCTGTTCCTGATTACCATCAACGGCGTAATTTGCAACGCTCTATGCGGGAGTATGAGATGGAAATTATTTGGGAATACGCAGCCTGGCTGCATGGTCCCCTATTTGCCAATGTCCAGTAAAAACCGCACCTTCTTCTTCTTTTAGCGGTACAGAAAGGTGTGAACCGCTGTGTATCTATATGGACTCGTTTTATAGTTCGTCATCGTTTTCGTCCGCAATCTCCAGGGACAAAAACGTGGCAGCTGCAATGGGGTTTTCCCATAGTGAGAGGGGGGTGAGATTTGTGGGTGCAGCTGGGCATTGAAACAAATGGGCTACATCGTGTGGCGTGCCAGTGCAGTTAGGGCATACGTTTAGTATATTTGGGTCTATCCGAGATAGATACGAATTGAGGCGTGAGCAGAAGCCTGACCGAAGTTGGGCTAAAGCCACTCTAGTGGCTCTCGGGAGCCTAATCTCCTCAGGTGAAATAGGTGGTGGGAGCGCTGAGAGGACTCTGTTCGTACCTAAACTCGCAATAGACCTACTCACTTCCTCAGTGTGAATCATTGCAATGGCAGCCCGGTATGAATCTTCATCGAAAGGATCCCTTTTGTAACCCTGGACTTCTCTCTCAAGGTCACGAGGGCCACGTTTGATGTTGCGTGGAGGGGGAATTTTGTCCATGAGGTTACGATTAGGATGATCCTCTCGATAACAACCTACTAAATATTGTTTTGTAAGTAGTCGATTGTGGTCACGTATTGGCATCAAATGTGTCTCCTGATGTAGGTGGTCCTGGGCAGACATCAGAAGGCATCCTGTAGCTGTGCGTAGAGCAGCATTTTGGCAGACTTGGATTTTGTTCCAGCTTGTGTTACAGAGACCTTGCGACCAAACTGGCGCCGCAAAATCAGCCGCTGCTCGACCCACCGCTTTGTAAGTGGCTAGCATTGTCTCTTTATCTTTGCCCCAGGTGCTACCAGCCAGTGCTTTAAGAATTTTGTTTCTACTGCGCATCTTTTCACATACCGCTTCCGCGTGATGAGCTGAAGTCATCATTTTCTCAAAGTGAAGCCCGAGAATTTTTGGATTTGCAACAGCAGGAACTGGTTTGTTGCCAATACGTACCCCAACCGGCCACTTACAATCACCTGACCAGGTGGTAAGGAAGGTCGCAGACGATTTGGACGCTGAGATGGTTAGGTTTCTGCTATGGAAAAAGGCTTCTAGTCGCGCTAAATATCTATTGATATCTTCACGCATGACATCCCTATCCGCTCCCGTGGCGAGTACAGTGCAGTCATCGGCATAAGAAATAACTTCAATGCCTTCCGGAGGTGTTGGGAGACCGGCCATGTAGATGTTAAACAAGGTGGGAGCGAGAACCCCACCTTGAGGAACACCTAATTTGATCTTTCTAAGTTTGGAACGACTGCCTCGAAACTCGGTGATGGATTGCCTACCAGCTAGATAGTTGGCAATCCATCTTATCTCTTGAGTCGGAACATGCATATTGAGGAGGTTTGCCAGAAGCATGGAGTGATTAACCTTATCAAACGCATTTGATAGGTCAATCGCCACCATGATGGTTCTATGGCAAGGTGTACTGTGGTTTAGTCCGTCTCTTACACGTGTAGTGATCGCGTCCAGAGCGGTGGTTGTACTATGCATGCGTCTGAATCCGTGCTGATGGGGATCTAGCTTTGCATGTGAAACGAGTGTGGGGTAGATGAGGGCTTCCAGCGTCTTTGCTACAGGTGACAGGATCGTAATCGGTCTGTAGGAAGTTCCTAGTTTGGCACTTTTCCCTGGTTTAAGGCATGGGACTATACGACCTTGTTTCCAGATGTCGGGATGGCGAGCGTAGATATTGACAAGTTAAAGACTGCCGTGAGATACTCAATGGCAGGAAGACCAAGATGTTTGAGCATGGCCATTGAAATGCCATCAGGTCCAAGGGCATTAGAATTTTTTGCATTCTCAATGACTTTTTTAACCTGGTCCGGAGTATAAATTGGTACGGAGTCAACAATTCGGCCTCGAATCCGTCTTCTAATTTTGCGCTTGAGGCCATCTGACTTGGGATGTTCAATAAATTGTTTATTGAACTGGCTCGCACACTGAAGAGGATTGCTAGTTTCTTTTTTGCCGAAGGTTATGGCTATATTGCCCTTATCTTTTGTGGGGTTCGAAAGGGCACGGACAGTGGACCATAACTTACTGGCACCTTCATTAAGGTTACAGTCATTGAGGTGCTCGTTCCATTTGGCCTTCTTGTAGTCTTTAACTTGTCGCTGTATTTGGATATTGAGCTCCCGAATTCTGGGGTCACCAGGGTTAGCGCGCCTAATGTTGTCACGTTCATCAGCTAACCTTGCGGCACTTGTTGGGAAGTTTGGACGAACCTTTGGAATGCGCCCTGCAGGAATGAACCGTGCCGCAGCTTTGGCAATGACGCTCCTAATGTTCCGTTCGGCCTTATGTATATTTGTGGGAGGGGGAAGCGCGAAGAACTTCGATGACGTGAATGTTTTGAAACCTTCCCAATTAGCTTTTTTGTGATTGACAAAAGTTCGCTTCTCTGACTTGGTCAGGTCAGCTGGTTTGTCAATTCTGACTATGATTGGGAGGTGATCAGAGGGAAGACCAGTAAGTGTTTCCCAGGAGGTCTCACTAATTAGGCTAGCGCTGACAATTGTAATGTCTGGTGAGCTAATACAATTGTTTGCATCACGCACCTGGACTACGCCGACGACATTTGCCTTTTCTCTAACAGTTCAGATCATCTGGGTCAACGGATGCTTTGCATCGTGAAAGTCAAAGTGCTGCATTAAAATTTAATGTTGCCAACAATACCTGATCTTCACTTCAGGAGGGCAAAGCACAATTTCTATCTCTGGACAACCGATATAAAAAGTTGACGATTTTACATACCTCGGAACCGTAGTAATAGCAGATGGTGGGGCTGATGTCGATGTGTTTTTTAGTCTCATTCCTCTCTGGCAAAACCACAACATCTCCAGGAACACTAAACCCAGAAATGTGAAATATGTGCTTTTTTACGGGTGTTTCACGTGGAAAGCGATCATGACAACCAAACTGCAAACTGTTTGTGTGTATGTTGTTGTTGTAGCGCGACTCAAGAGATTTTGTAACAACGGGTACCTTCGGGACGATTTACATGGAAGAACCGGCTGCCGTTGGCAGTGGATAGGACACACAATTAAAAAAAGCCGAATAGGCTCTCAATTGGAATCCGCAGGGTACCGATGCAAGTTGCCGTGGGGGAGTTAAAGGCGATGGCTGCTAATAGGGAAACGAGGAAAAGAAAAGTACTTAATGCCCTATGTCCCAATAGAGGTTAAAAGGAACCAAATAGAGAGAGAGGTGTATTATTTTTACGGGCTTCATTTTAGTGCATTGAATTAGTTGTTAGCTTTTTTGGAATATAATCATAATATATTTCTAACACTATTTATCCTTATTATTTTGCAGTACCGTCCAAGCCAGTGGACATGGAGAAGAGGAGAAGCTCGATATACGGCAGCCACCATACACATGTAACTACATGATACTTAGGAAGCATCTTAATAAAGTAATTATAAATTAAAAAGACAAATCGCGCGCTAAGAGAAAAAAATGAGTATTTCATATAAGCCACTATTTGGTAAAGACCTCGATGAAATGCATTCATTAGACAACTTAATCAATCATAGATAACACATGGCTTATATTTTTATAAGTGACTATTATCCATTTTATACAAAAAAAAAACATCTTATAAACATTTTTTTATTGATCAAAGAAATTAAAAAAAAAACACTTATTGTCTGTTTTTCTATTAAATTTTATAAAATCTGGTTTAATTATATTTTTTTCCTTTTTAAATAACTGTATTAAAACAACTCTTTTTATGGCTACACAAATACGGTATGTGGTCCTTTCTGTTTCTGCACTAAGAGATAATTATAAACAAATTTTACTCTTTTATGTTCCTGTGATATGTTGTTAATTAACTCAATCAAATTTGCAATTGGATATAAACGTAAATGAACGTCCATAATGTTAATGAAATTTTCTATAGCTTTCTGAACATTTTTGATGTGTATTTTTCATACTTAGATAATATATATTATAAAGAAACATTTTAAAACATTTCTTACATTTATTTATTTTGGATCCCAAATTAAAGGAATGCACTGGATTGAATGTTTTTTTTCGTTTTTCGTTCTCTACTAAATTATATTATTAATGGGAAAAATTTACTTATTTTCGGGTGTATAAAATCTAGTTAAGATTGCAATTTTTTCTTTTATAAAATTATACAATTTTAATGTCGCCATGGGTGTTTTTGTTTCAACTTTTAAATTTAATACAGCTGATTATGCAACGCTGCATTATTTTAATTTTTGCATATAGTTTATATAAGATTATAAATTCCTTGTATTTTGAATAAAATTATTGTACACCTGACATTTTATTTGGAGAAAATGAAATAAATAATTTGTCAGAGCACATAATGTTAGTGTTTATGTGTTTTAACCGAATGATAATAACTTAAACAAAGAAGATACTGCTAAAGTAATATCCCGTCATGTAATATGATTTTTAAGGATTTCTCAACAACAAATATCGGATTTGCTACAAGAACATATGCCAAAATGACGTCACCCATTTAAAGTCGATCCACAATTTTCAGCCATCGGTCACAGTCATTTTCCATAAAAGTTGACAGATTGTCAGTTAATTAATTGGCTATGTCCATACCTGTGCGCTTTCGTCTTCAATTTCCGTTTCCTCTTTCAACATTGAACGTGTCATTGATTGCATCGAATAAGCAGAAGAGGAAGAAAGAAGACATTTATAGAAATGTTGAAATCAACGACGATAGCACACCCGACTTGAGTAGGTTGCAATTTTCCATCCATTCCACTTCCTCTTTTCAATAGTGCAGACATCCCAAGTTTCAGTTATCAAAAGGATGAAGACGAACGAAAAAGGAAACAATCTGGACAGGCCCATTGACTGTTAATTTGTATGGAAAATGACTGAAAAGTGTGGATCGACCTTAACCCTTGTGTTGCCACCATCATTTTTTTTCCAAAAAAGGTTGTCCAAAACCTCGACTCCCCATGATTTGACCGAATTTGTATGGAAATTTGCATTCTACGTACTTGTGAAAAAAAATTTCACTTAAAAAAAATTGCATTTGAAAAAAAACAACATGTATGAGTCACCCGGATACCTGGGTACCCCGATAGAAAAATTATGATTTTCTTATAGATTATCGTATATTTCGAGTATACAGGGTGTCCCGCCACTGGTTAGCCATAGACCTATATGGTAGACTCTACAGGATGTTTTAGGAAAAAGGTCACCAACATTATTTCTCTAGCCTTAACCGTTACGGAGTAATCACATTTTTTGTGATTCTTGTCAAAAACCACGACTTTTTTCGAAAAACTCCTATTTTCCAGCTTCCAGTTTACCCAAATCAATGTTTTTATATTCTTCTGAAAGTACACAAAATTTCCAATAAAAGGACATATCGAACGATGCGAACAGTTTCCTATCTTCCGAGATACGATCCTTTGAATTTTGCAGAAATTTCAATTTCAACTTTTAATGTCAAAATTAAACCCGAGTTTCGTAACGGTACATTGAAGTACCAAATCTGCAAAGTTCACCCATTTGGCCCATTTCCTAAGCTATCGGAGTTTTTCGAAAAAAGTCGTGGTTTTTGACAAGTATCACATAAATAACGGTAAAAGCTAGAGAAATAATTTTGGTGACATTTTTCCTAAAACATCCTGTAGAGTCTACCATGGCTAACCAGTGGCGGGACACCCTGTATAATGATGGCTTGCTGGTTAGAAAATCGATCTTACATCATTAGCATAACAGAACAGAAGAACTTCTGAGAGCTGGCGTAGAAAATTCTGCGTCCGTTAGTTTCATAGTTGAAAAAGATTCACCGCTTTTTCTTCTTCGGAATATAAGAAACAGATGGTAATCTTCTCGTGAAATCCAAAAAGCGTGGACAGAGTTCGACAGTTTCATTTCTTGAGGATGCATGTTTGTGACATTCTATTACAAAAGATTCTCTGCCAACGGTAAGGTCGTCAGAAAAGAGTGCATTTCAGTTACCGCAACTTTCTTCCATATTCGCGGACTCGTTCTAGGGATGGTTGCTATCAATCATAATCTCGATACTCGGTTTCTGCTTCTGTATTTGTGCACCGAACGATAATGTCAACCATTTCCGACGTAATGAATTTTCGGAAAGTACAAGTGATCGATATCGTTTACGGTCCAGCTTTCTGCCTAACAATGTTTCTAGTCCGAGTTTGTTGGTTTTTAGGCGGAGTTTTATTCCAAACAAAACATAAAAAATATATTCTTTATTTTCCTGGTAAAAATGCAAACAATTGTTTTTATCTACAAGGGGCTTTTAGGAAGAATTTCATAGGCGGGGTACCCGGGTGGCAGATGATGTAAGTTTTTTTGGGTGGCAACACAAGGGTTAAAAGTTCATTGTGCATTATGCTGGAAATAGAATGGATGCAACAACAGCAGCAGCAACGATAATGCAAAAGCTATAAATCGCTTTTGCTGCCAACATGACGTCACCCATTTAAATTGCATTGGACTTCATTAACGTTGCTGCTTCTGTTGCTTCATCCATTCTATTTCCAGCATTATCGTCTCTGATGCTGCTGCTGGTGCATCCAATCAACGCCATCTAGATACATCAAGGCCGCAACTCAGCTGGATAATGACGCCATGGATCCGTATTCAATTTATTGACGGCTGCAAAAAAAAAACAGAAACAAACATAAGCACGTCATCAACAGCAAGAACAAGGCAGTGAGACTAAACATTACAAAGTGGCACACAGATGGGCGAGTGTACTTTTTTCGCGAGTTTCGTTTAGAAAATGTGTTCTTTGAACGGCAAACAATTAATTAAAAAGATAGTGGTTATGTGGGTTATTGACAGTGTGCAGAAGTTTTTATACTCAAAATGTAGTGCATGGAGAATGTGTCATAGAGTGAAAGATTTCCCCATTTAGGGATACCAATCAGTTTATTTGTGATCGCGAATAGATAGTACGGATATTGTAGGAAAAAAACGAGTAAGTACGTAAAACGTTTCGACGGCGGTGCTGCCATCGTACAACCGCACAGATAAATAAAAAGTAACAAGCCACTGGCTAAATGCCATATGGCCACCATGACGTCACTACTTGAGATGATGACGACAATTTCAACTGCGGATTTGACGTTTACGAGTCTACATTGCGGCCTTAATATATAGACGGCGGTGATCCAATCTGTTTCAAACAGAAAGAGAGCAGTAACAGCGGCACAATGCAGTTCAAATAATTAACGTCACTCATTTAAAATGCATTCTGTTTCAAACATAATGCTTCAAACAGATTGGATGCAGCAACAGCATATTTTGACACACAAAGCATTTTAAATGCTGTCATTGTGGGTCATCAAAGGCGTGTAAAATTGAAATTTTGCTTTTTCTGTTGGCTGTTTCCAGCATAATGCAGCACAATGTATTTTGAATTGGTGGCGTCATGTTGGCATATGTGTTGCTTTCGTTCTATTGCTTGAAATAGAATGGATGCAGCAGCAGCGGCCCAATGCAATTTAAATGACGTCACTGATTTAAATTGCATTCGACTGCATTATCGTTGCTGCGTCCATTCTATTTTCCGCATGTTTCAAGCATTATGCATTACCATTCTACACACATCCAAATCCGTCCGTGGATGGGGTCATTTGCATAACATGTTAATTCAATTAAATCAGATTCGCCGAGACCATTTAAACAAATGCGTTTGAAGTCTTGACAATGAATAAAATAAATTCGCTATTTCAAATTTGTTTGTACTGGTCGTCTGAATTATATTTAAGGACAAGCTATATACCCAATCAGCGCCGCCAAGAATTAAAAATCAGCAATAGATTAGATTTAGTGTGGGCTGTGGCTGTTAGGTAGCTCTGGGCACTGTGCTCATTGGTCTATTGTGCCATTGCCCAAGCTATGGGTTAGATTAACTCATCTAACCGACTTCTTTCGATAAAACGATTAAGCTGGTCCATGTTCAAGAAGGCGATATCCTCCTCTAAAATAAACATAATGCCGAAGCATTCCAAGCGGCGCATTGCTAGCCTCTCACATTCACAAAGAATGTACGCATCCGTTTCGTCGTCAGCCTCGCACAAGCGACAGCTCGCGTCGGTAACAATACGCATGGTCTTTAAATGTCCATTCAGACGGCAGTGCCCTTTCTCGCATAAACCCGGACATCCAAAACATCTGTCCAAACTGCAATGGCACTCCTCATGATGTGGGCCATTTGTTTCAATGCCCCGCTGCGCCCACTGATCTTACCCCTATATCACTGTGGGAAAACCCTATCGCAGCAGCTATGTTTTTGTCCTTAGACCTCACGGACACAAACATTGACGAACCATAAATCGTACCCACATAGATGCACAGAGGTTACACACCTTTCTGCACCTCTACAAGAAGAAGAAGCTCGCAAAGTATCCTTAAGCTCTTTACACACTATTGAAGATTTTGCATAATCTTGAGATTTTACAAAATCTAGTCGAAAATCTTGTAGATTTTCCATACATTTTCATAGATTTTGTACGGAGATTATAACCAAAATCTCGGAGAAAATCTCTACAAAATCATGGTGAAGTGTGGTGAGCTTCGCATTTGACAACTCTACAGTAGAGGTCATCTCATCTATTTTCGCTTGGCACATCGTTTTGTACACAAAAGTGTGATGTTTTCACCTATTGACGAACATAAATCATTGACATAATTCCTATAAGATAGATTCTGCTTCTTGTTTTAATAAATTAATATAAATAACAGTTTCAGTCGTGTATGAAATTGTCGGAGTTTGCAATTTAGACGGATTGTACTGTACTGTCAAGTCGTGGAACAAGATTACGACCATAGTGTGAACAGCATACGAGATTACATAATCTACGTAGATTTTGCTGCTATGTGTGTAAAGCGCTTAAAGCTCTTTACAGACTAGAGCAGATTTTGCATAATCTTGAGATTTTACAAAATCTAGGCGAAAATCTTCTAGATTTTCCATACATTTTCATAGATTTTGTACGGAGATTATAACCAAAATCTCGGAGAAAATCTTTACATTATCATGGTGAAGTGTGGTGAGCTTCGCATTTGACAATACTACAGTAGAGGTCATCTAATACATTTTCGATTGGCACATTGTTTTGTATACAAAAGTGTGATGTTTTCACCTTGACGAACATAAATCATTGACATAATTTCTATAAGATAGATTCTGCTTCTTGTTTTAACAAATTAGTATAAATAACAGTTTCAGTCCTGCATGAAATTGTCGGAGTTTGCAGTTAAGACGGATTGTACTGTACTGTCAAGTCGTGGAACAAGATTACGACCATAGTGTGAACAGCATACGAGATTACATAATCTACGTAGATTTTGCGGTTATGTGTGTAAAGCTCTTAACCCTGTTTCTGCTCATACATATTTATTAGACTTAGGGTACGTTTAGGTGAGTAGTTGGCAACCAACAGTTTTGACTGCCGAAGCTCGGGAAGAGTTTCCCAGTGTAAGGTGGTTTTGGCTTTCCCCACTCACTTATTACATTGCTGTATGTACAGAGTGGTATCCCACAGTAGGGTTTTGGGCCAATGAAGGGAGTGGCGGATGCTCTCCTTGTAAGCTCGTCGGCCTGCTCAATGCCTTCGACACCCGAGTGCCCAGGTACCCAGAAAAGGGTAAGACTGTTATGGGAGCATACCTGTTGAAGGATTTCCTGACAAACCCACACGAGCTTCGACAGTAGAGCTGGTCAGCGCTTTCATTGCCGCTTGGCTGTCAGTAAATATTGCTATTTGCTAATTCTAATTCCTGCGTCAGAGCCTGTATCTGTCTTTGAGCCGCCCGTGTAAAATATGATGGTACCGGGGTGGAGTGCCCTGAACCTGTCAGTCCAGGATAGTACACCTCCTTGGGGGCAGCCACGTGTGTCTTGGGCAGTGAGAGTAGTCTTGCCTATACTGGTAAATATAGAAGAAAAAAGAAATAAATTCTTGACGACAGTATGCGTTGCACCCACATTATGGTAGTATTGTCGGATCCTTTGGATCTTTATTCCGTTCCTATGGAGTCAAATGACGTATTGTCGAAGTGTCATTTCTTTATTAGACATGGCTTCCTCGAACAGCAATAGCCCGAACCCTTGAACAGCCCGTTACATATAAAGGCCCATCCAGACTGATCGCCAAATGGTTGTACGTGCAACCAACTGGTTGTTGTCATTGCATCCAAACTGATCGCCATTTGGGTGTGCATCCAGTTTTGATATTCAATATGGAAACTCAACCAACCGCTTGTCAAATTCCAAGTGACAATTTTGCAACTTTTGTTCGTTCTTTTGTTTGCAATTGAATAATTCTTGAATGGCCGTGTAATAATTCAAGCGCGCAGAGTCCGATTTTGATAATTAAATTTAAAAATTCCCCAAAATGAAATTTCGGTTGTCATTTTCTGTCTTCATTGGGTCACGCGTACCCAGTTAAAGGCTAGCAGTCCTGGATTACAGGTAAATCCTACTGTAGCAGTGCCTAGCACTGTGAAATGTCGACCAAAGCATTATAAATTTGGTAGCACGGGTGTCGGGAGCCCTGGAGAATTCACACCCGACAGTTGAGGTAGGCCCCCTAGTGAGAGCATCGTGCTGGTTGTGGTTGAATGCCCATATCGCGGGAAGAGTGTTCTAACAACATCAGATCATTCGGCGTGGAGTTGCGTTTTCAACCGGGAGCCGTGACCCCAGATAGGCAGAGGTTTGGAAAGTGCCTCGCATCCAACAGTATCAATGCTGGTCCCTGTAAACTGGTATAAAACTTTGTGCTTGCACATTGGGGGCGTCAATTGCGCATCGTACAATTCGTGTCTTAAGAAGACCGTGTCTTAAAGGCGTACCGCCAGGTGATGCACGTTAAATCTTGGATATCATCCTAGGGTGATATCCTCCAGGGACTTGTCTCCATTTGGTTGCTAGTGTAGATGCTACTTAGCAACTAAATGGCTGTTCATTATGCCAGTTTTTGGACGCGCCGCAACCATTTAGCGATCAGTCTGGATGGACCTTAACCATCGAACTTTTAGACTATGCAATATACGTACGCTTAGACCAATTAAAAAGTGTCCCAACATCTGGGTAAACTTTTTTGGTCTAAAATCTATAAATTATACCATTTACTGGTCTAAATATCCAAACCGTCAAATTTGACAGTTTCAGCTGTCTGTGGTATCACACGGGCTTCCAATTGATAGCTCGCGAAGCCAATTGGAAGCAGTTGCATCGCTCTCACACAAAATTACCGAATGACCTAACATTAACACAAACACAGTGTCCGATTTTGATGAATGTATGAAAACTTTCATAATGAAATTTCGATAGCATCATTTTCTGGTTGGCATTTGGCAGTCCGTGTGGATGCTGTTTTAAGACCTCTTTACACTTGGAGCGTAAATGAAAATGAAACGGTAATGAACCAGCATAAAAATAATTTTAGCTTCAACCAAAGGGGTTTAGGACGTAAATCTTAAAAATAACTAAAAAAATAGTTTCCCCCTTCCTTCCCCTCGAGCGTGGGGAGTTTCACAAACGGCAACCCGATTGACTATTCACAACGAGTTAATGCGTGGAAATTATCTAATGTCCGGGGAATCGAAAAATAATACATAAAATGGCCGAGAAGAATTATGGAACCGGCCTCGGATCGTAATTTATGAAATTCCCCAGCGTTTTTTAGTTTCTCAATAATATTAATTCAATAAAGAAGTCAATTATTAATATTTACATAAAATGTTTCAATAATATTTCAATAAAGATATAACACTATCATGTAAGTCAAAGACTTTAATCATAATTTCTTCACTATAGAGAAAGCTACAAAATCATTATACAGGCTTTCCGGAAACTTGTACGGAAAGTATTCCCAATTCTTAGGGCCATTTTTTCGTACATCTTATAGGCTGGTTAGTCTTATTGCCTAGAGAAGACACACACAATATTTAGAAAGCTTTTCCATTTTATTGAATGAAATTTTTGTTTATTTTGCATAGTTCTGCCATATTTTGATGGTTACACCATCATCTAAAGCCCCGGATAGAGTTCGAGCGGAATGAAAATGAAACGGTAATGAACCGGCATAAAAACCGTGGTGAATTTAAAATTTTAGCTTCGAAAATTGATACAAAGGCGTTTTACGTCCTAAATAATCTTAAAAATAACTAAAAAAAATAATTTCCCCATTGTCCGAATGCATTTTCAACGTGAAAATGAGTCGACTCTGTAGCATATTCTCCGTCGGGCGTGGTGAGTTTTGCAAACGTCAAATTGATTCACTGTCCACGACGAGTTCATCGCGGAAATTATCTAATGACGGGGGAATCGAAAAATAACACATAAAATGGCAGAGACAAATTGTGAAACCATTCTCGGATTTTAGTTTATGGAATACCCCATCATTTACCACATATTCCACGACAGTAAGTATGCATTTTCATTGAGAAAATCGCCGCGGACAAAAATTTCATTTTCATTCCGCCCGATCTCTATTCAGGCCTTTAGATTAAAAAAATCATTGCACGGTTTCATGCAACAGCGTAAATAAGCAAAAGATAACATAACTATGCAAAATAAACAAAAATGTCATTCAGTACAATGGAAAAGCTTTCTAAATATTGTGTGTGTCTTCTCTAGGCAGTAAGACTAACCAGCCTATAAAATGTACGAAAAAATGGCCCTTAATCCTTTAAGGTATGGATAGCGACCTCGGGCGGAATGAAAATGGAATTTTTGTCCGCTGCGATTTTCTCAATGAAAATGCATTCTTATGGTCGTGGAACATGTCGGAAATGATGGGGAATTCCATAAGCTACAATCCGAAAATGGTTAAACAAAATTTCTCGGCATTTTATGTATTATTTTTTGATTCCCCGGTAATTTCACCGTGGAAAATATTTAATGACCGGGGAATCGAAAAATAGTACATAAAATGACCGAGGAAAGTTATGGAACCGTTTTTCGATTGTAGCTTATGGAGTTCCCCAGCATTTGCCATATATTCCACGGCAGTAGGTATGCATTTCCATTGAGAAAATTGCAGCAGACAAAAATTTCATTCTCATTCCGCCCGAGGTCTATCCAGGCCTTTAAGGTAAGTACTGTGTTCACCGAGCGAAAAACTCGCATTTATGTCTCCCGTGAAAAATGTGCCGTGAAAACTTGCCTTTTATTCAATCAATTTAAGAGAAATGTGCACTCGCGGACTGATTGATGGCTGATGACACTTTTCCCTGTGAAATAAAGTGCAAGTGCATTATTTTCGCGGCGAAATGTCAAAAACCGCTGTGGAGACTTTCATGTGAAGTGAGTACCACCAAGCGAATTCGGTTTCACGACCATCAAAATTTTGACAGTATTTGTATGGATTTCACGTGAACTGACGATGTTAGTACCTACTCTTAGTACGAAAAGTGACAAGAAACACCTTGGGAGCTAGTAGCATTTGAAAATCTGGTCTAAATATTCAAAATATACCCTTATACCAACTTTAAGTTGTCTGGGAGGTACAAAGGAACCTTAAATCGACGATTATGGAAATAATAGCACCAAAATATAATTGAAATGAGCATAACGGATAGCAACGAACTAGAGTTTTTTTTTCTGGCAAAGTGGAAACCTTTTTTTCTCTAGAACAATATAATGCTCAAACAAATATAACTGAAGACGGGAGATAAATTATTCAGGACTGAATTTAAGGATGGTGCACAATATAAAAGTGGAAAGGTGATGCGAGGAGGAGACGAGGATAAAAAAAAAGTTTACCCAGATGTTGGATCCACTTTTTGATGACATTTTCTTAGTGTATGCGCTTTCCATTGTTCGAGAAATTCAATGCCTATAACGACATTTTACTGTATTGTCAAGTCTTTTATAAACAGTATCAAAACTCACCACTTACTCATATCAATCAGCTGAGTCCGGGCCATGCCATACGTGTTGTATTGTGGCAGCACTTTTTTGTTTCATTCCGCTGGTCCACTTGAAACGGGAAAGAAAGCGAAGAGGAACGTCTGACTGACGGGGAAATATTTTTGGTGTTTGCCGTGTTTGTTCGCTGTTTCTGTGCCCTGCCCATAAATTCCTGAAAAGCCATTAAAGGCTGTTTATCCGCTGTTTAGACGTAAGTTTTACCGAATAAGTGTTCTTCAGTTGCTAAACAATACAAATTATCCAAAATGTACACATCCGGCGTGAGTCTCGTGACGAAGTGTTCAATTGAAATTGAGAAATGAGTTGTCGGTGTAGGTAGCGTAGTAATGACGGAAAACGCATCGTGGATAATGACAGAATGCCGTTGACGCGGTGTGTTTTGTTTTAATGGCGTTTTGAATGGTTGCGGACGACGTTCCTAATTTTAAAGTGTCGAAATTGTTTCAAGAAAATCTATTTTTCATGTCCTCCCGGATACGCCTTTACAGTGTGCATGTATGTGATTAGGCAGTTTCGTTCTTCTGCATCTGCGGCAGTGACAACTTTAATTCACCGTCTTTATTCTAATTTAATGCATTTGGATAAATTATGTCTGTAAAATGTGTCATGCATGCAGTTGAGTGCAATTGCGATGTGAAAACTTATCGAGAAGGGTTGGAATGTGTCATCTATACCGAGATTAGTAGAACGCTGGAAAGTCTGGTTACGGTTCTACGAAAAACGAAATCTTGTACTCGGTATTAATTTTGCTTCGTACGCAAACATGGTTGACGGATGAATGGGAAATTATTTTGTGAGTGTAATTTTCCCTTGGGTAAATATGAATGGAGAAGTAGTGGATATGCGGAGTTATTTGAAGTTAATTATACCTAAATTTTGATATTACTTGCCTATGGACTCGAAATATTATTGAATAAAATTGAATATGTGCTTATGCTTGCTTGATGTGTATTTTCCAACGATGGCAACGACTGCGATCGTGACCTGAAAAGCTAAGTGAAAAGTACCAACAACAAATCCATATATTCCGTAGAATCGTGTTAGCAATGTTGAGGGAGATACGCCCCGATAGCATCGACCTATGCAGAGAAGGGATGGTGGACAGTCATGATTGCATGATGTTACATACGTACATATCGGCAATGAAAAAAAGAGTTATCTGTCAAATTCATTGTTCGATATTTTAATCAGCTCAACAAAAATAATAAGAGGATTCTAAAACCTGATGCGGCGTTTTCTGTAGATTGCAGTTGCACATTTTAGATTTCTACTTATCCGCTATTAGCTGATATGCATTGTATAGGGTCATCCAAATGTCGCGCCTCGAATTTGTTTCCTAATAAACCAAAAACCGTTTGAGTTTCTGAGCTGTTTTATATTATGGAAGCTACATAATCATTTTATAAGTAACAAAACATACATCTTCTGATTAAATTTTTGTTTTCGGCGCTGATACTGCGATCCTATTGGGGGTAATTTTACCAAAGTCTGATGTGAATCAATAGCATTGCACCAAAAATAACATTTTAGATTTCATTTGCCTCCCTGGCAAATTTTACAATTTTTATTCGCAAATATATTACGACTTCATATTATTAACATCTTTGCCAAATTGGTAAAACTGACTATTCTAGTGACACTGATTAAAATTAAACCGTCAATTTGATGGCATCGAACACTTACCCCAATGTGTAAAGCGGAAATGTCCCCTTTTTTTATCAAATTACTTAACTGGCTTCATAGAAAAGTAAAACTTTGGCATTGAATATGTGGAGAATCGTTACGATTTCGCGAAAAAGGATTGCAGATTCGGTCGTTTCAGACCAATATTAATGAAATTGCATCATCAACATTTGGCGTCACAGATACTGAAATCTCCCCGGTAGGCTCCGTTAAGGCTTCATGCACACGACGCGAAAACGGCTCGCAAGCTCGACACATCGAAATGCATTGGCTCTTATGGGAAGCTCACGACAGCGAGAGCCGTGCCGCTGTCAAATCACAACTAGCGAGACGTGTTTTCACATATCGTGCACCACAATCCGCAAATTCACGGCTCGCGAGCCGTGTTTTGACTTTGCATGGCTCTCGCTTGCTGTCGCTCGTCATGAGCTTCCCATAAGAGCCAATGCATTTCGATGTGTCGAGCTTGCGAGCCGTTTTCGCGTCGTGTGCATGAAGCCTAACAGTCTTAGAGGGAATTCACATTTACGACAGGATTTATTAAATCCTCGATTTGATTGACAATTATACCATATTGTACTGCAATTTGAATAATGCAAGTACATTCTACGATGCATTTTGAATTTAGTGACATACGATTCTATCTAGCATCCAGGGTTTTGACTGGATTAATTTTAATCTACACCAGGATTTGTTGATAGTCTGTATCGGCTATTACCCTTTTCTGGGTACTTGGGCATTCGGGTGTCGAAGGCAATGAGCAGGCCTACGACCTTGCAAGAAGAGCACCCCCTTCTTTGGCTCAGAACCCTACTGTGGGATACCACTCTGTATATACAGGAATGTAATAAGTGAGTGGGGAAAGCCATAACTACCTTACACTGGGAAACTCTTCCAGGATTTCGGCAATTTAAACTTTTCGTTGCCAACTACTCGCCTAACGTACCCTCAGTCTAATGAGCATGAGCACAAACTGACTAAGGATAATTTGAGGGCTCCTCACGGGGCACTGCCGACTGAATGGCCATTTAAGAACCATGCGCATTGTTACCGACGCGAGCTGTCGCTTTTGCGAGGCTGACGACGAAAGGGCTACGCACATTCCTTGCGAATGTGAGATGCTAGCAATGCGCCGCTTGGAATGCTTCGGCATTATGTTCTCTTTAGAAGAGGATATCACCTCTTTGAACATGGGCGAACTTAATCGATTTGTTATGTTATGAAATGAGATGATGATGAGTTCATCTGACCCATAGGTTAGGCATTGGCACAATAGTCCAACGGTCGCAGTGCCTAGGGCTACCTAACAGCCACATCCCACACTAAATCTAATCTAATCTAAGACAGTCACTCGGGATCAGATCATTAAAATTTTTCAAGTATGCAGTACCACTTCGTAGCTAGTTCTACTAACTACACCGACTTAAGTCGGGATAAATAAGCCGGAAGGTTTTCAGCATTTCTACCTAACTGCGGAAAAGTCCTGATTCTGATTTCTTCGCGACAAGTCCTAATGGTCGTGGACACGAGGTTGTTGTAGTGGTGCAGTAAGGCACGCAAGCATAGCTTCTTCAGGCAATATGGTTAACGAGGGCTCTAAGACGACTTTATCTCAACCTTGTCCACTCATACTCGTGAACGAGGGTATAGTCCATGAGATGATGGTTTGGGTGATCCTCTCGATAACAACCGACCAGATATTGTTGGGACAGGGGAACGGTTTCAACTCGCACTGGTAACAGTTTTCTGTTGTTAATGATTCTGTGACATCAGGTGGTAAGCTGTAGCGATACGTAGAGCAGACTTTTTTTCAGTTTGTGTCACGTATGGCTTGCAGATTGAGGGATTGCTTGACCTATCGCTATTATAAGTGACCAACGTGGGTCGCGAGGTCATAGACTTAGCGGATTATTACTTTCTGTAGTAGTGCGGAAATGCTACTGGAATCGTTGTTCATATTTCGATGGGATTCGTCGTGTTTCTCATCTGTAATGTCTAGGGATTTTGCGAGACATACAGATTATATATAAAATAGATTTATGCCCGAGCATAGAAACCTGCGCCAAACTCTATTTGGGTGCCACTATCAAGTCATTTAATAATTACACCGTCAGAGCTATACTTGTTCAGTGCCACCTGAAGGTGCTGAACCAACATGGCTCTAATATGTAACAGATAACCCTGTTCTGGGTTTCAGGTCATTACTACTCATTTCCTTATTTTCATTACTCCTATTTTTCATATATTTGTCAAGAAATTCCTATTTTTTCAGTATATTGCAAAGTAAATGTGTGATAACTGGTAATTAACCCTTTTACAAATGCACCCAAATTAATTGTAATACAATTATCTTAATTTGGACGACGGAAATTTATATTTATCAACTACTATCTCCTTGGCTTCTTGACTATTAAACTCGCCTACGGGACCAACTAATTTCTAAATCCTTGGTGCCACGCTCGACAACTCCAGCAAATTCAATACCCACGCTGAAAATATCTGTTCCAAACTCACGAGCAGAAACAAAATACTCAAAGCAAAACACCACCGCCGCGTCGAATTCGACGCTCTATCAGGGACAAAGAGCGCGAAGTCCAGCAATACAAAAAAGTTCCCTTCGATAACTCCGACTGCAAGGCGGCCATTGCAGATTTACACACACAAGAAGTTCGTAAAGCCACTCAAAGTCTCGCAAACAACAGTGTACTTGGCACCAAACCTCCAGCCATATCTCCTGATGAAGAGCAACTACCGAGAGCTACCCGTGCCTCCTTACCTTAACTCCGATCCGGCTGGTCCCACGACTAAACTTATATTTATCACACATAAATAACGAAGTCGCCAACACCTGCCCATCCTGCGGAACTAGTCCACATGACGTAGCAACGCCATCTAGATACATCAAGGCCGTAACTGAGCCGTTCCATGCCGTCATAGTTTGCCTACAAAATTTTGGATTTACACGAACAAACAACAACAACAAGCATATGACGTCATTAAAAGGAACAACAAAACAGTGCAAATAGTAGGCGAAAGATTTCTACATTGCGGCCTTAATATAGAGACGGCGGTGGACGTGACCATATTTTCGATTGCTCACTGTGTCAAATTAAATTCAAACGCCCAGAATTATTTGCGCATCATAATATAAAAGAAAACATGTCTCCTGCAGTCTAATAAACTTAGTATTTTATATATTAGAGGCACCACAGACCATCCGATCGATCGGCCAGATTCAATTTTTTGATTTGACATGTGGAACGGTTTGCCAATGCAATTTTCCGTACAAGCTGTCATGACAATCATGTGTTCTCAGTTGCTGATTTTTTGACATAAACCTGTGGTCGTTCTTCATGCTGTGGTTGTGGCGGTCTTTCTCCATTAAAATAGCAATGGATGTTCATCTTCTATCGTCAAAAATGGTATAATTTTCGCTATTTTGTGTTGTGTCTTGTGGACCATCCATCCATCCTACCTCGCATTCGCCATTATGAGTACCTGAGACATGTGGCCATAACCTCCCTCCCTTGCGGGACGACGAGAATTTATCCGGCTTAAAGCCGGAATGGTGTTCTCCGCCGGGATGCCTCCCTTTGGAACCCCACCTTGGGTTGCGACTCTAGCTGGTCGGCTTGTGTATCACCACAAACCCCCTCGAGTCCAACGCCTAAATGGGTAGGGACCATGGTCCCTTGGGCACGCCCATCCCCGAGGTACACTATTCGCTAAAGATTTCTCTATAGCAGGTGTGATCCTCCCTTGGCCCCCTTTCGGAAGACCTAACGAATTCGGCATGCCTCCGCAGGATCGTTATACCTGTTTACTACTCGTCGGCTTAAAGCAGACTCGTAGCGCTACCGTTCACATTGGGGTGGCCCCATCTGTTTACTAAGCAGCAATTCGATTCGGGCCGTGTGGTCATCAATCCACAAACCAGCTAGGTATAGGCGCATAGGCCATTCTCCCTAACTAGCCCCTTCGAGGCTTGGGTTATGCGAAGCCGCCAGCTCCGAGACTGGACACGTACGCTTATATGTGGTTTCTCCCCTACGAGGAAGCACTGCGTCGTGTAAGCTTGTATGGCTGACTCTTCGAAGGAATAGGGAAAAAGTCAAGCCATGCTGTGTTGTGTCTTGTGGACCGTGAGACTGTCTATTTCAGATTGCCCGATAAATTGCCTAATGTATATGATGTACGGGCGGCAGATCAATTGTGGGCAATCGATCGGCCGAGAAATCGTCAGGTGTGTGGCGCCCTTTATATTCCCCCCAGAAAAATTAAGAATAAATTATAAGAGAGTCAGATTTAATTAAATATTAATCCAGTAATAAAACATGCTAGGAATGACTGAACAAATTTGTAACATTGAATCTGTACTTTTTGCCTCAGAATGCCGAGCCGGTCCAAAACTTTGTTATTGTTCATAGGTTAGGTTAGGTAAAGGGGCCGCCTGACTAGCGCCATGTTATTGTTCATAAAGCATTAAATAGTTGTTAAGGTTTGATTGATAAGATTGATTCTGAGAGTTCTGTGTGCAGGTATTTCGTTGATTGCCATCAGTAAAGGCTGCAATGAGCAATAAACCAGCTAATGATATGGCTTGATCTTGAAAATTTTGCCCGATCCTATTCTTAAGTTGTGTGAATGTCGATGCGTACTGTCCAAACGAAGATCCGTTTTAATAATTACACGAAATTAGTACCCTTACAATCCATGATATATCCCATCTCGATTTTTGTTATGGAATCACAGTCCCACAGTGGTAGAATATTTTTTTTTTAGAAAAATCGTTCAGATTCTACTTAATGAAAAATCTCTGTCTAACCAACTACACTTACGGACAAAAGTATCGGCTCAACCTATAATCGCCTATATTTGGACGTGTTTTTTTGGGAAGTACGATAGTTATCCATTAAATTCGTATGTGATTTAAAAGGTTGAAACCTTAGCTACCTGTTGAAGCCCTTTTTATCAATGTTTGCTGCGCACTTTTTCAATTAATGTCACTTGTAACAAAAAACCTAGAAAATTGTAATTTATGGTGGCTAACGGTCAGGTAAATTACACCTATAAAATCGTCCGTTATCGGTTTCTCATTATCAGTTGCATCTGAAAAGTTAGCTTACTTGCATCTAAGGTAATTTCAATCACTGTTTTGTAATTCATGGATACGGCGCATGATCAAGCAGCTCAAGTTGTAGCCCTATTGTCATAAGGTCTTAGTCAGCGAACCGTCGCTCGCCGTCTTGGAATGAGTCAGTCTGCTGTCTCGAGACTCGAGCAGGGGATTTTGGGAGACTGGTAGCTTTACTTCGAGACTAAGAACCGTTTCATTGTTACAAGTACGTTACGAAATCGGTTCCTTCTTCTTCTTTTAGCGGTGCAGAAAGGTGTGGAACCGCTGTGCATCTGTGTGGATTCGAGTTATGGTTCGACGATGCTTTCGTCCGTGATGTCAAGGGACAAAAACATAGCTGCTGCGATAGGGTTTTCCCACAGTGAGATAGGGGTTAAGTCAGTGGGCGCAGCTGGGCATTGAAACAAGTGACCCACATCGTGTGGAGCGCCAGCGCAGTTTGGACAGATGTTTTGAATGTCCGGGTTAATGCGAGAAAGGTACGAATTGAGGCGTGAACAAAAGCCCGACCGAAGTTGAGCTAATGTCACTCTGGTGGCTCTCGGGAGCCTAATCTCTTCAGGCGAAATGGGTGGAGGGCGCACTGAGAGGACTCTATTCGCACCTAATCTCGCAATAGACCGACTCACTTCTGCAGTGTGAATCTCAGCGATGGCAGCTCGGTATGCATCATCGTCGTAAGGGTCCCTCTTGTATCCCTGGACCTCTCTCTCTAGGTCTCGCAAATCACGCCTGACATGTCGTGGTGGAGGAATTCGGTCCATGAGACTGTTGTTGGGATGATTCTCACGGTAGCAACCAGCAAGATATTGTTTGGACAGTAGGAGATTGTGGTCACGTATTGGCATCAATTTTGTCTCTTGATGTAAGTGATCCTGGGCAGACATCAAGAGGCAACCTGTGGCTGTGCGTAGAGCAGCATTTTGGCAGACCTGAATTTTGGACCAGTTTGTATCACATAGACTATGTGACCAAACTGGGGCTGCATAATCAGCAGCTGCTCGACCCACCGCTTTGTATGTGACTAGCATGGTTTCTTTATCCTTGCCCCAGGTGCTACCAGCTAGTGCTTTTAGGATTTTATTCCTACTGCGCCTCTTTTCACAAACGGATGCTGCATGATGAGCTGACGTCATCATGTTCTCTAAATGGAGCCCGAGAATTTTAGGATTAGCAACAGTAGGAATTGGATTGTTGCCAATACGTACATCAACCTCCCACCGACAATCCACCGACCAGGTGGTAAGAAATGTCGCAGAAGATTTAGACGCGGAGATGGTGAGGTTTCGGCTTTGGAAGAAAGCCTGTAATCGTCCGCGATTAATTTGGAGGCGCATTTCATCCTTGTCCTCCCCGGTGGCGAGTACGGTGCAATCGTCTGCGTAGAAAATCACCTCGATTCCTTCCGGTGGTGTAGGAAGGCCGGACATGTAGATGTTGAACAGATGTTGGGGGAGAGTACCCCACCCTGTGGAACTCCTAATTTGATTTTCCTAAGCTTAGAACGTTTGCCACGAAACTCAGTGAAGGAATGCCGACCAGCTAGATAGTTTGCAATCCAACGGATCTCTTGAGCAGGGATATGCATATTCAGTAAGTTAGCGAGAAGCATCGAGTGATTGACATTGTCAAAAGAACTCGTTAGGTCAATTGCCACAAGAATCGTTCTGTGGCAAGGACGTCTGTGGTTTAGCCCATTACGGATGCGTGTAGTGATCGCATCGAGGGCTGTGGTGGTACTATGCATTTTCCTGAAGCCGTGCTGGTGAGGTTCTAGCTTAGCATGCTTAACAAGAGTGGGGTAAATAAGGGCCTCTAGCGTCTTTGCGACAGGTGAAAGTATTGTTATGGGTCGGTAGGATTCACCGAGACCAGCGCTTTTTCCCGGTTCGAGACAGGGGACAATCCGTCCTGTTTTCCAGATTTCAGGGATGGCAAGCTTAGAGATCGACAAGTTAAAGGCTGCCGTGAGATACTCAATGGCTGGAAGGTCGAGATGTTTC
Source organism: Microchrysa polita (assembly GCA_949715475.1). Taxonomy (NCBI): domain Eukaryota; kingdom Metazoa; phylum Arthropoda; class Insecta; order Diptera; family Stratiomyidae; genus Microchrysa; species Microchrysa polita. The sequence continues at coordinate 106,535,610 of OX454415.1, read as the reverse complement.
AACATGGCCATCGAAATGCCATCGGGTCCGAGGGCCTTTGAGTTTTTAGCATTCTCAATGACTTTTTTAACCTGAATTCTGGGATCACCTGGGTGAGCGCGTGTGATGTTATCCTATAACAATCGGTTCCTCACTTAACTGGCCTGCACGCAGTCCAGACATCAATCCCATTGAACACTTATGGAACGAGCTCCAGAGTAGAGTCCGAGCCAGAAATCCAGTCCCTTCCTCCACTGAAGAATTGAAGAATGGAACGGTATTCCTCAATATACCACCAGCAACTTGATCAGATCAATGAAAAATCGACTGGAAGCTGTCATTATAGAAAGGGGAGGCAATACCAAATACTGAAATAATAAATACTTAAGTTATTTTCCAACAGTTTTTGTTTTATTTTCGAAAACCCTAATCACAAACCATTTTTACACTTCCCATTTTCCCTACGATTTCGTTCAAAGAGCATTAATTTTAAAAGTACCCACCCAATATTGGTTGAAATGGTACCATAATAAAGATGAGGTCTCAAGCTTTTGAATGACTTACGATTTTTATGGATAACTACCGTACTTTTCAAAAAACACGTACAAATATACGCGATTATAGGTTGAGTCAATACTTTTGTCCGTAAGTGTAGAAGTATTAGATACTAAATATGAAGATTTCGTAGCCACGTGTTAACACTGAAATCATGCTTCTGAAATTTATATTATTGTCTTTGAAATGCGATCCGAGGCAGACTACCCTAAAAGCTTTATACCTAATCATACCATAGTCTAAGAAAATTGGGCTAAAATATTGCCATTGAACGGCAAAAATCCTACATCGAAATTTTTTTTGATTATGGTTGGGGATGGTTCCCAGATGATGGCATAAAAAGTCCCAACCGATTGGGGGTCAGCAACCATAAAAAGGGGGAAAGGGGAGGGAAATTTTTCGGTTTTTTTTTTTCGATTATTTTAAAAACGGCAGGCAAGAGATACAGAAAAATGGTCTGAGGACGAAAAAACTACATAAAATTACCTTTCCAATGATATAAAACACATTAGAGTTTAATATTAAATATTTCGACGCTAGCCTAAAAAAAATAATTTAGAATATTTTCATTTTAGACATTTTTTAAAAGCTCCATAACTTTTTAAAGAAGGCTAGTTCAGCCGTAAAAAATTGTATAAGTATTCACAATAAGTTCAAGATCATTTTAAGGTAAACATTGTCAAGGACCCCATTATCCCTCCATTTGAATTTGTAAAAACGGCATATCCATAACTCCCCCTAAAATTGGAGCAGAGTGCTAATTTTGGTTTATTGCGATTGGAGGTCATAGTCACCCCACCCACCAAAAATCAGCTCATTCGGATAAAAACTAAGGGTATCTCCCATACAAAGGGACGCACCAGGAGTTTGTTATACGTACTACTCATTTTATAAACTGTAGAACAAAGTTGCCTTGGGTCACTTACGTTTTTGACGGCATTTTATCGGAAAATGTGGCAGGTTATAGCATTGTTGGGAAAGTAGAGGATCCGTTGACAAGACATACTCCACTTACCCACAATTGCAAGGATATATCTCAACTTGGCATGCTTCCCAATTTCAGTTTGCCAAAATTTTTGGCTGGATAAGGTAGAAGATATCATTTGTATGGGGGTAGGGAACGCCATGGTCCGATGTTATCCAGTTACAATACCATCTTCAATTTATCTAATATTATTTGTTATTTTACTTACAGATTTTGTAATCTACAAACAGTAGACAATGCAAACAATTAAATGCGTAGTTGTGGGCGACGGTGCCGTCGGTAAAACATGTCTTCTAATTTCATATACGACCAATAAGTTTCCAGCAGAATACGTGCCGACAGTTTTCGACAATTATGCTGTAACTGTAATGATTGGAGGCGAGCCGTACACCTTGGGCTTGTTTGACACAGCTGGTATATTTAACAAACATATTTCAACTTAGTGTAGGATTACTTTAAAATGTTCTTTCTCAATTCAGGTCAGGAGGATTACGATCGTCTACGACCCTTATCGTATCCGCAAACGGACGTATTTCTCGTGTGTTTCTCGGTTGTTAGTCCCAGTTCATTCGAAAACGTCAAAGAAAAGGTAAGACTAATTGCGTTCTGTGTGATATCGATACAAAACGGATTTTTTGAAATTACTTGGTAATATGCTGTAAAAAACTGTGTTAACAGTTGGCAAATTATTCACACACTGTGTGTTTGCAAATTTAAATGTAAATAATAAAATTACATGCATGGTTATGTTTACTTTTACAGTGGGTCCCGGAAATAACTCACCATTGCCAGAAGACCCCGTTCCTTCTGGTGGGCACTCAAATCGATTTGCGCGATGAAAGTGGAACTCTAGAGAAATTGGCAAAAAATAAACAGAAGCCTATAACGATGGAACAAGGCGAAAAACTAGCAAAGGAATTAAAAGCTGTGAAATATGTGGAATGTTCAGCACTGACGCAGGTAAGTTCATTTGAAAATATTTGTTGATATTTTATTCTTAATACTTTTTTCTGTACACATTTTAGAAAGGACTGAAGAATGTTTTCGATGAAGCAATTCTTGCTGCGTTGGAGCCTCCAGAGCCATCAAAGAAAAAACGATGTAAATTCCTATAAATTTTTGATACAGAGCCAGCATTTGAATCAGCAGAAAACAACAGTAATTGCAATTATTTGAGGAGTTTAACAATTTTAAACTTAAGACTTTCATTTGTGAGACAAAGCAAAACAAAACAACAAACAATGCATACAAATTTAATTTATAGTAATGCAAAATAAGTGAAGTCACTGCTGGAAAGAACTTTTGCACTAACAGATTTCTAAAAAAATATATAATAACCTAAAAACAAAAAATATTTATTATTTTTAAAGTTTGTATTATCTATGAAAGAAAATATTAGTCATAGATATTTTTACACATTATAAATTCAAATCATTCAAGTTTTTTTTTCATTTGTACTTCTTTGCTCTCAATCAAAATGCAAGTTATGAGCCACTTTTTTCGGTTTCATGACATCGAATTTGGAAAGTATGGCAAATATTGATTGTGATAGCAGAAAATGAAATGAAACGGCGTTAAAGCAAATTCTGTTAAGAAAGACCTCCTCTTAAGTTAAAAAGTTAAATAATCAAACATGATTAATTTCTTTAAAAATAAACGCACGTTTTGATACATTCAACAAATTTATGGTTTTTATTCCTATCTACATATATCATAAAAGTTGTTACATCTTTAACTACTCAGAAACAGTTGGAATTGATCCAACAAACCTTTCTGCCCGGAGCAACAGGAAGCTGTTAAAGTTAGGATGAAGTTACTTTTTGGATATTACGAGTCAACACATACTGTCCAATCGATTGTACAATATTTTTTTTAGAGTCCACTACCGACGTCGCTAAAGAAAATGAGCTTTATTGGATAGTCTATGGTGACTCTTTAATAGTTTAAGATCGAATTAGCCATTTTCAGCAAATTCACCCGATATACACGCCAAATATGTAGCTAGATAGTTCCAAACTAGAACCCTGAATCTACAAATTTAACGCAATTTTCTCGAACTTCAGCCAAGGTGAGGTGCTTGTACGATTCTTTTAAAAATTAAAAAAAATTAACCCTAGTTTTCTGCATTCAAGGCAATAAAACTGTTAGAAATAATGGAGCTAGAATAAAATGATGTAAGAAAGGTATGATCGACTATGCTAGTTGGGAAAAATTGAGATGAAACAAGCGATTGTTTTTGGGTCAAATCAAAAAAATTTGACTTTGAATTTTTATTAATCAAAAACACTTTTTCCTTACTAGAATTTATTTTTCTTTTTGCAAAAAGAAAAATAAATTGTAGTTCTCGGCCATTTTATGTATCATTTTTCGATTCCCCGGTCATTAGATCCACGGTGAAACCACGGTGACCGGGGAATCGAAAAATAATACATAAAATGGCTGAGAAAAATTTTGAAACCATATTCGGATTGTAGCTTATGGAACTCCCCATCATTTTCGACATGTTCCACGACAGTAAGCATGCATTTTCATTGAGAAAATCGCAGCGGACAAAAATTTCATTTTCATTCCGCCCGAGGTCTATCCAGACCTTAAAGGATTAAGAATTGGGGATATTTTCCGTACAAGTTTCCGGAAAGCCTGTATAATGATTTCGTAGCTTTCTCTATAGTGAAGAAATTATGATTAAAGCCTTTGACTTACATGATAGTGTTATATCTTTATTGAAATATTATTGAAACATTTTATGTAAATACAGTAAAACTTCGTTATAACGCTCCCGGATATAACGCTTTCCCGGTCCCATTAGCATTTATTACAGCGAATTTTGATTCGTTATAACGCTACTATTTCCCGGTTATAACGCTCTTTTCCCCGTCTCGTTTTCTTAACAAAAAATTGATATTGACAAATTCAATGAGCAGACTACGTGCTTTAAATTGTAATAATCACAAACAAAACACGATGCACAAATTGTTCCGTTAATTCACATCAAGATCAAATTTCCTAGAAAAGAGAAGGACATAACAATAATTGAAAGTATAATAATTGGAGATATCGTAATTGCATCAGCATCCGTCGACACCGAAGAGAACAAGAAAGAGGCGTCAAGAATGCCAAAAACATTTGCAGTCTTAGTTGCAATAAAGAAGATTCGAGCAATTTTTGCCTATAGCACCATGTCCATGCTATAGGCAATAGGAAGGATCTTTCAATAAATTAAAAACCTCAAAATTGCTGCAGTCTGTTGCCAGTATAAAACAAAAGAAAATATCTGTTTTTTTTTTAACCAGTAGGGAATCAATTGATTGCCATTTCCTTACTATTTCATTCCATGTATCAATCGAATAATAAATTTTGTCACTTAAAAGGTATGCCTCTATAAAATATATTTCTTGGACTTCCCGGATATAGCGATTTCCCGGTTATAGCGCTTTTTTTGACTTAGACCCCAGAAGAGCGTTATAACGAAGTTTTACTGTATTAATAATTGACTTCTTTATTGAATTAATATTATTGACAAACTATAACTAATGATGACTTGATAATATTTTCATATAAAAGCAATGGATACTACATTCTCCCACGCTTAATGGAAAATTAACATTTTGGCTGAATAAGTATAAATTATAATCGTTGACGCTGTATGCTTCAGTATATCCATTGGCTCATTCACGGTAGTCGATTTATTTAAGATCTCGAGCAATATAACTTATATCACTCAAATTTGAATTGATTGAATTGAATGAATCGATTGAATTGATTGATGTGATTGAATGGATTGAATTGAATTGATTGAATGAGATTGAACTGAATTTTCCGTTTCACATTTTTGGTCGATGGAGCTCAAGTTAATATGTATTCAGATGTCGTATACATATTCTCCCTATAAGGGCTGAGTAGTCTTCGGGGATGATGCAAATTTCCTCCTTTGTTGTCGTACCTTTGTATTCCACGTTCACTTCTATTTTTCCATCGGGAACAACAACATCTTGGGTGTAAGAGCGGAATTCCATTGAAGATGGTAATAATGTTACGTCCAAATTCAACTTGTTGAATTGGTCTCGCGGTAGAAAAGTGTATCCTGAACCAGAATCAACCTCGAATGATACTGGATTACCTTCAATTTTGACAGTAACATTAAAACGGTCATTGTCCCTTACTGAGTTTTGTAAAACTTGTTCAACTTGAAAGGTAGTGTTAGAATTACTATACTATATACGAATAGTATTCGTAAACAGTGATATTATCAAATGTTTACTATAATTCACTTTCTCAGTAAAACTAAAATCGCCTTGCCACTGAAATTTACAAACAGTACTTTCTTATCGTCTAGGCATTTATTGAAACGGCATTCAACGCCTATAGGAGTCAAACGAGCTACATTTCCAATTAAAACTTCAAACTTTGTACTTTTTTGCGTTATGAAGTTTCGTTACCCAAATATTAAACGGGTTGTTAAAAAAATCACTTTATGTAGTTGAGTTTTGGCGTTAGCTTACCGAAACTAAACTATACAACTTCTAAATTGGATTTTTAAGCAATGACTAGTGTAATCCAGTGCCAGATTTTCATTTTAATAAAAGCTACGTTTCTTTGGCTCAACAACAGAGCAGGATACACGCCCTCAGTAGTTGACTGTCTAGTAGTTACTACGAACTACAACATGGGATTTTAAAGAAATTAACTGGTTTTTAACTAAATACATATTACGACTTTGAGAATACGACGAGACTACATTATTTCTATTTTGAAGCGTTTAAATCTCAAACCTGACGAAGCTACCCAATCATATGTTCAAAACAAATTTAAAAGGGGCGCACGCCACTGTTTTCCATGTAAACATTCGTTAAATTTTCGTTAAAACCCGGCAAAAAACATCAGCTGATTGGATTTTTTTTCTAATTGGCATGACGTTCAAATGTCAAATGCGAAGAAAGAAAATTATTGATGAAAATATTACAAAGATGGCGGCTCATAGCGGAGGTGTAGATTGGGCAGCGATAGTTAAACCGATTTTATCCACAAATTATGGAAATTTAAGTAAAACTGATGTTTTGAATATCATCAAAGCTATCTTGAGAAGGTAAGTAAATTGATATTATCCATTTACTCGTTGGTATTTCGCTTATTTCGTCCTTTAAATCTGGGACAAATGGCGACAGTTCGGGACTTTTTTCATTGCTACGTAGAAAGTTTCTAATAAGAATGTTTATCTAATAACTAATAATTTCTTGTTTTTCTATAGTGAGAATGATTTTTTCGAACATGATGCAGCCTACGGACAATTCTATATGGCATTTTCAGCATTGGCGGCGGACACGATTAGCGGACAATGCAATTTGGGTGAGTCAGTGAAAAATGGTGATGAAAAAGTGCAATTCATAAGTGACTTGCGCTCAGCAGATGTTTTCTTCTGGCATTTATTTTAAAATTTGTAATTGGAGCGAAGTATTTGCTCGACTTCGTTAAAATAACAGTCTAGCTGGGAGGTGATAATGCATTTCTTTAATAATGTACGTAATATACACCGCACACTACAAACTACTTTATACAAATTTCTTGGAATTCTGTAAAATTCACAATATTGTGAAACTGAAAGTCTTGCTTGGGCCTGTACAAAAAAAAATGTTGTTTTGCAGACAGGACCATTCACCGTTCCGTAAAAAATTGCTCCCGTAGCTAAAATGACAAGCTCCCACCACCCATATAGCCTGAGGAGACTAATGTCCCGAGAGCGACACTTGCCCAGCTTAGGCCAGGGTGTTTGCGCCTCAATTCCTACCTATCTCGAATAGCCCGGGCATCCAAAACATTTGTCCCGTACTGCGGTGCTGCACCTCATGATGTGGACCACCTGTTTCGATGCCCCGCTGTACCCACTAACCTCACTCCGAGGACGTTATGGGACAACTCTATTACAGCTGTTACGTTCTTGTTTCGTGCGACAATAGGCGAGAACGACGACGAAACTTGGAAAACATGGACAGCAGTTCACGCTTTTCTGCGCCGCAATAACAATTACAATGAGGGCTGCTTATTCACAAACACCCTACACTTTACGCATTTGGGGGTCTGTTTTTAATTAGCAATTAGTAAGAAGGGTTTAGAATATCAGATTCGGTTCTATAGAGTGCAAGGAGGAAGTATAGTATGTAAAAAGCGAAAAACGAATTACGTAGTGCGGGATGAATAATTAGATGCGTTTCTTGGACTCCAGAACGGAAGGATAACTAACATTTGATACAAATCTTGTCCCAAATAAATTTATCCAGTGCAACGCTTGTCAAATACGCAGATTGTCTTGCTGTCATGGCTTGTGAACCAGACATAACAGCGACGAAAAAGCACAATACATTTGAACCCTTACGTGACCCACAAGGCCCTTGGAGACCTATGGTGTTTTTTAATCATTTCATTCAATAATGGTCAAATGAAACTATGTGTGTACAGTGTAGCCTGGCTGGTGTAGTGGTTACTGCTGATTAAGCCTGAAAGTAAAGCATTTACATTGAGGGCTTATGTGTCTGTGATGTGCAAATTTTCGTGGAGTTTATCCGAAAAATAAAGTATTACTGTATTCTCAAATGCAGTGCCCGCTCTACTATTTATGCCGCCCCGGCAAGACGACAAATTGCCGCTCCCCTTTTTTAAGGTTCATGGGAATCGCCTTTGAATTTGAATCCCCCCCCCAGAAATACGTATTTCGTTCATAAAATCCGATACAAAAACAGAAGGAAGACCGAAAAATCCAAATTCTTTTTTTGCAGATACATAGCGGAATTTGGGAGCTCAAGGACTCCTCCTTAATGCTTATTGTGTGCTGATTGGTACTAATTTGAACTGGTTACCGATTTAGACTGGTTATCAAGATGAACTTTTAAATGTTAAAAAACACTGTATAAAAGGGTCATTGATTTCCAAGCATGTTGCAAACTCAGAACGTCAATCTAGTCTATACCATAATATAGCCATGAAAACGGTATTGAGACGTGTCATTCAAATTATCATCAATTAGAACGCTGCTATGCCAATCAGACTCTGCGTAAAGCAAACATCTTATTGGCATACTGGGCCATTTTTCAGTTTAGGCCTCGCTATCTGGGATATCTATTGGGATTAGTTGGTTAGATTTGCTTTGACACAATCCGGTTGCTTTGCTTGCTTTAAGAATAGCACCCAGTTCGATGATACTCGCGAGTTCTATAATAAAAACTAAAAAAAAACCGCACTAGCCGAAAAAAGGTCGATCTATGTAGCTATCCGGACGAATATTTCATGCTCAAACCTATGTCTAAACAAAGTCTCCACATAGCCTTGCGCGAAAATAATGTAAATGCAGTGTGATCGTTGAATTAGAATTGACACCTTTTTGGAGGCTATCCATTTTCGCTTTGGTTTCGTCTACGGACAGAATCTAGTCTTAATGAGTTACCAAAGTCATCATTAGTGGGGTAGCCCTATCCAGTGGCGTATTTACTGTGAGCACATGAAACTTTTTTTTCACATCATACCAAAAACTGCAGTACCAAATATTCCTTTTTTATAAAAATGAAAATTGCCTACCGATGTTTGTAGTGTACACAAATACAGAAAAAGAAACGTATGTTCCTACTACAAAAAAAATTTTTATTTTGCATATATATATATTTCGAGAGCCACTTACTCTCTTCTTCAGTGCTTACGTTTCTGAAGATCTATAGCCAAACTTACATCTATTTATGTCGCAAAATTGCTCAATGCGATCTTTTACCTGGGGTTATTTTGTTGCCTTACTTGCGACTTTTATCAGCTTTGAGCACAAATTGCCCTCGTCGTCGTTAAGCCGTTGGTTGCGCGGAACTTTTAAAATTTCCAAGGTTTCCCATGCGTCGAGTTTGTAACTAGCCCTTACCTGGCGTACGACCTCCAGGTCGTCCCAATTGATGTCATGTTTTTCGTTCACTATATGCGCCGCAACTGATGATTTGATGGTCGGATTCGTGCGTCGTGCTGCGCTAAAAAAGGAGGAGAAAAGTGGAATTTACAAAATTACATGCGGAACCTGCAGCTCCCAATATGTGGGGCAAACAAAACGGTTGTGTACCACGAGGTTCAAAGAACACATTAGGGAAGCGGAAAACGCAGCACGACGCACGAATCCGACCATCAAATCATCAGTTGCGGCGCATATAGTGAACGAAAAACATGACATCAATTGGGACGACCTATAAAAAAAAGTCGCAAGTAAGGCAACAAAATAACCCCAGGTAAAAGATCGCATTGAGCAATTTTGCGACATAAATAGATGTAAGTTTGGCTATAGATCTTCAGAAACGTAAGCACTGAAGAAGAGAGTAAGTGGCTCTCGAAATATATATATATGCAAAATAAAAATTTTTTTTGTAGTAGGAACATACGTTTCTTTTTCTGTATTCCTTTTTTATGTTGAACGTTTCTATTACTAAACATTGGAATCCTTCTTCTTCTTCTTGTAGCGGTGCAGAAAGGTGTGTAACCTCTGTGCATCTATGTGGGTACGATTTATGGTTCGTCAATGTTTGTGTCCGTGAGGTCTAAGGACAAAAACATAGCTGCTGCGATAAGGTTTTCCCACAGCGATATAGGGGTAAGATCAGTGGGCGCAGCGGGGCATTGAAACAAGTGACCCACATCATGAGGAGTACCATTGCAGTTTGGACAGATGTTTTGGATGTCCGGGTTTATGCGAGAAAGGTACGAATTAAGGCGTGAACAAAAGCCCGACCGAAGTTGAGCTAGTGTTACTCTAGTGGCTCTCGGGAGCCTAATCTCCTCAGGCGAAATTGGTGGTGGGCGCTCTGAGAGGACTCTATTCGCACCTAAACTCGCGATAGACCGATTCACTTCTTCAGTGTGGATCGCTGCAATGGCGGCTCTGTATCCCTGAACCTCTCTCTCAAGGTCTCGTAAACCACGCCTGACATGTCGTGGTGGAGGAATTCGGTCCATGAGATGATTATTGGGATGATCCTCACGGTAGCAACCAACAAGATACTGTTTTGAGATTAGGAGATTGTGATCACGTATTGGCATCAATTTTGTCTCCTGATGTAAGTGATCCTGGGCAGACATCAGAAGGCAACCTGTCGCGATGCGTAGAGCGGCATTTTGGCAGACCTGAACTTTGGACCAGTTTGTGTCACATAGACTATGTGTCCAAACTGGGGCTGCATAATCAGCGGCCGCTCGACCCACCGCTTTATAAGTAGCTAGCATGGTTTCTTTATCTTTGCCCCAGGTGCTACCAGCTAGAGCTTTTAGGAAGTTGTTCCTACTGCGCATTTTTTCACAGACTGAAGCTGCATGATTCGCAGACGTCATCATGTTCTCTAGGTGAAGCCCGAGAATTTTGGGGTTTTTAACAGTAGGAACAGTAGAGTGCTCAAAGCTGATAAAAGTCGCAAGTAAGGCAACAAAATAACCCCAGGTAAAAGATCGCATTGAGCAATTTTGCGACATAAATAGATGTAAGTTTGGCTATAGATCTTCAGAAACGTAAGCACTGAAGAAGAGAGTAAGTGGCTCTCGAAATATATATATATGCAAAATAAAAAATTTTTTTGTAGTAGGAACATACGTTTCTTTTTCTGTATTCCTTTTTTATGTTGAACGTTTCTATTACTAAACTTTGGAATCCTTCTTCTTCTTGTAGCGGTGCAGAAAGGTGTGTAACCTCTGTGCATCTATGTGGGTACGATTTATGGTTCGTCAATGTTTGTGTCCGTGAGGTCTAAGGACAAAAACATAGCTGCTGCGATAAGGTTTTCCCACAGCGATATAGGGGTAAGATCAGTGGGCGCAGCGGGGCATTGAAACAAGTGACCCACATCATGAGGAGTACCATTGCAGTTTGGACAGATGTTTTGGATGTCCGGGTTTATGCGAGAAAGGTACGAATTAAGGCGTGAACAAAAGCCCGACCGAAGTTGAGCTAGTGTTACTCTAGTGGCTCTCGGGAGCCTAATCTCCTCAGGCGAAATTGGTGGTGGGCGCTCCGAGAGGACTCTATTCGCACCTAAACTCGCGATAGACCGATTCACTTCTTCAGTGTGGATCGCTGCAATGGCGGCTCTGTATCCCTGAACCTCTCTCTCAAGGTCTCGTAAACCACGCCTGACATGTCGTGGTGGAGGAATTCGGTCCATGAGATGATTATTGGGATGATCCTCACGGTAGCAACCAACAAGATACTGTTTTGAGAGTAGGAGATTGTGATCACGTATTGGCATCAATTTTGTCTCCTGATGTAAGTGATCCTGGGCAGACATCAGAAGGCAACCTGTCGCGATGCGTAGAGCGGCATTTTGGCAGACCTGAACTTTGGACCAGTTTGTGTCACATAGACTATGTGTCCAAACTGGGGCTGCATAATCAGCGGCCGCTCGACCCACCGCTTTATAAGTAGCTAGCATGGTTTCTTTATCTTTGCCCCAGGTGCTACCAGCTAGAGCTTTTAGGAAGTTGTTCCTACTGCGCATTTTTTCACAGACTGAAGCTGCATGATTCGCAGACGTCATCATGTTCTCTAGGTGAAGCCCGAGAATTTTGGGGTTTTTAACAGTAGGAACAGAATTGTTGCCAATACGCAGACGTCATCATGTTCTCTAGGTGAAGCCCGAGAATTTTGGGGTTTTTAACAGTAGGAACAGAATTGTTGCCAATACGTATATCCATCTCCCATCTGATGTCCTCCCACCAAGTGGTTAGAAAAGTCGCAGAGGATTTGGACGCAGAGATGGTGAGGTTTCGGCTTTGGAAAAATGCCCGTAATCGTCCTAGATATCGATTAATTCGGAGGCGCATTTCATCCTTATCATTCCCTGTGGCGAGTACGGTGCAATCGTCAGCATAGGAAATCACCTCGATTCCTTCAGGTGGTGTGGGAAGGCCGGACATGTAGATGTTGAACAGAGTGGGGGAGAGTACCCCTCCCTGTGGAACACCTAATTTGATTTTCCTAAGCTTAGAACGTTTGCCTCGAAACTCGGTGAAGGAGTGCCGATCAGCTAGATAATTGGCAATCCAACGGATCTCTTGTGCAGGAAGATGCATATTCAACAGGTTTGCTAGAAACATTGAATGATTGACCTTATCGAATGCGCTTGATAGGTCTATTGCCACCAGAATAGTTCTGTGACAACGACTGCGTTGATTTAGCCCATCACGAATGCGTGTAGTGATCGCATCGAGGGCAGTGGTGGTACTATGCATCTTCCTGAAGCCATGCTGGTGAGGTTTGGAATCCTTCTTCGAAAATTATCATCAGATCATCTTCTCAATTCGCCAGATCTCGCTGATGGACCCTTTCAGTTTTTCCTACGGGTTGAGTTGATTTTCAGAAACGGGTGGTATCAAGAACAAGAACTCTCAGACAATAAGTAGCAGTATCACAGAGTTAGTGTAGTATCCAGGTGATAATCCTAGTACATCAGATTACAAAATGTGGTGGAGACAAATTTTTTTTGTTTCTTATGTTTTTTGGGGTGCTGAACACGAATCCGGAGCTTCCCGCCAACATTTCGTTGCGCAACAGGGTTAAAATCGGGAAAAATTCTTAATTTTTTGCTGTTTTTTCGTTATTTGACCCCTAACTATGAAACTATTTATTTCTGCGAAAAACTCTCCATTAATATTTCAGAGAGCACATAATAACGCGTCTAAAGAAACATAAATACTATAAATCCGTTTAGCGGCACTACTACAATTGATAATTTAAATTTGCCATTTTTGACATAGTTCCATATTATAATAAAATTTTGAGATTGAACGGTTTTTTATTTTTGGTCGCAAAAGTTTCACTTTTCTTGTACATTATGTATTTTGGGGTGCAGGACCTGAATCCGTAACTTCCCACCAAAATTTCGTTGCAAAAAAGGGTTAAAATTTAAACATTTTAATGATTAATGGCGCGTTGGACCCGCAATTATGTTTTCTCTAATATTTTCATGGACAGGTTTTCGGAGAAATGTACACTTTCGAAGTAATAAACAAAAAAAAGGAGAAAACTCCGAAAATTTTGTGATTTTTCGCGGTTTTGACCCTGTTCTGCAACGAAATTTTGGTGGGAAGCTCCGGATTCGAGCTCAGCACCCCAAAAATCATAAGAAACAAAAAAAAAAATTTCTCCACCACACTTTGCAATCTGAAATCACCTAGGAACTACACTAATAGTCCTGACACACCTAAACGAGTTTACGATCGAATGCAGTTTATGAGTCCAGAACGAGTTTATATGCGGTTTATAACGAGGTTATGAGCCGTTTGGAGTTTATGAAAGCTCTCATAACCACGTTGTAACCCGCAATTGGATGGAGCTTTTGATTCATAAACTGCATTGTAACCACCGAAAAGCTCTTATTCTATTGTAGTTGGCCTGGAGTAATTTTAAATTGTCAGTGGTGTGTTGTCACTTTGAAATATAATATAGACATATCATGTCAAGTTATAACGCAATAACGAATATTGTACATATTTTAACTATAGAAATAAGTCATCGTATTATCATTATGCATAGATCAGACAGGTGCAGCTTAAAATTTGCCCAAAACTGATCAATTTTGGCGAAGACAGAAGGAGAAACCATAATTTGGACTAACAGACTACCAATAATATTTGAGCAATATTATGTCACATTATCTCACGCTACGAATAAAATGCACTGTGATTATAATTATTTTCCCATTTTTATTTTTTTAATAAATTAGCTAATACAGCAATACAATAGGGAAACGCATAGGTAAATTAATAAGTGTGTACATAATGTATTTGAACGCAGAACCGGCTCAACAGAATTTAGAACACTAACTTATGTATGTACACATGTATTACATACTACATATGTATGTATTTTTTTCGAGCGTCGTCCAACAAAATGATCAAGATTGAAATGTTGATTCATCTTCGATCCGGTGTCTTCTATCGCACGATTATTCGGCGAGTCAATACCTTTTTCTTCCCTAATGCATCGACTAAAATAAGATGTTATTTATAATTTATTGGAACTTTTTATTAATGGAAAGGAATTATACATACATGCCTCAATAATCATTATACTCTTCCAAATATTCGCACAATAGAAAATTCGATGGCATGCCATCTCAAACGCAACTTCTGAGACGAATTGGTTTTGTCGGCGGTTTAATTAAGGCACCGTATATAAAATATTATTATTTTCTTATGTGGACGATGCCCTGAAACTGGCATTTCAATGTTTTAATTTAATTTTGTGTCACTTATCAAAAGCTCAATGAGTTAATCTTGACATTCATAACCCGCATTTGACTAGTGTGTCATACCTTTCGAGTTTATAAAGCTCAAAGCTTTTAGCGGTTTATGAAACGAGTTTATCGTCTAGTGTGTCAGGACTATAAGTGGCAACCGAACGATCACGGCCACAGAGCACGACAGATCGAATGAACCACTCTTAAATTTAGTGACAATTGCTCAATCATACAGTAGTCATCATTGAGTAGCTTATGGCTTCAACAAATCGACTTTTTTGTTAATTCGAAATTTTAGAGGTAGTTTGGAATCTTGGGCGGCAAATTTTAAAAAGAATACTGGCGGCAAATTGTTTAATCTCCCACTAGCCAAAATGACAAATTTACTACTCATTTTATAAATCGACGAGTACTGTAGAACAAAGTTGTGTTGGGTCACTTTGCTCCAATTTTGATTGCAGCTACTGCAAAAATATCTACGTATTTTTTTGTCAGCGGTAGTTTTGATTTAGATATAACCGAAAATTAAGTTTCAATAAATAAAATGGGCTCAAACTCAATAGAAGTGATGAAAGGCTTACTCCAAATGGTTAATTTTTTGGTTGACGCAATGCATTTGGCGAAATAAGAGCAGATTATACGATTCAGTCAAATTATTCCAAAGTCTAAAAACAGGCGTTCTACTCTAGATTGTTTTACAAAATTTGGGGAATATGCAGATACGGTTAACCTAAATGAGCTTGTCAATCATAGTGATACAAATTTTGTTTCATATTGATTAAATTCAAAGAATGAGTTTAAATGATAAATTAAATTTTTATATATACTGGGTTTGTTAAGAATGCAAATACTTAAAATTGTTAAGAATATTCTCTTCGAAAATCAATACATTTGCAAAGAGGTGTCCTCTCTGCACCCTAAAGTTCCCCGGTGAGGATTTTTCTAAGAAACCTTGTAAGCTGTTTTTGTATGTTTTTCACCGACTACTAATGTTTTCTTTTTCCATCTTCAATTGGAGAAACAGAAAAAGGAACTGTTGTGAATTCCGGGATGCTGCTTCGGACCAGGGAATTCATCACGATAAATATCGTTTGACTGTTATTAGGACATTCATAATTTCCAACAATCACGCTTACTTATAGCAAATTCTATTTCTGGGTATATACTCATAACTTCGTACCTTAAAATAATGCTGTGATCACCCACGCTAGGAAACCAATTGTAAGGGAAACCCGAAACCTTCGAAGATATGGTAAAAGAGTGTGTAGATCTGTAATTTCCTGATGTTTCAGCTCAGTTCACTAGAGAGCTTAATGGAATGAAGCTGAAGATCTAACATTTTAATTAAATATGTACATAAACTCGACGTTTTCTCAAAAAGTATAAAAGTTACAACTATGAAAGTTATATCTACAGGAAGTGCATTTTATGACAATTAAAATGAATGGAAACTCATTGTGATTTATTAATTTATTAAGCGTTTATTAAAGATTTTACAAATATGAGTCGTTTCCAGTCGTTTCCGGTCTTGTAATCTTGTAAGTGAAAAGCTCAAATTTAAGCTGATAACAAAGTAAAAATTTAAAATAAAATGTTTGGTTAGTATTCAGTGTTCCCTCCCCTTGCTCGAATAACTGCTAGCATTCTTCTATTCATAGACCCCACGAGGCTGATGATGAAGTTTTGGGAAATTTCATTCCACTCCTCTTCAATGCGATTCGCAGCTCTGGAAGCGTTGTTGGAGCAGGAACGCGGGCTCAAATCCGACGTTTCAGCTTATCCCATAAGTGTTCTATTGGATTCGAGTCCGAGCTTTGAGCTGGCCAGTCCATCGGACGAATGCCGACGTCCTGTAGATACTGGGTCACCACTTGAGCCGTGCATTATCCTACATCAACTGGATATTATGACCGATATAATCTGCGTAAGATATCACATGGAGTGCAAGGATTTCATTGATGTAGCATTGTGAAGTCAATCCACGTTTACGGCCCGTCGTGTCGGTTCGATGAAAACTAAAGCTGTATGTCCGGTTAGCGAGATGCCGCCCAGACCATTATAAATCCTCCTCCATACGCAACAGATTCCGCGATGCAACACTGAGAATAACGTTCTCCAGCGCGACGATTTACTCTTTGATATAGACTCACTCTGGTCTTATCAGTGATGAGTACATTACCCCACTCTTCTAACGTCCAATCCCAATGCTCTCGACCGAATTCAAGTCGTGCTGCCGTTAATTTTGGACCTTCTGCAGCTCTCACCATATGGTTAATCGTGTGAGCTGGAGGCTTCGCAAAACTCGACCCTCGAAGGGGCTATTTAGGGAGAATTGCCTTGGTGGAAGATGCCTACGCCCCTATATCTAACTAGTTTGTGGATTGATGACCACACGGCCCGAATTGCATTGCTGACTAGTGTACTGAAGGGGCCACCCGAATGTGAAAAGCAGCGCTACGAGTCTGCTTTAAGCAGACGAGTAGTCACAGGTCCAACGAGCCTGGGATGTGCACATCTGAATTGTTACGGGAGGCTTAACCAATAGGGGGCCGAAATAGGATCACACCTGCTATAGAGAAGTCTTTAGCGAATAGTGTACCTCGGGGATGGGTGTGCCCAGGGGACCATGGTCCTTGCCCATCAAGGTGTTGGCGTCGAGGTGGCTGTAGGTTGTTACCCGAGTCATCGAGCTGGTGATGCAACCCCGGGGTTGGGTTTCTGAAAGTGATTGCATTCACTGGACGGAGAAATCCCCATCTGACAATAAGATCGTGTCAGTAAAACACCGAAGGTCCAAACCGCCCGAAGGACCGGGAGATAAGGCCGTAAAGGGTAGGTGCTCTCCTGACGGTATACCTGTAGATGGTATCTATGTTGCTATCGGCTGCAATTAAGACCTACAGTAACAGGTGTCACGTGATACATAAACCATTTTCGTCGACATTACCATCTCGCCTGCCTTCCGGAAATCCTTTGTTTCATGAGTCACATGAATATGCTTTATTGGCTTACTTCACCTGAAAATGCAAGAGCTCGGAGACTTTCCCATAGATAACCATGCGTTTGTAAAATGAATATCCTTACCCTTTCCAGTATACACAACTTCCGTGGTTTAATTTTCCTCTAAAAATATATTTTTCTTACAGTTTGCCAGACCCTGGTTCCACAATTGTTGGAAGCCAGTAACATCCTGATACGATTTATTCTTATAAAATTGTCAACAGCGACAACATCTGAAATAAAATACCTTTTGCCCCCATTGAAGGCACTATGTGAAGGCAAGCAACAAACACAAGGATTTGAACATGTTGTTCTTGCGTCCATACTTAAAAGTGCCAAGTTTCCCGAACATACCAAAAGTAACGTCAGTGGAAGCGATAAAGAAAGTCCCAAATCTGAAATGAAAAGATCACGTTCAGATTTGTCAACAATGATATTGCAACAGCTTACAACTCCTCTCGTATCGTCCAATATATCGAACACTTGGGCTCCACTCAGCGAGGAGTTGACAGATTGTACGGTAAGTTACTTTAGACATCAAGTTTTAATATTATATATTTCTTTCTATATATTTTTTGCTTTTATGTCCGTATAGCAACTCTTCGTTACCACAAATATCTCCGTACTAAAATCGCAGAATGCTGGTGATGTGCTGCTTAATGTGTGCACGAATCTACCAGTATTGTCAAGATATCGTTTGAAATATGAGGAGAGTTCATTACAAGGCAAACCTTTGTATTTGCCGTTAAACTCTACAGATGCTACTCAAATTAAGAATTGCTTGTCGCAAATGCTTACGGATATTTCGATACTTACCGAAGCAATTTCATTGCCAGTACTAGAACCTCTTACGCCCAGTCGAATCAATCAATTGTCGCAGTGTGCAATGTCAGCTTTATATTGTGCAGTGTTGGCATCGATTTCAAGCAGTGTTTTGTCTATGGTTGGTTCATCTTCACAAAAATTCCAGCAGAGCTCCGGATCGGGCACGCAGGCATCCAAGGACATTGATGAAGATGATTGTGCGCGTTCGGTCGTAGATAAGGCGCTTGACATTTATGCAACTATTGGCAGTATCTTCAAAAGTTCGACGAGAAGTCATATTTATCAGAATCATTTGTGTTTTGGTGCATGGCTTCTGATTGCCGGTATCCAGGGTGCAATGGGCGCGTCTGGTGGAACAAGTTCGAAACAGCAGCCGCTCGAAGATACGACGAAAGGAAAGAGTCCTTCACGAGGAGCTGAACAACAAACGCCTACAGCTCGCGTTAATTTATTTAAAGTTCAGCAAGGATTCGGAGTGCTTAATGCAGCAATTGCTAGACACAGCTTGCAGCTATTTACAGAACTGATTGATGATCTGAACATAGAATCGCGTTCGAAAGACGAACAAGGCGCTTCATTGCCCGATCCAGCCGGATTTGAAATTTTGGAACAGTATTCAGCATTACAGAGAGTAATTAGAATGTTGGGCTCAGCGACCCTGCAACAATTGCTCACTTTTTTGGCGACAGTATCCTATAGAAAAGCCTGTATGATGCGTAGGGCTAGCGCTAAAGAACGTAACGATGGTGACCCAATAAGCTATGACGATTCAACAACTTACTTCAACGATACCCCATCTTGTTCGGAAGATTCCGAAACTGAGGAGGAAGATAGCGAGAGTTATTTAGGATTGTGGTTTAAGGAAACTCTGTCACCAGAAAACCATGACGATCGATCCGACGATATGCCACAAGAGAAAAAAGATGAAAGTCAAAAATCGAATTTGGTGCCGGCAAAGGACGAACCGCATGAATATTTAGAGCTCTCCGCGCAAATATTCACCTTCCTAGATCAATCGCTAGGAACTAATCACAAATATTTGAACAAATATGTCAAATCTGGATTGAGTGAACAGCAAATGATGTTACTGGCAAATATATTGAAAGATTTAGACAGAGATGCTGCAAGAGGCGAACCCGACAATTCGGCATGCACAAATTGGCAGAATGCTATGATAAAATTCTCCGGTGCATTGGGCAGATATTTGCATAATTTGATATCCGCCTCGTTGTTGGATGAAACATTGCAAGCATCGTTGCTGTTACATTTAGGTGTTTCGCCATGGACTCAGGACAACGTATGGCCACTGCAAGTATATTCGCGAACATTATCCGTGCTGGTTCAAATATTACTTCTGAAGCCGGCTCAAGAGAAAGAAGCTGCGTGCCTCTCTGTCTGGCATCGACTGGTCAATACTCTGGTTGAAGGCGTGTGTTCTGGTTCGGGGCAAAATCCATCACTGGAAACTGACTATGAAGATCTGAATGTTGAGCATGCACAACTGCTTTTGTTCTTATTCCACTCATTGAACTTGATGCAAAAGAAATCAATACTGCTTTTAACAGCTGGTGGTGTTATACGCTGTGCTGAAGTCTGTCGAAACTTGACAAGTGACAAACCTTTACGCGACCATCAATTAATGTTGCTCTCGAGATTGCTACTATTCCTCGAATATCTTATGAAACACCTATACAATGCACCAACTGTTTTATTGGAACAAGTGCGTTGGAATCTATTCAGCGTCATAACATTGGATGAAAACCAAAAAGTTACGGATTACTTGAACAACAAAACAAAATTGATGTCGTTCTGTCGTAAGGATATCGAGGACAAACACAAAAAATTGTCCGCAGAGTATTCTAATGGTAAATTTTAAAGAGTAACAATACAGAAATCGAAAACTGTCTTAACACAAATTCTTTTGCAGGTGTAAGGCCCAAATTCTATTCATTGGCTGTTATCGACACAAATTTGCAACAGGAATTCAAACTTGATGGACTTGCTTGGAACTTCATACTGTGTACACCCGACAAGCTGAAGTATCCGTTGTTGATCGATGCTCTTATCGATATTCTCTCTGTGACAGATATTTGTATGGGAAGTGTCCCATTCCATACTCTGTGCTCGGTACACTACTGTTTTAGTTTGTGTTGGAAACTGCTTTTGGGGCTTCCACCGTCCACTCCACATGTGGAAGCGTTGATGCATGATAAAGTTCCGAACTTGCATTCGCTTATTTGGTCAATAAGATGTCGCCATTCATCCGGATCATCCCATTATTTAATCGTCAACAGTTTAATCAAGCAAGGAATGTATACACAGTATGCTGAAACGCTTTGGAATAAAGTCACGGAACACGTCAGCGACTTGAATTACAGCTTCAAACAAACACTTTCCGGTTTAGATGCTTTCACGAAATCGTTTAATTCACGTAAGTTATTTTTTTTCATTTATTTACAATATAACTCTCTCTAGGATTGTCCATGTTTTGGGGTTCTTGCTATATTTATTGCCGTTGTAGATTGGGGATAGACTTCCTATACCTACGCCACAGCAAGCCCCCCGTGTCACAGTACCCGCATTATCCTAATGTTATTACCTGGCTATACAGTATGTTTACGTTTTCGAATTGAATTTAAACATACCATGAATCTATGTTGTCACTCTTTCATTCTCCCGATACGTCTCATGTCGCGCGTGATGCAGACCAAATGTTACTCCCCTCCGGTAGTTTAGTTTTTCCTCCTCTGAGGTTATGAGACACTATTCAGAGATTTTAGGAGAACGATCTTTTCTGCGTTTGCCGATCTTGCTTCCGTTTTAGAGCTTTGGTCTAACGGTTTATATCCACCGCTTAATACTGCATGTGATCACCTAGCTAGTGTATATTTCGGGTTGTAGGAATCGTCGTCAGCAAAGCAGACTGTCGCCGCGAATTTTAAATTTGAAATTGTGCTTATGATTTTAAGAAGCTTAGACGGGATTGCAAGGACTTTTTCACATCATACGAAAAAAAAATCGCACTTGCAAACAACAACAACAAAAAGCATGGATGACGTACGATTGTTATTATTGATAATGTTAAATGCCAATGCTTGTCTGGCGGCCACTTTAAAAGCTCTCGCTCTTAAAGTGTGAAAAGGCTATAGGCATTGCAAAATCCAGAATGATTCATGTATTCCATTTGAGTGGACTAAAAATATTTCCCTGCGGAACCCCTACTTCATGGCAATATAACCTATAATAACCCCATAGAAAAGGCAAATATATTTGCTGAATTGTTTGCTAACAATTCCAGTTTACCAGGAACTCAGCAAAGTCCTCCCACTATTCCTTGTTACACCTGTCGACAGCGTCCATTACATTTCCGTACCAGAGAAGTGTTTAAAGCATTGGTTGGTCTTGACATTACGAAATCCGCCGGACCTGATGGCATTTCACCTACTGTTCTTAAGAACTGCGCGTCTTCCCTTGCGAAACCCTTGCGAAAATTATTCCACTTGTCTTATTCTTCGGGCATCTATCCATCTGCTTGGAAGTTGGCGTACGTTCAACCTATCATCAAGAAAGGTGATCCGTGCGACCCTCATAACTATAGGCCAATTGCATTAACATCAATATTATCAAAAGTATTCGAAACACTTGTTAATGTCCAACTTATTAACTACCTCGATTATTATAATATCCTAGATGATAAACAATATGGATTTCGCGCTGCACGTTCCACCGGTGATCTGATGACATATCTAACCGAAAGGTGGAATCGTTGTCTTCATAACTTTGGCGAAGCCAAAATTGTGGCGCTAGATATTTCAAAAGCTTTCGATAGAGTATGGCACCCAGCTCTATTCTCAAAACTTAACGCATTTGGTATTGATGGTAACTTAATTAAGTGGATTGAGAGTTTTCTTTTCGACCGCTCAATTGTCGTTATTCTAGATGGTGTTAAATCTTCTTGCCATAAGATTAATGCGGGGGTACCCCAGGGTACTGTTCTGTCACCTACGTTATTTCTTTTATTCATCAACGATCTCTTACAGATTACCAATAACCCAATTCACAGTTTTGCTGATGACAGCACGCTTGACTTCACGTACTCGTTTGAGTCAGCTTTGGACTCTCGTGGAAACGCTACATCCATCAGCAGGAACCAAATGTTTTCTTCTTTAAATGATGACATTTCTAATATCATCGATTGGGGTAATCGTAATAGAGTAGTTTTTAATGCTATGAAATCGCAATGCTGTCTAATTTCTAACAAATTGGACATTCCACCAGCATCCCATTCTGTATTGATTGATGGTGTATCAGTCCCTGATTCACCTTCGCTCGATATTCTGGGTATCAGCATATCAAGTAAACTGAAATGGACCGACCATATCTTCGCCATTGCCAAAAATGCCATGCAGTATTTAGGATTTCTAAATCGATGCGTTAAATATTTTTCACCTCTTGACTTATCTCATATTTACAAGAGCCATATAAGGCCTAGACTGGAATATAACTCCCATGTTTGGGCTGGGGCAGGTCGCACCGCATTGTCTATGTTGGACAAAGTACAACGTAGAGCCTTTGAAATCATAGGTGATAGCTCAATAACTGCTAATTTTGATTCTCTTGAACATAGACGAAATGTGGGCTCCCTGTCACTCCTTTATCGTTATTATTATAACCGTTGCTCTAACGAGATTCATAGTCTGATACCTGAACTTGCTCAACCTATTCGCCATACTCGGCAAACTAGTCGCGCGCATCCTCATACTCTTGTGGTCTCAACCTGCCGCACTGTAAAATTTTATGAGTCGTTTTTAACACGAACAATACGTATGTGGAACTCTTTGCCTGCAACTGTTTTTCCTAATACCTATGAACCCTCGAAATTCAAACGAAATATCAACGAACACCTGCGTATCACCCAAAACTCCCATATTCCCCTACCTTAAATTCCTTCCTTGCGAAAGTTGTGCTATTGCACTAAAGGGTTGTCCCCTATAACTTTGGTATTATATAAAAAAAAAAAATTAGTGTATACTACTCCGTGTTACCATCTGTAGTGTCATACATAAAGCGCAATGTGAGAAGTAGCTTTTAATTATCGCGCAATTGGAGGTACGGTGTGAACGTTCGGGCGGTATGAGATTGATTTGCTAGTTGGCTTATTTTATTTCGTAATTAGCGCATTTTTTTGCATTTGCGACTTGAAACAAGTTCGATCTCTGTCCCTTTTTTCTCATTTCATTACTAACTACACTGCACCCCATTTAATACGGGTTTGTGTTCGTATCCTTACAGATGCAAGTTTGTTTACTTTATGTTTCTATATCGATCTACTCTCAAAAAACAGACCCCAGATTGCCTTTCCTCGCTTGTCCGATTCATGATCTCACGCTAAGGGCGCATTTATCACATGGGACGTGTATGTTTGCGTTGTTTACAAGCCCGCAAAAAGCGTTGATCTTCGCTATGACTACTCCATTACTTTACCTACTTCCATCATCGTTTTGACTACGTCTGGGCAAACCTGCGATTGGTGATAATGGGTGGGGTTACGAAACAAAACAGTTGCATATGTTGCGCAAAAATGTTTGCTGTTCTGATCTCCTAACTGCCATTTTGCATATCCGAAATAATCTCCGTTTCTTTTCGTTTACATATTCCACGAAGACAGACTAACGAAAAGATTATTTCTGATCCGCCTGGCTGGTCTAGCGGTTAGTGCGCGCACCTTCAGTGCACAGGGTCATGAGTTCGAATCTCACCGTGTTCCATGGTGTTTTTCGAACTCACGAGCTTGTGACGGACTATGATCTCACTCAGATGTTAAACGAGTACCCATTTGTGGGGATAAATAACACTGCTGAGCGTGATGCTGATCTCATTACCTCAACAAAAAAGCAGATAAGATCTTGGAAATAGGATGTCACTAACACATCCTGCGGCCTTAGTCCAATGTTGGATTGTCGCGCCTGTTATTTATTTTAAATGTCAGTTAGGTGTTCAGACCGGCAAGCATGTTTGTGAAACATACGTAACTGTTTTGTTTCACCCAATGTTGATTGCTGTGGGATACATCGTCTGTTCGCCGTTTAATATTCGTAGCTCATCTTAATGCCGTTCCAATTCCAATATTAACAGTGTGAAAAGCACCACATGTGCTAATATATTGCAATTCTCCCCTTGCGAGTCGAACAAATATTTGATTGATTTCAATCATGGGCATTATGTCGATTATCTAGTTAACTAGCACGCTCCTAGAGTGTTAGAACTGCACCCGATTTTCATGTTTTGTAACTTCTGAACGGCGATAGAATGAAATTTTCAAGAGATATGCCCGCTGAAATTCTCTGCATCCTCGCTGAACTCGAGAATAATCGATTGAAAAAAATAAAAAGCGCGACATAAGCGACTGTAACTTTCGAACTGCTATAGCTACTCGTGCAACACGCTAAATGACAGGAAACTAAGCGGTTGTGGACTTGTTGCCGCACTGGGTTGCAGGTAGCTTGCAAGAGTTTGAAAATTGGCGGGACTAACCATCATTCGAAGTGTGCACATCATCATGAACATTTAGCGGCAGTTTGTAATTAAATGTGCAGGAACAATAGTGTAATAAGCAGGTGAAAACCCTAATCCATGAGATCGCAAAATGTGGTGGAGATTTTTTTGTTTCTTATGTTTTTTTTTTTGGTGCTGATCACGAATCCGTAGCTTCCCGCCAAAATTTCGTTGCGAAACGGTCAAAATCGCAAACAATCATCAAAAAAGTACTATCAATTGTAGCGATACCGCTTAACGCATTTTGAAGATTTATGTCGCGTTGGACCCGGAATCATGTTTTCTCTAACATGTTCAGAAATGTATAGCTTCAGAGGCCGTGTTTTTTAAACATCTAACCTACACTGTACGGGGTAATTTTCATACAAACGGTAACCTGTGACTTTATTCAGGTTAGAAATTATATTGCTATCCAGCTTTATTTTTCCAAAATTCGCCTAAATGTATGCAATCCCAATTGTTTTCTAGTACGTTTTCCAATGACTAGCTAAAATTAAATTTTAAATTGGAAAGTTCTAAGGTATAGTTTACATACAACACACTAGTGTGTGCAAAAAAAATTGTTTTGGTTTGTAAATTCATGTTAAAAATGTTGTTCGTCGAATTCTTATTTTAACAAAATTATGATTCATACATAAAATTATGTTTTCATTAAAAAAAATTACATTTGAACTTCTGCGTTTGTAAAGTGAAAACGGGGCTTTAATATTTGTGAGCAATGTTTTGAAATTAATGGCAATGCCTACGTGGCAATTTGAAACTTAACATGGATGCTACCCTCAATAGTTTTTTTTTGCGCGTCTGGGTCAGCAAACCTGCCCCCTATGTAACTCATTGCCGGACACAACGCCAAAATTTGACACGATTTTCGACGGGTTTTCGCAATTTTGGCCCTGTTCCGCAACGGAATTTTGGTGAAAAACTCCGGAGTCGAGCTTAGCACCCCAAAAAAACATAAGGAACAACGAAAAAATCTCCCTTACATTTGGCATACTCTTAAAGGCTCTTGCTGGCAGCTTCTGAGGCAAAGATAAAGAAACCGTCCTGGCCATTTATCGAGCGGTGATCCGCAAAATGTCAGTTAGGGGTTCAGACCGGCAAGCATGTTTGCGAAACATACGCAACTGTTTTGTTTCACCCAATGTTGTATGCTGTGTGATGCATCGTCTGTTCTCCGTTTAATATTCGTAGCCCATCGTAATGCCGTTCAAATATTCGTAATATGAAAAGCACATGTTCTAGTATTCTAGTATGTTGAGAATAATTCTCCCCTTGCGAATCGAACAAATATTTGATTTCAATCATGGGCATCCGGTAGCTCAAATAAAAGTGCTTCTAGAGGGTTAAAAGTGCACTCTATTTTCATGTTTTTGGGCGGCTGTAACTTCTGAACGGTGATAGCTAGAGCGATGGATTTTTCAAGAAATATGCTTGCTGAAATTCTCTGCATCTTCGCTGAACCTGAGAATAATCGGAGCATGGGTTCCAGAGCTATTAAAATTGATTGATTGAGAAAAATTAAAATTGCGACATAACTGGATACTACGACTAACCTTAGAACCAATCCACGAAAATACACTGCGATTACACTACTTTCTACACCAAAAGTTCAAAGTTTATCATTAAATTGTTGTATACCAACTGGGTGTTCAAGTTTAGCCGTGTTGAGTTTTACGGCGTCTGGGTCCTGGTGACATTGTGAAGGAACCTTGTGTTCGAACATAGTGTGTACCATCAATGCAGAGACTATGAAAATAGCAGAAATCCAGAAATCTTTCAAAGTTGTCGTTTCGGTATCCATCACATGTTTGAGCCCACTGTTATCGGCATCCACCGTAGCTTTCGATACCTAACTGAATAACCTGAATAACCATTCTAATGTCTGTTTTTCACTCGATGATTTATCGCTTACTCCGATTACCCCTTTCTGCTTCAGAATACATGAAAGACTACAAACATATACTAAATCTGGCTACAACTAATGGCTATAAAAAGTGTATTGTCGAGAACTTTGTTCTACAGTTTATAAAATGAGTAGTGCGTAAAAGAAACTCCTGGTAGGTCACTTTATATGGGAGATACCCTTAGTTTTTATCCGAATGAGCTGATTTTCGGTAGGTGGGGTGACTATGACCTCCAATCGCAACTAACCAAAATTTAGGACTCTGCTCCAATTTTGGAGGGAGTTATGGACATGCCATTTTGACAAATTTAAATGGGGGGGGGGATAATGGGAGTCCTTAACCGGAGCGACTCAATGTTTACCTTAATAATATCTTGAACTTATTGTTATTGCTTATACATAATTTTACCGCTGAACTAGCGTGCTTTCAAAAGTTATGGAGCTTTTAAAAAAGGTCTAAAGAGAAAATATTCTAATTTATTTTCTAGTGTAACGCCGAAATATTCAATTAAACTCTAATGTGTTATATATCATTGCAAAGATAGTTTTATGTAGTTTTGTTCGTCCTCAGACCATTTTTCTGTATCTCTTACGGTTTTTGAAATAATCGCAAAAAAAAACAAAAAAAAGTCTCCCTTTACCCCCTTTTTTATTAAGATTGCGGACCCCCAATCGGTTGGGACTTTTAATGCCATAATCTGGGGATCATCCCCAACCATAATCAAAAAAAGAATCCGATGTAGGATTTTTGCCGACCAAATATGCCATTTTTCTTAGACTATTATGGCAACACAATGAATTTTTTTGTAATTAAATCTGACACCTGCACTATCAAACGTTCTGCTGAAGATGGTCATACCATCGCTTTGACCGAAATGCATCCGGAATAAATTAAAGGAAAATTTCACAAAACCGGAGTTTTTCTTTATATATAATTTGCTGTCTATAAGGTACAAAACGTTTTTTTAAACCAAACTTAATTCTAATGTCACTTTCAGGTGTGACCGGCGTTTATGTGATCGTAGAAAGTAATAAAAATTCTATACGAGACAGGGTTCCAAGACATAAAACATATCCTCGCGAGTTTGGTTAATATGAGCCGTGGTTTACCAGAGTATACCATTAGAGATTTACGTGTTGGCGAGTTGAACTTCTCACACTCCCAAGATGTCTAGAATATATCTCACAAACTTGATCTCCAGCTGGAGAAATCTGATGGTTTTCAGATCCGTTGTCCAGAAGCCTACGCACATTCCAGAATCCAATCTTTGTCAGGGTACGATAGCCAAAAATTGTAACCGTTAAGTCAGTCTTTATCCCAGGCGTTGTTGACGTTTCGTTAGCATAATAAGTTTTAGGTAATGAAAGTTGTTGGCGTACATACTCTGTCCTTTTAGTTGCCTTGTATAACAAATCAAGATCACTGTGGTATATTCTCGCCCCTAGTCACAGGGATCAATTTTCCAAGACGCGCGTAGATTATTCAGTTCTATAAGAGGCCCAGGGGAGTTTTGTTCACTCCTATCCTTTAGTCGCATATCGGGAAAACGATGGTATTATTATTTACTCACCGACTCACTCTCGAGACAAAACGAAACATGCTTAAAAAAAAGGAAAGCGAGTTAATTAATCAAAAGGGAAAAATATGCGTTGCTAGAGAGAAGAATGAATGCTTTTTGAGGTAGCTGGATATTATGATGACCGCGAAAAAAGGGGGGTTTCTCATATAAATAGAGTTCGAACCCACATTTCTTGGTTTTTATATTAAATTCGGAATCAGTGTCATGTCAGTCAAATATTTCCCGAGTAGCATTCTGCGGTGGTTCCCGAAACCCGTGACTCTAAATCTACAAAATTCGGCTAGTTAGTAGTGTCGCTAATAACTGCATATACACACTCTGAACTCAGTTGTCGACACGGTAGTTTTCCTCTTATGGGTAAATCCTACTTGAAATTGGAGGTCAGCACTTCCCAATAGTACGCTTACCATTGATCAAATACTTTCTTGTCCACTCATCCCTACCTTGCTCAATCAATCGGTCATTCATAAACGGTGTTCGTGCACAGATGATCTAACGTGTGCGCAGGTCAGCAGATATTTCTCCTCTCCTGTCCCTTTAATCGCCTCTTATAACACACCGCGCGGAAAGAGCGGTGGCACTATATTCACACTTTATGTCACGGGAGCCCCTTGAGATAACATATACATATTTCGAAGCAAATTTGCAATCTCCATAATATTAATCATACTTTCTTGTTCACTTTTTTCTCCTTAGAGAATCCCCGTATGTCAAAAGTACTTCTCCTGGATGCCCTCCTCGCTCATATGCACGTAACATGTTGGGCTAAGAAAGAAGGAATTAAGGTTAAGCCAACAAGCAGCAATTCAAGTGGTGCGAATGTAGCTGCCGCAATATCTCCACCATTAGCACAGTCCACAGCATCTTCAAATGAAACAAGCCCTGGTCCGTCTGGAAGTTCACCCGACACAAATTCAGAGCAGGAGTTGTCTTCCGAAGATTTAACTAAAGATGTAATTCTGAAAGTAGTTGAAGTTATCGAAATCATCCGGAATTGTATGTTCAAAACAATGGAGAAGAGCCTATCAGGAGCAATACCAACGACTTTGCTGGAGCATCTCATAGCTATATCCAGCTCAAAAAGTGAATATTGTTCGGATATATCGACACAGTTCTTAAACCTAGTCTCAGGTGCAGACAAAGAAGTCATAACTGTAGAGTGGAAGAAAAGCCTTGCCTTGCAAGGTGATGAAACTTTAAGATCGAATGTGTCGTCCGTCGACCTTTTTACACTAAATGTGGTGGAAGCGCATCTAAGTGAAATATCCAAACATCCTACGTTCTCCGTTCTTTTATCGCTAAAGCATACTCTGAGGTCGGCATTTTGTTTGCTAAAAGAGATATTACCATCTTATAAACCCGACTCGGAAGTGTCGCAAAAATTGAAGACGATTATTGTGCCGATGCTCTTCGACATTCGAATGGAATATCTTTACGAAATCGGCTGCAAAAATGTCGAGAAAATACTTAATGCAGACGTTGAGTCTGATGCGTGCCGATTCCTTGCATATAAGACCATCTTAGAACACTCATACAGGGTCTTGGTTGAATACGCTACATTGTCGCGAGAAGGCAGTGAACTGCAGTTGGACGAAGTGATATTGTACACGATCTTGAAGCAATGGGAGTTAATGTTGGAGAAACCGACTGGACTAGCTGCATTCCAGGACTTTTTCTACGTTAACAAGAGTGGATCACTTATCGATATCCTGTTGTCATTCACCAATACACATCTATCGCAAATTTATGCATCGAAAGTTCTCCAGTTTTTCGAAAAGTTACTACAAACGGTTGACAAAAACGGATCCCAATTTTCTATGGAGCAATTGGCCAGTTGCATTACCGAACTAGGGCAAGTGGATAATAGTAAATTGAAGGCATGGCTTAGTCACATTCTTTTGGGACCAGGAAATTCCAATCAAATTGCAATCTCAAGCGTCACATCGAGCAATGCCCAGACACCGACCAATATGGCAACTGTATCTGCCATTCCAAGTATATCCGATCAAATAATGCAATCGTCCGAGTTCTATCTTGATCCGGATGCAATGGACATTGATGAAGAGTGCAGTGGTGCGGCCGCAATTGCTGAAACGGCTGGAACTACGGGCGGACACTCGACAAGCGCCTGGCAAGGAAACAGTTGCTTTACCAATCGGTCTGATACACCACCAAATGAAGAATGCATGGAGAAGAATGGACGACTTTTGCAGAGTATCACCAAGTATTTTGTATCGGAGAGTAAATTACCTGCATCGGTGCCCACAGCTTTATTCCGATCGTTGATACAACTCGGACAGAATCTTTTGTTACCAGCACAGGACGCACTGGATTTCACCGATCTTTTACAAGTAATGATGACTCTGGCTGATGCCGGCAAAGGTAAAGGTCACTCGCTGCTTTTTTCAGCTACTGTTGAGTGGCTTGAAGTATCTAAGTGTCACGTGCTGGATAAGCCTATTATTTCCAAGTCGCAACAAAATACATACACTAAATCTTCGGTTGCGTTGGAAAATGTCACCTGTATATTGCGCTACATGAACGACTTACTACAAGGAATGGGCTACAAGGGAAGCAAGCTATTAACGCCTCCGTGGGAAGAAGATTCCCAACCTGAGTTTGAGGATTTCAGCGATGATGTCGGCTGCGAAGATGAAGACAGTGCCGTAGAGGATTCCGACGAAGACAGCCTGGGAAATAAGTTGTGCACATTTTCACAAACACAAAAAGAATTTATGAATCAGCACTGGTATCATTGTCACACATGTAGTATGATCGACAGCGTTGGAGTATGCTCGGTGTGTGCACGAGTATGCCATAAAAACCATGACGTTACATATGCAAAATACGGCAATTTCTTCTGCGATTGTGGAGCCAAGGAAGATGGTTCTTGTCAGGCGTTGCGACGTCGCGTATCGAATTCGCATCACGATACAGTCAATGCTGGCCCCTCTGCATCCGTGAATGCAATCGAAAGAGAACAAGCGGGAACATCGTCATTTGCATCATCTAAGCGAATAGTATCGAACGTTCCATCTCAATTGCTGTCTGCACAAGTTAATAAAACTGAACCAATCAACGATCGCGCATATCACATGGCGAAAATAATTGAAGCATCAAAAGAACACCTAAACAGTCAAGAACAATGGAAAGCAGTAGTTCGTTGTATTTTGGAATTTTTCGAATTACTTATGCCGTCCATTCGCGATAATTGTGCATTATACTCAACGGTTGGATGTCATGCTAGAGCCAAGAGCGCTCTGGAACGATTGCATCAACCCGAGAAGAACTTTTATTTGAATGATCAAATTATGGTTGCCACATTGGGTTCGCAGGAGGGTGCTTTCGAGAACGTACGTATGAGCTACTCCGGTGAACAAGGACAAACGATAAAACAACTACTTTCATCTGGCTTAGTGAGAAGAGTGGCACTCTGCTGTTTGTCCTCGCCTCATGGAAAGAGACAGCACTTGGCCGTATCCCATGAAAAGGGCAAAGTTACAATTCTGCAACTCTCAGCGCTATTGAAACAGGCAGATGCCGCTAAAAGAAAATTGACGTTAACACAACTTGCTTCGGCTTCAATTCCATGCACTGTACTGTCACTGACAGCGAATCCTGCAAATGAAGATTGCTTGGCTGTGTGTGGATTGAAGGAATGTCATATATTAACATTCTCCAGCACCGGAGCTGCAACTGAACATATCGTCTTGACGCCACAACTAGAAACTGGAAATTTCATAAAACGCGCCATCTGGCTACCAGGCTCCCAGACAAAGCTGGCTCTAGTGACTGCCGACTTTGTAAAAATATATGAATTAGCCGAGGATACATATAGCCCGCAATATTACTTTCTGGTTGCTGTCGGTAAAATTCGCGATTGTACTTTCATTTTCAAGAACAACACTTATCACATGCTGTTGATTGAATCATCCGGATATATCTATACTCAACCACTAAATGAAGAAAGCTTGGCAAAACACGGCGATTTCTACGTAACAAACACATTGGAACTGAATCATCCCCAAGACTTGAGCGCACACATTGGAGGCGGAGGCGTGTCTATATACTATTCACACACCATGCAAATGCTGTTTTTCAGCTACTCACTCGGAAAAAGTTTTATGGCACCACTAACAGATGTCAACGAAGGCGTTAAATGTGTAATCCCACTACAAGTTGGAACATCCAACTCCAAGGTATCATCGAAAGGGCCAATGCAGCCGCTATGCCAGTGGACAGAAATTCCAGGTCATCCGGGCTTAATTTGTGCCATGATGCACACATCGAACAATCCAGTAATATTTATGCTGAAGCCTGATTCAGTTTACGTTCAGGAGATTAAAGCCCAAAGCTCAAAGAGCAAAATTATGGATATGGTCGCCATCCGACACACAGTATCAGGAACGGAGAAGACCACGTTGATTCTTCTTTGCGAAGATGGAAGCTTACGAATATACACGGCTCATTTGGATAATACTAATTACTGGTTATCGCCTGAAGTCCAGCCGATTGGAAATCAAATGTACACGGCATCGTCGTTCGTCAAGCCATCGCGGAAAAGTAGAAAAAGCTCGGGCAAGTCGCATGGTTCGCATCAGAAAACCGTCAGCTCGGGATCTTCACCAGCATTCCCGGTTGATTTCTTTGAGCACTGTACCGTTATGCCTGACGTTGAGTTTGGCGGAAACGACTTACTTCAAATTTACAACTCACATAAATTAAAGTCGAGGCTATTTTCGACTGGAATGTTTGTTGCCTCCTCCCGACCGAATGGTTTCACATTGGAAATTAACAATCCTGATCCAAACATGGTGATAACCGGAATAAGAGTACTGATTGGGTCGCAGGATCCAATGCGAGCACCGCAATCAGTCTCATTCTGTGGACGAACAATTCCCACAGTTGTGAAACGATCACGATGGTTTGACATACCTTTGACACGAGAGGAAAGCCTGCAATCCGATAAAAAATTGTCCGTACATTTTGGACGATCGCAGGATCCAGAGAACTTTACAATGCTCGACGGCATTAAAGTGTACGGCAAGACTAAGGATGCCTTTGGCTGGCCCGAGGAACCTGAAGACCCGACTTTAAATAACGCAGTATCTGGCGCGCCCGCATCTGGTAGCCATGCACCAGCAAATGGAGGTTCAAACGGCGCTTTTTCGAGTGAAGTGAATGTGCAGACAGTAACTTTGTTGGACAAAATGGTCACGTCAATGCTCGAAGTATTGGATAGTGGACTAAGTCTTCTGGGTGGGACAAATGTCGAGCAAGCTATTAGGCAGAAATCGATGTCGGTGGCAAAAGATCTGCTATTGTTGCCAACTCCCAATCCAGTTCAATTGCAAACCAAATGCGTACTATCCACCCTGCATGGTAACCGCAACAGTTACCACTGTTTCAAAGACAAGGAAGTTTTAAATTATGTTCACGTGGAACTGAAAAAAATGGATGAGATCAGTGATGTGCGCTATATTGATCCTGAAGCATTCTATCGTCTTATTTTGCTGACAAGATCAACGGCTGTTTCGCGACCGCAAACATTGACAAAAATTTGCACAGAAAACGAGTTTAACATTTTGCCGTTGCTGTTGAGTCTAACGAAGAAACTTTACGACGTAACGCCTTCTGTGGACGAACCAACTTCCATCGTGAAATGTGGTCTATCTCATACCGAAGCCATAATACACTGTCTGATTGAAATAATTTACGCATTCGCCCTATCGGATCCGAATCAAATAAATGAAATGACCAAATATCTGGTGGAGCTGCTTCTTGATCCGTCAAGAACTATTAGTCATAGTGCCAAGGAAGCTATGATACTACTAATGAGCCCGCGGGTCAAACGACGTAAAGTGACAATCGATAGCCCGCTTGTATGCTCAACACCTACACCCGTCTCTGCAACAGCGACTACGGCAATAGCTGGTCCATCTAGTGCAGTGGCGCAAGCATCATCCGTTGCTACCGCATCGACTGCATCTCCACAATCAAATGACGACTTTTCTGCTGCCGAGGCTGCTGAAGCATTGGAATCAATCGGTTTGGAGACGGCTGGAGGAAACCCTCAGCCACTTGCGTCCTTGGAGGCCTTCCTGGGCATTGGATCATTCCCACAATTACTGGATTTGCAACAAGATGCGGACGATGAGGCTATTATGGACATTGCAATTGCTTTGAGCTTACAGGAACACGATGGTGATATGCAATCGTTCCAACAAGGTCTCGCCAATTTACATGGAATTCGAGGAAGAGCCTTACAAAGCTTACAAGCTATTGGCGCTTCGGGAAGTGTCGGTGGTGATGCTAGCGTTTCAGCTGCAGGCTCAGACGATGAAGGATCCAATGCAGCAACAGATGGATCCACATTGCGAACATCTCCGGCCGAGCATGCTGGTAGTGGTGGTTCTGAAAGTGGCGGAAGTGGAGTGGAGAGTATTGGCGGAGCGTCGGGCCGAAGTAGCAATTATGGCGACCAACCAAATCCGTCGCCGCCGAGAAGTGAACCGAACATGCAATCGACAACAGTTCAAGGAAAAGTCAGCACTGAAGAAACTGAAGCAATGGCCGATAACGAGAACTTGATGAAAATGCATAATTTGCGTTGTGCTATCCTCAACAAAATAGTTGAGAATTTGAATGCACTTAACTCGTGTAGTGGACACCAGGCTATTCCTCTTATGCAAGTCATATTGATGCTGACTACAGATTTGGACGGCAATATCGAATCGGATCAACATACTCTTAACCAACTACTGAACGCGTTGACAGCCTATTTGGAAATGGGATCAACAACTCTGGCTTCTGAGGTATAGTATTAATTTTATTTCTTAATTGTCATATTCCTAGGTTATATGGTTCGGGCGTGCTGGGCAGAAAGCGAATGCATTAAAACAATTGGACGCAAAAGATTTGCAAACTTCATCGCCATTCGGAGCAAACGTTTCAATTTTAAGAAAATCAAATTAGATGTTCCACAGGGCGAGGTACACTCTTCCAACTTATTTAATGTCTACAGGGACACGTGGAAAAACTAGATATGCTCTCAGATCAGTGTAATTTCAGGCAAGAACCAAGTTCTGTCGTCATCGACTTGTATTGGGCCCAGTGGGTTCGTGCCCCTTGTCTCCCTGCTTTATGTGAAACGAAACCAAATCTAAGCATATCGGAATACTGCTCTATACAGCTCTATAGGATGGATTGCAAAATTCAAGCACCAAACTGATCATGTTCAATTTACCTTTATGCGTAGGTATTGGAACAATTGGTCACTGAATGTGATGCTTTTATGCCCCAAAATTAGTTAATGGTTAGTTGGTTGAAAAAAGTGGTGGTTAAGGCGAGAAGTCCAATTTGCGAAAGAAACACTGTTTTAAGACCACAAACTCCATTAATCTATTTCAAAGAATGGAGGTTATTAAAACTACATTTTCTAGTGTAGACAGGCGTCACTAATTTAGGTGAGTTAAGTTCCCCTATTTTCGCCTCCAACGAATCCTCTAGGATCTGAGGGACATTCACAGAGCAAATGAGGTAGAGTTTCTCTCCCATTAGCATTATCGCAACTGCAACAGTGCGAGTTGTGAAGAGTACCCAGTCTGGCGGCATGGTCCCTTATTGGCCAATGACCCGTAATAGCCGCTATAAGTTTGGCTATATTTTAAAACGCTCTAGTCTAGTCAGAATCTCTAGAAGACGTTATTTTCCTGTCGCAGGAAGTTCATAGCTTCCTGATATGGCACAAACTCTAATGTTCGGCCAAATACAATTTGCATTCGTGAGTTAAATGGGGGGAAATTTGTCTTCTGACAGCTGCCATCGGAATATACACACGCTCCGTATGAGAGCGGCCCCCATTTTAGCCAACTCACCTGGAAACTCATTACTCTCCATGTTCCTATGTTTAAGCTCCTAAAGGAGATTTTTGTGTGTTTTATTCCAAAGCTGTTTATTGTTTGCCATTCACAAGCTTGGAAGATATCGCTACAGATTTCAATGCCATGATAGCAGCTTGACTATCTGAACAGATGGCTATGTTATAGTTGTCTTGTATGCTCCCCAGTGCGTGATTGTGTCCTTTATGATTGCAAGCAATTCAGTCTAAAAAAAAAGTGATCATCAAAAATGACAGAAGGATTGAGAGAGATTAAGTGTGTGACAGAAGACTCCTACACCCACACCATAAAGTAAGTAATTACTTACTTTATGCCCACACTACAGTCCATTTCGGATTCATATGTGAAAAGGGACTCCATTCACACTTGGTCGAGAATTGGACAGCGAAATTTTTGCCGAAACTTAGTGGTGTCACGGCCGTTGTCCATTTTAGCGTTGATCACATCTAGCAGTTGGTTAAGAATATCAGCGCGGCCATATGGCTTGGCAGTCCAGCGATGCGACTCTTTGAAAAAGTGAGATTGCATTCAACTTATCCTTGGGCATGTTCGCATAGCACCTGTGAAGCCAAGGCAGGCCGATATTTGCACTCTATCCAATTTCGTTACATTGTATGCTTTACTGGGTGCTGGTCTACAGACTGATGCCCTGTATGTCGGAATGAGGCATAAGGTGCGGTGTACCATATTTGGCTTAATACCGTAAGATTAAGAGGAAGAGGTGATGGAGGCAATGCATCAGATGAAACGCGGAAAGGCAGTCGGCCCGGACAAAATCCCCGCGGAATTTTGGTTGAAAATGGAAAATGTCGGGCTTAGTTGGCTCACAGTTCTCTTCAACAAAATCAAAGGTGGGCAACCGATGCCTGATGCTTTCAGGGAAAGTTTTCTTCTTCCTTTCTATAAGAACAAGGGAGACTCACGCAAACTCAACAACTATAGGGCTATAAAGTTAACACCTCATACACTAAAGATCTACGAGCGAGTTGTCTGCAACCGATTGAGAAAGATTGTGCGGTTGAATGACAATCAATGCGGCTTTGTTGAAGGTCGATCTACAGTCGATGCGATTCAGTGCATTCGTATTGCGATGGAAAAGTATAGAGCAGCACGAAAGGACTTGTACTTTGTGTTCATCGATTTGGAGAAGGCATTCGATAGAGTACCTCGTGATCTGATATGGTTGGCCTTGAGAGCACTTAATGTCCCCGAGGCATACGTCAGGATGATACGAGACATGTATGATGGAGCTACGACTAAGGTTAGATGCACAGCCGGTGAATCAGAAGAATTTCCGGTGAATGTCGGAGTACACCAGGGCAGTGTATTGAGTCCGTTGCTCTTCAACATCATCATGTGCTACTTATTAACACGTGTCTCCGACGGCCTAGAAATAGAAATATCTCTTCTTTTTGCTGATGATATAGTCCTCAGTAGCCCAAACATCGTTGCCTTGCAAGCTGCGCTTACAAAATGGTGTGACATTCTGGAGGAGCATGGACTGAGGGTAAGTATAACAAAGACTGAGTTCTTATGCTGCCAATTCTCAGACCCAAATGCACCGATACCAGAAATGTACGTCAAAGGAGAGCAGCTTAAGTCTTGTACCAAGTTCAAGTACCTTGGCTCGATGGTGAACAGCGGAGCTACATGCGATGATGACATCACACATCGCACAAAGGTTGGGTGGATGAGGTGGCGAGAAAACTCTGGAGTTTTCTGCGATAAGAAAATGCCACTGAAGCTAAAGGGCAAGTTGTACAAAACGGTTGTACGTCCCGCACTCATGTATGGATCAGAATGCTGGACCATGTATGAAGGTTACGCGAAAGAAATGACAGCGACTGAAATGAAAATGTTACGCATGTCAGTTGGTGTAACCAAAAGGGACCACATCAAGAGTAGCTACATCCGAGGCAGCTTGTCCATAGACCAACCAATCACCGAAAAGCTCGAAGACCGACGAATGGATTGGTATTGCCATGTTCAAAGGCGTCCGCCTGAGAACCCCGCAAAGAGAGCGATATCAATGGAAGTTCCACTTGATGCACCCAAGGCCAGAGGCAGACCGAAGAACACATGGATGTGTCAAATGAAAAAGCAACAACGACGCATTGGTCTCGGCGATGACACGATCCAAGATAGAGCTGCCTGTAGAAATATGCTGAGAAATTATCGCCAAAACGGACGATGTGCCTACACCGCAGATCGAGCAACGCGGAACCATGGAGCGGTATAAAGAACGAGGCAAGGAAGAAGAAGACCGTAAGATTTGCTTTTCTATATTTAGTTTCCTATACCCTCCTCATCAGGTTAGTTAAGATTTTATTGATTACTACTAGCCACATTAGCGAAGAGATGTTAATCTCTCTGCATATGAATTTGACCAGATTACTGCTTCCTTAGTCTTATCCATTTTTTGAGCAGAGCGTGAAGGAGGGGAGTGGCGAGTGTAGCGAGCAGGGGGCCAAGCCCCCTAGTTATGACAAAAATGATAAAAAAATATGTAGATGAGCATAATTTGCGTTACATTAATTCAACAACATATTTCTTCATAATTTTCAAGTTTGTTTTCCCGCCATCTACTTCGTTGCGAAGTGTAGAAATTTTGCGCGAAGTAGAGGATACGGCGCTACGTATAACAAACACTGAGTACCATCTGGTGGAGAGTAATGTAACCATAATTCTATAAATTTTTCCCGGCGAAATGAACTGAGCGTAGTGTACGTGAATACAATCGATGCTACGCACCACTTCGTGGAGAGCCGTTTCTGTGCAGGGATGGGAAGATTTTCTGGAGAAATCCCAAGTTTAGTTTTTACTGTACTAGCTTCTTGTTCTCTGTTGAAATAATGTGATGAAATGTTGTATGCGCGCCAGTTTTAAAAGTAATCGCCGGTTATTTTCGGTTTTTCTATTTAAAAAATAGTACCGGTTAATAGCTGGGCAAAAATACATAGTACATACCGAAAATAACCGGATTAAAAGTAAAAAAAAAACGGTTAATAGTCGGCTATTAACTTTCATCCCTCGGATCTACTCTTGACTTACGTCTGCTACTCCTAGAGAGTACATACTGCGTTTTCCTACCTTTGTCGGATTCAGAGAACGATGATACGCTCGAATACTTCGTGGTCTCATGCCCACGTTTGCCTACATTCAGTATGAAAACGACTCGAACTTGTCGTCATGACTGGAGAACATAGTTGAGGATCAGATAGCTCATAAAAAGTGGTAGAAGCATTAGAGCTACAAGATCCTGCAATCTTTGTCTGTAAATTAACGAAAAATCAAACGTAAATATGTGAAAGCACGGCGTCTAAACCGCCCTGAACGCCCTGACCCAGTAATATAGAAACAGCCCGAAAATCATTGAAATTCGCAATTAGAAACAGAAAATTCACTGTTTTAAACAGTCTTGCTATGCCGCTAACATCAATCCGTGGGAATGGGTAGTAGTGAAAAGAGTTGGGACAAAAAGCGCCCCAACTTAATTGTCCCATGCTCCTGGAATTGAACTTTATCGCAATTTCAGGCCAAACACCAAGCTACGAAAAAGGCATCATCCGCTACATTGATCGGTGTACACACATCTGTCATCACGGCGGTACCAACCTAGCTATCAATTCAATCCAAAAGAATGCCTGATGTGCACAGGATATTAGGAAGGATTTCTCGAAATAAAACTGCATGAATGCCACTCTGCGAAAAGCAACTAAGCAATAATGAAAATACCTATGGCGTTTTGCAATACGTAGATCGGCCGATGGATGCACTCTTATTCTCGACATAGCGATGTATCCATGAATTGTTGTATGTCAAAACAAAACCACCAAAAAATTATCGACGAATTGTTTTACGGGCCACGGAGAACACTGACATAATCTAAATCGATTTAAGCTTGATGATTCGCCAGAGTATCCCACGTTCCAGCGGGAGCCCGAGGATGCAAAAATGGTTTGTCATTATTGTGTGTAAATGCTCACTCTCTCAGCTCTGCGTGTCCGAAAATGCCACCTAAGTGCCGTTATGTAACATACATATAATACTTACCAACATATTTTTTTCAGATAACAACTCGCAAAAATAAAAGTGAAGTCCAATTGGTTGTTCTATACCTAATCAGCGTTCTCATGGGAAAAACAAAGTCGTCAAAAACGGCGGGTACCACGTCTCCACCGCAGCAATTTAAAGACAACGCTTCCTTTGTCGCCGGTACAACAGCAAACGTGCTGATGCGCAGTGGAGCCTTGCCGTATTGTCTCGTTATTCTGGAAGCACTTCTTCCTTACTGGAAGACTAATTCCAATAACGACGAAGTATCCAGCACACCAAGTTCTGGCAATGTTCCAATGATAACAACAGCAGGCGGACCGCCGGCAAATAATCTACTCAAACCGGTCATCTATGGATCGAAACCGGATATTTCATCTCTGTTCCCTCAAAATTATGTGAAAAACTTTGGCAATGTCTTTGATGCCTTTAATTCTTTGTTAACGGAAATTGCCGTACGTTTGCCGTATCAAATATTGAAATTGTCAACGGGCCATGCATCATCGTGGGACTGGTATCATAAATTCTGCGAATCAGTAACATTCACTCTTTGTGAATACATGATGCTGACGCTTTCGCCAGTTTTAAGACGACAAGTTCGGAAGCTACTTATGTATGTTTGTGGCAACAAGGAGAAGTTCCGTTTGTTCCGCGACGGGCACTCGTTAACTGTGCATATGACTGCTATTAAAACGTGCTGCGATTTGAAATCCATAAAGGTTTGTTTCTGTAATAAATTTATTTCATTAACACTCTTAAATTATATTTTTTATTTTTTGACAGATTGGATCTCCATGTCAACCGATTCTTACGTACGATAGTTTGGTAGAGTTCACTGAACATTTACGTGCATGTCACGAAATAGCTACAGTCCGAACGGGCAACTGGCAGAAGTTCTGTTCCATCCACGAAGATGTTATACCATCATTGATTCAAATTTGCTGTTATCAGCTGGACGATGGTGTTTCCCCCATTATTCTACAATTGCTCCAAGCAGCACTATGTAATTCGAACGGATCGAAACAATCGGATTCAAAATCGGCAGCCGTTAAATCCCGCCAGGATCGAGATAAATCCGAAGAAAGTGAATATGCAACAGACTCAAAATTCGATCCTTCGCACTGCAGTACATTTGTTCATCAGATATTCCAGCTAGTGCCGGACCAGCTCTTCATGCGATTTATTAATCTATTCCTTTTGGAGACCAATTTGACATCCATAAGATGGCAAATGCACGCACTTTTGTATGCAATCTATGAAAACAGTAATACGTCCCAAAAAGAACGACTAATCAGCTATTTGTGGGATATGTGGCCGATACTGCCAGCGTATGGCAAGCGGACTGCACAATTTGTCGATATTCTTGGTTTCTTGACACTCAGTACAAAATCAATAACTGAGAAACTTCCAGAATATACTGAAAAAGCAGTTGCTATACTACGACAACAGAACGAGTTGTTGTCACGACATCCAAATGCTCCGATTTATACGGCTCTCGGGCAAGTACTTGACTTAGACGGTTTCTACTTGGAGTCAGAGCCATGTCTCGTATGCAACAACCCTGAGGTGGCAATATCCAACATAAAGTTGGCCACAATCAAATCCGACTCGAAATTTACAACCACAACTACCATCGTCAAATTGGTGCAGAGCCATACAATATCCAAAATCATTCTTCGCATCGCCGATCTCAAACGAACAAAAATGGTACGAACGATAAACATTTATTACAACAACCGAACCGTGCAAGCAGTTGTCGAATTGAAAAACCGCCCATCAATGTGGCATAAAGCCAAGAAGGTAACATTGCAATCCGGACAGACTGAAGTAAAAATTGACTTCCCTTTGCCAATAACCGCATGCAACTTAATGATCGAGTATGCCGATTTCTACGAAACGGTCGCCGGATCCAGCGAGAGTTTGCAATGCCCCAGATGCAGTGCAGCCGTACCAGCCTATCCGGGCGTATGTGGAAATTGTGGTGAAAATGTATTCCAATGTCACAAATGCCGAGCAATCAATTATGACGAAAAAGATCCTTTCTTGTGTCATGCTTGTGGCTTTTGTAAGTACGCCAAATTTGATTATACAATCTTTGGCCGGGCCTGCTGTGCCGTCGATCCTATTGAGTCGGCCGAAGATCGCGCTAAAACTGTTCAAACAATTCACTCGCTGTTAGAGAAGGCGGATCGTATATATCGGCAGTTGCAAGCTAACAAACAGATACTGGAATTATTCATTCAACGGGTAGCCGAGAATAAATTGGAACGCGTTGGCATTGAGGAACCGATTGGAACAGTCATGGCATCATCACAAGTGAATAAAGTTATTCAAATTCTGGCGCAAAAATATAGTGTTGAATCGAAGACATCATTTGAGGAACTGAGCAAGGTTGTGCAAAAAGTGAAGGCTTGTAGAAGGTAAGAAAATTGTTTTTTTTTTTTTCAGTTGTATGTTTGTTGTTGTAGGTTTGTATTCCAAGACACGACTCAAACGATGATCACTGAGTGTCGACTGGAATTGCTTGCATTAATTTTACACGGAGCTGTGTTTCTCCAAGCGATAGCCCTTTAGCTTGTCAGGCGAAGATTGTATGTAAAATAAACTTATCGTCGCAATGATCACATTCATTGCTATGCATGACTGTGCTACAAGCCACTTGTTTGTAGGCTGCTTGGGGTCCACGCGCATTGTACATAAAACTCGTGCGATGCTCGAACACACCCGAAAGAGTGTCAACTGTAGATGTATATAGAAAGCAGTCGCGCGATCATTATTGTATGTACATGCTGCTTCGCTGTGACCATGGTGCAAGTCACTTCTTTGTACGCTTCGGGGACCAGCTGCTTGGAGTATAAAAGTCGTGCGATTGCTGTATTCGTTTCGTATACAGTTGGTTGAGTGGCGAGTATTGAGGTACAGCTCTCTGACTCATGGTAGCGAGCGTGTTTGTATATAGAAATCATCATTGCACGTTTTTTGCTTGTAATGGTTTTC
Organism: Microchrysa polita; assembly: GCA_949715475.1. Taxonomy (NCBI): domain Eukaryota; kingdom Metazoa; phylum Arthropoda; class Insecta; order Diptera; family Stratiomyidae; genus Microchrysa; species Microchrysa polita. The sequence continues at coordinate 106,492,036 of OX454415.1, read as the reverse complement.
GGGGAGCGGGAGAAAGTTAACAATGGAATATACAGGGTGTTTCGCATTAGGTGGTCAATACTGTAAGGGTTGATAGCAGACCTTGTTTGAGCAAGAAAATTACCAATACAATCGGAATTTTTTTTACCGTTACCTGTTTATCGCTCTTTTTGTTAAAGTCATCGAAAATCGTGACTTGTCATGCAAAATCATAATTTGCAGCCCTCCTGATGACTTAATCCAAGATTTAATTTCAGTTTCAGAAACTACATAAAATTTCACAAAAAGTTAAGTTTTTCCTGTTGCCAACATAATCGCCACTTTCAAGATACAATTACTCACACTTAATAGAAATTTTAAAATAGATTTTTCATCGAAAATTCAAACATAATTTCATAACGGTACTTTATACGTACAACTCTGCAAAGTTGATAATATAATATAACAAGTTAACGGTAAAAAAATCCGATTGTATTGGCAATTTTCTTGCTGAAACAAGTTGCGCTATCAACCCTTACAGTATTGACCACCTAATGCGGGACACCCTGTATAAGTCATAGTCGTGGTTCTTCTTCTTTTAGCGGTGCAGAACGGTGTGTGGTTGCACATGTCGTGGTCGCTGTAGACGATTGTAGGAAAACACGCGAAGTCGATGTCACATGGCTAGCATTGCCTAGCAATGATAACTCAGTGATCATTCTTAAAGCTCGAGTCGACCACGCACACCCTGCATTCATAGATCTGCGTCATATGACGTTACGATGATCCTTCTGTCGACCTATTCAGAAAAAAGAGATTCATCGCATACCCCAGAGGGGAGTCCAACCTAATGTTTACGCGTGTCACATTGTTGGTTTGAAAAGCGTTAACTATACTCTTCGAGCCTCGCGCTCAGAATTGTGTAGTTTTCCGTCCCGTCATTATTGCATTGCTGCATTTAGTTCTGTAGTGATAGTGAATACGCCGCAAAAATCTAACAAAAATTAAATATAATAATTTTCAATCTTACACCTTGGCGTAAACAAACTGCCGTGAGTATGGGATTTATCGATCGAAGTGCCTGCCTAGCTGACTGAACTCGGCCATCGTCTAATAGATCATGACGATGGAAGTATGCAATCGATTTTAGCACCCTAGCTAACCACAAATGTAAAGTAAGGTGCCTATAAAAGTCGATCCACACTTTTCAGTCATCAGTCACAGTCAGTTTCCATACATGTTGACACATTGTCAGTCAATCAATTAACTGACTGACTGTCGACTTGTATGGAAAATGACTGTGACTGAAAAGTGTAAATTGACCTAAAATTGGAAGACACTTTGCAATGCCGCACAATCTGCCCGTAGCTGGGATTTTTTTTTGTTCTTTAAGCGAAGTCAATGAAGCTGCGGAAAACATCTGACATTTTACTTACACCACCTTTGCACTTAGATTCTCCCAACTTCAATCCTCTTATTCGTGTTTGCTTACCGAGGCACATTGCAATCAAGCAACGAACACAATGCTAACGATTTGCGCTGTTTTGACTAGATTTCGCGCTTACCGTTATTTTCTACATACTACAGTGCGGGTATAGGGCATTTCTTATCATTTCTTTAGTTGTTGTTCACTGCCTGCTTAGACGCGCGTATTTTTGCTACTTTTGTCAGTCAATTATGAATACGACACCAGAGAAAGCAGCTCAAGCTGTAACACTACTTGAAGCAAGCTTTGGGCAACGTGAGATCACTCAAAGACTCAGCAGTCATCGGTGCAAAGAGTTTACAGACGATACTTAGAGACTGGAGCATGACTGGGCAATATCTTGTTCACCGGACATACATCATTAGTTTCCATCGAACCGCCGCCGACGACGGGCCGTACGCGTGGATTGACTTCCCATTGCTACATCAATGAAATTCTTGCAGTCCATCTGGTACCTTGCGCAGATTATATCGGGCATAATATCCAGTTGATGCAGGATAATGCACGGCCTCATGCTGCTCATGTGGTGACCGAGTATCTTCAGGACGTCGGCATTCGTACCAGCCAGCCCATACTTGAATCCAATAGAACACTTATGGGATCAGCTGAAACAACAATGCTTCCAGAGCTGCGAATTGTAATTGAAGAGGAGTGGAATGTTCCCCAAGATTTCATCATCAGCCTCGTAAGGTCTGTGAATACGAGGATGCTAGCAGATGGTCCTACGGCAACAACCTCTCCGGGGCGGACCACACCCGTTTTCTACAAAACGGCCAAAAGCTGCCTGCCTGTCAAGAGACCTGAAGGTTCGATGCAGGAAGGTTGTGTTTGGCTGTGTATATGTGTGGATACGAGCTATGTGTTTTTCGCCATATTGGGAGCATTACATCTCGGCGCGGCTGCTCTCAATCTTACTAATTCGCGCCGGTGTTGAAACAAATCCAGGCCCAAGGGTATGGATTTGTAGTGTCTGCAACCAACGAATCGGTTCGAGTGCCAGATCAGTGCAGTGTAATTGCTGTTTGGAATGAGTTCATTTCAGGTGTTCGGGATTACGAAGACAGGGTCAGCATTCCTTGGCGTATGTCGCGGCAGGTTGTATAAATTCCAGCGAACCTGAATAAGTCTGAAAAGCGAACGTTTGTCAATCACAAGAAAGCTGATTGGGACGGTTTCAAAGCATACTCGTCGGCGAAGCTCATCGAGCTACCATCACCTACCAATGAACATAAGGCCGAAAGAAATATTAGGAACGTCATTGCCAAGGCTGCGACACGTTTTATTCCTGCAGGACGTATCCCGAAAATTCGGTCTAACTTCCCTTCCAGTGCCGCCAGATTGGCCGATGAACGTGATAACATCAGAAGCGCTCACCCTGATGATTCCAGAATTCAGGAGCTTAATTCCGAAATCGACCGACAAGTTAAAGACTAGGAGGGCGAAATGGAATCAGCACCTCGATGACTGTAACCTTAATAAAGGTGTCAGCATATTATGGTCTACTGTCCGCGCCCTTTCCAATCCTAGGAAAGAAAATGGCCATAACGCCATTGAATTTGGCAGTACAAAAACCTGCGATCCTCTTCAGTGCGCGAGCCTGTTCAATAAACAATTTATTGAACCTCCCAAGTCTGACGGCCTTACAGCCCATTCACATTGCCGGCGATGCGATGCGATAAGCTTCCCATCGCAAGAAAAAAAATTTCTTAGCATTTAGATAGGAACCAGCGCGAACCTGCCTGTACCATTCAGACTGCTTGCGATGAGACGTCGGGTTGTACGATGGAGAACTTTTCCATGTCGAATCATCGCGCTGTTTTGAAGATGCAATGCGCATTGCGGCGGCCGGAATCTTCTACCAGCGACATGGGGGATGTGATTTGTGTTTGGATCGGGTTTGTAGTAGCACGGAGTTGTATGGTTGTACGATGGAGAACTTTTCCATGTCGATTCACCGTGCTGTTTTGAAGATGCAATGCGCATTGCGGCGGCCGGAATCTTCTACCAGCGACATGGGGGATGTGATTTGTGTTTGGATCGGGTTCGTAGTGGCATGTTGTTGTAAGATGGAGAACTTTTCTATGTCGAATCATCGTGCTTTGAGCAGCTGTAAGGTGCCTTGTCGCCGAAGGGAGCGACATGGACGGTACGATTTGTGTTTAGACCGTTTTCGTAGTGGCATGGTGTATTGTATGTATGTACACAGAGAGGCTGGTTTCGTGCTGTTTGATGCTGATATCGATATGAGAGGCATGCTTTGTGCAGATCGGGTTGCATTACCATTGGGGATATTCATATATATGTACATACATACATGTCGGATGGTGTATAATGTTATAGATTTGTAGATATTAAATGAATGGATAGCCGTATGTATGTAATGTAATAATGAATCGGTCTACTAAAAAGCCTTTGTGGAAATTTACAGTGCTGTCCAACCCAGTTCGTAGCGTACGCGTACCCCCAAAAAAGGGCATACGGATTTGACAGTTGTTGTTGTATAAATCTATGAATGGGTCAAAGAAATAACGTTTGTGGAAATATGCAGTGCAGCACAACCCGGGTTGCTGCGTATGCTTACGTGTGAGAAAATTTCGGACTGCGCATGTATTTGCAATGAATTATTGAAAGTAGTGGTAGATAAGTGAGTTATGGGAACATACGGTGACAAGAAAACCGGGGTACCATTTTGGGTCGGGCAACCCCAAATTTTTATTTTCTGTTTTTGACCTCAAATTTGGAATCAACGGTCCATAATTCTTTTAGTGTTTCTTCCCACACCGATTGAACGAGTATTTCCCCGAGAAAACAGGGTTGTCATTTTGGGGCGGGCAACCCTAAAATTTTGTTCTTGTTTTTGACCTCAAATTCGGAATCAGCGGCCCATAATTCTTTTAGTGTTTCTTCCCACACCGATTGAACGAGTATTTCCCCGAGAAAACAGGGTTGTCATTTTGGGGCGGGCAACCCTAAAATTTTGTTCTTGTTTTTGACCTCAAATTCGGAATCAGCGGCCCATAATTCTTTTAGTGTTTCTTCCCACACCGATTGAACGAGTATTTCCCCGAGAAAACAGGGGTACCATTTTGGGCCGGGCAACCCTAAAATTTTGTTCTTGTTTTTGACCTCAAATTCGGAATCAGCGGCCCATAATTCTTTTAGTGTTTCTTCCCACACCGATTCGACGAGTATTTCCCCGAGAAAACAGGGTTGCCATTTTAGGGCGGGCAACCCTAAAATTTTGTTCTTGTTTTTGACCTCAAATTCGAAATCAGCGACCCAAGTATGCTTAGTGTTTCTGCCACGCCAATCGAACGCGTATTTCCTCGAGAAAACAGGGAGGTAATTTTGGGGCCGGAAGCGCGAACACTACAAACTAGGTTTCATTGCACTATTTCACCCATTAACAACAATTTAGACTATACCCAAATGCCGCCTGAATATTGTTTTGAAGCGCGTAAGCTAACACTACAAATTTCTACACAGGTTGCCTAGCTCTTTCTCCCATTCATTATTACCTACAACAATCCATTCATGGAGACCCATAATTACAACAACACTATCATAAACATAGCGACACGTATGTATGTATATAGAAAATACCCATGATGCTACACTTGAAGCGCCAACTCACGAGGCTGATCTAAAATCATAACCGCATCATCATCAAACAGCGCCAAACCGCACGAGGCAGCGCTGATATAAAGTCCATTGAAAAATCAGGTTTTCTTGCCATGAAAACAAATCGCATTATCTCGCAACAAATCTCATCGCATCGCATCGCCCCGCCCGACATCGCAAGAAGTGTGCACACATCGCATCGCATCGCCCGGCCCGGAAAAGCTCGGCGTCGCTCTGTATGTGTACGCGGCCTTAAGCGCAAAATTCGAAGACGGATTCGCAGCCGGAATGTTGACACCATACCATCGTTTACCGCGGGGCAGGTTATAAAAGTCATCGAGAATGCTAAAAACTCCAAGGCCCTCGGACCAGATGGCATTTCGATGGCCATGTTGAAGCATCTCGACCTTCCAGCCATTAAGTATGTCACGGCTGTCTTTAACTTGTCGATCTCCACGCTTGCCATCCCTGAAATCTGGAAAACATGTCGGATTGTTCCCTGTCTGAAGCCAGGGGACAGAGCGCTAATCTCGAGGAATCCTACCGCCCCATTACGATATTGTCTCCTGTCGCAAATATGCTGGACCCTACTCTTGTTGCACATGCGAAGCTAGAACCTCACCAGCAGGGGGTCAGGAAAATGCATAGTACCACCACTGCCCTCGATGCGATCACTACACGCATTCGCGATGGGCTAAATCAACGTCGTCCTTGTCACAGAACTATTCTTGTGGCAATTGACCTATCAAATGCATTTGATAAGGTCAATCACTCAATGCTTCTCGCTAACTTGTTGAATATGCATATTCCTGCACAAGAGATTCGTTGGATTGCCAACTATCTAGCTTCACTGAGTTTCGTGGCAAACGTTCTAAGCTTAGGGGAATCAAATTAGGTGTTCCACAGGGAGGGGTACTTTCTCCCACTCTGTTTAAAATTACATGTCCGGCCTTCCCACACCACCTGAAGGAATCGAGGTGACTTTCTATGCTGACGATTTCACCGTACTCGCCACAGGGAACGAAAGGATGAAATGCGCCTCCAAATTAATCGCTATCTAGGACGATTACATGCATTTTCCAAAGCCGAAACCTCACCATCTCCGCGTCCAAATCAAAACGACTTTTCTAACCACTTGTTGGGAGGACATTAGATGGGAGATTGATATACGTATTGGCAACAATTCTGTTCCTACTGTAGCAAACCCCAAAATTCTCGGGCTTCACCTAGAGAACATGATGACGTCTGCGAAGCACGCAGCTTCCGTTTGTGAGAAATGCGCAGTAGGAATAAAATCCTAAAAGTTCTAGGTGGTAGCATCTGGGGCAAAGATAAAGAAACCATGCTAGCTACTTATAAAGCGGTGGGTCGAGCGGCCGCTGATTATGCAGCCCCAGTTTGGACACATAGTTTATGTGACACAAACTGGTCTAAAATTCAGGTCTGCCAAAATGCCGCTCTACGCATCGCGACAGGTTGCCTTCTGGTGTCTGCTGAGGATCACTTACATCAGGAGACAAAATTGATGCCAATACGAGACCACAAACTCCTACTCTCAAAACAGTATCTTATAGGTTGCTATCGTGAGGATCATCCCAATAATTATCTCATGGACCGAATTCGTTCAGGGATACAAACGGGATCCTCACGATGAAGTTACATACCGAGCCGCCATCGCAGCGATCCACACTGAAGAAGTGAATCGGTCCATTGCGAGCTTAGGTGCGAATAGAGTCCTCTCAGAGCGCCCATCACCAATTTCGCCTGAGGAGATTAAGGCTCCCGAGAGCCACCAGAGTAACACTAGCCCAACTTCGGTCGGACTTTTGTTCACGCATTAATTCGTACCTTTCTCGCATAAACCCGGACATCCAAAACATCTGTCCAAATTGCGATGGTACTCCTCATGATGTGGGTCATTTGTTTCAATGCCCCGCTGTGCTCACTGATCTTACCCCTATATCGCTGTGGGAAAACCTTATCGCAGCAGCTATGTTTTTGTCCTCAGACCTCACGGACACAAACATTGACGAACCATAACTCGTACCCACATAGATACACAGAGGTTTCACACCTTTCTGCACCGCTAAAAGAAGAAGCTATCCCACCGAGCTCTCGGTCGTCCACGCAATCTCGCTCTGTCAATTCGTTGTGCGTTCATCACTTTGGCATGTGATTATCGTCCATTCGTTGTACATGCTCCGCCCATTGCAATCGTTGAAGCTTCACGATTTTCAATACTTCGGGCTCATCGTACAATTGATACAACTTGTGGTTGTACCGGATGCGCCATTGATCTCGCTCGCGAACGGCCCCGACAATTCGCCGAAGGACTTTTCGTTCGTGTCTGTCCAGCAAAGTTTCGGAGGCTTGGGTGAGGATCACAAACATAGCACGGGACGCATGATCGTTTTATACACGCGGAGTTTCGTGTCCCTGTGCGCATGCTTCGAATTATTGATTGGGAGGACCGAGAAGTACGTCTTATTTTGTCTAGTTGTATCCGTCGGTTTCGTTGGCGTCCTTTGATAAGTTATTTTTTGTTACATGTCATCCTAGATATGTATCACAAAAACGGTGAGAAACTACCTGTTATACATATGGACACTCATATAACAAAAAATGGATTTTTTTGTCTTGCTATCTTATATCTATATATATATATATAATTGTGTTTAAAATCCAACTCGATTTAAATATAAATTTATAAAATTTTACAGAGAACTTCTTGCTTACGACCGAATCCAAATGGAGTTATCTACCAGCTCCACAGATAAACATTTAAATGATCCTGTAGCTGCAAATCGTTGCTATGGCTGCGCTTTGGCTTCGACCGAACAATGTTTAACACTTCTCCGAGCTATGGCTTCAAATATTACATGCCGAACCGGACTATACCAGCAAGGTCTCGTAGAAGAGTTGGCTCAAAACAATCTTCGACGTGGAACGGCCCAAATTCAGGACGAAGTTCGTCAACTACTTTGTCTTTTAACGCGTGACCTACCAGAAGCATGCAAAAGTCTAACTGGACTAATTCACAATCGTGTCAAGATTGCATTGAATGGCGTAGTTCCGCTTGCTAATTTAGATACAGCTGTTCGGCATGAAATGGCGCTTCTCGAAGCACTTGTAGCTCAAGACGATTCATGCTGGGAGTTAAAACTGAAAGTCGTGTTTGAACTATTTCTCATGGCCTGCAAGTAAGTGTATCGTTTGTTGTTTTGCTCCCTAGATGTTAGTAACTTATTTAATTTTTTATAGGGACAACCGAGGACCAGCTATTTCAGTTATTCAGCGCTGTCTACGAATCATACAGTCTCTTATATGTCCATTGCTACCTACTAGCAAATCCAATAAGGAGATGACCACTCAAGAACTTACAACATTACAAAGTCTCGAAGGATTTACCGTTGATTATAGAAAGTGGCTAGCAAACGACGAACGACACAGTTACGCAACGTGGAAAGCACGCATGCCACCCGCTCCTACTGCAGAAGGAAATGCCAGTAAAGCGAAACAATCCGAGGAAAAGCTCATGCCATTACCACAAGCGGCAGGACAACAGCATCCCAGCAACGGTCAGAAAGTCCAAAGGATGTTTGGAGCAATTCTTGAGCACAAACGGGCGCAGTTCAGACACGCCTATTTATGCGAGAAGTACGGAAGACGTTGGAGAAATAGAGTCTTGCAAAAAGGAGTGCCAAATGATCCACTTCAACTAACAGCAGCTTGGCTACAACCTGTTCTATTTAATACCAATTCCAGATTTGCAAGACAACTTGCCTGTGCATTAGTCACATCGTTAAGTCGTACACACGAAAGAAAACGAGAGATACTAAATCTTCTAACAGATTTCTTGAAGTACATAGGCGAAGCGGGAGAGGCTAGTGCCGAATTTTTGATTCTCTATCGATCTCTTAGTGACGAAACTCCCTGGCGACAATATTTGGCTCTAAAAGGAGTGTTAAGTTTGATTGCGGATCTTCTTGCAGCTGAAATTGAGAAAATTCATCGTTTGGAAGAAACTACGTTATCATCGGATCTGGCACAAGGCTATGCATTACGCCAATTTGTCGAATTGATGTCGATGTTTTTGGAAAACTCTGCAATTCGTCAAGCATACAAAGGAAAACTATTGGGTCCTGTACTGCAAGGTTACTTGTCGCTGAGAAAGCTTGTTGTGCAACGCACTCGTCTAATAGATGATGCACAGGAGAAGCTTTTGGAAATGTTGGAGGAAATGACCAGTGGAACAGAAGAGGAAACGAGGGCTTTCATGGCAATTCTTATCGATACAGTCAGAAAGACTCCGCTGAACGATATTAAAACACCCGTTTTCATCTTTGAAAGGCTCTATTCTATAATTCATCCAGAAGAGAATGACGAAGGCGAATTCTTCTTGACCCTAGAAAAAGATCCACAACAAGAGGACTTTTTACAAGGCAGAATGTTGGGAAATCCATATCCATCAACCGAAGCTGGCCTAGGACCACTGATGCGAGATGTGAAAAACAAAATTTGCACGGACTGTGAGTTGATTGCGCTCCTAGAGGACGACAACGGAATGGAGCTATTGGTCAACAATAAAATCATCAGTCTTGATTTACCCGTAAAAGATGTCTATAAGAAGATATGGATAGCAGAAGGTGGTGAGAGAGACGCTATGAGAGTCGTATACCGAATGAGAGGACTCTTAGGCGACGCCACTGAAGAGTTTGTCGAAACGCTTAATAACAAGAGTCAAGAGGAAGTTGATAACGAACAACTTTATCGTATGGCAAATGTGCTGGCCGATTGTGATGGATTGAAAGTGATGCTTGATCGAATCTCTCATCTGCAAAATATAACACGAACCAGAGAACTGGTCCAGGTGTTGCTAAAATTGTTTTTGTTGAGCGTAAAAGTACGACGTTGTCAAGAAGTGCTCTGTCAGCCAGAACTCGAAGCAATTAATACTTTGCTTAAGGTCTTGCAGTTGTGCATGCAATGCGAAAATGATGCTCAGCAATCGTCTATTACCGAACAACTTCTGGAAATTATGGAGACTATACTGTCGAAGGCTGCCAGCGACACTTTAGATTCTTTCCTGCAATTCTCCTTAACTTTTGGTGGACCTGAGTATGTTACAGCGCTAATATCGTGCACGAACTGCTCCAATGTACGCAATAGCCAGTCAGTTCTTCGACATCTTATTCGAGTGCTCGCCGCACTGGTCTATGGCAACGAAGTGAAAATGGCATTGCTCTGTGAACATTTCAAAAATACGTTGGATTTCAATAAATTCGATACGGACTCTGCAGAGGATGAGTTCAAAATGGAATTGTTCTGCATTTTGACCAATCAGATTGAACATAACTCTATTGGAGGTACGTTGAAAGATTACATTGTCGGACTGGGAATAGTCGATCGCGCAATCGAATATATTCTTAAATATGCGCCCTGTGTGAAGCCCACCCTGCTTCGAACGGATTCGGATGAGCTGAAAGAATTCATTTCACGTCCTAGTTTGAAGTATATTTTGCGCTTCTTAACTGGTCTTGCCAACAAGCACGAAGCAACACAAATTGCTGTTTCCAAGGATATCATACCAATCATACATCGTCTAGAGCAGGTCTCGAGTGATGAACATGTTGGAAGTTTAGCGGAGAACTTGTTGGAGGCCTTGTGCACTGACGCCAATACAGCGAAAAGAGTGCAAGAGGTGCGAGATTTCACGAGAGCCGAGAAGAAACGACTTGCAATGGCCACTCGCGAGAAGCAGCTTGATGCTCTTGGCATGCGGACTAATGAAAAGGGACAGGTGACAGCAAAAGGATCCATTTTGCAGAAAATTGAAAAATTGCGTGATGAAACCGGTCTCACCTGCTTCATTTGTCGCGAAGGTTATGCCTGTCAACCATCCAAGGTCCTCGGCATATATACGTTCACCAAAAGGACAAACGTTGAAGAGTTCGAGTTGAAAACTCGGAAGACACTAGGGTAAATCCGTTTTATATTTAAACTTAAAGAGCATCTTAATTTAACGTTAATGTAATTTCCAGATACACAACAGTAACACATTTCAACGTCGTCCACGTAGATTGTCACACCTCAGCCATACGTTTGGCGCGTGGAAGAGACGAATGGGAAAGAGCCAGTCTGCAAAATGCAAATACACGTTGCAATGGTCTGCTGCCCTTATGGGGACCCGATGTGTCCGAAACAGCATTCTCTACTTGTATGACTCGACACAATAGCTATATGCAAGAAAGTACTCAGCGATGTGACATAACATTCTCTGGCTGCATTCACGATTTGAAATTGCTTCTAATTCGATTCGCATGGGAAAAGAGTTTCCATGAAGACGCTGGCGGTGGCGGTCCTCAATCCAATATGCATCTGGTCCCGTACCTACTATTCTACGCACTGTACAATTTACTCTCCTCACGACTATTCTCACGTGAAGAGAAAACTTTAACAACTTATTTGGGCCTAGGCCCGTCGGAAAAGTGGCTGGAATGTGCGTATGAAGTGGAGGGTCCTTTGTATCAACTCGTCTTGTCTCTGGCACTACATACACCTAAGCTGTGGAGCAAGAATAGGTTGTCGCATTTGAAACGATTGCTTACAATCAGTCATGCACGAAACATTAGCCCGAATGTACTGTGCAAAGCACTTTTGTCGAGTAACGATCGCCAAATCAAAGAATATTCAGTGTACAAACCCTATTTAATGATGTGGGGTTTGGTTGATCTGATCTATAAGTATCTTTTCAAAAATGCAACAACACCGAAAGAGGAAGATTGGCCCATATCTCTATTCGACTTCATTCGGCGCAATGACGAAGCAATGCTTAATTCTACTGATACAATTTTGCAAACATTTACGGACGAATACTTACCGTGTACATCATTTGCAGAATTTTGTGATGTAGCAGGTATGAAAAAAATTGATTTTGAATCTTTTTTGGCGTTTTATTAATTATTCTGTCTTTTCAGAACTTTTGAATGACATTGGTGACCCAGATGGATTTATGCTTGAAATTTTGCAGGCCATGCCAACTACTTCTACTGCTTAAAAAATGTAGTAACTGTGCTTTAAATCATATAATCGAAAATATTTAATCATATTACATTAAATATTAAACAAAATTTGAAGTTATTATATGAATTATCAAATATATAAATGAAATAATATTGCATCGTACTTTGTGTCTTTATTTATCGACAAGACAGTAACAACAGTACAAGCAACGGAAGTATCTTGTACAGTTGAGCCATGGATAGGAAATGTAGTTCATATACGATCTAATCTTAAATCGTCGTTCGTATAGTCTTCTTCTTTTAGCAGTACAGAAAGGTGTGAACCGCTGTGTATCTATATGAATTCGATTTACAATTCGTCAATGTTTTCGTCCAGGGTGTCAAGGGACAAAAACATAGCTGCTGCGTGTAGTGGTGCAGGTGAGGGGGTAGGAACTAGTGTCGTTATTCGTATATGTATCGTTGGCATCCTCTCTTCCAGTTCGAGACGTAGAAAGATTGCCACCTATACGGGATTTCCCAGAGCGTGATGGGTGTTAGGTGCACAGTCGAAAGATGATGATCCACCTTGAGTGGGCTGCCTCCACACGCTGGGCAAAGTCTGTAATAGTGGTATCGATGACAGACCAAAATGAGTTTAGTCTGGAGCACCATCCTGAGTGAAGCTGAGCTAAGGTGGTACGTGTGGCTCTAGGTAGCTGTTGCTCGTCATTAGAGATGTCAGGTGGTCGAAAGCGTAGGACACGATTTTCTGACAGATCATTCGTGGCTTAAATTACCTCACTAGTGTGCACCGTATCAAACGCTTTCGATACATATAATGCCACTAGGATGGTGCGCTTAAACGAATTGTGCTGTTTAATCCCGTTAAAGATCTTGGACATGTAAGTGTTGTTACTGAAAGTCCTTATTGACCGCAAAAATTGAATATAACAAGACAATTCCACCCACGCAATTTAATAAAATTAAAAACACACTAGGTTTCACTTCTTGTTATAATTTTTATTTGAATGCATTTCGGTCTCAACTGTGGGAGACCATCATCAGCAAATGCTTGATGAGCACTAGATGGTAATAATACATTTTAGTCTAGTCAATATGTCAAAATTTTTAAGTGTTACCGTGCCAAAAAAGGGAAAAATAAATAGAAAAAAAAAAAAAATTTTAATAAATTAAAATCATACAAAATAAATTAATATAAATAACATACTAAGTGAATAAATTATGGAACAAACAAACGTAGAAAAAAAAAATCTAAAACAAAAGAAAACAAACAAGTTAAAAAATTAAATAAAAATTATTGTATAAATTAAAAATTAGTTTGGATGTCGTGGTTTCTTTGGCTTGATTATATTAAAAAGAGGGGACTCAATTGCACCGTTGCATAAATTCATTAACTTATCCGATGTACTAACGAAAAGCGATTCATATGCGTCGAGTTTTCGTGGATTCGATATGTTCTTGATTAATTTAACATTTTCGTCAAAAGAGTTAATTTTGTGAAGAGTAGCGTGATCGGGATCATAAACATGAGATGCTATGGCTGAGCGCATATCTTTGTTCTTTATAGATCGCATGTGTTCGGCGAAACGAAAATGAACCGCGCGTTTCGTTTGTCCAATATAGATTTCCTCACAAGAAGAGCACTTAATTTTGTATATTCCGCTCCGCTCTTGGATTGGGAATTTGTCCTTTTTCGAACCCAAGAGACAACTCAATTTATTGGGGTTAGTATTAACTAATTTCAAATTGGCTTTGTCAAATTTGTCTCTTAACTTATTTGTAATGTTTGGTGCATAAGTAGTGGTCACGTAACGTTCGTTTGATACTTGTCTCTTATTTTGTAAAAACAGGGTAGATCGTTCTTGTTTCTTAAGTTTGTCACTCGTTTTCTTGATTAATTTGTCTACCATCGATTTTCTAAACCCATTGATGTCTGCTATTTTGATAATATAGTTGTATTCCGACATATATTCTGATGCGGAGAGAGGTATTCGTAACAATCTATGGATCAGAGACTGGAACGCTGCAATTTTATGTTCGTAGGTACAGTACGAATCAAATGTTATGTACCTTTCCGTTGTTGTTAGCTTTCTGTAGATACCAAATTCAATATTGCAACCAATTCTTTTAAGTTTAACATCGAGGAAATTGATGGTATGATTAATATCGTTCTCTAATTCGTACGTAAATTTGATCGAAGAGTACCGATTGTTCAGAGTGTGGAGAAAATCGTTGATTTCATGCCTCTTCACAATAGCAAAAGTATCGTCAACGTATCTCCACCAGATACGTGGTAAACGATTCTCGTTTTTTAAATCAGTTTCAAAACGACACATAAAAGCCTCTGCAACTAATGGTGACAAACTGTTCCCCATGCTGCACCCAAAAGTACTCGAATAAAATTTATCGCGGAACTGAAAACAATTGTACTTCATACATACTTCGATTGCTGTAATGTACGCGTTGGCGGTATCGTCTGGTAGATTGAAACTGTGTAGATGTTCACGTATAGCATTAATGGAGACATCGACTGGAACGTTGGGGAACAATGATGTAACATCGAACGATATCATGATTTCGTCCTTCTCAAGTTGTACATTTTTGATTTTGTTGATGAAATCATAGGCGTCACTAACAGCAAAACCCTTGAAAGTGTTAAATTTTTTAATTTCTTTAACAAGAAATTTTGATACTTTTGAGAAAGGGGAGTTGATACACGAGACAATTTTCCGCATTTTTTCCCCAGGTTTGTGTGTTTTAGGTAAACCATACATTAAGGGTACTTGAGGATTGGAAACTAGCAGTGTGTATTTATTAACGCCTAAGATTTTATGTAATTGATCAATCACACATTTGGCATCTCTTTTGGCACGGTAACACTTAAAAATTTTGACATATTGACTAGACTAAAATGTATTATTACCATCTAGTGCCACTAGTGCTCATCAAGCATTTGCTGATGATGGTTTCCCACAGTTGAGACCGAAATGCATTCAAATAAAAATTATAACAAGAAGTGAAACCTAGTGTGTTTTTAATTTTATTAAATTGCGTGGGTGGAATTGTCTTGTTATATTCAATTTTTGCGGTCAATAAGGACTTTCAGTAACAACACTTATATACATGACCCCAAACAAATTTCGTTTAAAAAACTTTTAGTGATTAAATACTAGAAACTTTACTTATCTTGGACATGATTCGGTGGTTGTTGTTGTTGGTGTAGCGGCGCAGGTAGGGGGGTGAACCCCTCGATAGCCACCGACCAGATATTGTATAGACAGGAGGAGATTGTGATCACGCACTGATAACATGCTGGTTTCTTGATGAAGATGATCCTGGGACGACATGAGATGGCAACCTGCAGCGATACGTAGAGCAGCGTCCTGCCATGCCTGGATCTTATTTCAGTTTGTGTCACAAACGGTTTGTGACCACATCGGTGCTGCATAGCTACGGATTGCCCTACCTATCGCTTTGTAGAACATAGTTTGTCCTTGCCCCAGGAACTCCCGGCTAGTGCCTTTATATTATATTAGTCATTCAGTCGAGCACACATGCCATTTAAATCGTGTTGAGTACGGTGCAATCGTCCACATAGGAAATTAGTTCGATACCTTCCGGGGGTGTTGGAAGGCTCGACAGGTAGATGTTAAACAATGTAGGTACGCTACCTGTGGAACTCCCTGTTTATTTTTCCTATGCTTTGAACAACTGCCACGAAACTCGGTATAGGACTGCCTCCCAGCTAGATAGTTGGCAATCCACCTAACCTCTTGTGCAGGAACATGCATATTAAGGAGGTCGGCCAACAGCGCAGAGTGGATAACCGTGTCGAAGGCTTTCGACAGGTCAAGCGCCACTATGATAGTTCTGTCACAGGGCTGTTTATGGTTGAGGCCATTATGGATGTGATGGGTGATCAGATTCAGAGCTGTTGTAGTACTATGTGTGTAGTACAGAATGTGATACAAGGGTGGGGTAGATGAGTGCTTTGAGCGTCTTTGCAACGGGTGATAAAATTGTGATTGGACGGTAGGATTCGGCGAGTTTTGCGCTTTTACCGGGTTTTAGAAGGGATGATGTTTCATCATGGCCATCTGGGCCACTGGCCTTAGAGTTTTTAGCGTTCTTGATCACTGCTGAAACTTGGTCCGCTGTATATGTGGGGATGATGTCAACCGTTCGGTTACGTATCCTTCTTTTTATTTTGCAGTTGAGCGACTTGGTGTTGGGATGTTCAATAAATTGTTTATTGAACAAGCCGAATCTGATGGCTACACTACCCTTGTCTTTGGTTGGATGGGACAGGGCGCGGACTGTAGCCCAAAGTTTGCTGGCACCTTTCGAGAGGTCGCAGCTTTCAAGACGCTCGTTCCATTTTTCTTTCTTGTAGGTGTTGGCTTGTCGATTTATTTCGGAGTTTAGCTCCTGAATTCTGGGGTCTGCCGGATTTGCGCGTCTTAAGTTGTCCCGTTCGTCGGCTAACCTTGCGGCAGTAGTTGGGAAATATGGCCGAATTTTGGGGATACATCCTGCCGGAATGAAGCGAGCTGCCGCTTTGACAGTGACGTTCCTTATATTCTTTTCGGCTTCCCTGGTGTTTGTTGGAATAGGTAGCGCGGCGAACTTCGTCGTAGTGAACGTAGTGAAAATGAAAATCCAGTGTACACATTTCGTGCTGAATATGTACATTGTTGCAGTAGAATCGTGTATCTGAGGTGCAGACGTGGAGCTGTGACACGATTACCTCTTCACTTGTTAATCATTCTATGGGTAGGAAAAATTTTGCTGTGCAAGAGCACAGAATTTGAAGTAGAAAAATTTCGGTTTGTGATATATAAAATATCTATTTTATGTACATTTTGATTATGGTTTTTCATTGATATTTTAATTTGTTTATTGTTAGAAGCTAGTTTTTAATATATTTAAAATAATAGTATGTATTAGAGGAAATTTTCATATTATATTTTGTAGTGAAGGGGCTCTTCACCTACTTCACCTGAAAAGTCGCCACTGGTTCTGACGTCGTCAGTTCAGCTGGTTTATCAATATTGATGAGTATGGGGTGGTGATCGGATTGGAGGGAGATAGTTGTCTTCCAGCAAACTGGCGCTTACAATAGTTATGTCAGGAGAACTATGGCCCAGCGACGCGTGTAGACGAAATTCCATTGAGTGCGCAGAAGTCGCGATATCTATACCTCTGGCATCATTACCCAGGAGAGAGTGCCAGAGTTCATGTTGTTGTTGTTGTTGTTGTTGTAGCGATTCAAGAGATTTTTTTTTTCTCTTAAATCGAAGGGGGTTTTGGCAGCTCTTGGCCGTTTTTTAACAACGGGTAGCTCCGGGACGATTTACATCGAAGAACCGGCTGCCGTAGGAGCATTTTATGGACAACACAAACATCCATGGGTCACAGTGGGATTCGAACCCACGCACCGGCAACTCAAGAGATAGAGTGACATCTCTGCCACTGAGCCACCGATGTTTATAAGCTCGATATCGGTATTGCCAGATTTAACCTGTATGGCAGCTGCCATTGGGAATGGTCGCCAGTAGGACCACGTGTTGGTGTTATCAAGGGGAACTCTTTTGAATCTTTGGACTCCCCCTTCCTTGTCTCTTAACGAACGTCTAACATGACGTGGTTGTCGGGTTTTGTCCATTAGATCGAGAATCGGGTGTTGACTACGATAAACACCAACAAGATATTGCGAGCTCATTGTGAGTTTTCAGATTTAGCAGCTTTGTCTCTTGGTGGAGGTGACGTGGTAATATCATGCGTACGCATTCAGTAATTGTACACATAGCTACACTCTGTTTGTCCATGTGGATGCTGCGCAGTTTACCACTGACCGACCGATATGGCTTTATAAGTGGTAAGTAACGTCTCCTTATCTGTTCCCCATTTACTGCCAGCAAGAGATTTTAGAATCTTGTTTCTACTACATATTAGTTTTGTCACAGATATTGTCGGCTGTTGAAGATGCCATGATTGTCAATTGTGCCGCCGAGGATTTAGGGGGACGGATTGTGGGGACTTTGGTATTAGTTACTTTAATATCTAGCCGTAGGTTGTATTCCTGCTTGTACGTGGTAAAGAGGGTTTGGGCGCTGATAGCTTTAGGTTCTTGTTATTAAAGAAAAGTTGAGCTCTTCCAAGTAACCGTTTATAAGATCGCACATGTCGGGAATATCGTTGCCGGATATCATGATGGTGCAGTCGTCAGCGTAGGAGATTATGTGGATTCCTTCAGGTGGGGTGGAAAGCCCTGACATATATAGGTTGAACAAGGTGGGGGAAAGGACTCCGCCTTGCGGTAGGTACTCCTTGTTTGATCCTTCTTAGTTTAGATTTCCCATTTCTAAACTCTGTGCTGGATTGACGTCCGGCAAGGTAGTTTGCGATCCATTTGACTATATGCGACGGTGTGGATGAATTACGGAGATCTGTCACTAGGAGCGAGTGGTTCACCGTGTCAAACGCTTTCGACAGATCTAAAGCCACTAGGATGGTACGCATAAACGGCTTGGGCTGGTTTATCCCTTTGAAGACCTTAGACATGATTCGGTCTAATGCGGTGGTGGTTCTGTTTATTTTCCTGAAGCCGTGTTGGTGATTGGCGAGTTGTATGTGCGTCGCAAGAGTTTTTGTGTATCAGCGATTCTAGTATCTTTGACACAGGAGATAAAAGCGTGATCGGGCGGTAGGATTCTCCTAAAGAGTGTTGTTTACCAGGTTCGGGTAAAGGAATGATGCGGTCTCTCCTCCAATTTTCTGGTATGAGGAATGTTTGTAGTGAAAGGTTCTTCGTAGCAGTGATATACTCTGAGGCCGGCGTGTCGAGGGGCATAATCATTGCTATACCGTCCGGACCAAGTGCTTTTGCATTTTTGGCATTCTTTATGGCATTGGCAACTTCAGTGGTGGTGATGTGAAGATGTTCATCTACCTTGGTGTTTCGGATGTCTCGTGTGTTTTTGCACTTGAATCTATCTTTAGGTGGGTGCTCGACGAACTGTTTGTTGAATAGATTCTCTTGAGTTTTAGTGGGGTTTGATAGGTTTCTAACAGTATTCCAAAGTTTGCTCACACCTATAGTGGTGTTAAGTTTTCGTAGATGTGAGTACCATATGCCTCTCCTGTGGTCATTGACCTACTTAACGATGATGTTGTTAAGGTCAGCAATGCCGCAGATGTTGGGAAGTTTGATCTTAGGCTGGGAATGTGGCCACCTGGAATGAATCTCTTAGCTGCAGTCAGAATTATCTGTCTGAGTTGTTTTTCGGCCATACGTACATCACTTGGGGCGTTGACTAGCAAAAGCCTCGCTAGTGAACCTTTTAAAGCTATCCCAGTCAGCTTTATTGAAGTTAGTGTACGTCTTTTTGTCGGAATGAACGAATTTAGACGGCGTATCCAGCGTTAGAACGATTGGCAGGTGATCGGATGACATAGTGATGATTGGATCCCATGTGATGACATTGATAAGTTCAGGACTGGCGATGGAAATGTCAGGTGAACTAGTGCAGGATCCAGTGATACGAGTCGGTTTATCGTCGTTTATGGGACTGTAATCCGAGGCATCCAGTTGATCGGCGATGATGTTACCTCTGGTGTCGTTTTGGAGTGTCATAGATCATGGTGGGCGTTGACGTCACCAAGCAGGAGGCGATATTGGCCGTTTAGTAGGGAGTTAATATTGACTTTGTAACCGGTGGGACAGCAGGAGATATGTGGAATATAGATGTTATAGATTTCAAAGTCAATATTTCCTGATTTGGCGGTTAGCGCTTGTTGTTCCATGGTGTTATCGGCGGAAGTGACATCAACCTGTATGGCAGATTGTTGTGAATGAGGAAGGTGAAACCTCCTCCAGCATTGCTTTCTCGGTCGCGTCTGATGACGCTGTAATTACCATGTGACCTAAGCGAATGGTTGGAGTTGAGTTAAGTCTCCTGTACAGCTGCAATCTGGATGTGATGTCTGTCCATGAATTCGGTTAGTTCGACGATTTTACGCTGGAGGAACGCTGTGGTCATTGACTTACTCAACGATCTCACAAACAGTAAGTTTGCCAAATTTCTCCCAGGCAAGAGCTGCAGGAAAGTTGTGCTCTCGAACACTCGCAGAAATAGGGAAAAACGACGAGTGTGCATAATATTACATATAACTTCAATCACTTAAAAAAATATAACCTCATAATTCAAGAAAATAGCAATATGTAGTTTCAAACCCCAAACCAAACCAAACTTGATTTTGTACATACATAATTCTATTTGGATGTTTTTATAATTTTCATTGGCCACCGGTATCCACCAGTAATTTAAGTTTAGTGTAGAGATAAGTCGATTCAAACAACTTTCCTTAAATAAATTTTGTATATTATAAATGTTTAAACAATAACGACAACGAACTATTACATATCCTTAAGCTGAATTACTCTTGTTCTGCTCTATACTTTCGGCATTCACTGTTTTCGAAACAATTTCTGCAATTTTCTCCTTACGGAACTCTTTCCGAGCCTCGTCCAGCAGAACATTATGAATGAGGTTACGATTCAGCGTCTGATCTTCAACAAGCGCAGGATACGGGTTACCTCTTAATTCGAGAACGGAGCGTTCGAATGATGGACCAGGATACTCTTTTGGGGCGCGAAACATTCGCGTATACGAAATGTTGTAGTTTTCAAAACGAGGAACCAAAACCTTGAAGAGCTTGTGAACGAGCTGCTTCTCCAGGAGCCAAAAATCGGCTGTCTCCATAGTAGCTTTGTGACAATCCCCATATCGGATCGCATCGGAAATTAACTAAAATATATTACATTAGCTTGTTTCTATTCCATTAATAGGTATAAGTTATTTTACTCTTTCAGCGTAGCCTCGTGCCTCATCGGCCCGGTTATAGTTGAGTTCAATGCGCTCATGTTTAATAAGTGCTGTGACCGTTTTACGAAGCTTCAATAAACGTCCTTCCGTACCGCCAGGGTTTTTCAAGTTACGATGTCTAGCATTGACTGCAATTCGCAATTGAGAAACCAATTTGGAAACATCCGCACTGTTCATTGTAGTCGAATATGAAAGAGGAAAATACGGAAATACCGGACAGAAACAGATGTGAACTGCCCGTTGCGTCAACGATTTGACTTTTCACTTTTCTATCTTGCCGCATTCTTCTTCTTGAGCAGGGCATGCAGAGCTCACAGAAATATTGAGCAATTTCGAAGTGGTGGGTATTTGTTGGAACTGCCAACTATAAAGGGTTTATAAGTATTGCTTGAATTAGAACAGAAAGCAGCAATGCAGCTGGCGAGAGCAGCACCATATTTTAAATGGATGACGTTATGTTGACAGCATGCTGCTGCTGTTTTATTTTTATTGTACAATGATTGGACAGTCTTGGGCGACTCTAAAAAATAGAATTTTGGTTGAAACAAAAGGGAATTTCATTACCCATTTAAAATGTATTGTGCTGCTCTCGTCCGTTGTCGCTTTCTTTCTGTTTGTAGCATTTAAAGGAGAAAGCAGTGCCAGAAAGCCGGCTTTGCTTTTAGCAAGTCCAAACCACAGACAAGCTATAGTTATTCATATTTGCCAAACTCAAAGAAGCGCTTAAAAAAACAAAATTCATTCGAAAAACACTGGAATTGCTACAAGAATAACCCACCATCAGCACGCGGCGGCTGAAATACACTGCGCGACAAATGCTTAGGTTCATGGATATTTTCTTTTAAAATTATATAATTTCTATGTACTCTGATCAGAAATAATTTTTAAATGATGCTCTCTCAAATAACGGTTATTTTAATAAATATTGCAACTCTATCAAGCAACTCGCATAGCTAACGGAATTTTTTAAAATGAAAATCGCAATTTCCACTGCGACAATTGTATAGGTTCACTTACTTTAAAGAGTTATCTCGTCCTGGTGAGAAGCGTTTCTGTAAACATTTTTTTCGCGTTATACTCTGTGAGTCGTATAGTGGATAATGTCAAAAGGAAAGCAACTTTCTGCCGAGGAAAAGGCGACAATTTCCATACTAAAGCAAGAAGGATATTCAAACGGACAAATGGCAATATGGATTCAGCGGAGCTCGAACGTTGCAAGTAATTTTATACGAGATAGTGAAAATTATGGCCGACGATACGTAGGAGGCAGAAAAAAAGTGATTTCTGGTGCATTACGGCGACGTCTCTTAAGATAAGCCTCGAATTCGTCCCTTACTGAGCGTAAGCATGGGGAGAATTTGGGGTTATCAACAATTGTGAGGACCATCCAACGAGTTCTTAGATCTTCTTCTTGTTTGAAACGTTTATGGTTAAAGAAAAAATCAGCCTTAACCCCGCAGCATCGCCTACAGCGCCTGGAATTCGCCTCAAGATTCATGAACTGGACATCGCAATGGAGAAGTAATATTTACGGATGAAAAACGGTTTTGTGTGGACGGTCCAGATGGGTTCTCTTACTATTATCATGATATTAGGAAGGAACCTATGTACCTGTCACGCCATCACTCCCGACTAGGTTCCGTTATGGTATGGGGAGCCATATCATATCATGGAACTATCGTCTTGGTCATCCTACCAGGTCGCCAAACGAGTTCATCTTATAAACCGCTCTTAGAGGATATCCCTAAGATAAATGTCATGGACGAAGGCGACCCTTGGATATTGCAACATGATCTTGCCCCAATTCATACAGCGAGGGTAGTTAAGTCGTTTATTTTGGAGGAAAATGTGACTTTGTTAGACCGGGTGCCCAACTCCCCTGACATTAACACATTAGAAAACATTTGGGGGTGGCTTGTTCGGGAGGTTTACAGTAGTGGTAAACAGTAAAACCCTAAAGAAGAGTTAATTCATGGAATTAAGACAGCTCGGTCTAAAATACCGCTATCCGTGCTGCATTCTTTACACAATTCTCTACCTTGAAGGCTTTATAAAATTATAAATAAAAATGGCGGAAATACACACTATTAAATAACAAAAAATTCTCTTGTTTTTTTTGTATTTCTCCTGCTTGACACTTTTCTGAAATATTTTTCAGCGAAAACAATCAGTATAACGGTAAAATCGTCCCTGAACCTAAGCAATTGTCGCACTGGAAAAAGACTCTTTGAATGAAATCAATTACTGTAATTTAAGGAGAATGTCCTGTAGGGTCTCAGTCCGTCCATTTTATTTGTGATATTTAATAGTTTCGAAAATAACATTTCTTGAACCGGTTAACTTTTTTTTTACCGTTTCCTGGAAGGAAATATGTGTGAACCTAAGCATTTGTCGCGCAGTGTATATGTATATCTATATGCCAATAATGAAAATCCGATTTATTGGAAATCCGCTTTTCTGCTACATTTCTCGTTCGTTGAATATACTCAGTAGCTCCCTTTCATTGGCCTCAGAAGAGGACAGTTACTTATCTATCCATACAGATATTGTCCTTGATAATCATACTCAGGAAAATTTGTACGAAATTTCGGACTCTGCTCTGGAAATAAGGAAATGCAGCTAATGAATTTTGAAAAAATATCAGAAAGTAATGTACGAGTACGCTTACTTATCTGCCTCTGTATAGCAGTAAGCTGACAGCTTGTAAAAAATGAATTGTTCGACAATTACTTTTCATGCAGTCCGCATTCAATCATCAGTTTTCAAATACTTCTGTAAATTATTTTACTTTTGGAACTTTAAATTTTGTCGAGTCGAGAAGGTATTTACGTTTATAATTATTAAGAGTAAAAAGAAAGTAATTTGTTCTCCGAAGTATAGTTATTCTACCAAAGCGAAAGAAACGAGGGATCGAATAGAGAGATTACGGCATACATTTTTCATGTAAGAATGCTCTCATATCAAATTTTTATTTGGCAGTACTGTTGTGCTCAGTTCTCATCAGATGCGTCACTTGAGAATTTTGTACTCGTGTATTTTTCTCTTCGTTCCTCTGCATTCGTGTGTTTTTTTTCCCAGATTGCTCCGTTTTGACGTTTCGTGTGAAGTGGAAAACTTTTTGCCGACAATCGACTGGGCTTGAAAAACGTGCCGTGAATTTATACGCTTTCGAGGAAAATGGCCAGCCTGATTCGAGCACCATCAATTTTGGCGAAGAATGCAGCCTCTTTGGTAAATATTATGCAAAATCTTCCACGTTAGTTTATTGCACAACGAACTAAAATTCCGGTTGACGATTATTATGTAATGATGGAGGAAAGGCGGAACGGGATGCCTGTGACGTTTTTATTATTATTGAAATTAATGTAAATCGGTGCAATCTTCTTGGGGGACGGAAAATGCATAAAGTGGCGATATTAAGTGAACGCATTAACGCATGTAACTATTTCATGCACCAGCGATTTTCCCGGGTGTGTAAAGAGAATGTCTTAACAATAAATCACACCTGCGGTCTTTATTTTAGGTATCTATTCTAATGGGTCATCAAAAATGTTGATTTTGGAAATTCGCTTTTAGGACACGTTGCGTTCAAAGTCAGTGCCCAAATTGCATGACTACCAGTAGGTGGGCTGATAATGATATCTCTTCAGTAATCTTCGTCACTTAGACGAAGCTGGACATTTGTTTAAAAATATACTTATTTGTCTTTAGCATTAAATACGTTGTCGCAAAAAGCGTTATGTAAGAATCATCATTCTCAGTTCCGATTGCTTGGAAATCTTTGGCTAAAAATGTGCAAAGTAAACTACCAAGTATACACTAGCCGGCATATGTATTTTGACATCTGGTACTCTCGAGCCAAGATACTGATTTTGTTTAACTAGAGCGCATAACGGTAAATTTCTTACAAGGAAATCAAAGTACATATCAACAGCAATAAATATGCTCAATATTTTTCCTGTCCGTTTTCGCACTCTCTTGCTATAAAGAAGAGAACAGATTGGTGCGAAATGTTGGTGCGACATAAGTATTCTGACAATATTAAAATCTTTGTACACGAATTTCTCTGAAAAAAAAAATGGATAAAACATAATAAAATGTGTCCAGTGGCTTGAAACATTGGAAAAAAATCAGAAATTCGAAGTTTGGTTTAAGCCTCCGTAGAGGCAAACTTCAACCCTGGTTTAAAGGTTGGAATTTAATTTCATAAGGTAGACTGTTCATTATTAAACACCAAAACTGAATAAGAGAAAAGAAATAGAAAACTATTCCATGCATCACAGAAATGGGATGTGTAATCGAATAATTACCGAAAAATCTTCCAAATATTTATGGAAAATGTCCTAATTGAACCAAAGGATATTATGAATATTAAGAATGTGCCATCGGAGGCAGAGATAGTAACGACCACCTTCGGCCCAGAACTAAAAAAGGCAAATTGCATGCATACGCAGATAAAGTGAAACCAAAGAAAGATTTAAAAACCATACCAAAAGCAAACCTCTGTTACTAAGGAAAAAGTTCAACCTACTGCAACTTTCGGAAAAAGTTTTTTCGGCTAATATTCGCTATTTTATTACATTTTTACAAAAAAAAATCAATATTTAAAGAACATGTCCGGTTTATGTAGAAAAACGGATACCTGGTTATCAAAATGAATATCACAGTGGTGGCTCTCTCATGATGCAGGGATATATTGTTTACAATGGCCTAAGCTGCTAAAGTTCAAATCACTGTTTCCATGGCCAAGGCTTCTTTTGGTCGTCATTGAATCGTCGGAAGTTATATTCGTTTTTTTTTGCGGCAAAATTTGGTTTAAATTTCAATTCTTTCTTAGAGTTCTTCATCGTGGCTCATTCATCACTCGGGGTTTACATTCGCTTTCTTTCAGAGAGCGCCAAGATTTGTTTTTATTTTGTTTTCAAACATTTTTTTGTTTGGTAATAAACAGTTGACCGTATAAAATAAAATTCAACAGTAGCGTATTCAATGTCTAAACCAGGACTAAGGCTTGCATCAATCGATGCTCAAACCAATCTTCGAAATTCTTATTTTTGTTTATGTTTCGAGCCATTGGTGATATTTTTTATTTGAAAATGAATCAAAAATTAATAAACATATGTTTTGTGCATCAATTCTTGCGAAAAAAAATGGGTGCAATCAAAGAGTTAAATGTTGTCAAAATACTTATGCCACACCAGAATTACGCCTCCATCTTTTCTCTTATCTATAGCATGAGAGTCCGAAAGAGAACCGGAAAAATATTAAGCATATTTATTGCTGTCGATATGTGCTTTAATTTTGATAAAAGAAATTTACCGTTATTGGCTTTAGTTAAACAAAACTAGTGTCGGGGCTCGAGGGTATGAGATGTCAAAATACATATGCCGACCAGTGTATGTTTATTGGGGATCGCATGTTCATAATTACAGCTACATATTTACATATATGAAACAACAACTGAATGATGACGAAATATTTATTTTAACTGCTGATGTCATTTTTTAAGCGCGTTGTTGGCTTGCATGCAATTTCATTGGTTGTTCTCATCTTGTCTCTTAAATTGGCGATTTCTTGGACTTATTCCCCACTGGTTTTTGAAGCTTTCCTATTGATATTCGTGGTCCTTCCCCCAACATCATGTCGTCGAAAGTGAAATCTGGTTGATACAGTTTAAGTCTGTCTCTGCGTTCACAAAACCCGCAGCGTCAACCATCAACGAAACCTTATTCGCCGTCAAAATAATATGTAAAGTTACTACCCTGCAACGACAATGACCTCTCTCCGAAACGCCTCATTTCAATCCATGTATCATATGCATTATGCATATCACTTAATTTTAGTAGTAGTATGACTGTACTCTAGTTCCTTGTGGAGCATAGGACATCCACTGCGTATGTTCTTTATCTTACTCTTTTGGCCTTAAGCTGGATTTCCAAATTGGATCGCTCAGCATTCATACAGCAAATGGATAAATATTTCGTTTTGGACTCGGTGCCTCAAGCAGAATACGTTCTCCCTTAAGAGGTGAATCTTATGCCAGCACTACGCGGAGTTTGCCAAACCCAGCACAGAAGATCAGTTTTAGATCGATACCTACGACCAGCTTAAGCACCATCTTTATATGTCGAACGGCCTCGGGTGTTGTTAGGTATCTAGCCCATCGGTTCCCATTTTTTTTTACAAATGCAGTTTTTGTCACTTTTATCGGAGAAAAGATAAATTTGGGGGAAGGAAAAATGCTACTGTTTACTGATGATGTCAGATTTGTTTTTCCCACTAAAAGGGTGAATAGACCTCGTGCGAAAGTAAACTTATTTTCTCACCAGGCCTCTTTAAGAAATACAAACAAGTAAAGTCCCGGGGAAAAATTATTATGGAACCATTTTCAGGCAGTAGTTTTTTAGAATTCCTACGATAGTAAGTAGCTATGCATTTTCATTGAAAAAATTGGAGTTGAAAAAAATTAAAGGTGACTTTTGCTGGAGCTCCATCCAGGCCCATCTTTTAGAGGTCGGTTTTTTCATCACTTTATTATGCAGCGAGTCCAGAATTTTCTTGAATGCTGTGATTTGCGCTACTTTCCAGATAAAAATGACCGACCAGCATGGTTTGTAAGGTGTAACCACCAAGATTGAGGCAGTCCTGCTGAAAGTTAGTACAGTAGAGCGTCGATTAACCGAACCCGGCACTCCGCTTCTTTTCTTTTGAAACACATCGAATAAAATGAAAAACCAACGGTCTGAAGGAAGTACTCGTCGAATCAGCATGGCGGAAACACTAAGGCAATTTTGGGTTGCTGATTCCAAATTTGAATTTAACGAGGTTCCCCTCCTAGATTGGTACCCCTCTCTTTACATGCATACTCCACAAGTTTCACCTGTTTCCTCCATCCATCGCTACATTCTTAATCAAATGCCTCAACTTTTTTTTCGGTGTCGCACATCCACTGATACAAACCAAAGGTTTATTCGAAACTTTTGTGTCCAATCCGTCAATACCTAAACAACTCATTCAAAATCTAAATCTTTTTCGGGTACACCAACATCGAGTTATGCTACACTGCACCTTTCATACACTCCCAATCAAAAGGATAGTTCCACTTGAAAAATGGCTGTATGTCGGAAAGTGCTAACGGTATTTTCTTCAAACTTGCTGATAATATTTCCGGTAGCCTGCTAGTTCTTTCAATAACGCAAAGTCTCTGATTCGGAGTCCCGTTAGGATTTAATTACAAGAATTCTTAAAAATAGTGCAAATGTGAAAGTCATAAGGATAGTTCCAGAGGAAATAAAACACAAAATAGCGGTAAAAAAAGATAATTTTATGTTGGAAAATGTTGCTAGTAAAAACGAGACCGATGCTAATTTCGGGCGCAGCCGAAATTTTGATACCCTTCACTCTCCTCGGGCTAAAAGTTTATTCAGGCGTACCAATGACTTGTATTTAATCCTCTCCCTTCCATTCTTTTCTTTCCATGTTCACATAGGTTCCGTGCAGCCAATAAAACAATATTTGAGTGAGGCTTGCTTGGAATAATTCTTCTTCTTCTCAGTACCGTATAGCCCCATGTGGGGCCATGGTGCGTTAACTCAGCCGTTTATAGGCAATTTCGAGTCAAATTTACATTGCATATAATTTCGGAGTGTATATAATGTTGCAAGCACTATATATTTCCTATCCGCACATGTACGGAAATTTTGGACCACGCCGAGATTCGATCTCCAGACCTCTAGATTACTAACATCGTAGAGTACGACTCAACCAAGTGAGCCACATAGCGTGCCTCTCTTTCTTGAAATTGGTCGACGAATAAAAAAGTTTTTCTTTGGAGAATCAAATTTGGGGGATTGTGTTTGTATGGTAGCCCCATGACCCCATGGTTCGATTTCATTCATTTTTGCATATGTTTTGTGACATCAATAGAAATACATTTTCATGAGGTTTGGTGTAAATTTATGCCCGAATTAAAAGTTTTTCTTAAGGTCCATCCAGACGCCAAATGGTTGCACGTGCTAGTTGCTCTTAGCAAATTGTTGGTTCGGCGAGTCAATGAGCTGTCCAATCGTTCAGTGCAGTTTCTATTGCGTTGCTTTTGAGCGCGGTTTGACGAATTCCACGCAATGCAAACATGGCATAAAAAAGGTAAAAAAAATTATACTTTTACTTATGCAGGGCGGAGCAGAGGAAACGCATGTTTTTTGAACTGCTAGTACGCGGCGACTAGAGGGGGTATTGACCTTGAATGCATGTTGGCAGACTGCCCGCAGTTTCAGTCGCTATGGAGCGTGGTGCGTAGAGCATCGTATGTTCGTTGTCGAGCAGTTCTTTAGAAACAATGATTCCGTAGTCACAGTGCAACGTCAAAATTTTAGAGTTGGACGCCGAGGGAGGAACTCATGAAGACTGTAGCATCTGCATCTTCCGTAAAAATTACGAAAATACGGAATCATTGTTTCTAAAGAACTGCTCGACAACGAACACACGATACTCTACGATCCAACGGTCCATAGCGACTGAAACTGTGTTGTATGGGCAATCTGTCAACATTCATTCAAGGTCAATACCCCCTCTCATCGCCGCGTACTAGCAGTTAAAAAACATGCGTTTTCTCTGCTTCACCCTGTATTAGGAATTGACTTAAATAGTGGTTCAAAACTCAGTATTGGGTTTTTTTTGCTTCACGGAAGTTACACAAAATCCCGGTTTTCACATCTCGTGCACTATATGAGCCACCAATTCACATGGCAATACCAATCCATTCGTCGGTCTTCGAGCTTTTCGGTGATTGGTTGGTCTATCGACAAGCTGCCTCGGATGTAGCTACTCTTGATGTGGTCCCTTTTGGTTACACCAACTGACATGCGTAACATTTTCATTTCAGTCGCTGTCATTTCTTTCGCGTAACCTTCATACATGGTCCAGCATTCTGATCCATACATGAGTGCGGGACGTACAACCGTTTTGTACAACTTGCCCTTTAGCTTCAGTGGCATTTTCTTATCGCAGAAAACTCCAGAGTTTTCTCGCCACCTCATCCACCCAACCTTTGTGCGATGTTTGATGTCATCATCGCATGTAGCTCCGCTGATCACCATCGAGCCAAGGTACTTGAACTTGGTACAAGACTTAAGCTGCTCTCCTTTGACGTACATTTCAGGTATCGGTGCATTTGGGTCTGAGAATTGGCAGCATAAGAACTCAGTCTTTGTTATACTTACCCTCAGTCCATGCTCCTCCAGAATGTCACACCATTTTGTATGTGCAGCTTGCAAGGCAACGATGTTTGGGCTACTGAGGACTATATCATCAGCAAAAAGAAGAGATATTTCTAGGCCGTCGGAGACACGTGTTAATAAGTAGCACATGATGATGTTGAAGAGCAACGGACTCAATACACTGCCCTGGTGTACTCCGACATTCACCGGAAATTCTTCTGATTCACCGGCTGTGCATCTAACCTTAGTCGTAGCTCCATCATACATGTCTCGTATCATCCTGACGTATGCCTCGGGAACATTAAGTGCTCTCAAGGCCAACCATATCAGATCACGAGGTACTCTATCGAATGCCTTCTCCAAATCGATGAACACAAAGTACAAGTCCTTTCGTGCTGCTCTATACTTTTCCATCGCAATACGAATGCACTGAATCGCATCGACTGTAGATCGACCTCCAACAAAGCCGCATTGATTGTCATTCAACCGCACAATCTTTCTCAATCGGTTGCAGACAACTCGCTCGTAGATCTTTAGTGTATGAGGTGTTAACTTAATAGCCCTATAGTTGTTGAGTTTGCGTGAGTCTCCCTTGTTCTTATAGAAAGGAAGAAGAAAACTTTCCTTGAAAGCATCAGGCATCGGTTGCCCACCTTTGATTTTGTTGAAGAGAACTGTGAGCCAACTAAGCCCGACATTTTCCATTTTCAACCAAAATTCCGCGGGGATTTTGTCCGGGCCGACTGCCTTTCCGCGTTTTATCTGATGCATTGCCTCCATCACCTCTTCCTCTGAGATATCTTCAATATTTGTGGTATTCGGCTCAACATATTGAAAAGCTGCTCGAGGAAATTCTTCATTTAGAAGTTCGTCAAAATACTCTCGCATCCTGCTACAAATTGCCGTATCGTCAATCAGCAACATTCCTTGCGAGTCCTCCACGTACTTTGGCGCCTGTATTTCCCGAGCGTTCCTTCTCCTTTGGGCTGCGACCCTAAATATCCTGGCGTCGTGCTTAGGTCTCTCGCGCAAAGACGGTCCTTCGGTCGCAGTCTGAGTTTCTAATTCTTGGTAGAATTTCTCAGCTGCCTTCGCCTTTGCTTGAGCTACCAAGCGCTTTACTTTCTTCCGGCATTGCATATAATTTTCGCGAAGTTGAACCCGTTCGGCTTCACTGCTTGACTCACATTTCGTTTTGTTTCGTGCTCTCCGGCCTTTTATTTTAAGTTCTTCCCAAAACTAAAGGTCGCAGTTTTTGCTGCTGTTTAGAATGGTTTTCACAATGACGCCAGTGTACACAAGAGCGAAACTAATTTTGCATCGTTCGTAATTTTTTCAAGCACAAAGTTTTTGGTCCGGTTTAAGCTCGATTTATGTATCCTAGAAGTTATAATATGTACTTCTTGGTTGTCTTCGCCAAATAGTGGTTTGAATTATTATTTCCTGCTCGATAAGATCGGGCGTCCAATATCTTGCTGACGAGGACGTGGTTGATTTTTATGGTACCTTCATCTGGAGACCTCAAAGTCTGCTTGTGAATTCGTTCGTTGCGGGGAGGTAAATAGGTAGGTAGAGACGAAACCTCTATCTCTGAACTACTGAAAAAAAAACCCTGGAACAAACAACATGAGTTAAAGACCGCTCGTCTCTTAGTCGTTGGTCGTTAATGTTACATTCCTCATGGAGGCTAGGTAGTTGTAAAACTTCTTAATCGGAACTTGAGTGGGCGTGGGCATTGATGAGCCAGAGATTAAAAAAGCTGGATTTGATATGAAACGTACACAGCCACTCATTTATGGGTTTAAAGTCGGTGACGTACGGCTTGAGTTGATTGATCACGATAAATGCTAAACTCCTTGTGTCCTGCAGGTTTCTTCACATATGTGAATAGTGTATGACTTCGGGTCGTCAATCTCGCTATTGAGACATTTTCCGATTCAAATGCAATCAATGTTATGAGACCGATTTTTTTCCATGAAATCTAGACGTGTACGATTTGTTTCATTTTAACCATTATGTGAAACGTTTTCTTTTCTGTTATTCCATTCCAACGGATAAACGTATTTCTATTACACAACATCCTCGGAGCTCAAGTCTATAAGGCGCCCAGAACCCAGTTTTTATACCGTATACCGATAAGATGGTAGAGTATATTGTTTTTGTAACACCTCAAAGGAGTCACCGGAGCTATGGCAAAGTATAAATGATTAGGATCGGTCCCTGATTCGAATAAGCCATGCCCGTCTGTCCGTCCATGTGTCTGTCAGTTTGCACGATAACTCTCGAAGTAATGAAGCTAGCGATTTGAAATTTTCGTCAGATGTTTGTTTTGATAAAATCTTTGACGGTATTGAAAATGCATACTTCTCGGTTATATTTTAATTCGCCTATAATTTTCAACAGAATATCGCTTGCCACCTGAATTTTGATCAATGCCTAATTGTGACATATCCTTGAAATTGATTGTGGAGTAGGTCTGACTTTTGATAAAATGTTGCGAAATACTTTAAATTTGTGTCAAATGGTAGCTGAAGGATGTCCGTATAAAATATGAAAGGTGATCCGACCTATCTACTCCCTCCACCCTAACTAAAAATTTGAAATTGAATATTTTACGTTTTACGTGCTTTTTAGGTCTGTACTTGGGTATAGGGTATACACTCAACGTGCTATTCGCACGATTAGAACTCGGTCTCGTTCTTTTTATTTTCAGAATAAAGTAGGTACCGATTGAAGTAATCTCTCATTTCAGATAAAAAGGCTAATCCGGTAATATGTAGACCCATCAAGTTCTCTAATAGCAAAAAAGTAGATTCCAATCGTCAAACGGAAAGCATCGTTTAACGTATATTGTATTGTATATAAATTTGTGTCAAGATAAAACGCATACTTTCGTTAGACCAATTAATATCGTGTAATCTACGGGGTAAATATCTTTATTTTCAGCTTTATCGTAGAGTAATTACTTATCTTATCTTGGAATTATATTACTGAAACAATTGCAGTGTCTATGTCTATATCTAATCGTATATGACATCTAAAATAAGTGAGTTTTCACTCTCGATACTAAATTTTGGGAGAGGTTCTTGAAAAACTGTATGTATAATACCCAGCTAATATCCTGAAAAGGGGACATTAGCTCCATCTCTTGCAATAGGTTTTGAATAAAATACTGAATTATTGTACTTAAAAGCAGCATCTTAATTAAAAAGCGATTAGATTATCGTTGCGTAGAAGTTATGGTACTAGACACAAATTATAACGATATGATACTACCGCCACTACAGAAATGCAAATTACGAGTAATATTTGTGTGAATGTTCAATCCGTCAGTATTAACCGACATGATTGTTATGATTTCTTCCAACTTTTCAAATTAAGTAGTTTACAATCAATTTAAAGGACATTTTGCTTAGACGTACTATGACCTACTTTCCTAGGTAATTGTCGGAGAATCTCTGTGTGGCATCTGGAAACATATCGCAAGAGGACAAATATTTTGTATGCCTCTTACTTAGAGAAAGCATAGCAACCCATGCCATGCGTTAATCCAGATTGGCTATGTGATCACACAACCCATATGTGTTTGACTTCAAATTTATTACACTAGACTCCACGAAATAATTAAAACGCCAAAATATTGTCGATGCAATTATTAACCCTTCTGTCGCCTCCTACGAGCTATTATGCCTCAGGTGTAGCTGAATCTTCTGTGAAATCAATTTTATTTTTTGAAGAGGTCTAATTTTGGTTCTAGAAACAGTTTATATACTATGTCTTACGATGATACGCCGCTTTTTCGTTTCTTTATAATTCGCCGAACGTTTGACCTTTGAAATACATGGAAAGGGATGGAAAATATTGTTGAACGATATATTTCACCAAGAAATAGTACCAATGGTCTGTCTAGATCTATACGCCAACAGAAGGGTTAACTATCACGTCGGCATTTTAAGAGAGTAATAAATATTACGCGGATTTTATATTCTCAATTGTAAACAAAAATTGACATTTGAATTAAAATTTCACACATACTATGAACTGCAATAGTGTGAAAACGGTGCCATTTTTATTTTCTGATGCCCACTCTGGACTAACGCATGCACATGGGTTGCTATGCTTTCTCTAAGGCCTCTTATTTGCTCCTGCTAATATAAACTATCCCGCTCTGTGGCTCACTTGATTGAGTTTCACTCTACGATGCTAGTAATCTAGAGGTCGGGAGATCGAATCTCGGCGTGGTCCAAAATTTCCGTACATGTGCGGGTATGAAATATAAAATGCTATCAACATTATATACACTCCGAAACGATATGCAATGTAACGTTGACTCGAAACTGCCTATAAACGGCTGAGTTAACGCACCATAGCCCCACATGGGGCTATACGGTACTGAGAAGAAGAATATAAACTTACATTAAATTTGTTTCATTGTGTTAACCAATTTTATGTTGTAGAGTAGTTTTTAACAATTTTAGTTATCAGTAGTGGTGTAAAAGTTTTAATTTGGTGTTTGGTGTGTTCCTCATGAATCTTCTAATATTTTACTAGATCCGAGCTGCTACCATCATTCCGTCACGAAATTGGCATCGAACACCAAATTCGAATGCCGCTAAAGTTAACACCGATGCAATCTCAAAAGAATATCCCGTCATTGATCATAGCTATGATGCTATTGTCGTCGGTGCTGGTGGCGCAGGATTGCGTGCAGCGTTCGGTCTTGTTGCAGAGGGTTTCAAAACGGCCGTGATAACCAAATTATTTCCCACGCGGTCACATACAATTGCTGCTCAAGGTGGAATCAATGCTGCACTTGGAAACATGGAGGAGGACGATTGGAAATACCATATGTACGATACAGTAAAGGGTTCAGATTGGTTGGGCGATCAAGACGCCATCCATTATATGACACGGGAAGCTCCAAAAGCTGTAATTGAACTGGAAAACTACGGCATGCCCTTCTCTCGAACTCCGGAAGGAAAGATTTACCAACGTGCTTTTGGCGGTCAAAGTTTAAAGTACGGAAAAGGCGGTCAAGCTCATAGATGCTGCGCTGTGGCTGACAGGTTAGTTTGAAATTCACTCGAAAAATATTTAGTCGAGTTCTACTAAGTGTTGGGTTGGAAACTTTCAGGACTGGCCATTCTCTCTTGCATACGCTTTATGGACAATCTTTAAGCTACGATTGTAATTACTTTGTTGAATACTTTGCACTTGACTTGCTTTTTGAGAATGGTGAATGTCGCGGTGTTATCGCCCTTTGTCTTGAAGATGGATCAATTCACAGGTAAGTGGTTGGGGTTATCACATTTATGTTATTCTTGCTTTATTACATAGCGTGTGAATTATTTCTAGATTCCGAGCTAAGAATACAGTAATTGCGACTGGAGGTTACGGTCGCGCGTACTTCTCATGTACGTCAGCTCACACATGCACTGGAGACGGAACCGCTATGATTGCTCGTCAAAACCTACCTTCAGAAGATTTGGAATTTGTCCAATTCCATCCGACTGGTATATACGGTGCTGGTTGCCTTATTACTGAAGGATGTCGCGGTGAAGGTGGCTACTTGGTGAACTCAAAGGGTGAACGTTTCATGGAACGTTACGCTCCCGTTGCAAAAGATCTTGCCTCCCGTGACGTTGTTTCACGGTCAATGACAATTGAAATTCGTGAAGGACGTGGTGTAGGTCCCGAAAAGGATCATGTCTTTTTGCAATTGCATCATTTGCCCCCAGAGCAATTAGCCGCTCGTCTACCTGGTATTTCTGAAACTGCTATGATCTTCGCCGGCGTCGATGTAACACGCGAGCCAATTCCTGTATTGCCTACAGTGCATTACAATATGGGTGGCGTTCCTACAAACTACAAGGGCCAAGTTTTGACTATTGACAATAATGGAAATGATCAGATCGTTCCTGGCCTGTACGCTTGCGGAGAAGCTGCTTGCTCATCGGTGCACGGTGCTAATCGTCTTGGTGCTAACTCCTTGCTTGATTTGGTAGTTTTTGGACGTGCCTGTGCGAAGACAATTGCAGAGGAAAATAAACCGGGAGCAGCAGCACCAAACCTTAAAGATGTGAGTTTTGATTATTTTTTTTGTGGCCTTTAACCATCTGATTATGTAATCCACAGAATGCCGGCGAAATGTCTGTTGCCAATTTAGACAAATTGAGACATTCGAACGGTAGCATTACCACAGCTGACCTTAGGCTTAAAATGCAAAAAACCATGCACAGTCATGCGGCTGTTTTCAGGGATGGGCCAGTATTGAAGGACGGTTGCGAAAAAATGGCATCCATTTTTAAGGAATTCAAAGATATTAAAGTTGTGGACAAGTAAGTTTCCTTTATGCTCGTATTTCCATTGTTTTCATAACCCACCCTTTGTTTTGCCTAGATCACTTGTTTGGAATTCGGATCTTGTCGAGACCCTTGAACTGCAAAATCTCCTGCTTAACGCTCGAATGACGATTGTTGGTGCTGAAAATCGAAAGGAATCTCGCGGTGCTCACGCACGAGAAGATTTCAAAGATCGTATCGATGAATATGTAAATATGATTATGAACTCTGGCATATACATAAATCCTAATACTTTTGTCTGTATTTCACAGGACTACAGCAAACCGATTGATGGCCAACAGAAGAAACCTGCGGAAGAACATTGGCGCAAACATACACTGTTGTGGATTAATGACTCAGGTGATGTTGAAATTAAATATCGTCCTGTCATCGACACGCCGCTAGATAGCGAAGTCTCAACCGTACCGCCTGCTATTCGTTCATATTAAACTTGGGACAAACGCTGTTTATATATGCTGGGCATAGTACTTTTGCAAATTCACGTGTAAGCACACTCGACGACTCCACAAAATTATTTTGATTTTTCATCGAGCACTGAAAATTCAGGGGTTATGTAAATTATTAACGAGCTTACATTTATTTAAAAAACAAAACTAGTAGTAGTTCTATTTAATTGTTATTATCACTGTTCAGTTGTCATTGTGTTCATCTTTTGGAGATAAACGATCCCTTTGCCATACTTTTCTTTTGAAGCACGATGAAAAGCTCGATTGTAAGTATTTCGATAATTTAATTGTGGATATTTGTAATAAACTCCAATTTTACTGTATAATTTAAGCGTTTTATTTTTTTATTACTAAATTACTGGGTTTATGGGATTGTTCATGTAGTAGGGCGAAGGAAAGACATGCTGCACATTTGGATGTGCTCTATATGCTTCGTCGTTCGTCTAGCAAGCTAAACTGGAATATGTTTAACTTGGTGACAAGAAACTACTCAATACCCTGTGTATATCGCTTTGATTATATCCTATACCCATAAATTGTTTTTTTTTTATATATTGTTTTTGTTAGGCCGATATTATGTCACACCTCAAAGGAGACGCCGGAGGTATGGCAAAGTATATATTATATAAATGATCAGGATCGCTCCCTGATTCGAATAAGCCATGTTCGTCTGTCTGTCCGTTCGTGTGTCTGCCAGTTCGCTCGATAACTCCCCAAATAATCAAGCTAACGTTTTGAAATTTTGGCCAGATGTTTGTTTTGATAAAAGCTTGGGCGGTATTGAAAATAGGCCGAATCGAACAAAGGTTTCGTCTACCTCCCATACAAATGACTCCTCCATGATAGTTTAATTCAGCCATAATTTCCGACATAATATTGCTCGCGACTTGAAATTTTGATAAGTGCTTATTTATGACATATATTTTGAGTTGATTGAATAGTTAAGGTTTGGCGTGCTTTCTAGATTCGTACATGGGTGTAGGGTATACACTCATCGTGCTATTCGCACGGTATCGTTACATAATGTTGTTCGTTGCTTCATGGATCCAAAATAAACAAGTGACAATTTATTATTGATCTGAAGGAGGGACTGCAAATGGAGTTTCGGAATAATGTTTTGGAGTGCCACCGAACTAGAGAGAGATAAAAATAACCACATTCCGAATGTAACACCCCAAGCAGCGGAACGAATGCACTTTCCTTGAGATATCGGGGGCAGTGACATGGCGCTAATCGCCATTGCTGCACATCAGCACAGGCAGCTCAGATTCGCTTCGCAATTATTTTCTTGTCTGCAAGAAGACAGACTTACTCGACTAAAGTTCAATGATTATTTTTGCTGAAGTCAGATCAAGTGAAGATTAACGACCAGAAGGCGAAGGCAGTATATGGGAAACGCTTGGCTTGCCATTTGTGGATCTTACCCCATTCGTGCTTATCTTAAGCACATTTGTAATGAACGGGTGGATTATGAACGTTTCAGGATATGTAGTTCAGTGCAAGAAACACTACCCCACATCATTTCTGGCTATCCTGTAATGACACGGGCGGAGTATACAGACAGGCACAATGCGGTACGCGAAATAATCCATTAACACCTTGCATTTAAGCACAAGTCGATCATAGAGGCAAATCCGATTTACCAGTACAGGTACAGCCCACAAGCAGTACTCGAAAGTAATCGTTTTCCGCCTAATCGGATCGCCAGGACCTTGCTGATTACTCAGTTGCCCACAACAGTCGACAAGACGAATCACTCTGCATGGTTTTATCGATACTGCTATTCCTTACAAAATCAATATTGCAAGATAACACGCAGAGAAGAGGGATACCTACAGGGGACTAGCTGAGTAAATAACACTACTTTGGCAGCTTCAGCAAGTGCAGTTATAGTTCCTGTAATATTGTCGGCAATACCTTCGATCTTCCTGTCTAGGGAAGACCACCAACTGACATACAACATGCAGAAGTATGTACTCCAGCAAACGTGTGCATTAGAGGAGAAGGTACTCGGCTGCCTAAACGATTTAGTAATCGACTGGATGTACGCGAAACATCACCTGAATACGCCCTAATATAGCAAATTCACACTTGCCTCCGTTGCCGGTTAGATCCGACCTAGGGGCCGAGATTGAGGGAAGTCAAGTTGAAACAAACAACAAACAAAATTTAGGTATAAGTGTGAAAAATGGAGCATGGAGGGCCATGCCAAAGGGCACACAAAAACTCTAATTCCGCATACACACGGTCAATTCCAATGCATTTTTTGGATTTTCATTCTTTCAAAATCCAAGAAAATGTATGATTTTGTCAGACGGAAGAATCCAACAAATGGATTCGAACGCTTTGTGTGTGGGCGGCATATAATGAATCTATTGGGCGAATATGAACGAAAACCAAAGAATGAATAACGATTACGTGCATATCCTGCTTCTTCAAACCCGAATTCCGATCTCGCTCATGTTTGGAAACGTTGGTTAATCAAAGTTTATTAATTCT
Source organism: Microchrysa polita (assembly GCA_949715475.1). NCBI lineage: Eukaryota > Metazoa > Arthropoda > Insecta > Diptera > Stratiomyidae > Microchrysa > Microchrysa polita. Next base: position 106,452,533 of record OX454415.1, on the reverse strand, counting down.
TTCCTTTCATTCATATTCGCAATTCATTATCTCCGCATACGTTACGCCTCAATATTTTATCTCCCATATAATATACAATCAACTGCTTGTGGATATCGAGAGGATATATAGGTCACTGTATATGCTGAGTTTCGCCTTAAATCAAGGATGCGTTGACTCCTGAATATAAATGATTTCTATGAAAAGGTATGAGAAATGACATTTAATTTATTGAATTTCGGCATCCTTGACTCAATGTCTCCTTGAGTTAAGGAATGCTCATAAATACGGGCCTAAATCTCTCCGTGTGTGTTGGCCCTAAGTAAGTAATTAAACAGCGCTTAAACAAGCAAAAATGCTGATTTTATTAAGGACGCGTGTTTCAATTTGCAATCCCCAGTGCTGCAGGCATACATTCTTCTACACTGTTAGAACAACAAGTGAACGTAAGTAAGAAGACAGTAGTGATTCCTCTCTGCTTATTAATATTATTAAATTTTGTTATTTAAAAAGTGTTTACAGATGTATAAAAGATTCGTTCAAGCCAAATCAAGGCAATGGCAAGTTGCGTGTTATGAAGTTAACGAGTTGAAGTAATACACTCGGCTTCACAAAAATCGGGCCACTCGCCACTTTCGAACTCAAATTCAATTTTCTCTAAAAGTATGAAACTTACAACTATGAAAGTTATATCTACAGAAAGTGCATTTAATGGTAATTCAAATGTCTATGATTTTTATCTGAAGTACCGTTAACTCACGCAAGAAACACAATGCCTGTTTTGATTAGAGTTCGCGCTTACCGTGTGGCCCGGTTTCATTGAAGCTCAGTGTAATTCATTAGAATGACGGTAAAAATACAGATTATTAGTAATTTTGGATTTTAATTACATGTACTGGAGTTGGTTTCTCACACTGCACGATTTTAAATATAAACACACACTATTTCAACAACAAAAATTTCTTATTAACACAAAAATATTTTGCATGCGTTATGGTGGGAATAGAATGGAAGCATTTTAAACGGTGGCAACAAAAGCTATTTTGTAGCTTTTGCTACAATGACGTCACCCATTTAAAATGCATTGTGCTGCTTTTTTGGCAGCATTTAACGCGTCCAATCTATTTCTAGCATTACAAACATTATTATGACACACACACTTTGCTTTTAAACTATCGCTTGATTCCAATTAGCACAGCGTCAACATTATATACTTATGACTGAACCTTAGGGCTATTTACTTGAACATTTCTAAAGGATATGCTTTAACGATGGTAGCCCGCAAACACTTCTTTAGGGTGTTTCCTTGACATAGCGCTAATTTCTCGTACATCTTATCGGCTGGTTATATCGTATAGACAAGATGCACACCACGTTCCGAAAGCTTGTACATTATATTGAATTGAAGCTTTTTTTACCTTCCATAGTTACACCAAATTTTGCTACGCAATTTCATACAATGGCGTAACCAAGCAAAATATGGCGATACTATGCAAAATAAACAAAAATTATATTCAATATAATGTAAAAGCTTTCAGAAAATGGTGTGCGTCTTGTCTATACGATAAGACTAACTAACAGATAAGATGTACGAGAAATAGGCCCATAGAGAAATCGGATTTGTCCATGTATATAACTAAAGCATACTTTAAAAATGTACGAGTAAACGGCCCATAGTAGTTTTAACTTCTTCGATGAAGAGTGTTGTTCTGCTTTGTATAAAATGCTTTCTTTGACACATGTATTTATTTCTTGTAAATATTAATTTGTTTTGATATCAACAAGTTAGGGTGATCGCTATATACCGAAGCAATCGAACATTCAACCCAATTTGTGTACTGTTAATTGTAGAAATTAAGAAGATATGCGTTCTTTCCATAATTTATCGTTTCTGACTATAATCGAAGAGGTCTACACATTTGTAACTAAATATCACCCCGTTATTTAACATTTTAATTTATTTAGGGCGGAGTTCATATAGCCCTCACTTATACTTAAGGAAACTCTTAAGGGAATCCTTATAAACATAGTCGGTCCTATTTAAAAAAAAAATGAACTGAAAACACATACATACTAACTTAAAGGATACCCGAAAGCTTTGTTTTTCATAAAAAAAATTATCTGAGGAATATTTTGAACAAAGCTTTTGAATGTTATGTTTTATTTCTGTCCTGTTCTGGAGACAAAGAAACGCAGGTAACAAATAGCAGAATGCGCGTGAATTGAATCTGATAAACAAACCAATCAAGAGGGTTCGTCTTTTAAGAGGAATAGGCTTTCGGTTCTGGTCAGGAACGTTGGTGAGTGGGTCTTTCTTTATAAGATCAAAATAACACGTGTAATGTAGCGAGAACTCACAACTTGCATATTTATACATAGTTATTTCACTTTTATTGTTTTTTAACCCACAAAATATTGACATAAACTTTAATCCTCTGTTAGAGTTCGACTTGGATCATTTTCTCACGAAACTGGCATCGCACTTCTAACACTAATGCCGTTAGAGTAAACGCTGATGCAATCTCAAAAGAGTATCCTATCATCGACCACAGCTACGACGCTATAGTAGTAGGAGCTGGAGGTGCCGGACTGCGTGCAGCCTTTGGTCTTGTTGCAGAGGGTTTTAAGACAGCCGTAATTTCTAAGCTATTTCCCACACGTTCGCATACTATTGCCGCTCAAGGAGGAATCAATGCCGCACTGGGCAATATGGAGCAGGACGATTGGAAATATCACATGTATGATACAGTGAAGGGTTCCGATTGGTTGGGCGATCAGGATGCCATTCATTATATGACAAGGGAAGCTCCAAATGCTGTAATTGAGCTGGAAAACTACGGTATGCCCTTCTCTCGCACATCGGAAGGTAAAATCTATCAACGAGCGCTAGGTGGTCAGAGCTTAAAATATGGGAAAGGTGGTCAAGCTCATAGATGTTGTGCAGTGGCGGACAGGTGAGTTGTAAATTAGCGCAATACAATATCACCTTTAATGGTAAATTTTTACTTATTTTTCACCATACTTCAGGACTGGTCATTCGCTATTGCATACACTCTATGGACAATCGCTCAGGTATGATTGCAATTACTTCATTGAATATTTTGCGTTAGACTTGCTTTTCGAAAATGGAGAATGTCGAGGCGTTATCGCTCTATGCCTGGAAGATGGTTCAATTCATAGGTAATCTTTTTTTAAATTGTAACTATGTATATTTCATATGAAATGTTTATATTCTACGAAATCAGATTTCGTGCTATGAACACTATCGTTGCAACTGGAGGTTATGGTCGAGCATACTTCTCCTGTACATCAGCCCACACTTGTACTGGCGATGGTACCGCCATGATTGCTCGACAAAACCTACCATCCGAGGACATGGAATTCGTTCAATTCCATCCAACTGGTATATATGGTGCCGGTTGCCTTATTACTGAAGGATGTCGAGGTGAAGGCGGCTACTTGGTGAACTCAAACGGCGAACGTTTTATGGAACGCTACGCACCGGTGGCAAAAGATCTTTCTCCACGTGATGTTGTCTCGCGATCAATGACAATGGAGATTCGTGAAGGTCGTGGTGTAGGCCCCGAAAAGGATCATGTTTATTTGCAATTGCATCATTTGCCTCCAGAACAACTAGCCGCTCGTTTGCCCGGCATAACTGAGACTGCTATGATATTTGCTGGGGTGGATGTAACGCGTGAACCGATTCCTGTACTGCCGACAGTTCATTATAATATGGGCGGGATTCCTACAAATTATAAGGGACAAGTTTTAACCATTGATGGGAATGGGAATGATAGAATCGTTCCTGGTTTGTATGCCTGCGGAGAAGCTGCTTGTTCGTCAGTTCATGGTGCCAATCGTCTTGGTGCTAATTCATTGCTTGATTTGGTCGTATTCGGACGTGCTTGTGCGAAAACAATTGCAGAGGAGAGTAAACCAGGACATGCAGCACCTAGCTTAAAAGAGGTAAGTCTTAAATCTTTTTAAGTTTTCAAATACGTTATCTTACCTATATTGAAATCCCATTCCCAGAATGCTGGTGAGATGTCTATTGCGAATCTTGATAAGTTAAAACACTCCAACGGTAGTATTACGACAGCCAGCCTCCGACTTAAATTGCAAAAGACAATGCAGAGTGATGCAGCCGTTTTTAGGGATGGGCCAGTTTTGAAGGAAGGTTGCGAAAAAATTGCTACATATTTCAAAGAATTCCAGGACATTAAAGTTGTGGACAAGTAAGAAAACATTTTAACTTTTATGGTATCAATCGTTTGAATGTTACTCTTTTTTATTGATTAGATCTCTTATTTGGAATTCGGATCTTGTCGAAACACTTGAACTTCAAAATCTCCTGCTTAATGCTCGAATGACTATTGTTGGTGCCGAAAATCGAAAGGAGTCTCGCGGTGCTCATGCACGTGAAGATTTCAAAGATCGCATCGATGAATATGTAAATTCGGCTTAAATTAATTTATGAATTCAGTAGGATAATGTATTATTCGTTTTACTCAACAGGACTACAGTAAACCTCTGGATGGTCAAAAAAAGAAATCTATTAATGAGCATTGGCGCAAACATACATTATTATGGATAAATAATTCAGGTGAGGTTGACATTAAATATCGGCCTGTTATCGACACACCTTTGAATAACGAAGTGCAAACGATACCACCTGCTGGTCGTTCATACTAAATATAACCAAGAAAACATTAGTCAAATAAATACTTAAATTTGACCTCTATTCAATAAAAGATTTGATTTAGAGAATTTATGAGGTGAGATCGTATTATTAAAGAAACCAAACAATGGTAGCGGAGATAGTCAGTATAATATGTTTACGGGTAAAAATGTAGTTTTTACAAAGTTATAATAAACAAAGCATGCATTTATTTTTATGTAGTTTATATTTTTGTTTAGTTAAGTTTTCTTCCCTAAACCACTATTTATTTGAAGGGAATGGTACTTTGGCGACCATTGAACTGAACCGCTGTGCCAGTCGTCGTTCTGCACCTACTGTCTCAAGCGACAAGAAAGTAATAACTTCCATCGGGATGTGACATAATGCCCTCAGATTAAGGTAAGTGGTTACAACGGGGCATCAAAATAGGTGGTCAACATCATGTGGACCACCACCGCAGCTCGGGAAAATATTTGTTGTTTTTTTTAGACGAATAGGTTTGCAGCGACAAAAAAAGTTGTGATATTGAGCATGTTGCCAAAACAAAAAAAAAGGAACAAGTTGTTCCTAAAAAGACCGATTTTTTAGGAAAGATACAGTAAGGAGCATAAAGGCAAGTGAAAAAAACATTTTTCATATTCTCTCTCTGGTTCCTTTTAACCCCTAGTGGGGCATGGGGCATAGACTACGCCTCTTTTCCACCTCTGCCTATTAGCAGCCATCGCCTTTAGCTGGTCCCACGATTTGGCTATAGATTTTCCCCCTGCCTCAACAGATCTTCTCCATGTATTTTTGGGTCGTCCTACACGACGGCTAGCAATCGTTCCCTGAGCATTCCAATGTGGAGCCTGTTTTGCAATGTTTTTTGGCTCTTTTCGAAGTGTGTGACCTATCCACTGCCACTTTCGCCTTTTGATGTCGATGCATATCCTATTTTGGCGAGTAATTTTGAGGAGGTCGTCGTTAGATATTACCTTCGCTCTTCGGTTAGTTTTGACTCAAAGCATATTGTTCATCGTTTCCCACCAAATCAAGTTGGGCAAAAATCTGCAGAACACTATTGGTATTTTGTGTCGAAAATTGATACTCCAGGACGAATTTCTTTGATTGACCTTAATTTATTCTCAACTTTCCCCTTTCACTTCAATAGGTGAGTGCTTTCCACTTCGTGGGTCCAAAGCATTCTTCAATCTTTATGTGACAGATAAATATAAAGAAATAGCGATACAATAATTCCTTGGTTGAAGCGTCGGTTTGAAGGGTATTGTAAAGGTTTCTTGTCCTCGGCACCATCCCAACGTCTCTAGCGACAGCGACTCGCTTATTCCATATCTCGTTTTTATAATAATGCTAAAGGTACGTTGGCCTCGACACGACTGCATCGGCTCTAGCGGCAGCGACTCGCTCATTTCAAATAAAAAATCTCTCATTCTAAAAACGAGTTTTCATATGAAATGAGTGAGTCGCTGTCGCTAGAGCCGATGCAGTCGTCTCGAGGACAACGTACCTTAAGCGCTTATAAAACGAGTTTTTATATGGACTGAGTGAGCCGCTGTCGCTAGAGCCGCTGGGCTCGTGCCGAGGAAAATGTACCTTAATGTGTGTGCGTGTGGTATAGTAACGCGAGTGTTATTTATTATTGTGTACGCGAAAATCGGTCGAACCCACTGGAACGTCTAGTGAAGACAAGAAATACAATGCCTGTCATAACTATAGCTGCACCATAAGACAGACTGATCCTTTGAAATTTAAAGACCGTTATTTTTCTATAAAGGAAAAACTAAAGTTCCGGTCCGTCATAACTATAGCCGCACTTGGAATTAGTATGGCAAAAACTGATTAAAAAGCGGAGATTGAGGAAATTATTAACGGGGGAGATCCTTTTCGAATAAAATAGACCCTGGGAGATTTTTACTACTTTTGCAGAAAATAAATTGTAATTATTAGCATTTTTTTAAGAACAAAAATTAATTATTTGTTTTTTAAACAACGATTGAATTGAAAGATTTTCAAATTTCTCATTTAGTCGTAGAATGAAAAATTAAAGTCTTCCAAGCCAACCGTTGCTGAAGGGTCGTCAAAATACAACCAAAAATGTGTCTGAAAATCGGCCGTCTCAATTTTAGTATGAGGTGATTAATTTTTTGGATTAAAAGTTATCAATTTATGAGATTTATTTTCCTAAGCATATCTGGAGTTTAAACATCGATTTGCCCATTTAATGGAACTGACAGATTGGGATCTTCAGTGCAAGATTAACCTGTTGGTGTTTTTTATTGAAAAAGTTATCAGACCAAGAGACAATAAAATAACGAAAGAAGTGCTTGGTTTCGAATTTTAGCATGCAACCTTTTCGCAGATTCGTCTTCAATAGTATAGCGTTCCTAGTTTTTGAAGCTCGATGAACAAACAGTTCTTCAGTTATGTGTCTCACTGAGATACGAACACACTTTACACACTGCTCCCAAAACGTATCTCATGAGAAGAATAGGTACTATACCTGGCGTTGAAATTCGTATTCTGTTATTTAATAATAGATAGATAGATAGATATGTAGATAGATAAAGTGTTTTATTCAAATTAAAATTCAGTATACAATACAATATATATTATTTAATTCCAAAATCCATTATAAGGCATGGCAAAGCCGTCTGCCTCGTTCAGTTAACATTATTCGTGTACATATTCAATAATATTTAATATTTGCCGCCCTAGGCTCCAGCCTACTGGTGAATCCGCCACTGGTTGTGATATTATTCCTAAAAAGACCGGTTTTCTAGGAAAGATAGAGTAAGGAGAATAATGGCAAGTAAAAAAAAAACATATTAAAACTATCAAAATTCTTTGTAGATGTAGAGCTTAATATGGCCCAAAAGCAGTCTGTATACTTGGCTTGTTCTTCAATCTCATAAGGAAAACTTTTGTGTTTCCAATACTTTCCGCTATATGGTGGTTGGTACGGTAAGTGTCGCTACTGTCGATAAAAAGAAGAAGAAATGCTTCTTTCGAGAGCTGATAGCGAAATGTTCCTTTTGTTTTGTTGGGGACGCCCTATCTCGTTTTACAAACGTTTATTGTTGACCACGAGGGCCGTTTGATAAGTGTCGTTTTGATCAAGATAGAGTGCACCCATTGCAAAACGGTTTCGATGGCTTATAAGACCAACTTATTTAGGAAAGCTGCCGGGTTTACAGAAAGACGCATTTCAGTTCTTATATAACGGGCACTTTTGTGAAGCAAGTCAGCCACTTTTACCATAATGAAAAAAAAAACAATTTTGTCCCGTAATTAAAGACTTCTGGACTGAAAAACCACGAGGAAGATCCATGATATTTTACAGAAAGACAATTTATTTGCCTATTAGTCTTGCGAGAATGGTCATCCATTACCAAGAAGTCTATAATGCTTCCAGAGGACACATGAATATCTTCTGTTATCAAGTCTTCGTTTTGATGCAACTGCTGCGCTTTGTGTGTATAGGTATAAGCATCGTGGGAAAAAAATTCTCCAAGGATATGTTTGTCACATTCATGGTGCACATTTTGCAAATTTCGGTTTATTCCCATTCCAATATACCACCCACCAAAAATCAGCTTAATCGGATCAAAACTAAGGGTACTTCCCATACAAAAGCGACGTTTTTTTTGCATCGCGGGTAAGTCTGACTCGAAAAAAACGATCGCGGGTAACATCTCGGGTAAGACCAAACAGCTGACATTTGACAGTTTTTGCGCATCTTTGACTCACCTTCGTCGGCTTATTTTTTAGAGGTGGTGGATTTTATCACAAAAGATGATTATTTTTTTGCAAAATCTTTTCTCGTGATGAGGAAAACTCTCACATTTGGTTTGAAAAAACAAATTCCCTCAAATTTCCCCTATGCGTTCGCCATCTACATTTGAGCTCTATATCCCGTGTGTAGGGTAGTTGCACGGGTTAACTTTACCTGTGTAAGTGTCATTTTTTTATATGAAGTTCTACCCAAACCTGCACGGGATAAACACAATAAAACGTCCCTAAAGTGATCCAACAAAACTTTGTTCTACAGCACTCGTCGATTTATAAAATGAGTAGTGCGTAGAAAAAAGTCTAATGTATACCATAATCAAAGCAAATTTTATGTAGCTTTTTTCGTCCTCAGAACATTTTTCTGTATCTTTTGCTGTTTTTAAAATAAACGCTAAAAACTCGAAAAAGACCCCCCATTCTCCCTTTTTTCAAGGTTGCGAACCACCATTTTATAGAGGTACATATTATGTTGCTTCAGCCTATGGCCGATTTGAGGACACATATTTATGCAAAGTGTACGCAACTAACTCCCCGGAAAGCTCCAGGAGCAATAATCCTTCAGCGAAGATCACGTGTGTCGCTTTGAGTAAGACTGACCTTTACGTCGACTTGCTCTGTGAGCATAGTTTTTGATCTACCGATTTTCTACTGCTTTATTTCAACTAGAATGTTTCGTAAAATTTCCATTAAATATTTCGTTCAAATTAGTTGTGTATGGTTCGGTAGCTCATGTAAAGTTGAGTTGAAAAGTAAAATTTGCCGACGACGTTTGAAAATTCACCAATTACGGATATAATTAGAGGTACGGAAATTTCGTTTTTACCAAATAGATGCGAATTTCGGCGAAAATTGCTCATTTATGCGAATTGATATAATTTGGACTTTTACCACAAAAAAGAATATTTTTGTCCAAACATGTCAATTATTGGAGATATTTTTCATTTCAGATTTTTTTTGAGACGTTTTCCTTTAATAAGAATAGAGAAATTGTTAAATGCCGAGAGTTCGCTGAATCACCAGCACGATGGCTTGCCGAACACAGAGAAAACACTTTAGTTGGGGGTTTGATGAATGAACTTTGTTTTCTGCAATGCGATTTTTAGCGAAACCCAAGTAACAATTTCATCCCTATAATACTTCGTAAAATATTCTCTTCTAACAATAATAGGGGCACTTTACAGGGTATAACCACTGAATAATAGTCGTAATGGCATTTGGCATCGTTTTTAAATCCAATAGAACCTTATTGTAGCACTAAATTATGGTTCAAAAAAGGTGTACGTCATTTGCTTTATATCATCATTTTCTGTCATTAAACAAATTTGCAAAAAAATAGAAAAACAAAATTTCCGCAGCTAGCATCGAACCCGTGTCTGTTGATTATTCTCAGCTAGGGATGTAACGGATGTGGTTTAGCGGATGCGGATCAATGAAAATGTAAATTTGCGGATGCGGATGCTAATGCGGATGCGGATGTCATAAAATTTGCAAATGCGGATGCGGATTAATTAAAAAATATATGAAATAAATTTTACTAATACCGAAAATCAGATACTATTCAGTTTTCAGGAATATTCGACATGTTAGAAAAAAAAGTACAAGGAAGGGCCAGCTTAGCAAAATGTGCAATCCTTTTGAGTGCTAGACAAAGTCATTAGCTTCATTAAAAGGCAGTGTCATAGTCGAAAGCCTTTCTTTTCCATTAATTTTTTTTCATTTTGGACCTTTTTTAAATAAGCTCCATAACTTTTTAAAGAATGCTATTTCAGCCGTAAAATTTTGTATACGTATTCACAATAAGTTCAAGATCATTTTAAGGTAAACATTGAGTCGCTTCGGTCAAGGACACCCATTATCCCCCGATTTTTATTTGTCAAAACGGCATGTCGATAACTCCCCCTAAAATAGGAGCAGAGTGCTAAATTTTGGTTTGTTGCGATTGGTGGACATAGTCACCCCACCCACCAAAAATCATTTGGATAAAAACTGAGGGTATCTCCCATACAAAGTGACCCATCAGCAGTTTGTTCTACGTACCACTCATTTTATAATCTGTAGACAAAGTTGTCTTGGGTCACTAATAATTTGATGTAGTTTTTTTCGTCCTCAGACCATTTTTCTGTATCTTTTGCCGTTTTTGAAATAATCGCAAAAAAACGAAAAAATGCCCCCATTTCACCCCTTTTTTTAAGGTTAAGGACCCCCAATCGGTTGGGACTTTTAATGCCATAATCTGGGGACCATCCCCAACCATAATCAAAAAGAAATTTCCGATGTAGGATTTTTGCCGTTCAATGGCCATATTTTGGACCAATTTTCTTAGACTAATATCTACTACATGCATTAGATTTGGTTTCTTGCAATCGCTATCAATTCTCTATTCTATGAGTGGTTTAGAATGTAGATGATTAGATGGGAAATTTGTTTTTTATTGATATCCGCATCATATCCGCATACAAAAATGCGGATTGCGGATGCGGATGAGGATGTCAACATGAGGATGCGGATGCGGATGTAGAATTTGATGCGGATTATCCGCAGTTGCGGTGCGGATGCGGTTATCCGCAACATCCCTACTCTCAGCCAATGAATAAGAAAATATAAAAAGGAAACGCAACAAAGCACACATACTGTATTCTCTGTAGGGAATTCAACCGAATTTTTGATTGCGGAAATATACCAAACGAATTCAAAGACTCTGTCATCTTTCCTATATTCAAAAGCGGGGATACAAGTGACCCGGCATGCTACCGTGGAATATCCTTTCAAAATACTTCCGGAAAAATCTTTACGACAATTTTACAGGCAAGATTCGCCGATTGGTTGAGCACAAATAGAGTAATAACAGAAAACCAAGCAGGTTTCCGCCAAGGGTACTCGACACATGATCATATATTTGTCCTTTACAATTTAGCTCGCATTCATTTGGAGGAGAAACGCAAGCTTTATGCATTTTTCGTAGACTTCAAATCGGCTTTTGATACGATTGATCGTCACTCACTATTTTACAAACTATATAATATTGGCATCTCTTATAAGTTTGGAAGAATGTTTGAGAATATGTATGCGGATACCACAGCGATGGTTTGGAATGGAAAGGAGCTATCAACGCAATTTAATACAAACGCAGGTGTCCGACAGGGGTGTAAGCTCAGCCCGGATGCTTTTGCCGTGTACGTAAACGACATAATGGAGGATATGCCAGGAGGGGTAGAGGCATTTGGAACCGTGTTCAAAGGGTTGTTGTATGCCGATGACATGGTGTTTTTTGCGAAATCGCCGGTAGAGCTGCAAAATGTAATAAATCAGATTGAATCATACTGCGCGCATTGGAAATTGACAGTCAATCTCGATAAATCCAAAATTATAATCTTCAAAAAGCGATTTATACTAGCACAAAACGAAAAATGGACCTATCAAGGAAGGGAAATTCAGGTTGTAAAAAAATACAAATATCTCGGCGTGTTAATAAGCAGCAACCTTAATATGAGCCCCCACCTAGAAGACAGGTTAGCGCAATCTAAATGGGCCCTAAGTACAGTATGGAAGAATTGCTTCAATAATCAATACCTAACACACACTACAAAATATAAAATTTATCAGGCCGTATCCAAATCCATAATGATGTATGGTGCGCAAGTCTGGGGAGCGGAAAGTTATGAAGAAGTTGAGAAGTTGCAGAGGTATTATCTGAAACGAATCTTCCATTTACCATCAAACACGCCTAATTACATGCTGCTACAGGAGACAGGCATCCCGCCGTTATTCTTCGAAACCCTAAAGGTACACGTAACATACCTTATCAAGGTGGCAGCAATGAGTGATGGGAGACTGCCGAAGATAGTCTTACTACATGCTCTTGAGAACAAAAACGCATTTTACACCGATCTGGAAACGCTTGCCAGCAAAACGGGACTGTATTTTAATTGGAATGAGGCAACAGAAACATCCCATATACTTTGCCTACTACTGAGTAGTGTTAAGCGAATGCTAGCAGAAGAAACCCTTGAAGAAGCAACATCTACGCAGCACCGGGAAATTTATGCCAACGTAAATCACGATCTTCAATTTAATACATATTTTATGAACCACTTCCAAATTAATCAAATATCATTAATTTTTAGAGCAAGAGGCGAACTGTTGCCGCTTAACTATATCCCGCATCGACCTGACCTGCCAATTCTATGTAGCTTATGCAATGCCAGAGCCAGGGAAGATACACGACATTTCATTGGAAGTTGCCCGATTCTGAAAGAAATAAGAAGGTCATGCTTTGGAAAGGACACCTTAAACTATGATGAAGTGATCGCTTTGCTAAATGGATCGAACTGGACCACGCTTTACAATTTCATAAATGCAGCTCTGAAATACCGCTACCGTATAATTAATGAATTAATGTAAAGATAATATATGTATGTATAATAGTTTACACGGGGGTGTACGGGTCGATGAACATGCAGAATTCGGAGTTGCGTGAACTTCATCATCCGGCACCCTCTGGTAACGAATAATTCATGACTATAACTTAATTAATAACATGCCGTAATGAGAACCATTCACAAAAAAATTAAGCTAATAATCAATGTATAAAAAATATATTTAAAAAAAAATATTTAAATTAAAATTTATAAACACTTAATTTGCATATTGTACATACTATGTATGTAATAAAATTATAGAAGTCAATCCAGTCTGGCAGACGGCTTTGCCACGCCAACTGACCGTTTAAGGAAATTTTGTAACATAATTTGTACTTAAAATGAATTGCTAATAAACTTTTATCTATCTATCTATCTATCTACTGTATATGTCGATTTTTAAATGGAACCTAAATCGTTGCTCCGTTGCTTTGCAACTTGTAGCTTCGATGACATTTCAAACAAAACAAGATCTTCTAAAATCGGGAGGTCATAAATTGCAATCATATTTTCTCTGTTTTCGTAGTTTTTTAAGAAGAAAAATTGAAAGAGAACTCGAAAAAAAGGTTCTTGTCAAACCAAGGTGTTATGTAGTGATTGAGTGAAAGTGTGACAATAAGTGAGTGCCAAATGGGAACACGTAATTAAAGAAAAAATGAAATGTGTAGTGAGGACCTGCAAAAATAGGACGCGTTCGCGAAGATGTGGAGTATCTTTCTACAGGTAAGGTATAAAATATAGTTACTAAATAATTATGCATTATGTTTTACTACTAAACATTTACATAGTACAATTTCATTCCCAAAACGAATTTCGTACCCAATATGAATGCAAAATTACAATGTAAACAAATGTGTGCGCCTGCACATTCTATTGCAATTTGTTTAAGTAACTTCGTTTAGAAATGGGGGCAACAAGTTAATGAGAACATAATTAAAATTAATTTTTGGCTATAAAGTTATGTTAAAGTTAATTTAACAATTTTTCTGGTATTTTATGTTTATTCTATTAAAAATTACATACGTTATTGTATATAGAACTCAATAGTGTGTTCAGATCATTTTTTAGGCCCGGACCTTTGTGGCATTGCGCAAGATCAAATCTAAAATATGATTTAGGAAAACTTCCCATTAGACAGATTTTAGTATTTAGCCACTTTAAGCTAAACTTGTTCGAAGTTCTTTTCTTAATAAAAAAAAATATTCTTGTACAAGTTATTTACGGCTATATTTGTTAATTCAGGGTTCGACTGTAATTGCACACGTCAATTTCTACACAGACAACCCGTTTGTTTTATCTATTACCAAGTTTTCCAGGAAATTTTAAGTTCAATTCGAATTTGATAGACGATTTATGACTCTTAAAATTACATTATCAATTTATATCTAAAAATGGTAAATATATTAATATATACCAAATTAAAATGTAACCAAAAACTGTACACTTCAGACATATTTGTTGGTTGCCCCCCACACATATTGAACACTACGCCACTGCTTATTGCTATAGTATGAGTAAACATAAACACATCTAAGCAAAAAGTTCCCTTTAATTTTTGAATTTTCATTTCCTTCTTTTTCTTGTTCGTTGCACTCAGCCAACCTCACATATAGTCAGCATCGCTCGTAAACACTACAAGTGGTTAGTTGCTTCTATAGAAATGCTTGACAATTTTTTATCGAATCTTCTGCGAGGAACCCTAAATCTATACATTTACCAATAAAATAGAGTCAATTTCTGCGCAGAGATCACTTTAATTAGTTCCGCAGATAACAATGAGTGAGTAAGAGCGGGTTTCATGCAAGATTTCAAGAATTTTCAAGGATATTGAAAAAATTAGGTATAAAAAAGCACTTCATAAGTTCAGTGGCGGATTTACGCATTTGCCGCCAGTAGGCTATTCACCTTGTGCCGCCCTTTTTGACCTCTACAAGTATTTACATTATATTGGCAAAGAGGCTGTGGATTTAGGATCGGTAGCTAATTGCATTTTTTTCTTTTAAGTTCAAGATTCTTACTACAGATTAAGGCATTTATCTTTTCGTAGTTTACCTTCAAATCAAGTTGAGCAAAATATGTGCGGAACACTATTTATACTTTGTGCCCAACATGAAGAAGTAGGTATGAACGAATTATTTTGAATTACCTGTAATAATCTGTCATTTATACCCTTCGCACATTAATGCGTACGCATGAGCTTTCTGCTTCCTGAGTTAGCATTCTTTAATCTTTATCACAGAGCGAAATGCGTATAACTTATCAGTGGCGCAACTTTTCTTGAATATCTTGTGTTCGAAGTCGAAATGGGGGCCTCCACACAGTATAATTTTCAATTAGCCAAAAAATTTTAAACTGCCTTTTTTGACCAACTCAAATTTGTTACTAAATACTGTAAAAATATTGAAAAATCTTGAGACTTAAGTAAATCTAGAATTGAATTTAAAGGCTTTGCCATACATTTCCTATAATTGATACCCCGGATTGAACTAAAATTCAAATCACCCTTATAGTATTTGAGTGCAAATTGACATTAATTTTTACCAGCAAAAATCCAGTTCTTATTGCAAAGGCAAAGTAAAAATTATTTAAGACAAATGTATCCTTCTTAATATTGTAAAAGGTGCTGCTTCAATGCATTACTGTAAAATATTCCTCGAAGCTCTGGCTTAAAGCGAGCACTCCACAAAAAGTTAATTTCCAATAGCAATCCGAAAATTGCAACTTCTCATCCCTACGTTAGACGAGACTGGATAGAACCGTTATGTAGCAGTTACCTTTGCCAGAATTGATTATTTCAGTGACTCTAGGAAAAAGGAGGAAAAGGGCGTTGCGGCGTAAGGGGTGCCTAACGGTTGGGGGGCCCCTGTTCCTCTGAACACATGGAACACCGTACGTTACGCCAAAGTAAATAATCCTGTCTTTTTGTTGAGAAAATTATCACGAAATTGAAACTTGAAATTTTTAACCTCCCTACTGGTTATTCTATGAAAATTCTGCCAACAACTTCATAATGGTAAATATGTATGTACCTTGAACTGGAAAATATGCACAGTTGACAGAAGTGGTTTTAAGATCAAAAGATCGAAATTCTGTTGTTTTTTTTGTGCTCCATGAAAGACGACGGTTTCAATTTTAGTATAAGACGATTATTTTTTTATGAAAAGGTTTTCTCTACATTGGATGATTTCAAAATTTAAATATTTGATTTATTCAAAATTTATGAAGAAATTATGAACAATAATTTTTTAAATAAATTAAAAATAAAACTTCGGGTTGTGGTCGGTGTTGATACGTAATCCCAGAAATAATTGATTGAATAAGAGACAAGTCTCCACGGCACATTTTTCACGGGAGATACAAATGCAAGTGTTTCGTTAAGTCAACACAGTACTTGCTTACCTTATACTGGGGCCTGGGGGCAAAAACACGCTTGTTTCCAAAACGTATCTAATAACGAGGATAAGTAGGCCTAGGTACTATTAAATTTGGTACTGAAATATTTATTTTGAATTCAGTCTTCCGCAGCTTTAGATAGGTATAGCTCAAAAAAGATCTTTGATACAAATTTGCCGCCCCCCGAAAATCTGCCGCCCTAGGCTCCAGCCTACTGGTAAATCCGCTACTGCATAAGTTTCATTTTCTTTTAAAATCACCAAATCCATCCTTCTAATAAACTACGGTGAACAATTTATTGTATCACCATTCAAATGTAGTAGTCTGGCTGGTCTAGCGTGCGCGCACCTTCGGTGCACAGGGTCATGAGTTCGAATCTCACCGTGGATCATGGTGCTTTTCGAACTCACGAGCTTGTGACGGACTAGATCTCACTCAGATGTTAAACGAGTACCCATTTATGGGGATAAATAACACTGCTGAGCGTGATGCTGATCTCATTACCTAAACAAAAAGCATATAAGATCTTGGAAATAGGATGTCACTAACACATTAGTCCAATACTGGATTGTCGCGCCTGTTATTTATTTATACGAATGTCACACTATAAAAATGAAACCGACTGTGCTATAGAAGAATATATGCATGTGTGTGTTTTAACTTAGAGAGACTATTCCATGTGTGTGCTGTATCATCCAATAAACACAAGAGTGAAGTATCTTTTTAAGTTAATGTTTAGTTAAAGTTTTATCGGAGTCTTATACCACCATTTATTCCATAATGATGATATACTCCAATCAATAGAGACGAAATAATAGGGGTTAGCGTGCAAAAATTGGGGACTTCTCAAATTGTTGATATGTTATAAAGACAGGTGGGGTAAGCTAAAATCCAAGTTTGCGTCACTTTTCCCCTGTGCTCCCGCCGCCATCTTGAAAAAAAAAACATCTAAAATCTGCTCTTTCATCAGTTTTTGGCCTGTAACTTCTTTACAGTCCATTTGAGCACAAAATCTGCCGAGACAATTTTGTAGAGGACAAAATTTCCTACAAACCTAATCTAAGATGTTGTACTCTACAATCAAAATTAACAGAGTTATAGCGCCAAGAAAACGGAAAAAATATCAAAAATCATGCCAATTTCAAATTCACAACGAGACCGAGTATACCCTATACACATGTAGAAACCTAGAAGGCACGCAAAACCCAAAAAATCAATTTTATCTTTTTTGTAGGGGAGGGAGGGGTAGATGGTTGGGACCTGGCACATATTTAATATTATATCAAGCCCAAGTAACAATTTCATTCCTATAATGCTTCGTAAAATATTCCTTTCTAGCATTAATAGGGGCACTTTACAGGGTATAACCACTGAATAACAGTCCAATAATGGCATTTGGCGCCGTTTTTTTATCCAATAGAACCTTATTGTAGCACTAAATTATGCTTTAAAAAGGCGTACGTCATTTGCTTTATATCATCATTTTCTGTCATTGAACGAATTTGCAAAAAAAAAAATAGAAAAACAAAATTTCCGCAGCTGGCTTCGAACCAATGTCTGTTGATTGCCTGTCCTACACGCTACCCACTCAGCTATCCTCACATATGATCGGCATTGCTCGGAAACACTACATGGTTGTTGCTACTATAGAAATGCTTGACAATTATTTATCGACTCTTTTGCACTGCACCCTATCATACATTTATCAATAAAATAGAGCGAATTTCTGCGCAGAGATCATCCTAATTAATTTCGAAGATAACAATGAGTGCATACGTGTGGGTTTCATGCAAGATTTTAAGGATTTCTATTGCAGAAATCGTGTATTTCAGAAAACTGTGTCAAGTGTCAATTCATTAAAAATTCACAAAGTCCATCCTTGTATAAAACTACGGTGAACAATTTATTGGATGACCATACGAATGTCACATTATAAAAATGACACCGACTGTGCTATAGAAGAATATAATGCATGTGTGTGAGTTAACTTAGTGAGACCATTGCATGTGTGTGCTGTATCATCCAATAAACACAAGAGTGGAGTATTTAAAGGAGTACGTTTTTAGGTTAACGTTTAGAGACAGTTTTATCGAAGTTTTATACCACCTTCTTTAAATTTATTCCATAATGAAGATATAAGCTTTCCGGAAAATACTTTAATGATGTTTTATCGCTTCAAAATATTACTTTAAGCGATGTCACACGATAAATGAATTTCGTGGTACTATATGATTGCTACAGTATGGAGTGCTTCTTTAAAGAAAACGAATTGTTGCTTGGGAGGCTACCATTTGATACTAATTAGAAGTTTTTCGCGACATTCTAACAAAAGATATGGCTGAATATAACTTTGTAGGGGAGGTAGGGGTAGGGGTAGTCGGACGTTCTCCACTTTGCACCAACTTCAAGCATATGTCACAATTAGGTAGTGATGAAAATTTCAGGTCGCTAGCGATATTCTGTTGAAAAATATGGGCGAATTAAACTATCACGGAAGGGTCATTTGTACGGGAGGTAGGGGAACTCTTGGTCCGATTTGGCCCATTTTCAATACCATCCAAGCTTTTATCAAAACAATCATCTGACATAAATTTCAAAACGCTAGCTTCATTATTTCGGAAGTTATCGTGCGAACTGACAAACACACGGACGGACAGACAGACAGACGGACATGGCTTATTCGAATCACGGACCGACCCATCATTTATATACATATACTTTGTCATACCTCCGGTGGCTCCTTTGAGGTGTTACATAAATCGTCGTAACAAAAACAATATACCCTATACCCAGCGGCGGCTCGCCCATATGTGCACAGGTGCACGTGCACCCCCTGAGAAAAAATCGTAAGAGCACGTAATTCAATTCTTCAAATCGAAAATGTGTATCTTAAATTGCACATCTAGCCCGCATCGCGCCCTTATTCTATTTATAGATATACCTAGATCTAGATACACATTGCACCTACCGAATCTATGCCCATATACATTATGTACACTGGCGAGTGGCGACTGCTCACTGCACATACGACATGGTTACGACACTGCGACCAACAACCTGCAATCACGATGGGTGCACAATCTGGGACGATGAGCACACGCACCAATTTTGGATATCTTTGCGGTTTCCGGGGAAAGGGGGTAGTGCAAAATTTACACTAGAGCTTGTGCACAAAGCCGTTGTGCACAGCGCCTTGTAAATCGTATGAACTAAATTCTAAAAGAAGAGAGGTTGTGTCGCATGCGTCTGTTCTGTTAAAATCGCGATGAATGCAATTTGCATCGGTCAATAATTTCCTTAAAGCAAATTTAAAAAATTTCTTTTAAAGAAAATAAGATTAAAATAAAAAACCTCGCGAAGACCTACACCCGTGATTTCTTTAGTGCAAGGGCAAGTGGCGGAAAATAACTATTTCGGGCGTGAATTTGAAGCGGCAATTTACGCGAAAAAAAACAAGTAGATTTATGGAAATATGTGGAATCCATGGATTTTCGTTCTGTCCAATGAGCTTATCCACAGGTCGATTTGGATTTTTACAGAATTAAAATTTAATAAAAGCCATGGATTCGCCATGTGTGTGCCGCTTAGAAAACTCTTTTCTTTTCCCTGTCTGTTGTGCGGGAGTGAAAACGAACGTTACAGCTGACGAAAGTCGGAAATAGTCTGTGGAAAAATAATATGCACCTAATAAAAATTATTTCTGTTGATTTTGTGGCTTTTTTGTAGACTCGTTTTTTTTTAATACAAACTATGGAAAATTTAATTACATTATATTCTTCTCGAATTCAATACATTTTTATATTTCCTTGTGTACCCCCGATATTTTCCACCACGAGCCGCCACTGCCTATACCATCTTATGGGTATAGGGTATAAAAACGCGTTGTATACCAATAACTCATAGCCTCCTCTGCATTTTAGTATAGACATAGAGTTCTCCAAGTATGTTTTGAAATTTGTTGGTAATGATTTTTGGAATTTTTAGCATATTCTTTGCGCTATAACCAGTGGCTTATTAACGGGGGGGCACAGGGGACACGTGCCCCCCCCCCCTGTGAGCACATCAAACTTTTTTCACACCATACTAAAAATTGCAGTACCAAATGTTCCCTTTTTATTTTGGGCGTTTCTATTACTAAACTTTGTAAATCTTTTTCAAAACATTATCATCACATCATCTTCTCAATTCGCCAGATCTCCTCGTTGATGAACCCTTTCCGTTTTTCGAACGGGTTGAGTTTATTTTCATAGACGCGTGGTTTCAAGAACATTAACAACGAGGTAGTCATGAAACGTTGCCCAATCTCGACACGAATCTGTTCGGAAACAAGGACTGCTATTGAAAGTCTCGTCATGTGTGAAGTGATCTTATGTTGATATAAGTTGAGGAGATTACTGTATTAATTCTGATTCCCAAATTTCGTGGGTTCGAATTTTAACTAATTGTGACTTATCGTTCCATTCTATACACCAACTGCGGTGCATGTCTGTAGTAATTATGGCATGGCAACTTACCAGCTCTATGGGAACTACGCGGAACTTTGTCTGTTTGGAGGAGAAGAGCCCCAACGGGAGAAATATCGAGTTATTCAATTTCGGAAATGTCACATTGGAATCTTTGCACTTGAGACCTCTAAGCGTCTATAGTCTATAGACGCTTAGAGGTCTCAAGTGCAAAGATTCCAATGTGACATTTCCGAAATTGAATAACTCGATATTTCTCCCGTTGGGGCTCTTCTCCTCCAAACAGACAAAGTTCCGCGTAGTTCCCATAGAGCTGGTAAGTTGCCATGCCATAATTACTACAGACATGCACCGCAGTTGGTGTATAGAATGGAACGATAAGTCACAATTAGTTGAGGAGATGTTGTTGCGGTATCATTGTCTTGGAAGCCGCCGAATTGATAAATATTTGAGACAATCGGTCTGATTTTTCGATCGGGCTTGTGTATTTTAATTTGGCCGTAAATTCGTGTTGGGCTGCTGTAAAGGTCTTTAAACCAGATGCTTCTCTTTCTGTTAAAATGCTAAAAATTGAAGTGTTTTGGTGGGAAAGCATTTTTAGCATACATTTTCGAATTCCTACGGTCCGGTGTCTGTGGTGCCCTGCTTAGGGTACTTTGTTCAATGCTTGAATTTTCACGAAGTAAACATCATCGTAGCCATTCCTTCTCATTTCTATTTCGCAATTGATTTATTAAAGCATGTTGCTTCAGCTTACTTAGCTAGGACTCGTTTTAAGAGGTATTGCAGATACTATAGATTTGAAGCTAGTGTAGTACATATGGAAATAACAAACAATCATACCTTCCTGCTTAATTTTGTTGCTTCATTTTAATTAATCGATTGATCACTTCCTACACGGCTGAAAATTCTGGTGTAATTTTTATAAAAAAAATATATTCATACATTTCTAGATAAAAACTTTATCAAAAGTATAATTGAACTATATTAAAAGTAAAAGTATTCTTGATAAAAATTTTACTCTTCAATAGTATAAAATTGATAAGCAAATTTATACAAACCGCTCGAAAAAATAAAAATTGTAATACGAGTGCAGTCGGCAATTCTGTGATTTGTAGGCAAGCGCGCTGCTCACTGAACCAGACAAACTACAAATCAATAGATTTCTAGGTTGAATGGGTTTCTTGCGTTGATAGTGTAGATTTGATAACATAGTAGGATTGATTCTACCCTTTTATGTTATCTTCTTCTCTGTACCGTAACCCCTTGTGGGGCATGGTGCGTTCACTCAGCCGTTTATAGGCTACTTTCAGTCAACGTTACATTGCATATAGTTTCGGAGTGTACATATATAATCTCACAAAAACAACTGTGTTGTAAAAGGTGTCCGCCAAAGAAAAAGTCATCAGCCGCAAAAAGGATTGATATAAATACATTCCCGCCAAAATACTCGCATCTTGTCTCAATGATGGTGGTGGAGCAAATTTTTTTCAACGCTTATTGGCGGGGAGCTGAACGAGGGTACTATTTGCTGCTATGTTCTTTTCTTGATAATTTTGAAGCTTCCAGTCTTATAGAAAATAAAAATGCGTTTTAGAACCTTATTTAGCTTTCCTTCGTATGGAACTCGTTTTTTTTTCTATACGATAAAAGTTCTTTCATAAATTTCTTAACATTGATTTTATTTTGTTATTAACCTTATTCAAGCTCCCCGCCAAATAGCGTTGAAAAAAATTTGCTCCACCACCATCATTGAGACAAGATGCGAGTATTTTGGCGGGAGTGTATTTATATCAATCCTTTTTGCGGCTGATGACTTTTTCTTTGGCGGACACCTTTTACAACACAGTTGTTTTTGTGAGATATCATTATCTTTTTGCAGTTTTCGATTTACAAAATTTGTAAATATATTATGAAGACGATATTCATTGCCCTATTGTCACGAATTTGTTTGAGAACAATAATTATAAGAATGATAAACCCCTTGCTAACCTTCGTCTCCTTTGTCTCCTTGGTAACCTTGCTCGCCTTGGTAATCTTAGTAACCATAGTACACTTGACTACTTTGGTGATCTTGCAAACCCTTAGTAACCTCGGTAACCCGGATGGCCTTGGTAGCTCTAGTAACCTCGCTAACCTTGGTATCTTTATACATAACATTAAACTTAATGATAACCCTAACTTTGACCATAACCCTGGCCTATACCTAAACCTCAAACTCAGACTCAACCTTAACCCAAACCCTATCCTTACATTTAACCCTATTAATAACGTTAACTGCGATGAAACAATAACTTTAACCCTATCCGTTACCCTAAACTTGATTTTGACTTTAACCTTAGCCCTAAATTGAGTCTAAACCTTTACTTCATCTCTATCACATTCATCCTAATCTTAAATCTTAATTTTTAATGTAACCATTAAGCCTCACTGGGTACTCAATATGTGATTCAAATAACATCCATATTTCCTAAGTTCCACATTGCGCCTAAGGCACATAGAGAAAGACATGTACATGTGAAAATATCCTTTTATCCCTCATCAAAGGTCCCGAAAACCTGTTGAGTCCTGACGAGCATTGCTTTTACAACAATAAAGTGGTTTCATGACCAAGAATCAGGGATAGCTATGAAATTCACCATATAACTAACAGTACCTTTTTGCCTACCACAACAGGATCAAACCGGGTGGAATTACAAGAATAAATTTACATGCCAAATTTTGTTCAAATTAACTCATCAGAATTCCTTGAAAAATCGATTTTCCATATGCCATCATCACGTAACTCTGGTTTGAACACAACAGAATACACCGTCTTGACAAAACCGATTTGGTGTCCCAGCGCCATATTTAAGCTTCCACCAAACCAGCGCAGAACGGTAGCGGTACGTGTCAGAATGTATGAAATAGTTTCCGCCGCGGTACACCACGGAGTACTTGTCAATTCTTGTGGTGTGTACCGCGTACCGCTACCGCGCTGATTTGGTGGAAGCTTTAGGATCATCGGGATGAATGAAACAGTGCGTATGCTCATCCAATATTAAACTAATATGTATACGTACTCGTATATATGAGACGAACCAAAACAGGAACTTTGACCCGCCCCCGCTCTTGCAGACGATCTAAAACTGAAAATTTTAGATACAAAAGATTGTTCGGTCCTATCAATTATACTATACTATACTATACGATTCTTTTCTAGGCTTTTTTCGGGCCTTTCCCCGACTTTTGCAAAATGCTTGCTTTAAAACATATAAAAAGATTTAAGCGAGAAACTCTATGTATTTTTTCACATTTTCCGCTGTATCTTTTTTTCTACTCCACGGATCGGAGCAAACGATAGCCTATGCACACCTTCACGACAGACTCTATCAATGGGAAAAGAGACCAAATCCCGAGATGCCCTCTGCAAGGCTGTAGCCCTGTCAATGAACGACAAGAACAACGAGAACAACGAGAACAAGATTTTTGAAAAAATGCGATTTTCAAACTCTTATATCTCCGGTGTTTCTTATCGTATCATCTTGAAATTTTCTACACTTCGTAAGACGGCGCGAGCGACAACGCTTACCGAATTTGAAGACTCAGGACCAACCAGGGTCCGAGCTACAGAGGTCCGAAAACCCGTACTTGTTCCGTCGTGTAAACATAGTCTTAGTCGCTTCTCACTTTTTATTTGTTCAAATTTCTTCGTTTTTCTTTGGCGTGCGGGACGCTCCCGCGTCCCTAGATGTTGCAAGCACTTTTATGTTATAACAACATTCAATGCAATTTATTCTATCCCGAACGGTGTAAAATGTATAATATTAAAAGGGTATTTGGATAGTTTTATTCTGTAGCGGTTATAATTAATATAATTTTGAATAAACTAAAATTATAAATTGAAAAGGTTCAAATTTTATACAAGTTTTGGAATAGGAGTGATACTATTTTATTTGTAAAATTTATTCCCGGTTTACACCAAAATTTACAACCGTGTAGTATTCTGGATTGTACTTGTAAAATATTATTTGGCACTTGTTACGCTTTTACGGAATCTGTTACTAGATTTTTTACAAAACATACAAAGGCATCTTTTTCAGTAAATCTTAATTTTGCATTCAAATTCGCTTAAACTTGCCATGGAATTCAAGACCACAATGTCAGCCAAAATTTGTTGTATCAGCTTTTCATCTCTGTTTCTTTCAAAAGTAAGCAGAACCACTTTTGGCGGAATTTGGCAGAATTTCGGACGATGTATTAAATTTCTCTTCCAAAGAAAAGTGTTCCGTCTGGAATCCGTTTTGTCATATGGAAACAGTCCCTTTGGCCATTGCATTAATTCCATAGCCAATTAAGTACATATTCGTAAAATTCCTTTTCCGCTTCAGGCTCATTCGAACTATGTACTACTACTTTTGGTTTAGGATAAGCCAAAAGCAGTTAATGAGTGTTATTCTAAGATCTGTCAGGAAAACTAAACTTTTGGTGTAATAAACCTGAAATGCAAAGGACTCTCAGGCATACCTTAACTCAAGGAGACCTTGAGTCAAGGATGCCGAAATTAAAATATATGTTATTTTCCATACAAGTTCCATATTTCCAAGTGAAATCACTTATATTCACGAGTCAATGCATCCTTGATTTAAGGAGAAACTCATGGAGACCTTGAAATTTTCTATAGTCAACCTCACTTGAAGTCAAGGTAGCTTGAAATACTATATTTCAAGTCCATTGAAAAAGTCTCCTTGAGTTTCGCCTTAAATCAAGGATCAACGATCCCTCTCAGTCTTGCCAGTGTTTTTCCTATGTAGCTGCCCTCGGGTATTTAGCACCGTACTCTGTGCCCCCCCTTTGAGAATTTTCTAAATACGCCACTGGCTATAACTCTGCCAATTTTGATTGTAGAGTAAAACTTGTCAAATGAAATTCATAGAAAATGTTGTGCTCTACAAGATTGTCTCGGCACATTTCGTGCTCAAATGGAAGGAGTTATAGACGGGAAGGAGTTATAGACGGCAAACTGATAAAAGAGCCGATTTTAGATGGTTTTTCAAGATAGCGGCGGCAGAACAGGGGGGAAAGTGACGCAAACTTGGATTTTAACTTACCCCACCTGTCTTTATAACATCGAAAATTTGAGACAACCCCAATCTTTGCAAGGTAAAATCTCCCCGTTGATTGGAGTAATAGAAGCTTTCCGGAAAACGCTTTAAGGATGTTTTATCGGATCAAAATATTTATGTAAGCGATGTCAACACGATAAATTGAATTCGTGGTATTATATGATTGCTACAGTGTGAAGTGGTTCTTTAAAGCTAACGAATTGTTGCTTGGGCAATTCTGAGACATTTGATTTTTTTTAATATGGCCACATTCCTAGTATCCATTATCATTTAAAGCAACATATAGGGCTCAGAAACGGTTGTCTATAACTTCGATCGTCCCATCAGTCGTTTCTAGCAACACAGACCTTCAAAGCAACTGCTATTAATTTTTGTTTGAAAACCATGAATGTGTTTAAACTAAACAATACGGCAACACTACTATAAAAAGCTTGATCCCGCGGCGAAATCAAATGCATTGCGGCGAGTTGGGGTGTTTGAAATTGGGGGGAGCGGAAAAAATTCGCCAAGAAGCTCCACTAGCACTCCAACACAATTGAATCGGGAGTGCGCTCGGTATCTAGCCGGGCAACTTCATACTTATCCACAGTCATTGATTGTGTCGCGAGGAGAGAGTCTGAAACTTTGGCGTTTGCACGACTCTGCTAACGTCCGTGAATCGAAAAACCCGGTAATCTAAAAACGTCTTTTGTTGTGAAAAATCGGTAATCGTTAGTCGTGCCCGTGCGTTACTTCCCCGCGTTGCCGGCCGGTGGAAACCGCCTCTTCATCTTCAACTGTATCGTCCCCGCCGGGAGATAGCAGCAGCAACCACCCACCCGACCCCACACACCCGTCTAAGATTATACCCATTTTCCAGTGTTCACGTGGTGGCAGTTTAGTGACGTATAGTGCTTTGTGTGCCGATGTTTTTGTATCTGTGTATGCCAGTGTTGTTCCATGTGCGCCATACGTTCCGCAGTCGTGCCATACGTAAACGCAGTGTCGTGGCTCGAAATGTGAGCATTGCAAAAAATTAAGCAGAAAAAAACCGCGCGGGAATACATTGCGCCTTTCCGCCTTTAGCAAAGCTACTTATGTATGTACTTGCATTTCGAGCAATTTTATACATGGAGCTGGGATGTACTATCAAGTGCATACATCACAGCAGATAACGCGGAAAAGGTAAAGATAAGAAAAAGTTCAAACTATGCATGTATGTTATAAGTATGTACATATGTCATGTACAATAAATTGCATAGTTATGTATTTTAAAGAGATAAAAAATATGGAATTTCGATATTTTCATATTAAGCTAAGGTGACCAGATTCCCGAAGGACCAATGCTGTACACATGCTCGCGAAATTTGGTTTTCAGGCAAATCCTCAGCCATACTTCCATGTCCGAGGTCTACGTCGCAAAAATGTTGGCGAATTCTGTAATGTGCGAGCAACAAGTTCTAAGTAATTATACAAACGGTGTTGGTATCCATTCGCTTACCGCTTGCACCTCGCCTTACCAAAATGTTGGCGAATTCTGAAAAGCGTGACATACAGGGCGAGGCCTGAACGAAGCGAAGAGCGAGCCACAGCCACAGGATCTGACCTAAATCCTACGAAATGCATTCCATCGGCTCACCGCTCGCTTCGCTTGCATCTCGCCTTATCCTATTCCGCAACAGCACGTCGCAAACACAGACAGAGCGTCGTCTGAGCGAAGCGCCAGCGAGTTGCAGGATCTACGTAAACGTATGGAGGAGTCAGAGGTGTAAATCTTACGAATTGCCTTCTATTAGCTCACCACACGCTGAGCTCGCCTTAACCTACTTCCCAACAGCGATACATATTAGAAATGGTGGCGAATTCTTAAAAGCACGACATACAGCGAGGTCTGAGCAGAGAAGGGCGAGGTATAGGAACTGAGTAATCCTAAGGATGAGCTAATGGTCTACATCTTAATAATTGGCTTCTATTAGATCACCGCTCGCACCTCGCCTTGCTTGATAACTTCCATCAGCGCTGGTCGCAAGGATGTTGGCGAATTATGAAAAGCGGGACAGACAGAGCGAAGTCTGAACGAAGCTAAGGGTGAGCCACAGGATCTGAGTACACGTATGGACGAGCCGAATTGCCTACTATTGGCTCACCGTTCGCTGCGCTTGCACTTCTCCTTATCCTATTTCGCAACACTACGTCCCAAAAATTTTGGCGAATTCCCTAATGCGCGACAGACAATGCAAGGTCTGAGCAGGACGAGCACAGGAATAAAGTAAACCTAAGGACAAGCCACAGGTCTAAACCTCATCTAAACCTGGTTGCAATATATCTGGAGGAGAGTATGCCTTTCTCCATATTAACATTAGTGATGGTTCCCTGGGCTCTTAACGCTGCTTTAAATGGATTCAAAGGACATGTTGTGGAGAAAAAATAATTTAAACCCCATTCCAAGTCCTTTCTTTAGTATGCATTTGCCTATACAGGTAGATAAAACAATCGGATGAAGTAAGTGGGTGATTATACCCTATAGCCTATACCAATAAGATGGTATAGGGTATATTGTTTTTGTTACGCCAATATTATGTAACACCTCAAAGGAGCCTCCGGAGGTATGGCAAAGGCAAAGTATATATATAAATGATCAGGGTCGGTCCCTGAATCGAATAAGCCATGTCTCCTGTCTGTCTGTCCGTGTGTCTGTCTGTTAGCAGAATAACTCCCGAAATAATGAAGCTAGCGGTTTGCAATTTTGGTCAAATGTTTGTTTTGCTAAAATCTTGGACGGTATTGAAAATGGGCCAAATCGGACCACGGGTTCCCCTACCTCCCATACAAACTACGACTCCTTGATATTGTAATTCAGCCATAACTTTCGGTAGAATATCGCTATCGACTTGAAATTTTGATCAATGTCTCATTCTGACATATACTTTGAGTTGATGGAAAGTGGAGTAGGTCCGACTACCCCTACCCTTACCTCCCCTACAAAGTTATATTCAGCCATATCTTTTGATAGAATGACGCGAAAAGCTTCAAATTAGTATCAAATGGTAGCCGTTGGATGCCTTGATAAGATAATAAAGATGTGCCAGGTCCGACCCATCTACCCCTCCCTCCCCTAAAAAAATATGAAATTGAATATTTTGGATTTTGCGTGCCTTCTAGGTCTGTACATGGGTATAGGGTATACACTCATCGTGCTATTCGCACGATTAGAACTCGGTCTCGTTTTTCCATCATTTTGTGATGGGAAAAATAAATTAAATTCTTATCTTTCGACGACTGTAACCTCTGAACCTTGAAAGCTAGAAAGGGTCTTGAAATGTTCGAAAAATGTAGGCAGTGCTATGCCCTACCATGTTTGCCAAATTTCAAAATTCCGCTCAAGAATTTTCAAGTTAAGCCTAGTACTGACCTCGAGAGTGAAATTTTTCGCCGCTGCGATTTTTTCAATGAAAATATATTCTTACTGTCGTGGAATATGTGGGGAATGCTGGGGAATTCCATAAGCTACAATCCGAAAACAGTTCCATAATTTTTCTCAGCCATTTTATGTATTTTTTTTCCGATTCCACGGTTATTTCATCGTGAAATGTCAAATGACCGGGGAATCGAAAATAATACATAAAATGGCCGAGGAGAATTATGGAACCGGTCTCGGATTGTAGCTTATGGAATTCCCCACCGTTTGTTACATATTCCACGACAGTAAGTATCCATTTTTATTGATAAAATCCCTGGGCGAAAAATTTCACTCTCGATCTTAATTCAGCCCTTAATGGGAAATTGTCGATTAGAAAAACACAGGAGTGCGATTTGAGCAGCTGTAACTTCCGAACGCGGATAGGTGTAACGTGAAATTTGAAGGAAATATGAGCGCAAAGGAGCTCTACAAATGTGCAAAATTTCACAGAGATCAGGAAGGGTTTCCGAGCTATCGTAAATGAACGATTTCCAAACATAAAAGTGATTGTCTCGCTAAATATCGATCGTAAGGGATACAGGGGTCAAACTTTACACCTTAGGGCTCTCTTCCACTGCAAGCGTAAACTTGAGCGGCGCGGCGCTCCAGCGGCAAAGCTTTCACAAAATGTGCGAAAAAAAGCTTTTACTAGTAAAAGGTATAAGCACACACAATATTCAGAAAGCTTTTCCATTGTATTGAATGGAATTTTTGTTTATTTTGCATAGTTACGCCATATTTTGCTTGGTTACGCCATTAAAATTCGGAAAAGCTTTAAACGCGGGAGCGCCGCGCCGCTCGAAGCAGGTAATGGACGGCAGGCGTTAAAAGCAGACAAAACTGATCACAGGCCTCATCGAGGAGGGAGCTTATTTTGAAGTGGGTATAGGTTTCATTGTGCGTGGCATTGGAAATGCTGTACATTTTGCTGTACATTTCCCAGTGCTGTACAACAGGTCAAAATGCTGTACTGTACAGCGAAATGCTGTACGTCTGGTCCAGCTTATATTAAGTGTGTTCACTTCATGGGATATCATCCAAAATAAATACAATAGAAGCTCAGTAATTGAAATCACTCAGTAATTGGGTGGATCTAATCTATGAAATGTTTTAATTTATGGAAGGTTTATTTTGTTCTCATTACTGAAGAATATACTCAGTAGCAGCAGTTATTTCACACTTAGGCCGCGTGCAGACTAAAGGTGTATTGTAAAAATAAATGTGCAATCCGGTTAAATTGACTTATTGATGACACCTTTTCCACTCGAAATTAAATTCCTTTGGTTTAAACTGAATTGTTTGACTCCAAAATTTGACTTTTAAATCCTAAGGAAAATGCATCATTCTAAAAGATCTTTCCTGCGTTTTCTATCAGGACTACGC
Organism: Microchrysa polita; assembly: GCA_949715475.1. NCBI lineage: Eukaryota > Metazoa > Arthropoda > Insecta > Diptera > Stratiomyidae > Microchrysa > Microchrysa polita. The sequence continues at coordinate 106,421,883 of OX454415.1, read as the reverse complement.
TGTTAATAATATAGTTATTTTAGTGATAAATCTCCACTGAGTTGCTTACTATAATGTCTTTTCTGTTCCTAAACTCGTGTAGTAGTAATGAATAGAATCAGGATCGACAAATTTAACATTGCTCGGTTTTGTTTAAGCTGGGATTTCCAGCGTAATACATACCAGAATAGTTTGTGATTATGAGGGTAAAGTCAAACACAATAACATTTTATGTACTCTTCATCCTTATCCACCAACTTCTTAGGAGGGTCTCTCCATTGGATAGGACTTTCCCATAATCATATTACTATCCCAAACCATCCTGGATAATTTCATAGATACATTAATTGTGTATATCAAAAATCAATTTTTCTAACATACAGTGTGTCCGAAAACTACCTCATAAACGAACGGGAAAATTATTCCTCATGCGATTTCCAACAAAAAAGGTGTACTTACCCCAATTCTTTAAATCTTTAGCTACCACACCCATTTGAAGATTTTTGAAGAAGTAATTTTCTTTTTGACTTAAACCTCAATATCTCCAAAAATAGACTAGCTAGAATATCGAAATAAGATGATTATCACAAACAACAAATTTGCCAAAAAAATTAATTTAACCGCACTGAAATAGTAAGCTTCAAAATCAAATTTTTGTGTTTTTTCCCAAAAAAAATTATTTCCCTATCTCAATTTCAACCTCTGCCAAGGTATGGTGCTTGTGCGATTCTTGCATCATTTTTTCTAGCTCCATTATTTCTAATAGTTTTAATGCCTTAAGTGGAGAAAAATAAATAACAGGCGCGAGTCCAAGATTGGGCTAGGGCCGCAGATGTGTTAGTGATATCCAATTCCAAGATCTTAACTGCTTTTTTGTTGAGGTGTTGAGATCAACAGAACGCTAAGCAGTGTTATTTATCCCCATAAATGGGTACTCGATTTTTTCAAAAATCTTCAAAAAGATTAAGAATTTGGGGTCCTTTACACCTTTTTTCCTGGAAATCATGTAAGCAATCATTTCCGGTGCGTTTTTGCGGTAGTCCTCGGACACCCTGTATATTTCTCGGAGCCCCAAGAGCTCCCATCGTACAATGAAATTATTTTTGGAAAATTCTTGTGAAAGGTAATGTAATCTCAAAGGTAGTCCGCAACTTTGTATCTTCTTTGGTTCTCAATAAAATACCTTAATTGTAATTCATCTACGGGGACTCGAATTCGTTACAGTTCACTTCCTCCTTGAATGTATCATTATAGAGTTTCCGGAAACCTATGGTTAATTTTAGAGTTTGAACGTCTCCCTTTTTTAGACACCCATATGTAGGGCTTGGGTTAAGGGGCTTCGACGTTTCATTTAACTAAAGCGAATAATGATAAATTTCTTTTAACGAAATTAAAGCACATCACCAGCAAAAAATATACAGGGTGTCCCACAACTGGTTAGCCATAGACCAATGGTAGACTCTACAGGATGTTTTAGGAAAAATGTCGCCAAAGTTATTTCTCTACCTTTTACCGTTAAGGAGTATTTGCCTTTTTTGTGATTCTTGTCAAAAAACACGTCTTTTTTCGAAAAACTCCTATTTTCTAGCTTCCACTTCAGCCAAATCAATATTTTTCAAATTCTTCTGAAAGTACACAAAATGTCCAATAAAAGGACATATCGAACGTTTCGAACGGTTTCGTATCTTCCGAGATACGACGTTTTGAATTTTGCAGAAATGTTAATTTAAATTTTTAATGTCAAAATTAAACCCGAATTTCGTAACGGTACATTGTAGTGGCAAATCTGCAAAGTTGGCTAACCAGTTGCGGGACACCCTGTATAATAAATGGCCTGTCTTCCTTAGGACTCCCATGCTATAGAGAAACTATGAGACGAGATGGGGGCGTAATTCTGTTGCGGCATAAGTATTTTGACTATATTAACCTCTTTCATTGCAAACCTACTTTTTGCCAGAATTGATGGTCAAAAATGTATTTAATAATTTTTGAGTTCCTCATTTTGAATTTCAAGTAAAAGATGTCATCAGTGATTCGAAACGTGAACAAACTAGGGGGCTTCGCCCCCTGCTCGCTTCGCTCGCCAACCCCCGGGGCCGAGGCTAATTTCGGGCGCGGCCGAAATTTGGATACCCTTCGCTTGGGCTAAAAGTTTTTTCGGGCGTACCTATGACTTGTATTTAATCCCCCTCCTCATTCTTTTTCTTCCGTCTTGACAAAAGTTTTGGGCTTGGTTGAAATAAGTGGGCAAATAAAAATATTTACTCGGAAAATTTTATTGGGGTTGCCGGAACATGACCTCACAGTACGATTCCATTCGTTTTGAACATTTTAGTTGCTTTGATAAAGACACATTAATTCAAGGTTTTGTGAAATTGGTGTAAAAAATGTTTCTTAGAAAAACCAATATTGGGGGTTTGGTTTGTATGGCAGCCCCATGACCCCATGGTCCGATTTGATTCAATCTTACATATGTTTTGTGTCATCAATAGAAATACATTTGTGTGAAATTTGGTTGAAATTGGTGCACAAATAAAAAAGTTTTTCTTAGAAGAACCTAATTTGGGGGGTTAAGTTTGTATGGCAGCCTCATGACCCCATGGTCCGATTTGATCCATTCTTGCACATATTTTGTGTTATCTATAGAAACACATTTGTGTGAAATTTGGTTGAAATTGGTGCACAAATAAAAAAGTTTTTCTTAGAAGAACTCAAATTGGGGAGCTAGGTTTGTATGGCAGCCCCATGACCCAGTGATCCAATTTGGGTGAATCAAACACACAAACAGCCTGCAACGATAAGAAGCACGTGTGCAAAGTTTCAGCTTGCTAGCTTCAATACCCGCAGAGTAAAACGCGTCGCAACAGACAGACAGACGGACATGCTATAATTGACTCCCCAAGTCATGCTGATCATATATGTATACTTTTTATATGGTCGGAGATGCTTCCTTTAATGCGTTACAAACTTCATGACAAAGTTAATAATTCACTCTATGAGCGAAGGGTATAAAAATACCGAGCGTACAGAGGGCTGCGCCAGCAATATGTTTTTTAGCACGTAATACTTGTTGTGCATTATCCTTTTTGGGTAATTAATTAGAAATAAACTTAAAATAATTTTATTTCTGTCAATAAATCTATACTTTTGCCGGTTTCGATAAAGTTACTCAACGGCAAATCTGCAGACATTTTTGATTCATCGTTTCTACGAAGGTCTCAACCAAAAGCTTAGCTGCAATCCTAAGGATAAAGGTTACAGATACATAAACTGAATTTAATAGCTCTAACTCCGTTACCGTTATACCGAATCAACGAAAAAAATTCCTGATAGGAAATCTCTTCCATAAGCCCTTTGTATATGTTCTGTTCAAAGAATGCTTTGATGCTGCATCACTAATATAGTATTTATATTTCAAGTGACACACACACACTCTAATGATGAATGGACCTGCATGCGGATCATTCAAATTCCGATCAGAAAACTTATTTTTAAGCTATTTTATTTTTAACTGGCGTCGAGCCTAACTATTACGATCTGTGATATTTTACATCTATTTGACTGTGATATTTACACCCTACACTTTGTCTTGTATACGTTTATTATTATTTATTGTATGTGATATTTTTACACTGAGAAAAAAAATCCCATTAAACCAATAGGAATTGGCCATTTTATCCCATTAGATTTAGTCAATGGGAAAATCCCATTATTGGGTTAATAGGATACCATTAATTCAATAGGATGGAACATCATTAACATAATTAGATCGAACTATTAAATCAATGTGATATTATACTATTAATGTTATACGATATCCTATTAATGCAATCAGATTACCCTATTGCCTCAATAAAAGGACATCCCATTAAATTAATATGATTTTCCCCGTTGAAATTATAGTTTATCCTATATTAAAACAATATTTTTTTCCTTATTGGGACAATAGTTATTTCCTATAAATTTTATAGGATGTCCCTTTGAAAATACCGTTACCTCAATAACAGGACATATTTTTTTCCATCACTGTACATATAAAATTGTATATAAATACACGGGAGTAAGAATATGAAAATCATAATTAAGTCCCGAATTCGTATCTATTTCAAATTTACGAAATAGTTGCGAATTTCAGCGAAAATTGCTGTTTTAAAAAATAAATGCGAAATCCACCCATTTGTACTTTTTCCACGAAAAAGTTAATTTTCTTCCAAAAAAATCAGTTAAGACTGATAAGAGAAAATAAATTCCATCTCAGATTGATTTTTGCATTTGAATTGAATTTTTGCAAAATTTCCAATATTCAGAAATTTTTTATGAGAAATTTCATTTTTTTGCGAATTATCCGTACCTCTAATCATAATGCATAATGCATACGTTTTAAAATATTGGCAACTAACAATGTAAATCTGAATCAATCTTATTAGATAATCCCATTAGTCTAAAATGTACGTCCTATTAGAAATTCAATGGTTTATAATCTCATTAAACTGATAGGATAAAACTATTAACTTGATTAAAATAGCCGAGGCGAAAAGTTAATAGGAGTCCCATTAACAGGTTATGGGATGTTTTTCTCTGGGTGTACCACCTAGGCTAGTCATGTATACGATTTATTTACTAATGCTACAGTTCGGCCTTCCTGACGGCATCTCTGTACCACTTATTTTTTGTTTTATTTAAGTTTAAGCGAGTGAATCATGAAGATTTTTCAAAAATAACAAAAAAGGCAAAAAAAAAAATACACGTGGGCCCAAGAATTTTTTTTAGGGTGTGAAGAGATATAAAATTTTTCTACCTAACCGCCATTTTAATTTGGCAAACGATGAACCAAACACCCTGTATAATATATTCTGTTGGCAGAATATATACTAGACCTAAAAACATCCGATGTAATTCCGATTTTTTGATAGTTATATTTGTCTCTCTAGCTCCTGAAGTAATTTAATTGGAGCCATGGTCATTGGGATAACTATTCCTATCAATATATAGCTGGCCCATGCGGAGACTCAGGCTGCTCCGACAAAGCATACCCATATTTCCCCTACTAACATTTTTCAAAAAGACATGCTTCTAACTTATCTCCAAATCACAGCAAGCTGGAAAAAAATTGGCAAACGTTAATGCTAAGTCACATTAGACCTTCCACCAAATATTACTTCGATCGGATTAAAACAAAGGGTACCTTCCATTCAAATTATTCAAATTAAATGCCACTAGTTTACTAATAAGGGAACAAGTCAACCAAAATTAAATTTTTGATCGTAGGCAATTTTCGGGTCATTTTGTATGGAAGGTACCCTTTGTTTTAATCAGATCGAAGTAATATTTGGTGGCAGGTCTACTAATGGGACTTAGCCTTTGTGTTGAAGTCAACCCCTAATGGAAATCAGTGGATCTGTACTGAGGAAGGGCACAACTGGTGCCCCAAAATGATCATTTACAAAAAATAAACTAATCCCGTCTTAGGAAACACCACTCCTTTTCTTTTTAAATTAGACATTATAGCGATTTTCATGGGGGTAGCCAATATTTCGGTCAGGGGGCGGGGGCAAGCCCGAAATTTTTTCAACGTCATGATTGCACTGCATACTCCACTTCCGATTTAAAACAACGTTGTTCCGCACTAGTGGCACCCGTGCTTTTGGCGTCTTGTTTAGAATCTCGAAAGTAAGGCTCATGCAAAAATCAAGATTCACCTAATTTTTCCTAAATGTTAAATTTTTGGGGTATGTTCAAATTAGCTGTCGTAAGATGCCATACATTCGTGAAAAATAATTTCACAACAACAATAATTAAAGTTCACGCTTAAGAATTTTATTTTCTAAATACGTATACATAAGCAATTTAATTTAATAGAAAATATGAAAAAGTGTTTTTCCCCAAAAAAATTGAGATATATGTGTACAGACATAATATTACATATATTTATTTAATCTTTCATAAAAAAAAATCAACACAATGCGTGTCTTTCATATGGGAATTTTACTTGCAAAAATATACAAAGACCGTGCCAAATTGGCACAACACCAAGTATGCAAAACGTCATGATGTGAAAATTGAGAATGTGTTAAGCTATGGAAAATCAATGAAAATGGACTGTTCGCATTTTTTTACCCCCTGCTTGTTTGCTATATTAAGACATCTACTAAACCTGATAGTTTAGTATAGTAGATACATTATGTGTGTACAGAGGGATGATTATGGATGTGCATTTATGAATATATTTCTGTTTATTTGACCATTTTGATTGCACGAGGCTGTTATTCAGAACATTGCATTGGTATTGCACGTCCAATTACTTATGCGCTCATTAGGTGATTACCGTGATTCCCGTAAGGGGGAGGATAAAGGTTGAAAGGCTCCGGCCGATTCCTATATCCTTTTCAGTTGTGGCATAACTGCGGACCCTTAGCTATGCAGGAGGAGCTTCATAGGGTGAGCGGCTCCGGCCAATTCCTATGTTTCTCTACGGGGCGTTACTTTCCCGCATTATCCGAGTAATCGCTGCGCCTGAGTGTTGTATTAACAACTTCAGCGTCTCAGATTACTAAATGTAATAGGGTGACAAAAAACAAATTGTCGAAGCAGCACCTCCGAGGCCTGTCCATGATGGACCTCTTTCGTTTTACGAATACTATCATGGTTGGTTAAGCGATGGGCCGACAACCCATCCTTGGAAAAAATTCTAAGTCAAAAAACCTGGAATGAAAGCCTCGGATTGGACGGATACAACCCAACGACGGCTCCGCAAACGAACAATTTATCACTCTTTCGGAACCTGGATTGTACGCTCCCTGAATAGGCCAGGCGCCTTAAGGGCCCTCTTGGATCAGGTCGAAAAATATAAGCTGAGCATAGTTGCACTCCAGGAAACAAAATGGCTTCGTAGCGAGATTGATGACCGAAATTCGTACACAATTTTCACAAGTGGAAAACCTTCGGTCCACAGGGAGTTTGGAGTGGCGTTCATTATGTAAACAATCAACTTAAGCCGCATGTTATCGACTTCAAACGATTCGTGCGATTCGCATTAAAACCCGGTTCTTCAATCTCTGGCTCATAAACGCGCATGCCCCCACCGAAGTCAGTGAAGACGCTGTTAAAGACGAGTTCTATCACCGCCTAGAAAATCTCTTCGATTCACTTCAATCAAACGATGACAAATTGCTACTGGGGGATTTTAACTCCAAAGTCGGAAACGAAAGTTGGCATAGGATTACTGGAGGGTACAGCCTCCATGAAGACTGTAACGACAATGACCAACGACTAATTGACTTCGCGACCAGCACAAATCGCATTCACAGGCAGACTTGGAGATCTTCAGATCAACATACCGTCAACTAAATTGACCACGTTCTCGTCTGTAAGAGATGGGCATCGAGCATCATGGATGTTCGATCCTATCGTGGAGCAAATATTGATTCTGACCACTATATGGTGAAGGCGACTTATAGGTGCAGAATTTCTTCGGTGCATCATTCGAGATTCAACCCAACAAAAATTTTTGCAGGTGACAAATTGGCGGATGATGCCACGGTGGTTGCTTATACGACTGCCCTTGAGGAGAAGCTGCCCCTGCTAAATAACATCAGCAACGAAGGCACCCTTGAGATCTGGGATACACTCAAAAACACCATCAAAGGGGTCGCAGAGGAGGTTGTGGGCTACAAAGCCCGGAGAGCCCGAAATGATTGGTTTGACGAGGAATGTCAAAATTCGGTAGATGCGAAAAACAAAGCATATCGCCAATGGACCGAACGCGCAACTAGAGCCAAAAAAAACAAATATGACGAGCTTCGACGATTTTCGAATAGGTTAATCAGGCGTAAGAAACGTAACCATCTTGACGAGCAGTTGATGCAAATAAACCAAAGATTAGCTAGTAGGAACAGTAGACAAGCGTACAAGCTAATTCATTCAATTATAAATGGATACCAACCCAGGACCAGCCTCTGTAAGGATAAGGATGGCAATATCATTAGCGACACCGATAGCGTTGATAAACGATGGGCCTCACATTTTGAAGAGCTCCTCAATGTTCAACCGAACAACCCCACACAAGAAGTTCTGGAGCTGATGGCTTAAGCAGGCCCTCCCGTTCAACCCCCAACAGTAAAAGAAATTGATCTCGCCATTCAAACAGTAAAACATAATAAAGCCCCGGGCGCTGACGAGATTCCAGCTGAACTGCTGATCATGGTAGGGAGAGCCTTGTTAAGGCTATACACACACTTATCGTTAAAGTATGGAACGACGAAATAATCCCGGAAGATTGGCGTAAAAGTATCATTTGCCCAATCCACAAAAAAGGGGATAAGTTGAAATGTGAGAACTACAGAGGCATCTCATTAGTTTGTACGACTTATAAGATTTTATCTAAGATTCCAGAAAATAGAATTAATCCGTACGCAGAAGAAATCATTGGCGAGTACCAAGGCGGCCTTAGACCTGGTCGTTCGACGACATATCAGCTTTTTCCAGTGAAGCTTTTACTCCAGAAGTGCTGGGAATAACAACATCGACACTGAAAAAAATGGGCTATCTAAAATTAAGAAACTCTTTTCTCATTTGCAAAATTCCCGAACTCTGCCGAAATTTCTCAAAATGTGAAAATTTATTCTTGAATTGATCCTATTTTCAAGACCTTCTTTTGAGAAATAGGAAGTAGATTCAAGCCTAAACCATTATTCTCAATTTAAGCAAACAAATGCTTGGTAATAGATTTTTCACTTGGATCAGTGTAAATAATTCTTAAATGAAGCGAAATATTTCTTGGCTGTTTTTTGTTGTCTTTTTTACTTGATTTGAGCCATATTTTCTTTACTTAAGCAGGCGATTTGGTTCAGTGACCAAATATTTGTCAACTTCAAGCAGTATCGATCGAAGCGTACTGTTCAACATTTTGCTGCATTTTGGAATACCGGCTAAGCTAGTGCGACTCATAAGGATGACGATGACTAATACCTTCTCGCAGGTCAGAGTTCAGAACAGACTCACTGACCTATTTGAAACTCGTACTGGACTCAAGCAAGGCGACGGGCTGGCGCCGACGCTCTTCAACCTGGCTCTGAAGTATGTAATTTTAACCATGAATTTGGACAGCAGTGGAACGCTACTCATTAAATCGACTCAACTAGTAGCCTACGCCGACGACATCAACATCATGTCTCGAAGATTGAGTGATGCAGAAAGCCTTCTGCATAATCTCAATAACGCCGCCAAAGAAGGTGGGGACGCTTTGAAAACCGCTTGTCGAAGTCAAAGTGACAATTTCTCTGCAACTTTGTATCTTTCGTTCCTTTTTTTGTGTGAAATTGAATATGTAATTATTGAATGGCAGAGTATCAAATTCAAATGCGCAGAGTCCGATTTTGATAATTTAAATGTAAAAATTGTTTTCTTCTAAAATGAGTTTGGGATGTAGATTATGTCGCAAAACACATTTTGCTGAAAATTTGAGAAAAACATCAGTTGATTCCAAACCTCGATTAAGATTGACTGAGTGATTGATTCGGCAATTTGGTAAAAACAGCTTGCGTACAAGTCCGCAACTCAGTGGGACATTTTCATGTTTTCAACAAATGCTAATGTATAGTACTGATGCAACCTCGAAATGATTTATACAACCTAAGTTGAAAGTTACACTTTTTGGGTCGTTCAACAAAAGTTGAACTTGAGTTGAACCTAAGTTGAAAGTTGAATTCGAGTTGAATTCAAGTTGAACCCAAGTTGAACGTAAATTGAATCCAAGCCCAACCTCTGTTGAACCATGAATGGCACCCAACACTCACAGGGTACCACCTAGCCCAACTTCCGTTGAACCTTGAATGGCACCCAAAACTCACAATGCCAAAAACGTAACGCTTTTTCGTTGCAATTTTCGTGACGATTTTCGATTTATGTGCCAGAGTCAAGACATAAAAATGTCAAAAGATCTCCAAAATGAAAGTTTGGTTATGTCATTTTTAGCCTCCATTTGGTAGCTAGTGCAGATGCTAAGTACCTTGCAAATGGCGGTCCGCGATGCCAGTTTTTGGACGCGTCTCCATTTAAAAGCCAGTTTAGATGCATCTTTAGGATTTGATTATTATTAATCTGAAAGGTGTTTCACACTTGGCTACAAAATCTAGGTTATGGTCGTAATCTTGTTCCACGACTTGACATTACAGTAGAGTCCGTCTAAATTGCCACTCTTGATGTAGCAAGAAGTAGAATTAAAAATATAAAAATCGATATCAATGATTTATAGGTATGTTCGTCAAACAGTGAAAAAATCACACTTACGTGGACAGAGCGAAATGTTGGTTAGAAAGGCGGTTTTCACCACGATTTTGCAGATATTTTGTATGAGATTTTGGTTAAAAACTCATTACAAATTTAATCTAGATTATCGGAAATCCTGAGAGTTGGGCAAATGTGTAGAGGTCATTATTAATGTTATCACTAATCAGTTTATAATCGTATCACCACGGAAATGCACCCCAGCAGGAATTTAAATCTTTTATAATCCCGGACCGGGTAAAATGTGCTAAAAACAAAACAGTAAACTTATCCAGGAGGTATTATGTAGTTCAGTAATGGTTCTATGACTTAGCACGATGTAGGTATCTTTGGACCTACCACGTGGATTTTGGTCACTTGGTGTCCTTCAAACTAAGACTCAAAGCATTGCGTCAGAAAAAAAAACCTAAGACCGCAGTCACACTGATCGGGGTTTGCAAAACCGTGCGAAAATGATCGATATCCAAAGTTGTGGACAACACACGTCTGGGAGGGACAGCGGGGAGTTCAATTTTGTTATTTGTTCGGTATTCGGTCAACTGCTAGTGCTAGCATAGTGTGATTGGGGGAATCCAATGTACCGAACTTGAACCGACCTTTTGCGTTGGGTTTGGCAAACTTCGCACAGTGTGGGGCCGACATAAGTCGCAGCTCCAACATTTCTAATTCCTACCAATAGTCAGACAAAAAAAAATTTTCCGTGTTCTGTGGCCGTAATAGTGCGGTGTTCGGTCGCCACTCTGTTATATAGAGATTCATAGAGAAACGAGTTTTCAATACTCGGCATGGCTCGTCGCTCGTTTATTATTCAGAGGAAGATAAGCATTTTTCTTATGGTGGAATAATAAAAAATGTGACTTGGAACTGGTGTGGCTGACAACCATATAACACTCCGAATTCAGGTACCGTTACCGTTGAAACTTTGACGACTATACACGGTAGTCGTTAACGCACCATGCTCCTCAAGGAGTTAGGCCAAAACACGAGGAAGAATCAAAAATTAAGTAGACACATAATTTATTGAAATTTTAAGCTACTCCAGTCCTTACAGAACTCTGTGTTTATATACATATAATGTATTCGGAGTGCAGAGGTAATTTAATGGGATGAACTTGAATGATGGGGTCACACCATAGTACAAATTATATTGCATAACCCAATTGAATTTTCAAAACATAACACGTCGATAAATATTTTCCACTTTTATGTGAACATTCCCAAAATTAAAGGTTCTGACGAAATCACGATATTCTTTACATAGCAAACACCCCCTTGGTCGATTTTTGTTTACTTCCTGCAATATAACCTGTCTCGTCAATTGCATTGCACCTCATTCATTTTAACCTATAGCAACATGTAATTTCTACCACAGACTTTAGACTTGTACATCTCCATACGGGTAACGAGACGTCGAGGTAAAATATAGAGAGATCCCAACTTGCAACATCGAAACGTGTACAAGAGGTCGAACTAGCTTTATCCTTGCAAGGGTGGAGGTAGTCATATTTCTGTGTATACATGCTTGCATGTAGGGACTTTACCTTGCAATTTCTCTATACGTAGGCTGTCAACAGAGTGAAGGATTTTTTTACGTTGTGGAACGTTCGTTCTCTAAATATGTAGGTGCATATGTGCATATGTAAGAAAACATACGTATATGTATGTACTTGGGGATTATCTAGAATGTAAAATGCAAGCAAGGCGTGGGTGCAAACATGAGAAAGACTCCATGTCTAGGATTCTGAGTTGCATAGTCTATTTAGATACAATTGGACGTGTACAGCATACTCACAATCAACCAGTATTCGTTATGCCTAGCTTCTGGAACGCTTTGCAAAAGCAAAATAATCGATAAAAGGGGGAATGACCTTGTGCATGGAAAGAACCTTACGTTTTTATGCTAACGACATTATTTGTTTCTAAATAGTTTCTACATACATACTTGTATTTTTCTCACTTAGATAATTTTGGGTTTTGCCTGTTAGGAATTAGGCAAGGAAGGACAAATGGGAGTTGTCTTTTGTGACATAGTCTGCACTCCTTTTATAAACAATAACTATAAACATACTGAAGAAAATATAGATAGGAATGAACTTCCATGGTTCAGAATCTTGACTTATGATTGAATTGAATATTTTGATAAAAAAAAACGCTAAAAAAAAATTACTAGCTACTGCTCCTTACAGGACATTATTGTCACCATAATTCCAAAATTCGGAACATTACGCTATCAGCTCTCGTAAGAAGAATTTTCTTGCGCTTCTTAACGACAATAGCGACACTTATGTATGTTACCGTTCGCCATATAGTAGAAACATAGCGGAAAATATCGGAAACACAAAAATTCTCCCTATGACAACGGATACCAGAACAACCCCAAAATTCGATGGAATAAATAAGATGGAATGGCAAAGTCCATTCAATGATTATTTCGGTGAAAATTCAATGGAAATAAACAATTCACTGTTTTGAACCTAACCTGTAGCGACATCCAACTGATATTTTCGAATTAAAGAATTGGTATCAGAATTCACCAAGTGTCATTTATTCTCTATTCTGTGCGGTCTAGAGCAGACTGTTGGCAATGTGTCCTCAGAAAGGCAATAGCTTGGACTCTATGTATACGCGGTCTAGCGAGAAAACTCAGTTATCGTCTATAATAGCAACGATTATTAACCGGTGGCGTGCGGACTACTGGTGGTCCCTGAGGCTACCGTAGGTGGTCCGCGAAGCAGTGGCTGAGGTCTCACAAAATCCGATACGAAGGTTTCCGAATTTCTCGCAGCTCAGTTTATTTTCTAAAAACAAACTTGAAGCTTCCTAGACTGGAGGGTGTCATAATCGTATGTAGTTTATCCATTAAACCATAAGGACTGCAACGAAAATGTTTGTCGTCTGATAAAAAAAATCGAGACTTAAAAATGTTGAGCCATCTCTGGCTCAAATAAATCGAAATATAGGGTATCTCTCCCTTTACGAAAAAGGAGATATTTCAATATATGTGGCGCCAAACTTTAATGATGGCATTTCATTAATGCTGGTCTGAAACGATCGAATCTGCAATCCTTTTTTCGCGAAATCGGTTCTCGAGATATTCAAAGTCAAAATTTGACTTTTCTATCAGTCCAGCTCAGTAGTTTGATAGGAAAAGGGGATTCAATTCATGCAATCAAATTTACGTTTGAATTTTAGTCAGTCCCACAGAATATTAACATTTACCAATCGGGCAAGATATTGATATATGTAATATGAAATGTCAATATATTTGCGAACAACATTTTTGAAATGTGATAAACAGGACCAATTAAAAGTAAAATGGTTTTATTCAGTGCACTGCTATTGATTACATCAAACTGAGGCAAAAATACCCGAATTATAGACTGAACTACCCCATAGAAATGTAAAACTTTGACATTGAATATTTGAAGAACCGTTACGTTTCCGCGAAAAAGGATTGCAGATTCAATAGTTTTTACATTATCTAAGAAGTGTTTGTAACCCCTCCAAGCAAAAACGAAAGTTATTCGTTCGGCCATGGCAAAATCACACCCAGGGCGATCTCCGTTAGCCGACTCATTTTGGATGACTGTATTAAAAACGAAGCTCGAGACATCAAAATGCATATACGGAAAGCCGTTACGGCTCGTGCTTGCGACCTGCCAAGCATTTGCACCTCGATCAGTGAATTGGCTAGTATAATGCAGGTCTCGCCAGCCGGTAAAACATGGTTTGCACCCGTCCCATATGCATTTTAATGTCTGGAGCTTGCGAGCCGTACGGCTTGTCGTTTGAATGAAGCCTACCGCATTCAGTGCGGGTCTTGAATGACTTAAAGCATATTCAAATCATAGCACACTTTTTTTACAGAGAATCACTAGCGAATCCAGATCAGAAAAATAGGGGTCGTATCCACTGGAAAATAGAAAATTGTCGGAGGCGTCATAAATGTCCTGTATGCAACAATAAATTTGAGTTCATCGAATGAATAATAATATTCTTCGATTTCAAATATTAAAGAAAACAACGAAAATATGTAAAAGTAAAGGGTTTTCCATTAGGATCTTGATTTTGAATAAAACGCAAAAATCTCGGTATTTTTCCAAATAAATAGATATGTACACTCCCAATCAATAGGATAGTTCCACTTGAAAAATGGCTGTAACTCGGTAAGTGATACGGTATTTTTTTCAAACTTGATGACAATATTTTCAGTATCCTGCTTGTTCTTTGCATAACATAAGGTCTCAAATCCGGAGTCCCGTTAGGATTTTCTTACGATAATTCTTAAAAACAGTACAAATGGTGAAGTCAATAGGATAGTTCCAGTGGAAATAAAACATCAAATAACGGTAAGAAAGGATAATCTTACTTTGGAAAATGAAGCTGGTAATAAGAAGAACTTTATTTAAGTAATTTGAGCTCAAAAAGTTAATCTGGGATAGAATTGTATAGTTTTTAACGGTAAATTAAGCTGATTTCGTCCAAGGCTCCTCTCAACGTTCGCCAAAGAGCTTCAGTATTTTTAAACTATCGTCTAACGGTATAGATTTTCCTTGTCATTCATTCCCACAGATTTTTGATGATATTTAGATTTAGGAAGTATGAAGGTATTTCTATAACCTTGATTAGCTGGTCTTGAAATCAATATTTTATCAGCCTTGCATCATAATTGGTGTCATTATCTTGTTAAAATCTTATAGGAATGGCATGGAAAATGTCGGAAGTTTTAGGCAACACATTAGGAAGAATATCTTTAAAACCCTGGGTGCTCTGAATACCTCTAATTTAAAAAAGCTCAATAGTTGCATACCAAGATATTCAACCCCAATATAGAAACTGGATTGAATTGGTCAAATGCGTTATTTTTACTGACGGAAAAGATTAAATCTCGTCGGTTCAGATGGATTTAGGTATTATTTCCACGATTTGAGCAAAAAGAAATTAATTTTGTAGACAATCACTCAGAGTAAGAAATGCCGATGTATGGGGTTGAATATCGCGATGTGGAACTATTGAGCTTGTGGAAATTAGGGGTATTCACAACGTACATTCTTACTAAAATATTATAGGGAAATATAATTTTTAAAATTACCGACATTTTCCATGCAACATCTTTGAGATTTTAACAAGATAATGGCGTCAATCATGGAGCAAGACTGATTAAAGATTGGTTTCAAGACCAACTTATCAAGATTTTGGAAAGACGTCCCATGCTTCTTAGATCTAAATACCATAAAAAATGTGTGGGGATGCATGACAAGGAAGATCTATACCGTTAGACTATAGTTTAAGCACACTGAAGATCTTCTGCTAACGTTTAGAGGAGAGGAGACTGAAAATATTGTCACCAAGTTTTAAGAAAATACCGTTATCACTTATCGAGATACAACCATTTTACAAGTGGAACTATCCTATTGATTGGGAGTGTATTTGATTTTGTCCGAAAGGACACATTATAGGGCGACTTGAAGTTTGATTCATATCTCCAATGAAATGCTTGAAGCTTTACAAATTACGAATCCTAGCCTTTCCACGGTTTAAGTAGGTCCAAACTTAAAAAAAAACAACAATGTGGTTCCTTAAATAAGGAATACTATAACCGAAACATTGATTGGCTAATGAGTTTGCCGACCACTCGCAATTAACAAACTCTTGAGACTAAAACCCTCTCGTATTTTGAAAAGCTCTGTAGGGCTCTCAAAGCGAAACTACCGCAATACGACAAAGTCAGCTGTCATAGAGCAGTTATTACAAGAGTTTAACTCTATGACATTTGCAGACCATAAAACTGTCTGGGTATATCCTGGAGATTGTTCCTCGTTTGATGAAACTATTGTAACATTCAAGCCAATCTCTCATAAGAAGTACTTTCTATAGAAAAAAATTACAATTTCCAGTTTAGGCCAGTCAAAAGCGACATTAACCTCGGAATAAATGGAATACTACCGTTCTTTCGCTTATCTGTTTTAGAGTATTACTGGCTATTTAAATCCAGATTTGCAACCCTGGGGACCCTGTGCTAATTTTTTTAAGAGCGAAAAAGAGCCATATTTTTGTTCTTTTTTACATTTCCAACAATATTTAAAAAAAAATATCTTGGAAAAAAACGATGATCGGTATTTTGAAAGTAGACAAAATTTCCAATACAATGGTATCCTTCCTAACCACTTTTGTAGGTCAAATATTGACGGAGATACAGGTTTTAAAAAATAGGGTATTTTCCACGAAAAAGGGCGAATTCTAAGCTTATGTTGTTTGCCGAAACGACATTTACTTGAAATTCGCAATTTTTTTGGTATAAAATACCCTATTTTTAAAAACCTGTAATTTCGTCAATATTTGACCTATAACATTGGTTAGGATATCATTGGATTGGAAATTCTGTCTACTTTCAAAATGCCAAACACAGTTTTTATCCAAGACAATTATTTGAAAAAATATTGTTGAAAATGTAAAAAAAAGAGCAAAAAAGGGCTCTTTTTCGCTCGCCAAAATCTGGATTTATGTAGCCAGTAATACTCTAAAACAGATAAGCGAAAGAACGGTAGTATTCCATTTATTCCGAAGTTAGGCCTTTTTTTTGGAAATTTTTACTGGCGTAAGTTACGGAGATCCAATATTCAATCTATAAGTAAATATCGTTAGAATGTGCTAAGTTGAAACTAAACCAACATACATATTGATAGTATTGAAATGTGTTTTTAAATAATTAATAGTATGTATCAGACAATCAGGCGGCCAAAGCCCGATGTCAAGCTATTGTGCCACATTGATGATGATCATAAAATATTTTTGATTTACTGATTGTTTCTGGAAGTGCTAGTATTGCACTAATAAAACAATCATATAAAGCAAGATGCGCATAATCTTTGCGGAAATCAAAAGGAATACTTTCAATACTTTGTGTATTGAATTCTGTCCCGCATGTATAAATTAGCACAGAATTCCATCTTTATCGGTTATATTCTTCGCCTCGAAATTGAATACATACATACAAATAAGCTTGGAGCTTTTAACTTTCCGCTGCCCGAGTACTGAGCTCTGCTAACGAATTATTGCAAAATGCTAAGAAAGGATTAAATTTCTTAGATTTCTTTCTTTGATGATTTGTTAAATAAAAATGTGAATTAAGAGCCGTTCGCGCAGTTCAACTTGTTGTCCAACTTTTGAGCATTCAAACAAGTTGGAAGACTTATCGTACTTGTGAACAGAAGTTTGACAAAAAGTTGGAAGTTGAAAGAGCATTCTAACAAGTTGGACCGTCTGACGTTGGACAACTTGCGTGAGTTCAAAAACCTTCACTCTTCTTACATTGACTATAGTCCGATCGAAATACCAACATTATACTTTTTAATAATGAAGTGTTGCCACAAGTTGGAGGGTAATGTTTGATCAAATAAGTTTGAAGTCGTCTGGATGCGCCATTACCACTGTCAATCATGTGAATATGTGGTGTGTACCTCACATAGTAGAAAATCGTGATCAATTTTGACTCAAGTAACATTGACCTAGAAATTTATATGTATAAACCATAATGCAGGGTTTATCAGGAACCGCATGTTTTTGTATTGGGATTACACGACAAGTAGTGAGGGATGACGGTTGGGTTCTATTTTATAGAGTACCACATTCATTATCTTTTACTATGACTTTTTTTAGTTACACTTCGCGCCTTTATTGTGAAACGCGGGTCAATCCCGGATCGTGAAATATTTGAAGGTTGCTGCATAATGTGAACACTATCTATGCATCATGGTTTTAAAAATGACTTAAGAACAGCAAAAACTTTTGTTAAATATAGCAACTTTTCTTAAATATTCCATCATCATGTGCTCAATTTTTAATGATCGTGCGGAAAAGTCACAAAAAATCTGGTTCATTACCTACCAGAACCAGTCATTTAAACACTGGAAATATGCTACTAAAATAATTGATAACTACAATAAAATTTCTGATAATGAGCGTTTGGACCCATCCCGAAAGAAAATGTACATCACTGATCACACTCGCCGACGCGACGCAACACAAGGGTGTATCAACATGAATTGCGTATGCTGAAAAATTGAAGGGGTTGAAACAATGAAGAAGAAAAAGAAGAAAACGAAATACATAACTGAAAATAAAGGCGACTATTTCCTTTTATTAATAGTTAGCAGTGGCTTAGGGAATTTCGTACTTCGGGCTGGTATGGTTTAATACCTTTTGGCTTTTTCATTGGTTTGAGTATCCAGCCGCAATACACTAAAATACACACTATTTAAAATGTATTTGATCGAATTTATACCACTCAACGCATTGCAATCCCATTTAAATGTATTTTTCGCAATCGTGTAAATTTTAATGCTGCTAGTATACAGTTATGCAACAGGAATGTTGCTGATTAATTAATTTGAAGCAGCTATTAATTTTGAAATTTCGTGTTCATTGCCCCTATTTTTCCTACGCCCCCACTACAAAGTTGCAGCATTGAGCTGCGCATGTGCATAAATTTGTTTACAATTAATTTTTCATTTGAAATTCGTATTTACGCGTATGAGAAATGTCGTCAAAACTACCAAATCATTGTCACCAGTCATTTTATTGGGTTGAACACACGTTTTAAAAACTTACTAACACTGGGTCGCTTCTGCAACTACGTATTTTAGAAATCTTCCTCAAAATACTACAAACAATTTGCTGATGGTTATTTGAGGTACGTTTGTTTAAGTCGGCCTATCTTTTTTCTGCTGTTAACTGTTTCGTCACGAAATTCGGTGGTTGGCAGTGCCTGTTCGGCAAATGATTTCGAAACTTTCATAGCTTATGAGACGAGAACATCTTGAGTTGAAATTTATTTGGAAAGGACAGAAAAGCTTTAAGGACTCCGGAAATTTAGGATTTGATGAGGAAATCTCCTGGATATGAAATTTAGTAGACATAACAATTTCAGACCTAGTGACCGATTTTTTGCTCTATGCTTACGGATATCAATATGTACTGGTGTATCTCTTGTTTGCCCTAACTCCTTAAGGACCATGCTCCATTCGTTGACTACTACCGGCACCTGAATTCGGAGTGTGATATGGTTGTTAGCCATATCAGTTCCTAGCAATGAGGTTTTCACACTTACGGCGAGATTACGTAATCTGTACAAATTACTTAATTTGAGCAGTCAAATTCCATACATTTGAAAACTCACCACACCACAGATTACGTAATCTGTCCAGATTAAGTACAAGTGTGTGTGTGTACTCTGAATAATAAACGTGCGACGGGCCAAACCGAGTATTGAAAACTCGTTTCTCTATCACGGCCACGGGACACGGCAAACTACTGGTACTGGCGTATGCGTATATTGAACAACATATCACAGGAAATGTTGTATTTTTAGGATATACATAAATAATAAAATAAAATAAAATAAAAAGGTCGGTTGACAGTAAACTCTAGGCAAATTGTGTAAGATTCGCTGATAGTGATATCTGCAAATCTCACAGGGAGAGATGTCTTGCTTCTTCTCTTCAAAGATCATTGGGAATGTACAGATAAAGCCATCTGCATATCCCACTTAAATTTATCAAGGACTTAAATGATTTTTGTATGCACCCCTCCACTCCAGTCTGAGTCAGCGAAAAGCAAGTTCAAGTACTTAACTAAGTAGTCATAAACTTTGTATAAAAATATTATGTGACTTTGACTGTAATGAGTGAAATTTCTCCTCTTAACCATTTGACTAATAACTTTTCCTTTTCTTTGCAGACCCGGCATATAGGATAAGTGTGTCCATCGTCACGACGAAGTATTTTGGACTTGGTACATGGAAATTGTACCAAATTAAGTGAGTGTATACCGAACGAAAATAAATGCGTTGACGTTTTGCATGATCATGCAACGCGGCTGGCCGTTAAAGCATGTTTTGGCTCTCCCAAAAGGTATCGCCTGCCGTAGTGTCTTTACGTTCTCCGTGGGAGTTTCTGTGATTGAAGTTTGACTCGAAGCCGAAATTGTGTTATCGGTTTTAATATTTTTAGTTTTAACTTATGTGTGCATCCCTTATTATGATCAATTAATCCTCTGAAAAATATGAGTAGCTAAATTATTTCCTCCTTGCTGGTTAATCGGTAGCCCTGAAGTGTAAGTGTGTAATTCAAATGCGTGTACAAGAGTCAGGTGCCAGTGATGTGTATTATCGTATAGTTCTTAATGTACCAAACTTCCCTCGCGTCAATTTAAGCCAATATCTTTTCTGTTCGTATATTGCCTGCATAAAATCCTACCCTGCACACTGTTCTTAAGTGCAATTTTCTGTGTAATTCATATCTTCTCGAAAAATTGGTGATAGTGATAAACTTCGATTATTGCTTGAACGATTCATCGTAAAAATTACAAAAAAAATGTGCATCAGTAACGGATGATAGTGCGCCAAATATTAATGTGCGCTTGTGTTATTATATTATTGTCTTTTGACATAACCACAAGGTTTGGATCGTTCCGTTCACCTTTAGTGTCTGGACATCATTGTCGATGTCCTCGTCAGGTGACGAAAGGTCGGCGGCCGGGTCGCGAAGTTCTGTGGCGTCAGTTCCCCTATCCGAGGTGGCATCGTCTCCGGTTCCTGCTTCATTAACCAATCGAAAATCGGTTTTTTCTTCCTCCCATTCTGGCGTTTCATCTCTTACACAGGTATCATAATAAATTGGATTGGTTCTTTTTTTTAATCATCGGAAATTTATACTGGGTTCTTTCAAATTTTAAAGGATCAAGTAAAAATTTGGCGAGATCCCCAAGCGAATGAATCTCAAGTTCGCCATATACATTCTGTCCAACATCGGCCACTCATCACGACTACTTGTTTGACAAGTGGAGGAAGTCTACCAACCACACCTTACGTGCATCTTCCAGTGTCTAGTTTACATCAGCAACCAAACATTTATCCGGGCGAGCTATGGCAAAAACAAGGAATATCTAACCCCAGAGATTATATGGACGAACAACAATTCAGGTGAGTGTTTTTTTGTTTGTTTTCGAAATTAATTTTTAGTTTCATCACGTCATTTGTTCAATAAACTTCCCCAATCTATCAGATCTTTAACATCGCCTGGAAAGTTCCTAAATGTGTTAGGGCTTGGCTTTTTGAATTTGATTATGCTACTATGTACGTAAAATCTATTCTCTCCGACGGGTTCTATACAAAATCCACAAAGTCAAAATCCACAAGTCAAAATCCAAAAGTCATAATCCATAAAGACAAAATCCATAAAGACAAAATCCATAGAGACAAAATCCATAAAGTCAAAATCCACAAAGTCAAAATCCATCAAGACAAAATCCATAAATTCTTGTATGAAGAGAGCCATAATGCTTATTGCGTGGGCACTAGACAATTACCAAACCCCGGAGCATATGCGCTTTACCTGAAGACACGGAGAAGGATGCACCCGGAGCATATGCGCCTTAGGTGTCTCTGTCTTTACCTGAAGCGCTTATGGTCCGGTGCATTCCTCTCCGTGTCATCGGCCAAATCGTATATGCCACGGATGAATCCTTTTCCGTGTCTTCAGGTAAAGCGCATATGCTCCGGGATTTGGTAATTGTCTAGTTAACGCAATAACGTACATAAATTTTCTCAATATTCAATTGTGATAAGCAAACTGATGTAAATTTGAATTTATGGATTTCGTCTTTTTGGATTTTGACTTTGTGAATTATGACTTTATGGATTTTGTCTTTGTGAATTTTGTCTTTGTGGATTTTGACTTTGTGGATTTTTAATTTTTTTTTGGATTTTGTCTTTTTGGATTTTGTATTTTTGGATTTTGTATAGAACCCATTCTCTCCGACATTTTGGTGAGAAATTTGTACAGAACAATGCATTTATATTGTAACGTTTCATAATAATTGTTGCGTTCCTTCGAATTAAATTAAACATTGCGTAATTTCTTCTCATAACTCCTTTCGTTTATATTATTGTTTTTATATTTTTTTTAAGTATCACCCACAACTCCAATTAAATTATTAACTGAATTATCATGTAATGAAGTGAAATTTAACACTATTTTCAATGCATTTAGTATTAGAATATAAAATGTTCCAGAATGTCATATCATTTAATAGCTATGGAATTGTAAATATTCTTGTATATTTTTATTTTAAGAATTATGAAATAAACTCTAATCTATCTATCTTAATTAGATTGGCTCAAGTGAAGGAGCAGTTTCCTTGTGAATGGTACTAGGACGGTTTTGTGTGGGTTGATACTGAACTCTGCTGCTGTGCACCATCTGTTGACTATCGTTAGGACCGTGGTCATCAAATCCCTTATCACAATAGTGATATCGTCAGCGTAGCCAATGGCGACGAAACCTTGCACGTCAAGCTACTACCAGGGATCACAGTAGGGGTGAGAGTACACCGCCTTGAGGGCAGCCCTTGATGGCGTTGATGTTGAGAGTATGACCACCAAGCGAGGAATGAATCTCCCTACCTTTCAGCATGGTGTCAATCCACCTTATGGTAGGCAATGGCACCACTCTCATCTCGAAGGCTCTGGCAATTGCATCGTATCCAGTATTGTCAAAAGTATCCTCAATGTCTAGGGAGGCGCACCAAGCGATCTCTTTTTCATTTAAAAATTTTTCAATAGTGTTGACGAGCTTGCGAAGCGCCGTCATCGTCGACTTGCCATTTACATAGGAAAATTGAGTGTGATGTAGGTTTATTCCTCACCATCAAACTCCTGATGTGTAGGTCAACTAAACGCTTCATAGTTTTGAGGAGAAATGAGGTTAAAGTGATGGGCCTGTAGGACTTTGGTAGGTCCTCAGGTCTGTTACCTTGCTTATGGATGAATGTTACATTAAATTTC
The DNA here is from genome assembly GCA_949715475.1 of Microchrysa polita. NCBI lineage: Eukaryota > Metazoa > Arthropoda > Insecta > Diptera > Stratiomyidae > Microchrysa > Microchrysa polita. Next base: position 106,398,776 of record OX454415.1, on the reverse strand, counting down.
CTCCAAGCAATTGGGATATGACAGAAGTAGTAGAAGCTGTGAACAGAGCCGTTAGATGTGGCAGGATGATATCCAGGCAGTTTTGAAGGAGAGCAGGAAATACTCCATCAGTTCAAAAAATAACTGATGATACAGTTGCAAAATAAAAATATGAGTTTTTAAATTGTAATTGATGTTTTTCTTGACATAAAAACACTATTCAGCTGTCTTTCAAGAAAAACAATAATTTTTGTGGATGTCAGTTTGTTTTCTGCATTACAGCATTTTATTTTAACTGTAGTTTTTATGGTTTCTTTTCCACTAAATATAAGTGGTTATTGAATTCTTCCTTTCGGCTTCTTGAATTTTTTATTTGAGTGCTAGCCAAAAAAGCGCCCCAAAATTCTGTAATCTGTAATCGAATTACATACACTAGTCGGCATATGTATTTTGACATCTGATACTCTCGAGCTCAGACACAGATTTTGTTTTAACTAGAGCGAATAACGGTAAATTTCTTATAAGGAAATCAAAGTACATATCAACAACAATAAATATGCTCAATATTTTTCCTGTCCGTTTTCGCCATGTTTTCGCTAAAAATAAGAGAACAGATTGGTGCGAAATTCTGGTGCAGCATAAGTATTTTGACAATATTTTAATCTATGATTGTACACCAATTTCTCTGGTAATGAAAAAACATAATTTTATTAATGATTTGTGTTTATATTTTGAATAAAGCAGAAAATGTGTCCAGTGGCTTGAAACATTGGAGAAAAATCAGAAATTCGAAGTTTGGTTTAACCCTCCGTAGAGGCAAACGTCAACCCTGGTTTAAAGGTTGGAGACACTGCAATTGAATTTAATTTCTTAAGGTAGACTGTTCATTATTAAACACCAAAAGTGAATAAGAAAAGAAATAGAAAACTATTCCATGCATATGCATCACAGAAATGGGATGTGTATATCGAATAATTACCGAAAAATCTTCCAAATATTTATGGAAAATGTCCTAATTGAACTAAAGGATACTATGATATGAAGAATGTGCCATCAGAGGCAGATATAATAACGGCCAACTTCGGCCTAGAACTAAAAAAGGCAAATTGCATGCATACGCAGATTAGTGAAACCAAAGAAAGATTTAAAAACCATACCAAAAGCAAATCTCTGTTACTAAGGAAAAAGTTCAAGCCCACTGCAACTTTCGGAAAAAGTTTTTTTCGGCCTATTCGTTATTTTATTACATTTTTACAAAAAAAAATCAATATCTAAAGAAAATGCCTGGTTTATGTAGAACAACGGATTCCTGGTTATCGAAATGAAAAGCAGAGTGGAAGCTCTCTCATGATGCAGGGATATAAAGGGTCCGCCAATAGGGACGCTCGATCTTTGACAGCTCATGGCGGCCATGTTGTTTGTGGTAGAGTTATCAAACCTAGTTGTTATTATTCAGTGTATCTTCACAAATCACCATGAACCAATTCAGCCGCGAGCAACATGTGCAAATCATTAAAACTTATTACGAAAATCATTCATCGGTTCGAGCAACGTTCCGCGCGCTCCGCCAATTTTACGATGAGCCACATTTTTGGATAAATGGGAATGTCAACAAGCAGAATTGCCGTTGCTGGGCCGAGAACAATCCACAGGAGGTCCAACAGGTCGCAATGCACCCAGCAAAGGTAACTGTTTGGTGTGGATTTTGGGCCGGAGGCATCATCGGGCCGTATTTTTTCGAGAACGACGGCGAGCGATACAGATCCATGATAACGAACTTTTTCTGACATGAAATCGATAATATGGATGTCGAGGATATGTGGTTTCAGCAGGACGGCGCTACGAGCCGCACAGCGCGCGATACAATGGATCTTCTGCACGAGCGCTTCGGAGGAATGGTTATCTCGCGCGGAGGCGACATCAACTGGCCACCGAGATCGTGCGATTTAACCCGACTAGACTATTTCTTGTGGGGTTTTCTTAAATCGCAGGTCTACGCAAACCAACCACAAAACACTGATGACCTCAAAGTCAACATACGCCACGCCATCGATGAAATACAACCCGATTTGTGCGCCAGAGTAATTGAAAATTGGACTTCTCGTATGCGCGCCACCAAGCGAAGCCGAGGTGGCCACTTGAACGATGTTATTTTCCATACATAATGCCTTCGAATACTCTTTCAAACAAAAAATAAATTTCATTTATACCTCTCACACAACTTGCTTTATTTCATTTTAAAGTTCGAGCGCGCTTATTGGCGGACCCTTTATTTCTTACAATGGCCTAGGCTGCTCAAGTTCAAATCACTGTTTCCACGGTCAAAGCTTCTTTTGGTCGTCATTGAATCGTCATATTTTATTTTTTTGCGGCACAATTTGGTTTAAATTTCACTTCTTTCCTAGAGTTCTTCATCGCGGCTCACTCATCACTCGGGGTTGACAATCGCTTTCTTTCAGACAGAGCCAAGATTGGTTTTTATTTTGATTTAAAACATTTTTTTTTTGTTTGGTAATAAACAATAATACCGTATAAAATAAAATTCAATAGTAGCGTATTCAATGTGTACTCAAACCAATCTTCTAAATTCTGATATTTATTTATGTTTCGAGCCACTGGTTATATTTTTTACTTGATATTTTAAATGGGGAACTCAAAAATTAGTAAGCATATGTTTTGTGAAACAATTCTTGCGAAAAAATGGGTGCAGTCAAAGAGTTAAATGTTGTCAAAATACTTATGCCGCACCAGAATTACGCCTCCATCTTTTCTCTTTTCTATAGCATGAGAGTCCGAAAGAGGACAGGAAAAATATTGAGCATATTTATTGCTGTCGATATGTGCTTCAATTTCGATAAAAGAATTTTACCGTTATTCGCTTCAGTTAAACAAAACTAGTGTCGGGGATCGTGAGTATGAGATGTCAAAATACATATGTCGACTAGTGTATTACATACATATGTTATATTTTTGTTTGAGAGAAGCCTATAAATAAAACACATGTGAATGATGTTTCGATATGCCTCATTTTTTATAAGCTTAAATAATAATTTTATCGACACCCTTGAAACCAATAAACCGCAATTACATGTAAAATAGCTGATTTTGTAAAAATGGGTTTATGTACACTTTCCAGTCACTTGAATAGGGACAGCCTTTTCGAGAGTTGTTTACATCAAAATATCCTGTTCCTTGCAGCAGAGAGCATAACTCAGTATTTGTTTACAAAGGCTATTATGTTGCTCATTGTTTGCGAGAAAAAAATTAAACATTTAATAACAACAGTTATGTTTCATCAACATTATGCTGATGCACTAATAAATTCTATGCTCAAAATTGGGTCACTTGAATAGGGACAGTTGCGATTCGGTCGTTATTTCGAAAGTGCTGACGTCACATCTTAACTATTTTTGATTTAATCCGCTCAGATTGTGTTTTGACTTTAATTTTTGTAAGTTTCGGTAATCATGGGTAGAGCAAAAGCATTAAATTCCGCGCAAATGGCTCAAATCGATGTTTTGAGAAATGAACAATACAGTTTACGCGAAATTTCGAAAATAGTGAAAAAAAGTAAATCGGTTGTATTCAATCAACTATTTAAAAAATAAAAGTGGATATGGACGAAACATAGAAGGGCGTACGCGAGGTGCCCTAACCGCCAAAGAGAAAAGGGCAATTCTGCGAGCCGCCTCTAATTCTGCACTATCAGCGACTAGAATTGGAGCTAAAGTCGGCGTTACAGCTACACGATTAAACATTCTGGTGTATTTTTTATACCAACCAATGGTATAAAGCTCATCTATACATTTTTTAGTATGAATTGTATACAAAAGCGATGTATAAATTTTGTTTATATTAATTTTTATTAAATTTATCCGAGGTTTGTATTAAACTATTGAATTCGAGATGTTTGTATACAAATTATACGAAGCTGTTACAAAATTAATCCAAAAATACTAATGAAAATTATGCAGCATTTATATGAATCTTTTATCAGAACGTGTTATTGATTTTATACTATAAATTACAACTTGCATACCAATCGAGAATTTGTTTAATAATATTGAACTGATAGAAAAAATTTATACCAAAGTGAGGTAAACTTTATCCTATATTGTACATTTCTAAAAAAAATTCATTGCATTCGCATTTGGAAAGGTGGACTTCGTGCGTCGCTGTGGCGCACCTGGTTGAGAGTGCATGCTAGTAATCTAGAGGTGCGGAGATCGAATCTCGGCGTGGTAAAAAATTTCTGTATGTGCGGATAGGAAATTACGAGTATAGTGCCTGCAACAGTATGTCCCAGAAGGGGCTTTCTGCAGGCATACATTATCCTTCAGATGTAAATGAATGTCGTTTTTTTTTAATTTTGAATAAAAAAATGGTATAGTTTTATCATATATCTGGATAAATACTATTTACACCTTATTCGGATTATTTTAATATTGTTAGCTTATAAAAATATTTTATACGCGATTAGCATGAACTGTATAGCTTCAACTGATAACTTCGATTAATAAAGAAGCTTGGTATAATTTTTATACAGGAAAGTCTATGGAACTATATGTATACCAAAATTTATAATGTTTATATGTACCATTTTTTTTAACCGTGTAGTTTATCAACAGTGCAACGTGTAATAAGGAATTCCTCACAACTAAAACGAAAGAAAATTCAGAAAAAATCAGAGACAGCCCCCCAAACCATGACGCTACCTTCTCTGCTATGATCCTATGATGCCTTGACAGAAACCGTTCGTTTTTACTTAGATTGTGGATATAGAAACGGTACCCATCTGAGCCATGCAGGTTGACTTTCTTTTCAACCGAAAAACTACCCTCCTCCACCCCTGTCGCCATGACATATTTTGGCGAGCGTTTTTTTCTGAATTTTATTTTGTTTTAGGTGTGAGGAATTCCTTATTACACGTTGCACTATTGATAAACTAGCTGTAACGCCGACTTTAGCTCCAATTCTAGTCGCTGATAGTGCAGAATTAGAGGCGGCTCGCAGAATTGCCCTTTTCTCTTTGGCGGTTAGGGCACCTCGCGTACGCGACCTCCCATGTTTCGTCCACATCCACTTTTAGTTTTTAAATAGTTGAACACAATCGATTTACTTTTTTTTCATTATTTTCGAAATTTCGCGTAGACTGTATTGTTCATTTCTCAAAACATCGATTTGAGTCATTTGCGCGGTATTTAATGCTTTTGCTCTACCCATGATTACCGAAACTTACAAAAATTAAAGTCAAAACACAATCTGAGCGGATTAAATCAAAAACAGTTAAGATGTGACGCTAGCAGTTTCGAAATAACGACCGAATCGCAACTGTCCCTATTCAAGTGACCCAATTTTGAACATAGAATTTATTAGTGCATCAGCATAATGTTGATAAAACATAACTGTTGTTCTTAAATGTTTAATGTTTTTTCTCGCAAACTATGAGCAACATAATAGCCTTTGTAAACAAATACTGAGTTATGCTCTCGGTTGCAAGGAAAAGGATATTTTGAAATAAATAATTCTCGAAAAGGCTGTCCCAATTCAAGTGACTGGGAGTGTATGTCCATAAGACACATAAATGTATACAAAGTCAACAATGTGTAACAATATCGATATCGTACTTTCAAAGTTGTACTCTGAATACAAAAATACATTTATTGCATTCGCGTAGCATTTTTTGATGCGTTCATAAAGTGCTTCACTGCTATTCTCAAGTTAGTGCCAATATTTATTTTTCTGTCTTATATTTCACCTACAATGCATACAACTGAGTATGGTACATCGCCATACTTGCATATATGTATACACATACTCGTAATAAACGACGATTCCGCCAATTCGCAACGCCACTATCTCCTCAAGATTAATTGCTATGAATCAGCATAATTAATCTCAATCGCGTTTTATGTATGTAACCCACTTTTTGTGTATAACTTGAAATTCATCGGAAAGTTGCCATTCATCCATTTATACTTGTTTTTCCCTATGTACGAGCATTATACAGATTGAGTAAAATTGAGAGCCGCATCGCTACGTCAAATACTCAGACTGAGTTTCAGATTCAGAGTTTCAGTGCGCGCTACATTTTATGTGCTGACTGCTGAACGATAGAATATGACAAAATGGCCGAGTGCACGAATACATAAGAGACTACATACATATCAAATAATATAAATAGAAAAAATGAAAAGAGCTTTTATTATTCAAAACACGACCATTGTGGCGATTAGCCACGACACGATATACATATAGAAAAAGCCTACACACACATCCATAATGTGTGGATGCAAAAAATAAAAACAAAATTACATAAATGCTTGGCAGTGGCTTGTTAAAAGGTCAGAGCTTGGTATCTGCTATCTGTATCTCGCCAGCTACGTACTGTAAATATAATGTACTTAATAGAATTAGAGGAGTAAATACTTATTTGTATGTAGTGAAATTTTTTGTGTAGTAGACATGTTTGTATATTTTTAAACGTGATGTGCATGTTGAGATAATTGGAATTCTATGACTATACTTTTGTCGGACTTCATTAGTAGAATCCGACAAATTTTCCTGCAGGTTTTTTAATAGAAGAAATTTTAGATTTCATACATGTGTATGTATGTATACATGTATTATGATGCAGAAGAAGTAGCCCTCATTCAATCAAATCCTGACCTGGGCATATAACGAATTGCGTTTGGACTATGGATATTACATATTTTTATTTTATAGCACTTCACTTTTCTCATAATTTATATCCGAGTGTAAAATTGTTTCTACATACATAATTCCGTAAATAAGACTTCTAGCTAGGCTAGTCTAATTTGTTAAATTAAGTCATAAATTACTCAAACATTTGAGCTTCATCATTGATTCACCGGTTTGGAAAAAAACACCATGAGTTTGGGTTTGGTCATCGAAACTAAACCAGGAAGCAGGAAGCTTATTGAGAAATACAATAGAATTCGGTTATAGCGACGGCGAAGGGACCTGAGAATAATGGTCGTTATATCCGAACAGTATAATTTTTAGTTGGAATATATAGCTAGTACAATGATTATAAGAAATAATAATTCACTTGAGCTAGATTTATTAGTCCAGTACAATTGGTTCAAAATAGCCCCAAACCTAAACATCCAAAAAGAAAAGAAATTTGTGATGCCAAATTGTTGAAGACACTGCCTAATATACGCGGTAAAAAGTTACACTAATTTGCGTCATGGGTTGAGGGGGGAGGGGGTGGCAAAGGGGTGAAAATTCAGTTTCTTGCAAATATCTGGAAAACTATGAGTCTGACCTTAAAATGTCCTGAGGACGAAATAAACTACATAAAATTACCTTTGCAATGATATATTACAGTCTATAGATTTTCTCAGAAAATTATACCCTAGACCCAAAAGTATTATAGTGAATTTACATTTTTTTAGTTTTACATTTTGCATTGTAACTCTTGATAAAATAGATTTAGGATCATAAGATCTTGCCCATATATTGTTAACAAAACTTGCTTGATTTGTACCAAAAATTGAAGTGCGCCGCCCATTGACGCCCCCCTCACTCCTCCTAGCATTTTTCAAAAAGGCATGCCTGTAGCTCCATTTCAAATTAAGCAAGGCAGATCAAATTTAGTGGGGTGCCTAGTCTAAGCCCCATTATGCTCCTTACTAAAAATTATTAGCATCCGATCAAAACTAAGGGTACCCCCCATACAAAGTGACCCAAATTTCTAACAAATTTTACATTTTTTCACTTCTAAATTCTACCTAAAATAGAAAAAAAAATTTTATCTCTTAGAACGTCCTAATAACAGTTAATTGTAGTCTTCTGAATGTATATCCGAAAGTTTGTACCAGAGCGTGCCTTAGAAGTACAAAAAATCGAATTTGAAGGTTGCAGTCCACGTTACTCGAAATATTCACAAATAGTCTTAGAACTGGTATCACTGACTTTCAAACCCAAGTTGTTGATACTTGTAGCGTACGCCTTGGTACAACCTTTTGAATATACATTCACAAGACTACAATCAACTGTTATAATGACGTTCTAAGAGATAAATTTTTTTCTTGTATTTTACATAGAATTAAGAAGTGGAAAAACGTGAAATTTCTTAGGATTTTCTTTCACTTTGTATGGGGGGTACCCTTAGTTTCGATCCGATGGTAATGATTTTTGGTGGGGAGGATAATGGAGCATAGAATAGGCACCCCATCAAATTTGGTCTGTCTGGCTTAATTTACAAAGAAGCTACAGGCATGCCTTTTTGAAAAATGTTAGGAGCAGTGAGGGGGGCGTTAATGATTGGAGCACTCCAATTTTTGGTACAAATGAAATACATTTTGTTATCAATATATGGACAAGATCTTATGACGGTAGGTATATTCTATCAAGAGTTACAGTGCGAAATGTAAAACTCAATAAATGTAAATTCACTATAATACTTTTGGGTCTAAGGTATAATTTTCTGAGAAAATCTCTAGACTGTTACATATCATTACAAAGGTAATTTTATGTAGTTTATTTCGTCCTCAGCACATTTTAAGGTCAGACTCATAGTTTTTCAGATATTTGCAAGAAACTGAATTTTCACCCCTTTGCCACCCCCTCCCCCCTTAACCCATGGCGCAAATTAGTGTAACTTTCTACCGCGTATATTAGGCAGTGTATTCAACAATTTGGCATCAAAAATTTCTTTTCTTTTTGGATGTTTAGGTTTTGAGCTATTTGTACTAGACTATATGTTTTTGTAAAGCATATTATTAATTCCTTTGTCCCCAACATGAATTAACACTTTGGCTGCCAAAGGGTTTTTGGTAGTCATTACCAAGACGGTTTTTGTACCGCCGGCGGTCATTTGAAATTTTTCCCAATACGCCAAATGTATGCCGGGTGACATTCGATGGATTTGCTTTGAAGGCGTTTTACGAGCGGGCGGTTTATATTTAATAAAAAAATAAAAAGCCAGCCTATTCTTAAGCGTTCGAAGATTGCTAGATCTGTATGGTTTATGGCGCAGGCTATGGCAGCCTTGCAAATGGCTATAAGAACGATGATACAAAAATAAAATAATTTAACACAATTAAAAAGCAGCACAATTGTGTATTTGATATTTTATTATAACAAAAATAAGTAAATGAATTCAGATTTATTTTAATAATGGTCTGGGAAACATTCGACACAGATGTATGGGTGATCTTCGCAGGTTTCACAGAACGTAGTGACTCTTTTCGTTAGCTTTGCCGCTTCTTGAAATCCTTGTTCCTGAGAAATTTTTTTATAGCAAAAAGAACATCGCTTTCTTACTTTGCGGTTTTTTTCGCGTTCATTCGTCATTTTTAATTTATGGTCGGAGCTGCCTTTTCTTCTAGATAATACTGTGTTGCTTTTATTATCGAGGCCCAAGAAATACTCAACGAGTGCCTCGCGGAATTTCGTAATGTTTTCGTTTTTGTCCGGATGAGCGATTTTATAAATTTATCATAGCATTCACCACTGCTGTACCAAGAAGAAGCTCTATTGCCACTTTGTGATACCATCGAATAGATTTTCTTAACGCAGAAGAATATGATGCCAACTGATCCGATAAATCTATACCTCCTTTGGCTGTATTGTAATCAATGATGCATTTTGGCCAGTAGCGGATTTACCAGTAGGCTGCGTAGGCTGGAGCCTAGGGCGGCAAATTTGTATCAAAGATCTTTTTTGAGCTATACCTATCTAAAGCCTCGGAAGACTGAATTCAAAATAAATATTTCAGTACCAAATTTAATAGTAAATAGGCCTACTTATCCTCGTTATTAGATACGTTTTGGAAACAAGCGTGTTTTTGCCCCCCAGGCCCCAGTATAAGGTAAGTACTGTGTTGACTTAACGAAACACTTGCATTTATATCTCCCGTGAAAAATGTGCCGTGGAGACTTGTCTCTTATTCAATCAATTATTTCTTGGATTACGTATCAACACCGACCACAACCCGAAGTTTTATTTTTAATTTATTTAAAAACCACTGTCAACTGTGCATATTTTCCAGTTCAAGGTACATACATATTTACCGTTATGAAGTTGTTGGCAGAATTTTCATAGAATAACCAATGCTGAAATGCTCTTTCAGCACCTGTATCTTGGAAGCGCCCCGTTGATATTTCAAACCCAAGAGAGAACGGTTTATGTAAAATTTCATGAAGTTGAAAATCTGATTCAATTGAATAGGGAGGTTACAAATTTCAAGTTTCAATTTCGTGATAATTTTCTCAACAAAAAGACAGGATAAATTACTTTGGCGTAACGTACGGTTTTCCGTGTGTTGAGAGGAACAGGGGCCCCCAACCGTTAGGTGCCCCTTACGCCGCAACGCCCTTTTCCTCCTTTTTCCTAGAGTCACTGAAATAATCAATTCTGGTAAAGGTAACTGCTACATAACGGTTCTATCCAGTCTCGTCTAACGTAGGGATGAGAAGTTGCAATTTTCGGATTGTTATTGGAAATTAACTTTTTGTGGAGTGCTCGCTTTAAGCCAGAGCTTCGAGGAATATTTTACAGTAATGCATTGAAGCAGCACCTTTTACAATATTAAGAAGGATACATTTGTCTTAAATAATTTTTACTTGCCTTTGCAATAAGAACTGGATTTTTGCTGGTAAAAATTATTAAATAATGTCAATTTGCACTCAAATACTATAAGGGTGATTGGAATTTTACTTCAATCCGGGGTATCAATTATAGGAAATGTATGGCAAAGCCTTTAAATTTAATTCTAGATTTACATAAATCTCAAGATTTTTCAATATTTTTACAGTGTGTAGTAACAAATTTGAGTTGGTCAAAAATTGCAGTTTAAATTTTTTTTTGGCTAATTGAAAATTATACTGTGTGGAGGCCCCCATTTCGACTTCGAACACAAGATATTTAAGAAAAGTTACGCCACTGATAAGTTATACGCATTTCGCTCTTATAATGTAAATACTTGTAGAGGTCAAAAAGGGCGGCACGAGGTGAATAGCCTACTGGCGGCAAATGCGTAAATCCGCCACTGATTTTGGCTTGATTATGTCTTGGCGTTTCCTGTTTTGTTTTCCAGTGTTTATCATCTCCAAATTATGGCACGTTGTGGGCATTAATACATCCCGTTTATCCTTCCATTTGGAAACAACAATTCCACTTTCATTCTCTCTACCAATAATTTCTCCTCGTTTAAGGTTTGCATTGACAACTTCTTGTGGAAGTCCTTTTCGATTGCGTCTCAGAGTTCCAAGGCTGTGTGTTTTTCTTTTCAGTAATTCTTCTGCTAATGGAAGGCTCGTGAAAAAGTTATCATGAACCATCATTCAGATACTCCTCGCATGGATTTAAAACGACACTGGTAGTCGACGAATCAATTGCAGCTTCATTTTTACCTTGATACATGGCCAAACGCTGTGTAAAGCCTTTTTTGTCGCAGAGTTTGAACACCTTTATTCCATATTTATGGCGTTTTGATGGAATATACTGCCTACATTTTAGTCTTCCCCTAAATGGCACCATACTTTCGTCTATAGCCAAAAATTTGTCAGGTATCATAATTTGATGGAACTTATTATTGATATGCGAAACCCGTGCTTCAACCTTGTGAAGACAGTTTGTAATGGAAGCCGGATCTTCGTTATTGGAAAAGTGCCAGAAGCGCAAAATTGACTGGAATTAATGCGGGGATAACATTATTTTTGTAAATTTGTTTGTTACTCCAATAACACTCTATCGTTGGGTTGCGAATTAGGCCCATGTATAATAATATTCCGAGGAATATACCATCCTCCTTATCAACAGGTTTCCACAAATTCAGCCGGCTATTTTTTCCAATGTTAGTTTTAACGCGAATGTGTTGCTCTGCATTCCAATTTGTTTCCGTAACCATTAAATCGATTAACTCGTCAGTTACAAAAATAAGGTAACTATCTGTGATTGAAATTTGATTCAAGTCAATTTGAGGGTTTACCCCTGGAGAGCCTGCGAAATCGAAGCATTGCTGAAATTTGCCAGTAACTTCTTTCCAGTCTGGTTCGACATTCACTTCGGAATCAATAGAAATATCCGCTGCAGAATTAGATTCAGAGTCGTCAAAGCTGTCTGAATTCAATTCATCCTCACTGATTTCATAGTCTTTATCTCCTTGACTATCACTATCGAAATCATCCTCCAGAGAACACTCCAGTAGACGGCGAACTTCTTCGTCATTCAATGGCCTTTTGCGTCGATTCATTTCACTCATATTGGCTATAAATGAAAAAAATAACATACCTTTAGTAATTTGAATTTTTATTTTTACTTACCTTTTTTCTTTCTACAAAACAAAATCTAATAATTACTCAATCACACACTTCCACTGCCTACCAGTACCAATTATAAACTGAAAATAAAATTCACCTACTTGACACGAAGAAGCAATAAATAACGGTTCATGCTTATCAAACTTACGATCTGCGGACCCTCATAGTATAGAATATTGCACGCTCGTTCAAAGCACATTGTTAGCAGCGAGGGCCAAGTGAAAAATAAATTCAAAGCCATTTGTTGCGAACCACGGCTCAGTGTTCAAGCCGCCGTCATTGCAACAAGATTTTTTTTTATTTGACCAGAATGCTTAAGTTCGGTGGCACCGGTCCCGGCCAGACCAGCGAGGTCGTGGGGGTTTTGAACTAAGCACCCTGGTCCTAGATGAGCCACCTAGAAGAAAGGGTTATGGAGGGTAGGAGTAGGAAGGGGGAAGGAATGAGCCCATCCTTCGGGACACGGAAGAACTCAAATAAAAAGGTTTTAGTGATTCATTTTTTTTAAGGATACAATTTATTGACTATAAAGTGGAAATAAAATAAGGGCTCAAGAAAATTAGATGTAAACCAAAAATTAATTCACGAAAATAAAAATAAAAAAAAACTAGTAAACTAAATATAATTCAATAAAGATAAAGCTCTGAACGATGTAATTAAACAAAAAAAAACTAATTTCGAGAAAAATGAAATTCAAGTAAAACAAACTTACTGATGTTGTTGTAGCTCGACGACGATCGATCGTTGTAGAAGCTGTGAAACACAATACATAGCGCAACTAAAAATTAATAAAAACGTTAAATTGCCCTTTTTTAAACACAAATTGCAATGAATGTTCTCTTTTTTGTTCAGCCAGCCAAAACTGTATCGCCATCCACTAGATTATTCATATATCCGGCAGTAGTCCAGTTATATGTTCAAAATTCCAGATCCAGTAGTAAAATAAAGAAAAATTCAAGGAGACTCCGCAATACCATGAACGAGTTCACCACCAAAATTTAGTTTAGGGTTTCCACCTTCTCGTACGCATGGAACACCAAATAGATTTCAGGCTAAATTTGTATGTTAACCAACGAGAAATGACGTTCATCGAGTATAATAAGGTTTTTTCCTTTTTTCGTTTTTTTTTAAATATTCAAATAAACATGGGCCACTCTGCAAATGTGCACTTCGATTTGATGGACACTTTTGTCACTTTGTCACAATTATTTTTAAGGCACAATCAGTCACAATTATTTTTAAGGCACAATCACTTCACAATGATAAATGTGATTTTTATGTGATTTTTGGTAACTGCCACTTTTAGTATAATTTATAATCGAATAGTGCTACACTGTTTTCCTGCCCGAATATTTTTTCAAAAATTGTCTTTATTCACACCACAAGGGTACCTCGAACGCACTTGTATCTCGCACAATCCCAAAAAACGGACACGAAATGGATGTAGTAATTCAATGTCCGCCGGCGGTCAATTTCATCTCTATGCCAAATGGCAGCCGGTAAAATTAGAAAAAATACTCAAAAACAGGTGTTTATCACCATTGTAGTGTTATTAAATGTTTTTGCAAGGTTTCAAACTATTTGCGTAAAAATTAAATTTTGGTGTACAAATAATGTCCACATAAAATGACATGGCAACCAAGTAATCACGAGACTCGCTGAAGGGCTCAGGCATAGCAAGCGCATGCTGGAATCTAACTGGCATACCAGCTGCACCGAAGCCCTCAGTCTTAGTAAAACGAACCTCAGGGCAGTGACAGGCCTTATAACCGGCCATTGCACCCTACGGAAACATCTGCATACAATAGGGATCTACACACAAGACCCACTATGTCGCCTCTGTAACGAAGATGAGGAATCAGCCTCGCACGTTATTTTCGAATGTCCCGCTCTTATGAGCTGGAGACAAAACTTCTTTGGGGCTCAAACCACCAGTATGGGTGCACCCAAAGTAAACCTGGTTAACTTTCTTCTAAGCCTTTTACAGGCTATGTGAAGTTAGCCAGTCATGTTTTTGAAATTAGGTCCTTTTGCTCGGTGAACCGTTTGTTCTGCAGCGGCTACGTTTGTTCTTGATTGTTAACCAATTAATATCGTTTGTGCTTCTCTAATTATTTAATTATAGCAACTTTAAAATTGTGAGTGTGAACTTAGCCAGTCATTTTTAAATATGGGTCGGAAAGGTATAGGTTTGGTATCAATCGAAAGCCAGACGTTTGTTCATTTTGTAGGGCGTTTGTTCATCCTGGAAACGGAAGGATACAGGAATTATTAAGGAAAAAGAGATTAGTTGTGACGTCATCTTCACTCAACCAACGCCATCTACTCAGCTCAGCTGTACGGGCAACCCGTGTCTCGCGAACAATTTATGCAAGATCCACACCATCATCGTACAGCTGAGCTGAGTAGATGGCGTTGGTTGAGTGAAGATGACGTCACAACTAATCTCTTTTTCCTTAATAATTCCTGTATCCTTCCGTTTCCAGGATGAACAAACGCCCTACAAAATGAACAAACGTCTGGCTTTCGATTGAAACCAAACCTATACCTTTCCGACCCATATTTAAAAATGACTGGCTAAGTTCACACTCACAATTTTAAAGTTGCTATAATTAAATAATTAGAGAAGCACAAACGATATTAATTGGTTAACAATCAAGAACAAACGTAGCCGCTGTAGAACAAACGATTCACCGAGCTAAAGGACCTAATTTCAAAAACATGACTGGCTAACTTCACACAGCCCCTTTTACATAGGACAGAGCTCATAACCTGAAATTTTCTCGCTTAGATGGGTAATACAATAAGCCAGCAGGCTGCAGTATCGGGCGCAACCAGCCCAACCTATCTCAGCGCCATATCCATCCATCCATCCATCCAATCACCTCACTTGAAACGCCGGCGGCCAAGTGGCAGCCAAAGTGTAGTGCCCAGACGCGAAATATAACCCGAATGAGTCTCGATTAAGTTTTAAGGTATCTGAGAAAAATAGTTTATCTAACCGGAAATGTTTTTTTCTGGTACAGCAGAGTTTTCCAGAAAATTAATTTAGCTCAGTTTGTCATGACTCGTAAGGTTTCGATGAGGTTCAAAGGAAAGTTTATTACGTCATGAAACTAATAAAGAGAATTCTATTTTTAAATGATTTCATTTTTAAACAAGTTTGATCTTTCGCTTTTATCTGCAACCTTGGTGAATAATGCGTCTATACCCATTCTAATCTACAAAAAGCTAGCCGACAAAGGTTACAGGTTCGCATTTTTTATTGACTAACAAAAAAATGTTTTGCATTTTTTAAATGCGGATTACATGAGTTGAGCAAATGGTCAGAATGTTTTTTAGTCGGTAGAGTCAAACTCTACTCTTACTCTATTACAAGCATTTATTCGAGTAGAGTTAAAATTCCCTTTTCTGGAAATTTGAATTAGTTTTCATAACTTACTCACCTAATTTGGTTAAAACTCATTTTCGTAGGAATTTTCAGACGTTGCAATTAGCAACTGGAATACTTTTGCTAGTTTAGAAGGGTAGTCACAATTGAAGGGTTCTCTTGAAATCCCTGATATAGGTGATCTTTGAGGAACATGTAAACAGGCAACATGTTCTAATTCTGCTATTAGAGGACCAGAGTTCAAGTTCTGTAAATTTTTGTTGACTTTGATGGAATTTTATTCGATGATATATCAGTTAAAGCACAACGGTAAGATTTAACAAGCCGAAAAAAGTCATCTACATTAAAACAATCCATTATTATTACACTGTCTAAGAACACTTAAAAAATGCACCTATCATATAAATCTGAACACTTAAAATTTATTCTCCACTCTAACTAAATGTGCCACAGCGCAGAACGTTTTTGGCTATGTTCCATGACATAGGCTTTACAGTGAACAGTTTCTTGAAAAGTTCGTCTATCAACTTTAAAATCAAACAATTTTTTATCATTAATCTTTTAGCTTTTATGGATAATTCTCGTAGGGAGCAATTCCGAAAATGAGGCTTGCCTGGATCTAGACAGGTTCTATGTGTTAATCATGGAGAGAAAGTAAGATAGTTCATGCTTACCAAGCATTATACATTTGCTTAAAGTTGTTACTAAGAAAACGCTTAGTAAAATCCACTAAAATCTGTGAAACAGTTTCCCAAAACTTCTAATTTTAATAATTTCTTAAGCAATACGCTAACCAAGGAATAGTTTTATTCGCCGTCCAGGAAGTAACTACGTTCAGAAATGATCGAGCGATTCTGCTCAATTGAGCTTGCAGTTTCAAAATTGTCCGCAAACACCCCAACTAAGCGAGCAGTTTGAGCTGAAATGATCGTTTCTAAAATCATATCCTAGTTCACTATCGTGTTTTTGTTGTTGTAAATTGTTGTATGTAAATTATTATTGTGTTGACTTAGAAACGGAGGAGTGTAGTAGCTTAAATAGTGAGGTTTAGAATTAATAAATCTCGAAATGCAATCTGTTCCTGTTTCACAGTAACAGAGCAGTTTCTGAATCTAGCCTTTAGCTAATCTTCACTTGTGAATTTGCTTAAAGGGTTTCGGGATAAAAATTCTGGTAATCGGCACTCGTATGGTAATTGCACGACAATGAAACCGAAATTACAAAAAAAAAAACATACATGCATATCGATTTAAAGGACCCTTCTGAAAATATCCAGAACGTATTTGCAGACCTGAATTTTAGGATTAGCGAAAGAACCTTGCGAAGAAGGTTGAACGAAAATAAAATTAAAGCTTATGTCGTCCAAAAAAGCCATGCATTACACAGAAAAATAGACAAGCGAGATTACAATTTGCTGAAGATCACATTTCCAAGCCACCAGAGTTTTGGAGGAGCATTCTGTGGACGGATGAGACGACTTGCTCCTTGGATGGCTCGTATGGATGTAAATTTTACTACTCTGATACAGAAACTAAAACGAGGCAACCCGTCACCCAGCCTATAAGGCATTCTAAGGGTGGTAAAATCATGATATGGGGTTGCATATCATACAGTGGCGTTGGACCCCTTGTTATGCTCCGATAATATGACACAGTCATATTATTAAGAAATCCTAAATGATGTTGGACTATTCGCAGGCTCCAAACTAATTGGGACTGATTTTATCCTCCAACAGGATAATGCGGCCATACATACAGGCAGAAAAATTAAGCGATACTTAACTGAAATGGAGCAAGAAGTGTTGAAATGGCCTGCCCAATGTCCGGATCTAAACGTAATTGAGAGTCTATGGCACATGGTTAAATCCAAAATACCTCAAGATATCGGTAGGAGCCCAAATCAGGCTTGGAAGGACTTCATTGCGGCTTGGAGCTCAATTTCATCAGAGCAAGTACAAATACTAAAAGACTCGATGCCGAGACGCTTCGCAGAAGTCATTGCGTCAAAAGGAGACAACACATCTTACTAAGTGACGTTATTTTACATGACCATTTACTTCAATTTAAAGAATAAATAATCAATTTTTCCCTTACAGAAGTGAAATAAAATGAAGCTAATAGATTTGTGGAAATAATTTTGCCTGTTCTCAATGGATGTGTAAATAATTTTGCCATTCATCTTTTTATTTTTTTTCTTCTGTGATTCGTTGAAAGTGATTTTTTTTTGTATGGTGTACTTAAAGTAGATGCTAAAGATTAAAACTGTAAAAATATTTAATGATTTTTTCTTATTTTAAAAGTTATAGTGCATTATAGGCTGCTAATGTATGGCATTTTCGGTTGTGTAAATAATTGTGCCGATATTAATTAAAAAGTCAGATTAACTCTTCAGTGCTAGTTTAGCACTGAAGACGGAGACAATGAAAACAATATTACAGTATAAGGAAGATCTTAATCTGACTTTTCAATTAATAATGTTTTTTATATTTTTATTATAATTAAACAGAAAAATTACATCGTTTTTTAGTAGTTAAAGTTGAAAATTGGGGCATTATATAAGGTGGGCCAAAAGTAATCACCCGATGTTCTTTTGCTGTATTTTTCTTAATAAAAAAAAACTTCGGTTTTGCTTATGAAATACGTTTCTTTATCCCTTAGAATTTATTGTATCAAGTCGCAAAAATGATATCGGCCAAGTGGCCGCCGCCACATAGTTGACTACCATACGGGCCCGTTTTGTGGCATTTTCCATCACTCTTCCCAGAATATCGGGCGACAGGTTTTCGCATTCCTGGCGGCGGATATTCTCCTTAAGGGCTTCAAGAGTCTGAGGCTTGTTGACGTAAGCCCGCGACCTCAAAAAACCCCATAAAAAGAAGTTTGGAACAGTTAAATCGTGTGATCTGGCCAGCCAGTGCAAATCACCAAAACGAGAGATTAACCGACCCGGAAATGTTTCCTTCAGAATATTGATTGCGTCTCGAGCAGTGTGCGCGGTTACACCGTCCTGTTGGAACCACATGTTCTCCAGTCCTAGTTCATCCAATTTATGAAGAAAAAATTCGTTAAGCATGGCTCTGTAGCGCACGCCATCCACAGTCGTCGTTTGACCCGCCGCGTTTTCAAAGAAAAACGGCCCGATGACTCCTTTAACGTGAACAGCACACCGCGCAGTAACTTTGAGCGGGTGTAATGGCTCTTCGTAGGTTATACGTGGATTTTGGGTTCCCCAGAAACGAGTACATATTCTGTTTGTTCACGAAGCCGCTCAGATGGAAATGAGCCTCATCGCTCATGATTATTTTTGATGAAAAATCGTCCTCTTCTTCGAAACAAATTTGCCAGCATTCCTTAGGAGTAAACCGATTCATGGCTTGACCGTTCGTGTTCTATGTTTGTTTACTTCAGAAATTAGGAAAAATGAAAAAAAAAAACGAAGGTAAAAAGTTACAGCGATTTTCAATAGAATGATTACTTTTGGCCCACCCTGTATTTAATAAAAAGCAATATTCCCGCCTTCTCGGGATCAAAATCTTTCTTTGGTTTCATTTTATCTGCGTATGCATGCAATTTGCCTTTTTTTAGTTCTTGGTCGAAGGCGGTCATCAATATCTGTGCCTCCATTGGCACATTCTTCATATGCATAATATCCTTTGGTTCAATAAGGACATTTTCCATAAATAATAATACATTTATTGCAGCTTTTCTTTGTATACATAATTATTTACAAATAAACAATTTTCAAAGCTCGCTACTCGCATAAGATAAATTCTTGTGCGCGAGTGCGGTGACAGTTTACTTTACAGCATATAATTAAGATTTAGTAAACAATTCAATTCATCGAAATTGTATAGAATTCAGAAGGAAAACATTAGTGAAATAGGTTTAGAAATTAAAGAAAAAAAAAAAAACCCTCTAAGAATTTTAAATGAAATGATTTCTTTAAGGTGTTCAGCTATATTGTATCGAAAATTGATATTAAGCATTGTGAGTTCTCAAAAACGTAACTTTTTAATTTGGTTTTATAATTCATGAAATTCAGTTTTTCTTTTAGTTGGATAGGGACTACATTATACATTCTTGGACCTAGGAAACTCAAATGTCTGGCAGTAAAGCCTTTTTTATTGCGCTTTGTAGCTAATGGTTGAGTTTTTTGTCTTCGTGTTTGATAGATGGTCGAATGGGGAATCCGGAGTTCTTCGTGTTTGTACATAAACTTTAAAGCGTTTAGACAAAATAATTGGCGGATATTCATGACCTTAAAACTTTCAAACGCCTCAGTAGTAGAATAAAATTTTGATTTTCTTAGGCATATTTTAACTAATTTATTATGTACTTTCTGTAGAGGTGCAAGATATGTTTTAAGTGCTAATCCCCATATTTCAACTGCATATTGTATTGTTGACTGTACAGTTGTAAAATATACCATCTTTATTGTTTCAACATCTGCATAATTGGTTAATCTGAAGAAAATATACATGACTTTTCGTAATTTATCTGCAAGTCCTACAATATACTTTTTCCAATCTAGATTATGGTCTATTATCACCCCCAAGTATTTTGTGTCTGTTTTATGTTTAATCTTAGCCGAGTTAATGCTTAATATAAGTTCAGGAGGAATGCTTTCATTTTGATTTCCAAAAGTTAGAAAACAGGTTTTATTTATGTTAAGGGCGAGCTTATGCATATTTAACCAATTGAATATTAATTTACATCCAACATTCGCTTTTTGTAGTACATTACCCCAGCTTGATCCCTTGAATATGGCCACAGTATCATCAGCATAAGCCGTAATTTGACCTTCAAATCTCCTGTCAGAGTGGTGTAATTCACATAAGCTATTAACATATATATTAAATAAAATAGGTCCTAAAACAGTCCCTTGTGGAACTCCGTGATTAATGAAAGCCCTTTCACTATTTATACCACTAATTCTTACTTTTTGGGTCCGACCATGGAGATATGATTTCAAAAGTTTAATTATGTTTCTACTTAGTCCAGTATGTTCTAGTTTCTTACATAAAATTTCGCGGTTCACAGTATCAAACGCTTTCTTTATGTCTAAGAAAACGGCTATTACTTTTTCATTATTTTCCCTAGCATTGTTTATGATATTGGTGACTCGGTACAATGCATCAGTTGTATATTTATTTCCACGAAACCCAAATTGATTGACGGATATTAGATGGTTGTATTCCAAGAAATTATTGATACGCGACCTCAAGCATTTTTCAAAGATTTTGCCAATGTTTAATATCAACGATATTGGTCGATAATTATTTAAATTAAGTTTACCGTCTGATTTATAAATTGGAGTTACTATTGAATTTTTAAAACTATTAGGATATTGACCAGTTATTAGACTTAAATTGAAAATATAGCATAGTGGCGTTATTAGAAAATTTGTTAATTCTTTCAAGTGTTTGGAAGTTATCATATCCTCACCAGGCGATGTATCATTTTTTAAATCCTTTACATGTGACAATATTTCAGATTTAACAATAGGTGGACAGTTTAAATTATAATTACATGGAAATGAAAACTCAGTCAATGGATTGTATGGTATATGGGGAATATTTTCTGTTATTTTTTCTGCAATACTAGAGAAATATGCATTAAATTCATTAGCGATTTGCAAGGGTTCTCTTAGTATGTCGTTTGTTCTTGAAAGAATCTCTGTAACACTGTTCTGTTCTTGTCTGTTTCTGAGAGTAATCTCATTGATTTTATTCCATAACTTTTTCGGGTTACTCTTAACAGACAAGATCTCTTTATTGTAATGAATACTTTTAGCTATATTAATAATGGAGTTTAGCTTATTACGATAGTCTTTAAACTTACTCTTGAGGAGAATATTAAATGGTTCGCTTTTTAATTTACGAGCTAAGAAATTTTTGTGACGTATTGACGTGACTATTCCTTTAGAGCACCAAGGTTTGAGAGGCACAATTTTTCTTCTCAGTAATATTTCAGACTCGGTTGTTGCCTGTTCTATTTGCTTGTTTAGCTCGCTTATCAACAACTCCGCGCATTGACTTGAATCACTATTTTGATACAATGCGCTCCAATCTTGGTGTTCTAAAGCAGATTTTAATATGTGATAATTAAGTTGTTTTTTCTTTATAATACGTTGTGTTTGTTGATGCAGATGTTTGATTTTAATTTTCGCAATCGTGGCAAAGTGGTCAGTTATAAATGTTTCTAATACAGCTGTGGTGAAAGTGTTACAATCCAAGAATTTACCGAATATGTGATCAATACATGATTTGCTAGCTGGTCTTGTGATGCCCAAAAGATATTTATTAAAACCATATTTAGCTAAAACGTTTAAATAATCGCCTACTAGTGAAATATGTTTTCCGCCTAATATATTTATGTTCATATCGCCTAAAATAACATGATTCTTAAATTGAATGGTTTTTTGAAGAAAACGTTCAAGTGAATTATTGAACTGGTTTGCATCTAAGCTCGGGGATCGATAAACAGAAGTCAGGTATATTTCCTTTTGATTACCCAAATTGATTTTTAGATTCAGAAAATTGGCATGATCAGCACCTATATCTAGTACCTCCACCAAATAGTTTTCTCTTATATAAGCCACTATACCATCACACTTATTAAATTTAGTTGGCTGAACGTATACATTATAACCGTTCATCTTAAAGAAATCACTTTCTGAGAGCCACGATTCAGTGAGAACAATTATGTCAAATTCAAATTTAAGATCATTTAGAGTAATAACAAGTTCATCATAATTTTTAAAAATACTTCTAATATTTAAGTGAAAGATAGATATGGTGTGTTTTCGTTCAATCAATAAAAAATCTCTGCATTCCTTGCTAGTAGTTAAGACTTTTGTTGCAATGTTTTCAAAATCGTTATCATCCAAAAGTGAATTCATCATGATAAACGTTGAGAGCGTAGTCGAGTGTGTTTTAGTCAGCTGTGAAAGCAATTCACTGAATTGTAAGAGCGTGCGATATATCGTCAGTTGATCTGATGGTTAGTGGTTTCCCCTGTTCTGTTTTCTTTGCATGAATTTTCCCGTTTTTGACCCATACGAATTTGAAGTTCTTTAGATCGGTTTTTGCTTGTCTTAGCAGTGAAGCCGTGTGTTGAGTGAGACGTTCCCCAATATACACCTTGCCATCCTGAAGATTTTTATTGATGTTTTTGGCGGGAACTCCCGGACCATCGTTTCGGTCCTTCACTGTTTTTTTATACATCCGGATAACATTGTCTCGAATACCTTTTTTTGCAAATTTTACGATAATTCTGGGTTTGTCATTTACCCGATAGATTTCATTTATGTCAGAGTCCGATATGTTGTGGCCATTGACAGCTGCCACCACCGCTTTGACTAGTTCGGTTAAATTTTCGTTGCGAGTTGGCGGGAGACTATTTACAACTATATGATTGGAATAGAGCTCCGAGGCCAGTATTTCATTTCCATGTTTTAATTGATGGACGGTAGCTTTTAAAACATCGTTTTCTTTGGTAAGTCGTGCGATTTCAGTCATGAGAGCATCCATTTTTATGGTGTAGTCGTCAAATTTAGCAGCCATAAATTCCACAGACTTTCGGAGCTCCGACACTTCATTACCTTGTTTCTGTTCGAATGCTTCAAAACGATTTTTCAGGCTCTGGATCATCTCAGGCAGTTCACTATCCTTTTCATCGTTCTTTCTAGTTTTGCTAGGCATTGTATAATGTTCACTATTTTTATTAACTTTTATTAAGACGTAAAAAATAGTATTTTATTCGCGATGATAGAAAATATGCGTCTGCTGTCAACTGTCACACAATGACAATATTGGGAAGATTTATTGGTAATTATTCAATATTCACATCCCCTTTCTGTGATGCAGTGAATAGTTTTCTATTTTGTAAAATAGGCTATATGAATATTGTAACCTATGTTTTTTGTAGTTGCCGGGATCGATATTTTCAATAATATGTTTGTTGTTGTGTTGCCTCTGGATCCGCAGGCAACACAACAACAAACATATTCGTTTTCTATTTCTTTTCTATTATTCAATTTTGGTGCTTAATAATGAAAAGCCTGTCGTATGAAATTAAATTCAATTGCAGCGTCTCCAACCTTTAAAAATACCGGCGTACAGAGGGCTGCGCCCGCAATACGAGGGTTTTTTAGAATTTTGATGCATAGTGGATATTTTTTGTGCATATATTTTATAAGCAATAGATAAGAATTGTGCACAACATTAATTAAATGCTTCCTGTAAATCTATTTTTGGATTGGTCTAAATAAACGCGTTACAGAATGAAAGGCTGGCGCCTTTCATACTGTTCCACCTTTAATTAGACCAATCCAAAAATAGATTTACTATTTACCCAGTTTGTATAAAAGTACTCCAAGGCAAATCTACAGGCATTTTTCGATTTAAGATTTCTGATGGCCTTTGAGAAAAAAGAAGCTCAGGCAAACGTCAGGATGGCTTGGCATTATATATGAACTGAATTATTAGCTGTAAATCTACTGTTACTGTTTTTTAAATCAAGGAAAACCAACTTATATGAAATGATTCCATTGTGTCCCCTGACATTAGAGCTCAACGCAATCTTTCCTATGAGTATTGAACAAGTATACTTTTGCAGTTTTTCCGGGACACCCTGTTAACTTGGTCCTACAAACTTCAAAAATATTTGTGGCAAACACTATTACCATTCTATGCATTTCCACCAAATTTCATGTACATTGTTTCATCAAGTTAAAAGATATGCATTGAAGAAATGCGAGGCTTCCCTTGTATTGTGAAAGGCCCTTACTAAATACTTACTTGGCTATATTTCCGGTTTGGATACAGTTATTCGAATGAAAATTCGTAGACATATTCCCTGTGTAATTTTCTAAATAAAAACTAAAAAAGTCGACTTTTTTTAAAAGCTCGGGACACCCTGTTATCTTTTTCCTACCAACTGCTAAGGTATTTGTGCCAAATACTGTAACCATTCTACACATTCCTACCGATTTTCATGACAATCGGTTGAGCCGTTCGCGAGTTATTTAGTGAACAGACGGACGGACGGACGGACGGACGGACGGACAAAATCGATTTCATAAGGGTTTTTTGAAAAAAATTCTAAAAAACCCTAAAAACCAGGGTTGAATTTTGTCTCTACGAAGGCTTAAACCAAACTTCGCTAATTTTTCCTCCAATGTTTCAAACCACTGGACACATTTTCTACTTGGAATTCAAAATATAAACATAAAACATTAATTAAATTATGTTTTGTTCATTTTTTTCCAGAACAATTGGTGTACAACCAAAGATAAAAATATTGTCAAAATACTGGCGCACCAGAATTACGCACCTATCTGTTCTCTTCTTTATAGCAAGAGAGTGCGAAAACCGACAGGAAAAATATTAAGCATATACCTACATACTGCTCAAAACAAAATAAGGGCCACTAATGTCCGTTGACTTCAACAACGACTTTTGGCGCCATTCTGCCATTCTGTACCTGAATGTGATGTGAGTTATCACAGTATCATTCGTCAACCTTAGCTTTAACGGGACTGGCTTAAACAGTTCTTTTGGGGTAACGAGTCATGCATTTGATTGCTTTGTTTATTTCTCATTTTGATTTAGAATTAGTTTTCGCCAAGTTCTTTAACTGCAACATTAGTTGTTGCACTTTTAAAGATAAGGAGAATCTGTAAAATACAAAATGCCAGCAAATCAGCGCCATTTAAATTTAAATGCTTCGTCCAGAGCCTTAGAAATCTTGGAGGAAGGTCGTTCGCAATGTTTTGTGGTCCTGCAATTAGGGTATTCGCGAAGAGCCATTCAAAATCTTTTGAACCGTTACCAGGAGACAGGAAGTGTCTCCCGGCGTCATGGTTCAGGACGAGATCGAATAACCACCCACGCAGAAGACCGATATGTGAGACTTTGTGCGCGATGGAATCGTACCATTAGTGCTCGTGGACTACAAAGTAAGCTATTAAGGACGACTGGGACTATGGTTAGCCCTCAAACAATCAGAAATCGTTTGCACGAAGACCAACAACGGTCAAGGAGACGTGTTACCAGAACACAACTGACCAAGACGCATCGTACGAATCGTTTAAGATTTGCTCGTTGACATATCCAATGGGACATGTAACAATGGCGCAAGGTGCTCTTCTCGGGTGAGTTCAAAGTAATATTTTTTAGTGACGACCGTCTGGCGGAGAACCGGAGAAGCATTTTTGGATCCTTGCATTAATCAAATTGAGAGGCAAGGCGGTCCCAGTGTGATGGTCTGGGCCCGAATGAGCTTGCAAGGAAAAACTGACCTTGTTATCCTAAATAACGGGACAATTACGTCCGAAAGTTATATTGAAAGGATTGTTAGGCCACATATCATTCTTTTTTCAAAACAGGCGTTGGATGGTTTTATCCTCATGCAGGATAATGCACGATCACATACTGCCCCCGGGCGACAATGTCTGTTTTCGAGGAGGCCAATATTGAGGTCATGGAGTGGCCTGCCAACAGTCCGGACCTAAATCCGATAGAACATCTTTGTGATCAATTAAAACGCCCGATGCGGACCGCTGAAGATGACATACACAATCAGCAACAGCTGATTCAATTGCTAAAAATGTGTTGGGACGAGATATCAAAAGAAAGCGTCGATCAGCTTATTGAAAGCGTTCCGTCCAAGCTTCGAGACTGCATATCAAAAAGTGGAGGCCATACTCGATACAAAAAAAAAACAAAGAATACATTTTTTTTACAGATTAGACATACAAATTAATTGTTATTGTTACGATTACATGAACGCAAAAAGTAAGCAATCCGAAAAAATGCTAAAAAAAAAGTGTAACTTTTGGTCAAAATTCAATAAAATTCATTATATCTAATGAAAAACATATTCCTTCTTCCTTGCCTCGTTCTTTATACCGCTCCATGGTTCCGCGTTGCTCGACCTGCGGTGTAGGCACATCGCCCGTTTTGGCGATAATTTCTCAGCATATTTCTACAGGCAGCTCTATCTTGGATCGTGTCATCGCCGAGACCAATGCGTTGTTGTTGCTTTTTCATTTGACACATCCAGGTGTTCTTCGGTCTGCCTCTGGCCTTGGGTCCATCAAGTGGAAAAACATATTAATATATTAAATTAGACCAACAAAACTGTGATTTTCCTTTTCCACTAAAAAATAATCAGAAAATTATAGGTTGCCCTTATTTTTTTGAGCAGTATATTTATTGCTGTTGATTATGTACTTTGATTTCCTTTTAAGAAATTTACCGTTTTTCGCTCTAGTTAAACAAAATCAGTGTCTGGGCTCGAGATTACCAGATGTCAAAATACATATGCCGACTAGTGTATAGTCAGAGATGCTTCCGTCAATGCGTTAAAAACTCCATGACAAAGTTAATATACCCATTCAATTATAGAGTGAAGGGTATAAACATAAACGATAACATCAATGGTTGAAGTGCACTAGAAAGTTTTCTATTGATTGTAAATCATTTGCTGATATTTTGTTACTCAATTTGAGATGAGTTAAATAGGATGTCCATTAATCCTTTAAAATAAATAACAGTTTTTATTTTTCTTAACCCTAGAGAGATAATCTACGTCGAATCGACGTACAGAAATTTTTCTTTTTATTATATCTCATTAGTGAAGCTTCATAATTTGTTGGTTCCAAGATTTAACTCAATTCATGTCTGTAGGCGTAATTACGTGGCAAAATTATTGGCTTGGGTACCACACAGCCTAAGATATTGGGGGTCATAAGTCAAATATACGTCGAATCGACGTATGATTATCTTTAACAAATTTGTACTGAAAAATATTTTAATTGCCCCGAATTGACATTTTTATAAATCTTCATAATGTGAATGTGTATTCACTTGGATATAACCACTAAAAGCCTGTTTCGATAAAGATATCCTTTATTTTAATCTATTAAAAGGACAGTCCACTTTCTCCTAGTACCACTTTTTTAAAATTAATATTATATAAACAAACAAATGATAATTTTGCAAAACAACGAGTTTAACAGATTAATATTAAATACAAATGATTATATATCTACCTTTTAGCAACATGTTACTCTTAACAAAGAAGTTATAAGGATGTTAACTAGCAACACGTCGAATCGACGTATGATTATCTTTTCAGGGGTAAAAAATATGATTATCTCTCTAGGGTTAAAAAAAAAGTATGATACGACTTAAATAGGCTGGACAAAATAGTAAGTACATCTCAATAATTTTAGTTAAAACTGGTTCTTATTCAAACTTTATGCTCTGATTCAACAAAAATTTGTTTTCTTTATTATTTCTCATTAAATTGTCTATTATTTTCTAGAAAAAAAATCAGCTCCTGTTGGTTTACTGGAGACAATTTGACGACATGGTCTAAGTGGCACAGTATACTAAGTTACTTCAAGAAAAGTCCCATAATTTGTCCTTCTTATGGTAAAACTTTCCTTCCGATTCTTTGATTTAACTTACCCTCATCATCAAGCAAAAAATGACACCCCATTTTCTAGAAGTGAGTCCTCGAACGGTGTATGAAGTATGGTTAGGAATATTATCCTGTTAAAATGTGCATCTTAGTGGTGCAGGCTCTTCAGTATAAGGTAACACGATCCTTTACAATCATTTCTTGTACTGAAATTGTGTCACAGTAACGGCTTTCAGATTTTTTCGAGCGACCGACAGCATATTATGTGAAAGAAGCCGTAAGCCATGATTATCTTATCCTTATGGGTAATAGTCCTTTTCGACTTATTGTACTTCACATTCTTTTTATATTGGGCGATGAATATCGTATTTACTTACATTTATTATGATTTCGTCACCATGACCAAATATTTCGCTTGTTTTGATTGTTTGGTCTGGACCAAGCAAAACAATTTCACTCTAAATTTAGTTGAACCTTCAATTTATTTTACTCTCATAAAGTAAAACTTCCTGGCTATTCGTTAAAATTACTTTAATTTTTGTAGTTTTCGATTAACTTTTTGTAAAGATACGATATTATCAATATCTGTCGCAATAAGCGTCAATAATGTGAACGGAGCTTTGTTCGATATAGCTCTAAGATTATTGTCACTTATCCCTGAGGCCATTATAATTTTTTTCTTTGTTTTCAATGCATTCTACAGTAAATATAATTGTTTGCATGTTTGTTTACTGATTAGGGGAATACTTAGCCAACCATAAATAAGTTTGAAACCTTAATGCCTTTCTTCGGGCCTATATCCGTTTTTTACTTCCTAAATATTTCTTAGGTTATAAGTTTAACAAAAATTGCACACAAAGCATATAAAAAATGTTATCCATTCGTTAAATCACACCCTGTATTGAAAAAATTGACAGTGAACCTATTATTTTGACCAAGCTGATTTATTGACTTTAAAGTTTATATAGGAGAGATCTGAGGAAATAGGCCAGAGCCATTTTATTTTTCGGGGCCATTGGTACTAGTCGTTGTATCAATACGGATTGTTACATTACAACGACTAACCGTTTCGAATATTACTATACAGTAAATGCAAAGAAAATTGAGCTTAAAATTGTTCAAGAGGGGTGTACTTATTGTTTTGTCCATATGTGTATGTAGGTATGTATGTACAACCATCAAAGTGCAGTGAAACCGCATTTACGCGGTAAAACTTCTAGTCGTCGTAGTTAGTTGAACAAACGTATAATGAGACCAACGAACTTTTACTCTTTGTCGTCATTGGTGTGTCTATGCAAGGACCATGAAATAAAGTCCTTGGTATAGACTACCACTAAAGCTACGAGTACGAGTAAGTATATGTAATTTAGAATTGTTTGGAATCCATCAATCGATTATAAAATTTCTGTCATTTAAATGTATTGAATAGCAAAGTACCTATATGTATGTGCATGAACAATGAGTACATTCAGCTGAGTGATAGCAGCTGCAGATCGGCCAGCGACTGCACAAATTTGATTTCTCTGGCTGGCTGCACAATCATTTTCTGAATGTTGGATTAGTTCGGTAGGTTTCAATTTATTATCTTATCTGATACACAGCTGACATTGCTTATCGCAAAGAAAGTAAAGTTAGCGTGGAAAATGTCATATATTTCATTTTTAAATAAACGTGTAGATCGTGTCCAAAAGGGGATACAATCAACTACGCTTAAATGTGTCGATTTAAGGCAGGCATGTCCTCGCAGTTTTGTGCGGCCAGCGGGCAGGTCAAATAAACACAATGCGTATCAGCACAAATGCGAAAAATTAAACATGTGAGGCGTTAAGCTCAAGTCTATAAAATTTACTTAAATTCGCCAAGACTCTGTGGCTAATGCAGCTTAATCTATGTATTTTGGAAATCTTCCTCTATGTTCTATATAAACAAATTTCTGAGGGATATTTGAGGTACATTTGCGGACGGGTTTTAGGCCCCTTCGTGGAATTGATTTGTCCCGAAATTCGGTTCGGAAAAAAATTGTTGGCATTGGCGAACCTTATAATTATCTACCACGGTTTGGATTGAAATTTATTTGAAAAGAAGACCAAGTTTTAAGGAATCCGAAATCTTGTATTTAGCGAGGAAATAACGTGGATGTGTAATTTCGTAAACATAAAATTTCAGCCTATTATTTCATTTTTTGGTTTTTTTGCTTATTAAGATTTACATGTCTTTGCTTCACACCACATCAGAAATCAAATTTTGTCTATTTTTGGCCACCTTTTTAACCGATTAATTTATGTCAGCCTTGATTTACGCAACCTTCTGGATGTTTCCAGACGACCAATCGGCGGTTTGTTCTGATCAAACGTCCAAAATTTGGTGGAATTTAATTACTGATCGATCAACTAAAATTACGCATTTTAACTTTTTGTCTAAAGTGTCAAAATTTGTTTGAAGAACATTTTGGCACTTTTCAAGTATATAATCCCCAGTGATTCTGATACATAGTCATATTTTAAAAGAATTTTTCTTTCGTCAAATTTTATAAAAATTGTCTATATGCATCTTTAATCCTGCGGCCCGCGCAAAACTAAAGACAGTAATATTTGGCCCAGGCCAGGTTTCGAGTGTGACACCCTGATATAGGGTATGAAAATCACATAAAATTATTGTCAATGCTGTCCCCTCGAAGAGATTACGGAATAAAAGTTCTCAGCTCTAAGTCTGACTTCTGTGTTACTCCAAAGTTATCACCAGTTATCACACACACACTTCTTAGTTTAGAAAAATCACTGAACACCGACTATCAACCAGTACTCAATTCTGCAACATCAAAAAATTAACCGCAAAAAAATCGTTAAAAATTGTGCCGCTTCCTGGTAGTACTTAGCAAAACTCATTTAGGACTAAAAAATCAGGGCCGGTTTCTGGTCATGGCGATGAATCTAATCTTTTTATAGATGTATTTTGGTCTCGTACACCCACGAATTTTCCTATAAAAATGTTATTTTCTGAATTCCCTGTATCGTTTCTCTTTTAATTTTTTTCTCATTATATTTTAAAGAAAATTTGATTGGCTGATAATTTTTATCTGTAAACCTCAAATAGACTTCCAGCCGAACTTAAAGAGGGGATGTCGGACTCAAAGGGGACACAAAGTGGAAAAGCAGGACATGACCATGAATTAACACTTTTTCAGAGTGTATCACTCAGTACAAATTTTTCGTAGAAACGGATGCATGATTCTTAGCCGCACACAAATTTAGCATTTTTTAAACGAAAAATTCCATAGTGTATAATATGTTGCAAGCACTATATACATATATCCTATCAGCACGCATGTACGGAAATTTTGGACCACGCCAAAATTCGATCTCCGGACCTCTAGATTACTAGCATCGTAGTGCGACTCAACCAAGTGAGCCACAGAGCGTAGCTTAGCTTGCTTTTATAGATTAGTTGGTGTGACATTTGCTAAATTTAGGGTTTTTAACATTCCAAAATAGCAGAATTTTCGGGTTGCCAATCGCAACATTGAGAGAAAAATTAGCACTTTATGAACCGATTCAGTTTTCCTTCTCATTCAGATTTACATGGTCATTATGAAGGGTTATATTTACATGTGTGGCACAAGGGAACCTGACAATTTTTAAAACGTCGTAAAAAATCGGAAATTCATTCTACACAATTTTTGCCACTAAAACACTCAGGACAGTTGCGGAATTTAGTTGAAACCCCAATGTATGTGTATGGCTATTTTCATTACTAAACTTTTGTTCGAACATATCTCTACAATTGTGCGCGCAGCAAATCTGTTTTGCGTTCAATGGTTCAGATATGTACGAAACTTGACCCCTGTGGTTTTGGGGTTTGAATTATGCCACAGCGATCCCGGCTTGTCGTAAAAGGCGACTTGAGGCTTGTATCCTGCGTACCTGAAATTTACTTTACAATCGAAACATTAAACGAGCCTCGGATACCTCGGACTGATTCAACGGCAACGACTTTTGGCTATAAACAACGGACTACGATAGGTTTTTGGAACGTTCGGACGATGTGGGGTGAGTGTAATAACACAAGGCTCACAGAAGTCGAACAGGAAATTTCCGCAGACAACATCGCTATACTAGGACTGAGCGAGACACGATGGCTGGGATCGGGGGCGACTTTATCACCTTTAGCTCTCGTATTGCTGCATTGCTCTACTCTGGAACTGAAGGCGACCTCTGCAAGCAGGCGTCGGAATCCTGTTGACTAGGAATGCACGCTTATCCCTAATGGACTGGAAACCTATTTCCGATCGTATCATCACAGAACTAAAAAATCCATTAATTAAACGCGCATTATTCTACCGCTTTGCACGAAAAAGCTATAGTACAGCAACATCTCTTGAGAATCCTACAAATGAAGATAGATGGAATTTTGCAAAGGATTGTTTCATTTCGTGTGGCGAAGCAACTGTGGGACGATTGGATCGAGGTAGGAAATCATTTATCAGTGATGCTACTTGGTCTCTTATCTCAGCACGCAAAAGAGTTAACGAACAGATTAACTCCGCTGCTGATAATTCAGCCAAAAATCAACTCCGAGCTGAATACCGTTCACTACAAATAGGCGTACAGAGAAGTGTGAGGCGTGATAAACGTAATTACATCAACGCTTTAGCGAAGGAGACAAATGATGCGGCTTACCGTGTTGAAAGTGGTACCCTTTTCAAGCTTATTAAGCCACTAATTGGCAAATCGTTCACTACGGACCATCCTGTTAAAGATAAAGAAGAGTTACTGCTTGTTACCGAAGAACAGCAGCTTCAGAGATGGAAAGAGCACTTTTTTGAGGTCCTAAACAATTGCTTTGGGCCTGTGCATATTCATCGGCAGAAGAAGACGTCCCTCGAATAGCCAGTATTAATTCCAGACCACCATCTAAAGGTCTGAATAGACCTCGGGCGGAATGAAAATTAAATTTTTGTCCGCTGCGATTTTATCAATGAAAATGCATACTTACTGTCGTGGAACATGTCGCAAATGTTGGGGAATTCCATAAACTAAAATCCGAGAATGGTTTCACAATTTGTCTATGCCATTTTATGTACTATGTATTATTTTTCGATTCCCCGGTCATTAGATAATTTCCACGATGAACTCGTCGTGGACAGTAAATCGGTTTGACGTTTGCTAAACTCATTTTCATCTTGAAAATGCATTCGGACAAGGGGGAAATTATTATTTTTTAGTTATTTTTAAGATGACTTAAAACGTAAAACGCCTTTGTAGCAATGGTTGAAGCTAAAATTATAAATTCACCACGGTATTTTGCCGGTTCATTACCGTTTCATTTTCACTTACGCTCCGAGGTCTATCCAGGCCTTAAGGCGGAATTAAAGCGGGTTATCGATTTTATGGACGCCGGTAAGGCCCTGGGGATAGATGGATTTCCGGTTGAATTATTTAAAACGGATTCGAATGCTACAGTGGACATTCTGCTCCCCCTTATCAGAGAGTTTTGGGATACCGAAACTCTTACAGCCGAATGGAAAAAGGGCGTAATTATTAAAATTCCGATAAAGGGTTACCTTAAGGATTTTAGTAATTGGCGTGGGATTTGCCTACATCCAGCTGTCTCCAAGCTGATGGCTAAAATTATTTTTAACCGGATCAAGGCTGAAGTTGATCGCACTTCAAACAATGAACAAGCTAGCTTTCGTGAGGGTTTTTTTGTAGCAACCATATCAACACTCTCCGAATTATTATTGAGCAATCCGCCGAATGGAGATCCCAATTACACCTCATGTTTATTGATTTCAAGAAGGCGTTCGATAGTGTTGATCGGGAGGGCATACCAGATAAAATAATTTCCATCATCAAGAAATCTTATCAGGGAGCCCAATTTCACGTTTTGCACAAGGGTACGCTTTCAGATCCTTTTGAGTTACACAGTGGAGTGAGACAAGGTTGCATTTTGTCACCTATTCTTTTCCTCATAGTCATTAACGATGTACTAGTGAGCGCGCTTCCAAACTAAATGAAAGCTATCAGATGGAAAATGTTTCATCACCTGCAACACCTGGACTATGCTGACGATATTTGTCTGCTATCAAACGTGTTCTGTGGCCGTGATCGTTCGGTCGCCACTCTGTGAAATAGACACTCATAGAGAAACTAGTTTCCAAACTCGGCACGACTCGTCGCAAGTTTATTATTCAGAAGATGATAAGAAATATTCTTATCGTAGAATAATAAACTTATAATGCGACTAGGAAGTGGTATGGCTGACAACCATATCACACTCCGAATTCAAGTTGTCTTTGTAACGTTGATGACTACACACGGTAGTCATCAACGCACCATGCTCCACTAGGAGTTACGGTAGTCAAGAGAGAGAGATCAAATAAAAAGGAGGATCTAGCTCAAAACGCCGATGCTTTGTATTGTGAAAGTCGTAATGCTGGGCTAAAGATAAACGCTGTCAAGACCAAGTTCCAAGTACTTGAGCTCTGATACAGGGGGACAAGGCGGAATTTGTGTTTCGGGTAGGGTGTTTACAGGTACACTGTAAAAACAAGGTTGAATTTTACATCGAAAACTCGTTGAATTTTAAACCTTTTTTCGCAAAATTACAGTAAACGTTTATTTTTAAACAAAATTTCTAGTAAACCCACAAAATAGTGTAATATTACAGAGATTTTTTAATATTACTCTATTTGGGTGTAATTTTCCACCACATTTGCTGTGATGTTTCATTACTTGATATTTGTGTAACTTTACATTTTCAGTGTATATTTATCAATTGGAAGTTGTCATTTTTCATGTAATATTACGATTTTGGTGTGACAAATTACACCTACATTTGTGTACAATACTTTTGTGCATTATTGCATTTTCCTGTATCTCACAAGTGGCTTGTTCTGTGTGCAATTGGTCTGTTCCGTACGAAGTGCGTGTGAGCATCATATTATTATTGCTGTTGTTGTAGCCTTTTTTTGCTCTTAACCGATGGGGGTGTGGCAGCTCTTGGCAGTTGGAATAACGGGCGATAACAGGACGATTTATATCGAAGAACCGGCTGCCGTAAATATTATTATAAACCCGGATGTAAATTTACATATTTGCCAGTGTAAATTTACATTTTTTCCAGTGCAAATTTGCTTATTTCTGAATTAAATTTACATAAGTCTAAGAGTAAGTTTACTTATTTATATGTGCAAATTTACTTATTTCCGTTTGTAGACTTACACCAATTTTGTAGTAAATATTTACACTGTAAAGCGTAAAATTACTCTCGTTCAAATCGTGGTGTAAATTTACTACTATAATAGAAGGAAAAAAAGCTTCCTCCTATTATTGGAGTAAAATTTTTTCGAGTGTAGTCGAAAAAGTTGACGAACTTTGCTACCTCGGAAGCATAGTCACAGCTGATGGCGGCGCGGACACTGATGTAGATGTAAAAATGTAGATTCGTGGGTCTGGGATGCGATATGTGGACATGGTGGCAGAAATTTTACCTGGGCTTATACTCAAGTTTTGCAAAAATTTTGGCGCGACCATGTAGGATCGTCGATAAACTCATTTATCGTATGACAAGAAGGGGCCTATTTAAGCAATTTTAGCCAATTTTTATACCCTTCACTCGTAGAGTAAAGGGTATATAAACTTTTTCATGAAGTTTGTAACGCATTGAAGGAAGCATCTCCGACCATATAAAATATATATATATATGGTCAGCACGACGAGCTGAGTCGATTGGGCGATGTCTGTCTGTCCGTCTGTTGCTACGCGTTTTACTCGGCCAGTTTAAAAGCTATCGAGCTGAAATTTTGCACACATGCTTCTTTTTATTGCAGGCAGTTTGTATGTTTGAATCGCTAAAATCGGACCGTTGGGTCATGGGGCTGCGGGCTGCCATACAAACCCAGTCCCCCCAATTTGGTTTTTCTAAGAAAAACTTTTTTATTTGTACACCAATTTAAACCAAACCTCATAAAAGTGCATTTCAATTGATGCCACAAAACATATGTAAAAATGAATGGAATGGGACCATGGGGTCATGGGGCTACAATACAACCCCCCCCCCATTTTGGATCTTCTAAGAAACATTTTTTTCTACACCAATTTAAAAAAATGCGTCTTTATAAAATAAAAGTAAAACAATCGTACTATGGGGCTGCCATGCTCCCGGATCCCCCCAATAAAGTTTTCTGATATAATTATTTTATTTTCCCACTTTCCAAGCAAACCTCACACAAATATTGTTTTATCGACGACACGAAACTTACATATGTGAAAACGGAAGGAAAAGAATCGGGAAGGATTAAACACAAGTCATAATTTCGCCCGAAAAAAAACTTTCAGCCCAAGGAGAGTGAATGGTATTCAAATTTCGGCCGCGCCCGAAATTAGCCTCGGTCTCGTTTTTTCATTAGCATGGTGGCTGGAGTAAATTTGACCCCGCCGAGAATCAATGTCAGGTCTCTATCGTAAAGTAGCGTCTTAATCCTTTAGAGTTTCATTTCCAAGGTTTACATTCGTATGATTAATTCAGTTTAATTATGATAAATAATTAATATAAAAACGAGGAACTACCATCTACATTCGTTCACTTCTGTTAGCTTCCATTTCAGTCTAGTAAATATACATACATTATGAGTACTATGTATACGTATTCAGAAATATAAACACAACTTCTGTGCAAATCAATAATAGGTGTGTTTTTTTGGTTATCCCGTGCAGGTTTGGGTAACGAAACTCCATATAAAAAAAATTACAGCTGACCCACCTGTCATTTTTTTATATGAAGTTTCGTTACCCAAACCTACACGGGATAACCAAAAAAACACACCTAATAGTAATTAATTTTTTTTTATTTGTTAAGTCACTTATTTGCAGTTAAATTAACTCGTTTCGCAACAATAAAAAACATTATTAGAATTTTAGATTTTCCGTTTTTGCGACGCATCGCTTGGCCTATTAAACCTCAAACAGATGTCTTCCTCATGCCAAAAAGCACATAGAAATAAACTTACATAATGTACTTCTGCTGTGTATGCCGCCATATGTGCATAACACACGACGGTATGATGATGATGGCCTGGGGCGCATACGAAGGAGAAATCAGGTTGTTGACTTCTCAACTACTATTTTATGGCTACATTAGTTTTTTTTTTCTATTTTTCTTCTGTCTTCTATTTTCCGTTGAAGCTCTTATGTTTTCTATTTTTCATTTTTCGCGTTATGTGGGACTAGTTCAAATAGGCATTCGCGGTTTCGTATTCGCCGTCGCTTGCTCGCTCGCTTGCTGTTGGAATGAAGAAGAGGAAAAGTGAAGTGTGTGCTATGGATGGCCCCCTTTGTCGCGCAATGTATGGGCAACGATGGAGACGACTACCACGACGAACCTAGCAAATAATACCAGTTTGCATCTGAGAGGATGGTATCTGCATCTTTCGCGTGTTTTTTTTTCATTTCGTGTTGGCTTTCAGTTCAAGATTGAATTGACTTTTTTGCTTAATTGTTTCTCATTACGTGCGTTTGTATCAACCGGATCTAAAATAGGAGTAAACATGTTTAGTTATTATATTATAATAGTCCAGGAAAAGTAGTAGTCCGCATCGTCGCATTCACAGGCAGACCTGGAGATCTCCAGATCAACATACCGTCAACCAAATTGACCACGTCCTCGTCTGTAAGAGATGGGCATCGAGCATCATGGATGTTCGATCCTATCGTGAAGCAAATATTGATTCTGACCACTACGACTTATAGGTCAGAATTTCATCGGTGCATCATTCGAGATTCAACCTGGCAAACATTTTTGAGGTTGACAAATTGTCGGATGATGCCACGGTGGTTGCTTATACGACTGCCCTTGAGGAGAAGTTGACGCCCTTGCTAAATAACATCAGCTACGAAGGCACCCTTGAGATCTGGGATACACTCAAAGACACCATCAAAGGGGTCGCAGAGGAGGTTGTGGGCTACAAAGCCCGGAGAGCCCGAAATGATTGGTTTGACGAGGAATGTCAAAACTCGGTAGATGCAATGGACCGAACGCGCAACTAGAGCCAAAAAAAAACAAATATGACGAGCTTCGACGATTTTCGAATAGGTTAATTAGGCGTAAGAAACGTAAGCATCTTGACGAGCAGTTGATGCAAATAAACCAAAGACTAGCTAGTAGGAACAGTAGACAAGCGTACAAGCTAATTAATTCAATTAAAAGTGGATACCAACCCAGGATCAGCCTCTGTAAGGATAAGGATGGCAATATCATTAGCGACACCGATGGCGTTGATAAACGCTGGGCCTCACATTTTGAAGAGCTCCTCAATGTTCAACCGAACAACCCCACACAAGAAGTTCTGGAGCTGATGGCTAAAACAGGCCCTCCCGTTCAACCCCCAACAGTAGAAGAATTTGATCTCGCCATGCAAGCACTAAAACATAATAAAGCCCCGGGCGCTGACGAGATTCCAGCTGAACTTCTGAAGCATGGTGGAGAGAGCCTTGTTAAGGCTATACACACACTTACCGTTAAAGTATGGAACGACGAAATAATCCCGGAAGATTGGCGTAAAAGTATCATTTGCCCAATCCACAAAAAAGGGGATAAGTTGAAATATTTACGACTTATAAGATTTTAGAAAATAGAATTAATCCGTACGCAGAAGAGATGATTGGCGAGTACCAAGGCGGCTTTAGACCTGGTCGTTCGACGACAGATCAGCTTTTTACAGTGAAGCCTTTACTCCAAAAGTGCTGGGAATACAACATCGTCGTATACCAAATATTTGTCGACTTCAAGCAGGCATACCGCATACGACAGTATCGATCGAAGCGTACTGTACAACATTTTGCTGCATTTTGGAATACTGGCTAAGTTAGTGCGACTCATAAGGATGACGATGACTAATACCGTTTCGCAGGTCATAGTTCAGAACTGGCGCTGGCGCTGACGCTCTTCAACCTGGCTCTGGAGTATGTAATTCGAGCCATGAATTTGGACAGCAGCGGAACGCTACTCATTAAATCGATCCAACTAGTAGCGTACGCCGACGACATCAACATCATGTCTCGAAGATTGGGTGATGCAGAAAGCCTTCTGCATAATCTCAATAACGCCGCCAAAGAAGTTGGGCTACATATCAACGAATCTAAAACCAAGGTCATGATGCAATCAAAAACTAGAACGCCAGTAACAAATGTCGCCAACGAAAAGGATGAGATAAAGCGACAGATGCAACTAGCTAATAAGTGTTATTTTTCGGTCCTCCCAGCTGGTGCACAGGAACACGAAGCTCCACGTGTATACGACCATAATCCGACCTGTGCTATGCTATGGCTGCGAGGCATGTACCGTAACCCAAAACTCTGAGCACCTGTTGGACACATTCGAGCGAAAGGTTCTCCGAAGAATCTTCGGGGCCGTTCGTGAACGATGTGAATGGCGCATCCAGTACAACCTTGAGTTGTATTAGCTGTATGATGAGGTACAGGTGTCGAAAATCGTGAAATTGCAGCGACTGCAATGGGCAGGACGTGTACAAAGGATGAACGACGATCGCATGCCCAAAAAGGTGATGAACGCGCAACGAGTGGACGAAGCCAGATTGCGTGGACGACCGAGAGCCCGATGGGAGCATTCTGTATGTGAGGACGCCCACCAGATGCTAGGCTTTCGGAACTGGAGGACAAGGTCGCGTGACCGCGACAATTGGAGGTTTTCATCCAGGTGGCCAAGGCCCGACGTAGGGCTATCGTGCCATAATGAAAGAAAGGGAAAGTAGCTCGGAATAACCAGACGAAAGCGTTCCTGTTGAGGATTTACGCGCACCTCGAAAACTCGAACTTCTGGCAATTCTAGCAATTACCAAGAATTCCCGTTGCTGTTACATTAAAGGAATCCTCCAAAAATGATCACCTTCAGAGGTGGGATAGAGGGACGTTTTCTAACAACTATAAATACTTGATGAATCAAGGTTCGTTTCGAATGCAAAAAGACAAAGCGGGCGAACGTGTGTTAATCATCAAAATTGGTAGGGTTTCGCAGCGTACATTACTTCGAAGTTAATCAGGCGACAACTCGTAACAAAATGTACATAACATTGAACGAACCCCTAGGAACATCATGGCTAAAGCAGGAGCACACCTGTACGACGTAATCCCAAAGTAGGCAGCCCGAAAATACTAAGATTAATTTCGAGACCATGATGACATTACTCGTATTCTGGCGAAAATGCACTTTACAAACAATTTTTTAAAATTCTGCCGTTCTGGCCGTTGAAAGAACATTATTCCTGCGATATGGACATTAACCTACAGATAAACCGATATTCCCACTAGGTGCCTGCCTCAAATACCGTGAGCAGAGAATCTAAATTTAGAATGCTTTCCAGGTGCGTTTTTTAAGTCCTTAGTCCTGTTTAGGTTGGAGTAACAAAAAAAAAACGATTGCAGGTAACGTTTAATACCCGAAATTCACCAAATAAAGCAATCATTCTAAGAGGCAAAATTCTTCGAGTTATCCCTTACTTAGCATAAATGTCAACCAGAGGGTGGCGGAGTAGGAGAATTACTGCCCATCTGTGTCTCTCCCGTGAGTTGTTACCGTGACACTCAGCTCAGGATTCGTGTAAGACTGCTCCCACGTGAGGGCACACCCAAGGGACGACTTTTCCGGAAGGTCCCAATGAAGTCGACTTTGAGTCAGGGAGAGTAATCTCTAATATTTTCGAAATCTAATTTCCAATTTCTAATGAAAAGGAAGAGTACATATAGGAAATAGGAAAACCTATCACCGAGAGTGAAAAACTGAAAGCTAACATTCCGAATAATTTTCTAGTACAATAATATTTACATTCAAAAAATGCCCTCAAAATATAGATTTTTGTCATGCCAATGCACTGGTTTTTTCCTTGACACTAAATTATAAAAGTAACTGGTGCGACAGTCCAAACATTAGACTAAGACTGCAGATGCGTTAGTGATATCCAATTGCCAAGTATTATTTTTCCGCATTATTGGGTACTCGTTTAATATCAGAGTGGGATCATTGTCCGCAACATGGATCGTGAGTTCGAAAAACACCATAAACTGGCTAGGGTACCTTCTATATTTCGGGATTAGAGAATCATCGAAAATCGCTGTATTGTTTTTCAACATATTCCCAGATCTGCAACACTAGTTGTCCCATCCCGAAATATAAGTACATATATAGGGTATAAAAATCAATGAAATCGTATACATTTTCTGAATTAAACTCAGCGCCCGCTCTAAGAAGGGGTAACCCGGGCGGTCGTAAAAAAAAGTTATAAAAAGCCTAAAGGAAAAAAATCAATATGATCTTCAGTTTAGTGGAAACTACATATTAGATACAGAGCTGAATTAAGATCGAGAGTGAAATTCTTCCCGCTGCGATTTTCTCAATAAAAATGCATACTTACTGTCGTGGAATATGTGACAAACGTTGGGGAATTCCATAAGCTAAAATCCGAGACCGGTTCCATAATTCTCCTCGGCCATTTTATGTATTATTTTTCGATTCCCCGGTCATTTGACATTTCACGATCAAATAACCGGGGAATCGAAAAAAAAAACATAAAATGGCCGAGAAAAATTATGAAACTGTTTTCGGATTGTAGCTTATGGAATTCCCCTCATATTCCACGACAGTAAGAATACATTTTCATTTGAAAAAATCGCAGCGGACAAAAATTTCACTCTCGATGTGAGTACTAGGCTTAAGGGAGGAATGAAATAACATAGTGTTTTTTTTTTGTGAGGTAAAGACATCTAACTTTCAAATAGATGGTGAAATTATTCCACGTAATTTTATTATCCCATTTTTTTGCAATACATGTATCGAAATTTGATTTCCAGGAGAGCACGTCCACTAACTGCCGGAAAAATTCATATGAAATTACAAAAAAGAGGAGCCAAAAAAATTCTCCCATGAGAAACTTCATGCCCAAAGGCACAATTTTCATCACTACATATTCTTTTTCTGTTTTCGATATGAATTTCTTCAGTTGGGCTCAATTTAGTTTTTTCCCCTTGGAAAGTTTAATAGAAACGTGTTTGAAAAGTATTTGTTCAGGCGTTGAAACTAGTTGTCTCGTTTCAAATGGTTTGCAACGTTGCAGAGTTCATGAACGCATGGATTGATTAATCTAGCAGTGAGAGGTCATATTTCGAACAAGTTGGTTTGGGTTTCAGAACGGGTTGGGATGCACCCACATTGGCAGAGGAGGAATAGCAGTCCTCCCTATAATTTGTTTCCGGATTTGCTAATATCGTGATTTGGCTAGGTTTCTTCGATTTACCTAGTTCTGACCTTGTTAAAAGAAACGAGCACCATTTTTTGGCACAACATTTTCCAGAGCGGAGTTCTTTCTAAAATGTGTTGAGTTTTTTAGTATAGATAACAACTTTTTGCATTCATTTTAGATTTCTTACATGTGAATTTTCGTAGTACTAGCACTTATTACCCCCGGACAATATGGGTTAATTACGGTACCAGGCAGATGTCCTTATTGTTGTAGAAGCGATTCAGAGATTTTTTCCTTTCGAATACATTAATTATTAATTCAGAGTATAGTATCTACACCCACTGAGGGAGGAGTCGCGGATAGTATGTAAGAAACCTGTTCCGCTATCACTAATACTCTTAAGCGCAATTCACCACAGTTCAGCAGAGCTTCGTAGTGAGTTTGTTTGGAGTTTCAAAAGTAAAGCTTACTATTTATAATTGTCCTTTTAAAAGCCGCCAGGTTCCCGTGTACCATCTGTATGTTGTCTTTCTTGAAAATGGTGAATTATATGTGGCTCGGACAATAGCATTCCTAAAAACATGGAATTTTCACAATTTTCAAACCCCTAAAAAATTACAGAAAATTTCAAAATACACGTTTGAGCAAAAACAGGTCGATTAGATAATTCTAAAGTGAACCTTTCTTCCTCGGGTATCAAGTTTATATTTTTTACCAGAAAAGCGTGAAACATGAAAATGTAAAGGGTTGCGAAAACGCAACCGTAGGACAAAATAAATTAAGGGGCTGCAATTTGTTCTCTTGTCTGGGGCGGCCTAAGTGTTAGAGCGAGTGCTTAATTATTTTACTCGGAAATATGTGGCAAATAACCATAAATGCAACAATACGTATTTGTACCATAAAACTTTATTAAAAATGACGTATCATCATCATTAGGTACCCAATACCCATACATTGACACGCTTTCCATCTGAAAATTATCCTATAAATCGCTCCAATCTGATAATGATAAATATGCCTTTATGGATTTGTCATTTGATTTCACATGAAAAGACTTCTTCTTCTCTCTTCACGTTTGCCAACGGCATGATTTTCTGGCGGAATGCGTCTCAATGTATGCAGCTTCAGCAATTGTTTGACATTTGAAAAATTCGATGAAACAAATTGGGGCCAAAAACGTATAGATTGTGTGTGCACATAGCGCCTCTGAACTAACGCATGCAATGGGTTACTATAGTTTCTCTAAGGCAACAAGCTTCTTAGAGATATCTTTCTTGTGCAAGGCGAGGCAACAACACTACAGGAAGCCCCTTCCATTATTGTAGTCAGTTAGGCTGCCCTCGTAGTCTGGCTGGTCTAGCGGTTAGTGCGCGCACCTTCGGTGCACAGGGCATGAGTTCGAATCTCACCATCATCCATGTTGTTTTTCGAACTCACGAGCTTGTGACGGACTATGATCTCACTCAGATGTTAAACGAGTACCCATTTATGGGGATAAATAACACTGCTGAGCGTGATGCTGAACTCATTACCTCAACAAAAAGCAGATAAGATCTTGGAAATAGGATGTCACTAACACATCCTGCGGCCTTAGTCCAATGCTGGATTGTCGCGCCTGTTATTTATTTATTTTTTAGGCTGCCCTTCTTCAATTACGTGCTAAGATTTTAGTACTCCACGCTCTATCAATGAGTGGGTGCAGCAACTCGGCAGTTATGTCGGGTGCTGCTTGATGAAATTATCAACCTTTGGATGTGGCATGTCTCCATTGTCCGTATATTGCACTCAGATTTAAAAATGTCCGGTAATGGAGACATCCGTTTGTGCTAAGGTCATCTAAATATATTGTCAATATTCGTACCAAAATCCTTCTTGTGGATGTCATCTCACTTCTCATGCGAACTTTAATTTCACTCGATAGTCTGACTCATAGTACGCACTGGTTAGAGAGAGC
The DNA here is from genome assembly GCA_949715475.1 of Microchrysa polita. NCBI lineage: Eukaryota > Metazoa > Arthropoda > Insecta > Diptera > Stratiomyidae > Microchrysa > Microchrysa polita. Next base: position 106,354,480 of record OX454415.1, on the reverse strand, counting down.
TCCATTCGCATTTTCTGCTTAGTGGCGTATTATTCGATTGCATCCTGATTCAAATAAGCCATGTCTTGCTGCCTGTGCAAACAAACTATTTTTATAAAATACCGATAGTGGACCTAATGGGACTCATCGATACCTTTACTTCCCCTACTTACTTTTCTTCCCTGTTGTCCCTTTGAAGATTATAATAGTTTCTTACAACAGGCAATTGTTTGCCCCGCTCTAAAGTTGTTATCTTGAGTCAAACTTATATCGTCTTCCGTTACAGAACATAATGTCCACCCCACACAGATCGGAGTTCGCCGAACCACGCGGTACAAAAGGTCACACCACACGCCTGGGAGGAACGAACGTTATTTGCTCGTTGTATTCCCCCAAACGCATCTGTCCCTCCCAGGCGTGTGTTGTCCATAACTTGTATCTTTTGCACCACGCGGTTCGGCGAAAGCCGATCATTATGGTTGCGGCCTTAGCTTCATGTGATCGTATTTGCAATCTCAAACCACAAAACGTTGGATGATATCTCAAATAGAGCATTAAACGTTGCTGTTTTGAGCTTGCCTTGTAGATCGTATTTTTCCATTAATTCGAAAGACAGTCATTTGGAAAGCCCTACAATGGACGTTTTACAGCACGATGTGCAGCGACAAATCTATAAAAAAAATCTTCCGTTCGTTGCGTTCGTATTCTTTAATTAAATTCATTCAGTCTTCAACTCAAGACACTTTTTTTTCTCCTTTTCTTCTTCCTTGCCTCGTTCCTTATACCGCTCAATGCCGTCGCGTCGCTCGGCCTGCGGTGTAGGCACATCGCCCGTTTTGGCGGTAATGTCTCAGCCTATTTCTACAGGCAGCTCTATCTTGGATTGTTTCATCGCCGAAACCAATACGTTGTTGTTGCTTTTCATTTGACACATCCAGGTGTTCTTCAGTCTGCCTCTGGTCTTGGGTCCATCAAGTGACACTTCCATTGATATCGCCTTCGTTGCAGGGTTTTCAGGCGCCTTTGCCTGCCTCGGATGTAGCTACTTTTGATGTGGTCCCAACTGATATGCGTAACATTTTTTTGTCTTCTTTACAGTTTTAAAAATAATTCCGAAAAACGAAACAGAAAACATCTTTCTAAGTAAAAAATGTATACACAAAGAGTTTAGGTGATGCCAAAAATCGGGGATGGTGTTCACTCTGTGGTGTCCAAAAGGCGACCTCAACCTTTCAATATTTTGACTGCCGCTCGGTTGCTTTTGAAGGAACGATATTCCAGTTTATACATATGTAACTAGCTGTGACATCTTGATCCTCCGAAAAACGTTATAGCAAATCAGCCGTTGTATTTCCTTGGGGTTTTTTTATGAATTGGTTTGACGCCTAATGTACCAGTCAACAATTGCACACAATCGATCTGACACCCGCACAGCACATACACTATATAATTTATCGTACAATCTAAAATGACAGTCTTACGATCCACACGACACAACACAACAACAAGCGAAAATTATATATTTTGTGCCGATGTAAGATGGACATCCACTGCTACTTTCGATGGAGAATGACCTCCACAGCCACAACAAGAAGAATGACCACCGGTTTATGTGAAAAAATCCTGAAACTGAAAACACATGATTGTCAATCAATCAGATTGGCAGATTGTATGAAAAATTGCATGGCAATATTCCACACGCCCAATAAAAAAAAAATTGCATTGGATCGCCACATACACCTTCCAATTTATCTGACGATCAAAAAGATTGTACAATCGATTAGACGTTCTATGGCGAGCTAAACGCTAGCTTGATACCACTTTTTTGTTGAGAATATCTTTGTTCTCATTCAAAAGAGTCAAATTGTTTCCAACGGACTCACAAATAGTCTATTGTGTACGCTTCAACATACCCCGCCAAACCCATAAAACCTAATTATTACGTTTTCGCAGTCCTTTCCTCACCTTGAAGGATCCGAAATGCATTCTAAAGACTCCAATTTCATTTAAAAATGATCTACTGCTTCATTATTTCCAGTCATATGACGCCCATCTCGCCTACATATCACTTCCTTAGGAGGTTTTCACACATGTACTTAATCTGGCCAGATTACGTAATCTGTGGTGAATTTAAAAATATGTATATGGAATTTTACAGCTCAAATTAAGTAATTTGCACAGATTACGTAATCTGGTCGTAGATGTGAAAACCTCCTTACGCCATTGTTCTCTCGAAAGAGTTCAAACTGTTTTTAAACGACTTGAACTACATGCAAATTTATTCTATTACATTGCATACGCTTCAAAATCTCCAGTCAGATGACACCCATATTAGCTAGATACCACTTGGTTGCTAGAAATATCCTTTATATCCTAAAGGAACGATTGTGAAAGGATACCAAATTTCTTCTTCTTCAATTATATTCCAGTATATTGATATCTTCACTATAAATCCAAAGATATCCATTTCTATCAATTTTGAAATTGCTTTCACCTTATGATTGGAAGAGGTCTATTGTCATATCCACACTTGCAGCAGGACCTATATAACGATGTGGTATAAGGATGACATACATATGCCTCAAGTAAGTTGCACACTAATTTGGTCAAAATTGAACCACGAGAAATGCGTCATTAACCAATATTCGAAAAGACTTAAGCGAGTAAATAACATTTTAAGCATAACGGAATTTACCGTATTTGTATGTCAAAACTGGAAAAATTAAGTATCCTATTCTCGTCTCCCGTACAGATGCAGCGATTGGAAAAAAATAATTTTTAAGATCGGTTCAGTAGTTTTTGAGCAAAACCGTTACAAACATTCCCATATAAGCTATTTTATATGCAGTAAAGCTTCGTTATAACGCTCTTCTGGGGTCTAAGCCAAAAAAGTGCTATAACCGAGAAAACGCTATAGCCGGGAAGTCCAAGAAATGTACTTTATAGACGCATACACCTTTTAGGTAACAAAATTTATTATTCGATTGATACATGGAATAAAATAGTAAGGAAATGACAATCAATTGAATATGGTTTAAAAAAAAAAAACAGATATTTATTTTTGTTTTAGACTGGCAACAGACCTCAGTAATATTGAGGTTTTCAATTTATTGAAAGATCCTTACTCTATGTCCATGCTGTAGGCAAAAATTGCTCGAATATTCTTTATTGCAACTAAGACTGCTAATGTTTTTGGCATATGTACTTGACACCTCTTTCTTGTTCTCTTCGGTGTCGACGGATGCTGATGCAATTACGATATCTTCAATTATACTTTCAATTATCGTTATGTCTTTCCCTTTTCCAGCAAATTTGACCTTGATGTGAATTAACGGAACAACTTCTGCATCATGGTTTTGTTTGTGATTCTTACAATGTAAAGATAGACTACGTGCTCAATGAATTTGTCAATATAAATTGTTTGAAGAAAATTAGACTGGGAAAAGAGCGTTATAACCGGGAAATAGTAACGTTATAACGAATCGAAATTCCCTGTAATAAATTCTAATGGGACCGGGCCGAGAAAAAAGAGCGTTATAGCCGGGAAAGCGTTATATCCGGGAGCGTTATAAAGAAGTTTTACTGTCATTAGTATAGATAGTATATAGATATAGATAAAACCTCGCAGAAAGAGATATTGGAAAATATATTCCTGCTTTTTTTGAGTACTTTTGGTTTAGGCCGTGCCCTTCGATTGGTCAAATCAAGCATCAAAAAATCGATTACGGAAAAAATGCAAATGTATATAAGGAGTGACTAGCTACTTGAAATAAACATACATTTATGTATACAAATGCAACTTATAATACTACATACCGGCGCGAAAATATTTCATTCCTGGCCATTTGCCAGGATGATTCCATCCGTTTGGAACGCTTCCAACTTGAAAAATGGTTTAAATACTTGCTCACTCGTTATACCCATAGTCATGAAAGCAAAAATACTTTTAAAGAGCACCACATAGTCGAGCTCTTACGTTTGAAGAATGTTTTGGCAAGCACAACGTGTATGCAACTGCGGGACTACATAGCAATAGAATAGAATACTCGTACGTATTTTACGTGTATTGTTATCAAATACAGTCTTAAAAGTTTGTAGGTTAAAGATCTCAAATATATTTTACACTTTCACGAGTATTTTATTACTCTATGGTTATCAATGTTGTTTTGCAAATTATGTACGTACAGTAGAGCGTCGGTTATCCGAACGCCGATTAACCGAACCGGGGACTCAGCTTTTTTCATATGAAATGCATCGAATCAAATGAAAAAATCAAGTGTCTGAAGAAAGCAACCTCTCATCAGCAGCTCTCAATTGCTTTGAATTTCTTATTTTTGTTCAGTGCTATTCGTTTAGCACATTTTCAGGTTCTCGCTTGTATTAACTTTTAGACTGCCTATATACTGTCCGATCGATTGAGCAATCGATTGCACACAACCGATCTGACACCCGTACAGCACATACACTATGCAATTTATCGTGCAATCTGAAAAGACAGTCTTACGGTCCACACGGCACAACACAATATAGCCAAAATTATATATTTTGTGGCGATTGAAGATGGACATCCATTGCTACTTTAGATGGAGAATGGAATGCATGGCAAAATATTCCACACGTAAAAATTGGATTGGATGGTCACATAAACCTTCCAATTTATCGGGCAATCAAAAAATTGCTTCAATCGAATGTCTATATGGGCACTCATAGGCAATCCTCCAATTTTTTGATTAACCGAACTTTCAGTTATGCGAACCACCCCTAGCCGACATTAGTTCGGATAATCGACGCTCTACTGTATTTGCATTATTTATCTTTTCCAACAATAGCAATAAATTCTGTAATTGATTTCATTAATTAAGTCATTCCAAAATACATAACCGCGTGTGTAACATTTTCATATACAACCTATCTACATAAAAGACCACCCGTATTAAGCGACCACCTTTCATAACGACCGATTTTCTCGGGAACGGAATTGGTTTCTATACAGCTCCATACATTTGTTCCCCGTATTAAGCGACCACCTGTTTATAGGACCAGCGATCACTACATCACTCATCGTTCCATACAAATTTCAATCTTCTTAAGCGACCACCTTTGTTAGCGATCGTGAAAATGCCATGTGCCCGTATAAGGCCGCGTACACAAACAGTGTGACGCCGAGCTTTTCAGGGCTAGGCGATGCAATGTGTGCACACTTCTTGCGATGTCGGGCGGGGCGATGCGAAGCGATTTGTGGCGAGACAATGCGATTTCATGGCAAGAAAACCAGATTTTTCAATGGATTTTATGCCGGCGCTGCCTCGTGCGGTTTGGCGCTGTTTGATGATGATACGGGTATGGTTTTAGATCGGCCTCGTGAGATGGCGCTTCAAGTGGTGGTATTTTCTATATACATACATACGTGTCGGTATGTTTACGATAGTGTTGTAGATAATTGTGGGTATCCATGATCATGAATGGATTGCTGTAGGTAATAATGAATGAGAGAAAGAGCAAGGAAACTTTTGTAGGAATTTGTAGTGTTAGCTTACGCGTTTCAAAACAATATTCAGGCGGCATTTGGATATACATATAGTCTAAATTGCTGATAATGGGTGCAATAGTGTAATGAAACCTAGTTTGTAGCGTTCGCGCTTGCGGCCCCAAAATGGCGTTCAATACGCGTTCGATTGGCGTGGCAGAAACACTAGCTATATTTGGTTCGCTGATTCCGAATTTGAGGTCAAAAACAAGAAAAAAAAATTGCTGTTGCCCGCCCCAAAATGGCACCCCTGTTTTCTCGGGGAAATACTCGTCCAATCGGCGTGGCAGAAACAGGTAAATTTTGGGTCGCTGATTCCGAATTTGAGGTCAAAAACCAGAATTTTTTTACTCGTCCAATCGGCGTGGCAGAAACAGGTAAATTTTGGGTCGCTGATTCCGAATTTGAGGTCAAAAACAACAAAAAAATGTACGGCTGCCGGCCCCAAAATGGTACCCCGGTTTTCTCATCGCCGTATGTTCCCTATCCACTACCTTCAATAATTCATTGCAAATATATGCGCTGTACGAAACCTTCCTATACGTAAGCGTACGCTACAAACCGGGTTGTGTTGCAATGCATATTTCAGCAAATGTTACTTCATTGCGATTCATTCATAGATTTGTATAAAAACAATACTTGCCAAATCCAAATTCCGCACTTTTTTGTGGGTACACGTACGCTACGAACTTGGTTGGACAGCACTGTAAATTTAGTAGACCAATCCCTTATTACATTTCTTACGACTATCCATTAATTTAATAATATGCAAATCTATAACACTATACATTATCATCGACACGTATGTATGAGTCTAAAATTTCCATATGGCAATCCAAGCCGATTTGAAACAAATCCTGCTCTCTATTAGCATCAAACAGCCTCAAACGACACGAAACCATCCTCTCCATTCATATGGACATACAATACAACATGCCACTACGAAGTCGATCCAAACACAAATCGTATATGCTGGTAGAAGACTACAGCCGCGGCAATGCACATTGCATCGGCTAAACAGCACGGTGAATCGACATGGAAAAGTTCTCCATCGTACAACCACATGCCACTACGAACCCTATCTATACACAAATCGTATCCTCCATGTTGCTCCCATCGGCAACAAGGCACCTTTTACAGCTGCTGAAAGCACGATGATTCGACATGGAAAAGTTCTCCATCGTACAACCCGACACGTCGCACCGCAAGCAGTCTGAATGGTACAAGCAGGTTCGTGCTGGTTCCTATTTAAATGCTAAGAATTTTTTTGTCTTGCGATGGGAAGCTTATCGCTTCTTATCGCATCGCATCGCCAGCAGTCTGAATGGGCTGTTAAGCGACCATAGGCGACTACATATGCGCTTATTTTTAATGTTTTTTTTGCAAGTTTTCTTAATAAATTTAGCAAGTAACGGTATTAATTTATATAAAATCAAGGTTCAGAGAAAACTGAAGTCGTTTCTAGTTATGCCAAAAATAGATTATTCACATTATGCAGCAACAGCAAAAATGTCGAATTTGAGCTTCGAGTTTGTGTTTGTAGGGGTCATTCTGTCCTGATGCAGCTGCTGCTTCCATTGTAAGTCATCAAACGCCAATTAAGCAAACACACACTACATTGTCATTTTGCGGTTAATGCGTGTCTAATCTATTTTCAAGTTTAAAGTCGATCTTTAAAAAAAAGATTCAGTTTTCGTGTCTAGCTCTGTATTGAGAAGATTGCGTTTTCGAATTCAGTCAATAAAGATTGATAGATTTTCATGACCAAATGGGAATTGAAAACGCTATAACGCGTTTTTTTATGAAAGATCGAAATTTATTTTTCAACAAATTTTCAATAGAATTCTTGAAAAAAAATCTCTAGATATTCAAATGTTTCCTTTTTTAGGTAAAGGGTTGTTTTGCAAAGCATTGGCCAATTCGGCGTAGTTCTGCAAATTTCGCCCAGCTTCGGCGATTTGTTTACGTATGTGAGCCTTTCAAAATGGTCCACTTTAAATGGTGGAGAGCTCTTGCATTCAAGAAGTGCAGATATAAACAGAAGATTTGAGCTACTTACTCTATGTCAGGGGTGTCAAGCTCAAAATCTGGTCCGGGCCAACAAATATCACTGTATTATGGTTTGAGTGGGCCGCAGAATAATAAATGCCTATAGACTATTTTTCACTGAATTTAATCTCACACAATTTTTTCACTGAAAAATTCCTTTAAAGCTACTAATCTCGGGATTATATCCTTTAGAAATGCCATCTTTTGAAAATGTTCTCCAAACAAACAACAACACAAGAAGTTGACATGCGAAAGACGAGTTCATCGAGCAGTAACCACTATTTGTGAATTAATTTCCACCAAATTTTGGACAGCTGATCAGAGCACACCGCCGGCGGTCTAGTTTGTCCAAAACAAGCATGGGAGTCAAAATTGTTAGACTGACATAAATCAATTACAGGCAGAAAGGTGGCTAAAAATAGACAACAATTTTTTTCTGGTGTTGTGTGAAACACAGACATATTAAATCTTAAAGCTTAAAAAGCGGGTTAGGAACTAAAATTGTTATGCTTACGAAATTGCACATCCATGTGATATCCTCACCAATTACAAGATTTCATGTCTTTAAAGCTTGATCTTCTTTTCAAATAAATCTGACTCCGCAATGATCTTGTCCCTGAAACATGCGGACGCGAGTTATAATGCAACCGTGGCAGACAATTATAAGGTTCGGCAAAGCCAACAACTTCTGAACAGAATTTCGACACAAACCAATTTCACCAAAGGGTCTGCTCAAAAAAGGCCGCCTTTAACAAATGTACCTCAAATAAGCATCAGAAAATTGTTGATAGAATATAAAGGAAAATTTTTAATATACATAGTTTAAGCTTACATAAGCCACCAACTTAGTTAGTGAAATTCTGAGACTTAACACCTCACATATTTTATTTTTACGCTGACACACATTGTGTTTTTTCGACCTGGCCGCGGGCCGCATAGACCTCGAGTTTGACATGCCTGCTCTATGTAGTTCGGAGCCTAAATCTACCAGTAATAAACTTATACAGGACACCTCCTGTCAAGACAATATATCTTCAATTTGTATGGAAATGATGGGCGTAAATTTCATGCGAAGATAGTAGTCTTGAAATCTGTCATGTGGCTTCACTTGAGGAAAGGTGTTGCACTTTGCCTCCAAATTAATGAATTTAGTCTCTTAGTTAATTCCCATTATTAAGCGACCACCTCTAATAGCGACCACTTTTTTCGGGAACCAACGGTGGTCTCTTCAGACAGGTTTCACTGTAACAGGTTAATCAGATAGTAAACAATGATTCAGAAGCGTCGTGAACAATGCCTGCGTTCAGAGAGAAGCTAATCCTCATTAAAAAACCCTCTTTGAAAAAAGCCCAACAAAAGTTTGAAGAACAATAATAATATTATTTAACTTTTAATTTATTTTCCATACTAATTACGTATTCTATTTTTTCCGGCATCATAATAGCATAGAGTCATAGACCATAAACAGATGCGATTATATTCAAAAATATTTTCCATTTTTTTTTTCATTCGTCCTTCACTAAGATACCCAAGTACGTACATGTATCTATTTTTAAATAAGTAAACTTGTTACCATGCCGAATATAAAATCCGAGAAAGTTCCTCATTCTTTTCGCTTTTATTTTGAAGTTGTTCTCCAGGGATGAACTTTATTCGAGTTCACGACAAACTTTTCATAGCAGAAAATTAAATCAAATCGTCTAAACAAAGAAAAAGAAACAACTTATTTCAAAGTTTTCCCCCATTTCCGCAAGAGTCTAGAATTTCAACTTTGTATGTCCTTGCTCTATCTTCGAGGTAGCGATGGTATGATGCATACTTCCACACGACCATACTCCATCCTTGTATCAGTATTCCAATCATTTTCCATAGTCCTTATATGTATGTATATATTTTCGTAAGAATAAATCGCACGGCAAAATTGTCGAGGGAAGGAGCACGGATGAACGGTTTCTGCGTCGAAAGCATCACTGAAGAGAGACGACCTTGATAGACAATCTCGATTATGATCAATGCAACATTTTCTCTCCGTTCTTCAACTCTACACAGCCTTCACGTGCACCTGCTCCTCATTTCTATCGTTATAGCAACAAAAAAACGAACGTTATTAAGAGAACGAAACGAAATGGGAACTGCTGACTCTACGTCTGTATTAAACCATGGAAACGTTGTCCTGATTCTTCCTCGTTAGGCTTCGTTACAAGTGAGGTTCAAAATGTTTTTGGATTTTACCAAACAACTTTCCTCTTGCTCCTGATTCCCTTTTTTTAATTTATCTTTTTTATTCTCATGCCCAAAACTCTGCCAACAACTATTTCATCGGCTTGTACATCAGGCTATACAAATATACATTTACCATTGTCCTTTGCCGACTGTCATCATGAACTCGCCAATTCTTCAGTTAAAGTTGTGTTTTTTTTTCGGCACCCCTCACGTTGCGTTGTATGTCCTCATTTGGACTTGCGTTTTACTGATTTTCACCGTGAGGGTATGAGTTTAAGAATATATTACGGAATCACGAACCAGCGAAGACAGAACGAGTCTGGGGTGGAGTATGTATTTCGCTTAAAACTTCCAAACAAACTTTTTATTTAATGCTTGCTATAAAGCTTGCAGAAAATATGTATTTTATACTATACAGCTGGCAGACATGTACATGTATGTCCTTGGAAGAGGATTGTTTTTGAGAGCAGACAGTCCATCCTCGATGCCACCCCATTGATTGCATGACTCGTCGAAGGTCGAAATATTCGAGGACGATTAGTGTAGATGAACAAATTTGCGTTATGTATGAAAATTATTTTATTTGTGTTTATTAACTATTTCTTAACTATCATCACGCTCGCAATATCCTTTATCTCCCCCTATTCAGTCTATCCTATTTCGGTATGACGTGACTAAGTTTCACTGCGTTCACATCTTATTTTAAGGACTAACGTTAAGCCTCTCAATGCCACTATCAGGACCGGATTTACCCTTTGTAGCGCCTGTGATCAGTAGTCGAGCTGCCGCCCTCCATCACTAGTTTAATCTGAAAGCAGATCAGTCGCATTCATGTGAGGTGTACAATTTGTTATACCCTTCGAAAGAGTGAATCGGTATACTAACTTTGTCATGAAGTTTGTAACGCATTGAAGGAAGTATCTCCGATCATATAAAAAGTATACATATATGATCAGCATGACTTGGGGAGTCGATTGGGCGATGTCCGTCTATCTGTCTGTTGCGATGCGTTTTACTCGGTAAATTTTTGCACAAATGCTTCTTTTTGCTGCAGGCAGTTTGTGTGTTTGAATCGGCAACTCCCAAATTAGATTCTTCTAAGAAAAACTTTCTTATTTTTGCACCAATTTTAACCAAATTTCACACAAATGTGTTTCTTTTGATGACACAAAACATATGTAAGAATGGATAAAATCCGACAATGTTGTCATGAGGCTGCCATACAAACCTAATCCCCCACTTTGGTTCTTCTAAGAAACATTTTTTGCACCAATTTCACAAAACCTTGAATTAATGTGTCTTTATCAAAGCAACTAAAAAGATCAAAACAAATGGAATCGTACTATGGGGCCAGGCTCCCGCATCCCCTAATAAAGTTGAAATTAGATGCTTTTGGAGAAGCGTAACGTTTAGTGAAATTGAAGTGAATCGAAAGGTCTCCACTCCCAAACAATGGATATTAAGTCCTTTTTCTCTTAGTCACAACGATTCTCCAGCTGCAGCCCCACGAAATGGTTTTCAATATTTAATGAAACCAGCCCGAAATTGCAGTTTCCGGGAGGGGGGGGGGGGGGGGGGTATGCTATACCAGGAGAAAGAAAGTGGATCCAGAGAATAGATCCGTACATTGGTGGTTAAGACCTTTCGTTATAATAGGGTAGAATTTAAAAAAAAAGTAAAAGTGTTCGGTTTTCTTGTTTCCGAAGGTATGTTACTTCTCCCACTCGAGATTCCCAAAGCTATAGTGGTGAACTGGCAGGCTGAATCAGCCTACCGTGCACAGATGGGTGCTGTTTCTAGAGTTTGTTTATATATCTTAGTTGATTCCATTTGTAAATAGTACAGTAAACGGGTATATTTTACTTAAAATAATACGTAATGGCTGAAATTTGGTGGAGATGTTAAGCAACGTGCCCCAAGTCTAAATCCGAGTTTTCGTATTGTGGGAGTGGGGAAAGTTATAGTAATTTGCCTACTTATAGGGGAATTTTGCATTTTTCCTTAATATCATTCTTACTGGTGTTCCTACAGTAAAGTGATGTGTAGAAGTTTTGTTTCTAATCGAATTGTCTATTCAACGGTACTTAAGCCAATATCGTAGGCCAAATAGTTCCGTTATAATGACCGGTTAAATGGCAAAATAGCACTAATAATGAGAATATTTTGCTTAAGTAAAACACGTAATGGCTGAAATTTGTTGGAGCTGTTAAGCAACAGGCCCTAAGTCTAAATCTGAGTTTCGTATTTTTGGGAGTGGGGAAAGTAATAGTAAATTGCCTACTTATAGGTTAAATTTGCGTTTTTGCTTAATATCATTCTTATTGTTGACCCTACAGTATAATGGTAGAGGTTTTCTTTCCAATCAAATAATATACATATGTATATCATCGGTCAAGTAGACCCGTTGTAGTTACCGGTCAAGGGTCAAAACAGTACAATAAATGGATATTGGATATTTTCTTTAAAAAAAAACGTTATTGCTCAAATTTGATGTATATGTTAAGAGACGAATCTTTTGTCTAAAACTGAGTTTTCGTATTAGTGGGGATGGAGGAAGTTGGGGTAAATTGCTTATTTAAATGTGTATTTAGTGATTGCTAAAAACTTCGCTATGTCAAGTTGTATAAATGTGTGTTCTTGCTGATTGAATTATTATCTCTTAAACCGAGACCAAAAGCAAGCTAGGTCAATTAGCGCAGTCGCAGAGATCGTTCCAAAAAATTTAAAATGAATTTCTTTACATAGTCGCTGGAGACAAAAATATGTGAGGTAGTCACATTGTGTCAATTGTGGTTCCTTAGATTGATTTTCTTCCTCTCTTTCGGACTCATTATCGCTTGCGCTACAATTGTGACCAGCTTCGTGTCCTTCTGGGTTCGATTAAAAAAGCCTTACGTTATGGAGGAAGTCGTCGTTTTCGGTAAGAGTAGAAAGTCAGGTATGTTGCTACACGCGTTTCCACAAAAACCATACAAATTGGAGAGCACTTTAAGCCTGCTTTCTTACACCCACATGCTTTTCCACAACCAGTTTTACAGGCACACGAAATAACTTTCAATAAATTTGGCGGGGCTGGTTCATTTTCGCAGGGAATGGGCCGGTACATATTTGTAGTTTTTGTCCAACCACAGTCTTCTGGGTCCATGTAATTACCAATCCATTCTTGAACCTGATGATACACTCTGAACGCATGTAGGCGGTCGGCATGTTCAGTAGGCGGTAGTGAGGGCAAACTGAAATTATTTTTTTTTTGAGAACTCAAGGAAAGGATTTATAGTGCATCCCTTAACGACTCCACCGAATTTCAGTCATTACATGTTTTATTTAAGCAAAATATTCCCATTATTGGTATACTATTTTGACCTTTAACTGGTCATTATAACGGAAATACTTGACCGATGAAATTAATATAGGTACCGTGGGATAGATAATTTGATTAGAAACATAACTCATATACATCACTTTACTGTATGGTCAACAGTAAGAATGATATTAATGAAAAATACGAAATTCGCCTATAAGTAGGCAATATACTCCAACCCCACCCCCACGAATGCGAAAACACAGTTTTGATAAAAGACATGACAAACATGTCCAGCAAATTTCAGCCATTACGTATTTTTTTTTAAGTAAACGGCCGTTTTGTGTCTTTAAATACTGTACTAAAAATAATAATTTTATTATTTGCTATTTTGTTTACAGATTGCTTTCATCGCATCACGGACTACCTAAGGATATCGCAGCCAAACAGCAATGCTACTCAAAACCAATGTAAGTAGACATACATTCGCCAATGTGTGATTCTATCTATTATTTAAAAAATGTTATACGCTTAGAAGCGACTAAGACTATGTTTACACGACGGAACAAGTACGGGTTTTCGGACCTCTGTAGCTCGGACCTTGGTTGGTCCTGAGTGTTCAAATTTGATAGAGGTTGTCGCTCGCGCCGTCTTACGAAGTGTAGCAAATTTCAAGAAGATACCATGAAAAACACCGGAGATATAAGAGTTTGAAAATCGCATTTTTTCTAAAATCTTGTTCTCGTTGTTCTTGTTGTTTATTGACAGGGCTACAGCCTCGTAGAGAGCGTCTTGGGATTTGCTCTCTTTTCCAATTATGTACTTACTTTATGGTTTTACTGCCATCGCTGAGCGATCATCACATGAATCGTCATGACTCGCTTATATGGGAAGCCGTGACGGCTCGTGCTTGCGAGCTATAAAGCATTTGCACCTCGAGCTGTTAATTGGCGGCTCGTATAGGGTTTTCCAATAAGGGCGGGTAGATGTTGAAATGAAATAAATCAAGCTGTGTGTGTGAGGTATAAACGATTTTGTTTATTTTATTTGAAAGACCTATATATGCCATTAAGTATATAGAATATAACATCAATCCGATTGGTTCAATTTTCAATTACTGCCGTATAGATCCTGCTGAATTTGAGCGAGGTGTTGGTTGATATTGTGACTTTAAGGGCATCGGTCGATTGTGGCTTAATGATATAGCCCTGCGATTTCAGGAAACCCCACAGGAAAAATTCTCGCGGGGTCAAACCGCACGATCTTGGTGGCCAATTCACGTAAAATAGGCGTAAAACTCGCAAAACTTGCACTAACAAAAACTCATTTTGATAAAGTTTTATCATTTGAACGCGCTAACGCGCTATGCTCAACCGTGTAACTTGGCATGGTGATTCGGCAAGAGTGACTGAATAGTAAACAACAAATTAGACCGAAAACAAACTGGCCGCCACAGGCTACAAACATCATTTATGTCATCTACCTGTACAAATTGGAAAACCCTATAGTACACGAAATGTGAAAACACGTCTTGCTAGCCGTCAGAACACGGCTCATATAAGCCAATGCATTTTGATGGCTGGCTGTGTAGTGGTTAGTGGGCGGGCGCACCTTCGGGGCACAGGGTCATGGGTTCGAGACTCACCGTGAACGAATTCAGTTTATTGTGTTTTTCAAACTCACGACCCATGTGACGGACTATGGTAAAGTATAAAGTTGCCAGACTGGATTTTGTATGGAAGTTTGACATTTGTTTTCTAAAATGTAAACATTTCTCATTGGACCAGACAGGTTTTAAACGAGGATTGTGGATCGTGTTTGCAGTTGCGCATGTATAGGAATTCTATCGCCAAGCCATAAAGTAAGTAATTGGAATAGAGATGGAACTCCATATAACATTCAAATCTACTGGAAAACATTTTACATTTGAGTGTGTGCTGTAAGTAACGTGTACAAACAGGAAGATATCTTCGTGTATATACACGCTACTTACAGCACACACTCAAATTTGCAATGTTTTCTAGTAGATTTTAATGTTACATGGAGTTCTCTATTCCAATTATTTACTTTATGGCACAGAGAAGAAGAAAGGAGAGGGTATACGTAAAATGTGACGGGACAAGTTTGCTTGTTCAATGGGAGAGGAAAACAACGGTACATTAATTGATAAGTGAATCATAAACAACCCGTCGATAACACACTACGTTTGTCTTTTATGACATAAAACAGCACCTAACAACCACAAATTACCCGAGCAACGTCATATTATAGTCAATAACGTAACTATTTCGCGCAATCGAATTAAATCAAACGAGATTCGCGGCGAGGATCGTTTACCGCGTTTACCGACTTTTACAATATAGAATTCGCACGTGCTACATTACTAGCAGAACCGGATGACTTTGTGGTTGTGTGTATTGATGTGAGTGACTGAACTAGTCGATTTTGTCGCTGTGTGCGGCAAAACTTGTCGCATTTGACGTGATGGAACCGTGAACCGCTGAACGAGAGAGCCCATGGGCAAGATTTTTCGTCCCATGTTGTGTTGTTGTTTTTATATGAAGTTTCATCATTAGGGCTACTCCATAGTACTCTATGCTTTATGGCCAAGCTACCATGGGAATATATGGGATTTCTACTCCATATCACTGCCATCTAGATAGACAGGCCGGATTATCAGCTGATCTGTCAGTGGTCATGCAACACTAGTAGTGCCATGGTTGGTCATGGTCCGCGCTTAGTACTGCCAAAGTACCGCTCAGTACAATCCACAAATTGTCCACAATCCAAATATCAGTGGCTGGCAGCCTGTCATTTCGTGTGATTTGCTATGATATACACATGCCAGTGCGTTGATTTTTGAGATAAATATGGTAAGTACGATGTTGATGTATACTATTTTACTACTTGCACATCAAAAACACATTAAAGCAAACCATAACCTTTGTTTCGTAATAAACGCTCGGCATATTTAAACTTTTGGGTTCAGAAGCACTGGAGGTTGTGGGCTTTACAAATGTCAACTGTCACTGGTCATGAACGCACTTTGTCCACTTGTAGACGAACAAATTTCTGCAGTTCGGCCTGTCTATCTAGATGGCAGTGTCCATAGTTATACTCAATGGTTTAATGTTGGACTATCACGCCTGTTATTTTTTATTTTGATGTCTCGAGCTTGCGAGCCGTACGTTTGAATGAAGCCTTCTAGTTTCCCAGATATGTACGTATTTGTATAGAAAATCCCGGGGCTGTGACTGATGTATGTATACAGGGGCGAACCCAAGGGGGGGATTTGGGGGATGAATCACCCCCCGAAATTTTTAAAATGAAAATTATATGTATGAATAAAATTTACACAAAATATCTTTACTGATAAATTAAATACCTAAGCGATGATTTTGACTATGTCCGACGTCAGACTATCGTTTTAGAGTGCCCATAGACCTTCCAACCGATTGAAGCAATTTTTTGATTGCCCGATAAATTGGAAGGTGTATGTGACCATCTAATCCATTTTTTTATTGGACGTGTGGAACATATTGCCATGCAATTTTTTATACAATCTGTCATGATGATCATGTGTTTTCAGTTGCTGTTTTATTGACCTAAACCAGTGGTCATTCTTCATGTTGTGGTTATGGCGGTTATTGGCTATATCCACACATGAGCGCTTTTGTCTTCCCTATCGTTTTCAAGCTCCGTTTCCACTTTCAACATTGAACTGATTGCGTCAAGTAATCAGAAGAGATGAATGCTTCATTCCATCCACATCTGTTCATTATTTATCGTTAGATGTGTGTCGCGGCTTTGTTCAGGACAGATTAATGATCAATTCTTTCGTTAATAGATAGTATGAATAGATGGTGATGGTTCAAGAATTAAGGTACATTTTCCTCGACACTACTGCACGACAGCGACTTGCTCGTTTTTAAAATGAGAGAAAAACGAGTTTTAATATGGAATGAGTGAGTCGCTGTCGTGCGGCTGCGCCGAGGACAACGTACCTTTAATACCTTTCTTAAATAGCGCAGACCTTCCAAGTTTCAATTGTCAAAATGACGAAGACGAACGAAAATTGAGTGTCTAGATTTAGACAAACCCATTCTCCATCGAAAGTAGCAATGGATCTTCCATCGTCCCACAATATATAATTTTCGCTATGTTGTGTTGTCTCGTGTGAACCCCGAGATTGTATTTCAGATTGCGCGATAAATTGCATAGTGTATGTGTTGTACGAGCGTCAGATCGATTGGTCAATCGATCGGACAGTATATGGGCACTCTTAAGCCTAAGGTCTAAGAACATTTAAAGCGTTGGATTTCATGAGCCACTTTGCAAATACAAATCACCCCCCGAAATAAATTCCTGGGTTCGCCCCTGTATGTATATAATGTGTGAATCAACTATAAATTGGCGAGCAAAACTTCTAGTGCTACAGGGACTCATTGATTTATTCAAATATGTACTACATTATGTAAACATGGATACCAAAAATTAACCTGCGAAAATTACATACATAAACATAAACGATTTCCTATGTATACTTTTAAGTCTGAAGGGAAGACATAATAAGCCTGCCTCTCTTGCATCAATCATAGGTTTTTAAATTTTAATCTACTGCTTTGTTACAAGCAATCAGAATACAAAAAAATGTTCATACATAATAATAAATAATGTTCACACTAAAACTGAGTCACAGCAACAAAAACAATCTTATCTGCAGATATCTGTTGATTGCCATATAACAATCGTTACATGGTCACTTTCGGGTTAAAAGGGAGAATTGGAATTATTTATACCACTAAGGGGAATACCAATTGGAAACTGGTTCCATGACAACGAATATTATCTGGCAACACACTGCTTTAGTTTATTCACGTTCACGATTCCGTTGGCACAGTGTATAGTGGCAGTGGCTACAGTGGAGTGAATGAACGAGCGATGGAATGGCGATGTGCCATTAAGAAAGAGACGCCAACATTCCATACAAGAGAAGACGACGGCGAGCTTTTGTTTGGCGAAGGGAGTTTGTGTGCGATTCGAAGACGAAGTCAGTCAAATTACACGGCGAACCGGATGCGGAACGAAGGACGACGAATCTCGAAACTTTAAGCGTTCGGTTTAATTGTATCTTGTCTGCTTGTGCAAATAGTATCTGGCCTGGCGGTTCAGCCTTCAATTACCAGTTCAAAATTAGTTTAGTAAAATTCCCTTTATCTGGGCGCATTTGTGCATGCTTACGTTCTGTGTACTGTAGAGTGTGAAAGATCGACCGCGAGAACAAGAAGCAAAGAAGTCGAAGGAAAACTTGGTGGTGCTGTCAGAAGTTACAATACAAGGCGAGTGTGCGTGCGTGTGTGTGAACGAGTTCAGTCTTTGTGTGTGCGTACAAGAAAAGGCCCTTTCTTTCTTCTTTGTATCTTTTCAATTGCGCGCATCAACGTCAGGTGCCCCGTGTGTTGTGATTATCGGATCGTAATCGTTTGATTTAACCCGTTGTGATTTACGCGTCCAGAAACAAAATTAGTGATACGCATTCTGCAAGGTGCTTGAATTAATCGTTTTCTTTCAGTGCGTTTCGAGAAGTTGGTTTCCATTGCAGTGCAAGGGCATTTCATGGTGAAGCCAATACGAGGCCAAATAGAAGAACCCCCCAGGGCGTTTCGATCAGCCGGGTGTCACCACGTCTTGCAACAGGAATAGTTTCAAAAGTGCCTTGTTTAAAAGTCCAGAAAGGAGTCGCGCGGACTCTTCCTGTCTCCACGAAAAGGAGAAGGGAGGCGAGTTTCGTTTTTGTTCTGGTCCCAAGACCTCCAAGCGCAAGGCGTGAGGCGTGTGAAAGTGTCTGGCAAGTTTAATTAAAAAAAAAAGTCGTCTTTCGTGCTAATAAAATATCCTGGTAGGAAGGTCGGGGAGAAATTGGCGGAAACAAAGTAAATCGTAGCCGTGTGTGTGGAGTTATCGTGCATCGCGTAGTGCGACGTTGCCAAATGGTTGCGGGTTTGTGCGGAGAGTGGCGATTGTGAGTGGTGCCGTCGTTGTTGGTGTGGTTTCAAGTGACGGGAACGGGTCAAGTTGATTTCGTGTAAAATTATCCAAGTGGTTAGCGGAGACGGACGGTGGATTAAGTAGAGTGGATTTGACGTGTCTTGGAATGGATGTCGTCACAATGATGAGTTGCAGCATAGAATGAAATATCACGTCCCTAACTCAATTTGGTATGTCTGTTATTTCTTTATTAATCGCAAATATGTATGTAATCAAAATGTTTTGCGTTCGATTAATCGGTCCTACATACTCTTATCTTTACGGCAACACAAGCTTCAGTCAAAAATGGTTCCGTGTCCATGGGGAATGGACACCAACCAGGCCGGCCATCTTATTTCGCTTCAGCTGTTCTCTGGAAGTTCAACTAAATATTAGATAATGGCTTTTCCTCAAGTATGTAGCGCGGAGAAGTTGTTTTATGTACATACATACTTATAAGCATGTATGTACATAAAAATATTTGATTGTATACATTAATGCAATAATTTATGCCTTGGTTTATTATTCAGCGATTTTTTTTATCTATTTATATGTTTACACACACGTACAGTGAGTGGCAAATGTATTTATGCGTTGCACTGTTTGTTAACTTTTAAAACTGATTCAGAGTAGCAGACTAGTGCGATACCTTAGAGCACAATGGGGAAAACTAGAAAATAAACCTTCAAATCTTGTTCTCATCTCAGATAAAATATTTTCTGCAAATATTTTTAGCTTTTCAAGCTGGTTACACTGTCACAGGGATAATTATCTTAAAATCTAGCGAGCAATCGTTATAATTTCGAAGAAAAATCGAAATAAAGAAAAAATACAGACTTAGCGCTATTGAGCACTTCATTTTATATCAACTTGACGGGACGGAAGAATTTTTGTATTAGCCCTATTCGACTGACTGGATCATTGATCCTGTCCAAGTCGAATGAAATCGGATCAAAATTTTCCAAATCGGTAACAGCTGACTATCCCCAGCAAACAATTTCTATCGTCCGCGATACGAATTCAATTCGCCTGCTCGAAAACATTTCTCGAATTTCATATCGAATTCTGATTAAAGTCGTTACTCCCTTCGGGAAGGAATAGTGACCGATATTAATTCGCCAGGATGATAATTTGGTGATAATAGACTAATACATAGAAAAAGTGAAAAAAATTTATTTACTTTTTATTTTCCCTTTTTTATTTTTTTTCTCTATTTTATCTTTAGCTTTTATAACTTATTTTAATTTTACCTTTTTACACTTTGCTTCTACTGGGAATCGAACCTATGACCTATCGTTTCGTAGTCCTGCGTTCTACACCTGAGCTATTTAAGATTACAAATTATGGGAATAAATTACTCGTTTTATTTTTTGACAATTTCATAATTCTCTCGTTGTGGTGAATTACTATTTTATCATCTTTGCAATAATAAGACGATATTTCGTTAATCGTCGTTACTCCCTTCGGGAAGGAATAGTGACCGATATTAATTCGCCAGGATGATAATTTGGCGATAATAGACTAATACATAGAAAAAGTGAAAAAAATTTATTTACTTTTTATTTTCCCTTTTTTATTTTTTTTCTCTATTTTATCTTTAGCTTTTTATAACTTATTTTAATTTTACCTTTTTACACTTTGCTTCTACTGGGAATCGAACCTATGACCTATCGTTTCGTAGTCCTGCGTTCTACACCTGAGCTATTTAAGATTACAAATTATGGGAATAAATTACTCGTTTTATTTTTTGACAATTTCATAATTCTCTCGTTGTGGTGAATTACTATTTTATCATCTTTGCAATAATAAGACGATATTTCGTTAATAGGAGTCACATTCCTGTGATATTGATGACGATAAAGCAATTTTTCGTCGAGGAGACAAGTTTACGATAAATTTTTCTTTTGAATGATATCGTTTTCGTATCATTTTTGTGATTTTTGAAAAGAATGATAAAATTGTTTGCTGGGTCGTGTCATCTGTCCCAATGCGATATTCTGAATTACAAATTGCATTTGTAATTATGCACCGTTCGAGATACAATTAAAAGGAAAAGTCTCAAGAAATATTAAAATGATTAACTCTGAATAAAGTTTACAAACCAAAAATACTAAATAACAAAAGCCCCATTCGACTCACTGGATCATTTCCAGATTTATTGGAAATCCCATATAAAATGATAATCCTGGAAGTTGATCCAGGGTATGACTTGGATCATCTGCCAAACTAATCCCCCAGGTGTGTCCGCGAGCAATTTCCCTGAAATTTCCCGTATGTCATTTTGTTATTTAGTATTTTTGGTTTGTAAAATTTATTCAGAGTTAATCATTTTAATAATTCTTGCTACTTATCCTTTTAATTGTATCTCGCACGGTGCAAAGGTTTAGCTTTTGAATTAGCACGCCATACAGTTGTTTTACTCGCACTGAGACCAACTTTTAACCGAATTTCGTCCACAGAATCATGTGAATTCGATGCTTCACGCAAAATAGATCGCTTATCTGCATTAGGGAGTACACTGCTCACTCGACCTTTAATATTTTTTCATAATCTTCACCATTTTTAATAAAATTGTAAATCACGTTTCTGCTTTTTCCTTTTTTTTCGATATTTTAGTCACTGAAAGGTCACAATCCCTGTAGGTTTTTATTTTAACTTGTTCTTCGCTTGGTAAGGCTTTACCACGACCCGAAATTTTTTAAAATTAAAGAATCTTTTTTAAAATACTCAAAACGACTCTAGATTGTGATATTGTGACCACGTGCACCCCGTATGTGAAGCTTAAACCCAACTGTGCTATTCTAGTGAAACAAAAAATCTGCTCTTTTGAAGCAAATTGGTGAAAAAAGGTAACGGTAAATTTCGAGAGCACATTTTGTCTTTCGGGGAGCCCACACAAACAAGACAAAAAAAACTACTAGCAAAGTCATAAGAATATTGATATAAAGCAAATTACAATGAAAAAAAACGGAATGTGCTATTCATCTCAGCCTATTTATACTGAATCCGATTTGAATCAGGCATTTTGCCTGATTGCCAATAGCACGTACATTCAAATGTGCAAAACTATACACAATCAGGCACCTGAATACTCGTCTGGTCGGAAGTACAACAACAACGAACACAAAATCAGATATCTGATGACTTTTTCCGGCAGAATCGCCGGAAAAGGCGACAATAGCATGTGCTGGCAAATGGGCAAAATTATACTAGTGTTCAGGTTTCAATCAGGTTTTTAGAAAATATGTATTAGGTGCCGTTCGCACGATTCAACTTGCATATGAAATATTTAAAGCTTTATTATATTAAATAAAACATCCGTTTTGGTGAATATGTATTTTTGAAAGAAAAAAAAACTAACAAATAAAACTGAAAATCTGTAAATTTTAATGTGTACGTATCGGAAAAGGTCAAGGAATGGCCATCCCAGTTCTCGGAATTATTTAAAATCGTATCAAAAATTATTATAAATCATCCTAGTGTTCAAATATAACGTTGATAATTCGAGAATGATAATGTTAACGCGTTTTGGAAACATGTGGTAATCGGCGCTTAACTATAGATGAAAAAAGATCTGCCCTTTAAGTGGATGTACTGAAAAAAGTAGCTATCTCGTTTATGCGCGCAAAAAAAAGCTTAATTTCTGGAATCAATTCAACCGTTTTAGACGAAACCAAATTTTGTGAATGAGCATAGCATGGAACGAACAATGCGGGCTTATATTTTTCGCGAATTAGAGATTGAACTCCGTGAATTTGAGAACTCATTACTGCTGCGCCATCGTAGCATTGTGCATTTAGCTTATTACCGATATTTAAATTTTCAAATTCTTCGAAAATATGACAAGTTATTGCTGTTGCCGTACGGTTGGCACTTATATCATAGAATCCGATAATAGAAGCTCTTGCTTTGCGAGATGAATCCTGTATCGATTAAACGTTTCAAAATATTTCGATTACGGTCAACTTTTTCGTTATGTAATCTAACCGATAAATCCACCTGGTAATTTAGCATAAATTCTATTCTTTGCAATCCGAAGAAATCTAACTTAATTAACGACTGAAGATGTGTTTCCGAACTAGCGTGCTTTACAGCTGGACCCGTTAAAATATTTAAATGCTAAGTCCGGATTTATTCCAAACAGATTTCTCGTTCACGAACAAAAGACACGGTCAACAAAATAATTTATTTACTTTACAACTTCTGGTAAGCCAAATGTACTTTTCATATGTTTCAAATTTTATTAAATTCCCATGTAACGCCTTTTTGTTTACATTCAAAATGAATTTTAAGTTTTGCCCACCCCGATTGAACGATTTCTCCTTTCTTAGCGAATGAAAGGGTTGAAAATCCCGTTGTCCCTTCTATCCTACTACTGTCATTGAACAGGAAGCTAATTTGTAGTGTTATGGGGGTGATAACATAATTTGTAGTGTTGTGGGGGTCATAACAGTACATGGCCCTATTATGGAGCTCGTCAGGGGACTTAGACTCATCTTCATAACAATTACTACTATAGAGGTTGTGAGGATAAAGAGAGGGTGATGTATACTCGGTCTCTCTCTCGGCTCCTCTGGGTAGCTCAGATCACCTCGTGATATCCTTGCGTTTTCCTACCAGCTATCTGATTTCTAAAAGATTATTGTTGCATTATGGTAAGGCTGACTGGAGCTTGTTTAATGATTTTATACGAAGCTTGGACTGGTCTGATTGTTTTCGTTCCAGGAACGTGGATTTTAATTCGGATACCATCACCAACATCCTTTGGTACGGGATGTTCTCCTTTATACCTCATAGTTTTCAAAGTCCTAAACCTAAGAACACATCCTGGTTTAATAGTAAGTGTAGGAAAGCTATACAAAATAAGGAAAAAAGCTTTCAAAACATATAAGCTCAACCGTACTCTGGAATTATATCGCATTTACCAATCAGCCCGTAATAACTGTAAGTCTGTCATCAATAAATCTAAATATATATGTTTGATCGTGATATCAGACAAAAAGTATTTATCAAAAAGAAGGGAGGTAAAGGCTTTTGGTCTCTAGTTAAAGAGGTGAAAAGTCCTCCCACTATCCCTTGTTACACCTATCGACAGCGTCCATTACATTTCCGTACCAGAGAAGTGTAAAGCATTGGTTGGGCTTCGCATTACGAAATCCGCCGGACCTGATGGCATTTCACCTACTGTTCTTAAGAACTGTGCGCCTTCCCTTGCGAAACCCTTGCGGAAATTATTCCACTTATCTTAAGGCCCAACTAGATTAGTCGCCAAATGGCTGCGCATCCAAAAACTGGCATCACAGCCATTTGGCTGCTACTTAGCATCTACACTAGCAGCCAAATGGAGACAAAAGATGACATAACCAAATTTTCATTTTGGTGATCTTTTAAAATTTAATTATCAAAATTGGACTCTGCGCGTTTGATTTATTACACGGCCATTCAAGAATTATTCAATTTCTTACAAAAGAGCGAACAAAAGTTGCAAAATTGTCACTTTGGATTTGACAAGCGGTTGGTTGAGTTGCCATATTGAATATATAAACTGGACGCATACCCAAATGGCGATCAGTTTGGATGGAATGACAAAAGCCATTCGGCTGCACGTGACGCCATTTGGCGACTAATCTAGATGGACCTTAATTCTTCGGAAAGGAGGTCCCTGCGACCCTCATAACTATATGTCGATTGCATTAACATCTACCTATATTTTATCAAAAGTTTTTGAAACACTGATTAATGTCCAACTTATTAACTACATCGATTATTATAATATCCTAGATGACAACAATATGGATTTCGCGCTGCACGCTCCACCGGAGATCTGATGACATAACCGAAAGGTGGAAACGAATTTGGTATTGACAGTAACTTAATTAAGTGGATTGAGAGTTTTCTTTTCGATCGCTCAATTGTCGTTATTATACATGGTAGTAAATCTTCTTGCCATAAGATCAATGGAAGGGGGGGGGGGTCCCCCAGGGAACTGTTCTGTCACCTACATTGTTTCTTCTATTTATCAACGATCTCTTACAGATTACCAATAACCCAATTCAGTTCTGCTGATGACAGCACGCTTGACTTCGCGTACTCCTCTGAGTCAGTCAGCTTTGGTGTCTCGTGGAAACGCTACTTCCATCAGTAGGAACTTCATTTTTAAATGATGACATTTCTAAGATCATCAATCGGTAATCTTAATAGAGTAGTTTTGAATGCTGTAAAAACGCAATGCTGTCTAATTTCTAACAAATTGGACATTCCACCAGAATTCCATTCTATATTGATTGATGGTGCATCAGTCCATGATTAGCCTTCGCTTGATATTGTGGGTATCAGCATATCAAGTAAACTGAAATGGACCGACCATATCTTCGCCATTGCCAAAAATGCCATGCAGTATCTAAGATTTCTATGTAAATCGATGCGTTAAATATTTTTCACCACCATTTGTACTTCATTCCCCCCCCCCCCCCCCCCACTCTTTTCCTTCAGTCCTCACAAAAGTTCCGTGCGTCGGCAAAACAATGTTTGTGTGGGGTTTGGTTGGAATAGTAGTCTGGCTGGTCTAGCGGTTAGTGTGCGCACCTTCGGTGCACAGGGTCATGAGTTCGAATCTCACTGTGTCCCATGGTGTTTTTCGAACTCACGAGCTTGTGACGGACTATGATCTCACTCAGATGTTAAACGAGTACCCATTTATGGGGATAAATAACACTGCTGAGCGTGATGCTGATCTCATTACCTCAACAAAAAAGCAGATAAGATCTTGGAAATAGGATGCCACTAACACATCCTGCGGCCTTAGTCCAATGTTGGATTGTCGCGCTTGTTATTTTTTTTTTTGGTTTTTGGTTAGAATAAGTGGGCAAATAAATATTTTATAATGGGTAAAGATACATTATTTCATGGTTTTGTGAAATTGGCGTAAAAAATGTGTCTTAGAAGAACCAAAATGGGGGGTTGGGTTTGTATGGCAGCCCCATGACCCATGGTCCGACTCGATACATTCTCACATATGTTTTGTGTTATCAATAGGAATACATTTGTGTGAAATTTGGTTGATTTTAGTGCACAAATAAAAAAGTTTTTCTTAGAAGAACCTAATTTGGGGGGTTGGGTTTGTATGCCAGCCCCATGGCCCCATAGTCCGATTTAATCCATTCTTACATATGTTTTGTGTAATTAATAGAAACACATTTTTGTGAAATTTGGTTGAAATTGGTACACAAATAAAAAAAAATTCTTATAAGAACCTAATTTGTGGAGTTGGGTTTTTATGGCAGCCCCATGACCCCATTGTCCGATTTTACCGATTCAAACACACAAACTGCCTGCAGCAAAAAGAAGCATTTGTGCAAAATTTCATCTTCATAGCTTTTAAGTTGGCCGAGTAAAACGCGTCGCAACAAACAGACAGACTACAGACTGACATCGCCCAATCGACTCCCCAAGTCATGCTGATCATATATGTATACTTTTTATATGGTCGGACATGCTTGCTTCAATGCGTTACCAACTTCATGACAAAGTTAATATACCCTTTCACTCTATGAGCGAAGGGTATAGAAATTGATCCAGGCTATGACATGGATCATCTGCCAATGCCATCCCCCCCAGATGAATTCGCGGACAATGATCCTGTCTGTTCAAGAAAAAAAAACGACTATTGAGTAAGCCGTAGCTTTTCCATAGCTATCCTGAAATTAGAATCACATTTTTTCAAAATGCATACATATTTAAATTTTTAACTTAAAGTGCAGATCTCCGAAATTGGGTGACCGAAGGGACCTTCTACTCCCTTTCCCTTATCTACGCCACTGCTGCTGCCTACATAGACAAGTTGAGATTATTATCTACAAAATGGGAGACGTAACAAACCAATAGGAAAACGTCTGATTTATACATATGTATGTATGTATGTATGTAATTTCCAAAAATCCTAATTCAGAATCGATTTTAAATCATAGTTGACATTGCTTTGGTAATTTTTCACGCCATCATTAGCACAGTTTAAAAACAAGCAAGCTTCAGCTTCAAATCAATGTAGACTGTGGACTTAGCAACAACATTTTAAAATTCCACTTATTTCTATTTAGGCCAGTCATTTTATGATTTGAGGTCGCAAGAAATAGCTCGGCTCTAGTGTTTTGGGATATTGTTAGGGTAGATACCAGAAGTGTACCACCAACTTTGCAACTTCGAGAAACCTGTGCTAACCCCGTGACCCTCAAAAAACCTCAAAATCTTCGGACTTTTTTCATATTTTGGTTTGTAATTTCTAAAAGTTGCTTCCTACATGAAAGTCGTCTACTGGATTTTTAAATCTAACAAAACCATCTTTAATTCGAGTCCATCTCCAGCTTTGTAGGTGCAAAGGATCCCAAGATACAGCACTTTAAACATTGTTTCCAAGTTCGAAGTTCGAAACTGTAATTTTAGTCATCTTCCGAACTAAATATCGGCTTAAATGCGCATTCTACCGAGAAAGTTATGTGACATGAAGTTATAAACCAGTTACTTAGCTGTATATATATGTCGGAACGAATGGAATCGGACCATGGGGTCATAGGGCTGCCTCTGAAAATTAGGTTCTTCTAAGAAAATTTTGTTTCTTTATGTACCAATATTAACCAAACTTCAACCAAGTGTGTTAAGCCTCAAAACATATCTAGGAATGGATGGAATCGGAACATTACGTCATAGTGCTGTCATACAAACCAACCCCTATATATTAGGTTCTTGTAAGAAAAACTTTTTTCTTTTTGAATCTTAACCCAAATTCATCCAACTGTGTTCCTGGATTAGCCTCAATGCATCCAGGAACAGATGGAATCGGAACAAGTCATAGAGTACGTCGTATTACAATTTCGGACTTCTTACCAAAAAAAAAATATCTTTTAAAATAAGAAGATTCTTTATAAAAAACGATAAAAATTTTTTAACCGCAAAATCCGAGATAATAGTTATTAAAATAAATTATTACACCTTTGGGTTCGGATGCATTTCGACGTTTGTCATCCTCAGCGAGTACAAATGTTACATGTAACATTTGTACTCGCTGAGGATGACAAACGTCGAAATGCATCCGAACCCATTATAGTTTATTATAAAAATAAAAGATTATAATAAACTATGTAAAGAAAGCAAAATCATAAAGGTGTAATAATTTATTTTAATAACTATCTTTTAAAATGCTGTATCTTGGCATCCTTTGTACCTACAAAGCTGGGGTTACACTCAAATTAAAGAAGATTTTGTTAGCTTTATAAGTGCAGTGGACAACTTTCTTGTAGGAAGCACCTTTTAAAAATTACAAACCAAAATATGAAAAATGATATCCTAGCAATATCCCAAAAAAAGACCAGACCTGAGCTATTTTTGCGACCTAACGCCTTATATTTCGGTTTATTGACTGGCCTATATTGGAACAATTTTCACGTATCTTCCTAATATGGGAAGGACATGCAATAAAAAATTATTGAGAAGAAAGTTAAAAAAGGGCACGCTGAACAAGTGCACTTAAATTCACCATACACATGTACATTCCTTTTCCATTCCGTATTAATTTATGTACGTTATGTATAATTCTAATTGTATTTTTTCAATAACTCAAATCTTGACGAATTGCTTTTTCACGCGATCACGACCTTGGGCCAAAATCAATTTGACTTCATTATTCAGTACTTAACAGCTCAATGTATGCATCAAGTATTTAAGGTACTTGCTAAACTGGTTGTGCGATGCGGTCATAAATGGATTAATATGTACATACACCGATGCGGTATTTTGCGCGACTGTCCCTCGGCGATTTCTCTGTGGCGTATCTTTTGCAAAATGCACTGATACACACCCAGCATACATCGGAGAGTATGCAAAGCCATTTTCCATTGACCCCAATCCGGTTCGTTAACACTACACAGTACAGTCTCTTGCTGTATACATAATATACCGCCGTAGCATATGTAAGTATGAATGTACGTTTTTCTTACTCTTCCTAACAGAAAAAAATAATACCACAAACAAATACTGGTAACAATAAAGAGACTACATATACTCGTAATATGTATAGTAAATATTTTTTTTCATAATTCATCGGTGCTGCTGGGCTTTATATTTCTGTCGGTTATACCATATTTATGTATGATGTATATGTTGATACAAGAGATATGCGCACAAAGTTGTAGATGGCTCTTTGGTATACATTGGCTATGTAAATGAGCTGTTGTCCGACTCGGGGTGGATCTTTGTATTCAAATTACCTATATAATGTTTTGCTGGAATTGTGGAGACAATTAAAAAGCATTTCACGTTCGTCGTTAGTGTTGCAAAAAGATTTTACGGTTTTCCTAGAACCCACTCACTAAAACAGTGCATCGCTCTATGTTTTTGATAGAAAATTTGTAATAATCACTTATCGTATGTTTATTTGAAACATACACTAAATTGAAAAGGAGTAAATTTTAATTAAAATCAAACATCAAGTGGCATGGAGAAAGTTCTTGAGTTTATTTATTAGATCTAAACGAGTTGGTACTCATTCGTCAAAATAATCAACGCAAAAATAAGCACCTGCTGTAATACGTACTAGATTAGAATATTAGCAACAGCTTAGAGCATGGGTGTCCAACCTTTTGGCGTCTCGGGCCACATTCGCTGACGACGGATTTGGCACATTTCAAAAAAATTCAAAGTGAGAAGAAATGGCATTTTTAACAACCGGATAGGAACTTTGCCAACAAAGAAAGCAGCGTTTACATTAAACGTAAGGCCGCGTACACATACAGTGCGACGCCGAGCTTTTCCGGGCCGGGCGATGCGAAGCGATGTGTGCGATGAGATTTGTTGCGAGACAATTTGTTTTCGTGGCAAGAAAACCTGATTTTTCAATGGATTTTATACCTGCGCTGCCTCGTGCGGTTTGGCGCTGTTTGATGATGATACGGGTATGGTTTTAGATCGGCCTCGTGAGTTGGCGCTTCAAGTGGTGGTATTTTCTATATACATACATACATACGTGTCGGTATGTTTATGATGTGTTGTAGATAATTGTGGGTATCCATGAATGGATTGTTGTAGTGTAGGTAATAATGAATGGGAGAAAAAGGAGCTAGGTAACCTTTGTAGGAATTTGTAGTGCTAGCTTACGCGTTTCAAAACAATATTCAGGCGGCATAGTGCAATGAAACCTAGCTTGTAGCGTTAGCACTTCCGGCCCCAAAATGGCCTCCCTGTTTTCTCGAGGAAATACGCGTTCGATTGGCGTGGCAGAAACACTAAGTCGTTGATTCCGAATTTGAGGTCACAAACAAGAAAAAAATTTGCGTTTCCCCACCCCAAAATGGCACCCCTGTTTTCTCGGGGAAATACTCGTCCAATCGGTGTGGGAAGAAACACTAAAAGAATTATGGACCGCTGATTCCGAATTTGAGGTCAAAAACAGAAAAAAAAATTGGAGTTGCCCACTCAGAACAGCGCCCCTGTTTTCTCGGGGAAATACTCGTCCAATCGGCGTGGCAGAAACACTAGGTACATTTGGGTCGCTGATTCCGAATTTCAAGTAAAAACCAGAATTTTTTTTAGGGTTGCCCACCCCAAAGTGGCACCCCTGTTTTCTTGGGGAAATACTCGTGCATTCGGCGTAGCAGAAACACTAGGGCCCATTCTCTCGTAGATCTTATAGAATGGTTAGTCTTATCGCCCAGAGAAGACACACACAATATTCAAAAAGCTTCTCCATTATATCGAATTGATTTTTTGTTAACTTTGCATAGTTATGTTATCTTTTGCTTATTTACGCTGTTGGATGAAAGTGCGCAATGATTTTCTCAATCTAAGATGATGGCTTAAACAAGCAAAATATGGCGTAGCTATGCAAAATAAACGCCTTAAAAATTAATGCCGCTAAGACTAAATACATGAGCTTGTCATCAGGAGGGCAAAACACCATTTCTATCTCCGGACAACCGATAGAAAAAGTCGAGGACTTTACTTGCCTTGGAAGCGTAGTGACCGCGGATGGTGGGGCTGATGCTGATGTAGAGTCGCGTATAAATAAAGCCCAAGCAGTATTTTTCAGCCTGACTCCTCTCTGGCAAAACCACAACATCTCCAGAAATACCAAACTCCGGATCTTCGAAAGCAATGTAAAATCTGTGCTTTTATATGGGTGTTCCACGTGGAAGGTGACCAGTAACATTACCACCAAACTGCAAACTTTCGTGAATCAGTGCCTACGACGCATCCTACAAATTCGCTGGCCTGAGGTTATATCTAGCGACGACCTCCTCAAAATTACTCGCCAAAATAGGATAGGCATCGACATCAAAAGGCGAAAGTGGCAGTGGATACTTAGGTCACACACTTCGAAAAGAGCCAAAAAACATTGCTAAACAGGCTCTAGATTGGAATCCTCAGGGAACCAATGCTAGCCGTCGTGTGGGACGACCCAAAAATACATGGAGATCTTCTCTTCTTCTTGAGGCAGAAGGAAAATCTATAGGCAAATCGTGGGATCAGCTAAAGGCGATGGCTGCTAATAGGCAGAGGTGGAAAAGAGGCGTAGTCAATGCCCTATGCCCCACTAGGGGTTAAAAGGAACCAGAGAGTGATGCAAAATAAACAAAAATTCCATTCAATACAATGGAAAAGCTTTCTAAATATGGTGTGTGTCTTCTTTACGCGATAAGACTAATCAGCCGACAGGTACTGAATAAGAGCTATCAGAAACCCGGCCTAGGTAAATTTGGGTCGCTAATTCCGAATTTGAGGTCAAAAAGAAGAAAAAAATGTTGGGGTTGCCCGCCCCAAAATGGTACCCCGGTTTTCTCATCACCGTATGTATGTTCGCACATGTGACCTATCCGCTACCTTCAATAATTCATTGCAAATATATGCGCTGTCCGAAACTTTCCTATACGTAAGCGTACGCTACAAACCGGGTTGTGCTGCACTGCATATTTCCACAAATGTTACTTCATTGCGACCCATTCATAGATTTGTATAAAAACAAATTTTGCCAAATCCAAATTCCGCCCTTTTTTGTGGGTACACGTACGCTACGAACTTGCGTTGGACAGCACTGTAAATTTAGTATTATTTATTACATTTCTATCGACTATCCATTTATTTAATAATATGCAAACCTATAACACTATACATTATCATCGATACGTATGTATGTGTATATAGTAGAAAAATTCCATATGGCAATCGAAGCCGATTTGAAACAAATCCTGCTCTCTATTAGCATCAAACAGCCTCAAACGACACGAAACCAACCTCTTCATTTATATGGACATACACCATGCCACTACGAAGTCGATCCAGACACAAATCGTATACCCCAAGTCGCTGGTAGAAGACTACAGCCGCGGCAATGCCCATTGCATCGTGACAACAGTGATTCGACATGGAAAAGTTTTCCATCGTACAACCACATGCCACTACGAACCCGATCCAAACACAAATCGTATCCTCCATGTCGCTCCCATCGGCGACAAGGCACCTTACAGCTGCTGAAGGCACGATGATTCGACATGGAAAAGTTCTCCATCGTAAAACCCGACATCGCATCGCAAGCAGTCTGAATGGTACAAGCAGGTTCGTGCTGGTTCCTATTTAAATGCTAAGAATTTTTTTTTCTTGCGATGGGAAGCTTATCGCATTGCCCGCAGTGTGAATGGGCTGTAAATCGATAAAAAAAAAATAGAGCCACCAAAAAGATGTTGAAATGGCTAGACATACGTTCTGATGGCTATCGTCCGCTGTAAGGGATACCTTTGAAGCTCTCTCGCACTCTTAACTTTTAATTGTGCAGTATTTTATTCTTTTGCTTTTTTTTACTAAGCGAAACCCTGAAACTTCTTCTCCTTATAATTTAGCTCAATCTGGGAGATACTAACTAGGAATTTTTCCGAACCTTATTTCTTCGAGGTTATTAAGTTCCTCTGTAAAACACACAATGTACTGTATGGTTCATAATTGTCGAGTATCTTGCGTCACAGGTTTATTCTCTTTGTGCTTAGAGATCGTTTCGTCCAAATATTTCACGTAATCCATTGTAAGTTGATACCCTGTTAACAAAAAGTGTGGGAGATTCCTAGATTTAAGGGATTGGAACGGATAAATCTTAATGATTTTGCAGAGATTGCTCTTTTATGTTAGCTATCTAAGGGCATAACAAAAATATGTAAATATCAGAGCAAGCGACTCAAAGGGCATTATTTCAAAATATGTCAATATTGGAGCACGCGCCTTTTGCCTCCCGGATTTGCGAGCAGGTACACACAGAGAAAAAATCACATAAAATTAATAGGAACTGGTCATTTTCTCCTATAATTTTAGTCAATAGGAAAATCCGGTTATTTGACTAATAGGACCATTATTAAACTAATGGGATACAACATCATTAAATTAATACGGTCAAAATATTAAGTTAATGTGGTACTACTATTACTTTTAAATGATATCATTTTAATGGAATAGTGATTTCACATTGCTAAAAATCATTACTTTCACTCGATAAATATCCGTTTGTTTAGTCCCATATCATTATACCATTCACGCTACGTCATTGTGGACTTTTTTTTTAAGAATCACGATATTTGGCCAGACCGAGTATTGAACATTCGATTCACTATTACTATTTGAACTCACCGAGTCACGGGAAGGCAACCGAACGATCTCGGCTACGGAGCGAGCATGTTGTTGATTATCTTGCGAGATACGTACATGTGCTTGAAATTCAATTAAAAGGCCTATCCTATTCATGCAATTGGACGTCCAATAAAACAATGCGCCTGTTCTGTACGGGCTTTGTTTAGTTTTGTGATTTAATTAGATTATCCTCTTAATTTAAAATATATTAAACCATTTAACTGTTTGAAATTTAGTTAATAGGAGTCCTATTGAGAGATTATGGAACATTTTTTCTGAGTGTAAGACCACTTTCCAAGTAGAGTAAGATCTTTTATAGAGGAGTCGTGAAAGCTTTTAAATAATGTAAAGTGCAAAGCCCAGTGGATTTGGATTTTGGAAAAGGTAAACATGAGAAACAGAGGTTAGTCCATGAAAACGGTTACTGTGGTCAAGGCCACAGGTGCGCGCAGCCAAAGTCTGGGATTTTATTGGGTCCATTAATTGAAGCTTGATTTCCGGGCATAATACATCTACGACCTTTTTCTATTTTTGATGAATTAGAATTAACAAAAATATAATTTGGCTAGTATCTCTTAAGTTTACAGTTATATTCTGTGCTAAAGTTCTAACATGGAAAATACATTTAAATGCCATTTTATTAGATAAGGTGGTTGGTCTAGCCGCCCCACTGCGCGACGCGCCTAAAATGACCAAATTTTAACTGTGAATCCTATTCATTTCCGCGAAAAACTCGCCAGGAATGTGCTAGATAGCACAATGCGCGTCCAAAAAGGGACAGAAATATTATAGATCCGTTGAGCAATATTACTACAATTGATAAATTAAAACTTTTTATCATAGTTCCATATTATGATAACGGTTTTTAATTGTTGGTCGCAAAAGTTGAATTTTTCTTGTTCTTTATGTATTTTGGGATGCTGAACCTGAATCCATAGCTTCTCACCAAAACTTCGTTGCGAAAGAGGGTCAAAATCGTAAAAAAAAACGTCAAAAAATTACTATCAATTGCTACTGCTTGACGCATTTTGAAAATTAATGTCGCATTGGATCGGCAATCATGTTTTCTATAGCATGGTCATGGACAGGTTTTCGCAGGAATGTACGGTTTCGGAGTTATAAGCCAAGCACGAAAAAACTCCGACAAATTGGTTTTTTTTTGCGGTTTTGGCCCTGCTCCGCAACGAAATTTTGGTGGGAAGCTCCAGGTTCAAGCTCAGCACCCAAAAAAAAAACATAAGAAACAAAAAAAAATTCTCCATCAATCAATCTCCACAATTGTTTTAACTTTATAGGATCTATACACATTGAAAATGTTATAACTCGTGCTAGGAAAAATAGCATGCGCCAAGGTTCCAAAAGAACAATGACAATCCCTCCTTAGAAGCACATGAGCACGTAAACCATAATAATCATCTCATCATAACCGTCCAATCCTAAAAATTATGCAATTTTTTCTAATACATTCTAATACTTATTAAATTTTATGGATAATCCAAAAACCCACCCATTATTTTCAAACATTGATCGATCACTGTGATTGAACCGATTCATTTAGAGCAGTGGTTCCCAATCTTTTTCAGTTCGAAAAACGATATCACCGGAGCGACCAAAGTCCGCAAGATTTATACCAAAGGCTCATTCTATCCATACAAACACTAGCTGTCTGGTGCGGTTCAGATCAGAAGCGCGAGCTTCGTTAATTTTAATCAGCCATATATCAAGTAATTTTTGAATTTTTTCTCGGCCTAAAATATTTTCAGCTGTATTCATTAAACGGATTTAGTAGCAGCATTTTTTTTTTATCGAAGAAAATAAAAAGTTTGGCCTTTTGCAACAACGAAAGAAGTGAGAATGATGGTGTTTAATGAAACCATAATTCATAAACAGCATCAATATTAGAGTTGTGCTCGCGCCTCCTTCCCTAATCGTCACGCCTCATTAGGGAGCATTGGACTAAGGCCGCAGGATGTGTTAGTGACATCCTATTTCCAAGATCTTATCTGCATCACGCTCAGCAGTGTTATTTATCCCCATAAATGGGTACTCATTTAACATCTGAGTGAGATCATAGTCCGTTACAAGCTCGTGAGTTCGAAAACACCATGGAACACGGTGAGATTCGAACTCATGACCCTGTGCACCGAAGGTGCGCGCATTAACCGCTAGACCAGCCAGACTTCTGATGGTCATGGGAACATGAAAATGGAAAAGATGAGAAATACTAAAAATCCTTTTCGCTCAATTCATGCAGTTCTGGGACCTTGAAGTATGTAAGTCCCATTTGATGTCAACATGCTTATTCCCGTTAATGCATGGTTTTCGTTATTTTTGTTTACTTTTTTGAAACCTTTGAGTATACATATTCTTAGAAAACTGCGTGCTATCATCTTCAATATCAGTCTTTGCAGTTGTTGGACATGCAGGATAATATTTTGATTCCATCCAAAGTGCAAAAGCAAGTCAAGTTCCCGGACTGATAAGATGAAGGGTAGGAGTGGGTTGATAAAATAAAGGTCTGGGTGCTCATATATGCACGTATGTGTCTTATGGCGGACTTAAATGGATGTGTTATGCTTTCGGTAAAAAACGGATTGTAAGTCTGTTCGTAATGGTGTTGTATGCTATATTCCTCAGAATATGTTCAATGCTTACCTAAAAGTTTTGAATATAACATTCTTTTACCTTATCTAGGACACCTTTTCGTACTTTTTTTGTTGTAGAAGCAACTATGTATTTCTATGTTTTCACATCTAATAACAAATAAGATAACATAGTTTTCTATTCGATTGCAGGGATAGGCGGGAGCTAGAATTTCGCGACATGGAAAGACACAAAGATATCGAACGCGAAAGAGACAGATTGGATCGTGAACGATTAGATCGGGATCGTCATCAACAGCAGCAACATCATCATGTTCAGCATCAGGTCGTTACTGTTCATCAGCATCACCAGCAACAAGTTCAGCATCATATTCAACAACAGCAGGCTGCAGCAGCAGCTGCATCTGCTGCTCAACAACAGGTGCATGAACGTGATAGAGAAAGGCGAGAAAAGGAGCAATGCTCAAATGTTGAGCAAGCTGTTTCGCAACATTTTGAAGAATCTCTACGTCGGGTAACAAGGGTAAGTGCATCACAAATATTATTTATCGATGGATAATAGGCGTGTTTTCTTGTACTCCGGTGTAGGTTATTTTAGTGTACGAACATGGAGTTACAATAAGAACATGTCTCATACAGGTTATATAGGCCAATCAAATAACACATTATAGAGAACATCGAAGGGAGGGGGTGACGATTTTTTTCTTCAATGTTTTGTTAGGAGTAGTTAGAAGGTAAAGCTACTAATTTTACTCGGAGCTGAGCGGTGCGCTAACACGGGGGGGGGGGGGGTTGAAGGTGTAATTTTGTGCAATTTTTGGTGTTTTGGGCTATATCTCGAAAACGGTGAGTCGCAGAGAAAAAAATTGTAAGTAAGCATTAAAGCTTTCTAAATATACTATTTATTTGTCTATTCGTACATATGCAAAACTCCTAACAGTTCTTCCGATATTGTTCAATAAAAGTCGAAAATATATTTTCTTGCATTATTGTATATGTATTGACTCTGCACTGAAAAAAATAATTTGCTAAAAACAAGAAAAATACAATGAAAAACAGCCAAGGAATATTTTTTCCTGATTTAAGATGTGTTTTCTTGTTCCAAGAAAAGTTTTTGCTTAAAATAATGCTAATTCATTTATTTTAAGCAAAGACTTTTCTTGGAACAAGAAAATACACCCTAAATCAGAAAAACTTTTCTTGGAACAAGAAAATACATCTTATTGATCAGTTTCACCGCTGTTTGTAGCTTATTTTTAATTTATATCAATCAAAAACACTTTTTCCTTACTACAATTTATTTTTCGTTTTGCAAATACAGTGCGTACTCGATAATCCGGACTAATGAAAACCGGGGTCGATCCGGACTACAGAGGAATTCGGACTACTGGAAGCCTTTAATGTGCTCTAAATTTCGAGGAAATGGACGAATTTAATCAAATTGTTCCTAGAATCTGTTTTCTATTTTCGAAGAATTTCACTCTGTTATTCTAGATTTTGTTGTTTCCAAGAACAAAGAAAAATGTTGTTTTTATTTCGGACAATAATATCACTGTTATTATGAGAGAAAAAATCAGATTCGGATTAGAGAAGCTCTTGAGATTCGGACTACAGAGTGTACAATGCAATCTTTGAGGTGATCCGGATTACTGGAAATTCGAGGTTTCGAGGCTTCGGATTATCGAGTACGCACTGTATATATTTCGAATGCAACTTGCATTCTTCTTCAGTGCGAGTGTTTCAGGAAACACTCGCACTGAAGAAGAATGCAAGTTGCATTCGAAATATATATTTGCAAAACGAAAAATAAATTGTAGTAAGGAAAAAGTGTTTTTGATTGATATAAAAAAGAAAATACATCTTAAATCAGGAAAAAAATTTCCTTGGCTGTTTTTTATTGTATTTTCTTCTTGTTTTTAACAAATGATTTTTTTCAGTGTGGTGTCTCTCCCAATAGAATATTACTTCGATGAGACTCTTTTAACTTGCGAATGATAGGAGACAAGCTAAGACGTAGTATACCAAATTAAAGCAAATTTTAATACTTACTAACTTTGCCCTTCAAAAGTTTTTTGAAAAACAATTGGGAGAGACACCAGAGTCAATAGAAAGCAAAAAATATATTTTCGACTTTATTGGACAATATCGGAAGAGCTGTTAGGAGTTTTGCATATGCACGAATAGACAAATAAATAGTATACATATATTTAGAAAGCTTTAATGCTTACTTACAATTTTTTTCTCTGCGACTCGCTGTTTTCGAGATATAGCCCAAAACACCAAAAATTGCACAAAATTACACTTTTAACCCAACCTCCCCGCGTTAGCGCACCTCTCAGCTCCGAGTAAAATTAGTAGCTTTACCTCCTAACTACTCCTAACAAAACGTCGAAGAAAATAATCGTCATCCCCTTCGATGTTCTCTACACCCCCTTTTTATGCATTCATTGATTGACCTAATATTGTTATTCTAATTCCAAGTACATAGTTACACTAAACTAACCTACGCCGGAGTACAAGAAAAAACACGCCTAATATTAAGACATGTTCTGGAAAATTGTCTTCTTATCTGCTTCCCCTTTATTGTTCTTCTAACACTGTCTGCAGGCTTGGACAAGCCTGCAATCGGCCCCAATCTCCGTTATGATATTAAAAACATTGTGATGCAAAAATACTTCAGCCCCCTCCAATACGCGAAGCTCGCGTCACTGTCCTCAAGTTATTTCGAAGTGTCCCATGTAATGATCGACTTTGAATACATATTTAGAGAGAAGGAGAGAGAGAGAGATCCTTCTCACTTTCTGGCAATTCTGGAACAGATTTATTGACCTCAATTTCGGTTACAAT
Organism: Microchrysa polita; assembly: GCA_949715475.1. Lineage (NCBI taxonomy): Eukaryota > Metazoa > Arthropoda > Insecta > Diptera > Stratiomyidae > Microchrysa > Microchrysa polita. The sequence continues at coordinate 106,315,269 of OX454415.1, read as the reverse complement.
CGGGCTCGGGGTGGTGTTTTTTTTATGCATCTCGTTCTTATGAATGGCATGTTTGGAACAGTACACGCGATTCTATACAATTCCATTTGGTTATCAAGTTCCAAGTACGCTTTAACAATATGGTCAAGCTTGGCTCCGAATTGTGATTCGTTCGTTTTCATATTATTCCTAACTTTAACATGTACATACATGTTTAGGGTAATACAGATTACCAAATCAGCAAAAAACATGCTTCGTTATTGCTGTAGTCAGCAATTTTAAGAACTAGGACAGTCGAGGAGTCATCATAATTGCTTTTGCGACTATGTGGTATTTATCATAATTCATAATAGCCGTAGCCCTGAATCATCAAATCGCAATCGAAATATGTACATACATACGTGTGTACCAAAACAACGCTAGCAATTTCTTTATCTGAATTCTAAAAATCCATCTAAAAATAGCGACCTATAGCAAAAAAAGAAAGAAAACCAAGCGTAAAAAAGAAAACTAAACAAACGAAGAAAAAAAGATCCACACATGCACGACTTGCCTTAAAAACATGGCACAATGTGCTCATATAAGAGAACGTACAAACAACATCGAATCGACGAAAACTAAATGGTAAAAAAAGTAAGCAGAAAAGTAACAACACCAACAAAAAACATCACTAACCGGTTCCAATTTTCCACAGAGCTGAGTGATTACTCAGCAACTCTGCAGACTTGTTTTTTGCCTTCTAATTGTGTCTTTGCTGTTGCAAGTTTTACGTCCCACTCCTTTCTTTTTTCCTTGGCCTCCATCTCATCCAAGCGGTTAGATACATAAATCTACAACACTATGTATTGACGTCAGGCGCGAGCATCGTTTCCATACATTGCCAACGTTTTTAGTCCGGAGGGGATACATATTATACACGTAGTCACGTCACGGACTCACGGACAAAAATGCAATAATATGGATGTGTATAGGTACCGTACAATTGAAATAAATGTAGCTAAAGAGTTTACACCGGCCGGCTCGCGATATTGGTTGCGCTAAGCAGCATGAAGTTCATTATGGATCACTGAAATTCAAGATATAAATGGGACTATGTTTTATGTATTATGTAGTACATGTTTTAATGCCTTTTGATGTTGAGCTGGTGTAGGTAGAAATAAAAAAAATAAAAATGAGGTATTTTTTGTTCATTTAGTCATAAACCGGCAATAATAATAATGTTACATTAGTTTTCAACTTGTCACTTCCAAATGCCTAGTTATGTATGACATAAACTTGTTTCGTGTTCACAGGTCCAAAGGACCATCCATAAACTTTGGAACACTTTGGAAAACTAACAATGAGTAGTCGGATATTCTCATGAACTTTCCTTTTGTGAAAGTACGTTGGACTTAACCCTGGTTGGTGAGGATCCTTTAACGGAACGTCGTGTAAGGGTTTCGAGCTAAATATCTTCAGGTACTTTAAAAATTCGACTTTTTCGTTTGAAAGTGGAGCCTCATTATTCTCTCCCCCAATAATAACACAATCCTTTTTCGCGAAATCGTAACGGTTCTCCAGATATTCAATGTCAAAGTTTGACATTTATATGGGGTAGTTCAGTTTTTAATGGGAAATTGGGGGTATTTTGATGTGAATCAATAGCATTGCACCGAAAATAACATTTTAAATTTCATTGGCCTCCCTGTCTAGCATATTTTACAATTCTTGCTTGCAGATGTATTTCGACATTACATATTTATTAACATCTTTGCTAAATTGGTAAAACTTACTATTCTGGTTGGGCTAAATAAAATTAAAACGTCAATTTGATGGCATCGAACACCTTCCCCAATGTGTAAAGCGGAAATATCCCCTTTACTTAAATGGCTTCATTGAAAAGTCAAACTTTGACATTGAATATCTGGAGAACCGTTACGATTTCGCTAAAAAGGATTGCAGATTCGGTCGTTGCAATGGCATCATCAAAATTTGGCGCCGCAGATACTGAAATCTACCCACTGCGTTACCAGCAAAAACCGTCAAAAAAACTGATTTATATATTATATTGGTTTACAGTATATGTTGAAAGTATAGAGGTTTTTTGTTTCTGAACCATCGGGCTTTCGAGTTTCACTTCTAAATCTGTTTCCAAGTAGCCTCCAATAATGTATGTATTATTATTACTGGAGCCCGGATTTTCGTGCAGTAAAAAATTGAAAAACGTGCAGTAAAAATGCCGAAATGTGCAAAATCGTGCAATATAAATTCCCAAATGTGCATTTTGCGTGTAATATAAAGAATGTCATTTTTTATCGGCTTTTAGAAGCTCATACTTTGGAGTATTCGACGAAGAAAAATTATACTTTAAGAAAGCTAGCTCTAAACAAATTAAATAATTCTTACTTAAATACGGAACACTCAAAATTTTAACCTAACGTAAGATTCTTCCATAAAATGCTCTCTAGATTAGCTAATTTCAATCAGGTTTATTAGTTTAGTATCCATCGCACAGCCTTTTTCTTTATCTAATTCGTGAATAAATCGTTTTATAAGGGGGACATGTTCCTATTTGTATTTAAGATTAGTTAACCACCAGTTAATTAACATGCACTCCACAAACAACAGCTGCAAGATTTTACAAAAATCAACTGGCGTTTGAAGAAATTTTCATATGGCGATGGATTTTGTATATAGTTTTATTGTTTTTCACTTGTTGTTTCCTTCTCATTACTTTTATTCTCTTCTCTGTCAATCGAAAAATTGTGTACATTACCATTTTTCTGGAAAAAAATTCATGAAAGAGGCTAAAAAATGGAAATGTACGTTTATATTAAAAAACCCTAAAACGTGCAATTTCGTGCAATATCCGTGAAAAATGCAATTTCGTGCATTAACGTGCAATTGCACGAGAATCCGGGCTCTAGTTACATATCATTGCAAAGATAATTTTATGTAGTTTTTTTCGTCCTCAGACCATTTTTCTGTATCTCTTTCCGTTTTTGAAATAATCGAAAAAAAACCGAAAAAAATGCCCCCTTGCCCCCCCTTTTTTTTTTAAGGTTGCGGACCGATCGGTTGGGACTTTTAATGACATCATCTGGGGACCATTTCCAACCATAATCAAAAAAAAAGTTTCCGATGTAGGATTTTTGCCGACCAAATATGCCATTTTTCTTAGACCCAAATTTGGAAAAAAAATTTCTCAAAATGTCATTTCAAATTTCTTCTTGGATTAATCCTATTTTCAAGACCTTGTTTTGAGACACAGTAAGAAGAATCAAGTATAAACTATTATTCTCAATTCAAGCAAACAAATGGTTCATAATAGTTTTTTTTTTACATTTTAGCTTATATTGGAGCATTATAGTCAGTAGTGTCTCTGGTGTAGTAGGTGGCGCGTTTTTCGTAAATCGTCATTTACCTTAGGTAAAGTTTATTCACTATAAAAGGAAGCTCCACCAACTTTATACATGGAGAAAACGAAGGCCTTAGGAGAAACGTTCATCAAAATGGACACATGCTACATTTTTTTTTAACTCGAATGTGATTATGAGATCCTAAACACCAACGATTTTAAATTTCCCGATATTTTATTTAAAAATGTGGAATTATGTATATGTAGAGACCGAATGCGAAAATACACTCGGCGTCAAAGGTATCGGGCCACTCGCAACTTTCGAACTTTAACTCAATTTTCTTAAAAAGTATAAAAATTAGAACTATCAAAGTTATATATACAGGAAGTGCATTTTATGACAATCAAAATGAATGGAAACACATTGGGATTTATTAATTTATTAAGCGTTTATTTTTATTTTACAAATAAGAGTCGATTCCATGTCTTGTAATCACCAAAAGAAAAGCTCAAATTTAAGCTAAAAACAAAGTAAAAAATTAAAATAAAGTATTTGGTCAGTATTCAGTGTTCCCTCTCCTTGCTCGAATAACTGTTAGCATTGTTGTATTCATAGACCTCACGAGGCTGATGATGAAGTCTTGGGAAATTGCATTCCACTCCTCTCCAATTGCGATTGGCAGCTCTGGAAGCGTTGTTGAAGCAGGAACGCGGGCTCAAATCCGACGTTTCAGCTTATCCCATAAGTGTTCTATTGGATTCGAGTCCGATCTTTTAGCTGGCTAGTCCATTGGACGAATGCCGACGTCCTGTAGATACTGGGTCAACACATGAGCAACATGAGGCTGCCGCTGCATCAACTGGAAATAAAGTCCAATATAATCTGCGTAAGGTACCACATGGACTTCAAGGATTTCATTGATATAGCGGTGTGAAGTCAATTCACGTGAACGGCCCGTGTCGGTTCGATGAAAACTAGTGTTGTATGTCCGGTTAGCGAGATGCCGGCCCAGACCATTACATATCCTCCTCCATAAGCAACAGATTCCGTGATACAACACTGAGAATAACGTTCTCCAGGGCGACGATATACCCTCTGACGTTGGTCACTTTGATATAGACTCACCCTGGTCTCATCAGTACAGAGTACATTACTCCACTCTTCTAACGTCCATTCCCTATGCTCTCGAGCGAATTCAAGTCGTGCTCGACGGTGCGTTCAGCAAGTCTGCTTCTAACGGTAGAAGAACTTATAACCACTTGGCGTTCGTCACGCAGCTTTTGTTGGACTTGAACTGCGTTGAGGCGGCGATTCCACAAAACATTGAGTTGAATATAACGATAATCTGCTGCTGATGTAACCCTAGGTCTGCCCGTAACTAGACGCCGATCGAATGCTCCAGTCTCTAAGTATCGTCTGTAAACTCTTTGCACCGAAGATCTGCTGATTCAAAGTCTCTGAGCGACCTCACATTGCCTAAAGCCTCCTTGAAGTAGTGCTACAACTTCTCCTTGAAGTAGTGCTACAACTTGAGCTACTTTCTCCGGTGTCGTATTCATTATTGGTTGGCAATAGTAGCCAAAATACACGCGTCTAAACAAGCAATAAATAAAAAACTAAAGAAATTATAAAAAATATCCTATACCCTCACTGTAGAAGAAAAAAAAAGGTAAGGGCGAACTCTAGTCAAAACATAGCAAATTGTTAACATTGTGTTTGTTGTTTGATTGCTATGTGAGTTTACGGTACTTTAGATAAAGTTGATAATCATTTAAATTGCCATTAAACGCACTTTTTGTAGATATAACTTTCATAGTTGTTGTTTCATACTTTTTGGGAAAATTGGGTTAGAGGTCGAAAGTTGCGGGTGGGCCGATACTTTTGACGCCGAGTGTAGATTAATCAATGCAAGGAATGAACAACATGTTGCCAAAATTTATAAAAAAATGCTCTAATATATCAGAAAATATTGAGTTCTTGATAAAAAAAATACGTATTTGTACCGGGTTGGCTACGATATTCCGCCCATCATATTCCCGCTTTTCAAAATCCCGACATTCATTATCCCGCAGAATACTTGCCTTCGACGGATACTAAAAAGCGGCACCACATTTACTGTTACAATAATGGGTCTCCTCGCAAGGGGATACTTAATTCTCGGAGACCCGCGGGACAGGTGACTTAATTTGGAAAATAGCTGGTCTTTCGGTAGTCGAGACATAAGTATCCCCTGCATGCCAGTATTGTTCTGTAGGAGCTAAATTGTCATCTTTAAAGAAGAAATAAATAATATTTCGACCGATTTATGCTAAGAGAAAATATCACATTAACTGCTGGGAATCACATTACGTAAATATTGATTTTTTGTTAGCAAAGAAAATAATTTTTGGCGGGATTATTTCACTATCTACTAGCGGGACTCTAAAACGGCGGGGTTTTTAGTGGGCGGGATTTTAAAGTGGCGGGATTTGGTAATGTCGAGATAATGTTAAACGGGATTTTTTGTAAAAAGCGGGATTATAAACGGGCGGGATTTTGTTTTTCGGGATTATGTATGTATAGGCCTGTTCCTAACACCGGTATATCGGTTTAAAACCGGTTTTTACTTAGTACCGGTACCAATATTTCGAAGTACCGATATCCCGGTTTTTTCAACCATGGGCCGGTCCCGGTTTTTTTTCTCAAAAACCGGTGCACCGGTTTTTCATCCGGTTTTTTCGACCATGGGCCGGTCCCGGTGCACCGGTTCTTTTATCCGGTTCTTTCAACCATGAGCCGGTCCCGGCGCACCGGTTCTTTCATCCGGGGCTCATGGTTGAAAAAACCGGATGAAATAACCGGTGCACCGGGACCGGCTCATGGTTGAAAAAACCGGATGAAAGAACCGGTACTGAAAAAACCCGGCTCATGGTTGAAAAAACCGGGTGTTTAAAAACAACCGGCGGGTGCCGGTGCACCGGGTGTAGTACCGGGTACTGAAGAAAACCGGTATCCGATACTGAAATCTGAGTACCGAACAGGCCTATGTATGTATCCCATTTGTACCATAAAACTGGGAGACCATAATCCTGAAAAACAAGTTCCCGCACTGAAGAAGGACATATGTTGTGTCCGAAACACGTGTCTGCCGATAACGCAAAATATAATCCTCAGTATAAGGATACTTTGTTTTTTATTTTCAATTTTGAAAAACTGAGGAAAACAAACCGGGACTTTACATAACATACAAATATTACAAACCTTTTGTTCAATTTCCGATGGACAATGTTCTTTTCGTTTACTGACCTTACCCATAAACACTGTGTGAAAGATCCTTTCGCAACAACCACCTATTTTAAATGACTGCTTTGATTTTAGTGTGAACGTAAACGACTTTTTAAGATCAGATTACATTACACTTTATTCCATTAAAATTTCATTTGGTTACATGTATTTACAATATCAATTTCATGTTGTTTACTTTAATATTCTATTTCGCATCATATCAAAAAAATTCAAATTCATTGGTTTATCTCACGATAATCGTCCAGATAGACAGGTACTCGTAATTAGCCCATGAATTCTGAGCTAGTGCGACATCAACACTTTTAATCAAATCAATTTTTCCTTCTCGTAAGCAATCTATATTGTGACAAACAGATCCTTTTCAGATGTCTGTATCAGAGTTGTCGATTGTCTTTAATATTTAATTCAGCATGCTGCTGCTGATCCCGTGTCGAGTCTGTTAACCTAACTGGACGTATTGGTAATAAAATTTCCCCCTTTAGCACCATCATTTACATATTCCAATCATGAATATTTTTTAAAACTGCCCATTTAGAATTTGATATGTTCAAACTTCAAACTAGTTTGACGTTGTATGGAAATTTATGTTAGATACATACATACATAAACACTATGCACATACAAGATACAGCTCGTGTAAGTAAGCCTGCAGAAAATTTATCTTAACATCAAGCAAGCAGCGCCAAGAAGAAAAAGTTAATAAACCGGACGGTGAGCCAGTTTTGAATCTGCTCAATGCCATGATAGCATGTAGTACGAACCGCACTCGAATGCTGCCCCCCGTGTACATATTTTATTTCACCACTCCAACTGGTTTTTCTTCTACCCAGTTGTGAGTTGAGATCGGTCGGTTTGTTGTGATAGTTGTTTTAAAATCGACCAAAGATGCATAAACGACATAGAAGTCGTCTTACAGGTTTTTACAGTAAATTGGTGATGTCTGATGTGTATATGCATACAAAACACATAATACAGATAATAATCTCATCTCAAGAAAATGGAAACAAAGCGAAAAATGCGCAAAATATAATTTATATGTTGCGCATTTCTTCACAATTAATCATCTTTAATTATGAGATTGTGTTCAATGCTTTGAGAGTATTTTTATGAGTCATTCATAAAATCGATATATTTTTTTTTGTTTAACACACATATTTGGTAATTGGATATCAGTATCTGTGATCAAGATATGGAATCATGCCAGGAATATTAACCCTGGAAGGAAGGTCATGCTTCGACGAATCGACGACGCATCATCACATTTATCCCGTTTTTCTTGACAATTTTCATTATTTTGAGCTTGTAACAAATATGTTTCTTTTTTAAATGTGGAACCTATTTTTTCAAAAATTATGAGAAAAAAAAAATTACTAGGACAAAAATAGGACAAATCAGGAAAATGGCTCAAATTGCATTTCGAACTCATAAAAATCGCCTCCAAGGCACTCATTGTCAAAACCAAAGGGAACTCGGGGAGAAGAAATTCCTAAATTTATTGTAAATAATTATAAAATCTACTCTAAAAACTGGAATAGCCGAAGTGATAGAAAACCCGTGCTGGAACCCCAAAATTGATCGCTGTGCCTCTTGTATATGAACGAGCTTCACATTCATTAAACCCAATTTCCTATTAAGTTAAGAATATATATTTTGTGATTTAAGCACATTTTGTTAATTATAGCAACGTTAAGTTTTTATTTATTCCATTTTTAAATGTAATGTTTCATATTTTCGGCCAAATAACATTAAATTGAAAAATTTGATTCGCAAAACCATTTACTAAACTAAGGATTTGAAATCTGTCAAATTTTATAAATATTTTACGAAAGGGCGATTCGACGAAGCATGACCTTTCCGTACTAAAAATAAGCATGACCTTCTAGGGCTCTAGAAACTGGAACCGCGAGCAGCCAAGTTGGCGCTACTTCGCATCTACACGCGCTGCGTCCGGAAAACATCGATAACCAAAATTTTATTTTGGAAGTTTTTTTTTTAAATTACATAACCAAAATCGAACTTTCTTTGTTTAAATCAATATTAGTTTAATTTTCATTCAAGAATTATAAATAACAGGCGCTACAATCCAGCATTGGACTAAGGCCGCAGGGTCAGTGGCGCCGGAACGATTTTTTTATTGGGGGGGGGGGATGCAAATTTTTTTTTCTCAAATTCATATTCAATCAAGCAGTAATTATGAAAAATATTAGAGAGCAACAGCGATCAGAAATCACACAGTCTTCAATATGAGACTAACCTTTAAGTTTCTTTTTGTTACCCATTTTGATCCCATTGTAATTCCGAAGTGTTGAGGATTATAAACATATTCTTTAGATTACATAGTTTTATAAAATTAAAGATCAAACGATTTTCCCAAAGGTTGTTTTCGGGTTTTGTCGGGAAACGAATTCTTTCATGATTTTTTAGGTATCTAAATTCCCTGTTCGATCGCTGTGAACAGGGAGAAGGATTAGATGCGTCAGACGTTTTGGTGTCATTGTTGAATGTAGCCAATTTTAGACGTCGTAAAGCACTGAACGACCTTTCTGATGATGCTGCTGAGGCTGGAACTGTCAGGAGTAAGTAATATTACTAGCCGTATTAACTTGCTGTGCTCGATATACTTCAAAAGTAATCAGCAATTTCGGCGCAACATGTAGGTGAAGCTCCTGGCATATTCAACAATCGAAATCGAGCATAGCAGCCCGATCTTACTGAGATTCTCTACCATCGGCACGGTTTTCTGACAAGGAGAATGAAACACTTTTTCGTTTTCATTGATCAACTGTCATGCACTAGATGCACGTATGCAACTTTCTGCGAACCAGATATTCCATCATGGAAAAAAAATATCCACTGGGTGTCAAACTCAAAACCTGGCCGGGCCAAATATCACTTTCTTTCACAAAATATTACTTTTCAAAAATTAATATAAATCTCAGTCACTAACAACCTTGGGACATGGAAAATTGGGCTACCTAAAATAGAGAAACTGGAAATATTTTGAAAATGTTTTTCAAACAATTTTACATCCTTTAGAAAATGTTAAAACAAGATTTTGCAAATTAATCAGTAACCACTCTCTGAGAATTGATTTCGGACAGCTGATCAAAACACTATAGCACAGTAAATATCTGTAGGTAGTCCAAAACACTCTTGAGAGCCTAAAATTGATCGCTAACATAAACAAATTTCGGATATTAAGGTGGCTAAAAACAGACAAACATTTATTGTTATGTGTTGGAACAAATGTTTCCTAAAGCTGAATAAGCTGCACCAATTCACCTCAAATAACCGTCAGCAATTTTTTTTAGAATAGAGAAGAAGATTTCTTAGACTTTAGTTCAACACCAATATTTAATTTAAGCTCCTTTGTGCAGATACATTGTGTTTCCTCGACCTGGTCGCAGGCCGCTCAAAACTACGTGATGCGCCGCATGCGGCCCGCGGGCCGCGAGTTCGACATGTCTGCACTAGAATAATAAATTGAATATGTACACTGTTTATGTATATAAAAACATAAATTGAATTATTCTTAATTTTTAATATATATATTTTTGCAATATGTGTAGTACTAATTGCCCCTTTAGCTAAAATATTGAGGGGGCAGTTGCCCCCGCTGCCCCCCTGTTTCGGCGCCATTGCGCAGGATGTGTTAGTGACATCCTATTTCCAAGATCTTATCTGCTTTTTGTTGAGGTAATGAAATCAGCATCATGCTCAACAGTGTTATTAACCCCCATATATGGGTACTCGTTTAACATCTGAGTGAGATCATAGACTGTCACAAGCTCGTGAGTTCGAAAAACAAAAGTACGGTAGTTATCCATAGTGCGCTGGGTGCAAATCTGGCGGCCCCTGTACCTAACCTACCTAACCTATCCATAAAAATCGTATGTCATTCAAAAGCTTGAGACCTCAGCTTTATTATGGTACCATTTTAACCAATAAGTAAGTACTTTTAAAATTAATGCTCTTTGAACGAAATCGTAGGGAAAATGGGAAAGTATGAAAATGCTTTGTGGTTAGGTTTTTTGAAAATAAAACGAGCCCGAGGCTAATTTCGGCCGCGGCCGAAATTTGGATACCCTTCGCTCCCCTCGGGCTAAAAGTTTTTTCGGGCGTACCTACGACTTGTATTTATTCCCCCCCCCCCATTCTTTTCCTTTTCTCTTCACAAAAGCTCGGTTGCGTCGACAAAACAATATTTGTGTGGGGTTTGGTTGGAATAAGTGGGCAAATAAAAATATTTACTCAGAAAATTTTATTAGGGGATTCGGGAGCATGGCCCCATAGTACGATTCCATTTGTTTTGACCTTTTAGTTGCTTTGATAAAGACATATTATTTCAAGGTTTTGTGAAATTGGTGTAAAAAATGTTTCTTAGATGAATTAAAGGGGGGGGTGTATAGCAGCCCCATGACCTCATGGTCTGAATTGATCCATTCTTACATATGTTTCGTTTGATCAATAGAAATACATTTGTGTGAAATTTGGTTGATTTTGGTGCACAAATAAAAAATCCATTCTTAGATATGTTCGTGTCATGAAAAGAAACACATTTGTGTGAAATTTGTTTGAAATTGGTGCACAAATAAAAAAGTTTTTCCTAGAAGAACTTAAATTGGGGGGATAGGTTTGTATGACAGCCCCATGACTCCATGTTCCGATTTGATCCATCCTTACATATGTTTTGTGTTATCAATAGAAACACATTTGTGTGAAATTTGATTGATTTTGGTACACAAATAAAAAAGCTTTTCTTAGAAGAACCTAATTTAGGGAGTTGGGTTTATATGGCAGCCACATGACCCAATTGTCCGATTTTACCGATTCAAACATACAAACTGCCTGCAGCAAAAAGAAGCATTTGTGCAAAATTTCAGCTTCATAGCTTTTAAATAGGCCGAGTAAACCGCGTCGCAACAGACAGACAGACGAGCAGACAGACAGACGGAGATCGCCGAATCGACTCCCCAAGTCATGCTGATCATATATGTATACTTTTTATATGATCCTTCAATGCGTTACAAGAGCGAAGAGTATAACAAAAACTGTTGAAAAATAACTCAAGTATGTATTTATTATTTTAGTATTTGGTATTGCCTCCTCTTGCTCTAATGACAGCTTCCACTCGATTCTTCATTGATTTGATCAAGCTGTTGATGGTATATTGAGGAATACCGCTCCACTCCTCTAATAGGGCCGCCTTCAATTTTTCAGTGGACGAAGGGACTAGATTTCTGGCTCAAACTCTTCTCTTGTGCTTGTCCCATAAGTGTTCAGGAACTGCCGAGTGAGACGCGATGCATGACACCGGGCATTGTCGTGCCAATAAATGCTGTCGCCAATAAATGCTGCATAGGGTACAACGTGGGGACGGAGAATATCGTTTCCGTATCGATCAGCTGTCAGCGCTCCTCCTCGGCCTCCTCCGAGCACGAATACGAGCTCCGTTTTTTCCTCCAAGGAAATGCCAGCCCACATCGTACAGGAAACGCCGCCGTATGCAACCGTTTCAGTGAAACAGCACTGCGCAAATCGCTCACCCGGAAGCTTGTAGACTCTGCATCTTCTGTCACTGCCATGCACACGCATTCTCGACTCGTCAGTGAACAATACTGAGCCCGTTTTTGGTCTCGAATTAAAGCTACCAGTCTCTTGAAATCTCCTGCTAACTCTCGAGACAGCAGACTGACTCATTCCAAGACGGCGAGCGACGGTTCGCTGACCTTCAGACAATAGGGCTACAACTTGAGCCGCTTGATCAGGCACGGTATCCATGGATGACAAAACATTGATGGAAATTACCTTAGATGTAAGTAAGCTAACTTTCCAGATGCAACTGATAATGAGAAACCGATTACGTGCGCTTTTGTAGGGGTAATTTATCTGACAGTTAGCCACCATAAAATTCAATTTTTCTGAGTTTTTTTGTTACATGTGGCATTAATTTATAAAGTTAAAGGGTACCAACAGATTGCTTAAGTTTCAAACTTTGAAATTACATACGAGTTTTATGTAGTTATCCACTTTTCAAAAAATACGTACCAATTTACGCGATTATAGGTTGAGTCGATACTTTTGTCCGTAAGTGTACTTAGATGCAATGATAAGAGCCCTTTTGCATCGGCAACAGCCAATTAGTAGCGCGAGAGGATGCAGCTTTATAAGACAAACACGATCCATATCTGCAGCCGGTTAAGATATAAGGAATAATGAAATTTACTTCCAAGCCTGATAATGGAACTCCTTATAATGAAAATACAAAAATATGGAAAGAAGGTGTGTATACCGATCAACTGCCAACAATTTAAAAAAGGTTAACTTTATCGCTCCATTGCGTCGCGTCGCTCGGCCTGCGGTGCAGGCACATCGTCCGTTTTGGCGGTAATGTCTCAGAATATTTCTACAGGCAGCTCTATCTTGGATTGTGTCATCGTTGAGGCCAGCTGATCAATTAAATGGGTCATATGGTTTTGCCGGACCGCTGCACTGATCCATGATTAATTGCTTATACCCACTTGCCGTCAGATGTTGCCCAATTTTCCCAACACACACTATACCCTTATCTCAAACTATTATTTTTGCTAACCGAGAATATGTTCAATCGCCCACTACGCTCTACAAACATGTATTTTAAAAATATTACCCCTTATGGTTATTAAATGAACGATTTGTAATTTTCTGGATCTATTTTAATTAAAAAATTTACGTTCTTTTTTTCAGCCTAAAACACATGCTTGGCAGTTGAGCCCGGTTCGATCGTCCCATCAACAACACACACCCCACCTTAGCATGCAACAGCACGTGCAAGGCTCTCTGCCACCTCAAACAGTGGCAGTGAGTTTATCTACAATGGGCGCCGTACCATCATCTTCTATTGTACAATCTCAGGCAACGTCCTTATCGTCAACGTTGCAACAAAACCAGTCGCGCCAAACCCCACCACAGCAACCTCCGGGCGGACCACAATCGCAGAATCTTTTAAGTGCAGCGGATGAACAACGACGAAGGATGGCTGAATGCGAGCGAATAATGGGACCACGTGAACGGGAAAGAGAACGAGAGCGACAACGTGAACGAGAGAGAGTTCAACAGCAGGAACTGCAACAAAGGACTTATTACACCGCCAATCCTGGGGTATAGTGTCGCCTTTTTCTCAGTTGCAAACAAAATTCAGACATGTTGTAACATGGAAAACATTTTTAAAATTCAGTATTCACATCTGGATTGTTATATTTGATTTTACAGGATATGTCTGATTTCTATTCGATGAACATTCTCATATTTTTCCATTACAGCTTCCGCGAAGTTCGGGAAAGGTGCTCGACTATGACGCTCAAATGAGAAACTCACTGGCACCGTGTCCACCGCAACATTCAAAGCAACAACTAGAAAAACAAGCTCCTTTGCCACAACTGAAAACTGAATTGGGACCATTTCCACATTATAGTTATTCCGCTTTCGCCCAAAATTATCCAAAGGACATTAAGTCAAAGTCTGATTTAGGGTTACCTACACCGCCGCCACTGATGTCCGATAATAAAACGCCTCCTGGTAGTGTTATAGTTAAACATGATACTCATAAGCAAGCTAACGTTCAAGTAGTGCATTCGAAAGCACCGAGTCATTCTTCGCCGTCTCATTATAAGACTGTGCCCGGCGCACCAACGCATGTGATGTTTGAATATAGGACTCCCAACGATCGTTTCAAAACGACCCATTTACCAACGACACAGGGTACACAGTATATTCAACAGCCAATTGTGCAATCCCAAGCAAGTATACATTCGCATCCTCAACACCATCAGCCATTACAATCGCAATTACAACCGAAGGCTGTACATTATAGCGTTTCGGCTACAACTACAATTCAAAATAAACCCAAGGTCTCATCGCCCGCCCCTTCGCACATATACGGACAACCGGGAGGCGCTGGAATAGCCTCCGGAATACCGGTGTGTCGAGCTCAGGAGCCGCCAGTATTGGCTGTTGCCAAGTCTAGTTCTCCGTCACCATTTCATTCACATGTATATGGACCTCCGATGCCAGTGACTGGATCTCCAAATGCACCTCCACCCGCGCACTCGTCACGATCCAATTACGATCGGACGTTTGCCGCTCCGGCTGTTAAGCAAAACCTGCCAATAACTATTCATGGAACGTCTCCACCCACGGCTGCGGCTGCTCCCATACCCATGATTAAGTTAATTCCAAGTCAGAATGTTGGTGTCGTCGGTTCGCCTTCCTACCAAACACAGCCCCTGGATTTGGGCATTTCAGACAGAAATCGCGATGAAAATGCAAGCCCAAAACGAAAATCATCAACTCCTGTCCACCATCCATCGGGTAGTCCCATTCCGTTTGAGGTGAAAAAGAAGCGAACGGAACCGCCGCAGTGCAGTCCACTTGCGTTGAATATCGCAGCCACGCCTTCCCCTCCTGCCACAATGTCTCCAGTCGCTACAGCTGTCAATCCGGCATTTGAAGCACCGTTGATACGTCCATTGTCGCGCGAATCGAATTTATCAATATCGAAAACGCCGCCAATTACTGGAATGCTAGACAGATCGCAACAAGTTGTTACGAGTAATCAAGTCCAAGTTCAAAGACCTTCAGATTTGCAATCAAAGCATCCAACACCATCTCCACTGAATCAACAACCAATATCTCCTCCTGCCGCGGTAAATAATTCAACACCTCCATCGAATAGTCCGACAGTGCAATCATTTACCTCGAGTCTAGCGGTGAATGCACCCTATCCTATTCGTGCGAATTCAGCTGACAGCATAGTGCGCCCTTCGAGTACGAATTCTTCTCTAAGCCCCTGTACAAGTCCTGGACTAAATATACAGAGTGCTCCAAGCACTCCGGCAAAACCTTCCGAACCGGAAAAATCAAATAGTCCGGCTCCTAAACCGGCTGGAACTAGCTCTGCACCTCGCCATTTAAAGAAAGCTTGGCTTCAACGTCACACCGGGGAAGATTATGAGGATACAACGGGTGTCGTAGGCAGTGGAAGTTGTGTAAAACTTCCATTAACTTTAAGTCCTCAACCCAGTAATAATAGCACTACTTCGTCTCCGAAGAATGAAGATTCCACAACAAATCAATCAACGCAATCTCAAAGTAAGCCAACAAATCCACCGCCGAGTAGTACGACGCCTCCAATTCATTCCACTAATTCGTTATGTTCGAATAGTATTAACAAAAGCTCAGCAAAGCCGGGTATGTTTTCTCCATATTGTTTATTGTTTGTCTATAAAGTTTTCATTGTGCACAGGAACTAAGCAGCATCCTAAGAAGAGTGTATTAAATCGTGATAATGGACATAATAGTGATTCGGAGCCGAAAGAAGAAAGTTCCAGTTCAGATCAGGTAAATGTTTTTAATTTTGTTTTTAATGAGCACCGTCGCATGTATGTTATGTATGCCGCAGTCCCGCCTCTAATCGGTTCCGAGGTGTTTGAGAATTTTATGTGTGAGTCATCTAGCTTGAAACGTGTCTTTTGACTTGTGTCTTCTTGGATCGCGTGGCGCCCGTGATACAAACAGTTCGTCCGCCGGACTCTCCATTAGAAATAGTTCTTTTCACACAACATCTTCAAGTTAATATATTTAGCATAGTTGCAGAATTCTAGTTCGCCTGTCCAAAATGGCAAGGCAGAATAAACGCTACCACCCTGGACAATAAAAGCCTTCTGCTCGTCCAGCATTATTCTTCTTTATACATACAAGGCCTTTACCGGGAACCGAATGTACATATTTCTATTGAGCAGTACACGATAAGTAGTGGGGGACTACGGTTGGGAAGATCCTACTGTGTAGACGGGAGTTGGAAGTTTTAGTTACATTCAAGATGTGGGACCTTGAGCATGATGCTTTTGTTTAAGGATAATTTCCAATGTCCTTCGACTAACTGTAACTCCCTTAGGGATGGAGAGTTTCATGATGATATTGTACGGTATATTTCAAAACAGATTATCAAGAACGTATCCCTTTGTAACTCCGGCAGTTAGTATATACAAATTCTTATTTAATTTTGGGTTAAGATAAAACCACATGTCCGAAGGGAGTTTAACGTCTGCCTACCGTGAAAGTTTATAAGACGGCCTCAAATATGTCAGTCGTATTGATGTAGTGACGTCAATCAGCGCCCCTCGAGCGATGTGAGGTAACAGTTTTTCCTGCCAAGTGTTAAGGCTTGGCGTTTACATACGGCTACATGCGAGGCCTTTACCTTTTTACTACCTCTGCCGTTCTATGGGTCCCGGCGCTCGGTTGTAACGCAACTCTACGCCGTTGTAAAACTACATCCAATACGATACTGCCTTTTTGGGGGACTACCTCATGTGTCGGTTGAGGGGAATTACCGCCCTTCGGTGCACCTCTTTAATCTCGACACCCCGTGCTAACAGATAATGGGACCCCTGCTTCGCACTCGCCACTGAAGCCACTGCTGCAGTGTGGGCGCCTTGCACACCCACGTAGGACTATTGACCTAAGATAAAACCACACTGCGAATCTTGTTCTGGATCATCATGGTAGAACTTACTTTTCTTTGAATAGCTGGTCACACATTTGATGTAGAGTATGTATAATGCAATTCAAGAAGTCAGGAGAAAAGGATAAATCAAAGCGACAAAACCGATAATAGCGTCGTAAAGCGCATCGCTTACAAATTCGTTCACCAAATAAAACGATCGCGCCTGGTTAAGATGGGCTGTATGTACACTGAAACTTCGAATGCGTGTAGGATACTGCGATGTAAATCTTAAATACCTGGTGAGTGGCCGCCAGTGCGATTTCTTGCAGTGTAACTGAAATAGACCTTCACCATTAAATTCCCTATTTCAGTCACCACACTACATGCAATCGCGGCCGAATTTTATTGACGTTTTTATTACTTCGTGGCTTGTTGATGGTTGGCAAAGGATTCTGTTAGTTGGTGTTTCATATGTGTATAGTTCCCCAGACCTACACGGCGAGCGAGACCATAGAACAATGTGACCATGTGACCATTTTAAATTTTTAGCGTGAGAATTCTATGGAGATTTGATTTGCCGTGAATTGAGGGAATAAAGTTTCGTCCCAATCAGGACTCGAACCTTCGACCATCATGTCACAAGGTCAGCACTCAACCTGAGCTATAGACGGTTAGATGTCTCAATGCAAATATTTCAATGTGACATTTCCGAAATCGAATAACTATATTTCTCCCGCAGGGGCTCTTCTCCAACAGACAAAGTTCCACCTAGTTCCAATAGAGCTGGTAAATTGTCATGCCAAAAGTATACTACTGACATGCACCGCAGTTGGTGTATATGTAGAATGGAACGATAACTAAAGATTACCACAATTAGATAACATTATTGTTTCTAGAAGTAGAACTTTCCATGGCAGCCCCATGACTTCATGGTCCATTTTGTAACCTTGACAGTTTGTTTAAGATTGTCCGATAAAAAAAATTAAAGGAAATATTTCTAATAGTCAAGAAAATTGGACCAAAATATGGCCATCGAACGGCAAAAATCCTACATCGGAATTTTTTTTTGATTTTGGTTAGTGTAGTAAGGTACCTGCAACCTAGGTTAGCAACCAAGTTGCAGATGTAGAAGGCCTGTAAGGAACCGCATTTACAACAATAGCAATAGCAACAACCACAGGCGCTAAGGTACCTAATTTTCGAAATCGAATTTCAGTCAAGATGGCGGTGCTTAATCCTAAAAAAACAGGTCATCTGGTAACCCTATCATTTATCAATAGTTTCTTTTTATTGGGACGAGTATAGGACAGAACAGCACAGCACAACTTCCATACAAAATTGACAGTTGCTGCTCTATACATATAGAAGTTGTGCTGTTGGTTCTGTCCTGTACTCGACCAATAAAACGGACCTAATATTTTCCATCGATCCTATTCATGTTTCTCGTTTGTCCGGTTCTCAAGTTAATTTACCCCAAACTCGAAATGAATACCATTTAAGCGTGCGAAACACCATGTTTGTACATACATAAATAAATCACTATTAAATTATTTATTGAAAAATTGTATAGAGGAAATTCCATTCCTACGCGACATGCAACGTCACGCTCAATTAAAAAGTGCGAATGCTATTAGCATTAGGAATCTATGATAACAATGGCATGCGATGAAAATACTCCCATGGTTCATAAACAACATTACGCTATCACTGGCGCAAAATGTGCGACTTGCACTGTAAACCGAAATCATTCCGCGCACTTCTATTAACCGGTTTGGTTACTCATCGCATCACATCGTGAGGGGAACCGGTACGTACCCGGCCATCTGCTTGTATCATCTGAAAGCTCGCGATTCGTACTATAGTTGTCCCTTTCTGGCACATTACATGCTTCTATGTGCCATGCGCAAAACTTTTTCGTGCTGTTTTCAGGAGGGGCACGAAACTGACTCGCGAAAATTCGTCCGGCACGTATGCCGTTCGTGATTCGTGTTGGTTCATAGTTCCCCAGCTCTCGTGCAAAGCAATCGGTCGAAATCTATCGTGAAGCGGGTATTTTCGCGGCGGTGCTCAATTTAGTGCAAAAGACTTGAAAATTATTCGCAATTTATTTCAAAGACTTGTGTAATTAATCTGTTTGTTTGTTTTCCAATTTAATTTCGTCACGGAAAACAGGAGCCGACGCAGAAAAGTCCTCCGAAAAGGAAATCGACAAAAGTGAAACGACGAAAAGGCGGAACGCGCAAGCCGTTGGAGGAGAGGAAGAAAAAAGTGAGTCGGTGTTTACTTTTTATTTTGCTTTTTGTTGAGTGATCGTTTTGTGTGGCTTGCTATCGTTGGAGACTGCAATAGCAACAAAAACAAAATGTCGTCTTTTGTGAATACCGCGACTGATCTTACGAATCGGAATGACGCTTGTTTTCAGAACGCTGGAAGCGAAAGTGATAAAGATAGTGACAGTGACATGTCGGATAAAGATAGCGACAGCGGTACAAGTGGAACATCGGCTTCGATGGGCAACAAGAAGGCAACACCAGCCGCAGCAGCATCACCGGCCCCAAATGGAGCAGCAGCCGGAGGAGCGACCACGGCCGTGCCAAGTCCCGGTGTGAGTCCAGGTGCCGTAAAGGAGGAAGCCAAGGAGCCCCGAAAGCGTGGCCGGCGTCCCAAGGTTGCAAAGGACGAACCAACGTAAGTTTCAATTTTTAATCAAATCTTCAAAATGGTCATCTTAAATTGTGTTTGATTACAGTAAGAAGAAAAGCAAGGACGAGAATGAGAAAGCCAAAGATCCGTTTCGCAAACCACCAGTTTCGCAATTGAAAAAGACTGGCGAATCGTTTCTTCAAGACGGGCCTTGCTTTGAAGTCGCTCCCAAGTTGGCCAAATGCCGCGAGTGTCGTTGGACTCCGAATCAACGGTCAAAAAATACGTTGAATATCTTTTGCCGTTTTTATGCATTTAGAAGGCTAAGGTGGGTATTTCAAATGATAAACGTTTTGTATCATATTTCAAGTTATTCTGAATTGCAGATATACCAAAAACGGTCAATTGGCAATCGCTGGCTTCTCAGATCCACACAAGGATCCGACTAGTGTGGATTTGCGTCTTTGGATGCCCGACGCCGAAAATTCTCCATCAGATCTTGACTTGAATATGTCGCGATTTCTGTTAGCGCAAGTGGCCGATCAGTTTTGTGATTTACTTCAGCAGGAGAAGGAAGCTCTCGCCCAGCATATGTCTGATGGTAAGTGTTTGTTTTATTATTGGTCGGTTTATGCTTAGTCAATAGCTTCAAAATATTAATCATTTCTGCCAGCTTTTGCTTATTAATTAAAAAATTGAAAATGTTTACAAATGGTATATTTGGGTACAACTGCGTTTTTAATTACAACTGTTATGCGCAGTCGTCGCATAAAACCAACTCAAAGTAAACAATACATCATTTCGAATCTTAAACATTAAAAAGCTTTAAAATTTATGAAATATGTAAGCCCATTCTTGAGTATAATATTGCTTCGATTAGTCATTTGGGGTGTGATTGTTCTTAGGTTACATAAACATTCTATTATTGATGTCTAAATTGGCTTTGTTTGTTTTTGTCGTCAAGTTTATCAAAGATGCGAAGTAGATAGTTATAGTACATAAAATTGCGCAATACCAAGTTGTTGACAACACAGATCAGATCGTTAGTCAAGAGTGTGGGCATCAACAATAAATAATGGGAACATTTTTTTCACACTATCGTAGTTGACACATCCTCGTTTTGCCCTAACTCCTTGAGGAGCATGTGGGGAGATTTCAGTATCTGCGGCGCCAAATTTTGGTGATGCCATTTCATTAATATTGACGAGACGACCTAATCTGCAATCCTTTTTCGCGAAATCGTAACGGTTCTCCAGATATTCAATGTAAAAGTTTGACTTTCCTATGAAGCCAGTTAAGTAATTTGATAAGAAAAGGGTGATATTTCCGCTTTACACATTGGGGAAAGTGTTCAATGCCATCAAATTGACATTTTAATCAGCCCCACTAGAATAGTAGGTTCTACCAATCTGGCAAAGATGTTAATAATATGAAATGTCGAAATAAATATTTGCGAGCAAGAATTGTTAAATTTGCTAGACAGGAGGCAAATGAAATTTAAATGTTACTTTCGGTGCAATGCTTGTGATTCACATCAATATGTAGTAAAAATACCCCTATTTCCCATTAAAAACTGAACTACCCCCATATAAATGTCAAACTTTGGCAGTGAATATCTGGAGATCCGTTACGATTTCGCGAAAAAGGATTGCAGATTCGGTCGTTTCAGGCGAATGTTAATGAAATGGCATCATCGCAATTTGGCGCCGCAGATACTGAAATCGTGCCCACTTCTTAGTTGCAGTGCCATGCCGAGTTTCGAAAACTCGTTTCTCTACGAATCCTTATTAGTATAGTGATTTTAGCTGAAAAAATGATGAAACCCAAACATCCAAGAAAAGAGCTGACTTTTGATGCCAAATTGTTCTATGGCCTGACCGCATTACGCAGTAAAAAGTAAGACTTTTTTACGCGTCACATTTGGGGGGGAGGGGGTGGCAAAGGGGTGAAATTATGATTTTTCGCCAATATCTTGTTAACTGTAATATTTACAGCAAAATGTTCTGAGGACGATATAAACTACACAAAATTTCCTTTCTAATGATATATTATATCATATACCTTCTCTTGGCAGATTATATACTAGACCTTAAAACATTTGGTGTAATTTAGATTTTTTGATAGTTACATTTGGCGCTCTAGCTCCTGAAGTAAATTAATTGGAGCCATGGTAATTGGGATAACTATTCCTAACAATATATAGCTGTCCCACACGGAGACTCAGGCTGCCCCGACAAAGCATTCCCCTATACTCCCTATTAACATTTAAAAAAAAGACATGCCTGTAACTTTTCGCCGAATCACAGCAGGCGGGAAAAATTTTGGTAAACGTTAAGGCTAAGTCCCATTAGACCGTTTACCAAATATTACTTCGATCGGATTAAAGCAAAGGGTACCTTCCATACAAAATGACCGGAAAATTGCCTACGAGCAAAACTTTAATTTTGGTTGACTTGTTCCCTTATTTCTTAATAAACAAGTGGCATTGAATTTGAATAATTTGTATGGGAGGTACCCTTTGTTTTAATCCGATCGAAGTAATATTTGGTGGAGGGTCTAATGGGACTTAGCCTTAACGGTTACCAAAATTTTTCCCGCCTGCTGTGATTCGGCGAAAAGTTACAGGCATGTCTTTTTTTAAAATGTTAATAGGGAGTATAGGGGAATGCTTTGTCGGGGCAGCCTGAGTCTCCTTGTGGGACAGCTATATATTGTTAGGAATAGTTATCCCAATTACCATGGCTCCAATTAATTTACTTCAGGAGCTAGAGCGCCAAATGTAACTATCAAAAAATCTAAATTACACCAAATGTTTTAAGGTCTAGTATATAATCTGCCAAGAGAAGGTATATGATATAATATATCATTAGAAAGGAAATTTTGTGTACAGTGAAACTTCCCATAAGCGGACACCATTGGGGAATGAGATTTTGTCCGCTCATTGGAAGTGTCCGCTCATTGGAAGTGTCCGCTTATGAGAATATTTCACGGAGGTGTAAAATTGAATAAAATAGACTTTCACTACAATCTGCAAATTTATTCAAAAACCGCGATAAAAATTTGTAGTCCCGACGGATTAGGGTATAATTTCAAGTCATTTCATTCCCACTCTCTTTCCACTTTTTCAAAAAAACTTTTATTTTTCGTTTTCAAATGTTTTTCCAACGATTTTTTTTTTAGACCAAGCACACTTATTTTTCATCTGAATTGTTATGTGATCTTCAATTTTTCTTCAATTCGAAAAAATATTGTTTGACACTTATTTGAATAGAATAGAGAATTGCACGATTAAACGCCGCAGCATAAATTGAATTTATGCAATTTCTACAAAAGTTGCGAGCACCAACCGAGAGATAAAAAAGAACTGCAGTCGTTGATATATCATTTTACATTTCCCGTACATTGGGTCTTGCTAATACGCGTAAGATCCATTTTCTGGTAATCGCAAGACTCTTTGCCCTAAATACAGTTCTGCAATGTAAGAATTTGTGCTTTTTTCTTGGAACTGTCCGCTTATTAGAGACTCGCTTGTTCAGGATGGGAATGAAAGTACTGTCCGTGTCCGGTTATGAGAGTGTCCGGTTATTAGAAGGTGTTTTCCTAGCAAAATATGTGAAAAAACGTTGGGGAAAATAAAAGTGTCCGTTTATAAGAAATGTCCGGTTATTAGAAGTGTCCGTTTAGGGAAGTTCGACTGTAGTTTATATCGTCCTCAGAACATTTTGCTGTAAATATTACAGTTAACAAAATATTGGCGAAAAATCATAATTTCACCCCTTTGCCACCCCCTCCCCCTCAAATGTGACGCGCAAAAAAGTCTAACTTTTTACTGCGTAATGCGGTCAGGCCATAGAACAATTTGGCATCAAAAGTCAGCTCTTTTTTTGGATGTTTGGGTCTAGAGCTAAAGTCACTATACTATATATCTCTCACAGTGGCAACCAAACAATCACGGCCACAGAGCACGACAATTTACACAGTGTCGTGCTCTGTGGCCAGGATCATTCAGTCGCCACTCTGGAATATAGATAGAAGCACGACAATTCACACATATGATCCTATTGGCAACCTTGCTTCACGGCAATTTCAGCCTCTTCGGGGCGGACCACACCCGTTTTTATTCAAAAACGGCCAAGAGTTGCCACAACGCCTCCCTGGCAAGATCCTTGTAGGTTCGATACAGCAAGGTTGTGTTTGACTGTGTATATGTGTGGATTCGAGATATGTGTTTTTTTTCGGGAACCATACGAAATCCCCAATCACAAAATCCCCAAACGTAGAAAAATCCCCAAAATCAAAATCCCCATATTCAAAATCCCCATAATCATAATACCCATATACAAAATCCCCATAATCATAATACCCATATACAAAGTCCCCAATCATAAAATCCCCAAACACCCGAAATATGATGGTAAATGGTAGATGGATGGTAGTAAAAAATGGTAGATGGCTGGTAGATGGTAAATGGTTCATGGATGAAAGATTGTAAATTGTTGATGGTTGATGGTAGATGGAAGGTGTTAAATGGTAGATGGTAAATGGCACTAGGAGGGACGTAAATCGATACTAACTTCTTTTTTGATTAGCACAAACAAAATATTCGAGTCCATTGCATATATCGTTCTAAACATATTAGGTTTTCTTTAACATCGTCGAGACAACTCCTCATCCGAACGAATATTCGCGGAAAACTTGGTTGGCTTAAGGTCCATCTAGACGTGTCGCCAAATGGCGACACGTGCAGCCAAATGGCTGTTGTCATTCCATCCAAACGTGTCGCCATTTGGCTATGCGTCCAGTTTTGATATTCAATATGGCAACTCAACCAACCGCTTGTCAAATTCAAAGTGACAATTTTGCAACTTTTCTTCGTTCTTTTGTGTGAAATTGAATAATTCTTGAATGGCCGTGTAATAATTCAAACGCGCAGAGTCCGATTTTGATAATTAAATTTAAAAAAATCACCAAAATGAAATTTTGGTTATGTTATTTTTTGGCTGCTCGTGTGGATGCTAAGTAGCAGCCAAATGGCTGTACGCGATGCCAGTTTTTGGACGCGCAGCCATTTGGCGACACGTCTAGAGGGACCTTTATTGTTGGAGCCGATTGCATATTTAATCGCCTGCACATTATCTGCTGTTGTTCTGTGTTACTTCAAAGAGTTTGCCGTTGATGAGTATATACATATATCAGTCCACGACGGCGATTTTTTTATTGCATAGTAGGACTATTCAATTACAATAGTCTAAAGCACCTACCATTTATTATGTACCATTTACCATCTACTATTTGCTATTTACCACCCACCATTTGCAATTTACAATCTACCATTTACCATCTGTCATCAACCATTTACAAGCTACCATCCGTCTACCATTAACCACCTACCATTTACCATCTACCATTTATCATCTGCCATTTAACATCTATCATTTACCATCTACAATAGCCTAAAGAAAGTCCCCATTCCCCATTTGAGGTGTGATCTAAGAACGCGCGCGCGTTCTAAGATCACATGGGAATGGGGAATTTCGTTTGGGGATTTTGGTTTTGGGTATTTTGATTTCGGGGATTTTGATTATGGGGATTTTGATTTGGGGATTTTGTGACTGGGGATATCGTATCCAACCCGTTTTTTTCGTCCTATTATGAGCAATACATATCGCGCCGGTTTTTGAAACAAATCCTGGTCCTACGGTATGGTAGTATTTGCAACCAAAGAATTGGTTCGAATGGCAGGTCAGGTGTTAAGGCTTGAGCAGGACGGATCAGCATAATATTTCATACGTTGCAGCGGGTGGTAAGAATGCCGGTATAACAATCGCCGAATCTCTCAACGCCTCAGAATTCTGTTTTCTCAATGACGAGTTTCCGACTCGAGTCACACACACTCCTGACATAACCATTGTAAGTGCCAGGTTGATAATTTCAACGCGATGGCAGACGCGTACAACTCTCCAAGCAGATCATCTTCCAATCATTATAAGAATTGACAAACAAGCTGAATTGACTAAGATAAATGAACGTTTGCCAATCACGAAAAAGCCGATCGGGACGGTTTCAAATCATGCTCCTCGTCGAAGTTCTTTAAGCTACCCACACCAACTAATGTGCATAAGGCCGAACGAAATATTAGGAACGTCATTGCGAAAGCAGCGGCACATTATATTCCTGCAGGACGTATCCCGAAAATTCCACCTAATTTCCCTACTAGTGCCGTCAGATTAGCAGATGAACGAGACAACATCAGGCGCTCTCACCCTGGTGACCCCAGAACTCATGAGCTTAACTCTGGAATCAATCGACAAGTTATACTAAAGGCGAAATGGAACGAGCACCTCATAGAGATGTAACGGATGTCCGCATCCGCAATCGCGGATTATCCGCATAAAAATTAAACTCCGCATCCGCATTCTCATCCTCATCTTATAAATATTTACATCCGCATCCTCATCCGCAATCCTCATTTTTGTGTACAGACAATTAGCGAATATATGCGACCCACGTGCTACTTTGTAACTATAAAGAAATGCATTGAGACAAATTGTATTCTGTACCGTATACACAACCGAGCTTCAGTTTGTCGGTCAGCACAGCAGGAGCGCGTTCCATTTATATGATCTAAGTAGTCAGCGATGACTACAGCTACGACTACGAGTGAATTAAGGAACGCACTCCGGTTCGCATTTTTGTGACTAGTGTTTGAGTGGTTTTGTTTTAAATGAATTGAACTGAGGCGGGTGAAGTGCGTTTTTTTAAGGTGAAGCGAAGTAAGGAAGTATGCAACTTTTTAATTTTTAACCACACTAATCAGAGGAATTTCAACTTTTTTTCATCTTCATGAAAAGTGTGAAACCTAAATATTTTTGTCTACATATTCGATCATATCCTCATCCGCATCCTCAGAAATTTCTCCATTAATATCCGCATCCGCTACCGCATCCTCAATGTTATACTATTTTGCATCCGTATCCGCATCCTCATCCGCTAAACAAGATCCGTTACATCTCTACCTCAATGACTGTAACCTTAATGACTGTGTCAGCAAAGTTCCTATCGCGGCCGGGTCTTCGCCACGGAACCACCCATGCATCTCATGCATGGCCAAGAGCCGCATACCCTCGACACATACAGGAAACATACAAGTTGCATTACAACGTTTTTATGCTATCCGAGCAACCCATGCCGGCCTAGTTGCTCCAAATCCTACTTATACGTGCCGTCATCGAAATAAATCCTGGTCCATGGATGTGCTGCGTCTGTGGTAAGAGGATTTACTCTAACGTACAATCAGTGCAGTGCTCATGCTGTATGGAATGGTGCCACTTCAAAAATTGTTCAGGGCTAAACAATGCAGACTTATCAACAACAACGTTCAGCACCTTTTTAGCACCAAATTGCAGAATCTGTGGCCAGCAGTCTTCATCGACCTCCCAACAACAGTCACCTGTCACCCCCACAATCTCTGTACATCACACAGCACCACGATACACTCTCACACCAGCACCACTACAGTCAGTTGCAAACTACTCCACCAAAAGATCGTTCAATTAAACTGTAATGGTCTACAAAATAAAATTGTTGAGGTCACTTGCTTCATGGACAGACATCACATTCTAGTTGCTGCAGTTCAAGAAACTAAACTAAACTTCAATGCTCATCATGATTTATGGCACTCAAACCTCAACAACGACACCAGAGGTAACCACATCGCAAACCAACTAGATGAATCCGATTTCTGTCCGTTGAACGACGACTCACCAACCCGTATTGCAGGATCATGCCCAGGGCTCATAAACAGCACCACATGGGAACCTTTCATCAGTTTCTCTTCAGACCATTTGCCAATTGTCCTCACGATTGATAAGCAGTCCCAGTTTACGTACACAGAGAAGAAAACATACACGAACTTCAGTAAAGTCGATTGGATTGGCTTCTAAACCTACACTAACGAAGCGTTTTCTGCCCTTCCACCCCCCACTGACGTACGTACTGCTGAAAAAAAACTGAGACAGATTATCTTGAATGCCGCCAAAAGATATATTCCAGCCGGCCGCATTCCTATCATGAGGCCACACTTCCCATCCTCTGCTGGCAAGAACGAGAGATGAACTACGAACAGCAAATGATCCTCGCATCGGCGATCTTAACAATTTTATAATTCAGCAAGTCAATGACCATAGGAGGCAGCTATGGAATTCACATTTAAAAACCTGCCACTTAAAATCCGGCATAAGCAATGTCTGGAGAACGGTGCGGGCTCTATCAAATCCCACAAAACCCAAAGATAAAGTAGCCATAAAGTTCGGTGATAACACACAACAACGACGACAAATGCGCTCACAACTTTAACAAACAATTCGTCGAACATCCCGGAAAAGATAAGCTCAAGCGCATAATTACCAGAGCTATCCGCAACAGCACCACTGACCAACACCTCCAGGTTACCTCAAACGAAGTAAAGATTGCTATAAAAAACGCGAAAAATTCCAAAGCGTACGGACCAGACGCTATTGCCATGATTATGCTTAAACGCATTGACTCTCCGGCCATTGATTATATCACCGCTACGATGAACCTGTCGCTGAAAACCTTCTTCGTGAGCTATGGAAAAAAAACGTATCACCCCCATACCGAAGCCAGGTAAAGGTCATACGCTAGCAGAATCATACCGTCCAATAAAGCTACTGTCTTCTGTGGCCAAAATACTCGAGGCACTAGTGTTGCCTAAACTCCTAGAGCACGTTCAGCTTGCCAATCATCAACACGGTTTCCGGAAAATGTATAGCACCACAACCGCTCTAGACAAGATTACCTTCAACATATTCAATGGACTAATCAGCCGAAACCCTGCAAGCGCACTATCCTCGTAGCTCTCGATTTGTCCAAAGCGTTTGACACTGACC
This sequence comes from Microchrysa polita, assembly GCA_949715475.1. Taxonomy (NCBI): domain Eukaryota; kingdom Metazoa; phylum Arthropoda; class Insecta; order Diptera; family Stratiomyidae; genus Microchrysa; species Microchrysa polita. Next base: position 106,286,629 of record OX454415.1, on the reverse strand, counting down.
ACCCAGTTCTTCTGACAGATCTACGCAACACTACTCCACCATGTATTAACAAATGGATCGCAAATTATCTTGCCGGTCGCCAATCCTGCGCCGAGTTTAGGAACGGGAAGTTCGAGCTCAGGAAAATTAAACAAGGCGTTCCACAGCGCGGAGTTCTATCTCCCACCCTTTTCAACCTTTACATGTCAGGATTCCCCACACCACCCACTGGACTCGAAATCATCTCTTATGCCGACGACTGTACCATCATGGCGACTGGCAACGACATTCCCGAAATGTGCGACCCCATCAATGAATACCTGCTGACGCTCAACGACTTCTTTCTGAGTAAAAGCTTGAAGCTCTCGGCGCCCAAGTCCTCCGCCACACTATTCACCAGCTTCAACCAAGAATACAATATGCAACTTCCCATGTTCGTCGACACCAACGATATCCCTACGACTCGGATTCCCAAGATCCTAAGTGTCACGATAGACAACTCCGGCAAATTTAACACCCACGCTGAGAACATCTGCTCTAAACTCAGGAGCAGAAATAAAATACTGAAAGCTCTTGCCGGTAGTACTTGGGGCACTGACAAAGAAACACTTATGACTACCTATAAAGCCATTGGTCGCCCCCTTGTCAACTATGCAGCACCGAAGTGGACAAATGATCTCTGCAACACAAATTGGGCCCACATACAAACCTGCCAAAACACGGCACTTCGCACCACCACCGGCTGTGTTAAGGTCCCTCTAGATTTGCAGCCAAATGGTTGCTGTCATTCCGTCCAAACATGTCGCCATTTGGCTGTGCGTCCAGTTTTGATATGCACGCGATGCCAGTTTTTGGACGCGCAGCCATTTGGCTGCTAACCTAGAGGGACCTTTAAATGTCCTCAGTGGATCATCTACACTAGGAGACAAAAATGATGACTCTGAGAAGTCATAATGAACTCCTTACTAAGATAATATCTAGTCGTATATTATCGAACTACTCACCCGAACAATGAACTTATGGACAAAACACCTCCGCCACGACGAATCAGACTCTCTATCAGGGACAAAGAGCGCGAAGTCCAGTGATACAAAAAGGTTCCCTTCGATAACGCCGACTACAAGGCGGCGATTGCAGACCTACATACACAAGATGTTCTTAAAGCTACTCAAAGCCTCGCAAATAATCGTGTACTTGGCACCAAACCTCCAACCATATCTCATAATGAAGAGCAACTACCGAGAGCTACTCGTACCACCTTAGCTCAGCTCCGATCCGGTTGGTGCCCGCGACTAAACTCTTATTTATCGCGTATAAACAATGAAGTTGCAAACACCTGCCCAGCCTGCGGAACCAGTCCACACGATGTAGACCACATTTTCGAACTTACACCACTTGCGTTATGGTCACAACCCATCGAAGCAGCTTTCTTCCTGAACCTCGACCTCGAATATGGAATGCCCACCATCTTCGAATAACTATAATGTAACATATACTAAATGTTTCCTGTCTGTGACGCTAATACAACAACAACAACAACTGTGTCAGCAAGCTATGGTCTACTGCCCGCGCCCTATCCAATCCTAGAAAGGAAAGGATAGGGCGCGGGCAGTAGACCATAGCTTGCTGACACAGTTGTTGTTGTTGTTGTATTAGCGCCATAACTTTTAGTCGTAAACAAACCACCAATCCTTTTCACTACGCGAGCCTGTTCAATAAGCAATTTATTGAACCCAGCCAGACATCCCGATGTTCAATTCCACCAAATTGGTTTTCATAATCCGCGTTGATTGGACTTAAGGAATAGACACTAGGGAGATTTCTAACCAAAAGGGAAAATACATTCCTGAAGATTTTTGTTGAATATTGTGGATAGAACTGCGCTTTTAATAAAACAATTGGCAATGCCGTCAGTTCTCGAAGATGAACTGCGTTTCAAGGAAGCAATAAGTAACGAACAAGTGAACCATCTATGAGGTTACCGTCAGGGGAGTTCCTGAGCTTTTCGCTCTTACCTTCCTTCGGACGTTTTGGACCTTCGGCGTTTTATTGACAAGGTCTTATTGTCAAATATGAATCTCACAAAAACAACTCTGTTGTAAAAGGTTTCCGCCAAAGAAAAAGTCGTCAGCCGCAAAAAGGATTGATATAAATACAATCCCGCCAAAATATTCGCATCTTGTCTCAAGGATATGCATATTCAAAAGTGATTGAATTAGTTAATAAATTCCACCTTTCCATCGTTTAGGCGACTTTCCCCTTTTTTATACAATAAAGTTCTTTCGTAATTTTCATAAGATTGGTTTTATCCTGCTATTGCAAGAAATTAGTTTCCGCCAAACAAGCGCGGGAGCGGTACACGTTACCGCGCGTAGGTTTGGTGGAAGCTATTAACTAATTCAATCACTTTTGAATATGCATATCCTTGAGAAAAGATGCGAGTATTTTGGCGGGATTGTATTTACACGGGTTCTATACAAAATCCACAAAGTCAAAATCCACAAGTCATAATCCATAAAGACAATATTCATAAAGACAAAATCCATAAAGTCAAAATCCACAAAGTCAAAATCCCTCAAGACAAAATCCATAAATTTTTGTATGAAGAGAGCCATAATGCTTATTGCGTGGGCACTAGACAATTACAAACCCCGGAGCATATGCGCTTTACCTGAAGACACGGAGAAGGATGCACCCGGAGCATATGCGCCTTAGGTGTCGCTGTCTTTACCTGAAGCGCTTATGGTCCGGTGCATTCCTCACCGTGTCATCGGCTAAATCGTATATGCCACGGATGAATCCTTTTCCGTGTCTTCAGGTAAAGCGCATATGCTCCGGGATTTGGTAATTGTCTAGTTAACGTAATAACGTACATAAATATTAACAATATTCAATTGTTATAAGCAAACTGATGTAAATTTTAATTTATGGATTTCGTCTTTTTGGATTTTGACTTTATGGATTTTGTCTTTGTGAATTTTGTCTTTGTGGATTTTGACTTTGTGGATTTTTCAATTTTTTTTGGATTTTGTCTTTTTGGATTTTGTATAGAACCCTATTTACACATATGGTAAAAAAAATAAGTATACCCCTCATGTACTTTCTTCTTCCTTGCCTCGTTCTTTATACCGCTCCACGGTTTCGCGTTGCTCGACCTGCGGTGTAGGCACATCGCCCGTTTTGGCGATAATTTCTCAGCATATTTCTACAGGTAGCTCTATCTTGGATCGTGTCATCGCCGAGACCAATACGTTGTTGTTGCTTTTTCATTTGACATATCCAGGTGTTCTTCGGTCTGCCTCTGGCCTTGGGTCCATCAAGTGGAACATCCATTGATATCGCTTTCTTTGCGGGGTTCTCAGGCGGACGCCGTTGAACATGGCAATACCAATCCATTTGTCGGTCTTCGAGCTTTTCGGTGATTGGTTGGTCTATGGACAAGCTGCCTCGGATGTATAGCTACTCTTGATGTGGTCCCTTTTCGTTACACCAACTGACATGCGTAACATTTTCATTTCAGTCGCTGTCATTTGTTTCGCGTAACCTTCATACATGGTCCAGCATTCTGATCCATACATGAGGGCCGGACATACAACCGTTTTGTACAACTTGCCCTTTAGATACAGTGGCATTTTCTTATCGCAGAAAACTCCCGAGTTTTCTCGCCACGTCATCCACCCAACCTTTGTGCGGTGTTTGATGTCATCATCGCATGTAGCTCCGCTGTTCACCATCGAGCCAAGGTACTTGAACTTGGTACAAGACTTAAGCTGCTCTCCTTTGACGTACAAATCTGGTATCGGTGCATCTGGGTCTGAGAATGGGCAGCATATGAACTCAGTCTTTGTTATACTTACCCTCACTTCAGTCCATGCTCCTCCAGAATGTCACACCATTTTGTAAGTGCAGCTTGCAAGGCAACGATGTTTGGGCTATTGAGAACTATATCATCGGCAAAAAGAAGAGATATTTCTAGGCCGTCGGATATACGTGTTAATAAGTAGCACATGATGATGTTGAAGAGCAACGGACTCAATACACTGCCCTGGTGTAGTCCGACATTCACCGGAAATTCTTCTGATTCACCGGCTGTGCATCTAACCTTAGTCGTAGCTCCATCATACATGTCTCGTATCATCCTGACGTATGCCTCAGGGACATTAAGTGCTCTCAAGGCCAACCATATCAGATCACGAGGAACTCTATCGAATGCCTTTTCCAAATCGATGAACACAAAGTGCAAGTCCTTTCGTGCTGCTCTATACTCGGGTGAGTCATGTACTATTTTATGCCAAATTTTAATACCCTTTTTAAAATTGAATTACTCAAAATAGATAGCCATTACAACATTTAGGATACAACAATGCCAACGGAACCGAAAAACTAAATGGGCATCCCCCTATTTTCTTAGTCCCTCCCGATATTAGCTTTGAAGTGGGTTTTCTGCTTGGTCAAAATAATAAGTACACCATCGGTTTTTTTTTTAATTTTTTGACAACAAGTTGCTATTTTCCGTAATGATTTGTTTTTTTATTCATTGGTGTATGCAAGAAGCGTTAAATTAAAAACAAACAAAAATACTTAAGGGGCGAAAAACGCACGGTAGGTACGAAAAAAGAAGTTTAAGTTCGAAACTTTGAAATAGCGGAAAAATTATTCTCTCAATAACGAAATAAACCAGCTAAACATTGTATTTACTGCGTAATTCATTAAACTAAATAAAAGCAGTCTCAAATGCGTCAAATAGGTCCAGGTTGCAATTTCAGTGCTAAAACGATTTTTTACTGACATCGGGAATTACGATAAATTTCATATGTATGCATAAGTGTGGCGCTCCTTGATTGCAACGAAACTCTAATTTAACGAATCAGGATTTGCCTATTGTGTGTGTCATAGGCTTAACTTTCTCGGCCTGTGATCGATGTTGTCTTCTTCGAAGCCTTTTGCATGTTACTTTACATCTTTGCTATTAAAAACGCATCCGATTCCCATATAACCGGTTAAATCAACAGAATCGGGACACTATGTATAAAAAAGCTTACTACATTAACGACTCTGCAAGGCTTTTCAGACAGAGAAGGATTTCTTTCCCAATATATTGCCAATCCATTCAAATGGCATTAAGAGTCCATCACTAAGGCTATACCATTGTGTAATGTATGCTCTTGCCCAGAAACACGGCAACTAGAGTAGGTAACCTTACGGCTGCCCTAAAGGTCCACCTCGATCTATACTTCACGACCGCACAACAACATTTGTCGGGAAAGCCGCCTCCAATGTCAACATTGGCCTCGCCTTGGAAAGTCTATACCAGGGAATAGCCCTTCTGCGGAACTCTACTATGCCTATGAGCCAAATAAATAAGTAGGAAAGAGTAAAATTAACGCCATCTAGATATATCATAGCCACAACTCAGCTGTACAATGCCGTCATAGTTTAACTCATAAATTTATGGCGGATGCGAACAAACAACAAAAACAAGCATATGACGTAGTCAAACCTCGACAACACGAACCTCGCTTTCGCGAATTTTCGATGTGTCGAAATATTTTTTCGGTCCCTTGAAATTTCCATATAAATTTTTGCATAACTCGAATTTCTTTTAGCCGAATTTTTCGATATCTCGAAGCAATTTGTCGGTCCCAAAACGTGTTCTGACTTCGATAAGCCGCATCAACCACGAATTTTGTCAAGTAACCTAACAACATGCTGATTTCACAATAATTGTGACTTCGATTAGCCGAATTTTCCGAAAATGTTTGGCCCGAATGTATTTTGTGACTTCGATAAGCCGAATAAGTTGAGAAAAGACTTAAAAAAAAACGACAAATATAAACATGTAAAATTTGTTTTATTGTTTTCGATTACTCGAATTTTCGATATCTCGAACTATTTTTCTGATCCTTTGGCACTTCGAGATATCGAGGTTCGACTAATTAAAAGCAAAAACAAAATAGTAAAACTTTGGCGAACAAATCCAAAATCTATGAGCTGATTTCGACGTCTAAGTTTCTGCATTGCGGCCTTAATATATAGACGGCGTTGGTAAAATCCAGCTAATACTGGGTAACTCTCCCAGGACAAAGGAGCTAAACAAGCTACAACAAGTAGAAACGGAGATAGGACGATATGGTGATGCCTCTAAGTTTAGAAGGGGAATATGAGGTTGCTTTATGTAGAACACCATGCTCCCAGTCTCATGAGAAGAAATCGCTATGCTTTCGCCGCTTTTATGAATGGGTAGGAAACGCTGGGAAATAATGTTTTACCCTGGAATCGATTCAAGGCGAGAACTTTTCAATTACATCATTCAGCTTGGAGCACCGGAGCCACCTACATAAGATTCTAGCTATATATTTACTGCCAATTATAACTAAATTCGCAAAATTCTCCTTGTATTTCTGAAAAAAGGATTTTTTCTCCAAAAGTGAAAAACGAAAGAGGAGGGACACCGGAAGTGTGAGTCGTGTCACCGCAGACTCTATACGATAGAGTTAGAAATTTAGATGGAAAATCAATCAATAAAACAATGATATGAATAGCCGATATGTCGTTATAAACGATATCCACTGTATTGGTATTAAACCAGGTCTCAAACTAGGGTAAAAATTGTAAATCCCTTTCTACTCTAATTTCTAGTTGGATCTGATTAGATATCCAGATATATCTGGAGACTCATTACTTACTACTCGTTAAGTGTATTCACCAAATGCGTTTGAACTAATAGATTAATGTTGATATATTATTAATTTTTTTTGCAGAAAAGACAGTCGCTTGGAAACGCGTTGTACAGGGAGTACGAGAAATGTGTGATGTTTGCGAAACAACATTGTTCAACTACCACTGGGCATGTGGTAAATGTGGATTCGTTGTCTGTCTAGACTGCTACAAGGTAATAATAATAATTCTTGAATTTTTCGGTAATAGATTTAAACTCTACTTAACATTGTTCATTATCTTTATCCAACAGGATCGCAAGCAAAACTCTACTAAAATCTGGGGTGAAGTTGGCAAAGACCGAGACGACTTCTCGTGGCTATTGTGCACGAATCGAGCTCCTCACGAGCAAGATCGACTGATGTTAACACAAATTATTGCTGGAGATTCATTGCAAATTCTCGGCACAAAAATTCATGAGGCAAGATCCCTTTGGCAGATTCCCCAGTTTTGTGGATGTCCGCTTAGTACCGAATATTCGGCAAAATCACAAAACGGAGCGTACAAGGAATTAATTCGAAATATGATAAGGAATGAATGTAATGGAATTAAAAGTGAAATCAAGCAGGAGAGTGATGTGCTGAATGGAGCAACAAAAGAGGAGAAAGAAGACAAATCAGCTCTATCGTGGCTGGCCGATGTTGCCTTGCAGACTGAAGGTAAAAAGAATGGCAACAACGGCGATGAGAAGAAAAATAACGGAGAAGATCTCGACTCCGATTCTAGTTCGGACAGTTCAGATGATGGCGGTCAACATTCAACGCTACGTGAATTACTTATACGATCGAACAAAGCGAATGGTAGCCGATCGAATAGTCCGGCTTCATTACGTCAATTCAAAGGGTCAAAGAAGTCAAAAGTGGAAGCATTGGATGAACTAATGAAGGGCGTACAAAAGAAGAAGGAGGACGAGTTGGAAGAGGATGACATTACAAAGAGTATGCAGCTAAAATACTACATCGGCAATGATAAGAAGCGAAAAAAGTATCTGCCAATAAGAATAATGACTTTGACCGAGTCGAAACGTTTGTATCCGGATGTGCCACATACATGGCTGTGCGACGGAAAATTGCTGCGACTATTGGATGCCAATCATTCGGGAAATTTCAAAATTTTCCAAGAACAATGGAAACGTGGTCAGCCAGTTTTGGTCTCGGATGTTTCGAAACTCTTAAATATGGACTTGTGGCGTCCGGAATCCTTCTCGCGTGATTTCGGTGAGGACAAAAATGATCTGGTCAACTGTATGAACGGGAATCTAGTGCCGAATCAGCCAATGAAGAAGTTTTGGGATGGATTCGACTATGTAAATAAAAGACTTAAGGACGAAAAGGGCAACCCGATGCTGTTGAAATTAAAAGATTGGCCACCGGGAGAAGATTTCGCCGAAATTTTACCCACTCGCTTCAGTGATCTCATGAAAGCACTTCCTCTGGGCGACTATACTCAGCGCACAGGCCGATTGAATTTAGCAAGCCGATTGCCGGAGACGTTTGTTCGTCCCGATCTGGGTCCGAAAATGTACAACGCCTACGGTTCAGCCTTGCATCCTACAAAAGGTACAACAAACCTTCATCTTGACATATCAGATGCAGTGAATGTGATGGTGTATGTGGGAATTCCGAAAGACGGACAAGAAGAGGAATACATAAAAGAAGCGTTTCGCGCTATCGATGAGGCTGGTTGTGATATTTTGACGAGACGACGCGTACGAGAGAAACACGAGTTGCCGGGTGCTCTCTGGCACATCTATGCAGCCCGCGATGCAGACAAAATTCGAGATTTGCTTAATAAAGTAGCTATCGAACGCGGTGCACGATTGGCGCCTGATCATGATCCTATTCACGATCAAAGTTGGTATTTGGATGGTACGTTGCGTGAGAGGCTGTACAAAGAATACGGTGTAGAAGGCTATCCGATCGCTCAATGTCTGGGCGATGCTGTTTTCGTTCCGGCTGGAGCTCCACATCAAGTGCGAAATCTGCACAACTGCATAAAGGTAGCAGAAGATTTCGTCTCGCCGGAAAACATATCGCACTGCTTTCACCTTACGCAGGAGTTCCGGGAATTGTCTGAGACGCATTCCAATCATGAAGATAAACTGCAAATCAAGAACATTATTTATCATGCCGTTAAAGATGCAATATCATGCTTATCGCATATTTTGAATCAAAAACTAGTGAAACGCGAACCAGTTACACAATCGGGCACACAAGCCGCGATTACATCCAGCACATCCGCCGGATCGGCGGTAGCTGAGAGTTCAGTACAAAATACTAGCATGACGACGGCTTCTGAAAAGGATATCAAGAAAGAGGATCCAGATGCGTGATGTGATGACAAAATATACTTTCATGTGAATCCAGTTGGATAGTATATAAAATGATTTTTATTTTTCGAATGAAGGGAGAATGATAAGTTTGTGGACAATTGTGTATGATTTTAGAATATATACAAGTTTAATTGTCTTTTTAGTTTCTTGTAAAAATAAGCTTGAGAAGTAGGATAAGTTTAGTTTACTATAAAATTAAAGATGTTTACAAAAGTAAAAAATGAAACATAAAATAAACATTTGGACAAATTGATTCTTTACATTGTTGTTAATTTAACATAGTCTAAGACTCACTGGCTGCATTTCGTCTGTTCTGCCAAATTGAACATTCAAAAATCTTAGGTAATCAATCACTTCGCATAAATACAGACAAATCGCTGGCAAAAGTGTGATACCTCGTAACTGATAAAAAGTAACTTTTACAGGAGAGAGGAAAACTGTTTAAAAACAAACTAAGCATTTTATAAAAATAATAATTTACTAGTTTCATTATGATAAGTAGTGTCTGTAAGTGAATACAAAACGAATTCGTTGTATATTTTACTACTGGTAATAAATTTATGCACAGGTACACAAATATCTTTTGAACTCTTAACGATATCTATAGCATTCGAGTTTTGTTTCTTTTTATTCGCCTTAGTGATAGATTCTGCTTTTAATGTTTCGGATTATAGTTTGATCACGGACAGGTGAAAGGATAATCTCGGTAATAGTATGTAGTATCTTAATGTTATATGTACTTGGAAATCCCCGGCAGATGCCAATGTGGATACATGATTTGTCTAGTTTCTACAAAATTTAATCGGATCGGAATTCTTCCTCAACTTTTAAATTGAAATCATCCCATCCCAATTCGACACTTCTCATTTTAAATTAATAAAGTAAATGGAGTAGGGTACCTTTGTAACACAACCCTTGTAACCCGGTTAGGCATCTTCTTCTCTGTACCGTAAACCCCTTGTGGGGCATGGTGCGTTCACTCAGCCGTTTGTTTATAGGCTACTTCGAGTCAACGTTACAATTGCATATAGAGTTTCGGAGTGTATATACATAATGCTGCAACCTGCAAGTACTATTTATATTTCCTGGACCACGCGGAGATTCGACCTCCGGACCTCTAGATTACCAGCATCGTAGAGTGCGACTCAACCAAGTGAGCCACAGAGCGTGATAGGCATATTTGCTTTATATTGCTTTACACTCGAAACATTAAACGAGTCTGGCAACTATTTTCGGCCACAAATAACCAAGCTCGATCGATTTTGAAACGAAGTGAGCCGACTATAATATGTAATAACGTGAGGTTAACTAATTGACCGAAAATGATCACAACGAGTAGTAGGAAAATATGTCGAGGGCTGCTCATCTTACATCCGGTCGCGTAGTTGGTCCCAACAGTCGGAGTGGAAAGATGTGATTTTGTGTGAAGTGTGTTTTCGGTTTTTGTAAAACGGCGATGAAGCGTTTGAGATGAAAAAATAGATTGTTTTTGGATCAAATCACAAAAATTTGACTTTAAAGTTCTGTAAAAACCAATCTCTTATTTGATTTTATTGCGGTTAGTTTTATCTTTTAGGTGAATTTGTTCTTCTTCTTTTAGCGGTGCAGAAAGGTGTGAAACCGCTATGCATCTATGTGGATTCGAGTTATGGTTCGTCGATGCTTTCGGCCGTGATGCCAAGGGACAAAAACATAGCTGCTGCGATAGGGTTTTCCCACAGTGAGATTGGGGTTAAGTCAGTAGGCGCAGCTGGGCATTGAAACAAGTGACCCATATCGTGTGGAGCGCCAGCGCAGTTTGGACAGATGTTTTGAATGTCCGAGTTAATGCGAGAAAGGTACGAATTGAGGCGTGAACAAAAGCCCGACCGAAGTTGAGCTAATGTCACTCTGGTGGCTCTCGGGAGCCTAATCTCCTCAGGCGAAATGGGTAGAGGGCGCACTGAGAGGACTCTATTCGCACCTAATCTCGCAATAGACCCCCTCACTTCTGCAGTGCGAATCTCAGCGATGGCAGCTCGGTATGCTTCATCGTCGTAAGGGTCCCTCTTGTATCCCTGGACCTCTCTCTCTAGGTCTCGTAAACCACGCCTGACATGTCGTGGTGGAGGAATTCGGTCCATGAGACTGTTGTTGGGATGATCCTCACGGTAGCAACCAACCAGATATTGTTTAGACAGTAGGAGATTGTGGTCACGTATTAGCATCAATTTTGTCTCTTGATGTATATAAGTGATACTGGGCAGACATCAAGAGGCAACCTGTGGCTGTGCATAGAGCAGCATTTTGGCAGACCTGAATTTTGGTCCAGTTTGTATCACAGACTATGTGATCAAACTGGGGCTGCATAATCAGCAGCTGCTCGACCCACCGCTTTGTATGTGACTAGCATGGTTTCTTTATCCTTGCCCCAGGTGCTACCAGCTAGTGCTTTTAGGATTTTATTCCTACTGCGCATCTTTTCGCAAACGGATGCTGCGTGATGAGCTGACGTCATCATGCTCTTTAAATGGAGCCCGATAATTTTAGGATTAGCAACAGTAGGAATTGGATTGTTGCCAATACGTACATAAACCTTCCACCGACAATCCCCCGACCAGGTGGTAAGAAATGTCGCAGAAGATTTAGACGCGGAGATGGTGAGGTTTCGGCTTTGGAAGAAAGCCTGTAATCGCCCAAGATAGCGATTAATTTGGAGGCGCATTTCATCCTTATTCTCCCCTGTGGCGAGCACGGTGCAATCGTCTGCGTAGGAAATCACCTCGATTCCTTCCGGTGGTGTAGGAAGGCCGGACATGTAGATGTTGAACAGAGTGGGGGAGAGTACCCCTCCCTGTGGAACTCCTAATTTGATTTTCCTCAGCTTAGAACGTTTGCCACGAAACTCAGTGAAGGAATGCCGACCAGCTAGATAGTTGGCAATCCAACGGATCTCTTGAGCAGGGATATGCATATTCAGCAAGTTCGCGAGAAGCATCGAGTGATTGACATTGTCAAAGGCACTCGTTAGGTCAATTGCCACAAGAATCGATCTGTGGCAAGGACGTCGGAGGGCAGGGGTGGTACTATGCATTTTCCTGAAGCCATGCTGGTGAGGTTCTAGCTTAGCATGCTTAACAAGAGTGGGGTGAATAAGGGCCTCTAGCGTCTTTGCGACAGGTGAAAGTATTGTTATGGGTCGCTAGGATTCACCGAGACCAGCACTCTTTCCCGGCTTGAGACAGGGGACAATCCGTCCTGTTTTCCAGATTTCAGGGATGGCAAGCTTAGAGATCGACAAGTTAAAGGCTGCCGTGAGGTACTCAATGGCTGGAAGGTCGAGATGTTTCAACATGGCCATCGGGTCCGAGTGCCTTTGAGTTTTTAGCATTCTTAACCTGGTCCGCAGTATACGATAGTGTAGTGTCAACATTTCTACTGCGAATCCGTCCTCTAATTTTACGCTTTAAGCCATCGGACTTGGGATGTTCAATAAATTGCTTATTGAACAGGCTTGCGCACTGAAGGGGATCGCTGGTGCTCTTATGGCCAAATTTGATGGCATTATTGCCCTTTCCTTTCCTAGGATTGGATAGGGCGCGGACAGTAGACCATAGTTTACTGACACATTCATTGAGGTTGAAGTCATTGAGGTGCACGTTCCATTTCGCCTTCCGGTAGTCTTTTACTTGTCGATTGATTTCGGAGTTAAGCTCCTGAATTCTGGGATCACCTGGGTGAGCGCGTCTGATGTTATCTCGTTCATCGGCTAATCTGGCGGCACTGGTAGGGAAATTAGGTCGAACTTTCGGGATACGTCCAGCAGGAATATAACGTGCCGCTGCTTTGGCAATGACGTTCTTAATATTTCGTTCGGCCTTATGAACGCTAGTTGCTGTGTAGGTAGCTCGATGAACTTCGCCGACGAGTATGCTTTGAAACCCTCCCAATCGCCTTTTTGTGATTGACAAACGTTCGCTTCTCAGACTTAGTCTGGTTTGCTGGTTTGTCAATTCTTATTATGATTGCGAGGTGATCGGACGAGAGAGCAGTGTGCGTCTCCCATCGAGTAGCACTGATTAGACTGGCACTTACAATAGTTAAGTCAGGAGAGCTACTGCAAGTGCCTGTGACTCGGGTCGGCGAGTCTTCATTGAGTGGACAGAAATCTGAGGCGTCTAGAGATACGGCGATAGTTATACCCCTAGCATCGTTGTTGAGGTCAGAATGCCAGAGCTCATGGTGCGCGTTAAAGTCACCAAGAATGATCCTGTGCTCTCCAGATAGGAGAGGACCAATATCGAAACGATAGCCAGAAGGGCAACTAGAGACTGGTGGAACATACACATTAAAAATTTCGATATTAGTACTCCCTGATGAAACTGAGATGGCTTGCATTTCCGCCGTACCGTCGACATCTACATCTAATACACAGTAATGTACGGACTTGTGTATTAGGAAGGCAAGTCCACCTCCAGGGTGAGAGTCATTCCTGGCGGCTGGTCTATCTTTGCGCAGTATAACGTTATTGCCATGGACGCTAAGAGACGAGTTCGAATGGAGCAAAGTCTCCTGAATGGCGGAAATCAGAATTCTGTTTACACTCATGAAATGAGTGATCTCGGTAATTTTTTGGTGAATGCCGTTGCAGTTAAACTGCAATAAGGGGACAATGGAGTGAAAACCGCTGGAGGAGGAGCAGGGGTGAAACTAGGTCTAGCATTCCTGATCATATTGTTTGGGGTGCTGGGGACTGAGGAGGAGGTGGAGGGCTAGGAGCAGCCCGTGGTCGCCCTGAGTTTATGCATCCCGGTTCAACATATGATATGGAGTGCTGACCAACCCTTCTCAAGCCAGAACACCTAAGATGTACCCACTCCAAGCAGTAATTACACTGACCTGGCATTCGAACCAATTCGTTGGCCGGAAACACTACAAAACCATACCTCTGGACCTCGAGTTGTTTCAATGCCGGCGCGAATTAATAAAATTGAGAGCAACCGCGCCGAGATGTAATGCTCCCAATATGACGAAAAAACACATAACTCGAATTCACACATATACACAGCCAAACACAACCTTCCTGCATCGAACCTTCAAGGTTCTTGCCAGGGAGGTATTTTGGCAACTTTTGGCCGTTTCCACGTAGAAACCGGGTGCGGTCCGGCCTGTAGAGGCAGTTTCCGTAGGACCGCGTGAATTTGTTGGCTGTAATAATCATCTTATATCGTGTATCGATTTTTCAAAAATTGAGGTTTTAATAGTTCGGGGACTCCCCGATTCATCAACGGTGGAAAATTAAAAATGCAATGTGGTTCGGATTTTTACTAGTTGTCAGTGCCATCTAGTGAGAAATTTTTTTCAACATTCTGACAATGCTTGGTTTGAGTTTTGAATAAACTTTTAAACAAGACTGTCCGGATAAAATAAGTTGTCAGAATTTGTGACAGCAAAAGCAAAAGTTAAGGAGGTGTCAAATTGTAAACAAAAATTATCTTCATTTGCCGCTGACGTGTGATCGTGCCGGCTTTTGATATGTTATCAAAAGGCTTGAGAAATTGCTGAGGAAGAGATACTTAATTATGGTATGCTGTCATTTATATTCTTTGTACAGAAATGCAATTCGCTTTCGTCTATTTATCTAGGCGCGTTCCCGTAAAAACGCCAACGCTGTTGCAAACGTTGGCGAGACCTCCAAAAAGATTCCACAGCGTCAAGCCAGTAATGGAACGAGTAGTAGCAGTGCTGGCAGCCAAACTCCAGTCAAGCCAGTCATCGGAAGCAATAGAGTGCTGGTTATGACCCAATGGAGGATGGCCTTTGGATGTGCATGTCTGGCTATTGCCGTTTATTTTGGATATGTTGGATATCTGGAGACTCGCGTAAATACTCCGTTTGAAGGAGAGCGGGTATGGATGTTTACGATATACATATATATCATATATGAATATACTATGCTGGAATTATCTCTTGCAGATGGTTGTGTACGATAAAAATGATAATAACAGATTGGCACTGTTGTGGGGTTCCTACAGGCCGGCCGCCTATTTCGGAATGAAGGCTCGTGACCCACATTCACCGGCCATTGGATTAATGTGGTACGATGCAGAAACACTCAGAAGTGAAGAAGGAATCAGGTAATGAAAATTCATGGGCTTTTTGTATTTGGTTGCGTGGCGAAATGCACTCCCTAATTTATCTACACTCACCATTTGAAGTTGAAAAGTTGGGGTTAAGGTTTCAACGACAACTGCCTTCGGAGTGTGGTACGGTTGTCAGCCATACCACTTCCTAGTCGCATTGTTAGTTTATTATTCTACGATAAGAATATTTTTTATCATCTTCTGAATAATAAACTTGCGACAGGCCATGCGGAGTTTGGAAACTCGTTTTTCTATTAATCTCTATATCACAGAGTGGCGACCGAACGATCACGGCCACAAAGTACGGAATACGTCCTGCTGGGATATATCACGTGAACTCGTGCAAGACTAGTGATGCAAGTCGGTTTGTCGTCGTCAAGAGGACAGAAATCGGATGATCAGCGATGATGTCTGGAGTCAGTATCCAGGTTTGAGTGCCAAAGATCGTGGTAGGGGTTGAAGTTACCGAGCATAAGACGATAACGACCAGTTAGTAGGGGACTTATAGTGACTGTGTATCTTGAGGGACAGGTGGATATAATATTTATTTCCGGACTTAATGAATATCGTGTTAGTGTTTCCGGCGCTGTGACATAAATGACACTGTTGGGCTCCAAGCTGTGAATAAGCGAGGGAAGACCACCACCCTAAACATTTGCTTCGTTACTGCTAGACCAGTCTACGCTCCTCGCACTGTAGTTCCAAGTGAACTGCACAAATTGCCCTGCTTACGGAATTCCAGTTGTCTTCTGATACCAGCATAAGAGTCACTAGTTTCTCGGTGCTTATGTTTTCTCCCAGTTCCGCTTCCAATTGGCTGTGGATATCTCCAAATCTGGGACAACCAAACAAGACGTGTTTCGCATTCTTCTTCGCGACTCCCTTGTGCATGGGGCAATCTGGCGAGTCGTCCGGCTTAAACCGATGCAAAATTGCTGGTACTCTCCCGTGGCTTGTTAAAAATTGGGTCATAGAAATCAAAACTTCATGTTTCGGCCTACCCATATATGTATCTATGTCAGGGATGAGGATATGTGTCCATTGGTCAGTTGATTCATCGACTCATATGGGTGGACTCAAGCCTTTCTATGTTTCTTTGCCCCGGATGCGCCTCCGGTGTTACACCCTGTTACAGTCTGCCGATTTAATCGCTGAAGGCGCTGGGATCAGATTTGGTTATGACGGTACTGGACGAATAGTGTTAGCCGGAGCTGATAAAAAAAAACCGATGCTTGTAAATTTTTCAAGGAGGCTAGGCTCCCGGAACCACACTAGCTCAGCGTAAGTCAGGCTGTTTTTCGCATCTCAATGCCTACCTATCTCGAATAGACAGGCTGCGGTGGTGTTTCCCTTCGAACTTCACCTAGTGGGCACTATGAGAAAAGCCGATTGCAGCTCGCCGCTTGAGGCGATAGACGACGAAAGAACACGTTCACCGCAGTCCACGCCTTTCTGCACCGCTACTGCAACAGCGACAGCATTGAGGCATAATATACTGTTATTAATATATAGTTTATTTATTTATTTATCTATTTACCAAACAAGGCACAATATAAATATAATAAGCACTTAGCAATAATCAATTAAATTAGGCGAGAGCCAAAATGGTTGAGGAGGGATAAATAAGACTGGGAGGTGAAGAGGGCCTTTGAGAGATTATTCTTGAAGACAGATTTAGACATGCCTGAAGAATAGTGAATACTATATGAATTGAAAATTCGGCAACATCTACATATTTAGGGGTTCGTTATAATAACCATAGACAGTATGGTTTTGATTTTACTCCTTAAGGAGAGGTGTGTGCCTAGCGCGTCTCTGTTGACCATTAAAAGTTATTATGTTAGAGAGGAGATCAACATTAACAGTACCACTAATAATATAAAAAAAAACAGGCACAAAGCAATGTTCTTCTTGATGAAAATGTCATTAAATTCAAAAGATTCAACCTGTTATTATAAGAAGGGAGGTTATAAAAATCACGCGGATTATAAAGGTCTCTCAAAGAAAAAAGGATAAATTGCTTTTGAATGGATTCAAATCTGTCACGATTTATCTCATACACTGCATTCCATATTACACAAGCATACTCAAGTATAGGCCGCACAAGTGCAGTGTATAAGGATTTAGTGACCCAAACATTTGTAAACTCTTTCGCCCGTCTTTTAATGAAACCTAGCTGCTTACAGGCCATAGATAAAATCCTGTCATAATGCAAGTTGAAACACATTTTTTTGTCCAAAACAACACCGAGATATTTGATGTGGTCGACTCTATTTTTACTTGAAATTATTAAGGTAGCAAGAGTTAGTTATAATACTAGTTTTACGGGAAAAGGTAAATCACCTGGTATTTAGCGACATTAAGATAGAGATTGTTTTGAGTGCACCACAATTCTAAAGATTGGAGCTTAGATTGAAGAAGCGCCGAATCAGAGTGCGTTTTAATGGCGCTGTACAATTTTAAATCATCAGCATAGAAGAGATGAGGTAGTAGTAGATAGTTATAACAACATACACATACAATATTATTTGGTTCATTTTTTTAGACACTACTGCAGTACAGGCGATGAGGTGAAGAAATATGGGTGGACTCAGCATGATGGACGATATTTTGGTGTTCAGAAAATAGAGGACCCTCCATTTCAAATTGAAACATCGTTTGTCAAGAGCGTTGAAAATGATATGGGTGGTGATTGGACTGCTCGGATTCAAGTTAAGTCAACTGATAAATCTGGAAAGCAATCAAAGAGAAAGGTAAGTAAACTAAATTGCAAGTAGAAATAATTAAGAACATAATATAAAATGAGATAGAAGCGAAGTAAAAATTATGAAGAAAATTATGTTGCTCTCCTCCGTATTGTGTATATCAGAAGGGCACCCGCTTCATTCTGCAGTTCATATATCGATTTTTTCCTAATTAGTGCTCTTTTCACATGTCATGACGCAAAACAAAAGAAGGAATTTGGTGTGTAGCTGTATGCATCAATGACGGAAAATGCCTAAAGTCCACAGAGGACACAATTCAAACTAAATCAAACTAATCGGCAATAGTTGAGGCGATATTTATTGACTCCGTAAAAATGTTTCGTTCACAGCAGAAGAACCAAGCTTGAAAAAAAGACTCTGTCAATTGCTTTAATTGCCGTGTCTCACTATAGCCTAAAGTTCTCCTGAGAGATCCTATAACGCTACAATCTTAATAGCTAAATCGATTTAGTGGCTAAAGAGTAAAATTACGATCTATAAACCTTTGAAAGTACAAATTTGCTATAACCAAGTCCGATATAACCCTGACCTAAACTACGTTATTGTCTAACTCGTAAGACGTTAATTTATATATTTAAAACCCATTCGTAATACATTTTTTTCAGATTGGATTGTTTTGGTATATAACGTTGGATGAAAAATCAGATGGAAAGATTGGAACAATTCTAGATTCAAATAATCACCCAGAAGGCATATTTGGAGAAACTGCCAATTTAGGCGACTTTGAAATGAAATTTCATACCAATGATACAGTGATACATCGTTCCCATTTGGTAACAGCTATTGAAAACTTTGAGGACTTACGACGCAGTTTAGCTCGAGGCTACTTACGGTATGTCAAGCTTGGACCAAATAAACAAATATTATCGTTACCTGGTGAGGTGCTTATTAATGAGCAGGGTCGAAAGCTTAAAGAAAACGTTGTTGTTGTACAACTAGTTATGGAAACACCATTATCACTGGAAGTAGCCTACAAGTCTATGTCGGGTCTAAGTAGTATGGAGCCATCCTCCATTATTGGAGAATTATACACGAAACGACTTTCCGATTATCGAGCTGATTTCGAAGAGAAATTTGAAAAAGTTTTCGGACTTACCAGAAAGGGGTTTTCAAAAAGTGATATCGATTTTGCCAAAGCTGCTTTGAGTAACATGATTGGCGGAATTGGATACTTTTATGGGTCTTCGCGCGTACAAAGTGTTTACACAAAGGAGCCAGTACCCTATTGGAAGGCGCCTCTCTACACAGCCGTTCCATCCAGATCTTTCTTCCCACGTGGCTTTCTTTGGGACGAAGGTTTCCACGGATTGCTGATTAGTGAGTGGGATTTGGACATCGAACTTGATATAATAAGTCATTGGTTTGATTTAATTAATGTCGAAGGATGGATACCACGTGAACAGATCTTAGGAGCCGAGGCTCTTTCAAAAGTTCCGGAGGAGTTTGTAACTCAAAGAAATTCATATGCAAATCCGCCAACATTTTTCCTGACTCTACAAAAAATTATCACGAAATTCAAGACTGAACTATCACATTTCAATCGAAAGGCCAAATTGGATAAGCTATATCCACGTTTACAAGTATGGTTCGCGTGGTATAATAATACGCAGAGAGGAGAATTGCCGGGAACGTATCGTTGGCGTGGCCGTGATGAAACTACATCATCAGAGTTGAATCCGAAAACATTGACGTCTGGCTTGGATGACTATCCACGGCCAGCATTCCCAACGGATCATGAGCGTCATGTCGACTTACGATGCTGGATTGCTTTCGCAGCGGGAGTGATGGCAGATTTATCGAAACTTTTAGGGCGTGATGACTTGAAATATTGGGAAACATCCACGTATTTATCGGATAACACGCTACTTAACGAATTGCATCTTAGTTCATACACTGAGACGTATTCAGATTGGGGCTTGCATACGGACTCAGTAGTTTTAAAAGACGTCGAAGAGCCTGCACAAATTGATAAGCCCGTACATTTGGTGAAGAAACGGGTTACCTTAAAAGCTCCGGAATGGCGTTACGTGGACTCTTCATTCGGCTACGTGAGTTTGTTCCCATTCCTTCTGCAAATTCTGGAACCGAATTCACTTCAACTTGGAAAAACGCTGACCTTTATGCGCGATCCCAAATTAATTTGGACAAATTATGGTCTGCGCTCTTTGGCAAAAACCTCTCCATTGTATATGAAACGCAATACTGAACACGATCCTCCATATTGGAGGGGTCAGATTTGGATAAATATTAATTATTTAGCACTTCGAGCTCTTAAGTTTTATGCATCGGAGGAGGGTCCTTTCAAAGAAGAGTCTGGTCGCATATATGCAGATTTGCGGAAAAATTTGATAACCAACATAATAAAACAATACAATGATACTGGATACATTTGGGAGCAGTACAACGATTCGACAGGAAAAGGCTCTGGTTGTAAGCCCTTCACAGGATGGAGCGCTCTTGTAGTACTAATGATGTCGGAGAAATATTAGCTATTAGCATTAATTCTGTATATCCTTTTATTTTGTAACATTTGTTTTTGTTTCTTTTATGCTCTAAGTCAATTCGGGTTTTGTAGAGTTTAGCAAAAAGTATTGATTGATTAGCATGAACTGTCAAATATACATAATTGTGATGATAAACGATGACTTTTTTTATTAATGGATATGAATTACTGCTCATATGTAAGGGAATTATCAAATTGATTCAGTCAGTTCACAGATAGAATCCTTTCCATTTTTACTCAAATCCAACAAATTGTTGAGGGCTTAGCCTACAATAGCTTCTAATTGATGTTAAAAAACCTGCTTGTCTTTTATTCCTTTACAATGTTTGTTGAATCATTCTTGCCTTAGGACTCAACTGCACAATCGTAGATTAAAATTTAGACCGCAGGATCGAGTTGGCATAACGATATGAGGACTAATATGATTGTTTAGTTGAGCCCTTACGGCCTGGAAGTTATGACGGTCCTTTCGACTCTTGAGGTACAGAGAGGACTTGTTCTTGTTTTTTCTTTTTCCTCAGATATGTCGGATGCCAGATTACCAATAACTAAAACTAGCGAGACACTCATATAAATTTTATAGTATGTAATTCGCGTTGCAAGCGAGAAATCCTCTTAGAACAATATTCTCATGGCATTGTATCATACAAACTAGCTGAAATAGCCTAAGGCTACTTCCTACCTCTAGTTGGTTCTGAGTCGTCGAAAATCTGGGGCAGTTGAAAACGATGTGCATTCTTCGACACCCATGACACTGTTGAATATTCAAGCTTAAGTCGATGCACATAGGTCAGTTTCCTTCGTGGTATGTAGCAAATTGCGCAAAGAGTATTTCATATCGCTTTACTCACATTACTGTGCCATGATCATTTCTCAGTCAGAAGAGATGACCTATGCCGACATCCTGAAGAGAGGGAAGTCCGAACCACGGCTGAAAAAGATAGGTGATAACTTCTCCCCAATTGAACGATCTGTCGGTTAAAATGGCATTGCCTCCGAAGAGATGCTGTAAGTGCTTAGCATTTCATTGCTTCAAGTGTGGATAGGATGGCCACAAAGTGGCATCCTGCGACAAAGAACCTAATTGCATTTTGTGCAAGGAGACAGCTAAGGCCATCTATAAGCACCAAACTGCGTCAAGTGCCCAGTATATCAGGAGGCAATAAAACTAATCCCCAAATGAGATTGCTGTTGAACCAGAATCAGGCAGCACAAGATCTGCTATCACGGTGAAAGAGAAGAAGATCGACGTTGCAATTATCTGCGACTAATATAAAAATCTGCGTAGCTAGGTTTGGATCGCAGATAAGGACAACGAGGTAACAATTTGGACTTGCGGACGTTATGCGTTCCAACAAGGTACATCGGGAGGATCGAAATGTACACAAGCGAAGCGATTACAATCATCAAACTGTGGCTGGATACCGTTGGTAGAGCTCGCCGATCAGAAAACTGAAGCAGTCCTGATAAGCAAGCGCAGAAAAAAGTGTTCCCTCAAAATCAGAGTCGGAGAGTGTGTCATAACCTTTAAGCGGGCCGTTAGGTATTTGGGGGCTATGATTGATTCGAAACTAAGTTTTTGGAGAGTACTTAAAGTATGTAGGCGATAAGGCGGTGACCGCCACGGCCGGCGGTTCTAGCAGGAATGATGCCAAACATAGGTGGCCCGAGAACAAGTGGGAGGCTTCTATTGTCGAGGGTGATAACATCAATCATTATATTTTATATATATACAAGCTGAGAGCTCGCTCGCTCTCTTATCTAGTGGTCACTACGTTCGCGTTGTTCACTTCGCTCACAACTTGACACTAATTTAACTTTATGAGCGATTTTGAATGCCAATCAACCTGCTAACTATAATTTATTGGGATCGAGATATCGATGGTGAAACTAAAGTGGATATGGAAACAAAGCGATAGATTTACGTCGCGCGAATACTTCTTAATGGGTCAAAGCAATACAACAACAACATACTCAGCCCCCTGCCCGACTGATGAGACTGAACTTGACCTTGGCAATTTTGTGGCGAGTCCGGCGACACCTCAATCGTGTCGCTCCGCCAAAGGATTGCACAGATATCGACGGATTTCCGAAGTAGTACGCAGTTGATTGTGAAATTGCTGTGACCAACATCCAGGATGTATGTATACTCAAAAACGTAGTCACCTTGAATACAATTTATCGTATTGTTAAATTTAATTCAAAACCATCGTAACTCAGAGCCTGGAACTAGAATTTGTTTATGCGATATTTGGACTTTCGTGACATACAATTTTGCATGAGTACGAAGAGTACATTGTCTATGGATTAGTGCCAATGCTTGCATTAGCGAGAATATAGCGGCAATTGTTTGTTATGGCTATTATTTTGCATTAGTTAGAATGAGAGGCAATGTCCCGAGAGTCCAGCTAACACATAAATAAATTCTAGTTCCGGGCTGTCAGTAACGATGATTTTGATTTAATCCCACTAAATTTAAATGATGTCGATGAAAACTTAATTGCAACAGGTCACTCTCATACAAAATGCACTTCCTTTGAGATTTTCAAAATTTTCTCGGTCGTAATCGTAACGGTACTTTGAACTGACAAATGCACAAAGTTAGTAAAAGATGCCACATTATGTTAGCTTTCGAACAACATATAAGAATTAGGGTCTTAGGATTTGAAAAATTGCATATAAAGAGAAAAAATACCGGCGTACAGAGGGCTGCGGCCGCAACGAGGGTTTTTTAGAATTTTAATGCATAGTGAATATTTTTTGTACATATATTTTATAAGCAATAAATAAGAATTGTGCACAACATTAATGAAATATTTCCTGTAAATCTATTTTTGGATTGGTCTAAATAAACGCGTTCCAGAATGAAAGGCTAGCGCCCCATAGGGAGGATGGCCCCATAGTACGAACATACATATGGCCAAAAAATAAGTACACCCATACGATTGTTTGTTATCACCCTGCAGCCAAGTAGTTATTTGGGTAAATAAAATCATATATTGATATTTAAATATTTAATTGGCGAATAATCAAATAATATGCAAATAAACCAATTAAAATAAATAACAGCTTTCATTTCTCTTGAAAAAGTACGAACCAACTAAAAAAGGCTGGACAAAATAATAAGTACATTTCAGTTAATTTGATTAAAACTGGTTTTAATTAAAATATTATGTTCTGATTCGACAAGAATTTGATTTCTTTTATTATTTATCACAAAATTGTCCATTATTTTGAAAAAAAGGTTTTTGTTGGCCCTCTGGAGATAATTCTTACGGCACGTTCCCATACACCCATATATCCAGTTGCTTCCAGGAAATTCCGTAATTTGTCCGTTTTGTGGAAACTTTGTTTCTAATTCATTGATTCAACTCTCCCTAAATATTCCGGATTCAATTTAACTGTAGTAACAACGTGAAAAGCTACTCAATTTGGTTGAAACGGATCCTTGACCAGTTTGTGAGGTATGGTTAGGGTTAATATCCTACTGAAATCCCCAAGTGTATGAGTTTATCAGTAAAATATTCTAGGACTCTCAACTAACATTCCATAAACGGAAATTGGGTCATAGTCACGGTTTTTAAGTATATTTGAATGAAACCAAACTATGAAAAATAAACCATAGACCATGTTTTTTCGCCTCCATTGTAAATAGCCAATTGATGTAGCGTATATCATATTATTTTTTCCAGAATAAAGAATTACGATAAGAGTCGTTTCCAATTAAATTTATTACGATCTCATTAATAAAACAGAATAATCTGTGAGTTTTCATTGTTCGGTCTGCAACCAGAAGAACTATACCTCCAAAATTTTCTTGTACCGTCAACACTTTTTGACGTCGCCATGGAAAGTTCTAAACTTTTTGCCGAAACTGCTTTACTTCTTGTATTCTTCCATTAACTTTTCAAAGAAATTCTATATTTTCAATATTTACCGGGAAAATCATGAGTCATGCAGACAGTTAAACTTAAGGACTTAACCGCAATGCCATTTAGTTTTTCGGTTCCGTTGGCATTGTTGTATCCTAATTAATTATTATAATGGCTATATATTTGGAGTAATGTAATATTTAACAGGCCATGAAAATTTGGCATAAAAAGGTACATGAGGGGCGTACTTATTTTTTGTCCATATGCTTATATGTTTTTACATATTTTTTGTATACTTTCGATAAAGACACATTGCAAAAACAAATGCTATATTCGTACTATGGGGCCATCCCCCTCCCACCAAAACAAGTTTTATAAGAATTAATTTTTCTGTTGGTGCAGTTATTCTAACCAAACCTCACACAAATATGTTTTATCGAGGTAACGCAACTTATGTGAAAACCAAAGTAGAAGAATGGGGGGAGGGGGGATTAAACACAAGTCATAGGTACGCCCGAGAAGAGGTTATCGTTTTTTTTTTGTTTTTTATAAAAAAAAGACTCGTATAACAAATGTGGAAACGTTTACTTTGGTTTTCTCTTGGAACCACGTTTTTTCTCTTTAACACGTAAGATATGCAATTTTTCAAATCCTAAGACCCTAACATATAAGAATGTTGTTCGAAAGCTAAAGGTCCATCTAGATTAGTCGCCAAATGGCGTCACGTGCAACCAAATGGCTGTTGTCATTCCATCCAAACTGAATGCCATTTGGGTGTGCGTCCAGGTTTGATATTCAATATGGCAACTCAACCAACCGGTTGTCAAATTCAAAATGACAATTTTGCAACTTTTGTTCGTTCCTTTGTGTGAAATTGAATAATTCTTGAATGGCCGTGTAATAACTCAAACGCGCAGAGTCCGATTTAGATAATTTAATCTTAAAAAATCACCAAAATGAAATTTTGGTTATGTCATTTTCTGTCTCCATTTGGCTGCTAGTGTAGATGCTAAGTAGCAGCCAAATGGCTGTTCGTGATGCCAGTTTTTGGACGCGCAGCCATTTGGCGACTAATCTAGATGGACCTTTACATAATGAGGCAACTTTTGTCAACTTTGTACATTTGTCAGTTCAAAGTACCTTTACGATTATAAAATTTGAATTTTCAATGAAAAATATATTTTCAAATTTCTTTAAAGTTTGAATGATAGTATCTGGAAGGTTTTTTAAATTATTTAATTGGGAAAAGAGTTATTTTATGTAGAATTGTGTGCAGTTCCAGAAAGTGAAGTTAAATCTCGGAATAAATATTTGGGAGTGTGGCAATTAGTGATTTTGCTCGGCAAGTCGAGCTTTTTGACACTATTTACAAAAAATGCTAAAACTTTATAACGGTTAAAGATCGGTCGTGTGCAACATCTCTCTCTCGATTACCGTAACTCCTAGTGGAGCATGGTGCGTTGATGGCTACCGTGTGTAGTCATCAACGTTACAAAGACAACTGAATTCGGAGTGCGATACGGTTGTCAGCCATACCACTTCCTAGTCGCATTGTTAGTTTATTATTCTACGATAAGAATATTTCTTATCGTCTTCTTCTGAATAATAAACTTGCGACGAGTCGTGCCGAGTTTGGAAACTCGTTTCTCTATGAGTGTCTAATTCACAGAGTGGCGACCGAACGATCACGGCCACAGAGCACGACATTAATTCTACCCAAATGAGTTGTGCTATCATGCAGTATTGTATGTGCCATGAGTCGTGAGACACCCTGTATAGATGACGAAATCAGTAGGCCGTACAACCGTCGTAAGGCGTAACACCGGAGATGCACCCAGGGCGGAGAAATATTGAGAGACTTGGATCTATGAGAAGGTGGCAGGTCCGATGTGATGAGGGGTCTACTGACCGATGAACATATACCCTTATCCCAGACATAGCCATTTGGGTTGACCGAAAACACGGGGATATGCATTTTTACATGACCCAATTCCAATCGGGCCACGAAGGGTACCGACAATATTTGCATCGGTTTAAGTTAAACGACTTGCCAGATTGCCCGAGATGCAAGGGAGTAGTGGGGGATGCGAACATGTCTTGTTTGATTGTCCCAGATTTGGAGATATGCGCAGTCAACTCGAAGCGGAACTGGGAGAAAACATAAGCCTCGGGAACCTAGTGGTTCTCATGCTGCTATCAGCAAATAACTGGGATTCAGGAAGCAGGGCATTTTTTTCCGTCCACATGGAGCTACTGAAAGGTGATCAAGCGGTGACGAAAGAGGTGTTTAGGTTTAGTCGTTAAGAATCCGACATAACTGCATGCTTGCGGTCTCTGCTACACGGCATGCAGTATCTATACAAGATTCCCCATCTCTACCCAGAAAAAAAACATCCCTG
Organism: Microchrysa polita; assembly: GCA_949715475.1. Lineage (NCBI taxonomy): Eukaryota > Metazoa > Arthropoda > Insecta > Diptera > Stratiomyidae > Microchrysa > Microchrysa polita. Next base: position 106,259,940 of record OX454415.1, on the reverse strand, counting down.
TGCCGGGGACTAAAATGTGTGTGTTTCGGTGTATAGGAATGTATACTCTTCGCAGCTGTTAATTCCACATACTAGCAAGATGTACCATTTTTGCACCTCCGGGGCGCGAATGCACCCCAATTCGCAGAGTATAATGCATTCCTCTCATTCTGCGTCAATATAGCCGTTTAAGCGATACATTTTTGCGAACGTAATTGCATCTACTGACGATTACGCTCGCCGAAATGATTTATACATTCGTAACAGTTAGTTGAAAATAATCCGGTCGAAAAATTCCCTTTGTTATCTAGCAGACAAAAAGTGCCTTATGAATTTAGTTCGTCTGCCTGCATATTGTCTCGAATTGGGCATCAAGTTTTCCTTTCTCCGTCGTTTCGAAAATATCCTCTGCAAATCCGTTCGCTGTTACCCCTTGAACGAAAGAAGTTCCAGAATGGTATTGTACATGATTTGATAACCCACAGCCACATGATATTGACGTCGTAATGATTGCATGGTAAGATCCATTTCCTCAACTGGTGGTGAAACGGAAGCCATCAGCCATCTCCTCTAAAGCTTCTTGGATTAGCATTTAGGAGCTCAGGAAATGTGAGGCCCAGCTTTTATTTAGGCTATCTATGTCGCTAATGATGTTGCCATCCTTGTCCTTAGAGAGGCTTGTGCTAGGTTGAAATATAGAATTCATTTACTAACGAATTCTATATACTGATTGTACGCTTGTCTACTGTTCTTGACCTATTCTGTGGTTAAATTGCATCAACTGCTCGTCAGGAGGAAATATCACGGGAACAATATTCCGGTGGCGCCTTGCAGAGCAACTTGGAATATGAATAAAAAACTGGAAAACTAACACAACCTATTTTCTTCATGCATACGACTCTGTATACCATTCCTCATTGGCACAGGCCTGTCGAATATTCGCCAGGGATTTTTTTGGGTGGGTGCCTATCCGTTTCCAGTATATCAGTGTGCGCTCTTCATTATGTCGACGATCCCCTACGGTTTGAGATAATTCCTCCAGAGGTTTGCAATCAACCGGACTTATTAAAAAACGCGAAATATACAAGTATGTATCAAAATTTATTGACGATAAACTCAAATATATTGTATTATATATTTTATCAATTTATATATTTATTAGAAAAACGTAGGATTCCTGTTTATTTTTTTACTAAGCGCATTGCTCTTCGCATTTTCTACGTTGGATAGTTCGTCGGCAGGGTGCTCCTCCATTTCTTGGCTGTCGAAGAACTTCTCTTGACCTTGTCGAGACGCCTACACCGCAGCTTGTGCTGCATGGGGTCCACTGTGTCCATTCTGACATTAGGCAATCAACAGGATCACGGCGTCGACGATCTGACTGTTCGTTCACACGTCCTGCCAAGGCTGGACGCTTTTCGTGCAGATTGACGTCAGCTAGAATGCAATTGCGTAAATCAACAGAATACACATTTTATAATTAAATATGTTTACCATTTGATCCACTACAAGTCTGCAAGCAATCATTCATTGTAAGGAAATTATTGCGTGAACCCCTACATCCGCCGTACATGAATTCATCACAAGTGTTCGTTTCTTGGTTGAACGCGAAGCGTTTAAATGATCCTCGGCATGGACCAACTTCGGGTTGTTCGGAGCAAATTTCTGTAAAAGAATAATCAGTTATTGTATTTGCTTTAGTACAAAGTACAAGTGCACATACCTCTCTTGGTTTCAGAATTAATTTGACATGTCTCCTTGACGGAGCACTCTCTTTGCTGGAACAGTTCAACCCTTTCGGCACACTCCTTTTCCATAGCAACTTCAACCTTCAACAATCGTCTTCGAATGGTCACGCCTTTGCCGCAAGTTGCACTGCAAGGACTCCAATCGCTCCATATCGTGACGGGGCACATGGGATCCGGTAGTTCTTCATTAACGAATTGACAGTCTGGTTTCATGCACTTTTGCTTTTCAACGACTGTAACGTGAGGACATTTCTTACGTCCCTCGTGATTGATAAAAGTTCGCGTTCGCATTGTTATTCCGATGCCGCATGTATTGGAACATTCAGACCAATCTGACCATTGTGTTGTTCTGCACACTCCCACTCCTTCACCGTTGTCACTAACTAGTGACTGACTTCTAGCTAAATTTTCTCCTTCGTCCTCCTCATCTTGCTGATTTCTATGGGCGTATACTTTGTGTAAGTAGAAACTCTAGTTTTTGAACCTATTGGGACTTACTCGCATTCGGGAACTGGAGCAACACACATTTCTTTCGAAATGAGCTGTCTGTCGCAAGCAGCTTGCTTCGCTTGTTCTGCGTTGATATATTGTCGGCTCCTTCTCCGAATGCCCTTTCCACATGTAACGGAGCAAGGTGTCCAGTTGGAGTATTCGGTAACAGCACATTCAGCTAGAAAATATATTCAATTCATTTAGAAGCCTATAGACGTAGTGTATTAACATACCCCTAACATCATGATCTTCGTTATTCTCCGAAACGTCAAGTTGTAAAGCTTCAAGGAAATCGGAATCACATGCTCGAGGAATTACTTTCTCTCTTCGAATATACAGCTTAGCCAATGGCGTCATTATGGGTGAATTCGGATTATAGAAGGGCGCACGTGGATCTTCGGGATACATATTGGTTATGCGATACATTTTTTCCCGAGGTATTGTTTCTAAGTTTGGCGACTAAAAGCATATTTGTATTTGTACAATTCGAGCTCAAATTCAGCTAAATTAGTTACCATGTACGAAATGCCACTGTCGGTACCAGCATCCCATGGGAATAAATCAATATCTAACGAATCTTTCCAAGTACAGTCTTCGAGGCATAAGTTCAATCCGTTAACGCCCACTACCCAGTCAGGGGACGGTCCTGAAGAGCAACGTCAGTTTTGAAACATGTTCATTATTAAGTGAATACTAACCGAACATAGATACCAAGGACAGTTTATGATGCTTTCTGTCAACACGGAAATGTGACGATGTATTGGTATTTACATCAGGATACCACAGTCCAGCGGCCTTAATCAGTGTCCGAAGTCGCGGGCCTCGAGTGCGGAGTTCTGCTTCTAGAGCGCTGGGCGATCCCCATTCGGCCAAAGAACGAAAACCGTCAGTGGCAATATGGTTTTCTCCCCAGAACGAAAAGTTTGCTTCGTGAGACGCTCCCACAACATCGGAAAAGTGAGTCAGCCAAATTGCAAATGGATAATCCTTGGGATGGGTTTCATTCGACCATATTCCTTCAAAGATAAACTGTTGAATTTTAGTAAGTATAAATAAAAGTGAACAAATAACTTTAATTTAATGTATTATACTTACACTATACTTTGCCTCATCGCATGCACAACATTCTTTCTTTGCTTCTTCTTGTTCCAGTTTCTTTTCGCAAATGATTTTAGTCAATTCTCCTTCGTCAGAATACCAAGACTGGGCATTTTCATAAACCATTGCTGACAACGACACGCAGCCTGAGTTCTTCTCCGGTGCCACCCACATTACTTGGATTTCGGTCTTAGGTAAGTCATCTACTTCGGAGACGGTGTTAATGCAATCCTCATTGAATTTGGCTAGTGAATCGCCGAACAGTTGGAAACGTCCAACCCTTTGGGGCGATGCAACAGTAGGCCGTTTCGAGCCATTACTAGCCTCGGCAGTTAATTTGAAATGGGTAAAATGTTGAACGTGATTGTGGGTCCGTGCACCATGAAGGAACACTAGAAATTAAACAGAAGGTTATTTAGGCAGCTGCGGGAGATATGAAATAATTAGCGGTTTCTATTCATTGGAATAGTAATGCTCATTCTAATAATAATTCGTGAAGGTGGATCCGTAAAAAGTCTGAAAATCTCAGCGTGGTAGAAAAGGGTGACACGATAGACTATGCCTTAGAGATGCGGCGATGTAGGATTTTCTAATGGTAATAAGACGAGTATGTATGTATTATGGTGTGGATACTCATATCGCAGGACCCATTTAGTAGTAGTAAGTGAAGTCCTCTATGTAACGACAAGCCTACACTACACAGAGTACTAAACGTTTTTTTCACTTTTTATTTCTTTATAGGTTTTGTCTCAGGCGAGAATCCTCTTGGCCTGACGCAAAGATCCAGTTTAGTCTAATTTTCTCGCGGTGATGATTCTTTATATTCTTTCAGAAGTGCTTATTATCGAAATCTCAGAAGAGAGAGTATAAAAGGAAATCAAAAACCTTAGTGGATCATCTATTTGCACTTGTTTATTTTTATTCCCGCGCTGGGAGTCAAATCTGTGTTAGTGAAGAAAAAAATATCGAGAAATTCTTCGTGTTTCCAACTCAGGGTGATAAATTATCCGATGTACTTGAGATAGGACGGCTTGACTTAAGGGCCAAAATAAAATAAAAAAAAAAATGATAAGCAAAAAATTAACATTGATGTTAAACCGTAAGTAAAAAATTTTTCACCAAATAATGGTCAGATTTGCATGGATCGGACATGGTGGATTTAGTCTACGTTCATATTAGTCTGTCTACCTCCAGGTGAAGGCGTCTACGTGAGAAGCAAGTAGAGATTATGCTTAGGTTTTCTGACGTTCGCGAAGTTTATAAGTCACTTAACGATGTTATTGCATAGCGGAACCACGGATTACACACAGGCAACAACCTCTCCTTCAACATTTCCTTATGTCAGCCTTCGCTTCCGACTTTGTCGTTACAATCTCCCAGCAACAGTTTTATGTCGTTTGATGGAAGTGATTTATAGAGAGTTTTTATGCGGCATCAAACAGGCGCGCACAGTAGAAAGGGAGGGTGTAGGGAAATTTTCCCCGGGCTCCGATCCAAAAGGTGCCCCGGCAGGTTCAGAAACCTTGCAATGCAGTACAAACGAATATTATTGTTAATAGCTGCGTGAACTGATGTCAAACAATCGTGGCATTGACTTATTATTTATTTCTTAAGTTACCACGGGGCCAGGCGTCTCAGAAGTTAGACCCTTCAGCTTTGGGTGTTTGTAAAAGAAGAGTCTAACATCCTACCGAGTTGCTTGTCTTGTCTTCATTGAAATAAGCAGAAATAGATGTTTAGGTTGGTATAATACAGCGCTTACACGTTACACACGTTGTCCAATTTTTGAGCATTTCTATTAGTGCAGATAGGAGATAGGAAGTTGCGGTTAGATTTCAAGGAAAGCATTTTTTAGGTTACAGCCAGGCGGTTTCAACGTTTAAACCCAATATCAATTTGAAAACCGTCCTACTTCTGTCGCTGCCGACTAGTTGAATCCCTCTAAGCTGCTCTAAGCTTGAAAACCTTATCAGAATGCAAAAATTTGATTCTTATGTACCTAAGCGCTGTTTAATAAAAAGCGTTAGATTAGGTACTAACATCGGCATTTCATGTGATATTAATACAAGTACTGTCAAAGATTTGTTGATCGGCAAATCGAATTCAATTTGTACCTCGATGGTGTCTACACTGGTTTTTGACAGTTGTATTTAATTTCATTGGGAAAGGCGACGGGAAATAAATCAGGCCGAGAGCGGTTGAATAAAAGCAAATCTCTACGTCACATTATTCGCCGCTCGCCGGAGACATACAATACATGCATTCTGAAATGAAAAGTTGTTGAGAATATCCAACTATACGAGGATATCATGCAAAACATGTTTTAGGTAGAAATGTCGCTGAAAATGTGCCCTTACATAAGATGGAATTGGAAATACAATTTATGTTTATTACTTTAAAAGGTTTTTTTTTATACCCTTCACTTTATGAGTAAAAGGGTATATTAACTTTGTCACAAAGTTTGTTACGCATTGAAGGAAGGATCTCCGATCATGTAAAATATGTATATATATCATCAGCATGACGAAGAGAGCCGATTGGGCGATGTCCGTCTGTTGCGATGCGTTTTAGTCTGCCAGTTTTAAATCTGAAGCTGACATTTTGCACACTTGCTTCTTTTTATTGCAGGCAGTTTGTATGTTTACCGATGAAATCGGACAATGGGATCAAGGGACTGCCATACAACCCCCCCCCCCCTCCAAATTAGGTTCTTCTAAGAAAAACTTTTTTATTTGCGCACCAATTTCGACAAAACTTTACACAAAAGTGTTTCTATTGATGACTTAAAACATATGTAAGAATGGATGGAACCGGAACATGGTGTCAAGGGGCTGTCGTATAAACCCAGCCCCCCCCCCCCAAATTAGGTTCTTGTGAGAAAAACTTTTTATCGTGTGCACCAATCATAATTCTATTGACGCCACAAAACATATGTAAAAATCAATGGAATCCAACCAGGGGTCATGGGGCTGGTATACAAACCCAGCCCCCAATTTGATTCTTCTAAGATAAACTTTTTTATATGTGCACCAATTCTAACCAAACGTCACACTAATGTATTTATTGATGCCACAAAACGTAATATGTAAAAACGGAAGGAATTTGACCATTGGGTTGTTGTTGTAGCGATTCAAGAGATTTTTTTCTCTTGAATCGATGGGGGTCTTGGCCGTTTTTTAACAACGGGTAGCTCCGGGACGATTTACATCGAAGAACCGGCTGCCGTAGGAGCATTTTATGGACAACACAAACATCCATGGGCCACATTGGGATTCGAACCCACGCACCGGCAACTCAGAGATAGAGATAGAGTGACATCTCTGCCACTGAGCCACCGAATGCCCAACCCCAACCATTGGGTCATGGGGCTTGCATATAATTGAAATCCAGTGAGGCCTGCCAGATGTCGCATATTATTTAGTATCGGCGGGGCATGCATTTTAATAAACCAGAGGCCAGAGAACAATGACTTACACACTTAACGTGATTATAGTGACAATCGTTGCCAGTAGATTTCCCTCTCCACACCCCAATTACGGAAGGAGCAATTGGATATTAATTTTGTCTCTCGGTTATTTCTGTAGCTTCCTCCAAGTAGAGTTTCCAGTGATTGATTGATTTGATTTAATCGCTCTGTCACACTAACAGCCATGCAATTTTACCACTAGAACGAATTTGTTAACCTGCTGACCTAACCATTTCAATTTATACACTTGCTAGTTGTTGCTAAATTGACATAATTAGACGATACCCGATACAAGCTTACCACGGCATCTACTGCATTATTTTGGAAAGTAACTAAAAGGACGAATAACTTCAATATTTCTTCTTTTTATGTAAAACTTTTTCAAAGATGTTGCCTCACGTAGTGACAACATATTATGGTTATTATTCTACTTATAATTGACCCCACTAGTAAATAGACCTAGAAATGTTAATGTAATTTAACAATTTCATTTCATTAGCAAGACTGCATAAAGAAATGCAATTGTCAGCTATTTTATGATAATTATCGAAGACCTTGCTCTATTTTGCAGTGATCGTTAACTAGTTCACTAGTCATGCATACATTTGCCATAAGTTAGAGAAGTTAATCGCAATGATATAGGAAGGTTGACCTTTATATTCGCTATTGAAGTCTTTGATATTTTCAAGATTCTCTGGCTATCTCTTAACTTTGAAAGCATAATTTTCTACATATTGCCATGTAAGCTAATAAGTAAGATCCTCCTCCTTTTGTAAGTATAAGATCCCAAATCCTGCATTGTATTTTCTTGTCCGATGTTTCCGCGCTGTTCAATCTCGGGGAATATTTTGAAAACAAAATGATGCGAGCAAGTATGAAGTGAAAGCATCTGTGCATTTTTTCTATACCATGAGCGGTGCTTCGGTTGCGCTTTAAACCAGATGATGGAATCATGATTATACATATGTATCAAATTACACTCGCTCATTGAAACTCTTTTCGTGCTACCATTCTTACAGGCAAGTGTTGGACGACTTGCTTCCTTATCAGTGAATTTAACATCGCATTGACCCCCGAAGTTCAGAATTTATTTCAATAGGTTAATGCAAGATAAGAATATTTTGCTCCAGTAAGTTGTTGTACAATTATCATGCAATAATAAAGTAGCAAATATACATATTGTATTTAATTTTCACGGTTGTGACTGTGACTAAGGCAATCTCATCGAGTTAATCAGTTATGCGCTACTATTCGTTGCGATTTCAAAATTGGTTTCGGACAACAGTTCTCCATTCTAACCAATTGCTTTCCTTTGCGCGAAACTGTAGTCCATTCAGTTTTGTAAGTCTGGCACTGAGTTCCAAAACTCGGTTCTTGCAATTCAAAAAAAAAAAAATATCAATGTCCGAGTTTCAAGTTTGATTGTAAAGTCAAGAAAAAATGTTTGAAATCGTTTTGTCTTTCAATATACTCCACAAACAGTAATAAGTTGATTATGTAAAATTTTTAGAAAAAAAGCAAAGTTAGACTTTAATTATTTGCAAAAAACCAAAACTACTTTGAAATTTTCCAAAATGCAAGGAGCAAGTTTTGGAAGTAAGTGCCTCAGTGTAGTATCAACCGTCAGCTGTAAAATACTTTGGAAATCATGCATCGGAAGATGGTAATGTTAGGGGATCAAATGCTCCATAATTTCGGACGGACTTTATGAAACGGAAAAGACGACAGTTTTGGAACTGTAACATTTGTGTAAACACAATCATTGTTTATAGATTCAAAAGGATGTTAATTGGCGCCAGACAATGGCGATTGTACTAACAAACAAATTCCAATTTTCATTACACTACAACATATTTATTGGGTATAATTTTCATCGAAATTATTAAAAATGAAATAAACTTTTTTTGTATTTACAACTTACGATTATAAATTTTCCCTGGAATATATCCTGTTGGATTATCCCCAATCGATAGCTTGTATCCATTATCACCGCGCTTTCGCCGACCGTGTGGCAAGTCTTTTGGTGCTCGAGGACAAGCTGAAATGAGTTCGGCACAAACGCACCCCAATACCACGAGAAGAATAAAATGATTTCGCGACATTGTGCTGAAATTCACTAAATCTTATTTAGGTTTTCACTTGCATAATTTTTCCAAACAACACAAAGTTTCACTAAACTTTACTATTCGTACGACTTCATCCGACGCAACCAACGCAACGATTTAGATTCAACTGATGGAAGGTTCTTCTAAGTAAATTGCGGCTTCTTGAAGCGATACCAAAAACGTCTGAAATCATTTTTGTTTTTGTTGCGTATGAGAATGAGAAGAGACTGATATGTACGGGTATATACTTCTTTTGCTGATTTATTGTAGTGTTTATACGTCAATATAAATTAATATGTATCTTCCAGAGAGACAATCTGGGACTGATAATAAATCGTGCTGGAAACAAGTGGCCTGCAAATGGTATAAAGATGACCTGGCTTATTGGAGTAATGTGTCTCCAGAAATGAGAATATCATTTATGTATTATGTGACTAACTACTTCGAATGTTTATTTTGTTTACTTATTAAGTTTGGTATTCGTTTGGTTTTAAATTTCCTTTTTTTTCGAAGTGCAAATCATATTTTTTCAAATTGTTTCTTTTATAAAAATGTTTACAGTCTATCTATTAAATATACATACTTGATTTCTGATATACCGTATTCTGTCGACCCTAGTTCACAGAAGGGGCCGAGCAAACGCCTTCTTCTATGGTCCTCCCTGTGGGCGCCCCCTGGATACGGTAGTGGGTAACACCGCTAACGGCTGAGTAATTTCATTTCTGATATGACATGACATTTGGAAGAAGCATCCCTGCGCCTAAGTGCTGTATTAACAACTTCAGCGTATCAGGCCACTAAACCTAATAAGGTGACAAAAATCGAAAAGTCAACTACCGAAGCAGCACTCCGAGGCTTCTCCATGATGGACCTCCTTCAATTACGAGTACTATCATTAGGGACGTTTTATTGTGTTTATCCCGTGCAGGTTTGGGTAGAACTTCATATAAAAAAAATTACACTTACCCAGGTAAAGTTAACCCGTGCAACTACCCTACACGGGATAGAGCTCAAATGTAGATGGCGGACGCATAGGGGAAATATGAGGGAATTTGTTTTTTCAAACCAAATGTGAGAGTTTTTCTAATCACAAGAAAAGATTTTGCAAAGAAATAATCATCTTTTGTGATAAAATCCACCACATCTAAAAAATAAGCCGACGAAAGCGAGTCAAAGATGCACAAAAACTGTCAAATGTCAGCTGTTTGGTCTTAACCGGGATGTTACCCGCGATCGTTTTTTTCGAGTCAGATTTACCCGCGATGCGAAAAAAACGTCGCTCATGTTTAGCGATGGGCCGACAACTCATCCTTAGAAAAACTTCACGTCAAGAAACCTGGACTGAAAGCCTCGGATTGGACGGATACAACTCAACGACGACTTTGCAAACGAACAACGAATTTGATCTCGCCATACAATCATTAAAACGTTATTAATCACCGGGCGCTGACGAGATTCCAGCTAAACTGCTGAGGCATTGTGGGGAGAGCCTTGTCAAGGCTATACACACACTGCTCGTGAAAATATTAAACGACGAGATAATCTCGGAAGATTGGCGTAAAAGTATCATTTGCCCAATCCACAAAAAGGGTGATAAGTTGAAAGGGTTAGGTACGATATCCCGAAGTTCAAATTCCCGCTTTTCAAAATCCCGACTTTCATAATCCCGCCACTTTAATATCCCGCCACTTTAAAATCCCGCTCGATTAAAATCCCGCCTAATCATAAGCCCGCCAACTTAATATCCCGCCATTTCAAAATCCCGAAATTTGAATTCCCGCTTTTCAAAATCCCGTTTTTTAATATCCCGTCATTGAAGGTAAGTATTCTTTCATAAATCGCGCGCGCGATTTATGAAAGAATACTTACCTTCAATGACGGGATATTAAAAAACGGGATTTTGAAAAGCGGGAATTCAAATTTCGGGATTTTGAAATGGCGGGATATTAAGTTGGCGGGCTTATGATTAGGCGGGATTTTAATCGAGCGGGATTTTAAAGTGGCGGGATATTAAAGTGGCGGGATTATGAAAGTCGGGATTTTGAAAAGCGGGAATTTGAACTTCGGGATATCGTACCTAACCCATTTGTTCCGGGTGCGAATTAATTCTATTTACTAGAATTTTAGATAAAATCTTACATACATACAAACTAATGAGATGCCCTGTAGTTCTCACATTTCAACTTGGGATAGCTACGTTTTCCCGAAAAACAAAATCCCGCCTGTTTAAAATCCCGCTTTTTCTGAAAATTCCCGTCCTACAAAATCCCGCCATTTCAATTTCCCGCCCATTAAAAATCCCGACTCTTCAAAATCCCGCCTTCTCAAAATCCCGCCATCTCAAAATCCCGCCATCTTAAAATCCCGCTATATCAAAATCCCGCTAATGTATAATAAAAAAATCCCGTCAAAATCCCGTCAAAAAATTTATTTCATTGTCGATAAATAAAATGTTCAGTTTTGTACAAATTTATTAATTCATGTTTATGAGCTGTCGGGTTTTTCATGATGATATGTTTTTTAGCAGATAATTTTGTTTGCACTCTCGCTTTGCAAATAAGTTTCTCTTGGCACAAACCCATCGAAATGTTTCCTTTTGTTTCCGTTCAAGATGGCAATGAAACCCGTCCACCACAGGATTGTCACCACCTTTATTATTTTTCACGACTTCGACATTAATATTTCCACTCATGATATCCTGTGAAAATAATAGTTATTTTCGTTTTTTCACATCTAATTGTAAAAACTCACTTTATACGTATTTTAACTGCGATATTATGTTCAATCTTACTGATCACAGTTCACTGATAAGTAAATACTAACTAACTATCATTTACTGACAAATCTGCCTTGTTGCAAAAACATTTTAGCGGAAAATGTATAGTACCGTCATTGAAGGTAAGTATTCTTTCATAAATCGCGCGCGCGATTTATGAAAGAATACTTACCTTCAATGACGGTACTATACATTTTCCGCTAAAATGTTTTTGCAACAAGGCAGATTTGTCAGTAAATGATAGTTAGTTAGTATTTACTTATCAGTGAACTGTGATCAGTAAGATTGAACATAATATCGCAGTTAAAATACGTATAAAGTGAGTTTTTACAATTAGATGTGAAAAAACGAAAATAACTATTATTTTCACAGGATATCATGAGTGGAAATATTAATGTCGAAGTCGTGAAAAATAATAAAGGTGGTGACAATCCTGTGGTGGACGGGTTTCATTGCCATCTTGAACGGAAACAAAAGGAAACATTTCGATGGGTTTGTGCCAAGAGAAACTTATTTGCAAAGCGAGAGTGCAAACAAAATTATCTGCTAAAAAACATATCATCATGAAAAACCCGACAGCTCATAAACATGAATTAATAAATTTGTACAAAACTGAACATTTTATTTATCGACAATGAAATAAATTTTTTGACGGGATTTTGACGGGATTTTTTTATTATACATTAGCGGGATTTTGATATAGCGGGATTTTAAGATGGCGGGATTTTGAGATGGCGGGATTTTGAGAAGGCGGGATTTTGAAGAGTCGGGATTTTTAATGGGCGGGAAATTGAAATGGCGGGATTTTGTAGGACGGGAATTTTCAGAAAAAGCGGGATTTTAAACAGGCGGGATTTTGTTTTTCGGGAAAACGTAGCTATCCCGGAACAAATCACTGACGAATATCAAGGCGGCTTCAGGCCTGGTCGTTCAACGACCGATCAGATTTTTACTGTGAAGCTATTACTTCAGAAGCACTGAGAATATAACATCGATGTAGGTATACCAAATCTTTGTCGACTTCAAGCAGGCATATGATAATATCGATCGAAGTGTACTGTACAACATTTTGCTGCATTTTGGTATACCGGCACCCGGAACAAATCACTGACGAATATCAAGGCGGCTTCAGGCCTGGTTGTTCAACGACAGCTCAGATTTTTACTGCGAAGCTATTACTTCAGAAGCACTGAGAATATAACATCGATGTAGGTATACCAAATCTTTGTCGACTTCAAGCAGGCATATGATAATATCGATCGAAGTGTACTGTACAACATTTTGCTGCATTTTGGTATACCGGCAAAGTTAGTGCGACTCACAAGGATGACGATGTCTAATACCGTCTCGCAGATCAAAGTGCAGAACAGGCTCACTGACCTATATGAAACTGGACTCAATCAGGTCGATGGACTGGCACCCACGCTCTTCTACCTTGCTCTGGAATACTTAATTCGAGCCATGAATATGGAGAGCAGCGAAACGCTACTCATCAAATCGACACAATTAGTAGCATACGCCGACCACGTCAACATCATGTCTCGAAGATCGGGCGATGCAGAAAGCCTTCTGCATAATCCGCCGCAAAAGAAGTTGGGCTACATAAACAACGATAAAAAAGCTCATGTTCCATTAAAAAACAAGAACGCCAGTAAATTCAAGCATCACAGTGGGGAAACTCAATATCAAGTATGTAGGCAACGTCACTTACCTGTGTTGCAATGTGTCAAAGTATGCTAAAGAGACAAATGAGAGAAAGCGACGGATACAAGTAGCTAATAGTGCTATTTTTTGATCCACTCAATAATGAAATCGAAACTGGTGCGTAAGGACAACGAAGCTCCACGTGTATTAAGCAATCATTCGACCTATGCTATGCTATGACTGCGAGCGAAGCATGGACCCAAAACACTGAGACCTGCTGGACACATTCGAGCGAAAGGTTCTCGGAAGAATCGTAGGGGGGCCGTTCGCGAACGAGATGAATGGCGCAACAACCATGTACATATGTGTCGAAAATCGTGAAATTGCAGCGACTGCAATGGGTGGGACATGTACATACAAAGGATAAACGACGTTCGCATGCCGAAGAAGGTGATGAACGCGCAATGAGTGGACGGAGCCAGATTGCGTGGACAACCTATAGCTCGATGGGAGCAATAAGTATGTGAGGACGCCCACCAGATGCTGGGCTTCCGGGACTGGAGGACAAGGTCGCGTGACCGCGACAATCCAGGCGGCCAAGGCCCGACGTCGGGCTATCTTGCCATAAAGAAGAAGAAGAAAGTTTGACAGCAATTAACAAATCCCTGCTGACGTCCCATACATTGCATGGTATAGAAATACCGTTAGCAAGGTCATAGTGCTTCATTGCAGTTTTGCTTGTGTAAATAGAGTCGGATAGTATTTTTCCTTTCAAATTCGGAAATTCTTCTGTTTGGCATAGACGAAAATGCAATGAAACTATCGAAAGTAATAAGCGGAGTAAGCATAATGTGAAGAAATATAGAAATAAATCATACAGAAAGGTAACTAAACTTATGTTTTCGTTAATAGCAGCGTTCATTGGGACTCCATTTTAATTTTAATTTAAAAATTATTATTTTGTTGGTCATAACAACAAATAGTTTCTATTAATTACTGAAAATATTTATAGCTACAAATTCAGTCTATTGTTTCTTAGTCGCTTGTTACAGTATAATCAATTGCTGAAATAATAAGTTTGTGAACTCGTCGGATTGTTGTCGTCTTTCCTTTTAAAAAGTTCTTTGATGGGCTCGTTGAAGTCCGATCCCGAAAGAAAGTGACTTTCAAAATCTTTGGAGAGCCGCCACAGAACACCAGCTGTACATTTCCTCCAGTTCCAAAATATGACTTCATGACCAAGTGACTTCAAATCGTCACGTAATGTTTTTAAATGCTATATGAGAAAATTAGAAAGGGTTTATTTAATTTCTTGTTTTAAATACAACTGTTTGAGCGACTGACCATGGCAACAGTAGAATCAATTGTTTTAACAAAATCCCCACCAATAACTACGTATATGGAACTAGACTCAATATCGGCTATTGTGGAAGCAATACGTTTTCTTAGGTAATCGGCTGATGGGAAAAACATGTGTTGCGATAACTTTACCAACAATATATCGTTACCGTCAATCTGAAATGACGTATATAAGTATAAGTATAAGTATACTTGATTTGAAACTATAAGAAATAAAATACCTTTCTTGCTTCTATTAAAATATCGGGACGTGCAGAATAATATAAAATGTAAAGCACATTTACTGATACGCCGCATACAATGCCAACTTCAAGTCCAAAATATAGACTAGTTAAAACTGTCGTTAAAAATGGCAGCATGTCCATCCCTGCAAAAAAAATATAAATAATAAATATATATGTAATAATATAATCTGCTGAAACTACCGGCAATTAGAAAAAAAAAAACAGTAACTTACGTTTAGTCCTAAATATATTCGCAATTTTATCGAAATGTATCATATAAAACATCGCAACGATGATCATCGCTGCCAAGACTGATTTTGGTATATAATAAAACGATTCCGTGAGTACTCCGAGCCCTAATAATATAAGTGCTCCTGTAAAGAATCCGCCGAGAGGAGTCATTACTCCACTAGCACTATTAACGGCAGATCTGGTAAATGAACCAGTTATCGGCATCGAAGAGAAAAACGACGAAGCAACGTTACATAGTCCCAGAGCAATCATTTCTTGTGACGCATCCACAGTTGTTCCTTTTGCTGCAATTAATATGAAAGTAAATTATTCTTCACGGAAGATAAGTCTTATGGCATTTTTTCTTACAAAGAGTATTTGCTATAGCCACTGTGTCCAAAATCGAAACAATTGGAATGGCTATAATTGATGATCCCAAAGTAGATAACATGTCCGTGGCGCTCAGGGCAGTTCCATTAATTGTTTCAGTTCGAAAAGGTGGCATTTGAAAAGGCGGAATTCCAGATTGAATTTTCCCAGTGAGTCGAAAAGGATGTAGATCATATAAGCTAAATAAATAAGCTATCGTCGACCCAATTATCACTGCTAAGGCATTACGAGAAAGCGACAAATATTTTCCAAAAAGCTTCCAATTATTCGGAAGATTTGTACATTTCTAGAATAGAAGCAACACATTTTGAATATTTTTAAGGTTTTGTAAGCAATAAAAACGTTACTAAAATTAAAAAGGATTAGAGAGCTATAACAAATCGTCTAAACACTAAAAACGTTAAATATAAATTTACTAATATTTCTGGGCTGGCAACGAGTGGATGCTCCAGTTGTAGCGATGTATCGAACCTTCAAGGCTCTTGCCAGGGAGGATGTTTTGGCACCTCGTGGCCCACGAAGAGGCTTGAAAATTCCGTGTGGCAGCGGGGCTGCCATCCGGAATGGTCACCATTAGGATCACAACGAGTGGACGGAGTAAGGTTGCGTGGACGACCGAGAGCTCGCTGGGAATACTCAGTATGTGAGGACGCCAAATCCCAACGTGGGGCTATCGTGCCACTTTGATGATGATTCGGGACACTCCTGGATCTGGAAATCTCTTCCGGGATAAATTTAACCATCATTTGTATGTAGTTATGCGAAGAACCCGGAACCCAAAGAAACGTAACTGTTTGGTACTTACTTGCAGTATTATTAGTAAAGCTATAGTTGCTAAGCCTAAACCTGAGTCGGAGAGCTTGACTTCTTTGATATTTGTAATAACATTAACCCATGATGTGACGAAATCATTTGACTGACCTAAAAATACATAGTACGAAAACAATTACTTAATTTATATTGACCTGGTATGTTAGAGTGAAAATAGGTAATACTCGTATGTATTAACAAATAGCAAAGTCTCTTTAGGAAGCACATAAAAATTCTATTCTGAATTGTGACATCAGGCAGAAATATTGTTCGCCCGCCTTATCCATAGTACATATTACATACACAATTTTGAATTTTCAATAAAATCCTAGCGAACATTCTGAAATCACAGTGAATTCATAAGGAGTTCACTTCATGAACGTGAAACCACTTTTTGTTCACCTAGGCCTCGGAGTGAGATAACATCGGATTCACCTACTACGTATGAAATGAACATTTTAAGCCGAAATAAAATTATTAAGTGATTTCAGAATGAATTCAGTAGATGAACCCCAAGTGAAACGGAATGAAGCCAGTGGTTCATCTGGGTTTCATTAGGTGAAGCCTAGTGAAAAAAAAAACATCCAGGAAATCGTAGTATACGTAGATAACACAGTCGACATTCATTTAGTTCTCACTTCCCAAAAGAAAAGTGAATACGTTCATTAATTGTTCACTTGGTGAAGATCAAATAAAACAAACGTTCTTAGGTGATTTCAGACTGAATTCACCTAGTGAAATTTCATTGGGAACCAATCGTCGCTATTTGTTCGTCAACAATCCGATTGCTGGCACTCTTTTGCCCGAAGTTTGAATGGAGTCCTGAAAAATGTCGATGAGCTAACCGACTGCAACACTGCGAAAATAGGGACGAGACATAAAATGTCGCAATAACATTAAGCTGAAAGTTAATAATACCTATACTAAATATATTGTTTACTACGAAATTCTTACTGGCGAAAAGAAGAGAGATCGGGTTCCTTTTTTTTTCTAGAAACCGCAAAAAGTAAGCCATGCAATGATACACAATGAATGTACTCAGGGCCAGATTTACTGCTGGTTAGATGTAAAATACCCGCCTTATTGCATCAATTTTTCTTTACTAAATTTTGACCCGCGTGTCCCGCCTGCAAGTCGACAGGAAAGTTTTAGACATCAATACCCCTGGATTTACTAACAGCAGTGTTAATTTCTAAATTAATGATGAATTATCAGGATTAGAAGATATACGCTTACACTGCAGTCTTTTCAACTACTACAGCATAGGTGCGGTCATTCCCAAAAAAAAATTCTCATGTTTTGTTAGTTAATTGTGCCTAAGTCATCCCATTTAACGTAGAAAGCGTAATGTTCTTACAACGAATAAATAAAAGTATGTACTAAGATATATTTAAAAATTATACTTACTCTGTATTCCAAGGAAAGCCGAAAGTTGCCCAGAAGCTATTGAAATTGCTGCAGCTGTGGTAAACCCTATCGTGACGGGAGTTGAAATAAATTCAATAATGAATCCAAAATGTAGCAAACCAAAAATGGTTATTACACATCCTGCCAAAAAGCAAGCAAGAATAGCAAAATCCGGGCTAATCTGCACATATTTCTGCACCATCAATGCCATTATTGCTGTAGGACCTGCAAAAGACGGTTACCAGTAGAGAACGATGTATGTATAATGGGAAATAAATAATTTTCGTACCAATAGTAATGGCTTTGCATGTTCCAAACAATATGTATACGAAACTCCCCATGAATGCTGCATAGAGTCCATAGTGCGGTCCAAGACCCGACACTACACCATATGCTATTCCTTGTGGTATCGCAGTCAATCCAACCGTCAGTCCAGCAATTAAATCGCTTAGCAAATAAGCAAATTTATAGTCGGGGATCCATTTTAAAATTGGCAACCGGTTCCGTAGTGTTGATGTTGTGCATGCTTTATCAGCTCCACTTTTCAATATGCTTATCAAGTTGGGAAACTCTTCTCGGTAATATTGCTCGTTATCAACTAGACATGGTTCGATTAGGGTTGTATTGTTGTAATACTAATCAGTAGTTGAAAATGCTTACCACTATCGATTATGACTGTCGACTGGCGCTGGCGGTTTCCCTCCGACGATGTCTTCATGATAACAATGTGGTTGGGGTCAGTTTACTATATAGCAAACAGCCATACGTTAACAGAATGAAGCGAGAGAAATTGGAGACTAGAGTTTTCCGCGGCTACTAACTAGTATACTAAAGAGAGCACTGATTATATGTGTATAAGATTACCAAGCAGAACAGCCACTATACTATCAATTTGAGATGTCATGTCGTGTTGCACATTTTCGGCCGGATGAAAGTATCTGACTTCGTCAGGTACAAATTCGATTTTTAGATCATGTGTGTGCTGATGTGAGTGAGATTTGATATGGAGCGTGCACTTAATTTATTAATTACATATAGTAAATAATAAAAGCGAAAAATTATGAGGGTGGGCAAAAAGTACCTTTCCTGTTTTCCTATTTTATGCCTAAAAATAAAGAGTAGCCAATCAATAAAATTCTTAAGAAACTAAAAGTTATATTAATTAGTAAATTACACTAAAAATTCATAAATAAAAATAAATGTACTAAAAAAAATAAATTTAAAATACATGAAAAAAATATATACATATAAAAAAACGCTCAAATCGCAAACTTATTATTAACTTAATCCAATAATTCATATATATATGTATATACTTTTTTAATTCTTCTTTAGTGGAGCTAAATAAATCTAAATGACTAAAAGCTAGATTTCCAATTCGTTTCATTCTTTCCAAAGGCGAGTTACATAGATAATTTGTCCTCAAGCATCGTACTTCAAGTCTGGCTGTAGTCTGGCTGGTCGAGCGGTTAGTGCGCGCACCTTCGGTGCACAGGCTCATGAGTTCGAATCTCACCGTGTTCCATTGTGTTTTTCGAACTCACGAGCTTGTGACAGACTATGATCTCACTCAGATGTTAAACGAGTACCCATTTATGGGGATAAATAACACTGCTGAGCGTGATGCTGATCTCATTACCTCAACAAAAAGCAGATAAGATCTTGGAAATAGGATGTCACTAACACATCCTGCGGCCTTAGTCCAATGTTGGATTGTCGCGCCTGTTATTTATTTTATCGTACTTCAAACATATCACGGTGTCTTGTAACGCGGTTAGGAATTTTGAAAGGAATTTCAAAAACAAGATCAGGGCCATCTATAGACCCATTAAATAAGTTTGCCAAGAAGACAGCATCAAAATAAGTTCTATTAATATTCAATAATTCCTGAATATGTGCATAATTTATGTCGCTACTGGTTATGTGCAATTTATAGGCGATATACATTAAGAATTTATGCTGAACTTTTTCAATCGAAGTAAGTACAAACTGTACTACTATGGAATCACAAATCAATGAAACGGAGTTGGCATTATTCTGGACGCGTCTTTGCTTGGCAGCATAATAAGTGTCGCGAAGAGAAGTGATCGCTTGATCAGCATCAAATTGGTTATCTGCAGATACCGAATTGGTGTTCTTGGGAGGAGATCTAAATGGCCATGTGGGTGAATCAAATTATGATACGAGGATTGCCATGGTGGAAAGGGTAGCCCTTCAACGGTCAGAAATGACGAAGGTGAAGCTATTCTGACCATGTGCAGATCGCACGGTTTGGTCATCTTAAATACATGGTTTGTGAAAAACGAGACACCTGATCACCTACAGTAGTGGACACGGAGATAGGAAACATGAAACGCAGATCGATTACCACCTCTGCTTCGGAGTGGTTTCAAAACAACACAAACTGCACCGAGCACAGTCCAACACAAATGTGGAATAGTTTCGCTGACATGTCAGTAGGTGAGGCGGAAAAGACACTTGGAGTTTCGAAAGGTCCACTCCACACGAAGAAAGAAACATGGTGGTGGAACACTGAAACTAAGGAATCAGTGCAAGCCAAATCGAACGCATTTAAGGAATGGACGAAATGTGAGTCAAGCAGTGAAACCGAACGGGTTCAACTTCGCGAAAATGATATGCAATGCCGGAAAAACGTAAAGCGCTTGGTAGCTCAAGCAAAGGCGAAGGCAGCTGAGAAATTCTACCAAGAATTAGAAACTCCGACTGCGACCGAAGGACCGTCTTTGCGCGAGAGACCTAAGCATTTAGGGTCGCAGCCCAAAGGAGAAGGAACGCTCGGGAAATACAGGCGCCAAAGCACGTGGAGGACTCGCAAGGAATGTTGCTGATTGACGGTGCGGCAATTTGTAGCAGGATGCGATAGTATTTGGACGAACTTCTAAATGAAGAATTTCCTCGAGCAGCTTTTCGAGATGTTGAACCGAATACCACAAATATTGAAGATATCTCAGAGGGAGAGGTTATGGAGGCAATGCATCAGATGAAACGCGGAAAGGCAGTCGGACCGGACAAAGAAAATGGAAAATGTCGCGCTTAGTTGGCTCACAGTTCTCTTCAACAAAATCAAAGGTGGGCAACCGATGCCTGATGCTTTCAGGGAAAGTTTTCTTCTTCCTTTCTATAAGAACAAGGGAGACTCACGCAAACTCAACAACTATAGGGCTATAAAGTTAACACCTCATACACTGAAGATCTACGAGCGAGTTTTCTGCAACCGATTGAGAAAGATTGTGCGGTTGAATGACAATCAATGCGGCTTTGTTGAAGGTCGATCTACAGTCGATGCGATTCAGTGCATTCATATTGCAATGGTAAAGTATAGAGCAGCACGAAAGGACTTGCACTTTGTGTTCATCGATTTGGAAAAGGCATTCGATAGAGTACCTCGTGATCTGATATGGTTGGCCTTGAGAGCACTTAATGTCCCTGAGGCATACGTCAGGATGATACGAGACATATGATGGAGCTACGACTAAGGTTAGATGCACAGCCGGTGAATCAGAAGAATTTCCGGTGAATGTCGGAGTCCGTTGCTCTTCAACATCATCATGTGCTACTTATTAACATGTATCTCCAAAGGCCTAGAAATATCTCTTCTTTTTGCTGATGATATAGTTCTCAGTAGCCCAAACATCGTTGCCTTGCAAGCTGCACTTACAAAATGGTGTGACATTCTGGAGGAGCATGGACTGAGGGTAAGTATAACAAAGACTGAGTTCTTATGCTGTCCATTCTCAGACCCAGATGCACCGATACCAGAAATGTACGTCAAAGGAGAGCAGCTTAAGTCTTGTACCAAGTTCAAGTACCTTGGCTCGATGGTGAACAACGGAGCTACATGCGATGATGACATCAAACATCGCACAAAGGTTGGGTGGATGACGTGGCGAGAAAACTCTGGAGTTTTCTGTGATAAGAAAATGCCACTGAAGCTCAAGGGCAAGTTGTACAAAACGATTGTACGTCTCGCCCTCATGTATGGATCAGAATGCTGGACCATGTATGAAGGTTACGCGAAACAAATGACAGCGACTGAAATGAAAATGTTACGCATGTCAGTTGGTGTAACGAAAAGGGACCACATCAAGAGTAGCACATCCGAGGCAGCTTGTCCATAGACCAACCAATCACCGAAATGCTCGAAGACCGACAAATGGATTGGTATTGCCATGTTCAACGGCGTCCGCCTGAGAACCCCGCAAAGAAAGCGATATCAATGGAAGTTCCACTTGATGGACCCATGGCCAGAGGCCAGGTGTATTAACTGCTTAAGTTGACTAGAAAATCAGGAGGAAAATTATCACAAGTTGAGCGTTTACGAGGTATATGTCCATTAATCAAATTGTTCACAGTATTATAAAACAAGGACACTGCTTCATTTAGTGACAAGCTTTCAATTACAGACCAATCAACAATGTTTAAAGCTTCGTTTAACTCAGAATAATCTCCATTTTGAAAATTAATAAATTCGTATTCACATTTTTTAGATTTTTCAATAAGTAATGGTAAAGTTAGATTGATATCCAAAGCTGGATGATAACTATCAATTGGTAAAAAAGGAGTTTTGTTTTCAGATACAGAAATGGTTCGTACATTTGAGAATACTAAATCTAAAACATTGTTCGCAATATGTTTGATATAATTGAATTGAAATAAATTTAAGAATGAGAAAGTATCGATTACATCCATAAATAAATAACAGGCGCGACAATCCAGCATGTGTTAGTGACATCCTATTTCCAAGATCTTATCTGTTTTGTTGAGGTAATGAGATCAGCATCACATCACGCTCAGCAGTGTTATTTATCCCCTTAAATGGGTACTCGTTTAACATCTGAGTAAGATCATAATCCGTCACAAGCTTGTGAGTTCGAAAAACACCATGGAACACGGTGAGATTCGAACTCATGACCCTGTGCACCGAAGGTGCGCGCACTAACCGCTAGACCAGCCAGACTACTAGATTACATCCATAGCTTTCATATTATTGCTTCCAACAGACCATGAAGAAGAGCCCGTGAAAAGAGCCCAAGCTTGCGTGGATTCTAATGGGGCACACCTATCGGATATAATTTTCCACACCTAATGTAAATAAAATACATAAATTAAATCTAATTTTGCGATACATAAAATTATTTAATAACATAAAATTATATTACATAAATAGGAAAGGGACTTTTTGCCCACCCTGTACAAATTTTAAATATACAAACATACGGAAAAAGAGACACATACATCTTGTACCATTTTATGCTTATTATACCCTTCGGTTATTAAGCGAAAAGGGTATATTAACTTTGTCATGAAGTTTGTAAAGCATTGAAGGAGGCATCTCCGACCATATAAAATATGTGTAAAAAAATACTTTGATATGAAGTATTTTTTAAGTTGGCTAAATAGTTTTAATCTAAGTAGGTTTTTATTTTGACTTAAATGTTCAATTTAATAAATAATTTTATCTAGAGAAATACATAATATTCATCAATTGTAAATTAACAATCAATATCGTTTCTGTTATTTAGGTAAGATATTTTATAAAATAATTTAATTGTTAATGTAAAATAAAAAGACTGTTATTTAGTTTCAGAAACAATTTCTGTTATTTTGATCAATATTATAAAATTGTACATCCCTAAGGGAAGCTGCAGTTTCCGATTTTCTTCTGGATCTGGATATTTTTTATTGAGGAAGTTAGCCAATAAATAGCGTCTAGTATGGGAATTTTCTTAGCGAGATGGCTTGAAGACGTTACATTATCCATATGAGCTAATAGATGTCTTAGTACATGTTTACGGTAATGCATTTTAAAAGTTTTTTTATCATCCCATGATCTAAGGGTTGGCACGCGTCTGTCGTGTTTGGTGACAGGAACACGATTTTGACATTTGTTAAAATTTTGATTTGGGTGTGACACTGCATTGTCCCTGAAAAAAAAATTTTTCACGTGTCATCCACGCCTTATTGGTATTGAGATGCCAATCCACTTGCACTAAATTTAAATCTACACCTTTAACTCAGCGTGGACTCTGTGCCTTCCCAATCAGCAGAGAATTTTCGAACTCACCAATCATGTTTGTGCATAGGAGGGTTGTTAGTCTTTCTTTTGAAATTTCGCCTCCCAGGCATCTTTCATTTTTAAGCTGCATAGTTTTTTTTCGGGAAGGGCTCTGAAAAAAAGCAGTTTCGTCGCAGTTAAAAATATCTTTCTGTGCATATCCGGCTCCGGCACAATATTCTTGAACCTTTTCCTTCCAACTTGTAACAATAGCTTGATCCACAGAGGCACCTTCCCCGCAGATCGTTTTATATGAAATGTTAAGTTGGCATTTAAATTTATCTATCCACCCCACAGATGCTTTGGAATCGTTTTAACCGAGAGATTTCGCAATTTCGAGCGCCTTTTCTCGAATAGGTGGTCCAGAAATTGGAATGTTTGCCGCCCTGGCACGGCAAAGCCATTCGACTACAGCCGTGTCTATGGTCAAGCCAGCGGTTTTTGCGAATCTACTCCTAATTCCATCATTCCCGTGTCTAGCATATTAATTTAGGAGGTTTTTTTGTGCTTTAAAACCTCGCTTACTTGAGTTTTTCCCACATGGAATTTTGTTGCTAACACACGAACACTCAACTTTTCATGTTCACTCAGCCGAATAATCTCAACTTTTCTTTAAGAGTTAGCCGGACGAGCGAATTGGACATATTTTACATATTTTGAAACACAAATTCTGTAAAAAATCCGAATGCAACTAACTGACAAAATCGATCTGGAATGTAGCCGAATTAATATTTATAACCTTAATAGAACTGGAAACGAAAAAGCAAGAAAAAAATACTTCAAGAAATAAAAATTTATAAAAAAATATCCCCAGCTTTAGACTGAAGCCAGAAAGAAAAGGCTTTGAGTGCAAGAGAAGTAGTCAATTACTGATTGGAAGGAAAAGCAAACAAGAACAAAAAAGGAGGCGAAAGTTAAAGTCAGAAAGCTTGTTTTTTACATGTAGTGTCCGTTATAGGGAGAACATATAGTAAGAAAAAATCACGAAAACGTTGTCCGCGCCCGCTATTGAGAGTGTCCGCTTTATAGAAGTATTAAGGTTTGTGTTCGTAGAGACGACTCGTGGGATCATCGCTTAGCGATCGAAGTTAAACCACCGGGTTTGAGTACTATATGGGTATATTTTCTATTCAGACATGTTCCTTTAGTTCATAGTCGATACTAGGAAAGTAGAACCATTCAACAAATATTTAAATACGGTTTGAAATTGGATGCAAAACTACGATCGCTGAGCGATCATCACATGAATTGTCTCTACGAACTTTAAATGCCCAGAAACTAATGCAAAAACGCAGGGGAATCAAAAATTGTCCGTTATAGGGAAATGTCCGCTATTGAGAAGTGTCCGTTAAGGGAAGTTTCACTGTATATGATCAGCGTGACGAGCTGAGTCGATTGGACGATGTCAGTCTGTCCGTCTGTCCGTCTGTCCGTCTGTTGCGACGCGTTTAGCTCGGCCAGCTTAAAAGCTATGGAGCTGAAATTTTGTACAGATGCTTCTTTTTGTTGCAGGCAGTTTGTATGTTTGAATCGCTAAAATCCGACGAGGGGGTCGTGGGGCTGCCATACAAACCTACCCCCCAAAATTAGGTTCTTCTTAGAAAAACTTTTTTATTTATGGACCAATTTCAATAAAATTTCGCACAAATGTGTTTTCATTGCTGACACACAACATATGTAAAAATCGACCAAATCGAACAATGGGGTCGTGGGGCTGCCATACAAACTTAGTCCCCCGAATTAGGTTATTCTAAAAAAAAAACTTTTTTATTTTCTCATCGATTTCAATCAAGTTTTGCACAAATGTGTTTCTAGTGATATCACAAAAGATATGTAAAAATGGACCAAATCGGACTATGGGGTCATGGGGCTGTCATACAAACCTAGCTCCCCAAATTAAGTTCTTTTAAGATTTTTTTTTATTTATACCCTATTTCCAACCAAACTCCACACAAATGTGTTTCTATTCATGACACAAACATATGTATGAATAGATGGAGTCGGACCATGTGGTCATGGGGCCACCATACAAACCTAGCCCCCCAAATCAAATTTTTCTAAGAAAATACATTTTTATTTGCACACCAATTTCAATCAAACCTCATGGAAATGTATTTTTATTGATGTTACAAAACATATGCAAAAATAAATTAAATCGGACCATGGGGTCATGGGGCTGACATATAAACCCAACCCCGAAATTAGGTTCTCCGAAGAAAAACTTCTTTTATTTGTCCACTAATTTCAACCAAATCTTATAATTAATGCCTCAAATATACGTAAAAATTGATGGAAAGGCCATGCGTTCATTGGGTTGCTGTACAACGTGACCCGGGACAAATAACACTATCTCTAATTTTTAATACATATATGTATATTCGCTCATATGTCTAGGGCTATTACTTTTAATGCATATAAATATGAATTGACTTAAAAATGGACTTTCCCTTTTTAAAAATGTATTAAAAAAAAATTTTGAAGCGCTCGAATTGATTTTTTTTTCTTCGAACGAAAATCTAAAAATTTGGATTCGGATTGACCGTGTGTGTGTGAAAACAAGCAAATCTGATGATTAGTAACCCCCACAATTTGGGGATTAACTATCGCCAAATTTTGGACAGATTATAAAAACATGACTTGTGCCATCCAGAAACATCCAGGACGTCTAAAACATCACAAATTGTCTTCGGGCACTCACTCACTCCTGACATGCTTGTGGCGACTGGCGAGGTTAAACAAACACATGCACTACAGTTAAATGCTGAGTTTCCAAATACATAAATCGTAACCCAAGACGTTATCATCCCATAAGAGGAAAAGTAGATTTTAATAGAACCCTAACAAGGCAGGCGCATAGGGCCCCGCAAAGCAAGTCTTTTATATTTTGAAAAGCGAAAAAAATAGAGCCCCACACAATGGTGTTTAATATTGTCCACTGCACCAATGAACCCATATTGCACCTGCTATGCAGTAACACAACATAATGAATAATGTATTCTGGCACTGTATTGTAGTCCTCAAAATATCACCCCGAAGATAATCCAAACAATGTACATACTTATAATCATCTTAACAATTTTTCGAAGGTACTTTTTGTCTCGGGCCGGTTCTCTTCACAAACGCCCGGTGACAAAATTAGTGTTAAAATAATGTAATGTGTCCAGGATCTCTTTTCTCTTTTATTACCGTAACTCCTAGTGGAGCATGGTGCGTTGATGACTACCGTGTGTAGTCATCAACGTTACAAAGACAACTGAGTTCGGAGTGTGATACGGTTGTCAGCCATACCACTTCCTAGTCGCATTGTTAGTTTATTATTCTACGATAAGAATATTTCTTATCATCTTCTTCTGAATAATAAACTTGCGACGAGTCGTGCCGAGTTTGGAGTGTCCAGGATACATACATAGTAAAGTTTGTATATCCGTGAGTTGTAATAAAAAGTGTTATTATTGAACTCGAAAATCTGTCGAACCCACTAACGACTAGAAAAGACGGAAATATTACAATAAAGATAAGACATCAGGCTTTAACATCACAAACTGCTAGAAAAAATGCCTAGTTTTCAAAATATTGGTACGTAGAAAGAAATATACACCCCTTTGATTTGGCTCAGTTCTTTTGCTCGCAAGAGTAAAACAAAATATTCTACGGCTAATTTTTGTTATTTTGAAAACTAAAAAACTCAGGTTCCAAATAGGACAGAAATGGTTAATTCCTTCCATTCCAGTAAAGGCAAAATTTTGGATCGATTTTGATATAATTTGAATAAATTTTATCAAATTGCAGATCTATTAGGGGCAGTTTGAATTGAATTGAAATCGAGCTAAAATTAACCCTAGTTTTCTGCACTTAAGACATTAAAACTGTTAGAAATGATGTAAGAAAGAAATGATCGCTAGACTATGCAACAATTTTTAAAAGAATCGTACGAGCACCTCACCTTGGCAGAAGTTGGAGAAAATTGAGATGGAAAAACAGATTGTTTTTGGGTCAAATCACAAAAATTTGACTTTGAAGCTCTATAAAAACCAAACCTCTTATCCGATTTTAGTGCCGTTAGATTTATTTTTTTAGTTAAATTTGTTGGGTGTAATAATCATCTTATTTTGATTCTCTAGCTAGTCTAGCTTTTGAGATATTGAAGTTTTAGTCGTAAAAGAAAATGTTTTTTTTTCAAAAATCTTCAAATGCCTGTAGCAGCTAAAGGGTTAAGGATAGGGGGTATGTTCCGTACAACTTTTTGCTGGAAATCACATGAGGAATCACAATCCGGTAGTTTCCGGACACCCTGTATATGAATTTTTTTTTTATACATATATACAAATATGGACAAAAAAGTACACCCCTCTTGAACCACTTTAAGCTAAATTTTCTTTGCATTTACTGTCTGATAATATTCTAAATGGATAGTCGTCTTAACAATACTGTCAATGCGCCCGAAAAATTAAATGGCTCTGGCCTATTTCCTCAGATCATTCCTATATAAACTTTGAAGTCGATAAATCGAAATAAGCACACTATCAATTTTTTTTATTTTTTCCAGTTCAGGGTGTGATTTTCCGAATGGACAAATCTTTTTTTTTGTTTTTTTTTTTATGTGCAACTAATGTTAAATAAAAAAAATAAGTGGATGAAAATGGATGGTAGCCCGAAGAAAGGCGTTAAGGTTTCCAACTTTGTAATTCGCCTAATAAGTAAAAAGACCTGCCAATCATTTTCGTCTTTAATGTAGAATGCATAAAAGAAAATAAAACTAACCTGACACACGAGAAAGTTTTTATAACAGTCTCAGTTATAACTGGCAATAACCTTAGTACTATAGCGAAAAAAGCTCTGTTCCCATTGGGTGAGGTTATAAAACACAACGTTTCGCGCAACGTTTCAAATCAACCGGCCGTTACGGATCAGAAGCTTCTCCCTACAAACAGATCCCCTAAGCGCCCCCTTGCGAGGCATAGCTTGATTGATTGACAGAAATTTACAATCTGCCGTCGAACCGTGCATTTCCGCCCTCATTTATTTATTAAACTATTTATAATCAATGTAAAATGTATCTGCATCTCGTTTAAAGCTGGAAATTTTAATTTTCGAGCAAAACGTATCAGCTGTGATGTGTCAATTGTCACATTTGTCACTTTCCGAGAGATGGCAATGGTAACACCAAGTCTGATCCGGATCTATGCGTTTACAGAACACAATAGGAAACGTTTCGGAAAACGCGACACGTTACGCGAACGTTGTGTTTTATAACCTCACCCATTATCGACGCTTATTGCGGCAGATATTGATATTATCGTATCTTTACAAAAAGTTAATCGAAGAGTAGTAATTCTAACGAAAATTTCTACTAAATAGGGTGTAATTTCTTGCTTCATGATGTCAGTTCCGAGACTTGTTAAATTACTCGAAAATATTTAGAGTAAGTCAAATCAAAGAATCAAAAGCAAAGTTTTACCACAAGAAGGACAAATTATGGAATTTCTTGAAGTAGCTTGGTATAGTGTGCCACTTGGACCATGTCGTCAAATTGTCTTCAGTAATAGCTGTTTTTTTTTCTGGAAAATAATAAACAATATAAGGAGAAATAATAAAAGAAAACTAATTCTTGTCGAATCAGAGCACACAGTTTGAAAAAGAACCAATTTTAACTAAATTAATTGAGATGTACTTATTATTTGGTACAGCCTGTTTTAGTCGTTTCATACTTTCTCAAGGAAGATAAAAGCTGTTATTTATTTGAAATGGTAAATGGACACATTAGGTGTGTTTTTTTGGTTATCCCGTGCAGGTTTGGGTAACGAAACTCCATATAAAAAAAATGACAGCTGACGCACCTGTCATTTTTTTATATGAAGTTTCGTTACCCAAACCTACACGGGATAACCAAAAAAACACACCTATTGTTTAACTCCTCTCAAATTGAATAGCAAAATATAAAGAATATTTTATTTGCTTTAAAAACTGCTTGGCTACAGGCTTTCGAGAAAAAATTTAAGGTGTACTTATTATATTGGCCATATGTGCGCAACTTAGCGCGTATATGCCTTAATCTAGATGTATAACTTCTATTTTTAGGTAAATCATGTAAATCATTATCTGACCAAAAACAACAAAGTTGTAAAAGTTACCCCGCCAAAGAAAAATTCATCTGCCGCAAAAAGAATACATATCACTCCAATCCGCTGCTCATATCTAATTTTGTTTGCTGGATGTACTTTTGTTTTAGGTGTAAATGCTGGAGAAGTTTAAATGTACAGGACTACTTCTTAAAGTAATTTGGTGGGAGCTTTAACATTTTATTCAGTGCCACTTTGACGGCTCCCTCCAAATTACTTTAAGAAGTAGTCCTGTACATTTAAACTTCTCCAGCATTTACACCTAAAACAAAAGTACATCCAGCAAACAAAATTAGATATGAGCAGCGGATTGGAGTGATATGTATTCTTTTTGCGGCAGATGAATTTTTCTTTGGCGGGGTAACTTTTACAACTTTGTTGTTTTTGGTCAGATATCATATATTTTTGCATACTTAAATAGCCAACTAATATTTTTGTTTTGGGAAAAGTTTCAATAGGTTTTTGTTCAGCATATTCCATAAATTTAATATCATAAGTTATATTCACAGGGTCTTCTTTAAAATAAATAGATACTGCAAACGCAATTGCAAATACGCCACAAATGGCTGTTGCTGAGCTTTTTTAAAAATAATTTTGGGATGAAATGGGTTCAGTTTATTAATATGTATTTTGTGCAAAATAGATTTGTGTTATCTTTGTGTTATGGCTCTGCTAACATTCTGTTAGTAATCTGTTAATTTTTTGTTAACTCTGTTAATGCTCTATTAACGTTATCTTAACACTCTATTATCTTTTCGTTAATGCTCTGTTAACGTTCTGTTAATGTTCTCTTAATTCTCTTTAATCATTCGGCTAACGCTCTGTAAACGGTCTGTTACCTTTCTTTTATTACTCGATTTACGTTCTGTTAACGTTCTGTTAAGGCTCTGTTAATTTTCTGTTAACACTCTGTTAACGATCTGCTAACGCTCTGTTGTTGCCTTACCAACGCTTTGTTAACGTTCTGTTACTGATCTGTCTTAATGCCCCCTGACTCAGTGTCCCAATGTCACATTGTCCCAATGTCACAGTGTCCCAATGTTCCAATGTCGTAATGCCCTAATGCCCTAAGGTCCATTGTCACAGTGTCCTCATGTCCCAATGTTCTAATATCCCAGTGTCCCAATGTCCTAATATCCTTGTGTGCCAATGTCCCAATATCCTGATGTCCCAGTGTCCCAATTTAGGTCCTATTGTCCCAATGTGCAAATATCACAGTGCCCCAATGGTTTAATGTCCGAATGTCCCACTACCCTAGTGTCCCAATGTCCCAGTATCGGAATATCCTAATGTCCCAGTCTCCCACCTAATGTCCTAATATCCCAATGTCTAACTGTCCTAATGTCCCAAGGTCCTAATGCCCCAATTTCCTAATATCCCAGTACCCCAATGTCCCAAATGTCCCAGTATCCTAATGTGATAATATCCCAATGGCCCAATGTCCTAATGTACCAGTGGTCAGTGTCCCAATTTCGCAGTGTACCAAGTGTCCCAAGGTCCCAATAGCCTAATGTCCTAATATCCCAGTGCCCCAATGTCCCTGTACTTCAGTGCCCTAATGTCCCAGTATCCCAATGTTCCAATATCCCAATGTGCCAATATCCCAATGTTACAATGCCCCAATGTTCTAATATCCCGATGTCCCAGTGCCCCAATGTTCCCACGTCCCAGTTTCCCCAGTGTACCTAATGTCCCAATGTCCTAATGTGTTGATGTCCTAATATCCCAATGTCCTAATATCCCAATGTCCTAATGACCCAAGACCCTAATGTTCACATGTTCTTATATCCCAGTGCCCCTATGTGCGAATATCCCGATGTCCCAATGTTACAACATTCCGATGTCTCAGTGGTTCAATGCCCCTATGTCCCAATGTCCTAATATCCCAGTGTCCTAATGTCCCAGTCTCCCAGTGTCCTAATGTCCCAATATCCCAATGTCCCATTGTCCCAATATCCTGATGTCCCAATGTCCCATTGTCCCAATATCCTGATGTCCCAATGTCCCAATATCCCGATGTCCCAATGCCCCAATATGCCGATGTCCCCACGTCCCTGTTTCCCCATTGTGCCTAATGCCCCAATGTCCTAATGTCCCAAGACCCTAATGTCCCAATTTCCTAATATCCCACTACCCCAAGATCCTAGTCTCCCAGTCTCCCGGTGTCCCAATATCCAAATATCTCAATGCCGCAGTGTGTTTTAAAAAATGGTCAATGCGATGAGCCGATAGACGCAATTGTTGGAAATCTTTTGTTAACTTTACCTATTAATTTACCGTTATTCCATCCACTTATCTAAATGGAAGACATTGATTCTTTAGAAGGACCACCAGAGGATCATTCGTTCCAAATTTCATAAAAATTCCATCACGAAGAGAGACAGTAGAAGCAAGTCTTTCTGCAACTGTAGACTTCATTCTGAAATTGGGTTACTCGCTTAAGTCTGTGAGGGTGAAAATTTCACCGTTTATTGCATATATCTTACCCGTTATTGTGCCGATCGAAGATTTTATTTGGAAAGGCACTAGAACAGGATATGTGGAATATTTTGGTAAAAATTTTTTTTTGGGGGCTGTTGCCTGGAAGGCTGTAGCCTGATCAAACAAAAAAGCAAGTTGTCTCCGGTAATCATAGACTTGTTCGCTTTCGTTTTTCTTTTTCCTTTGGCGGGCGAGACGCTCTCGCGTCTCTTGATATATTTTATTTCTAGTCGAATTTTAGATTTTAAGTAGGTAAATCTAATTAGGCCTTATTTCAATTTAAGGTTGAAAAACACTCTTTGTCAGTAAAATGTTCATTTAATAAATTTAAACATATCACTTTTTGCCTAAATTAACTGCCAAACAAACAAATAAGTTTTATATTTTATAAATTTATTGTATTTCATCATCATTATAGCAGCGAAACTGCACGACGTAGGACCTTCGCCACATAGAAAATTGTGGTACATTATGTATATATTTGGTTTATTTTTACTCATCATGTAGCGTACTTCTGTATATATTTACAAAAAATCAAGTTTTAAGTTATTATTTTATTCATAAACTTGAAAAACTATAGACTTTAAAACGTACAATATTATGAAAATAATTTAAATTTATGAGGCATATGAATGTGTTATGCAGTACTAGACGAAAAAAAGATCAACCAAATTTTATATAAGCAACAATAAAATGTCTGTAATCTTTTTGAATGTTTCTATACATGTAGGTAAAAATATTTCTTTGGTTAATAATTTTTAAGTAAATAGCTAATAGCTCTTAAAGATGCACCGGTAAACTAGGAACACATGTATGCTATGCATATTGGTATAAGGCAAAGAATTGTCATAGGCAGGAATGCACTGGCACCATCCTCGGCTGCAAAAATATATAAAAAGAGATATCAATAAATTATATTATTATGAGAGCGGTTAAGTCGAGTCAGACATAATTTTCAGATTTGAAATGACAATCCTTTTAATAGGCATTGTCAATCTGAAAAAATTAATAAATAAATATAATAAATCTAGCTAATATCATGGTTTAATGTTTGATTGATATATCCTTATTTTACCGTCATGAACACTTCATCCTTGAAGTATTCAAAGTCCCAAACTCATTAGTGAGGGCTTATATACCGGCTCTTAATTTAAACTATCTTAAAATATTTTTGGAGATAGTACCTTTTCCATTGGGTGTATATACCGTCCTAGTCTAGTTCGCGTATTAACTTCTTCTTCTTCTTTATATTCGAATTGGTTATGGAATGTGCAGGTGTTTACAAATGGTTTATCTGACGTTTTGATTATTTGGACAATTTTATAATTGAAATTTGTTAATCTCGCGTTTTTTCTAACCAAGAATTTCATAAACTTTGTAGCGAAACGAAAATCGAAAACGATATCACCCCAATAACAAGACGACTTCGATCTTCCTAGATAAAATTTCAGAGACAGTCGCTTGTCTAGGCATAATGGATTGGCAAGCCCCTCGCCATCTATTGCTAGTGGGCCTAAATTTAGCTTCGATTAGTTAGTGCAGCCCGTATATGCCGTCCAAAAATAATTTAATTTTGCCTAAAACTTTATATAAGCACCTCACCTTGGCAGAAATAGGAGAAAATTGAGATGGGATATGGGAAAACATTTTGTTTTTGAGTCAAATCACAAAAATTTGACTTTGAAGTTCTGTAAAAACCAAACCTCTTATCCGATTTTAGTGCCATTAGTTTTATTTTTTAGGTAAATTTGTTGGCTGTAATGATCATCTTATTTTGCTATTCTAGCTAGTCTAGCTTTTGAGATATTGAAGTTTAAGTCGTACAAGAAAATTAATTTTTAAAAAACCTTCAAATGCCTGTGGCACCTAAAGGGTTAAGCTAAGGGGGTATGTTTCGTACAAGTTTTTTGCTGGAAATCACATGAGGAATCACAATACGGTGCGTTTATGCGGCAGTTTCCGGACACCCTGTATACACGGTCAGTGTTTCACTATTCATTTTATCCATTAATCATTATGCAATAATAAATTTACAGAAACTATTTCGGAAGGGGTTTTTGGATAAAAACCAAATCATTTTGCTCTGGCGGTCGATATGGCAACTACATGTAGTTCATAGCTTTGAAAACACTATCAATACTTGATGTATTTATGGGATCACAAAATCCCGAAAGGTCTGTAAACGTGTCGAAGTATCTACCCAAGCTTGCTCTTCTCTGATTTTGTCGTTCTTTCTTGCATTGATTTGTCTTCACCAATACCTCAAATCAATTCTGAAAATGTTGGCGTAAAACCAATCTCAAAATACCCCATGGAAATGTTCAGTCGTACACTCCCTACCAAAAAGCACAAACAAACAAACAATCACAATAATCATCTCATTACTCTCGCAGTCGGCTAGATTTGCCAACTCAAACAGGTCTCTCGTCCGGCAGTAGTAACATGTAGTGTTCAGTAGTAGTTAATTTTGAATGGCTGTCTTCTATAACAATCCTATAACAGAGTGTTCTAATTCTATTAGGTTAGAGCAGTGGCTCCCAACTCAGAAACATCTGCGGACCACTTAGCCTGAAAAAGAATCTTGACGGACCACCGTTCAAAAATAATGAAACCAATGAAGGTCTCGATTTTTTGTCGAGGTATTGTATTCAAAAGCTTACGCTCTCTCTCCCATCACAAATTACTCTTATTATTATTATTTTTTTTTGCTATTTCCTACTTAAAAATAACACATAGATATGTTACCATGGTGCTTTAATCTGGGAAAATTATTTAACGAAAATTAGGTTCGACTTCCATCTCTTCGAAGGTGCAGTCCACAAACTCCCGACGCAAACGATTGTCATTGGGATTTAATTTTTATATTCACACAATCTTCTTAGGAAGCATGAATTAAGATTTGTTTGCCAGGTTGAGAGAATAGAAAATGGAGAATAAATGTTTTCTTCGCTTCGTCACTTGCTTGCACAGGGATAGGTGTCTTCTGGTCTGGAAGAGCTAACTTCGATAAAAAGTTATCCAGTAAACGGTACAGCTCGGTCCTTAGACCCCAATTTGTAACAATGCGAATTCGAATTTTGATAATTAGTATGAATAATTTCGGAACAACAACCTATCGCCGTCCCATAATCACAGATTTAGTAGCAAAGTATTTACTGGATAATCTGTTTCATGATAATGCGTGTTTCGCATGTGAATTTAATTAGCCACAAGAAAATATAGCTTTTTTGTAAGAAGTGTCCAGAGTCCGCGGACCACCTACGGGTTTCTCACGGACCACCCCCGGTCCGTGGACCACCTGTTGGGAAACAGTGGGTTAGAGACATACACATACATAATCATAAATCTGCAATATACCCAGTTCAGTCCACAATAGCGCTCGGATCCTGTAAAAATTGCTGAGTCAGTCCCTTGCCTCAATTCCATCAATTTCTACCCACTCACCGAATATGGTAGAACTTGTGCCCTGGCGCAGACCTGCCATTGTCATAGAAGTTGACAAATTGTCAGTTCATTGAGTGAATGTTAATCTGTCAACTTGTATGGAAAATCACTGTGACTGATGACTAAAAAGTGTAAATCGACCTTAAGCAATGCACACACACGACGTTCGCAAATCGTCATTTTGATCAGCATTATTTTTTTGGTTTGCGGGGTATGAAGTATCATATAGGGTTTTCCAATTAGAGCGGGTAGATGTTTGCAGCCATAGTAGCGGCCTGCTTGTTTTGGTGGCGTCGGTCTAATCTGTTGTTTAATATTCAGTCACTCATGCCAAATCACCATGTCAATTGTCAAGCTACAGGGCGCTACGTGCCACACAGCAGATGCCATGATGCAATATATTTGTTGAGCGATAGTGGGCTCACACCACGTAGATCATCTCTATCGTAAAAAAACAATGAGCCAAGAAAACGTCTGCGTTTCTCGGCCAGGACAATGGCAGAGAAAATGATGTACACTCTCTTCCTCTTCTTCGTCATCGTAACTACGACAGAAGTCGTTATGGGGAACTCTGAGCCTCCTGGCGTGCTTCCAGATAGGACAGTGCCCGTTATGATCCCTACCACCTTGCCGACATGTTTCCTGTCTATTGACAGTAAAATAGTTGACCTGGCCGCGTCACGTCGTGGCCAAATTAATCTTGTTGTAGCACACGTGGTACCGTTAGACTATCTTGCACTAGCCCTGTGCATTACAGTTGTTTCTATTGCCTGTTTACAAGAAGCGTTTGCCATTTTTATATTATTGCGGTCGGCCTCTAAAGTCATAGCGGTCGCATTACGAGCAAGACGGTCCGCATTGTAGTTCCCTTCAAATCCACTATGACTTGGATTTGGCAGAGAACGATGTTGAAATATTGACCAATCACTCTTAGAGCTGAGCGGTAGTTGTCAACAGTTTTTAATGTAGTCAGGACAGATTCGAGAGATCGAATTGCGGCCTGACTGTCTCTGAATATGATGGATGACATTCCTCATCGCGACGACATGATTTCCCAACCAGGTTAGGGTTTTCATGATTGCAGAAATTTCCGCTTGAAGAACACTATAGTGGCCAGATAAACAGTGTGCCAAGTTAATGTCTAGTCCATAAGAGTGATTTCCAATACCAACTATCTTAGAGCTATCTGTGTAGAACACAAAAGACCCTGTAGCCAGGTGTGCATTGTTATCCCAGTGATCCCTTGACGGAATCAAACAATCGTGATTTTTACCAAAAGCATACCTGGGACTAGTGTAATCAGTCTCCAAGTGGAGGTTAAAATTTCGTAGTATCGTTGAGTGGCCGTACTTTAGCGTTTGTCACTGACTAGTTTCACGTATGCGTAGTGCCGTGTTAGCAGCCAGCTGTTGGCCGAATAGATCCAACGGTAGCAGATTGAGCACAGTGTCAAGTCCAGCCGAAGGTGAAGTACGAAAGGCTCCAGCTATGACAATAAAAGCTATTCTTTGTACATTCGCCAGCAAGTTATAATAAGTTGTTTTACTGAGTGCCGACCACTATACGCATACACCGTACAGTAGAATGGGACGTACGATAGCAGTGTAGATTCAATACAGTGCTTTTGGTTGCGGGCCCCAGCCCCTTCCTATTGCTTTCCTGTACGAAGAGAGTGCTATAGCTGCTTTATTCACCCTCTCTTGAATGTTAGGTTTCCAGCTAAGCTTCCTATCGAGCAATAGTCCACCAACTCAGTTTCAGCTGGATTAAGTCGAACCCCACTGATGTTTACTCAGTTTGTTAAAACAGCACTAAGCACTTCCGGGAATTTACCTGTCACAGCAATTACAACATCGTAAGCATATGCAGTGACCTTGCAACCAATATTCTCGAGATCCACCAGCAATTGATTGATTGCTATATTCCAAAGTAGGGGAGATAAAATACCTCCTCCTTACAAACGACGAGCCCAGTGTGGTGTGAATTCGTCTATATGTTAATAGCGTCTTTACGAGTGTGCAAATGGACACTTCGACGTGAATACTCCGACGGTAATCGCACTAGTTCACCCTTATTCATGCACGAGGGGAAAATTGTCCCGTGTTGAATTGGGATCGAGAGTGTTTCGCACATCTGCCTCGGTTGGGCTTTCCGCACTAGTAAAATGTAAATTGAATTATTTAAAGAGAAACTACGAGATACAGAGTAATGGTGGAAATTTTGATGTTCTATGCTTTCATTTTTAAAGCAAAGCATTCCGATACGATACCTACTTATCTCTCAAAGGTAATTTGTCTGAAGTAGTAATTTTAACTAATACTACACGAAGCTTCTGGGTAGCTGAAAACGAGATACAGAAATGTTCCATGCAAATTTGGAGGTTTTGCCATTGTCGAATAGATTGCTTCATTCATCTGTAGCACGTTTACTGCTGTAGTGGTACACCTATTTTAAAACAATGCCAAAGCAGTGTCCTGTCTGGATCATGCTCTACATCGCTGTACCTTCAATTAACTTCAGAGGGGTTTGAACCCTCAAAAGTCAAAACCCTTACGTAGCAACTCCACTGACTCGCCAAATTTAGCTTACTTTTGTATATTGAATGAAAAATTATGATGACATCGCAGTATTCTTAAATTCTTAATAAAATAAATGAATATGGCACATTTATAATGCAACAATGGAGATATAAAACAATATTTTTATATCTTATAATTACATGTTGTCGGAGTCTGTTTCAAACTTACTGTTAAGTCTACATATACTTACATTGTTCAGTAGTAGATTCTAAATTTGACATGGCATCCGTGTTGTTTTCATCTAAATTTTCTAAGTCATCCAATTCTTCTACATCTTGCACAGGCGCTATAAAATATTCGTTATATTGTATTGCTTGCAACAAATTTAAATCAAAGTAGAGTTTACCCGTGAAGTTGATTTCTTTCCGTTTTTCGTAGTCCGTACCGGGTATAGTTAATAGACAAGTGACTTTTGCTGGCGACACTATTTCGTTGAGTGCCTTTTTCGATGTGGCAAATACATCAAAAGGACCTTTCTTATCCTTTTCAGCTTTCAATTCAAAACTCATTTGGTTATCGTCCAAACTAAAAGTAAATAATGTAAAGTGCATAATTAAAATCTTAGCCCCTGATTTTATATATAAAATAAATAACAGGCGCGACAATCCAACATTGGACTAAGGCCGCAGGATGTGTTAGTGACATCCTATTTCCAAGATCTTATCTGCTTTTTGATGAGGTAATGAGATCAGCATCACGCTCAGCAGTGTTATTTATCCCCATAAATGGGTACTCGTTTAACATCTGAGTGAGATCATAGTCTGTCACAAGCTCGTGAGTTCGAAAAACACAATGGAACACGGTGAGATTCGAACTCATGAGCCTGTGCACCGAAGGTGCGCGCACTAACCGCTCGACCAGCCAGACTGATTTTATATATAGAAAGAAAGAAAGTGGGAAAAAATAAAAGTTGTACATATTTTATTGTTTGTTTGTTTGAAGGAACTTTTCCTATAGCGCATCAATGAAAAGACAGAAAAATTTGCGTAAACTCGCTTAAGAATTCCAAAGATATTTAAAGCGGTGAATTGACATTAAAGGTTTGCATAATTTTCCACATACATAACTTCTCTAGAATCGTTCGACGGGCATGCAAAATTGTTATGGAAATTAGTCCGGATGGGAAATGGATGCACTTCTTTTTGCCTTGGCACTATTCGTGTACCGTAATATAAGGAAATTCACTTACAACAATGCTAAATTAGGTGTGGGGTAAATATCTTCCACACTACAGCTGACATCTAGATCATCTCCTTCTTCATCGATCCCTACTTCCAAAGCGAAATCACTTTCTGGATCTAGTAAAATGTAAAAACAAAACAATTTATTAATGCAAATGAATCAAATTATTTTGATAAAAGCAATGGGTACTCACTAATCACTTTTAGTTCTCCTGTTTGTTGCGACATTCCTTGAAAAGTTTGAACAGAACAAGTGTAATTTCCCGTCATATTCCATTGGGGATCTTTAATTGAAATAGCCCGAAATTGATCATACTTATTAGATGAAGGCGAATAGAAAGTGTCGATATGTTTCTTCATGGGACCCTTCATAACGAAAAATTGTTATTTAGAATTTTAAATGGTATCCTCATAAATGCGTTTTACCAGTGGAGATGGTTTTTGATTTGGAATCCACTGATAAATGTTTATTCCGTTCAGAAGCCACTTCACGACAAGACCGGTTTCGTTTGGCGAAATATCATATTCGCAGTCCAGAATTAAAGGCTCGTCGTCGCCATTTCCAAGTACATAAGATGAAGGAACGTTGAACTTTTTAATGTCAACCGCATTGGATACTGTAATATAGGAAAATACTTTTATTAAATAATATATTATTTTGGGCCCTTAGGCTTTAAAGATCCTATTGCTCTCACACCTTGAGAGCCAAAGATGGTAATTTTTCATTTTGGCATGCCGTTTTCTCAAATTGATTTTTGGCTTATATTGTTGTCAGAAATGTCTGTATGTACGCATATGTGGATATTTGTGAATAACTTTTAGAGCGCTTTCACATATATAACGCTTCTTTTGTCTTAGCCATTCAAAATCGTTATAACCATGTTTACTGTACAGCTTTAAAATTTGAAGTAATGAAAAGTTGAAATTCGACCTGAAGATACATACATATATCAATCTATTTAAAAAAAAAGTCAGAAATTACTAAACATGCTCGTAAATGTACAAATAAATATGTTTTCATTCACACACATATTTTTGAGCATTTAGCACATTTTTATTGCGGATTCATAATATCGAGTGCGCGTGACACCGAATATCAAATGACGTGACGTTTAGATCAGGAAACATCAAAGGTTGTGTGTCTTCCGTTGATCAAGTATACGTCTACGTATGCAGCATTTAGCAACTCAACTACATATTTGTTTGGACACCGAGCAATCTAAAAATAATATTTAGCTTTCAAGTTCTAGACGCTAAGCTCCACCAGATTTGCCTGAATTATCAAAAAATACAGCCGGGCCAGTATCTGTCATAGACAAGTCATCGTCATAGAAAATAGCGATGATGGGACAACATAAACATGCACATCCTAGTCAAAGAATCAAGATAGTGTTTGTTGTCTTTTCATTATTTGGCCTAGATTTTTAAATTTAGTGTTGTTTTTGAACAAAACACATACCATTTGAAATATTCTAACAATTGGTTTTTGAATCGCTTGTTTTCATTGTATACACGCTAGATTTCTTGATCTTAGAGAGCTTTGTGGACTCTGTGCATATGTATACTGTATGTCTGTCTATTCTCAATAGATTGTATTTTTATTTATTCTTATCAAGCAAATTTTTCTATTTGTCTGTAGTTGAAAAATATGGTCTTAGAGATCCAGCGCAAGAGCTTACCTAATCTACTGTACCGTAGGGGGCTCATTTATGGAGAGAAAAGTCCCGACTGAAAAGAGGGTTGGAGAAAAGACAAAGGAGTAATTTTTAGTTTTTGGCGATTATATAACAACGATATAAAAAAGGATGCGCGGAAATAAAATAAAATAGCTTTTGCATTGATATACAACCCGTAAGGGGGAAGATAAAGGTTGAAAGGCTTCGGCTAATTCCTATATCTTCTTCAGTTGTGGCATAACTGCGGACCCTTAGCTATGCAGGAGGAGTTTCATAGGAAAAGGACTTCGGCCAATTCCTATGTCTCTCTACGGGGCGTTACTTTCCCGCATTATCCGAGTAACCGCTGCGCCTGAGTGCTGCATTAACATCTGCAGCGTCTCAGGTT
Source organism: Microchrysa polita (assembly GCA_949715475.1). Lineage (NCBI taxonomy): Eukaryota > Metazoa > Arthropoda > Insecta > Diptera > Stratiomyidae > Microchrysa > Microchrysa polita. Next base: position 106,218,267 of record OX454415.1, on the reverse strand, counting down.
ACTTAACGTGATAGGTGACAGAAAACATATAAGTCAACCACTAAAGCAGCATCTTCGAGGCATGCCCATGATGGCCTTTACTCAACGATTAAACCCTATCATGGTTTAGCGATGTGCCGACAACTCATCCTAAGAAAAACTTCAAGTCAAGAAACCTGAAACAAAAGCCTCGGATTGGACGGATACAAAACAACGACGACCCCGCAAACGAACAACTGATTACTCTTTCGGATCCTGGAATGTACGCTCCCTGAATAGACCGGGGGCCTTAAGGGCCCTCCTGGATCAGGTAGAACAATACAAGCTGAGCATAGTTGCAATCCAGGAAACTAAATGGCTCAAAAGCGAGATTAACGACCTCAATTCGCACACTATTTTTACGAGTGGTAAAGAGGAGGGCAACAAGGAGTTTGGAGTAGCTTTCATCGTGAATAAGCAGCTCAAGGACCACGTTATCGGCTTCAAACCCATCAACGAGCGGCTATGTGCGATCCGCATTAAGACCCGTTTCGCTAATCTCTGGCTCATTAATGCGCATGCCCCTACAGAAGTAAAAGAAAACGCGATTAAGGACGAGTTCTACAACGACCTAGAAACACTCTTCGACTCACTTCCATCAAACGACGTCAAGCTGCTGCTAGGAGACTTTAACGCCAAAGTCGGAAATGAAAGCTGGCATAGGGGAACTACTGGAGGTCATAGCCTCCACGACGAAAACAACAACAACGGTCAGCGACTTATCGACTTCGCGAGCGGCAGAAACCTGGTAATAAGCTCTACATGCTTCCCTCATCGACGAATCCACAAGCAGACCTGGAAGTCTCCAGATGAATACACCGTGAACCAGATCGACCACGTACTGACCAGCAAGAGATGGGCTTCTAATGTCCTAGACGTTCGATCCTATCGAGGAGCCAACTGCGACACCGATCACTATTTAGTGAAGACGACCTACAGGTGCAGAATCTCTTCGGTGCACCTAACGAGAATCAACCCTGCCAAGATCTTCGAGGTTGACAATTTGATTGATGATGCCACGGCTGCGTATACAACAGCACTAGAGGAAAAACTGTCGCCCATGCTTGATGACATCAACAATTTAGGCATCCATGAGTTCTGGGAGGAGCTCAAAGACAGCATCAAGGGGGTCGCAGAAGAGGTCGTGGGCTATAAAGGCCGGCGCAGACGAGCAGACTGGTTCGACGACGAATGCAGGGCCTCGATTGAGGCGAAAAATGAAGCCTATCGCCAATACACACAACGCGCATCCCGAGCCAAGAAAGAAAGATATAACGAGCTTCGGCGAGTATCTAATAAGTTAATTAGACGTAAGAAACGCAAATATTTTGACGAGCAGTTACAGCAAATAAACCAAAGATTAGCCAGTAAGAACATTAGACAGGCGTACAAACTTATAAATAATGTTAAGAACGGATATCAACCCAGGACAAGCCTATGTAAGGACAAGGATGGTAACATCATCAGCGACATCGAAAGCGTCAACAAACGATGGGCCTCGCATTTTGAAGAGCTCCTCAATGCACCATCAACAACCCCCGCGGAGACAGCTCTTGAGCAGTTAGCCGAACCAGGCCCTCCCGTTCTACCCCCAACAGTAGACGAGGTGAGTCTTGCCATACAGTCGCTTCAAAATAATAAAGCGCCCGGCGCTGACGAGATCCCAGCAGAACTGCTGAAGCATGGTGGAACGTGCCTGACCAACGCAATACATGTGCTACTGCTGAAAATATGGAACGACGAGGAAATCCCCGAAGATTGGCGCAAAAGCATAATTTGCCCAATCCACAAAAAGGGTGACAAGCTGAAGTGTGAGAATTACAGGGGCATATCATTAGTTTGTACGGCCTATAAGATATTATCTAAAATTCTTGAAAAAAGAATTAATCCGTACGCAGAACGAATCATTGGCGAGTATCAAGGCGGCTTCAGACCTGGTCGATCAACGACCGATCAGCTTTTCACAGTGAAGCTACTACTCCAAAAGTGCTGGGAATATAACATCGACGTATACCAAATCTTTGTCGACTTCAAGCAGGCATACGACAGTATCGATCGAAGTGTACTGTACAACATTATGCTGAATTTTGGTATACGGGCAAAGTTAGTGCGACTCACAAGGATGACGATGACTAATACCGTCTCGCAGGTCAGAGTGCAGAATCGACTCACTGACCTATTTGAAACTCGTACTGGACTCAAGCAGGGCGACGGGCTGGCGCCGACGCTCTTCAACCTTGCTTTGGAGTATGTAATTCGAGCCATGAATATGGACAGCAGCGGAACGCTACTCATCAAGTCGACTCAATTAGTAGCGTACGCCGACGATATCAACATCATGTCTCGAAGGTTGGGTGATGCAGAAAGCCTTCTGCATAACCTCAATAACGCCGCAAAGGAAGTTGGACTACATATCAACGAAAGCAAAACAAAGGCCATGATGCAATCGAAAACAAGGACGCCAGCAAATCCAAGCATCACAGTGGGGGACCTTAATATCGAGTATGTAGACAACTTCAACTATCTGGGTTGTAACTTATCAAAGGACGCCAACGAAACCGACGAAATTAAGCGACGGATACAACTAGCCAATAAGACATATTTCTCGGTCCTCCCTATAATTAATTCGAAACTTGCGCACAGGAACACGAAGCTCCGCGTGTACAAAACGATCATCCGACCCGTGCTATGTTATGGCTGCGAAACATGGACCCTCACCCAAGCCTCCGAAATTTTGCTAGACCGATTCGAACGAAAGGTCCTTCGGCGAATTTTCGGGGCCGTTCGCGAGCGAGACCAATGGCGTATCCGGTACAACCATGAGTTGTATCAATTGTACGATGAGCTGGAAGTATCGAAAATCGTGAAGCTTCAACGTTTGCAATGGGCGGGGCATGTACAACGGATGGACGATAATCGCATGCCAAAGAAAGTGATGAACGCACAACGAATTGACGGAGCGAGGTTGCGTGGACGACCGAGAGCTCGCTGGGAGAACTCCGTAGGTGAAGACGCCCAACAGCTGCTGGGCTTCCGAAACTGGAGGACGAGGTCACGTAACCGCGACAATTGGAGGTCAACGATTCAGGCGGCCAAGGCCCGACGTCGGGCTATCGTGCCACATTGATGATGATTGATATACATAATATATGTATTCATAATTTTTATTTAAAAAAATATACACTACCTAGTGGTTCTCAGCCCACGGATGTCGGCGGACCACTCATTGTCTGAAAATGTAGACTGATACGAGTCTTCATTTCGTCGGATTATCGAACCGATTCCAGAATGAGCGAAAAAATGCAGTTATTGGTCAAGTTCTTTGTTTCATTCTTTTATGCGCTCTTTCAGGTGGATACACTATTCTTTTCCCTCTTTCTCAATTATTGTTAAGACTTTGTAAAATGTACCACGATATCGAAAAAAAGAACTTCCTGACCGCGTTCATACCAACATTTAATATGTACTTGAACCACGGCTGATCGATTTGTCCTTTCCTACTTCGTATCGAATTCGCTTGGAAATTACAGTGTTTCTGCCGGTCTCTAATATTAAGGGCCGACTGCTCGTACATCTTCCCCGCAGGGGGGTTTGTGTCCGTGTGACACTCAGCTCGGAAGGCTGTTTGTAGTCGGACAGATATCTTTGGTGAGTTACGACACCACGGACTTAGTAGTGCAAGGGGGCCCCTGGTACAGTTGATACGCCATGGCGAGGATCTGTACAAAGACCATTCGGGCGCTAACGGTCCCGTACTCCTGAGTTATGCACGGGTGGCTCTTGGCGTGCCTACCCCCCCATAGTTTGCGGGAGGGAAGCACTAAAGGCCTAGCACGATTTTGATGTCCTCCGGTGGGGGGGGTGCATCATACGGAAGTCGTGTGAGCTTCGGAGGTGACGGCTCCGCATGACCCGAGTCCAGAAGGGGCTAGCTAGGGAGAACGGCCTTGGTGGAAAATGCCTACGCGCCTATATCTAGCTAGTTTGTGGATTGATGACCACACTGCCTGAGTCGCATTGCTGACTAGTAAACTGAAGGGGCCGCCTGGATGTGAAAAGCAGCGCTACGTTGTCTGCACAGACGCGTAGTCACAGGTCCAACGAGCCTGGGGTGTGCATGCCCGAATTCGACGTGAGGCTTAACCAATAGGGACCGAAGGAGGATCACACCTGCTATGGAGAAGTCCATAGCGAATAGTGTACCTCGGGGATGGGTGAGCCCAGGGGACCATGATCCCTTCCCATCTTGGAGTTGGTCTCGAGGGGGCTGTCGGTTGTTAAGCAAGACATCGAGCTGGTGATGCAGCCCCGGGGTTGGGTTCCTGAAGGTGAATGCATTCACCGGATGGAGAAATCCCCATCTGACATCAAGATCCGTGTCAGTAAATATGCTGGAGGTCCAAACCGCTTTCGCAAGGACCGGGGTATAAAGCCATAGGCTAGGTGACCCTTAGACAGTAAACCTCGTAGATGGTATTCTTGCTCGTACATCTTGTCTAGTACACGTCGGCTGGTTAGTTTGATCGTATAGACAAGACGCCCACCATTTTCTGAAAGCCCTACATATTTTGTAGCTACCAGGCTTGGGTTTAGGTGGGGGCTGAAAGGGCTTATGCAACGAGTCCCTTTATAAGCGCAGCATATCATACGGTTCAAATCTTCAAGGTTTTCCTACGGTGAATGCTATTAAATTTCCTCGTGTTAAAAAGTGGTAATTTCGATTGGCCGGCCTATCGTCTAATAAAATTTCAGGTGTCTGAAGGATAAGGTATTCGAAGAACCCAAATCACTAAAACAAATCAGGTCAACACTCGTCATTAAGGTTGCTATGGTAGGAGGAGGTTAATTTCCGCAAAACCGCATTTGGGTCATCAGAGTAAGGATTAAAGAGTGCGTAGTCAAGGGTTTATATGTATAAACAATTAGGAGGTAGCGGTAATATAATTTGACGGTCAAACATTTATGCCCAACGTTTCGACGTTTAGTAGTTAAATATAGGATTGTTCTTTCCAGCCTAAATGACGCAAAGTTTCGACACTTCGACGGTCTAAGGAATTGACTAGAAACTCAAAGTTTATCCTTAAAATAAAAAAATAAATTGTGTATGGAAATGTCTCAAAACCAACGACGTCATCTTATTTATTTCATTTTTTTCTAGAAGATGTTTCATAGCGTAAGGTCACTTCAGCCCAGTAATATTTAATTTAAGGGGGCCCTCTTAAAATTTTAGCCCCGGGCCCCAGGAAACCTAATACAGACACTGGTATTCACCCGATTCTTTCAGAGACTGCACCGGTTGCTCTATGGCTCATAATCAAATGCAAGTTGGGGTATGCAAGTATTGATCTCAATATTGTTACACGTCCTTTGCCGGAATATGACATTGGAAATGGAATTGTTCGGATGAAGTATCCTTATTTATTTATCAACCCTATTTATTTTTCGAAAAAAGGCGTGCCTGTAACTTCTTAAATGATAGACGGTGACTGAATTTCGGTATATGCCCGAGTCTTCTAATTCTTATACAAATGGCCCAAAAAGCAGGGATGCTTGTTAAAGTTGATAGTGTGTTGCTTCCTTATAATTATATTCTCAATGCCAATTCCTGTATTCCCAAAATTTAACAGATGAGTTACATAGGACGGAATGTTATTGAGTATTTAACCACTAAATTGGCTCTTGATTTATCAATATGATGAAAATCAAAATATACGAAATAATGGTTAAATTTATTTGAAAAATACTAACTAATAGGGGGTCTTTTTATAGCGCTATGAAATATACTTTACGACTATTCTCACGCCTAGCAAGTACAAGCATCCACAAAACAATTCATAAAAATCGATCAAGCAGATACAAGATTTTTATATGCAGGGTACAAAACTACCCCTTCTAAAATCAAATAAGCGATTTATACTCCGCCAGAGATGCGACACACAAAATGCATCTATCCACTATACAGCTGGTGCATAGTGGGATATCACTTGTGTGTGCAAACTCCAGCATAAATCCGGCACACAAAGTATATTTCGAGTCGGATTTCGAAATGATATTACAAGGGGCGCTACAATTCTCGTCAGATGCCTCTACGTATGTAGCACGCCATGTAATACCATGAGAGGCATTACCGGACTCAACCAGGCAAAGGTGTTCGATCCTCTTATATAGGACTAGAAATACACCCTGGTGTCGAATCATTTTTGAGTGGGGCTAGGCAATGGCTAGCCACCGATTCGACACGGCCACTGTTTCTAACTATGTGTCAGAGAACAGGATCAACAAAAAACAACAAAAACAAATTTATGTTGTTGTTGTTGTAGCGGTGCAGAAGGGTGTGAGTCGCTGTGCATGTCTGTGGATGTGTTCTAAGTTTCGTCGTCATTCTCGCCTATTGCCTCAAGCGACAAGAACGTAGCAGCTGCAATAGGGTTGTCCCATAATGCCCTCGGAGTGAGGTTAGGGGTGCAGCAGAACGGACAAATGTTCTGGATGTCCGGGTGTATTCGAGATAGGTACGAATTGAGGCGTGAAAAACCCGACCTAGGCTGGGCTAGTGTCACTTTTGTGGCTCTCGGGAGCCTAGTCTCCTCAGGCGATTCGGACCTAATCTCCCGATTCACAACGGTTGTGTGAATATCTGCGATGGCCGCATGGTATGCTGTGTTATCGAATATATCGGGAGGTACCCGTTTGTATCTCTGGACGTCTCTCTCGAGATCTCTGATTCCACTCCTGACATGTCGTGGAGGGAGAGTATTGTCAATGAGATGATGGTGATCCTCTCGATAGCAACCGACCACATACATATTGTGAAGACAGGAGGAGATTGTGATCACGCACTGACAACATGCTGGTTTCTTGATGAAGATGATACTGGGACGACATGAGATGGCAACCTGTAGCGATACGTAGAGCAGCGTTCTGGCATGCCTGGATCTTATTCCAGTTTGTGTCACAAACGGTTTGTGACCACACCGGTGCTGCATAGCTAGGGATTGCCCTACCTATCGCTTTATAGGTGACCAACATAGTTTCTTTGTCGTTGCCCCAGGAACTCCCGGCTAGTGCCTTTAGGGCGTTGTTTCTACTGTGCATTCTGTCGACTACGTCTTCGACGTGATCTTTCGACTTAATCATGGTATCCAAATAGACACCAAGGATCATGGGGTTGGTAACAGTAGAAACAACGTCTTCAGCATGCTTACCAATACGGATCCCAAGCACCTCCTTCCTGCGTCCAGGTGGTCAGAAGAGTTGCAGTACATTTAGACGGCGGAATGACTAGGTTGCGTATATTGAAGAACTCCACCAGTTTCTCAATATAGTCATTCAGTCGAGCATACATGCCATTTAAATCATTCCCCGAGGTGAGTACGGTTCAATCGTCTGCATAGGAAATTAGTTCGATACCTTCCGGTGGTGTTGGAAGGCTCGACAGGTAGATGTTAAGCAATGTAGGAGAGAGTACGCTACCCTGTGGAACTCCCTGCTTAATTTTTCTATGTTTTGATTAACTGCCCCGAAACTCTGTGAAGGATTGCCTCCCAGCTAGATAGTTGGCAATCCACCTAACCTCTTGTCCAGGAATATGCATATTTAGGAAATCGGCCAACAACGCAGAGTGAATGACCGTGTCGAAGGCTTTCGACAGGTCAAGGGCTACTAGGACGGTTCTGTCACAGGGCTGTTTCTGGTTGAGGCCATCGTGGATGTGATGGGAGATCATATCCAGGGCTGCTGTAGTGCTATGCAACTTCCTGAAGCCATGCTGGTGAGAAGCTAGCTCAGCATGCGATACAAGGGTGGGGTGGATGAGTGCTTCGGGCGTCTTTGCAACGGGTGATAAGATTGTGATTCGACGGTAGGATTCGGCGAGTTTCGCGCTTTTACCGGGTTTGAGAAGGGGGATGATTCGTCCCTTTTTCCAGAATTCAGGGATGACAAGCGTGGATATCGACAAGTTGAAAGCCATCGTTAGGTATTCGATGGCCGGAAGATCTAGGTGTTTCAGCATGACCATTGAAATGCCATCTGGTCCAATGGCCTTTGATTTTTTTCGCATTCTGGATTCCTGCTGAAACTTGGTCCGCTGTATAGGTGGGGATTATGTCAACCGTTCGGTTCGGTTTTATCTTGCAGTTGAGCATCTTGGTCTTGGGGTGTTCATTAAATTGCTTATTGAACAAGCTCGCGCAGAGTTTTGGATTTGCAGTGGTTTTCTTACCGAATCTGATGGCTACACTGCCCTTGTCTTTGGTTGGGTGAGACAGGGCGCGGACCGTAGCCCATAGTTTGCTGACACCTTGTAAGAGGTCGCAGCTATCCAGATGCTCGTTCCATTTCTCTTTTTTATAGGTGTTAACTATTCTGGGGTCTGCCGGATTTTCGCGTCTAAATCGTCCCATTCGTCGGCTAACCTTGCGGCAGCAGTTGGGAAATATGGCCGAACTTTGGGGATACGCCCTGCCGGAATGTAGCGAGCTGCCGGTTTGACAATGACGTTCCTTATATTCTTTTCGGCTTCCCGAGCATTCGTTGGAGTAGGTAGCGCGGCGAACTTCGTCGAAGTGAACGCAGTGAAACCCTCCCAATTTGCCTTTTTTGTAGTTGATAAACGTAGGCCGTTCTTACGTCGTCGGTTCGGCTGGTTTATCAATATTTGAAGGGGTGGCTGGAAAAACGTTGTATGTTGCAAAAAACGTTGTATGTTGCATTTTTTCAGACCATTTTGTGTATCATTCCTTCTAGATATATAATAAATAATCAACCAATAAAGGTCAATGACTATGGAAGATGTGAAAGCATAGTTGAGAAGTGGAAGAATGTTGTATGTGTTACTTCATGTTCTTTCAAAGTGTGTCGGAACAACTTATATTCTTATGACGTTTTCCAAAAATTTATGAAATGTAACATACAACTTTTTTCCAGCCACCCATTCATTTATCAATATGGGGAGGTGATCGGATTGAAGAGACCTAGTTGTCTCCCATTGGGTTTCACTTATCAAACTGGCGCTCACTATAGTTATGTCAGGAGAACTATGGCAGGCGCCAGAGACCTATGTAGACGAAATTCCATTGAGTACGCTGAAGTCTGATGGGTCTAATTTGGTCGCGATATCTATACCTCTGGCATCATTTGCGAGAAGAGAGTGCCAGAGCTCGTGTTGGGCGTTAAAGTCGCCAAGTAGGATCCTATGCTGTCCTGTGAGGAGTGGACCAATATCAAACTTATAGCCAGACCCACAGCTGGATGCTGGTGGAGCTTCAAAGTCAAATTTTAATGATTTTACCCTTAAACCAATTATATATGTACATATTTTTTCACCTCCACTTTATAAAATGTTTTGCAAGATGAGTTGCTTGCACAATTTTTAAAAAGCATTGTTTTACGATCATATCTTTTTTACATTATTTTATTCTTGATTTTCACATTTATGCGAGGTTTGGTTAGGATTGGTCTACATATATGTACTAGAAAGAAAACAGTTTTTATTAGAAGAACCTGAAGGTTGGGGTTCTATATGGCAACCCATGACCTACACCACGTACAGGGACGTACCGAGCAAACATTTGTTGGGGGGGTGAAAAGTAAAATATGCCGACTATATTTGAAAATTCACCAATTATAATTATAGGTACGGAGATTTAGTATTTACGAAATAGATGCGAGTTTCCACGAACATTGCTCTCTTATGCGAACAAATAGAAATGTTCTAATTTGGCCTTTTTCCACAAAAAAGTTTATTTTTATCCAAAAATGTCAATTATTGGAGATAATTTTTCACCTCAGATTTTTTTTTTGCAGACGTTTTCCGTTAATAAGAATAGAAAAGTTGTTAAATGCATTGAGTTCGTTGAATAACGAGCACGATGGCTTGCCGAACACTGACCAAACACTTTAGTTGGAGGTTTGATGTATGAACTTTGTTTTTGCAATGCGTTTTTTTTTTTCAGGAAAAGTTTTTTTCGTGGTTCGGCGGGCCCCAAAATTGAAATGAACTTTACATAAGAAAGATAAAAGCGTAACGATATTACCGGCATATGCCTCAGCAGCTTCATGTTTTACCGTTATCGTAACTCCTTGAGGAATTGTCTTGTCGACTAGTATATGTGTGTTGTCTGAATTCGGAGTGTGATGCAGTTGGCAGACACACTTCTCACTTCATACTGAATAATAAACACGAGAGGTATTTTTGCGGCGCGAGTTTTGAACAGTCGTTTAACCCTTCTGTCGGCACCTACTACAATATGCATATTCTATACCCAATAGGTCTGGCTGGACCTACTGAGAAAAAAATTTTAATTTTTAAAAAAACTGAAATTTGTATCGGCATAACCATTCTACCCATTCTTTACAGCCATTTATAAACAATAAAAGCATTAAAATCGTTTTTGTAGATATACTAGAAGCGTTTTTAAGAAGATATATTTTGAGGTGGTATTAGTAAAAACATGTTTCTCACTTTTTTTCTTCTATTTTTGCTTCTCTTTTTTCATTGCGTATCCGTATAGAAAGTTTGATCAAATTTTCCAATTTCAATATCTTTGGGGAAATATTTGGCACTTTGTTGGTAGATTTTACCGCGATGTTTGTCTGCAGATTTGGAAAAATAGATAGAAAGAAATAGGGAATTTTCAACCGCAAAAATCATTTCATTCCAAATTTTCCGTAAATATCTCAATTAAATCTATTAAGAAACACCGTTGTAAGTCACTAATAATTAGTTCATACTATTACAAAGAAAATAAAATTCTTTTGATTTTCCTAGAATTAAATCTCAGTTGATTAGGTGATGTTATAAGACGGGATAAAATTAGGCGTACCCAATTTGCGAACTTCACGGCTTTTGAAAGCAAAATCTCAGAAAATTTTATCGTTTCTCGTACAAATTGAATTTTAATGACTTTATCACATTATAAATAGGAAATTTTTAAGAGAATTTAATATTTTCACTTTTTACCTCAAGACGAAAATGGGGGGAAAACCTATAGGTCTGGCCAGACCTATTGGGTATCAAAAAGCACTACAAATTGGAAATCATCAAAAACATACTCATAACTTCAACCGATTTTTTTAAATTTTCGCAAAATGCTTCTAAACATATTAATCTAGGATATCATGAAATATGAAGTCGCTGCGATTTCATCTTGTATACTTTTTTGACCAAAATATAGTGCCAAAGGTCTGGCCAGACCTATGTGCCGACAGAAGGGTTAACTGTGAATATGCAGAATTTATAGAAAATAGAAAATTAAAATAACAACAAGAAAATTTACAAAACTAGGTTTTTATGCGAATTTTAGCTAAATTTCCAATATACAAAATTAGTTTATGCGAAATTTTTGATCGTTCATGTAAACACCGAAAAATACAAAGACAGAACCACGAAGAATATATAGAAATTTGATTCAACCAGTTAAGTTGTGACCCGCCGTAACTTAATTCTATGGACCATCGCTCCACAATTCGATGTAAATCCATTTTTTCGACAACATCCTTTGCAGATAACATTAGCATCAAATTGTCTAAACGTTCATCACGCATTAACGTTCGTATATGATTGCTTATTATTAATCTCAATTTACGAAATGATCGTTCGCTCGAAGCTAATGTTACTGGACATGTCAAAGTGAGCTGAATAATCTTGTAAGCTTTCGGCCCTTAGTTTGAAAGCCTCTCTCGCTATCTCCCCAAAATTTTGGCATTCGGAGCAATTATCAAGAAAAATTTGAATTTCAGCATGAAGGCTTTCAGGGATCTCCCTTGAAATACAAAAATAAGTTTCGATCACCGCAGTTACTGAGATCACCGTGCAATTTTTCCGATTGGCCGGAACTTGAAATGTCTTGAAATAATTGGAGCAGTTTGGATTTTTTTTTCAATTCTTCTGTGGACTTTGAGATAAAAACGTCAAGAAGGATTTTGAACTCTTTTCGGTAAAATGTTGCAAAGTCTACTTCGGCTGTAGTTTGAGATGATTCGTCCATTTTTTTGGAGCACAACCAGTTCGTTGTTGTTTTTTGTAGTCCGATTCCGGGTCAATATCTAATTTTCTTGCAAAAATCATGGAGCTTTGCACTAACGCATTGATTTCGCTGTCGTTCTTAATGTCTTTAAAAGACTTTATTGTACTGCGAATGAGCTTCTTGGAGTCAATCTTCTAAATTTTCAGTTAAATTTTTCAATTTAAACACTAGTTTTATGTTTTTATGGCGAATAGCTCTGTTAATAAGTATGTACATTCAATTACATATTTTTAGTATTGCAACTTTCAAATGTTTACATCCTTAAACTCGACAGGTATTCTTTTGTAAATTTATTAATGCCGAAAATCGCAATTCTACATATTCCCACTGAGGTCAAATTTGCCGACTGAAGATGAAGATTGAAAATGTTAGGGGGGTGAGACACCCCCCCATACCCCCCCTTAGCTACGTCCCTGACCACGTATCATAACTTTCTATAGCCTAAAACTATCCCGCAATATAATATCACATATATATCACACCAGTATAGTTAGGTTTAGCTCATACAGGTGCATGCACTATATTAACACAAAAGACCATTTGACGATAGATCTCAAATGGTCTTTTGTGTTAATATAGTGCATTACGATGGCGATTTTCCATAAAATGAGACACATCGTGACGATCGCCACATGAGCATGAGTCGCATAGTATATCAAATATACGAAATACACTGCGTTTTACTTGAATAGCACGTTCTATACATTAAATTTATTTTCTCAATATCTTTATAAAAAAATTAAGACAACATATATTTTGTATTTTTTATTTGTCATTTGATTAATTAGCTTTAATTTGAAATAAAAAGAATTGAAATTTTTCCAATATGTAATATTAGAAAGAAAAAAATGTAAAATACCAATGAAAAACTTATTTTAATTAACTTTTTATGCAGTGAGGATAACTTATTATTGTTCAGAATACAAGTTGAGATCAATTAAAAATTAAAATCAGCAATTTTAGTGTAGTCTGGCTGGTCTAGCGGTTAGTGCGCGCACCTTCGGTGCACAGGGTCATGAGTTCGAATCTCACCGTGGATCATGGTGTTTTTCGAACTCACGAGCTTGTGACGGACTATGATCTCACTCAGATGTTAAACGAGTACCCATTTATGGGGATAAATAACACTGCTGAGCGTGATGCTGATCTCATTACCTCAACAAAAAGCAGATAAGATCTTGGAAATAGGATGTCACTAACACATCCTGCGGCCTTAGTCCAATGCTGGATTGTCGCGCCTGTTATTTAATTTTAGTGATGGGTTGAGCCTCCCCCGTTTGAAATAACCTGCTAGATCCTATTAGGCAAAGAATCGTACAAAATTTTGATGTAAGCAAGGGATATTGTAGCCCATGATTGCTGAATGGCTTCAATTAGTTCAGTCTTTGTTGAAAACTGTTTACCAGACTCATAAACTTTTCTAACCAGCCATCCCCAAACATTTTCTATTATGTTTAGATCCGGCGAGTATGGTGGCCAGTTCAAAAGAGTAACATTTTTGGATTCCATAAACTACTTTACGGCACGGGCAGTGCGTATTGGTGCATTCTCGTGCTGGAAAGTTCACGGCAATGGTACAAAGAGACTTTCGAATGCCGCAAAAGCCTTTTCTAAAACACCGACGACTTAGCATTCATAGTGGTGTCTAAGAATTGGAGTTCACAAATGCCGTAGTAGGATATGGCTCCCCAAACCATAACGCCGCCAACTCGACTGTACAAACGATCCAACTGGTGATTTCCCTTCCTTAAACCAAAAAAATAACAGTTATATCCGTCGGGCCCTTCCAAATTAAAAACCAACGCGATACCACTCTTTGGTCCATGACATGTTAAAATAAATAACAGGCGCGACAATCCAGCATTGGACTAAGGCCGCAGGATGTGTTAGTGACATCCTATTTCCCAGATCTTATCTGCTTTTTGTTGAGGTAATGAGATCAGCATCACGCTCAGCAGTGTTATTTATCCCCATAAATGGGTACTCGTTTAACATCTGAGTGAGATCATAGTCCGTCACAAGCTCGTGAGTTCGAAAAACACCATGGAACACGGTGAGATTAGAACTCATGAGCCTGTGCACCGAAGGTGCGCGCACTAACCGCTAGACCAGCCAGACTACCATGACATGTTGGTATGACAAAAAGTCAACCGAGCTTGTTTACAAGCGGGGTTAAGTGGTGTTTATTTTTTATTTTTAGACGCTTAAGGTGTTTAGCTTTTGAATTAGCACGCCATACAGTTGTTTTACTCGCACTGAGACCAAATTTTAACCGAATTTTGTCCACAGAATCATGTGAATTCGATGCTTCACGCAAAATAGATCGCTTTTCTGCATTAGAGAGTAGACTGCTCACTCGACCTTTCATATTTTTCCATAATTTTCACCATTGTTAATAAAATTGTGAATCACGTTTCTGCTTATTCCAATTTTTTTTTCGATATTTTAGTCACTGAAAGGTAATAATCCCTGTAGGTTTTTATTTTAACTTGTTATTCGCTTGTTGAGGCTTTACCACGACCCAACATTTTTTAAAATTAACGAATCGTATTTAAAAGACTCAAAACGACTATAGATTGTGATATTGTGAACACGTGCACCCCGTATGTGAAGCTTAAACCCAACTGTGCTATTCCAGTGAAACATAAAATCTGCTACTTGTAGCATGGGAGATGAGGAAATTAGCAATATGGTCACAACTTCAATTGAATCTGTTAATACAATATCGAACTTCGAAACACCTTTCTTGTCTGTAACATCTATAAAAAATGCAATTGAACGCTCTAAACCTAATAAAGCTCCTGGTCATGACTTGATTCCAATGCAACTTCTGAAAAATATGCACAGGAAAACCATCGTTTACCTATGCAAAATATTCAATGCATGCATTAGGTTGGCCTACTTTCCGAAAGCCTGGAAAATTTCATCTATTATATGTAAGGCCCGGATTTATATGCAAATGCATATTTTTGCATATTTGTGCATATTTGATGGGTTATTGCATATTTTTGCATATTTTGGTCTTTCTTAAAAATTTTGCAATAATACCTAATTTGCACTAAGAAAATTATAAAAAAATGTTTCACAAAGAAAAAACAAACATGAAAAACAAAAAGAAACTGCAAATTATTCCGTTTTGCATCAATATTACATGAAATACAATGTTTCTAAAGCTTACCATACACTGTCCAGTCGATTGAACAATCGATTGCACCCAATCGATCTGACGCCCGTACATCACAAACATTATACAATTTATCGTACAATCTTAAATGATTGTCTCACCATGTACACGACACAACACAACATAGTGACAATTATATATTTTGTGGCGAAGGGCATCTATTGCTACTTTAGATGGAGAATGGCCACCACAGCGACAACATGGAAAATGACCGGTGGTCAACACATGTGAAAATCAACTAGTTGCTGATTTTTTCACATAAACCGGTGGTCATTCCTTATATTGCGGTTAAGGCGGTCATTCTCCATCGAAAGTAGCATCGCCACAAAATATATAATTTTCGCTTGTTGTGTTGTGTCGGGTCGATCGTAAGACTGTCAGTTTAAGTTGTACGATAAATTGTATAGTAAATGTGCTGTACGGGCGTCAGATGGATTAGGTGCAATCGATTTGAGTGTATATGGCGAGCTTAAGTGACAGTTGTCAATTAATTGACGAGTTTGAAGAACATACATATAAATTGTATTCCGGGAAGCTCGGGCGAAATGCACAAACTAAAATTTCATGAGATTACAGACAAAAGCACAGGCTTAACCACACTAAGGAATATTAACAAAATCATTAACGATAACAACGCGGAGCATTCGGAAATAACCGACCAATAAACATTTAAATTTGCTCCAATTACATCAGTGAATGTAGAAAGATAATTTTCGGTAAATAAATATATTTTAAACGGCAGAAAACACAGTTTTACAGAGGAAAATTTTTAAAAGTACTTCATTGCAATTCAAAAATGGAATAATAATGAAATCATTTAAAATATATTTATGTACCGAAAACGATCTGAATTTTTGAAAAAGATTTTGGTTGGATTTATTATATTGCTAAAGTTTATGTGTTCGCCCAAGTAACAATTCGTATGCTTTAAAGAAGCACTTCATCCTGTAACATTCATATAGTAACACAAAATCAGTTTATCGTGTGACATCGTTTATATAAGTATGTATTTTGATCCGATAAAAACTCCTTAAAACACTTTTTGGAAAGCTTAAAAAGTTCTTATATAATCAATTCACGACTACATGCAATAAGACTTCGATAACACTTCTCTAAACGTTAACCTGAAAAGATGCTCCATTAAATACTTCTTTGTAGTCTTTATTGAATGACATAAACACACATGACTGAAATCAACACACACACATGCATATAATCTTCTATAGCACTGTCGATTTCATTTGTATAGTGTGACATTCGTGTGATCATCCAATAAATTGCTCAGCGTAGTTTTATAGAAGGTTGAACCTTGTGATTTTTTAAAGAATTGACACTTATTAAGTGCTCTGGAACACCAAGTTTCTTGAATTGAATTCATTGAAATATTGCATGAAACCAACATTTCCTCAATCCTTGTTAACTTATGAATCAATTAAGATAATCTCAGCCAAGAAACTGGCTGCATTTTATTGATGAACGTGTGAATTTAATTAGCTTCAACTGATTGACATATAAAGAAGAAGGTGCATTGCGGAGAAGTGTTGAGCATTTCGATAGAAGCAACGAACCACTTGTAGTGTTTACGAGCAATGCTGACTATATGTGAGGTTGGCCGAGTGGTTAAGGCGTCGGACTTGCGTACGACAGTCGCTAGTTCGACGCTGGCTGCGGGAATTTTTTTTTCTGTTTTTTGCAAATGTATGTCTTTTTCAAAGTGTAATTCAGTGCTACAATAAGGTTCAATTGGATCAAAAAACGGCGCCAAATGCCGTTATTGGACTATTATTCAGTGTTTATACCCTGTAAAGTGCCCCTATTATCGTTTGAAGAAAATATTATACGAAGAATTATAGGGATGAAATTGGTACTTGGGCGTTATTATTTTGAAATGTGTTTTATGTTGAATCTGAATTGAACTGAATTTAGTATTAAAACATATCATCGAAAGCACTTCTGTTTTATTATACTTAAAAAAAGATCTCTGTTTGAATCGAATTGCGATAAAAATTTGTCTAGTATACTGATGGTAAAAGGTTTAATTACGTATTTCAATATTTTTCAGCTACATATATACGATATTTTTCCTTTTATCACTGCATATTTCATTGCATATTTTGTGATTTTTTATTGCATATTATATGGCATATTTCGACCTTTTTTACTGCATAGAAATCCGGGCCTTAATTATATGTAATCCAAAGCCAAACAAGCAGAAGTAGCTATCGTCCTATTAGTTTACTTAGCAATATAGGTAAAATTTTCGAACGCTTTTTAAAAGATTTGATCGAAGAGGAAGTAAGCGTGAAAAACATTCTTCCCAGCGAACAATTTGGCTTTAGGAAACAACACAGCACTGTCCATCAAATTGCACGAATAAAACATTTCGTTCAATCCAATTTAGATGCCAAAAAAAATCTATCGGCATGTTAACATTAGATATCGAAAAAGCCTTCGACAGTGTATGGCATGAAGGGCTTATACACAAAATGTATAATTGTGCATTTCCACCCTTTTTAGTTAAACTTATTTTGAGTTTTCTTACCGATCGTTGGTTTAGTGTTAACATTAATGGAACACATTCTGCACGTCTTGCTATCCCAGCGGGTGTTCCCCAGGGATCTGTATTGAGTCCTCTACTGTATAACATTTACACCAGTGATATACTTATACCTGCTAACTGTAAAGTCTGCCTCTTCGCTGACGATACTGCTCTCTTATGCAGCTCACCGTCAGCTGACTTCATCTGTAACTCTTTTAATCAGTGTATTCAAAAATATTGATACTTATTTATGGGGATCTTGTGCGCCAACACATATCGACAAATTACAAGTGAAGCAAAATAAAGTACTTAAAATTATACTTAATAAGCCACGCTATTTTCCTACTTCCATACTTCTTTCTATTACTAAGGTTCCTCTTATCCACGCTAAAATTTTACATACCACTACCAACTTCAAGCTATCCTGCGCCTGCTCCACCAACCGCCTTATTAGTGACCTAACTAGCTATTGCTAACTTATCAACTTTAATCACATCTCTAATATTTTCATTTTTCCTATGATATTTTTTTGCAATCCAGAAGCAATTTTCAAAAAATGTGTCGATTACCACACAATTTAGTTTTTAGTTAGTTTGTAAGTCTAGAATTAGTTTAATTCCTTAAGTCTTTTTATTTAATTATAAACTTGAATAAGAGGTTTTTCAATCCCATTTTTTCCTCTTACCAACAATTTTTTTACTTTTCCTCACTAAACTTATAAGAAATACAAATAATTTACCTTTATATTAACAATTTACATGCACTTGCATATACGTTTTTCCACTTGTACATAGCTTTCTATATATGTATGTATGTATAGAAGGCTGATATGGGATTGACATATAAAAATGTAAATTAATATTTTTATATAGTCGGAAAACTTCAAGGAGGAAAAACGTATAATGTAAGTATATCTTACGAGCAATCTTTTTTGTTTCAGGATTAATTTAATATTTCTTTATATATTTATTATATATGCGCACATATTGAGATATATATATTTCTATTTGTATTATATTTTATCAAATGATATTGTTATAGTAAATACTGAACTTCAAGGAGGTTATCCTCGAAAGTTCAGAAGCGATGGCTGATCCCCAAGGAGGTTATCC